>CM029595.1:186488-2586488 GCA_017311375.1 Mytilus coruscus
ATGCAGACAACAAATACAGCACCCTGAAACATTCATTTCTTCACTTTTGTGTCTGAGAATCCATCTAAACTCATAAATATTATAAAACATATGAAATATTGTCACTTTTAATGGGTATCGACATAAATATCAGTAACCGTACACTTATAAATCTCTCAATTGTTGTCAAATTATGCATTCTTATAGTTGTCGACAAAAGTTTTAGTAACCGTAAACTCCAAACCTGTGTAAAACTATCAATCCTCAGGTACCGAAAGGATAAAATGTTAATGCCGGTAAGTAATAACCAAGAAAAATGGTCAATATTGGCACCCTATATGGCTGCATGCAACAAATACAGCACTTCAAAACCTTTATTCTTTCACTTTTATGTCTGACAATCCATTTGAATGTATCAAATGTCCTCTATTACCAGGCCAGTACAAGAATATTATAACAAAGATGAAATAGTGTCGCTTTTAATTGTTTCGCGACATAAATATCAGTAACCGTACACTTATAAATCTCTCAATTTGTGTCAAACTATTCATTCTTAGATTCAAATAATGATGCCGGACCAGAAAAATCAGGAAGAAAGGAAGATATTGGCACCTTTTGTTGATACCGACAACAAATTTTGTTATTTAAACTTGTTTTCATTGCCATTTAATGTCAAACAACCCATCAGGATGTATTCAAAAGTACTCAATTATAAGGCCAGTACCAGAATATCATTCAAAAGAAGAAATATTGGCTCTTTTTATTCTTGTCGACAAAAGTTTTAGTATAACCATAGACTTATGAAGCGCTTAATTTTGAAAAACTTTTCATCGCGAGGTACATAAAGAATGAAATTATTATGCCGGTAGAGAATATTCAACAAAAGGGTAAATATTGGCCCAAGATATTGATTAATACAACAAATATAGCAGCTTGACACTTAAACTCCTTCATGGAAGGCTATCATTTCTTAATATTTAGGTGGAGCACATTGGATCGTTGTACCAGCAATTTCTGACACGTTTTCTTCAACGACCTATAAGTTTTGAATGCCCCAATACATTTTCAATATCAAGACGCCAAAATGTGCGCAATTGAATTCCCTTCCAAAACGCTAAACAGTTTATAAATCGGACCGTCAACAACAGAGATACGATTTTTCAAAGTTTTCCTATAAGCCTTAACAGATTATCTCCCTGAATTTCAATATGCAAATTTTGGCATACCTTCTTGAGGAAATTGTTACAAAAAGACTACTATATAAGCAAGTCAGTAAGTGTATAATATAAGCATATCGGCGCATGCGTACTTGAAATTTGGGGTTCGGGGTTAGGGTTACAAAACAAGTTCCGGCTAACACTAACCCTAACCCCAACCCTAACCCTCATATATTCATACGCCAGCCATATAACACCAAATAAAATGACACTACGACCCATTATTCGCTGAATTTCCTAATACCCTAACCCAAACCCTAACCCTGACCCTAACCCAAACCCTAACCATAACACTAACCCTAACCCTGACCATAACCCTAACCCTAACCCTGACCATAACCCTAACCCTGACCCAAACCCAAACCCAAACCCTAACCCTCTCAATGAAAAATTGCATACAGACTTTGAACGTTAATAACTTTGGCATTTCTCAACCGATTTAACAGATCTTTGGCGTTTTGGAAAGCCCAGACAGGCTGCTATTTGATCAATTTATTGTTTTGTCGTTCATATTAAAGCCTTTCTTTTCCTGTCAACCTGTAACATTGCAATCTGGTCATTTTCTGAGGCTCGTATCTTTGCCATTTCTCAAGCAATCGGAAAAACATCTAAGTAAATAAGACTCGTTTTTTCAAGTTCTTTCGGGATAACCTCAGGTCGGAGACTTCATTCCTGTAAAAAAAAAGTTGGGTTCAAAAATCTGCCAAATTCTTTGAAAGATTTGCAATTTTTTCACAAGAACAACGAAATCTGCGTCATTTTACTACCTTAAAGCTGGAACTTTTTGGTATACATAAGCTGACAAAATGCGCCAGCTATTGGTGTATATAAGACGTGTATATCTATCGGGGGTTATTGCGTATCAACATGAAACGTGTTTGAACAAAATCGATGAAAGACGAAATACGCCAGCTATTTCACACGGTCCAAAAGCGTTTTTCATGGTTTCTCATTCTCAGAATAAGGTGTGTGAAATTTAAAGTGTGTGGTCCACTTGCAAAGAGGAAATCAATATAGTTAAAAAAAAAAAAAAAAAAAAATTATAAATATAATTTAACTCAAACACTTCATAAAAGTACTCATTTATCAGACCAGTTAATAAATAAAAAAAAAAAAAAAAAAAAAAAATAATAGATATAAAACACTCCAGCATGAGGCATAAAACTACTCATTTATCAGACCAGTACTTAAATATCATATAAAAGAAGAAATATTGGCACTTTTTATATCTGTCGACAAAGTTTTTAGTCTCCGTAGACTGAAAACTATGAACCAAAAAAAATAAAATATGATGCCGGTATGGAATAACCAAGAAAAAGGTCAATGTTGGCACCCTATATTGATGAGTACAACACATATAGCATTTTGAAACTTAAAATCCTTCACTCTAATGTCTAACAATCAATCTTGAGGTACAAAAAGTACTCAATTATCAAGCCGGTACAAGAATATCAATAAAAAGAAAGAAATATTGTCGCCTTTTATTGTTATCGACACAAATATAAGTAACCGTAGACTTATACAGTGTCAAATTATCCATCCTAAGAATGAAATGTTCATGCCGGCACATAAGTATCATCAAAAAGAAAGAAATATTGTCGCCTTTTATTGTTATCGACACAAATACAAGTAACCGTAGACTTATACAGTGTCAAATTATCCATCATAAGAATAAAATGTTCATGCTGGCACAGAAGTATCATCAAAAGGATAGATATTGGCACCATTTATAGATGCAGACAACAAATACAGCACCCTGAAACATTCATTTCTTCACTTTTGTGTCTGAGAATCCATCTAAACTCATAAATATTATAAAACATATGAAATATTGTCACTTTTAATGGGTATCGACATAAATATCAGTAACCGTACACTTATAAATCTCTCAATTGTTGTCAAATTATGCATTCTTATAGTTGTCGACAAAAGTTTTAGTAACCGTAAACCCAAACCTGTGTAAAACTATCAATCCTCAGGTACCGAAAGGATAAAATGTTAATGCCGGTAAGTAATAACCAAGAAAATGGTCAATATTGGCACCCTATATGGCTGCATGCAACAAATACAGCACTTCAAAACCTTTATTCTTTCACTTTTATGTCTGACAATCCATTTGAATGTATCAAATGTCCTCTATTACCAGGCCAGTACAAGAATATTATAACAAAGATGAAATAGTGTCGCTTTTAATTGTTTCGCGACATAAATATCAGTAACCGTACACTTATAAATCTCTCAATTTGTGTCAAACTATTCATTCTTAGATTCAAATAATGATGCCGGACCAGAAAAATCAGGAAGAAAGGAAGATATTGGCACCTTTTGTTGATACCGACAACAAATTTTGTTATTTAAACTTGTTTTCATTGCCATTTAATGTCAAACAACCCATCAGGATGTATTCAAAAGTACTCAATTATAAGGCCAGTACCAGAATATCATTCAAAAGAAGAAATATTGGCTCTTTTATTCTTGTCGACAAAAGTTTTAGTATAACCATAGACTTATGAAGCGCTTAATTTTGAAAACTTTTCATCGCGAGGTACATAAAGAATGAAATTATTATGCCGGTAGAGAATATTCAACAAAAAGGGTAAATATTGGCCCAAGATATTGATTAATACAACAAATATAGCAGCTTGACACTTAAACTCCTTCATGGAAGGCTATCATTTCTTAATATTTAGGTGGAGCACATTGGATCGTTGTACCAGCAATTTCTGACACGTTTTCTTCAACGACCTATAAGTTTTGAATGCCCCAATACATTTTCAATATCAAGACGCCAAAATGTGCGCAATTGAATTCCCTTTCAAAACGCTAAACAGTTTATAAATCGGACCGTCAACAACAGAGATACGATTTTTCAAAGTTTTCCTATAAGCCTTAACAGATTATCTCCCTGAATTTCAATATGCAAATTTTGGCATACCTTCTTGAGGAAATTGTTACAAAAAGACTACTATATAAGCAAGTCAGTAAGTGTATAATATAAGCATATCGGCGCATGCGTACTTGAAATTTGGGGTTCGGGGTTAGGGTTACAAAACAAGTTCCGGCTAACACTAACCCTAACCCCAACCCTAACCTCATATATTCATACGCCAGCCATATAACACCAAATAAAATGACACTACGACCCATTATTCGCTGAATTCCTAATACCCTAACCTAACCCTAACCCTAACCCTAACCCTAACCCTAACCCTAACCTAACCCTAACCCTAACCCTAACCCTAACCCTAACCCTAACCCTAACCCTAACCCAACCCTAACCCTAACCCTAACCCTAACCCTAACCCTAACCCTAACCCTAACCTTAACATTAACCTTAATCATAAATAATAGCCAACATATGCTTAATTAAAGATTAAGGTTAAATGAAAAGTTAACCATTAACCTTAACCTCAACCTTAACCTTAACCTCAACATAATCTTAAATAATAGCCAACATATGCTTAATTAAAGATTAAGGTTAAATGAAAAGTTAACCATTAACCTTAACCTTAACCTTAACCTCAACATTAACCTTAATCTTAAATAATAGCCAACATATACTTAATTAAAGATTAAGGTTAAATGAAAAGTTAACCATTAACCTTAACCTTAACCTTAACCTTAACCTCAACATAATCTTAAATAATAGCCAACATATGCTTAATTAAAGATTAAGGTTAAATGAAAACTTAACCATTAACCTTAACCTTAACCTTAACCTTAACCTCAACATTAACCTTAATCTTAAATAATAGCCAACATATGCTTAATTAAAGAGTAAGGTTAAATGAAAAGTTAACCATTAACCTTAACCTTAACCTTAACCTTAACCTCAACATTAACCTTAATCTTAAATAATAGCCAACATATGCTTAATTAAAGATTAAGGTTAAATGAAAAGTTAACCATTAACCTTAACCTTAACCTTAACCTTAACCTCAACATTAACCTTAATCTTAAATAATAGCCAACATATGCTTAATTGAAGATTAAAGTTAAATGAAAAGTTAACCATTAACCTTAACCTTAACCTTAACCTTAACCTCAACATAATCTTAAATAATAGCCAACATATGCTTAATTAAAGATTAAGGTTAAATGAAAACTTAACCATTAACCTTAACCTTAACCTTAACCTTAACCTCAACATTAACCTTAATCTTAAATAATAGCCAACATATGCTTAATTGAAGATTAAAGTTAAATGAAAAGTTAACCATTAACCTTAACCTTAACCTTAACCTTAACCTCAACATAATCTTAACTAATAGCCAACATATGCTTAATTAAAGATTAAGGTTAAATGAAAACTTAACCATTAACCTTAACCTTAACCTTAACCTTAACCTTAACCTCAACATTAACCTTAATCTTAAATAATAGCCAACATATGCTTAATTAAAGAGTAAGGTTAAATGAAAAGTTAACCATTAACCTTAACCTTAACCTTAACCTGAACCTTAACCTCAACCTTAACCCTGATCTTAAATAATAGCCGACATATGCTTAAATAAAGATTAAGGTTAAATGAAAAGTTAACCTTAACCTTAACCTTAGACTTAAATAATAACCAACATATGCTTAAAACTACTTAAGGTTAAACGAAAATTAACCTTAACCTTAACCTTAACCTTAACCCTAACCTTATCACTTATCTTAAATAATAGCCAACACATGCTTAAACAAAGATTAAGGTTAAACGAAAATTTAACCTTAACCTTAACCTTAACCTTAACCTTATCTATCATTGAATTAACCTCAAGGCTACCGCAACTTTTATCTGAATTTTCAACTACCAATTAACCATCTATGAACATTAAGTTTAAAATCACCTTCAATCTAATCTTAACCTTAACCGGAACTTAATTTTTTAACCTTGAATTTACCTGTACCTTAAATATGAATTGTCAACAAACCAACTAACCATCAATCAACGTTAAGGTTAAACAATAACTTAATATCTTAGCCTGAACAGTAACCTTATCTTAAAATTACCCCTTGCAAATGAAATTCCAAAGGCCATGACTATATTCAAAGGCTTCCCAAAGTACTTCGACCAGTGATAAGCCAGAAAAACCGATAAACCAACTTCAATAGCCAGAAAATCACCCTATGGCAAATTACTCAAAAGGGTTTGATATTCTGTGAGCATCACGCAGGATGCCAAAATGTATGCTATTGCTTATTATAAAGCTAAGGTACCCGGTTACCTTCCTACATTCATTATTTGGACGATCGTAAGGCAAAACACTATTTTTTTCGACTGCTACCCTTATATCTAGGAGCAAAACGCTAGTATTTTACATATTGACCCAGGACCTTTTAACCCTATGGACTAAGTTTATTCTGTTATAGGTTCAAACAAGGTGTAAATATCATGGCAAAGGTCGTTCTAGCTAGTAAAATCAGTTTCAGAAGTCCTTCGTCTCGTGTTAAGACAGAAAATAACGATGAAACAATACCAAAGCCAAGAAAATTATTCTATAAGCAACAAACAATAAGGGTTTATATCATTCCTCGAGCATCCCGCGGACATGACATATTAGTATATCAAGTATCTTTACAACGCCAACGGTCCCAATTACCTGCCTGAATCCTAGTAACCATAAGTTTTACAATCGTAAAGCAAAACATCATTTCATTTCTACACCAAGAACTAAATCGAGTAACCAGCCGCAAACAATGACAATGCCGACCCCGAATCTTTTCACTATATATACCACGTCGGCCATTTTATATGGGTATATAATAGCTCATACGAACGCTGATAAGGTTCATGTTGCCTACATACTTCCTTAGTTGTCAATACTTGTACGAGCATAAGACAATAAAGCTATTAATTCGACCCATGTTCGGATGTCTGCTAGACAACCGCAAATATTGTCATAACCGGGGCCGGATCTATACCATACAGATCAAGCCGAGCCTATTTTAAATAAAACAAGGTGCAAATACAGTCCCACAGACCTTGGCTAACTATATAAAGTTTTTTTACAAAAGTTTCAACTACCATCACAAGGCGGGAAAACACGATGAAGTAACCCCAAAGTCCAGAAAATCATCCTGAAAGCATATACAGGGAATAATATACCCATTGCACCTCTTAGGCATGTAATATAAGTATATCAGAGTTCATTACAAGCCCAAGTTTCCCGGCTACCTGTCTTTGTCATTAGTTATTGTTAGTTGTACAATGGTATGACAAAAAAACAAATCTATATTCCACCCCCTTCCCCTTAATCGGGCAGCCAACCGCTAGTATTTACCATACTGACCTTGGATATTTTCACTACAGACTTAACGGAGTCTGTTATAGTTCCAAAAGATGTGTCACTATCATTGCACAGGTGTCGGCTGAATACTGATAGTATAGTCTGAAACATCTCGGCCTTTTCCTAAGAAAGGAAATACAAATATCAAATCCAAAAGGCAAGACAATCACCTTGTGGCCAGTTACCCATTACAGGTATAATATTTACCAATCACCACATAGGCAAACCAATGAGGAAATCTGATATGATAAGGAAACAAACTACTTAATTCGACCCCTACTCCTCTATCTGATCACCAACTGCTTATATTGACCATATCAGCATGAATCTTTTCATCGTAAAAACCTAGCAGGACATGATATAGGGGTATATTATGGCTCATACAACGCTTAGGGTCCCTGCTACATGCCTGTTACCTTAGTTATAGTTTGTTGTACAATGACAAGGCAAACTATTTTTTTTATTCTTACCCTACCAGTCTATCTAAAGAAGAATAAAATGAAAATGAGTTGGTTTCTTGTTTCTGTTGCAAAACATAGCTAAACAAATACACGTTTGCGAAGACGTGTTACTTTAGTAAATATACCTTTAAGATAAGCACTAGTTGCAATGTTAACAACACGTGGTTTTTTTTTTTTGGGTCTAAATGTGTAGGAAGATTTTTTTGGACGAAAGAAATCAACTTTTTTCGAGGAGTGAAACTCAAGAACCGGAAGTCAATATCCCTGCAAATATTGGTGATATGATCTCCTACGACCTTTCCTGCTTTACAAATTTTCACATTGCAGCCATCGCAACGTTAACACCGATATTCAGTCCGCAAGCCCGTGTGTGGTATGACGGATTAGAGATCACTATTTTGAAAGGGATGATTGGCTCATATTTACGCATAATATAACTACTAGCATTCTATACAATAAAAACATTAGGCAATGATCATAAGTAAGATCGAGATGACAATATCCAATCTTTCCTTTTGATGGCATCATAAGATCACACTATATTTTGCGTCTCACAGGGTTTTGAAGAATTCCTGACTGTGTGCATGTATGTATATATGTTTGTATGTTTGTTTGTATGTTTTATGTTTATGTGTATGCATTTATTTGTATGAGTGCATTTTATATGCATGTATGTATGTTTATCATATACTTATAGAAAATAATGGTATAAGTGTACCCCATGATCAGACTAATTTGTTCATATATTTATTCATTAAATTTAAATAATTGCCTTACCCGTGTGATATGACTTTTGTTATCAACTGCCTACTGTTTATATAAACTGCTTCCGTTTTAAATCAACTGCTTCCGCTTATAATCGCATGCGTTGCTGTAACGTATCGCATAAAAATTTGACGTCATTCGGCAAATTCCGGTAAATATACCTCCATGGTACGTTTTGTGTGTAAAACATAACAAAGTTGAACAAAAGAAAATATTAGGTATCAGGAAAGTATATTATTAAAAATGCAAAACATATATTACAACAAAAGCATTTAAAGAATAGTCTTTGTCTGTATGTCTTCTGTTGACGTATATGATAAAAGAACAACATGTCATTTTCATATCAGACCCTTATCAGTCCATCCGGCTCTCAGGCTGATATCATGACCTAAGGCTGATAAGAGGTCTGATATAAAAATGCCAAGTTATAATTTATATTTATATGCATATATGTTAGTATGTGTGTAGGTTCCAAAAACTATTTTACGTCGTTCAATGTCATGCAGCTAACAAATCTGGTTTTACTCTGGTTTTCACAGACACATGAACACATCAATAAAAAAAGTAAAAATTTCGATCCAATGTTCATACCTGACTCAGATCGTTTAAAGCATATATACACCTCATATTAACCAAATGATATGAATGCGCATAAGCAGTGACTCTGTGTAACTCCATCACTACACAATGTCCTCCAGACCTAAAGAATATACAGTATGAAAAGAGATCATTAACGCTTTAAAAATGGTGGCTCTGTACATCCCATTTCTTCATTATTGCATCTGTGTATGAACCGCTTGCCTTGCACGTACCACCACCCCATCATATGTCCTCCAGACCTCATAAATGTATAGTGCACATATTTATACCATATATTATGCAAATAACATGAATGCGCATTATCATCTCCTCTGTATATGCGTTGGTCGCTCTGCGCATGTATGTATGTGTTTGTATGTATGTATGTATGTATGTATGTATGTATGTATGTATGTATCCATCTACGTATGTATGTATATATGTATGTACTTTTGTATGTATGTAATTTCTAATATTTTCGTTACGTCCTATGACGTCATGCAGCTTACAAATCATGTCGCCATTATTCCACTAAAATGTAGTCACATGCGCAAATACAACAAAGTCAATTGAATTTTCTTTTCTGGATTCATTTCATATCACCGAATTCTGTACTAAAAACAAATTATCTCCCTTAGTGCAACTCAGTTGCAGTCTAGTAAAAACCCTCTAACCCTAACCCTAACCCTAACCCTAACCCTAACCCTAACCCTAACCCTAACCCTAACCCTAACCCTAACCCTAACCCCTAACCCCTAACCCTAACCCTAACCCTAACCCTAACCCTAACCCTAACCTAACCCTAACCCTAACCCTAACCCTAACCCTAACCCTAACCCTAACCTAACCCTAACCCTAACCCTAACCCTAACCCTAACCCTAACCCTAACCCTAACCCTAACCCTAACCCTAACCCCTAACCCTAACCCTAACCCTAACCCTAACCCTAACCCTAACCCTAACCCTAACCCCTAACCCTAACCCTAACCCTAACCCAAATATTGGCACTTTTTATTTATGTCGACAAAAGTTTTAGTATAACCCAAGCGCTTAAATTTTTAAAACTTTTCATCCTGAGGTACATAAAGAATAAAATGATTATGCCTGTAGAGAATATTCAAGAAAAAGGGTAAATATTGGACCCAGATATTGATAAATACAACAAATATAGCAACTTGACACTTAAACTCCTTCACGGAAGGCTATCATTTCTTAATTGTTTAGGTGGAGCACATTGGATTGTTGTAACAGCAATTTGTGACACATAAGTCAGTACTGGTTTTCTTCAACGACCTATAACTTTTGAATGCCCCAATACTGACCTTTGACAGCAATGCACAAAACTAGATAACAACCTGGGATTCGGTAAGATCAATATATAAATGATCTTGCTGTATAGTTTTATGAAAACCCAGTTATTTTGAAAAGTAATAAACAAATTTAAAGATGCCTATCTGAATGTTGTCGAAACTGAAAATTCTACCCTTTTCACCTAAATTAATTAAATGTTGCATTTGACTGTAATACACCAAACTACATAACAACCTGGGATTTAGTAAGATCAATATATAACTAAGATAGCTGTATAGTTTTATTAAAATCCCAGTTAATATGAAAAGTAATAAACAAATTTAAAGATGGCTATCTGAATGTTGTCCAAACTGAAAATTCTAGGTTTTTTCACCTAGATTAATTAAATGTTGACATTTGACAGCAGTACACCAAAGTACATAACAGCCTGGGATTCAGTAAGATCAACATTTAACTGAGATAGCTGTAAAGTTTAATGAAAATCCAAGTTGATTTGAAAAGTTATAAAAAATTTAAAGATGACTATCTGCATTCAGTGCGAATTAAAATTCTAGTTCTTTATTAACCTAGATTAATTAAATCCTTGAACTTGACCGCAATTCACCAAACTACAAAATAACCTGAGATTCAGTAAGATCAATATATAAGTAAGATATCTGTACAGTTTTATGAAAGTCCAAGTTGATTTGAAAAGGCTATGAAAAAATTAAAGATGACTATCTACATTCAGTCCGATCTGAAAATTCTAGATTTTTTACTAAGATGAATTGAATCCTTACATTTGATAGCAATACACCAAACTACATAACATTGTATTAAGTAAGATCAATATATAACTGAAATGGCTGTATAGTTCTATGAAAATCCCAATTAATTTGAAAAGTTAGAAACAAATTTAAAGATGGCTATCTGAATGTTGTCGAAACTGAAAATTCTACCTTTTTCACCTAAATTAATTAAATGCTGCATTTGACTGTAATACACCAAACTACATAACAACCTGGGATTTAGTAAGATCAATATATAACTAAGATAGCTGTATAGTTTTATTAAAATCCCAGTTAATATGAAAAGGAATAAACAAATTTAAAGATGGCTATCTGAATGTTGTCGAAACTGAAAATTCTACCTTTTTCACCTAAATTAATTAAATGTTGCATTTGACTGTAATACTCCAAACTACATAACAACCTGGGATTTAGTAAGATCAATATATAACTAAGATAGCTGTATAGTTTTATTAAAATCCCAGATAATATGAAAAAGTAATAAACAAATTTAAAGATGGCTATCTGAATGTTGTCGAAACTGAAAATTCTACCTTTTTTCACCTAAATTAACTAAATGTTGCATTTGACTGTAATACACCAAACTACATAACAACCTGGGATTTAGTAAGATCAATATATAACTAAGATAGCTGTATAGTTTTATTAAAATCCCAGTTAATATGAAAAAGTAATAAACAAATTTAAAGATGGCTATCTGAATGTTGTCGAAACTGAAAATTCTACCTTTTTTCACCTAAATTAATTAAATGTTGCATTTGACTGTAATACACCAAACTACATAACAACCTGGGATTTAGTAAGACCAATATATAACTAAGATAGCTGTATAGTTTTATTAAAATCCCAGTTAATATGAAAAAGTAATAAACAAATTTAAAGATGGCTATCTGAATGTTGTCCAAACTGAAAATTCTAGTTTTTTTTCACCTAGATTAATTAAATGCTGACATTTGACAGCAGTACACCAAAGTACATAACAGCCTGGGATTCAGTAAGATCAATATTAAACCGAGATAGCTGTAAAGTTTGATGAAAATCCAAGTTGATTTGAACAAAATATAAAAAAATTAAAGATGACTATCTGCATTCAGTACAAATTGAAAATTCTATTTTTTTACTAAGATGAATTGAATCCTTACATTTGATAGCAATACACCAAACTACATAACATGGGATTAAGTAAGATCAATATATAACTGAAATGGCTGTATAGTTCTATGAAAATCCCAATTCATTTGAAAAAGTTAGAAACAAATTTAAATATGGCTATCTCTATGTTGTCCGAACAGAATATTGTAGCTTTTTCACCTAAATTAATTACATGCTGACCTTTGACAGCCATACACCAAACTACATAACAACCTGGGATTTAGTAAGATCAATGTAAATGATCTTGCTGTATAGTTTATGAAAATCCTAGTTAATATAAAAAAGTAATTAACAAATTTAAAGATGGCTATCTGAATGTTGTCCAAACTGAAAATTCTAGCTTTTTTCACCTAGATTAATTAAAAGCTGACATTTGACAGCAGTACACCAAAGTATTTAACAACCCTAACCCTAACCCTTAAAAAAAAAAAAAAAAAAAAATAATAAATATAATTTAACTCCAACACTCCAGCATGAGGCATAACAGTACTCATTTATCAGACCAGTACCTAAATATCATATAAAAGAAGAAATATTGGCACTTTTTATATGTGTCGACAAAGTTTTTAGTCTCCGTAGACTGAAAACTATGAACCAAAAAGAATAAAATATGATGCCGGTATGGAATAACCAAGAAAAAGGTCAATGTTGGCACCCTATATTGATGAGTACAACACATATAGCAATTTGAAACTTAAAATCCTTCACTCTAATGTCTAACAATCAATCTTTAGGTACAAAAAGTACTCAATTACCAAGCCGGTACAAGAATATCAATAAAAAGAAAGAAATATTGTCGCCTTTTATTGTTATCGACACAAATATAAGTAACCCTAACCCTATACAGTGTCAAATTATCCATCATAAGAATAAAATGTTCATGCTGGCACAGAAGTATCATCAAAAAGGATAGATATTGGCACCATTTATAGATGCAGACAACAAATACAGCACCCTGAAACATTCATTTCTTCACTTTTGTGTCTGAGAATCCATCTAAACTCATAAATATTATAAAACATATGAAATATTGTCACTTTTAATGGGTATCGACATAAATATCAGTAACCGTACACTTATAAATCTCTCAATTGTTGTCAAATTATGCATTATTATAGTTGTCGACAAAAGTTTTAGTAACCGTAAACTCCAAACCTGTGTAAAACTATCAATCCTGAGGTACCGAAAGGATAAAATGTTAATGCCGGTAAGTAATAACCAAGAAAAATGGTCAATATTGGCACCCTATATTGCTGAATGCAACAAATACAGCACTTCAAAACCTTTATTCTTTCACTTTTATGTCTGACAATCCATTTGAATGTATCAAATGTCCTCTATTACCAGGCCAGTACAAGAATATTATAACAAAGATGAAATAGTGTCACTTTTAATTGTTTCGCGACATAAATATCAGTAACCGTACACTTATAAATCTCTCAATTTGTGTCAAACTATTCATTCTTAGATTCAAATAATGATGCGGACCAGAAAAATCAGGAAGAAAGGAAGATATTGGCACCTTTTGTTGATACCGACAACAAATTTTGTTATTTAAACTTGTTTTCATTGCCATTTAATGTCAAACAACCCATCAGGATGTATTCAAAAGTACTCAATTATAAGGCCAGTACCAGAATATCATTCAAAAGAAGAAATATTGGCTCTTTTATTCTTGTCGACAAAAGTTTTAGTATAACCATAGACTTATGAAGCGCCTAATTTTGAAAAACTTTTCATCGCGAGGTACATAAAGAATGAAATTATTATGCCGGTAGAGAATATTCAACAAAAGGGTAAATATTGGCCCAAGATATTGATTAATACAACAAATATAGCAGCTTGACACTTAAACTCCTTCATGGAAGGCTATCATTTCTTAATATTTAGGTGGAGCACATTGGATCGTTGTACCAGCAATTTCTGACACGTTTTCTTCAACGACCTATAAGTTTTGAATGCCCCAATACATTTTCAATATCAAGACGCCAAAATGTGCGCAATTGAATTCCCTTTCCAAAACGCTAAACAGTTTATAAATCGGACCGTCAACAACAGAGATACGATTTTTCAAAGTTTTCCTATAAGCCTTAACAGATTATCTCCTGAATTTCAATATGCAAATTTTGGCATACCTTCTTGAGGAAATTGTTACAAAAGACTACTATATAAGCAAGTCAGTAAGTGTATAATATAAGCATATCGGCGCATGCGTACTTGAAATTTGGGGTTCGGGGTTAGGGTTACAAGACAAGTTCCGGCTAACACTAACCCTAACCCCAACCCTAACCCTCATATATTCATACGCCAGCCATATAACACCAAATAAAATGACACTACGACCCATTATTCGCTGAATTTCCTAATACCCTAACCCAAACACTAACCCTGACCCTAACCCAAACCCTAACCATAACACTAACCCTAACCCTGACCATAACCCTAACCCTAATCCTGACCATAACCCTAACCCTGACCCAAACCCAAACCCAAACCCTAACCCTCTCAATGAAAAATTGCATACAGACTTTGAACGTTAATAACTTTGGCATTTCTCAACCGATTTAACAGATCTTTGGCGTTTTGGAAAGCCCAGACAGGCTGCTATTTGATCAATTTATTGTTTTGTCGTTCATATTAAAGCCTTTCTTTTCCTGTCAACCTGTAACATTGCAATCTGGTCATTTTCTGAGGCTCGTATCTTTGCCATTTCTCAAGCAATCGGAAAAACATCTAAGTAAATAAGACTCGTTTTTTCAAGTTCTTTCGGGATAACCTCAGGTCGGAGACTTCATTCCTGTAAAAAAAAAGTTGGGTTCAAAAATCTGCCAAATTCTTTGAAAGATTTGCAATTTTTCACAAGAACAACGAAATCTGCGTCATTTTACTACCTTAAAGCTGGAACTTTTGGTATACATAAGCTGACAAAATGCGCCAGCTATTGGTGTATATAAGACGTGTATATCTATCGGGGTTATTGCGTATCAACATGAAACGTGTTTGAACAAAATCGATGAAAGACGAAATACGCCAGCTATTTCACACGGTCCAAAAGCGTTTTCATGGTTTCTCATTCTCAGAATAAGGTGTGTGAAATTTAAAGTGTGTGGTCCACTTGCAAAGAGGAAATCAATATAGTTAAAAAAAAAAAAAAAAAAAAAAAAAAAAAATTATAAATATAATTTAACTCAAACACTTCATAAAAGTACTCATTTATCAGACCAGTTAATAAATAAAAAAAAAAAAAAAAAAAAAAAAAAAATAATAGATATAAAACACTCCAGCATGAGGCATAAAACTACTCATTTATCAGACCAGTACTTAAATATCATATAAAAGAAGAAATATTGGCACTTTTATATCTGTCGACAAAGTTTTAGTCTCCGAGACTGAAAACTATGAACCAAAAGAATAAAATAGGATGCCGGTATGGAATAACCAAGAAAAGGTCAATGTTGGCACCCTATATTGATGAGTACAACACATATAGCATTTTGAAACTTAAAATCCTTCACTCTAATGTCTAACAATCAATCTTGAGGTACAAAAGTACTCAATTATCAAGCCGGTACAAGAATATCAATAAAAGAAAGAAATATTGTCGCCTTTTATTTGTTATCGACACAAATATAAGTAACCGTAGACTTATACAGTGTCAAATTATCCATCCTAAGAATGAAATGTTCATGCCGGCACAGAAGTATCATCAAAAGAAAGAAATATTGTCGCCTTTTATTGTTATCGACACAAATACAAGTAACCGAGACTTATACAGTGTCAAATTATCCATCATAAGAATAAAATGTTCATGCTGGCACAGAAGTATCATCAAAAGGATAGATATTGGCACCATTTATAGATGCAGACAACAAATACAGCACCCTGAAACATTCATTTCTTCACTTTTGTGTCTGAGAATCCATCTAAACTCATAAATATTATAAAACATATGAAATATTGTCACTTTTAATGGGTATCGACATAAATATCAGTAACCGTACACTTATAAATCTCTCAACTGTTGTCAAATTATGCATTCTTATAGTTGTCGACAAAAGTTTTAGTAACCGTAAACTCCAAACCTGTGTAAAACTATCAATCCTGAGGTACCGAAAGGATAAAATGTTAATGCCGGTAAGTAATAACCAAGAAAAATGGTCAATATTGGCACCCTATATTGCTGAATGCAACAAATATAGCACTTCAAAACCTTTATTCTTTCACTTTTATGTCTGACAATCCATTTGAATGTATCAAATGTCCTCTATTACCAGGCCAGTACAAGAATATTATAACAAAGATGAAATAGTGTCGCTTTAAATTGTTTCGCGACATAAATATCAGTAACCGTACACTTATAAATCTCTCAATTTGTGTCAAACTATTCATTCTTAGATTCAAATAATGATGCCGGACCAGAAAAATCAGGAAGAAAGGAAGATATTGGCACCTTTTGTTGATACCGACAACAAATTTTGTTATTTAAACTTGTTTTCATTCCCATTTAATGTCAAACAACCCATCAGGATGTATTTAAAAGTACTCAATTATAAGGCCAGTACCAGAATATCATTCAAGAGAAGAAATATTGGCTCTTTTATTCTTGTCGACAAAAGTTTTAGTATAACCGTAGACTTACTTAAGCGCTTAATTTTGAAAAACTTTTCATCGCGAGGTACATACAGAATAAAATTATTATGCCGGTAGAGAAAATTCAACAAAAGGGTAAATATTGGCCCAAGATATTGATTAATACAACAAATATAGCAGCTTGACACTTAAACTCCTTCATGGAAGGCTATCATTTCTTAATATTTAGGTGGAGCACATTGGATCGTTGTACCAGCAATTTCTGACACGTTTTCTTCAACGACCTATAACTTTTGAATTCCCAATACATTTTCAATATCAAGACATCAAAATGTGCGCAATTAAATTATCTTTCTAAAACGCTTAACAGTTTATAAATCGGACCACTAACGAAAGAGCTACGTTTAAAACAAAATTTGCTTATATTCCAAATCAGGTTATCTCCCTGCTTCACAATATGCAAATCAGGTATACTTTATAGAAAACCCTTACCTAAGCCAAACTCAAACCAAAACCCTCACGCATGCGCAGAAGTGAAAAGGTGCACACATGCGCAGAAGTCAAAGGTGCACGAATCTCGCCAAAGTCCTTCCTAACCCTAACCCTAACCCTAACCCTAACCCTAACCCTAACCCTAACCCTAACCCTAACCCTAACCCTAACCCTAACCCTAACCCTAACCCTAACCCTAACCCTAACCCTAACCCTAACCCTAACCCTAACCCTAACCCTAACCCTAACCCTACCGAATGGATAAAATGTTAATGCCGGTAAGTAATAACCAAGAAAATGGTCAATATTGGCACCCTATATTGCTGAATGCAACAAATACAGCACTTCAAAACCTTTATTCTTTCACTTTTATGTCTGACAATCCATTTGAATGTATCAAATGTCCTCTATTACCAGGCCAGTACAAGAATATTATAACAAAGATGAAATAGTGTTGCTTTGAATTGTTTCGCGACATAAATATCAGTAACCGTACACTTATAAATCTCTCAATTTGTGTCAAACTATTCATTCTTAGATTCAAATAATGATGCCGGACCAGAAAAATCAGGAAGAAAGGAAGATATTGGCACCTTTTGTTGATACCGACAACAAATTTTGTTATTTAAACTTGTTTTCATTGCCATTTAATGTCAAACAACCCATCAGGATGTATTCAAAAGTACTCAATTATAAGGCCAGTACCAGAATATCATTCAAAAGAAGAAATATTGGCTCTTTTATTCTTGTCGACAAAAGTTTTAGTATAACCATAGACTTATGAAGCGCTTAATTTTTGAAAAACTTTTCATCGCCAGGTACATAAAGAATGAAATTATTATGCCGGTAGAGAATATTCAACAAAAGGGTAAATATTGGCCCAAGATATTGATTAATACAACAAATATAGCAGCTTGACACTTAAACTCCTTCATGGAAGGCTATCATTTCTTAATATTTAGGTGGAGCACATTGGATCGTTGTACCAGCAATTTCTGACACGTTTTCTTCAACGACCTATAAGTTTTGAATGCCCCAATACATTTTCAATATCAAGACGCCAAAATGTGCGCAATTGAATTCCCTTTCCAAAACGCTAAACAGTTTATAAATCGGACCGTCAACAACAGAGATACGATTTTTTCAAAGTTTTCCTATAAGCCTTAACAGATTATCTCCTGAATTTCAATATGCAAATTTTGGCATACCTTCTTGAGGAAATTGTTACAAAAAGACTACTATATAAGCAAGTCAGTAAGTGTATAATATAAGCATATCGGCGCATGCGTACTTGAAATTTGGGGTTCGGGGTTAGGGTTACAAAACAAGTTCCGGCTAACACTAACCCTAACCCCAACCCTAACCCTCATATATTCATACGCCAGCCATATAACACCAAATAAAATGACACTACGACCCATTATTCGCTGAATTTCCTAATACCCTAACCCAAACACTAACCCTGACCCTAACCCAAACCCTAACCATAACACTAACCCTAACCCTGACCATAACCCTAACCCTAACCCTGACCATAACCCTAACCCTGACCCAAACCCAAACCCAAACCCTAACCCTCTCAATGAAAAATTGCATACAGACTTTGAACGTTAATAACTTTGGCATTTCTCAACCGATTTAACAGATCTTTGGCGTTTTGGAAAGCCCAGACAGGCTGCTATTTGATCAATTTATTGTTTTGTCGTTCATATTAAAGCCTTTCTTTTCCTGTCAACCTGTAACATTGCAATCTGGTCATTTTCTGAGGCTCGTATCTTTGCCATTTCTCAAGCAATCGGAAAAACATCTAAGTAAATAAGACTCGTTTTTTCAAGTTCTTTCGGGATAACCTCAGGTCGGAGACTTCATTCCTGTAAAAAAAGTTGGGTTCAAAATCTGCCAAATTCTTTGAAAGATTTGCAATTTTTTCACAAGAACAACGAAATCTGCGTCATTTTACTACCTTAAAGCTGGAACTTTTTGGTATACATAAGCTGACAAAATGCGCCAGCTATTGGTGTATATAAGACGTGTATATCTATCGGGGGTTATTGCGTATCAACATGAAACGTGTTTGAACAAAATCGATGAAAGACGAAATACGCCAGCTATTTCACACGGTCCAAAAGCGTTTTCATGGTTTCTCATTCTCAGAATAAGGTGTGTGAAATTTAAAGTGTGTGGTCCACTTGCAAAGAGGAAATCAATATAGTTAAAAAAAAAAAATTATAAATATAATTTAACTCAAACACTTCATAAAAGTACTCATTTATCAGACCAGTTAATAAATAAAAAAAAAAAAAAAAAAAAAAAATAATAGATATAAAACACTCCAGCATGAGGCATAAAACTACTCATTTATCAGACCAGTACTTAAATATCATATAAAAGAAGAAATATTGGCACTTTTATATCTGTCGACAAAGTTTTTAGTCTCCGTAGACTGAAAACTATGAACCAAAAAGAATAAAATATGATGCCGGTATGGAATAACCAAGAAAAGGTCAATGTTGGCACCCTATATTGATGAGTACAACACATATAGCATTTTGAAACTTAAAATCCTTCACTCTAATGTCTAACAATCAATCTTGAGGTACAAAAGTACTCAATTATCAAGCCGGTACAAGAATATCAATAAAAGAAAGAAATATTGTCGCCTTTTATTTGTTATCGACACAAATATAAGTAACCGTAGACTTATACAGTGTCAAATTATCCATCCTAAGAATGAAATGTTCATGCCGGCACAGAAGTATCATCAAAAAGAAAGAAATATTGTCGCCTTTTATTGTTATCGACACAAATACAAGTAACCGTAGACTTATACAGTGTCAAATTATCCATCATAAGAATAAAATGTTCATGCTGGCACAGAAGTATCATCAAAAAGGATAGATATTGGCACCATTTATAGATGCAGACAACAAATACAGCACCCTGAAACATTCATTTCTTCACTTTTGTGTCTGAGAATCCATCTAAACTCATAAATATTATAAAACATATGAAATATTGTCACTTTTAATGGGTATCGACATAAATATCAGTAACCGTACACTTATAAATCTCTCAACTGTTGTCAAATTATGCATTCTTATAGTTGTCGACAAAAGTTTTAGTAACCGTAAACTCCAAACCTGTGTAAAACTATCAATCCTGAGGTACCGAAAGGATAAAATGTTAATGCCGGTAAGTAATAACCAAGAAAAATGGTCAATATTGGCACCCTATATTGCTGAATGCAACAAATACAGCACTTCAAAACCTTTATTCTTTCACTTTTATGTCTGACAATCCATTTGAATGTATCAAATGTCCTCTATTACCAGGCCAGTACAAGAATATTATAACAAAGATGAAATAGTGTCGCTTTAAATTGTTTCGCGACATAAATATCAGTAACCGTACACTTATAAATCTCTCAATTTGTGTCAAACTATTCATTCTTAGATTCAAATAATGATGCCGGACCAGAAAAATCAGGAAGAAAGGAAGATATTGGCACCTTTTGTTGATACCGACAACAAATTTTGTTATTTAAACTTGTTTTCATTCCCATTTAATGTCAAACAACCCATCAGGATGTATTCAAAAGTACTCAATTATAAGGCCAGTACCAGAATATCATTCAAGAGAAGAAATATTGGCTCTTTTATTCTTGTCGACAAAAGTTTTAGTGTAACCGTAGACTTACGAAGCGCTTAATTTTTGAAAAACTTTTCATCGCGAGGTACATACAGAATAAAATTATTATGCCGGTAGAGAAAATTCAACAAAAGGGTAAATATTGGCCCAAGATATTGATTAATACAACAAATATAGCAGCTTGACACTTAAACTCCTTCATGGAAGGCTATCATTTCTTAATATTTAGGTGGAGCACATTGGATCGTTGTACCAGCAATTTCTGACACGTTTTCTTCAACGACCTATAACTTTTGAATTCCCAATACATTTTCAATATCAAGACATCAAAATGTGCGCAATTAAATTATCTTTCTAAAACGCTTAACAGTTTATAAATCGGACCACTAACGAAAGAGCTACGTTTAAAACAAAATTTGCTTATATTCCAAATCAGGTTATCTCCCTGCTTCACAATATGCAAATCAGGTATACTTTATAGAAAACCCTTACCCTAAGCCAAACTCAAACCAAAACCCTCACGCATGCGCAGAAGTGAAAAGGTGCACACATGCGCAGAAGTCAAAAGGTGCACGAATCTCGCCAAAGTCCCCTTCCCTAACCCTAACCCTAACCCCTAACCCTAACCCTAACCCTAACCCTAACCCTAACCCTAACCCTAACCCTAACCCTAACCCTAACCCTAACCCTAACCCTAACCCTAACCCTAACCCTAACCCTAACCCTAACCCTAACCCTAACCCTAACCCTAACCTAACCCTAACCCTAACCCTAATTATCGGAAAATGTTTGAAAATTTTAGGGTTAGGTGTTTGGCTACTTAGGTCAGGGTTGGGGTAATATCTTCCGCGGTTAGCCGCGTTTTGGGGTCATATCTAAGTCCCCCGCGGCCCACATTTGCCCCTCCAAGCCGATCTAACCTCTCCGTTTTTCTTGTCTGAAAATAGCGTTAAAGTTGTAACCTAACCCTATGCCTTTCCTTTAGAGGGTTAAAAAAATTTTCAGGGCCAATAGAGGTTAGCCAGGGGTAATTTTATACCACCAAACCCTCCCCTAACCCTCCCCTTGAAATGGGGGGACACGGGCCAAAATACGACTTCTCGGATATTGTGGTCTACCTGGTATACTCAGTTACTATTTTATGCATCCTTAGATTATAGTGAAATATAGTGTTGTTTGCCAAATTTTTATTTCTGAAGATATTTGCATGAAATTTATAGGGCATGTGGGCCTTGACATCCCAAGCAATGGTACAAAATTTGGTTCTATCCCCATCTTCTGTTTTTTTTTTATAAATTTTTTTCGGATTTAAAAAGGGGGAATTGACTGATTTTTACCCAATAACTGTTTTGGCTTTGGAAAGTTATTTTTTAGGGGCCAACAAATGTGTTGTTGATATATATTGTTGTCAGATAATTGCTTTATCAGATTTTCTTTGCAAAAAGTGTCACTCAGGTTTTATTTCTGAGAGGTTAGGCTATTTGTACGGTAGTCTTTTACCGCTAAATGGTGAATTCATGCAAAATTACTGTTTGCACAAACATTTTATTCTTCTACAATTTTACAATTAATGTTTTCTCATATATATCGGGTAAAAGATAAATATATTAGAATTCCAAAACAGCTTTTAGAATTTGAATAGCATTATACATAACGAAATAACGAGTGAATGAAGATGACTACATATTTTTCAACTTTTAACTTTTCCAAGTTGCACTAATCAATTGATCAATAGTGATCGATTTGATTAAATTCATACTAATTAGTTTCTTGTTCAATTTTGATGTATTATTTTAAGTAGACCAATGCTTTAGCTTTCCAAAACAGTTTTGGATCGATTATAACCGCATGCATATCGTAAAATTGTCCAATTTTGTACACCTACCCATATTGTGCAAATATTTCTAAAGTTGTGTTTTTCTCACTATTTTTTGTTATGTTTTCCATTTTGTTTCTCTTATTGACTATTAAAAATTTAAAATTAAGTCATTGCTATCATTCACAGTTTTCAGATTGGGAAAATCTTCATTAATAATGTCAATAGAGGCTGATATATATTTTCACCTGTTTTAACATACAAGTAGCCAACTACCGCTAATCTGTAATATTGTTCATTGGATAAAGACACGAATTCAAACAAACATACAAGAATGAGTACATATGTACAAACACATTTATACATTCATACTCTATATAGAGACATATATAACCATGAGTAGTTGCACATATTATAGGTTACATATTAGAAAAATCCTTTAAATCACCTATATTACTTCGACTCTATTGCATATATACTTTGACATCCCCAAAATCCCTCAGTTTGCTGCTGACACTTCATGTCATAGGTTTGAACGTTGTTTTCAATTAGACCTGTACATATATATATACATATATACATACATGTGCATACGTATATACATATATACATACATGTGCATACGTATATACATACATGTATACATATACAACCCTAATCCATGCATATATGTGTACACACCGCAACATACCTGTTTACACATATTTATGCACGCACGTTTACACATACTCACACATACACACACATATATATATACATACATATATGTATATATATAAAAAATTGTAAAAATATAGTATATATGGTTTTTATTTTGTTGAAAAAATGATAATTATACGAAATAAGGATCAAATCTTATCTGTATAATCAATCAAAGTAGCCAATTACCGCTGTTTAGTAGCCAATTACCGCTATTAAGTAGCCAATTGACGGCTACAAATTTGCGGTGAATGGTTACTTAGTAGCCAAATACCGCTCTTGTGTAGCCAAATACCGCTTAAATGTAGCCATTTACCGCCATTAGGTATCCAATTACCGCTGCGGTAAATGGCTACAAATTTGCGTTGAATGGTTACTTAGTAGTCAATTACCGCTGTTATGTAGCCAATTACCGCAGCGGTAATCGGATACGCATTAGAGTCGATTGGCTACATAACAGCGGTTATTGGCTACAAAACAGCGGTATTTGGCTACTAAGTATCCATTCAACGGTATTTAGTAGCCATTTACCGTTAAATTGTAGCCATTTACCGCTGTTATGTAGCCATTAGCGCTGCGGCTAATGGCTACAAATTTGCGGTGAATGGTTACTCAGTAGCCAAATACCGCTTTTATGTAGCCATTTACCGCTGTTATGTAGCCAATTACCGCTTTTTATGTAGCCGATTAACGCTTTTGCGTAGCCCATTACCGCAATACGGAGTTGGAGATGTAGTTTGCACAAATGCTTTTTTTCATGTGTATAAAGAAAATCTGTCATAAATGACTGTTGTGTAAAAAATTGAAAGGTACAGATGTTTCCTCTGATATGTTTTGTGAATTTTGAAATCTATTTTTTTAATTACAGGTTGCTGAAGGTAAAACCATGGCATCACGGCCAGTCAATCTAGGAGTAAATCCAGAAATTAACCGTTTGCTCACAAACTATGTTGGTTTTGTTTTCTTCTTATCAAATTTTGAGTTTACTGATCCTTTATTATTTTGTCAAAATCATGATTTGGATGTTTTAGACTTTCTGTTGCATGGTGCCAATTATATCGCTGTCTTTTCAGTTCAGGATTTTTTAAGAAGCTTTCAATTAACAAAAGTTTTCTGATAGCAGAATAACACTATGGTCTTGTCTTCTTACAATAAATATATGCCTTAAATGCAAACTTATTTTCATTTGCCATGTCAGAACAATATTATGGAAAGATGCTCAAACAAGAATAGATTGATAAATTACATTATTATACAATCATAAACCAAAAAAGTGCCAATTGTGACTATAGAAAACACGTTGATGTATAACACATTTATACACACATATGTACACATACACAAAAGGATACACATACATAATTTGTACACCTATACATAAATGTATATGCTCACATACAAAAATTTTAAATACATACACATTGGTGTGCACATATACAAATGTGTACACATATACACAAACAAGTACATATAACACAAATGTGTACACATATACACAAACATGTACATACATACATTTGTACACATACACATAAATGTATATGCTCACATACAAAAATTTTAAATACATACACATTGGTGTGCACATATACAAATGTGTACACATATACACAAATGTGTACACATATACACAAACAAGTACATATAAACACAAATGTGTACACATACACAAACATGTACATACATACATTTGTACACATACACATACATGTATATGCTCACATACACATTTTTTTAATACATACACAAATGTGTATACATATACACAAATATGTACACATATACACAAATGCGTACACATATACACAAACATGTACAAACATACAAATGGATAAACATACACAAAAGGATATACATGCATATACACACAAATGTATACACATACAAAACATAAGCACATATGTGTATACACATAACAAATCTATCCACACGTTCACACTTGTATACGCACATACACAAAGGTACACAAACAAATATGTATGCACATACAGAAACATATACAAATGTGCGTACAAATATTCGTATGAGTGTTTTATGAAGTATGTGTATTTTAGAATTTCTTCCTTTATTTTGCGGAGATCTCATCTAAGCTATCATCAGAGGTCTCAGAATATAATAGATCAATTTTATAATAGCAGGAACCCTAAATATCTTTATAGTAGCCAATTACCGCTGCAAGTTTTTTGCGATGACTTTGACCTGCTGAGATCATGTTGTCCCACAGTACTGGTACTTGATGGCATGTGCAATATCTAGACAATCATACAGCCTAACAATTTACAAAAGTTTAGGCCAAACCCTCTTTTCAAATAAAAATTATGACATTTTGAAAGTGGATGTAAAAAAAAAAAAAAAAATGTAAAAAAAAAAATTTCATATTTAAGGTCCCAATGGCTTTAAAATATCCCAAAATGGAAAAAAAACATGACATGCAAATATCATCCCAAAAGAGTAGCCAATTACCGCAGTAGATAAATTAACGCAAAGAGGTAGCCATTGGGTAGCCACGGTAGCTACCTTAACGCAAAAAAGGTAGCCACAGTAGCCATGTGGTAGCCATGGCTACCGTTTTTCCGTTAATTTGGCTACCATGGCTACCCAATGGCTACTTTTTTTCTGTTAATTTGGCTACTGTGGTAGCCAAACCACCGCAAAAAAAGTTTTAGGAACGTAGCCATTCCGATAACAGAATTTTCGGAAAATTTTTCCGTTAAGTTGGCAACTTTTTGGCTACCCAATGGCTACTGGACGATAACCCTAACCCTAACCCTAACCCTAACCCTAACCCTAACCCTAACCCTAACCCTAACCCTAACCCTAACCCTAACCCTAACCCTAACCCTAACCTAACCCTAACCCTAACCCTAACCCTAACCCTAACCCTAACCCTAACCCTAACCCTAACCCTAACCCTAACCCTAACCCTAACCCTACCGAATGGATAAAATGTTAATGCCGGTAAGTAATAACCAAGAAAATGGTCAATATTGGCACCCTATATTGCTGAATGCAACAAATACAGCACTTCAAAACCTTTATTCTTTCACTTTTATGTCTGACAATCCATTTGAATGTATCAAATGTCCTCTATTACCAGGCCAGTACAAGAATATTATAACAAAGATGAAATAGTGTTGCTTTGAATTGTTTCGCGACATAAATATCAGTAACCGTACACTTATAAATCTCTCAATTTGTGTCAAACTATTCATTCTTAGATTCAAATAATGATGCCGGACCAGAAAAATCAGGAAGAAAGGAAGATATTGGCACCTTTTGTTGATACCGACAACAAATTTTGTTATTTAAACTTGTTTTCATTGCCATTTAATGTCAAACAACCCATCAGGATGTATTCAAAAGTACTCAATTATAAGGCCAGTACCAGAATATCATTCAAAAGAAGAAATATTGGCTCTTTTTATTCTTGTCGACAAAAGTTTTAGTATAACCATAGACTTATGAAGCGCTTAATTTTGAAAAACTTTTCATCGCCAGGTACATAAAGAATGAAATTATTATGCCGGTAGAGAATATTCAACAAAAGGGTAAATATTGGCCCAAGATATTGATTAATACAACAAATATAGCAGCTTGACACTTAAACTCCTTCATGGAAGGCTATCATTTCTTAATATTTAGGTGGAGCACATTGGATCGTTGTACCAGCAATTTCTGACACGTTTTCTTCAACGACCTATAAGTTTTGAATGCCCCAATACATTTTCAATATCAAGACGCCAAAATGTGCGCAATTGAATTCCCTTTCCAAAACGCTAAACAGTTTATAAATCGGACCGTCAACAACAGAGATACGATTTTTTCAAAGTTTTCCTATAAGCCTTAACAGATTATCTCCCCTGAATTTCAATATGCAAATTTTGGCATACCTTCTTGAGGAAATTGTTACAAAAGACTACTATATAAGTAAGTCAGTAAGTGTATAATATAAGCATATCGGCGCATGCGTACTTGAAATTTGGGGTTCGGGGTTAGGGTTACAAAACAAGTTCCGGCTAACACTAACCCTAACCCCAACCCTAACCCTCATATATTCATACGCCAGCCATATAACACCAAATAAAATGACACTACGACCCATTATTCGCTGAATTTCCTAATACCCTAACCCAAACACTAACCCTGACCCTAACCCAAACCCTAACCATAACACTAACCCTAACCCTGACCATAACCCTAACCCTAACCCTGACCATAACCCTAACCCTGACCCAAACCCAAACCCAAACCCTAACCCTCTCAATGAAAAATTGCATACAGACTTTGAACGTTAATAACTTTGGCATTTCTCAACCGATTTAACAGATCTTTGGCGTTTTGGAAAGCCCAGACAGGCTGCTATTTGATCAATTTATTGTTTTGTCGTTCATATTAAAGCCTTTCTTTTCCTGTCAACCTGTAACATTGCAATCTGGTCATTTTCTGAGGCTCGTATCTTTGCCATTTCTCAAGCAATCGGAAAAACATCTAAGTAAATAAGACTCGTTTTTTCAAGTTCTTTCGGGATAACCTCAGGTCGGAGACTTCATTCCTGTAAAAAAGTTGGGTTCAAAATCTGCCAAATTCTTTGAAAGATTTGCAATTTTTCACAAGAACAACGAAATCTGCGTCATTTTACTACCTTAAAGCTGGAACTTTTGGTATACATAAGCTGACAAAATGCGCCAGCTATTGGTGTATATAAGACGTGTATATCTATCGGGGTTATTGCGTATCAACATGAAACGTGTTTGAACAAAATCGATGAAAGACGAAATACGCCAGCTATTTCACACGGTCCAAAAGCGTTTTCATGGTTTCTCATTCTCAGAATAAGGTGTGTGAAATTTAAAGTGTGTGGTCCACTTGCAAAGAGGAAATCAATATAGTTAAAAAAAAAAAAAATTATAAATATAATTTAACTCAAACACTTCATAAAAGTACTCATTTATCAGACCAGTTAATAAATAAAAAAAAAAAAAAAAAAAAAAATAATAGATATAAAACACTCCAGCATGAGGCATAAAACTACTCATTTATCAGACCAGTACTTAAATATCATATAAAAGAAGAAATATTGGCACTTTTATATCTGTCGACAAAGTTTTTAGTCTCCGTAGACTGAAAACTATGAACCAAAAGAATAAAATATGATGCGGTATGGAATAACCAAGAAAAAGGTCAATGTTGGCACCCTATATTGATGAGTACAACACATATAGCATTTTGAAACTTAAAATCCTTCACTCTAATGTCTAACAATCAATCTTGAGGTACAAAAGTACTCAATTATCAAGCCGGTACAAGAATATCAATAAAAGAAAGAAATATTGTCGCCTTTTATTTGTTATCGACACAAATATAAGTAACCGTGAGACTTATACAGTGTCAAATTATCCATCCTAAGAATGAAATGTTCATGCCGGCACAGAAGTATCATCAAAAGAAAGAAATATTGTCGCCTTTTATTGTTATCGACACAAATACAAGTAACCGTAGACTTATACAGTGTCAAATTATCCATCATAAGAATAAAATGTTCATGCTGGCACAGAAGTATCATCAAAAGGATAGATATTGGCACCATTTATAGATGCAGACAACAAATACAGCACCCTGAAACATTCATTTCTTCACTTTTGTGTCTGAGAATCCATCTAAACTCATAAATATTATAAAACATATGAAATATTGTCACTTTTAATGGGTATCGACATAAATATCAGTAACCGTACACTTATAAATCTCTCAACTGTTGTCAAATTATGCATTCTTATAGTTGTCGACAAAAGTTTTAGTAACCGTAAACTCCAAACCTGTGTAAAACTATCAATCCTGAGGTACCGAAAGGATAAAATGTTAATGCCGGTAAGTAATAACCAAGAAAAATGGTCAATATTGGCACCCTATATTGCTGAATGCAACAAATACAGCACTTCAAAACCTTTATTCTTTCACTTTTATGTCTGACAATCCATTTGAATGTATCAAATGTCCTCTATTACCAGGCCAGTACAAGAATATTATAACAAAGATGAAATAGTGTCGCTTTAAATTGTTTCGCGACATAAATATCAGTAACCGTACACTTATAAATCTCTCAATTTGTGTCAAACTATTCATTCTTAGATTCAAATAATGATGCGGACCAGAAAAATCAGGAAGAAAGGAAGATATTGGCACCTTTTGTTGATACCGACAACAAATTTTGTTATTTAAACTTGTTTTCATTCCCATTTAATGTCAAACAACCCATCAGGATGTATTCAAAAGTACTCAATTATAAGGCCAGTACCAGAATATCATTCAAGAGAAGAAATATTGGCTCTTTTTATTCTTGTCGACAAAAGTTTTAGTGTAACCGTAGACTTACGAAGCGCTTAATTTTTGAAAAACTTTTCATCGCGAGGTACATACAGAATAAAATTATTATGCCGGTAGAGAAAATTCAACAAAAGGGTAAATATTGGCCCAAGATATTGATTAATACAACAAATATAGCAGCTTGACACTTAAACTCCTTCATGGAAGGCTATCATTTCTTAATATTTAGGTGGAGCACATTGGATCGTTGTACCAGCAATTTCTGACACGTTTTCTTCAACGACCTATAACTTTTGAATTCCCCAATACATTTTCAATATCAAGACATCAAAATGTGCGCAATTAAATTATCTTTCTAAAACGCTTAACAGTTTATAAATCGGACCACTAACGAAAGAGCTACGTTTAAAACAAAATTTGCTTATATTCCAAATCAGGTTATCTCCCCTGCTTCACAATATGCAAATCAGGTATACTTTTATAGAAAACCCTTACCCTAAGCCAAACTCAAACCAAAACCCTCACGCATGCGCAGAAGTGAAAAGGTGCACATGCGCAGAAGTCAAAGGTGCACGAATCTCGCCAAAGTCCCTTCCTAACCCTAACCCTAACCCTAACCCTAACCCTAACCCTAACCCTAACCCTAAACCCTAACCCTAACCCTAACCCTAACCCTAACCCTAACCCTAACCCTAACCCTAACCCTAACCCTAACCTAACCCTAACCTGGCCTAACCCTAACCCTAACCCTAACCCTAACCCTAACCCTAACCCTAACCCTAACCCTAACCCTAACCCTAACCCTAACCCTAACCCTAACCCTAACCCTAACCTGGCCTAACCCTAACTGGCCTAACCCTGGCCTAACCCTAACCCTAACCCTGGCCTAACCCTGGCCTGGCCTGGCCTGGCCTGGCCTGGCCTAACCCTAACCCTAACCTGGCCTAACCTGGCCTGGCCTGGCCTAACCCTAACCCCTGGCCTGGCCTGGCCTGGCCTGGCCTAACCCTAACCCTAACCCTGGCCTGGCCTGGCCTAACCCTGGCCTAATTTTGGCCTAACCCTAACCCTAACCCTAACCCTGGCCTAACCTAACCCTAACCCTAACCCTAACCCTAACCCTAACCCTAACCCTAACCCTAAACCCTAACCCTAACCCTAACCCTAACCCTAACCCTAACCCTAACCCTAACCCTAACCCTAACCCTAACCCTAACCCTAACCCTAACCCTAACCCTAACCCTAACCCTAACCCTAACCCTAACCCTAACCCTAACCCTACCGAATGGATAAAATGTTAATGCCGGTAAGTAATAACCAAGAAAATGGTCAATATTGGCACCCTATATTGCTGAATGCAACAAATACAGCACTTCAAAACCTTTATTCTTTCACTTTTATGTCTGACAATCCATTTGAATGTATCAAATGTCCTCTATTACCAGGCCAGTACAAGAATATTATAACAAAGATGAAATAGTGTTGCTTTGAATTGTTTCGCGACATAAATATCAGTAACCGTACACTTATAAATCTCTCAATTTGTGTCAAACTATTCATTCTTAGATTCAAATAATGATGCCGGACCAGAAAAATCAGGAAGAAAGGAAGATATTGGCACCTTTTGTTGATACCGACAACAAATTTTGTTATTTAAACTTGTTTTCATTGCCATTTAATGTCAAACAACCCATCAGGATGTATTCAAAAGTACTCAATTATAAGGCCAGTACCAGAATATCATTCAAAAGAAGAAATATTGGCTCTTTTATTCTTGTCGACAAAAGTTTTAGTATAACCATAGACTTATGAAGCGCTTAATTTTGAAAAACTTTTCATCGCCAGGTACATAAAGAATGAAATTATTATGCCGGTAGAGAATATTCAACAAAAGGGTAAATATTGGCCCAAGATATTGATTAATACAACAAATATAGCAGCTTGACACTTAAACTCCTTCATGGAAGGCTATCATTTCTTAATATTTAGGTGGAGCACATTGGATCGTTGTACCAGCAATTTCTGACACGTTTTCTTCAACGACCTATAAGTTTTGAATGCCCCAATACATTTTCAATATCAAGACGCCAAAATGTGCGCAATTGAATTCCCTTTCCAAAACGCTAAACAGTTTATAAATCGGACCGTCAACAACAGAGATACGATTTTTTCAAAGTTTTCCTATAAGCCTTAACAGATTATCTCCTGAATTTCAATATGCAAATTTTGGCATACCTTCTTGAGGAAATTGTTACAAAAAGACTACTATATAAGCAAGTCAGTAAGTGTATAATATAAGCATATCGGCGCATGCGTACTTGAAATTTGGGGTTCGGGGTTAGGGTTACAAAACAAGTTCCGGCTAACACTAACCCTAACCCCAACCCTAACCCTCATATATTCATACGCCAGCCATATAACACCAAATAAAATGACACTACGACCCATTATTCGCTGAATTTCCTAATACCCTAACCCAAACACTAACCCTGACCCTAACCCAAACCCTAACCATAACACTAACCCTAACCCTGACCATAACCCTAACCCTAACCCTGACCATAACCCTAACCCTGACCCAAACCCAAACCCAAACCCTAACCCTCTCAATGAAAAATTGCATACAGACTTTGAACGTTAATAACTTTGGCATTTCTCAACCGATTTAACAGATCTTTGGCGTTTTGGAAAGCCCAGACAGGCTGCTATTTGATCAATTTATTGTTTTGTCGTTCATATTAAAGCCTTTCTTTTCCTGTCAACCTGTAACATTGCAATCTGGTCATTTTCTGAGGCTCGTATCTTTGCCATTTCTCAAGCAATCGGAAAACATCTAAGTAAATAAGACTCGTTTTTCAAGTTCTTTCAGGATAACCTCAGGTCGGAGACTTCATTCCTGTAAAAAAGTTGGGTTCAAAAATCTGCCAAATTCTTTGAAAGATTTGCAATTTTTCACAAGAACAACGAAATCTGCGTCATTTTACTACCTTAAAGCTGGAACTTTTGGTATACATAAGCTGACAAAATGCGCCAGCTATTGGTGTATATAAGACGTGTATATCTATCGGGGTTATTGCGTATCAACATGAAACGTGTTTGAACAAAATCGATGAAAGACGAAATACGCCAGCTATTTCACACGGTCCAAAAGCGTTTTCATGGTTTCTCATTCTCAGAATAAGGTGTGTGAAATTTAAAGTGTGTGGTCCACTTGCAAAGAGGAAATCAATATAGTTAAAAAAAAAAAAATTATAAATATAATTTAACTCAAACACTTCATAAAAGTACTCATTTATCAGACCAGTTAATAAAAAAAAAAAAAAAAAAAAAAAAATAATAGATATAAAACACTCCAGCATGAGGCATAAAACTACTCATTTATCAGACCAGTACTTAAATATCATATAAAAGAAGAAATATTGGCACTTTTTATATCTGTCGACAAAGTTTTTAGTCTCCGTAGACTGAAAACTATGAACCAAAAGAATAAAATATGATGCCGGTATGGAATAACCAAGAAAAGGTCAATGTTGGCACCCTATATTGATGAGTACAACACATATAGCATTTTGAAACTTAAAATCCTTCACTCTAATGTCTAACAATCAATCTTGAGGTACAAAAGTACTCAATTATCAAGCCGGTACAAGAATATCAATAAAAAGAAAGAAATATTGTCGCCTTTTATTTGTTATCGACACAAATATAAGTAACCGTAGACTTATACAGTGTCAAATTATCCATCCTAAGAATGAAATGTTCATGCCGGCACAGAAGTATCATCAAAAGAAAGAAATATTGTCGCCTTTTATTGTTATCGACACAAATACAAGTAACCGTAGACTTATACAGTGTCAAATTATCCATCATAAGAATAAAATGTTCATGCTGGCACAGAAGTATCATCAAAAGGATAGATATTGGCACCATTTATAGATGCAGACAACAAATACAGCACCCTGAAACATTCATTTCTTCACTTTTGTGTCTGAGAATCCATCTAAACTCATAAATATTATAAAACATATGAAATATTGTCACTTTTAATGGGTATCGACATAAATATCAGTAACCGTACACTTATAAATCTCTCAACTGTTGTCAAATTATGCATTCTTATAGTTGTCGACAAAAGTTTTAGTAACCGTAAACTCCAAACCTGTGTAAAACTATCAATCCTGAGGTACCGAAAGGATAAAATGTTAATGCCGGTAAGTAATAACCAAGAAAATGGTCAATATTGGCACCCTATATTGCTGAATGCAACAAATACAGCACTTCAAAACCTTTATTCTTTCACTTTTATGTCTGACAATCCATTTGAATGTATCAAATGTCCTCTATTACCAGGCCAGTACAAGAATATTATAACAAAGATGAAATAGTGTCGCTTTAAATTGTTTCGCGACATAAATATCAGTAACCGTACACTTATAAATCTCTCAATTTGTGTCAAACTATTCATTCTTAGATTCAAATAATGATGCCGGACCAGAAAAATCAGGAAGAAAGGAAGATATTGGCACCTTTTGTTGATACCGACAACAAATTTTGTTATTTAAACTTGTTTTCATTCCCATTTAATGTCAAACAACCCATCAGGATGTATTCAAAAGTACTCAATTATAAGGCCAGTACCAGAATATCATTCAAGAGAAGAAATATTGGCTCTTTTATTCTTGTCGACAAAAGTTTTAGTGTAACCGTAGACTTACGAAGCGCTTAATTTTGAAAACTTTTCATCGCGAGGTACATACAGAATAAAATTATTATGCCGGTAGAGAAAATTCAACAAAAGGGTAAATATTGGCCCAAGATATTGATTAATACAACAAATATAGCAGCTTGACACTTAAACTCCTTCATGGAAGGCTATCATTTCTTAATATTTAGGTGGAGCACATTGGATCGTTGTACCAGCAATTTCTGACACGTTTTCTTCAACGACCTATAACTTTGAATTCCCAATACATTTTCAATATCAAGACATCAAAATGTGCGCAATTAAATTATCTTTCTAAAACGCTTAACAGTTTATAAATCGGACCACTAACGAAAGAGCTACGTTTAAAACAAAATTTGCTTATATTCCAAATCAGGTTATCTCCTGCTTCACAATATGCAAATCAGGTATACTTTTATAGAAAACCCTTACCCTAAGCCAAACTCAAACCAAAACCCTCACGCATGCGCAGAAGTGAAAAGGTGCACACATGCGCAGAAGTCAAAAGGTGCACGAATCTCGCCAAAGTCCCTTCCTAACCTAACCCTAACCCTAACCCTAACCCTAACCCTAACCCTACCCTAACCCTAACCCTAACCCTAACCCTAACCCTAACCCTAACCCTAACCCTAACCCTAACCCTAACCCTAACCCTAACCCTAACCCTAACCCTAACCCTAACCCTAACCCTAACCTAACCCTAACCCTAACCCTAACCCTAACCCTAACCCTAACCCTAACCCTAACCCTAACCCTAACCCTAACCCTAACCCTAACCCTAACCCTAACCCTAACCCTAACCCTAACCCTAACCCTAACCCTAACCCTAACCCTAACCCTAACCCTAATGCGGTAAGTAATAACCAAGAAAAATGGTCAATATTGGCACCCTGATATTGCTGAATGCAACAAATATAGCACTTCAAAACCTTTATTCTTTCACTTTTATGTCTGACAATAAATTTGAATGTATCAAATGTCCTCTATTACCAGGCCAGTACAAGAATATTATAACAAAGATGAAATAGTGTCGCTTTTAATTGTTTCGCGACATAAATATCAGTAACCGTACACTTATAAATCTCTCAATTTGTGTCAAACTATTCATTCTTAGATTCAAATAAAGATGCCGGACCAGAAAAATCAGGAAGAAAGGAAGATATTGGCACCTTTTGTTGATACCGACAACAAATTTTGTTATTTAAACTTGTTTTCATTCCCATTTAATGTCAAACAACCCATCAGGATGTATTTAAAAGTACTCAATTATAAGGCCAGTACCAGAATATCATTCAAGAGAAGAAATATTGGCTCTTTTATTCTTGTCGACAAAAGTTTTAGTATAACCATAGACTTACGAAGCGCTTAATATTTGAAAACTTTTCATCGCGAGGTACATAAAGAATCAAATTATTATGCCGGTAGAGAATATTCAACAAAAGGGTAAATATTGGCCCAAGATATTGATTAATACAACAAATATTGCAACTTCACACTTAAGCTCCTTCATGGAAGGCTATCTTTTTTTAATTAATTAGGTGGAGCACATTGGACTGTTGTACTAACACATAAGTCAGGGCCTATTACATTTGAATTCCCAAATACATCTTCAATATTAAGGCACCAAAATGTGCGCAATTAAATTATCTTTCTAAAACGCTTAACAGTTCATAAATCGGACCAATAACGAAAGAGCTACGTTTAAACAAAATTTGCTTATATTCCAAATCAGATTATCTCCCTGCTTCACAATATGCAAATAAGGTATATTTTATAGAAAACCCTTACTACTATAATCCAAACCCAAACCAAAACCCTCACGCATGCGCAGAAGTGAAAAGGTGCACACATGCGCAGAAGTCAAAAGGTGCACGAATCTCGTCAAAGTCCCCTTCCCTAACCCTAACCCTAACCCTAACCCTAACCCTAACCCTAACCCTAACCCTAACCCTAAACCCTAACCCTAACCCTAACCCTAACCCTAACCCTAACCCTAACCCTAACCCAAACCCAAACCCTAACCCTCTCAATGAAAAATTGCATACAGACTTTGAACGTTAATAACTCTTGTATTTCTCAACCGATTTGAAAGATCTTTGGTGTTTTGGAAAGCCCAGACAGACTGCTGTTTGATCAATGTATTGTTTTGTCGTTCATATTAAAGCCTTTCTTTTCCTGTCAACCTGTAACATTGCAATCTGGTCATTTTCTGAGGCTCGTATCTTTGCCATTTCTCAAGCAATCGGAAAAACATCTGAGTAAATAAGACTCGTTTTTCAAGTTCTTTCAGGATAACCTCAGGTCGGAGACTTCATTCTTGTAAAAAATTGGGTTCAAAATCTGCCAAATTCTTTGAAAGATTTGCAATTTTTCACAAGAACAACGAAATCTGCGTCATTTACTACCTTAAAGCTGGAACTTTTTGGTATACATAAGCTGACAAAATGCGCCAGCTATTGGTGTATATAAGACGTGTATATCTATCGGGGGTTATTGCGTATCAACATGAAACGTGTTTGAACAAAATCGATGAAAGACGAAATACGCCAGCTATTTCACACGGTCCAAAAGCGTTTTCATGGTTTCTCATTCTCAGAATTAGGTGTGTGAAATTTAAAGTGTGTGGTGCACTTGCAAAGAGGAAATCAATATAGTTAAAAAAAAAAAAAAAAAAAAAAAAAAAAAATTATAAATATAATTTAACTCAAACACTTCATAAAAGTTCTCATTTATCAGACCAGTTAATAAAAAAAAAAAAAAAAAAAAATTATAAATATAATTTAACTCAAACACTTCATAAAAGTACTCATTTATCAGACCAGTTAATAAAAAAAAAAAAAAAAAAAAAATAATAGATATAAAACACTCCAGCATGAGGAATAAAACTACTCATTTATCAGACCAGTACTTAAATATCATATAAAAGAAGAAATATTGGCACTTTTATATCTGTCGACAAAGTTTTTAGTCTCCGTAGACTGAAAACTATGAACCAAAAAGAATAAAATATGATGCCGGTATGGAACAACCAAGAAAAAGGTCAATGTTGGCACCCTATATTGATGAGTACAACACATATAGCATTTTGAAACTTAAAATCCTTCACTCTAATGTCTAACAATCAATCTTGAGGTACAAAAAGTACTCAATTATCAAGCCGGTACAAGAATATCAATAAAAAGAAAGAAATATTGTCGCCTTTTATTGTTATCGACACAAATATAAGTAACCGTAGACTTATACAGTGTCAAATTATCCATCCTAAGAATGAAATGTTCATGCCGGCACAGAAGTATCATCAAAAAGAAAGAAATATTGTCGCCTTTTATTGTTATCGACACAAATACAAGTAACCGTAGACTTAAAATGTTCATGCTGGCACAGAAGTATCATCAAAAGGATAGATATTGGCACCATTTATAGATGCAGACAACAAATACAGCACCCTGAAACATTCATTTCTTCACTTTTGTGTCTGAGAATCCATCTAAACTCATAAATATTATAAAACATATGAAATATTGTCACTTTTAATGGGTATCGACATAAATATCAGTAACCGTACACTTATAAATCTCTCAATTGTTGTCAAATTATGCATTCTTATAGTTGTCGACAAAAGTTTTAGTAACCGTAAACTCCAAACCTGTGTAAAACTATCAATCCTGAGGTACCGAAAGGATAAAATGTTAATGCCGGTAAGTAATAACCAAGAAAAATGGTCAATATTGGCACCTGATATTGCTGAATGCAACAAATATAGCACTTCAAAACCTTTATTCTTTCACTTTTATGTCTGACAATAAATTTGAATGTATCAAATGTCCTCTATTACCAGGCCAGTACAAGAATATTATAACAAAGATGAAATAGTGTCGCTTTTAATTGTTTCGCGACATAAATATCAGTAACCGTACACTTATAAATCTCTCAATTTGTGTCAAACTATTCATTCTTAGATTCAAATAAAGATGCCGGACCAGAAAAATCAGGAAGAAAGGAAGATATTGGCACCTTTTGTTGATACCGACAACAAATTTTGTTATTTAAACTTGTTTTCATTCCCATTTAATGTCAAACAACCCATCAGGATGTATTTAAAAGTACTCAATTATAAGGCCAGTACCAGAATATCATTCAAGAGAAGAAATATTGGCTCTTTTATTCTTGTCGACAAAAGTTTTAGTATAACCATAGACTTACGAAGCGCTTAATATTTGAAAACTTTTCATCGCGAGGTACATAAAGAATCAAATTATTATGCCGGTAGAGAATATTCAACAAAAGGGTAAATATTGGCCCAAGATATTGATTAATACAACAAATATTGCAACTTCACACTTAAGCTCCTTCATGGAAGGCTATCTTTTTTTAATTAATTAGGTGGAGCACATTGGACTGTTGTACTAACACATAAGTCAGGGCCTATTACATTTGAATTCCCAAATACATCTTCAATATTAAGGCACCAAAATGTGCGCAATTAAATTATCTTTCTAAAACGCTTAACAGTTCATAAATCGGACCACTAACGAAAGAGCTACGTTTAAACAAAATTTGCTTATATTCCAAATCAGATTATCTCCCTGCTTCACAATATGCAAATAAGGTATATTTTATAGAAAACCCTTACTATAATCCAAACCCAAACCAAAACCCTCACGCATGCGCAGAAGTGAAAAGGTGCACACATGCGCAGAAGTCAAAGGTGCACGAATCTCGTCAAAGTCCCTTCCTAACCCTAACCCTAACCCTAACCCTAACCCTAACCCTAACCCTAACCCTAACCCTAACCCTAACCCTAACCCTAACCCTAACCCTAACCCTAACCCTAACCCTAACCCTAACCCTAACCCTAACCCTAACCCTAACCCTAACCCTAACCCTAACCCTAACCCTAACCATAACCCTAACCCTGACCCAAACCCAAACCCAAACCCTAACCCTCTCAATGAAAAATTGCATACAGACTTTGAACGTTAATAACTTTGGCATATCTCAACCGATTTATCAGATCTTTGGCGTTTTGGAAAGCCCAGACAGGCTGCTATTTGATCAATTTATTGTTTTGTCGTTCATATTAAAGCCCTTCTTTTCCTGTCAACCTGTAACATTGCAAGACAATCACCTTGTGGCCAGTTCCTTATTACAGGTATAATATTTACCAATCACCACATAGGCAAACCAATGAGGAAATCTGATTTGATAAGGAAACAAACTACTTAATTCGACCCCTACTCCTCTATCGGATCACGAACCGCTTATATTGACCATATCAGCATGAATCTTTTCATCGTAAAACCTAGCAGGACATGATATAGGGGTATATTATGGCTCATGCAACGCTTAGTGTCCCTGCTACATGCCTGTTACCTTAGTTATAGTTTTTGTACAATAACAAGGCAAACTATTTTTTATTCTTACCCTACCAGTCTATCTAAAGAAGAATAAAATGAAAATGAGTTGGTTTCTTGTTTCTGTTGTAAAGCATAGCTAAACAAATACACGTTTGCGAAGACGTGTTACTTTAGTAAATATACCTTTAAGATGAGCACTAGTTGCAATGTTAACAACACGTGCTTTTTAAGGTCTAAATTTGTAGAAAGATTTTTTGGACGAAAGAAATCAACTTTTTCGAGGAGTGAAACTCAATAACCGGAAGTCAATATCCCTGCAAATATTGGTGATATGATCTCCTATGACCTTTCCTGCTTTACAAATTTTCACATTGCAGCCATCGCAACGTTAACACCGATATTCAGTCCGCAAGCCCGTGTGTGGTATGAAGGATTAGAGATCACTATTTTGAAAGGGATGATTGGCTCATATTTACGCATAATATAACTACTAGCATTCTATACAATAAAAACATTAGGCAATGATCATAAGTAAGATCGAGATGACAATATCCAATCTTTCCTTTTGATGGCATCATAAGATCACACTATATTTTGCGTCTCACAGTTTTGACGAATTCCTGACTGTGTGCATGTATGTATATATGTTTGTATGTTTGTATGTTTGTTTGTATGTTTTTATGTTTATGTGTATGCATTTATTTGTATGTGTGCATTTTATATGCATGTATGTATGTTTATCATATACTTATAGAAAATAATGGTATAAGTGTACCCCATGATAAGACTAATTTGTTCATATATTTATTCATTAAATTTAAAGAATTGCCTTACCCGTGTGATATGACTTTTGTTATCAACTGCCTACTGTTTATATAAACTGCTTCCGTTTTAAATCAACTGCTTCCGCTTATAATCGCATGCGTTGCTGTAACGTATCGCATGAAAATTTGACGTCATTCGGCAAATTCCGGTAAATATACCTCCATGGTACGTTTTGTGTGTAAAACATAACAAAGTTGAACAAAAGAAAATATTAGGTATCAGGAAAGTATATTATTAAAAATGCAAAACATATATTACAACAAAAGCATTTAAAGAATAGTCTTTGTCTGTATGTCTTCTGTTGACGTATATGATAAAGAACAACATGTCATTTTCATATCAGACCCCTATCAGTCCATCCGGCTCTCAGGCTGATATCATGACCTAAGGCTGATAAGAGGTCTGATATGAAAAATGCCAAGTTATAATTTATATTTATATGCATATATGTTAGTATGTGTGTAGGTTCCAAAAACTATTTTACGTCGTTCAATGTCATGCAGCTAACAAATCTGGTTTCACTCTGGTTTTCACAGACACATGAACACATCAATAAAAAAGTAAAATTTCGATCCAATGTTCATACCTGACTCAGATCGTTTAAAGCATATATACACCTCATATTAACCAAATGATATGAGTGCGCATAAGCAGTGACTCTGTGTAACTCCATCACTACACAATGTCCTCCAGACCTAAAGAATATACAGTATGAAAAGAGATCATTAACGCTTTAAAAATGGTGGCTCTGTACATCCCATTTCTTCATTACTGCATCTGTGTATGCACCGCTTGCCTTGCACGTACCACCACCCCATCATATGTTCTCCAGACCTCATAAATGTATAGTGCACATACATCTTATAAACCATTTAAGAATGTAGCTCTGCTTTTTTACATATATTTATACCATATATTATGCAAATAACATGAATGCGCATTATCATCTCCTCTGTATATGCGTTGGTCGCTCTGCGCATGTATGTATGTATGCATGTATGTATGTATGTATCCATGTACGTATGTATGTATATATGTATGTACGTATGTATGCATGTAATTTCAATATTTTCGTTACGTCCTATGACGTCATGCAGCTTACAAATCATGTCGCCATTATTCCACTAAAATTTAGGCACATGCGCAAATACAACAAGGTCAATTGAATTTTATTTTCTGGATTTATTTCATATCAGCGAATTCTGTACTAAAACAAATTATCTCCTTAGTGCAACTCAGTTGCAGTCTAGTAAAACCCCTAACCCTAACCCTAACCCTAACCCTAACCCTAACCCTAACCTAACCTAACCCTAACCCTAACCCTAACCCTAAATATCGTCAAAGTCCCTTCCCTAACCCTAACCCTAACCCTAACCCTATCTAATTATGAGAAAATGTTAACCTCAAACCCTCTGCAGTAGTAAAGTGACATACCCCGAGGGTTAAGGAAAGATGGGAAAGGATCGATTGCGTTTTGGTGGCTACAGACAGGGGCCCTGGGGGGCCAGATACCCCATGAACTTAATTTTTTTCCTATGTCGTGTTTTTAAGGGACAAAACGTCAACTTTGAAGTTTAACCCTATGCCTTTCCTAAAGAGGGTTTGGAATTTTTTTTATGGTCGATAGGGGTTAGCTAAAGTAACTGTTCCATGCCACCAAAACGCCCTCTAACCCTCCCCCAAAATGGGTGCTCTACTTTCAAAACACGACTTTTCACTTTAAGGGGTCTACCTGGTATGCCCAGTTACTATTCTCAAGATCTTTAAATCGTCTTAAATACAGATATGTAGCTAGAGTCTTTTAATGTTATCATATACCTCTAAAATTTGGCAGGAAGTTGGGCAGGGACTTACTAAAGCATCATGCAAAATTTGGTTGGACCCCTATCATCCAAATTTTTTTTTTTGGACATTTTTCGTGTTTGAAAGTTAACCCCAACCTACATTTTCTCAAAAAACTAGTTGAAACCCTATTGGCTGAGATTTTGTTTGTGTTTGCCCTACCCTTTGCGTTTTTTGTATATGTTGTGACCATTAACTTACTCTAGCGAACTGTAACTGTTACATGGACCAATCTAGTTGCATTTTTGAGAACTGGGGCTATTTTATAGGTCGGAAATACCTCCAAAAGCGATAAAATGCAAGTTTTGGGCTGATTAGGGGTTCATTGTACTCCTATATTGTTTTAAATAACTCCTGCACTTATATATGGAGTTAAAGATTCACATCTTAGAATTCTAAAACAGGTTTTAGATTCTCAAAAGCATGACATAAAGTGACATAACGAGCGATTGAAGATGACTACCCTTTTTTCGTACTTTTTTTCCAAATGTAACTAATCAACTGATCAAAGTGATCGATTTACTTTTGTGCTAATATGTCAGTCTTTGGTCCAATATGTTATGTGTTTTGTGAAAGAGCTATACTTTGGCTATCCAAAACAGCTGTTCTTTTGTACATATAAATAAAGACTACCTGAATGATCTAAAGTATTCTAAGTAATGTGATTTTTTTCTTGCAATTACATTTTTCTAAATCAAGAATACAGACTACTAGTATCCTTTTCAAACCAAATGATTATGAAGAGCCTGTTGTAAGCAAGCTCTTATACCCCACATACTCATTAAATAAGTTACTAGTGACCTAGTTATTTCTGTTACTTGAAGCAAATTATATTTCTATAGATTTAGACAATAGTATAATATTGTTTTACTAGTTTTATTTCACCTTGAAGATTAGACAAATAGGGATACTCCTTTGATTTTTTAGTTCATGTCAGTCAGGTCGCTTTATATGAAACTTGAAACCACTTCTCTGCCATATTGTTATTTTATATTAACTCTGCCCTTGACCATGTTGACCCATGTAATTGATGTTCATTCCTTAACCATATATCATAGTCAGTTAGTTTTTGACCATCTTTCAGGTCAAATGTCTGTCTCCATTTAAGTTAATGATATTGAACCATCATGGTATTAAACACAATTTCATTAGTGATAATGCTGTTCTCGTAGGTCACCAAATATTCAACTTGGGTAGCATTCCAGTTATTGAAATTTGTGTCAGATTAGAACAATGATCTAGACCTTTAGGAATGGATCTTATAATTTAATATGGAGCCATAGTATGGGACCCCTACATGGTAACAAAAATAAACAAGCTTGAAAGGATACGTCAAGCGGCAAAATTTATCACCAGAGATTACAAGTCAAAAGAGGATGGACGGGATACTTCTCCAAAATGCTTGCCAAACTGGAACTACAACAAGATCTCCTGACAAGACGAACAAGGCGTTGAAGCCAGAAGTTAATAATTTATGTAAAAAGTAGTTGAGGGGCTGATTCCCGCTATTGAACCATATTGTCACTCTATAATATTATTACGTAAGTATTTCTGTATTCGCCTTGTTATTAGTCCGAGGCTTGGTGTATTGCCTTTGCCTCAGGCCAATACAGCTGGCCGAGGACCAATAACAAGGCCAATACAGAAATACATGTAATAGTATCTTTATTAATTAACTACAGTGTTACAATATTTTATTTATTTCATTTCACAAGAGATAAACATTTTTACCTTGAAGTGGAACTATCCAAATCTCAGTTTTTTATAAGATGCAATATCTATAAATGATCTGGTGCCGTTTCCATGTATCTTCAGCCTTTTCTCATCTAATGAATTTTTCTACCCTTTCCAGTCACTATAAAGTGTTACAACTTAAATTTAGACACAACACATAAATAGTAATTGGAAAGGTACTGCCATTGCATGTGTAATGCAAATATATTTAAAAAAAAAAATAATGTACGAGTTGAAATTGATACAACTATCCATAAGCCAAATGACCAAAGAACGAAGATTTGCACAATAACAGAATGCATATGTCTGGTTCGGGTTTAAAAATAAAAGACCGTTTAGAAAACATTAGAAGCGAAAGTAAACAGTAAAAATCGACATCGTGAAATATTATGAGGTCGTCAAGAAATGAACTTTGTAATAATTAACTCGTTCCCCAAACCTGGTATAATTCCATCGTCTGCTTTCAAAATGCTTTTTAAATGAATGGGACCGTCTTTAGCCTAAAATATATGCCATACTGAACGTTTCAGATTGTTTATGGTGAGTAAATAAAAACTGCGTCTTATAAACAACTGTTTACTTTTAGTTTGTGTTTATCCAACTTCCGAAGCAAGGTTGTCGGCTCTCCGGACATTCCCGAAGTCCTGCGTTTAACACCCTTGCCTTCAGCCGTACTCACATGTGCAAGATCTTGCAGAACGTAGTCATCCGCAGCGCATGTATACATTTTAACGTTAATTGCATAAAAAGATATTTAAAACGGTGTGTTTTATGAACTTTAACGGTTCAATTTTAAACTTACGACAATTTGTAGCCGTTTGATCATATTCTGTTGAAAGTGCGTACATGCGAACTACTTTGTTTACGTTTTCCAAGTTGACGACCGCCAGTGTACAAACCATGCAGGTATGATTATTACTTATATTAAACGAAATAACTGTTTTAAATCATTGCATATGACAGAATTCAGTTGTATAGATGTTAGGTCTGATCGCCAGTGGACTTTTATACGAAATTCCCGTTTCTTGATAGCAAAATGTACCAGAAATTTAAAAAAGGGGGAGGGGTCTTTTAAAAAGTACATGTCATGTATCATACTTTATTCTAGCTGCGGTATCATAAATAACTTTATACATGGACAAAGAATAGAGTTTGCTGGATATTAAAAATTGTACCCCTCACCCCAAAAAAAAACCCACTGCATTTAGGAGAAAGCAATCAAATGTTGCTTATGAAATTTATGGTGTCAATATTCATTTTGTACATGTACATGTATGACCGGTACATGTATGTATGTCACAGTAAAACAAATCTACTTCCAAGTTTTGAAACCTAATGTATTTTTGTCTGTGTCTAAACCATTAATAGTAATGTTCAGATGCCAGAATCCTGGGACTATTATAGTGTAATAGTGCCAGCAGAATCATAATTATGTAAATATTTACAAAATGTATATAATCACCCATATTTCTTACAATGTACATTGTTCATGTACATGTAGGGAGTTCATAAGAAAAAACATAGATATCATAACTAATGAATTTATTTCTAATTTTCATATTTACATATAATAAAATTATATAATTCAATTTATATATATGAATTTTTCATTTATCTGTTTGATCATCCACCAATGGCCAATTTACAGAAAACCAGGCATATAAAACACTGTGATATTATAGCATTAAGCATATATTATACAATGTATATGTCTCCGGATAAAATTGAGCCTAGTTGGAACTCCACATTAGTTATCATGGTTATTAAGCAAATGAATGTACTAATCTAATGATATTTTTTTTAATATTTAATACCAATCATACACCAGTGTTATACATGTAGGTAATTTAAGCATAGAATTTAAGCAAAGCATACATTTAGAATGAAGGACACCTAAGACTGGTATTTTGTTTGAAAGGGAACATATTTATTTATTAAAAATCAATATTGTGATCAATGAATAAATATTTGTGTTTTTGTTGAATTTATGCTATTTTGGTCTCCCCGTCTTTTTCCCTTTGAGACATGCAGTATACATGTAGGCTGAAGTTTGACACAGAAAAGTGCAGAGGGGAACTCATGATCAGCACCCCTCTTTTGTTGACTAGCTGTATATAGTGCTGATTCTGATAATTATTTTTTTAGGTTTCTTGTTGTTGATTATCATGACACTGTCATAACATGAGGTGCCAGGACAGGCAGGAGATAAGAAGTTATCAGTTAAATTTCTAAGATAGGATATGTTAATTTCAATAGTATTTTTCTTTTGGTGAGTTTAGTCTTATATATCAAATAATTACATATATATATTTAACATCAGTTTTTTTTTCAAAATAAGACTAGTGAATTTATATTTATAGTGTATATTAAGTAGCTAGTTTTAAAAAAAAAATACATGTGCAGTGATCTGACTGTCTAGCTAGGTTTTATGAAAAAACTGTGGTCATATATTAAATGTTAAGAAACTGCATTCTTCCAAACATGTCCAGTTATTATGTTTAGGACCAGAATCAAAATTTCCATGAAGGCCATGATCTATGGCTGGGTCCAGTCATTCCGTAGGTCGTCGGACATTGGGCAAAGTCCAGTAAAAATTGGTTTGGTCCAGTTAAGTGATAAGCATTACTGGACCAAATGACCAGTAAATTTTTTAACTTTATCCAAATCACATGTGAAAATGACCTGTGAAAAAGAGTCTGGTCCAGTTAAGAAGAATGGTTTTATGCTGGACCAATTGTACAGTTGATTTCTCAAAGCCTTGGGAACCACTGTGGGTCTTTATTAACATGTAATGTATTTATGCTCAACACTTGCTGTTAAATGCTGGTCTTGACCCTTCAAGAATTTACCAAGAAACCATAAAGGGGGCTACTAGAATGAAAAGGCAATTGAAATTTTGTTATAAGAAATAAATGAGAAAGTAATTGAAATTCATGTCTAATATATAGGGAATAAAAAATCTGCCCATCAGTTACAGTTATAAAATTGCTTTGAAGTACTTTGGAAAGAATTGGGTCCATGTTCCTGTCAAGGAGGTACACTTGAAGGAATTGAGCAACAAAACTTCAAATTGTGGTTTGATTGATAGACATTGCCTAATATTGGAGAATTATAAAGATTTTTTTATATGTATCATATTGGTGTCATGTTACAGGCTATTATGTAATAATATTTAAAAAATATACATGATTTTCTTGTAATAGTTTGAGCAGATATTTAGTTTAAACTTCATAATATTGACTTTAAAGATGTTTCATATGTCAGACAGCAATATACTGGCAGTCTTATTCCATTTTTTTCATTAAAAAGTACAGTTTACCGTCATTTATTATTATTTAAAGTGTGTGTAATTTGATATGGAACCAAAAAATATGATGCAAAAAGACAATTTTGGACCATGAAATATAGTCATCAATAAAACTGATTATTTCTGTGCTGCTAGATCATATACAGTTAAGGTCAAACAGTCCTAGTTTTGTACTTGAAAGTCAGTTTGATTGTAATGTGCAATTTTATATGAGACTGCAAATGAGAAATCAGCTAATTTTGATATTTATTTTATTTAGAGAGTGTGTTCCATATTCTAAATAAGAAAATAAGCTTTTTCTGCAATACTTGCTGAGCTGACTCTTTCATTCATATTATACCCAATTTTGGCAAAAATTGGCAACTATAGCATATTTATTGTTTCTATGGCAACTTACCAAACTTTTATCATATTGTAAAATAGTTCAATACACTGTTTTATAAGGTTTTCATGTCAAGATTGAATTTTGTCACTGATCATGTATATTCATTTTACTAGATATAGGAAGATGTGGTGTGAGTGCCAATGAGACAACTCTCCATCCAAATAACAATTTATAAAAGTAAACCATTATAGGTCAATGTACGGCCTTCAACACGGAGCCTTGGCTCACACCGAACAACAAGCTATAAAGGGCCCCAAAAGTACTAGTGTAAAACCATTCAAACGGTAAAACCAACGGTCTAGTATATATAAAAACGAGAAACGAGAAACACGTATAAATTACATAAACAAACGACAACTACTGTACATCAGATTCCTGACTTAGGACAGGTGCAAACATTTGCAGCGGGATTAAACGTTTTAATGGTACCAAACCTTCTCCCTTTATCTGAAACAATACTAGTTCATTTGTATTCTTCACATATATCTATTTGTGATTTGCCTTTTCTTGATTTGAAGTTGAAGAGAATTGGAGATTTGAGCCACTGTACACATACATGTATAAAAATATCTCTGCATATCTCTGATGCCAAGTTTTGGATGTCTGTAATACATAGAAAATGCTTATATATATATATCATTTTCTTTATCAAAAGTTATTTTAGAGCTGAAATATTGAATGGGTTGAAGTAAAATTATTTTGAGACTTTATTTGTCAAAATTAAATATTGGCTGAAAATATGATCTTTCGGTGGCCTCCTGTTATGGCTATAAAATGCACTTAACAAAGACTTAGGCAGACTCATGTTTGATTTTATTGAACATATATATATCAAATATCAGATATGGTTTTTGAATTTGTATGCATATCGCTAATGTAATTGTCATGCGAAAGGTGATGGGTATCATTGCTGAAATAGCTAAGAAAATGTCCAAATTTAAATTTTGAATTATTTCTTCTAGAATGGTGTTTTTCTGTGCATTCTACAAATTAGTTTTCTTTGAATAAAGCTCTAAAATACTTTGAAATATACTTTAAACTTTTAAAATATACTCCCTTGAAGTTGTACAGGGAGATCAGATCTATATATGTAATAGCTTCAAAGATATGCAAAATAATATGTTATATTTTACTAGATTGTTGCACATGATCTCCCGATATGTTCTGAATTTGATCATAGGTATTTTTATTTAATTGTTCATGTATCATTTTGAAGTGTTTTTTTTTTGTTAATTTTGGATGAACTGTTCTGATCATTCATAATTTGAGTCAAATAGAAAATACCAAACTAATTTTAGATGACATGTAATGCAGTACATGTATTATCAATTTATTAATTTTTTTTTTCTAGAATGGACATATTATATGGAACTGTAACACAGAGAAGCTGACTTGAAAAATATAAACTTTGTATATTGTGTGCTGATAGAGACTGCCAGAGTCAAGGACTTTTATACATGTTGTAATTCAAACAATTATCATAGACACAGGAAATAAAAATACATCTCTTTTATTGTTTTTTTTTTTAAGTCAATCTTTAAAAGTCAATCTATGGACAAGGGTCCTATTAAAAACTAGTTAATTTTGATGTAAGCGATTACAGACTGCCATATGGCCTTCAACAATGAGAAATAATCCCACACCATATAGTCTGCTATAAAAGCCTAAAATGAAAAGTATGAAACAATGCAATTGAGAGTTCAGTTCAAAGCCTAGCATATGCTATTGAACCAGAATACACTTTTAAAATACATGGAAATCTACTGAGTTTTAGGTGTTTAGGTCAAACGTACACAGAGTGTGAAATTCCATGGCCAATCTTTTTTTGATAATGTGCCATTAATTTATTATTACGCTAATAAAAAGTAGACTCAGTTTGTTAGATGCTATAAGCAACTGGCTAGCTATATTTGGAGTATTGTATGGTATGATTGTTAGGTGTACATGTCTGTCTGGCAGGGTTCATCTGACCTTGACTTTTTGTATATGTATATTTGATATTGAACCTTCTACCCGGGATCAAACTCTTATGGTGCATTGGCATATAGAAATAAATGTGGATTGTGTCCACACATGGACACAGATGATGCCCCCGCTTGCATATTATATAGTTATAAAGGGACATAACTGAAGAACGGTAAAAGTGACGCTACCCAAATTAGAACTTGATCTGAGTTTTATGGTAATCAGCATTGTGTGTAAGTCTCATTATATTTGGTTGAGGCAAACTTAAGTTAGAGAACGGAAAATAAAAATTTTGCAATTTTCCATTTATAAAGGGGCATTACTCTAGAATGGTTTGAGTGACGCAAAAAAAAATTCAAATCTGATCTGTATTTTGTAGTAATAAGCATTGTGTATAAGTTTCACACATTTGGTTGAGGCAAACTTAAGTTAGAGAACGAAAACTAAATATTTTGCAATTTTTCCATTTATGAAGGGGCATAACTCTAGAATTGTTAAAGTGACGCTACCAAAATTCAAACTTGATCTGTATTTAGTGGTAATAAGCATTGTGTATAAGTTTCATAATATTTGGTTGAGGCAAACTTAAGTTAGAGAACGGAAACTAAAAATTTTGCAATTTTCCATTTATAAAGGGGCATAAATCTAGAACGGTTAAAGTGACACCACCAAAATTCAAACTTGATCTGTGTTTTGTGTACAAGTTTCATAACATTTGGTTGAGACAAACTCAAGTTAGAGAACGGAAACTAATTTTGGGACGTACGTACGTACAGACGGACAAGGGTAAAACTTAATGCCCCCTCCGCTACGGCGGGGGCATAAAAAATGGCTTTGGAATGAATATGAAAAAGTTAATAACATCAATCATAAGACAAAATGAGCAAAACAAATCAGTAAATAATAATTAAATTGGCCAAATGTTTCACACATTTTTGTAACACAATAAGCAATATTGCAAGCTAACATGTTTAACCCTTCCACATCTCTGTATGTGTCTGTCCTGAGTCAGGAGCCTGTAATTCAGTGGTTGTCGTTTGTTGTTGCATATATCATATTTGTTTTTCGTTCATTATTTTGAACAAAAATCAGACCGTTTTCGGCTTGTTTGAATAGTTTTACAATTATCATTTGAATGTTCGGGGCCTTAATAGCTGATTATGCGGTATGGGTTTTGCTCATTGTTGAAGGCAGTACGGTGACAAATAGCTGTTAATTTATGTGTCATTAGATCTCTTTTAATATGTAAAATTGTCCAAATGGCAATCATACAACATCTTCCTAAGCAATATTGCCGTAAGATATGGACAATGGTCTCTTGGTAGCGTGTTCGTCTCGGAGTCATGTGTTCAAATCCCGTCTGGGTCAAACCAAAGACTGTAAAATAGGTGTTTGATGCTTCTCCACTAAGCACGTAGCATTAAGGGGTAAGAGCAAAGACTGGTCTGCTCGGAGTCAGAATAATGTGTCCGGGTAAGGTGACATGTCTTCCTGAAGACTGTTGCTTTGTGTAGTAGCACGTGAAAAATCCGGCTCAGTGTGTTGGTCTAGTATAAAGCAAGCAAAATATTTATATCACATTATTATGTTCTCGTCTTGAATAACTAAGCACATAAATTTGCGGTGGACGTTGAGCAGCCATCCAGCATCATCATCTTGATAATGAACAAAACATAGGGGACAAGGTCTGTCATTTGAAACAGATGACTTGAGATTTTTGGTTGAACTAGTTTTGATTGATTGATAATTAGTGTTTAACGTCCAGCGATGAATATTACATATAGTTGTTCACTTCTGTATTATTTGGTCTCCGGTAGATAGTTGTCAAAATGGCAAAAATACTACATCTTTATTTTAAATATAGGAAGATCACATGTTAATTCCATATGAAAATATCCTGCTATTGTACTTGACTCATAAGATGACTTTGTATATATGAAAAACAGCAGTGTCTCATATTATATAACAGTAAACTTTTTTTGGAGTAACGAGAACCCATTCTTTATTTCTAAATCATAAGTAGTTAGAATGCCGAGATATTGCCAAACAGTAAACTGTACACAGAACAGTACAGTTGAAAGTACTGAAGCTTCCCTGCTACGGCAAATCATATCCCAAGTTAGGGTATTTTAACAGTGGTTATTATACCTTACATTATATAGTAATTAATTGATTGGCTTATACGGAATCACGTGTCATAGTTTAATTTCGATGTTTTTCCAAAAATTGGCAAGAGCGATGAATAACCCCATCAAATTGAAGCCTCCATCGAACAACCCTATTATTCCCCGGTGAATAACCCAGAAAAACTGAAGCCTCCATCGAACAACCCTATTATTCCACGGTGAATAATCCTTGTCGTACCTCAATGATCACGAGTTAACTCCCTTTAAAGTATGACGTCACTTAACGTCAGATAAACAAAAACAAATATGGCAACGCAACGGCCAGGTTAGAAGTGTCCATCAAATGACGAAGAAACAAGACTTGGAAATTCATCTAGTGTCGACGATATCTCTTGTAAACGGCCTCTTTCAGGGCCATCTATATTTTACAGAAAGAGTCTACCTTTGTTGTACATACGCGAAATTTCACACAATAGACACAAAATAGTTTTCTAACGTAAGTGTTTTGACAATCTGTTATAATATTTTATTGTTATTTGTTCGTTCGGTATAATAAAACAATTATGGCCCATTGAGTCGGTGAATATCCAAAATTGTCAACCCGAGTAAGGGTTGACAATTTTGGATATATATACACCTCCTCAGCGGGCCATAATTGTATATTGTATAGTATAGTTAGTAAATAAGTAAATCTACTAACGATTTTAGACTGCATATGTATTATCTATACGGTGAGTTTTACAGAAACACTATAAGCTCTGAAAAGATATTAACGGTGTGTTGACACAGGCACTTGTCTCAGATAAAAGAAAATCCTATTTACCTTAATAAAAATATTGATATTAAGGTATATAGGGGGAAAAATTCTGAGATAAGTGCCTGTGTGTGTTGACATGAAAAAGTGGCATCTAATCGTAGGAAAAGAATAAACAGCAACAATTTTGAGCATTTAAAGACTGTTTAAAAAAAAACTCCTACACGTCCCATCGAGGCAACAATATATATAACCCATCATGCATGGAAAGGGCCTTTAGATTTCAAAGATATGTTCACGGAAAACATATAGTTATTTATTAAATTTTATTAAGACAGTGGCTATGTTGCCGGCTCTGAATATAATATCTTAATCAAAGCCGACGAAAGAGCATATTTCTCTAGGAATAGTGTTATATTTATCTTTTTAATACTGGTTAATGAAATCAATACAGTGTGTACTGGCTGGTCATTATCGCGTATGAAACGATTTTGACACGCCTACATAGCTAATGCATATTCATGACTTTATAGATAAGATCAGCACGTGTAGCCATACACTGGAGTTGTAGATTTGTAGCATAACTGTACATATGTAGTTTTGAGAATACAAAATAATTACAAAGATATAGTTTTTATTTCAATACTCCGAGCGAGTAAAACATGGATCTATCATGGTGGAGGACATAAATTAAGTTATATTTTGAATTCTCAACTCTTTGTATATTTATTTTCTGTGAATTGGATATTTCATCAAATTGAAGTGTTTTGTAACTATGTAAAACGGTGAGATAACTCGTATAATTTCATAGACGTTGCCGGAATCCATTCACAATGGCTTGTTTTTCTCCTGGATATTTTTTTTGTCTTTTGAATTACATGGATTTCTCGTTGATAAAATAACATTTCTGTGGATATCGGAGGTGGTGCTATTACTAGACCGTAATTCATTTACCAGTAAGAAATTTTTAGAAATTTCGAAATTGTAGGCGGGGATGTTAAATTATATTCATCTTTTTAATACTGGTTAAGAACACTTGCGATGCATAAAATTTGTAGCTTTAAAAATAAACATACATGTTTCAAAGTGATGCCGTGACACTAACAGAGACCCGTGACTCTTAATATATTTCAAATAATAATTACTAGTTTATCTCACACACTCACACAATTATCCATTAATCCCCGCCGAGGATTATAGATTCTTACAACATGTACAATCAAAATAGATATTAATATATGAAAACAAAGGTTATTTCTAGCATAACATCTTTTGCGCTACTACATCTGTTGTTCAACGTTCAAACAATTAACAAATCCCGGCCACCAATTTTTTTGCCCTCTAACAAGATCCCGGCCACCAATTTTTGCCCTTCTAACAAAATCCCGGCCACCAATTTTTGTTCACTTGAGCAAAGTTAACAGTTGTAATCTGTCGTACTCTTGGAAGTATCCGAAAGAGGGGTAATATTATAGCGGGTCCGTTAACATGTTAACAACACCTCGATTTTGGCAAAACAGTTAACAACAATTCAAAAATGCTGATAACAGTTAACAAAGTGGGTTGAAAACAGTAAACAGCTTAAATTTATCTCAGATAACAGTTAACAACACCTTGAAAAGGGCCAAAACAGGTTAACATAAAAGCCCCGGTATTGTCCTCCTCGTAAGATAAACAAGTGAGAGTTAAATGGTCAAGAATTTTTTTCTTTTCATTTTAATAATGCATTTCACTCTACATTTAATAAAAATGCAAACTTGAAGAAAACATATAGAAAAGCCAAAAGGTAATTGAAATTTGAATAAATCGAATCGTATATTTTCAGTGTCAATATCATTTCTTTTTCCTTTTGGGTCTTTGGTGTAAACTCAAAAGTAGTTCCGACCAGAAAGAGTAGTGTCCTTTGAACGCTTGTCGATTACCATAGAAACTGACAGTTTACAGTTTCTATATCGTGACGTCACAGTACAAAATAGCAAGTCTGCATAAACGATCAGTGACGCAGAAAATACAAAATACCAGTGACGGCAAGGATTGATTGCCGAGTTTATGAGCTTCGGTCCTTGCTTGGAAGTTGGTGTTTATCGTGACTTACGATCTAAAACTAGAGACGTTCCGAAATCCTGTTTTGGCCGGATCAGAACTCGGCCAATACAGAAAAAAAATCTATATTGGCCGAGTTGACACCTTATATTGCATAGGCAGTTTGCATCATATTAAGTACAATAACAGTGTAGTTAATTAATAATGATACAGTTACAGACTCTGCTGCTGTAACTTTGTAAACAAAGATTCATACGCACCACGTGGGTATAACCGTATTACTAATTTCCGATTATTAAAATCTTCGTAAATCTGGATATAGACCAGTATCTATCCAATGGATATCAAAATGATTCCGATTATTACCTTTTTTAATGATTGTAAAGTTGAAATGGCATGAAAGGCTGACATTATTTAGAACTATTTTGTCTAGCGATTGCTGATCATTGGAGTGTAAAAAGTCCAACACCATAACAAAACAGATCTATTTATACATACCGATTGTTTGCGATTGTAAGACATGTGCACAAAAAGTGAAAGCTCGAATAAATATGAAAAATATAACAAAGGGATAGCTCCAAATACCATTTAATAGTAAAAACATATGGACAGGTCAAGATATTTTTTTGGTAAATAAAATAAAGTATGTAAACTGGTTCCCGTCCGACTACAACACTTTGTTCGAGTGTAGCGTAATACAAGCAGATTCCAGTTAGTATGTAAAATAGTAAATATGAAACCGAGTGCGGAAGGCGGAGAAATATAATCGACTTCCGTAAGTTCTGGTCAATGGTATCGGAAACATGCCGCTGATAGCGTCATTTTCCAAAAACTAAACTTTAACCACTGAACCATGAAAATGAGGTCAAGGTCAGAAGACACCTGCCAGTTGGACATGTACACCTTACAATCATTCCATACACCAAATATAGTAGACCTATTACTTTTAGTATCTGAGATATGGACTTGACAACGAAAACTTAACTATGTTCATTGATCCATGAAATGAGGTCGAGGGCAAGTGAAAACTGTTTGACAGACATGAGGACCTTGCAATGTACGCACACAGCATATATAGTTATCCAATTACTCATAATAAGAGAGAAATTAAGAATACTAAAAATCTTAACTTCTTTTTCAATTAGTCACTGAACCACGAAAATGAGGTCAAGGCCAATGGTCATATGACAGCATAAGTCATCTATATACAAAGTATGAAGGATCCAGGTCTTCTACCTTCTGAAATTTTTAGTTTTTAAGAAGTTTGTTAACGCTGCCGCCGCCGCCGGTTCATTATCCCTAGGTCTCGCTTTCTGCGATATGTCACTTTCTGCGACAGAAGTCGCAAGCTCGAAAAAAAATCAAAGCTTCGTCGGTGCTGTGATCCAACCATTTTTTTGATACAGGTAGTTTTTCTTTTTTTATCTCATTTTCAATGTTTTTTCTTCTATAAGACATTTACATAGAGACAACCATCACATCTTTGGATACCGATTTAAGCCAAAAATATTAACTTGTGTATAAACATTTTTAACAGAGAAGAAACCTAAGGACTGAAAAAAAAAACATAAAATACGAGGATTGAAATGTAAAACGTCATCATTTTCATTATTATTTCACTAAAAATTACCAGTATTATTTTCCTTTTAAAATCACCCCCTTTCAGCTCATTTTCATTATTATTCACTAAAAATTACCAGTTTTATTTTCCTTTTAAAATCACCCCTTTCAGCTCATGAAATTCTCTTAAAAAAACATGTACTTCTTTTAAGGTAAGACTGGGAAAGTTGTCAGCATAATTTCAAATCGTTGTGAACAAACAAACTAGCGGCTCTAAAGAGCCTGTGTCGCTCACCTTGGTCTATATGCATATTCAACAAATGATACTCTCCAACATTGTAGTCGAGAATAGAATCATGACAACAATCTCTGTTTTGTTGATCTTGTATTACTGATCTTTTAGTCTGTTTAGTTTCTCTCTATCTTCTTTAGTTTTTGTTCAAAACACAGAAGAGAGTAAAAAAAATCCTCATTTAAGGGCAATCACTCCTATGAAGAGTGACAGTCTACTAACTATATCGACAAAATTTGACTTTTTAATAGATCTTGCTTTGCTGATCATTTTTGTGATTTAAAGTGTTTATTTAAATCATATGAGGCATAACGGAAAACTAGAGGCTCTCAAGAGCCTGTGTCGCTCACCTGTATTTACTGATGCTTTGGAAATTATGTAAAATAAGGTTAAAATCATAATTAATAGTATTAGATATAAAATATTATGATATCTAAGATAATAACAAAAACTGCAAAATTTCTGTAAAATTACTAACTATTGGGCAGCAATCCAACAACATGTTGTCGGATTCGTCTGAAAATTTCAGGGCAGATAAATCTAAATCTAATGAACATTTTTGCCACCTGTCAGATTTGCTCTAAATGCTTCAATTTCAGAGATATAAACCAAAAACTGCATTTTACCCCCATGTTCTATTTTTAACCAAGTCGGCCATGATGGTTGGAAGGTGGGGTCATTGGACAAATTTTTTAAACTAGATACCCTTATAATAATTATGGCCACGTATGGCTAAATTTGTCTCAGTAGTTTCAGAGAAGAAGATTTTTGTAGATTACAACAATTTACGAAAAATTGTTAAAATTGACTATAAAGGGCAATAACTCCTAAAGGGGTCGACTGACATTTTGGTCATGACGACTTATTTGTAGGTCTTACTTTGCTGAACATTATTGCTGTTTACAGTTTATCTCTATCTTTAATAATATTCAAGATAATTACCAAAAACGGCAAAATTTCCTTAAAATTACCAATTCAGGGCAGCAACCCAACAACAGGTTGTCAGATTTGTCTGGGCAGATAGATCTTGACCTGATAATCAGTTTTACCCTATGTCAGATTTACTCTAAATGCTTTGGTTTCAGAGATATAAGCCAAAATCTACATTTTACCCCTATGTTTTATTTTTAGCCATGGCAGCCATCTTGGCTGGTTGGCAGGGTCATCGGACACATTTTTTAAACTGGATACCCTAATAATGATTGTGGCCAAGTTTGGTTAAATTTGGCCCAGTGGTTTCAGAGGAGATTATTTTTTGTAAAAAGCTAACGACGACGGACGACGACGACGACGGACGACGGACGCCAAGTGATGAGAAAAGCTCACTTGGCCCTTCGGGCCAGCTAAGCTAAAAATGTTTCCCTCTAAATATCATAGTTTTCATGATAATAGGCAAAAATGATAAAAAATGGTAAAATTTGTCATTATGGGCAATAACTCCTATAAGAATTTGTCTAACAGTTTTGACGTATATGGACAATTGGTAGAGCTCATTATTCTGAGCATTTTTGCTCCTTTCAGATTTTCTCCATTTATAACAGTTCAAAATATAAGACAAAACTTGCATTTTACCCCTATGTTCTATTTTTAGTCATGTCGGCCATGTTGGGTGGTACGCGGGGTCATCGGACACATTTTTTAACTAGACACCGTAATGATGATTGTGGCTAAGTTTGGTTAAATTTGTCTCAGTAGTTTCATCAGAGAAGATTTTTGTAAAAGATTACAAAATTTACAAAAAAATGTTAAAAAATTAAATATAAAGGGGAATAACTCCTTAAGGGGTCAATTGACAATTTTAGTCATGTTGACTTATTTGTAGATCTTACTATGCTGAACATTATTACTATTTACAGTTTATCCCTATCTATAATAGTATTCAAGATAATAACCAACAAGAATGTGTCCATAGTACACGGATGCCCCACTCGCACTATCATTTTCTATGTTCAGTGCACCGTGAAAATGGGGGAAAATCTCTAATTTGGCATTAAAATTAGAAAGATCATATCATAGGGAACATGTATTCTAAGTTTCAAGTTGATTGGACTTCAACTTCATCAAAAACTACCTCGACCAAAAACTTTACCCTAAAGCGGGACGAACGGACGGACGGACGAACAAACGAACGAACGAACGAACGAACAGACGGACGGACGCACAGACCAGAAAACATAATGCCCCTCTACTATCGTAGGTGGGGCATAAAAACTGCAAAATCTCCTTAAAATTACCAATTCAGGGGCAGCAACCCAACTACGGGTTGTCTGATTTGTCTTTCAGGGCAGATAGATCTTAACCTGATGAACATTTTCATCCTGTCAGATTTGCTCTAAATGCTTTAGTTTCAGAGATATAAGCCGAAATCTACATTTGACCCATATGTTCTATCTTTAGCCATGTCGGCCATGTTGGTTGGTAGGCGGGGTCATCGGACACATTTTTTAAAACTAGATACCCTAATGATGATTACGGCCAATTTTGGTTAAATTTGTCTCAGTAGTTTCAGAGAAGATTTTTGTAAAAGATTACAAAAATTTACAAAAAATTGTTAAAAATTGACTAAAATGGCAGCCATCTTGGTTGGAGGGCCGGGTCATCGGGCATATTTTTTAAAACTAAATACCCTAATGATGAGTGTGGCCAAGTTCGGTTAACTTTGGCACAGTAGTTTCAGAGAAGATTTTTTTAAAAGTTAACCTACAACGACGGACGACTGAAGCCAAGTGATGAGAAAAGCTCACTTGACCCTTTGGGCCAGGTGAGCTAAAAACTGCAAATTTTTTTTAAAATTACCAATTCAGGGGCAGCAACCCAACAACGGGTTGTCTGATTTGACTGAAAATTTTAGGCCAGATATATCTTGACCTGATGAACAATTTTAGCCCATGTCAGATTTGCTTTAAATGCTTTGGTTTCAGAGATATAAGCCAAAATCTACATTTGACCCATATGTTCTATCTTTAGACATGTCGGCCATGTTGGTTGGTAGGCGGGGTCATCGGACACATTTTTTAAAACTACATACCCTAATGATGATTACGGCCAATTTTGGTTAAATTTGTCTCAGTAGTTTCAGAGAAGATTTTTGTAAAAGATTACAAAAATTTACAAAAAATTGTTAAAAATTGACTAAAATGGCAGCCATCTTGGTTGGAGGGCCGGGTCATCGGGCATATTTTTTAAAACTAAATACCCCAATGATGAGTGTGGCCAAGTTCGGTTAACTTTGGCACAGTAGTTTCAGAGGAGAAGATTTTTTTTAAAAGTTAACCTACAACGACGGACGACTGAAGCCAAGTGATGAGAAAAGCTCACTTGACCCTTTGGGCCAGGTGAGCTAAAAACTGCAAATTTTTTTAAATTACCAATTCAGGGGCAGCAACCCAAAAACGGGTTGTGTGATTTGACTGAAAATTTTAGGGCAGATGTATCTTGACCTGATGAACAATTTTACCCCATGTCAGATTTGCTTTAAATGCTTTGGTTTCAGAGATATAAGCCAAAATCTACATTTGACCTTTATGTTCTATTTTTAGCCATGGCGGCCATCTTGGTTGGCGGGCCGGGTCATCGGACACATTTTTTAAACTAAATACCCCACTGATGATTGTGGCCAAGTTTGGTTAACTTTGGTACAGTAGTTTCAGAGGAGAAGATTTTTGTAAAAGTTAATGACGGACGATGACGGTCGACGGACGCCAAGTGATGAGTAAAGCTCACTTGGCCCTTTGGGCAAGGTGAGCTAAAAAGTGTAGGAATCAACTTTCATATCAATACACATCTTGTACCAAATTTTATTCAATAACTTACACAAGCATAAATTACTGATAAAAAACTTTCATATTTCTTATCAACTAATTAAATTTGATATATTTACTTTTTCACATCATGTCATAAATAGTAATTTATTATAAATTTTGATTTACAAAGGAACTATGTGCAAGTGTTTATCTAAAATTAAGTAGCTCTTTGACCAATATTTTCTGAATTTAAGGGTAAATAACATGTCAAAAGATGGCAGTAGATGATTAAAGTGGTGTATAAAGTTTCTGCAAGAAAAATAAATTGCTTCGCCGATTTTAATTTATATTCAATTTTTGCTTTTGTGCAATACACTATGCTGTTGCGAATTGACCTCCCCTACCTTTAAAAAAAAAAAATAAAATGCTCCGCTGGGCGCAGCTTGATGCGACTGCAGAGGTCGAACCCTCAACAGTTGGGGCATTTATGGACACAACATTGAAGCTTGATACAGCACTGAATTTGGATTGTGATTAAATATTTGACACAGCACAGGTTTCTGACACAGAATGAATGTGGTCTAAGAACTTAAAAATTTTTAATTTACCTATTCAAACAATATCATTATTATTTGCTTTTATATATAAATCAGAAATAACCAATTTAAAATGAAAATTTTAAAGAACCCCCCCCCCAATTTTTGAACCCTCTTATGATTCATCACCCCCAAACTCAATCCCAGCCTTCCCTTTGTGGTATGGTACCTGCAGTACAATTTCAGAGTGATCCATACACTTGAACACAAGTTATTGTTTGGAAACTAGAAAAATGCTTGTTTTTTGGCCCCTTTTTGGCCCCAAATTCCTAAACGTTTCGGGCAATTATCCTCAAACTCAAATCCAGCTTTCTCTTTGTGATATGGAACCTTGTAGTACTATTTCATAAAGATCCATACACTTACAGACAAGTGATTGTCCTGAAACTAGAAAAATGCTTGTTTTTCGCCTTTTTTGGCCCCTTATTCCTAAAATTTTGAAGCAATTACCCCCAAAATCTATCCCAGCCTTCCTTTTGTAATATGGTACCTTGCGGTACAATTTCAGAGAGATCCATACACTTGAACACAAGTTATTGTCATGAAACTAGAAAAATGCTTGTTTTTTGCCCCTTTTTTGGCCCCTAATTCCTAATATTTTGAGACAATTACCCCCAAAATCAATCCCAGCATTCCCTGTGTGATATGGAACCTTGTGGTACAATGTCAGAGAGATCCATACACTAACACACAAGTTATGTCTGGAAGTTACAAAAATGCTTATTTTTGGCCCCTTTTTGGCCCCTAAGTCCTTAACTGTTACTATACTTACTTAACTTTACTATAACCCCCTAAATCAATCCCAACCTTCCTTTTTTGTGGTATTGAACCTTATGGTAAAATTTCATAGAGATCCATTCACTTAAACTAAAGTTAGAGCGCGAAAACCAATGTGTCTTCGGACGACGACGACGACAACGACGAAGATGCAGGACGACAACGACGAGGTGGACGATTTAACGTCATACCAATATACGACCGCAAAAATTTTTTGCGGTCGAATAAAAATAAATTTGAAGGATTTTCTTTTTGATTTCTGAAATCTTGAGGAGAAAAAATTGTCCATACCAATTCAAAGTAGTTTTTGAATTACCTCCCTTACACTGTAATTTGTACTTAAGTAATTGTCCATTAACCAGGACACCCTTGTTTTTCTCACTTTTTTGCCCCTAATTCCTAAACGGTTTGAGCCATATTCCCCCAAAGCCAATCCTAACCATCCCTTTGTGTTATGGAAACTTGTGGTATAATTTCAGAGAAATCCATACACTGTTTAAAAAGTTATTGTCATGAAACTAGAAAAATGCTTATTTGGGCCCCTAATTCCTAAACTGTTGGGACCATAACTCCCAAAATCAATCCCAACCTTTCTTTTGTGGTTATAAACCTTATGTTTAAATTTCATAGAGATCCATTCACTTAAACTAAAGTTATTGTGCGAAAACCAATGTGTCTTCGGACGACGATGACAACGCCAAAGTCATACCAATATATGACCGCAAAAATTTGTTTGCGGTCGTATAAAAAAACACATAATTAGTTTCATGATAGATCTTCAATTAAGAATTCTGCACCATGAAAATGAGGTAAAGGACAATGGACAGACGGAAACTTTTGTAATCTGCATGGGTATCGGCATGCAAGATATGAAGAATCCAGGTATTTGACCATTTGAAAAATAAAGCTTTATTCAAATAGTTTATGCCCCCCAGGATAGCAATCCCTATGTCTCTCATTCTTCGACTTTTGCTGCAGGCAAGACATAATCAAAGTGCTTTTGAGCACTGAAGGGTAAAGATTGCTTTAATTTATCAGTGAGAAGTAAAATTAAACATTGCATTGTATAAAGCATTGCCTGTAGTTGATTCAACTACAATTATGGAAAAAGGAAGATAACTCCAATTTTAAAGATTACTTTAACAATGACATCATTGATATTTTTAGAACAGACAGATTCTTGCACCTTGCACAAGTTATGTTACTTTCTCAACAAGTATAAAATCATTTTGTAACTTGAATGTCAGAGCATATATTTCATTGATAAATTTCTGGATATGTTCATGGATAGCATGTATAGAATGTTATTGATCAATGCACTATATTTTGTGTTACCCAGATTTGTTTTTGCTTAATCGAATTATGACTATTGAACTTGGTATACTACTGTTGCCTTTATTTATATACATTTTAAGATTTAAATATTAAGTCAGTACCATCGAGTTTTGATCGCATTTCATGCAATCTTTACCCCAAAAAATGATACTCCTGGCAGCTTTGTTGTACGAGGCATAATCAATGTTGTTCAGACACAATATAAAAAAATATCAACAAAGTTTTGTCTTACAAAGATGTAGCCTTATCACCTATTTTTAATATTTTTTTCATTTCAGTCAATGTATTGGCATAAACAGTTTTGTAATTTTGTTATATGGATGAAATTTACTTGATTTTCTGTTGTTTTACTGTATTAGGTCCTGGCACAGTTATCGTCTTTTGATTTTCCTCTAGTCCCTAGTGTGGACAGTGTGTAACTTGCAAATTTTGTTCATATACCTTTTATATTTATTTCTTTACATTTTATGCAAAAACAGTAAGTAGGGGTATGAAATTACAGTGTAACCTGTGTTATCCGACACACTGGGGGACCAGAAAAAAATGTCGGATTAAGCAGGGTGTCGGAATACTCAGGTTTTTTCTGCAAGGATAGGCATATTTTGGGACCAGAAAATGTGTCGGTTAAAGCAGGATGTTGGAATACTCAGGTGTCGGATTAGGCAGGTTACACTGTACATGTAAAAAAAATTGGGGGCATGAATATTTAGGTAAAGTAGTGATTTGGTCCTGTTTGAAAAGGTCACAAATTAGTATGTCTGAAGCTGCCAAACTGATACTGATCCCCTTAACATAAAATTGTCCATATTTTGAGTTAGAGCCGATAGACTTTTCTATACATTTTGATATAATTTGTCCCAAAAGTAGTACACTACACTGTAAAAATCTTTTTAGGTTAGAGCAGGTGCGATTTTTTTAATTTGTGTTTTTTGTGTAAAAGAAATGCACTATGAAATAACTGTGTTCTCGGGCCATAAAATTTGAACCACCACACAAACTGTTCTTAATGGGAGACTACTGAAACTTACTTAAAATCATTTTTTGGTCCTAATATAGTTAAACCCATGGTGTACAGAAAGCAACTCTTGAGATTCGTCTCATTATAGATACAGGAAAAACATCAGTTCTAACAGATAAAACTGCTGAACAGAAACACAAAAAGGTAAAATTTTAAGAAAATTCCGATGTGTTCACAAAATTTTCCCTAAACATTTAAGCTATACTTAACCAAGTTGACTTTAAGCCTTACTTTTTCCATTTTATAAATACTTGTCACAACTGTATGTTTTTACTCAAATACATTGATAAACCAATTAGTGCTAAAAGGCATGACAATCCCTAATTTGTCTGTCACTAGTTACAAAAAATTCTAAAATATGAAATTATTCCACTTTTGCTGCCATGCAATAACTTTAAAGGCTATAAGACATCTCATTTCTGATAAGTAATTCAAGTTGCTTTACAAGTTTAAGAACCTATCATCATTCAAAAGAAGTTTAAAGAAAAAAGACTTTTAAACTCATGACTTAAATCCCAAAAAATTATTCTTCAGGCAAAAAACTTTTTTAAACTGTAAAATATAAACCAAGAGTATACAGAAAAATATTGCATTATTATAAACTGAACACATTTTTTTCTAATACTTCTTGTTTTAAACTGCAAAAATCTCAAATTCAACATGGTCTTCTTTATTTCAATTAAAATAACCCATGTATGCATGTAATGATTAAGTATGAAAAACTGTGATCATCCTTATGTATATTTGTTTAAAATGATGACATAAAATACAATAAAATACTACACAAGAAATGAGTGAGTTGGTTTTTTTCCTGGCCATGCTTCTTTGGCATATTTCTTCTTTCTAGGTTCTTTTGTACCTTCCTCCACCTGGAACACCACCTGTTGATTTGCATCTATTACAGGCAGAGGTGGAGGTTGTTCCTCAATGTCAGGAGCAAGATTTGGTAAATGTATTCCCATTTTACTGGCTATACTTGCTGTAGTGTCACTAGATGGCAAATCACCATATAAATTAGGATTAGAATATGAAAAACTTTGTAGTCTTTTTGTTATATTGTCTGTCATTGAACCTGAAGATGATAATAAATTCCCATCTAATTTCTGTCGCTGTAAAAGAAAAAAAAAGCTTTTTTTTGACACTGTCAAATCAAAATTTAAAGCAAGTTCTTTTTTCATAAACTAGAGGCTCCTAAGAGTCTGACTAACTTATCTGGCAAAAATTTGCCATCTTTATTTTCTACTGATTAGTAAAATATTTGGGAAACACAAGGTGAAAATATGTTCTAATGCTGTTATGGAAGGGTAAAAAAATATTAGATTTAAAGAAGAAAAAAACATTTGTTTTCAGCTGTTTAATAGTTGCTGCTTTGAGGCATAGACATAAAAAAAGAACACACTGTCAAACCCTTAGAATATTCCAAGGAGCACATAAAAAGTCAATAAAACGTCTGGATTATGCACTCAATAGCTTTGGTTGGTTAAAATTTGGCTTCCAGTGATCCCTGTGATAACTAATTTTCATTCATGGACTACACATCTTTTGATTCTTAGACGTAAACCATGTTTGTGTAAAAAAATTCAAATGCACTATTGACAGAATTTGGATCCTGATGGGGATGTTCCATATGGTTAATATATTCAAAAAAATCTTTATTATTGAAGAAATTTTACAATACCAAATCTGATGAATAATTTATTGGCTTGTCATGGTCTGATAAATTCTTAATCTATGTTGAGAGCTAAATTTCGAGTATCCCTTCCCTAACTTGGCAAAGAATTACCTTTGTGGGTATAACTGTAGTAGATACAAGATTTCTGAACCTGCCGACTGATGGATCAATATCCTCTAAAATAGAAAAAAAACAAGCTAGTGCAAAATCCTTAGAATAATATTCTTTGTATAATAGAAAATATTTATCAACTTTGCTACCAGTATAGTGCATTATACACTTTTGTTGGTCCTTTATTTTTCTTTGACAATCATTACAATTGTATTGTCAAAGACTTTTGACAATCATTACAATGGTGAAGTCTAAGACTTTTGACAATCATTACAATCTTGTTGTCTTAGACTTTTGACAATCATTACAACTGTGTTGTCTAAGACTTTTGACAATCATAACAATGTTGTTGTCTTAGACTTTTGACAATCATTACAATGTTGTTGTCTAAGATTTTCGACAATCATAACAATGTTGTTGTCTTAGACTTTTGCCAATAATTACAATATTGTTGTCTTATACTTTTGACAATCATTACAATATTGTTGTCTAAGACTTTTGACAATCATTACTATGGTGCTGTCTATGACTTAGGATGACAATCATTACAATGCTGTTGTTTTATATTGTTGACAATTATTACTATGGTGGTGTCTTAGACTTTTGACAATCATTACTATGATGCTGTCTATGACTTAGGATGATAATCATTACAATGTTGTTATGTTAGACTTGGGATGATAACCATTACAATGGTGGTGTCTTAGACTTTTGACAATCATTACATTGTTGTTGTCTTATATTTTTGACATTCATTACTATGGTGTTGTCTTAGACTTTTGACAATCATTACATTGTTGTTGTCTTATATTTTTGACAATCATTACAATGGTGGTGTCTTAGACTTTTGACAATCATTACAATGTTGTTGTTTTATATTGTTCACAATCATTACTATGGTGGTGTCTTAGACTTTTGACAATCATTACATTGTTGTTGTCTTATATTTTTGACAATCATTACAATGTTATTGTCTTAAACTTTTGCAAAGATTACAATATTATCGTCTACGACTTTTGACAATCATTACAATGTTGTTGTCTAAGACTTTTGACAATCATTACAATGTTGTTGTCTAAGACTTTTGACAATCATTACAACTGTGTTGTTTAAGACTTTTGACAATCATTACAATGGTGTTGTCTAAGTCATCTGAAAATCATTACAATGGTGTTGTCTTAGACTTTTGACAATCATTACAATGTTGTTGTCTTATTCTTTTGACAATCATTACAACTGTGTTGTTTAAGACTTTGACAATCATTACAATGGTGTTGTCTAAGTCATCTGAAAATCATTACAATGGTGTTGTCTTAGACTTTTGACAATCATTACAATGTTATTGTCTAAGGTTTTTGACAATCATTACAATAGTGCTGTCTAAGACTTTTGACAATCATTACAATGTTGTTGTCTAAGACTTTTGACAATCATTAATTTGTTGTTGTCTAAGACTTAGGATGAGATCATAACAATGTTGTAATGTTAGACTTGGGATGATAACCATTACAATGGTGGTGTCTTAGACTTTTGACAATCGTTACATTGTTGTTCTCTTATATTTTTGACATTCATTACTATGGTGTTGTCTTAGACTTTTGACAATCATTACATTGTTGTTGTCTTATATTTTTGACAATAATTACAATGTTGGTGTCTTAGACTTTTGACAATCATTACAATGTTGTTGTTTTATATTGTTCACAATCATTACTATGGTGGTGTCTTAGACTTTTGACAATCATTACATTGTTGTTGTCTTATATTTTTGACAATCATTACAATGTTATTGTCTTAAACTTTTGCAAAGATTACAATATTATCGTCTACGACTTTTGACAATCATTACAATGTTGTTGTCTAAGACTTTTGACAATCATTACAATGTTGTTGTCTAAGACTTTTGACAATCATTACATTGTTGTTGTCTAAGACTTTTGACAATCATTACAACTGTGTTGTTTAAGACTTTTGACAATCATTACAATGGTGTTGTCTAAGTCATCTGAAAATCATTACAATGGTGTTGTCTTAGACTTTTCACAATCGTTACAATGTTGTTGTCTTATTCTTTTGACAATCATTACTATGGTGTTGTCTTAGACTTTTGACAATCATTACAATGTTGTTGTCTAAGACTTTTGACAATCATAAAATGTTATTGTCTAAGGTTTTTGACAATCATTACAATAGTGTTGTCTAAGACTTTTGACAATCATTACAATGTTGTTGTCTAAGACTTTTGACAATCATTACAATGTTGTTGTCTAAGACTTAGGATGAGATCATAACAATGTTGTAATGTTAGACTTGGGATGATAATCATTACAATGTTATTGTATTAGACTTTGACAATCATTACAATGGTGTTGTCTTATTCTTTTGACAATCATTACTATGGTGGTGTCTTAGACTTTTGACAATCATTACCATGGTGTTGTCTTAAGACTTTTGACAATCATTACAATGGTGTTGTCTTATACTTTTGACAATCATTACAATATTGTTGTTTTATATTGTTGACAATCATTACTATGGTGTTGTCTTAGACTCTTGACAATCATTACAGTGTTGTTGTCTTATATTTTTGACAATCATTACTATGGTGTTGTCCATGACTTAGGATGACAACCATTACAATGTTGTTATGTTAGACTTAGGATGGTAATCATTACAATGTTATTGTCTTAAAATTTTGCAAACATTACAATGTTATCGTCTATGACTTTTGACGATCATTACAATGTTGTTGTCTAAGACTTTTGACAATCATTACAATGTTGTTGTCAAAGACTTTTGACAATCATTACAACTGTGTTGTTTAAGACTTTTGACAATCATTACAATGTTGTTGTCAAGACTATTGACAATCATTACAATGTTGTTGTCAAGACTATTGACAATCATTACAATGTTGTTGTCAAGACTATTGACAATCATTACAATGTTGTTGTCAAGACTTTTGACAATGATTACAACGGTGTTGTCTTTTGACAATCATTGTTGTTTAAGTTTCCTTTGTTTTCATATCTTATCATATATATAATATACAGATAACTGTACAAACTATACAGCACTAGATGTACATTTCTCCAATTTACTTCTCTCCAGGGAAGCTAGCAGCCAAAATATATGAAAATCCAAAACCTTAACCAAGCTTTGAAGAGCTGATAAAATCAAATATGATCTAAAGTTTACCATACACAAGGAACAATCTAATAATGGACCTTTTTCTCTGTTACTTTTCACAATTTGAGGTTCAGATTTTCTTTAATTAACAGTCACAAAATTTCATTGCTTTTTTTCTGGGTGAATATTAAAAGTGGGACAATATGCTTATGCAATTTTATTCACAGGTCTGAACAATTATTTAATTAAATAATAAAATTATGAAAATAAAAACTTTCAATTTAGATAAATTTTTAATAAATTTTTAATAAAAGAGATTATCTAAGATAAATAGAAGAGGAATACCATGATTATGTTGAACAACTTTAAATCTTAGACACTTAAACATTTAACACGGACTACTCAGAGAGAAATTAACCATGAAAACATCTTTAGTTATTTTGATGATGATGATGATGATAATGGATGCCTGCTTAATGTCCAGCAGCAAATTAATATGCATACTCAGGACAAGAACATGTTAATGTAATATGAATATTAACCCTGCTTTGTACTAGACCAACATGCTGAGCTGGATTTAAACGTGCTAGTTCACAAGGTAACAGTCTGCAGGAAGACACATCACTTTACCCAGATACATTATTCTGACTTGGAGCCAACCAGTGTTTGCTCTAACTCCTTCTGACTGGCCATGGTTCTAACCCACGACCTCCCGCACTCGAGGTGAACATGCTTCAGTTACAGTGTAGTGCATGATATGTTGACACTGGATGGAAGGGACAGTCTGGCTATCATTGTAAGACATGTACTTACCCCTGTCACATTTGCACTTTTTCAAATGTTTAGTCTAAAACATGTACAATGATGTACAAATTGAAAAAATGTTGGTCTTTGACTTATAATTGTCTCATTGGCAATTATACCTCATCCTCTTATCTAATATTGAATCATTCTTAATTGCAGACAAAGATATAGAATAGTTTGAGTCTATAGCATTTTGTTAAATCTAGCTTTAATTGTTTTCCTATTGCACAGATTTATCTGTAATCAAAACTAATGTTATGATGCAAATTTTTGTCAAATGATTTTGACGAACTTCAAAACATAGGAATTTATGAATGTTACTTAAGGGATTGTTGTAAAATAACAAACAGTATACATTGAACAGTCATGTATAATCTGTATGTATATCCAAATACCTTTTTTTACCAAGGGAATTAAGGAAAAAGCAACACTTGGTGAAACTCTTGTGATTTTCAAGTTGTTTATATGGTCATTTATGGTAACTCCATGAACAAATCCACTTTGTTGTTTAAAAATGTAAATAAATATTTTCTAGACCTTCAGAGTATTATAATCAGCCAACAACAGCAAAAAAGCAAATGCACACTTGTCATTATCTGCTCTTCAACATTTGAATTCAATTTTGGACATTTTAATGGCCTCTAGCATCACTGAAGAGACATTAATTGTCAAAATGAGCATCTGGTGCATTTAAGTTTATACCGTTTGTTATTACAGCAAACATATGTTTATCCTAAAAAATTTAGAGCTATAAATGTGCATCCCTATTTATTTGATATAACTTTTTAAATCTGCACTTCTCTCTGGCAATTTGAAATCTGCAGAATAATGAAATGTACCTAATACATGCATAATTTCAGCATCTGAAGTTTCATATAAATGAGCACTTGTGTAATCAAAATAAAGCACAACAATCCAGGTGTTTAGAAAATGAAGATCAGTGTCCAGAAAATGCTTCTCATATTGAAAAAGTTGCTCGAAAACAGAGGAATGTTAGTTAAAAGAAGATGAAAAAGCAGAAAAAGAAAAAAATCCAGATTGAGACACTTGTGGTCCATGATCATGATGATAGAAAGACACTTATGGTCCATGGTATTAGACACTTATGGTTCATGGTACTAGACACTTCTTATCCATGGTATTAAGACTCCTGGTTCATGGTATTAGATAAAGGAGACTTAACAGTCAGGGGCTTACTTAAACAACTTATTTTATTTAGTTACTTATATAGGTAATTTTTGTTTTTAGAAGTTATTAAATTACTCAATAGAGTTATTTTAAATTTCAATAGAAGCATGGACCAAATGTAGTTATTATGAAATTTTACATCATTTTCTCACATAAAATTAAGAATTTATTAAATTTGAAAGGAGTATAGAGATACAAGGTTACTTAACATGCTTAAAAAAATAATGACAAAAATATTACTTGTTTAAGTTATTTTATACATCTTTGAAAGAATTAGTAATTACAATTATTCAAAGAACATATGTACAATATATTTGGGTTACAAATTATAAATAACGTCAAGTCTTAATTAAATCATAAGTTTCTATCTATTTATATCTGTCTACCTCAAGATTTTCAAGGAAAATAATATTATAAAAGTCCCAAGAAACCAATCTTTGACCCAGAAGCGCGGATATGAAAGATAATTGTGTCAGAAAGGCAATTAGTGTTTCAGGAGGATTAATTTTTACATTTCATAGGAAAAATAACCAGATGTCTGTGAAAATTTGTTAAAGATAGTAAAATCTGTATGAATGGACACCTATAAAAATAATATTTACAAAAGTTACTTATATAAGCAACATTTAAAATGGCCTCGTTTTCAACATAACTTGTATAGGTAATTATAAAATTTACTTGTTTAATAAGTCTTCCGTTTCCAAATAAATGGTGAATGTGTGCATGGGACACAGATGATGCCCCCGCTTGCATATAACATTATAAAGGAACATAACTCAAGAACTGTAAAAGTGACACTACCCAAATTTGTACTTGATCTGAGTTTTGAGTAAATAAGCATTGTTTAAAAGTTTCATAACATTTAGTTGAGGCAAACTTAAGTTAGAGAACGGAAAGGAAAAATTCAGCAATTTTTCCATTTGTAAAGGGGCATAACTCTAGAACGGTAAGAGTGATGCCACCAAAATTCGATCTTGATCTGTGTTTTGTGGTAATTAGCATTGTACATAAGTTTCATAACATTAGGTTGAGGCAAACTAAAGTTAGAGAACGGAAACGAAAAATTCAGCAATTTTTCCATTTGTAAAGGGGCATAACTCTAGAACGGTAAAAGTGACGCCACCAAAATTCGAACTTGATCTGTGTTTTGTGGTAATAAGCATTGTGCACAAGTTTCATAATATTTGGTTGAGGCAAACTAAAGTAAGATAACTGAAACGAAAAATTCAGCAATTTTTCCATTTGTAAAGGGGCATAACTCTAGAACGGTAAAAGTGACGCCACCAAAATTCAAACTTGATCTGCGTTTTGTGGTAATAAGCATTGTGTATAAGTTTCATAACATTTGGTTGAGGCAAACTAAAGTTAGAGAACGGAAACCAATTTTGGGACGTACGTACGGATGTACAGACAGATACGGGTAAAACTTAATGCCCCCTCTGCTACAGCGGGGGCATAAAAACAGAAAAAATGAAATCAATTTATTGATCTATATATCTGGATTTATTCCATTAAAATAGACACAAACCTGGGTTTTTTTTTATTTCAAATCAAAAGATTGGTTTATAATTTCAAATCAATAAATTATAATCAACAATCCTGGGTTTATTATATTATTTCAAATCAATATTTTAATCAACAAACCTGGATTTATTATTTCTTCCTCGTCATAAAAGAACACATGGGCATTTTTATGTTTCCTCTTTAATGGATTAGGGGCAGGACCATCCTCTTTCATTGATGTTATTCTTCTGTTGTGAGCTGTGTTAAATTCTGTTAAATTCTACAAAATTAAAATAAATGCAAGTTTAACCTGATGTTCAGTGGTTGTCCTTTGTTGATGTGGTTCATATGTGTTTCTCGTTTCTCGTTTTTTATATAAATTAGATTGTTGGTTTTCCTGTTTGAATGGTTTAACACTAGTCATTTATGGGTCCCTTTATAGCTTGCTGTTAGGTGTGAGCCAATGCTCCCTGTTGAAGACTGTACTTTGACCTATAATGGTTTACTTTTACAAATTGTGACTTGGATGGAGAGTTGTCTCATTGGCACTCATACCACATCTTCTTATATTTATTTCTGTTGTGTGCTGTTTTATATTCTATATCAGATTATCATACATATAAGTGTATTTCTATGGTGTGCTGTTTCATATTCGACATGAGATTATCATACACATAAGTCATGTAAGTGTATTTCTGTTGTCTGCTGTTTTATATTCTATATCAGATTATCATACATATAAGTTTATTTCTGTTGTGTGCTGTTTTATATTCTATATCAGATTATCATACATACACATAAGTGTATTTCTGTTGTGTGCTGTTTTATATTCTACACCAGACTATCAAACATATAAGTGTATTTCTATGGTGTGCTGTTTCATATTCGACATGAGATTATCATACACATAAGTCATGTAAGTGTATTTCTATTGTGTGCTGTTTTATATTCTATATCAGATTATCATACAAATAAGTCATATAAGTGCATTTCTGTTATGTGCTGTTTTATATTCTATATCAGATTATCATTCATATTAGTTTATTTCTGTTGTGTGCTGTTTCATATTCGACATGAGATTATCATACACACAAGTTTATTTCTGTAGTCTGCTGTTTTATATTCTATATCAGATTATCATGCATATAAGAGTATTTCCGTTGTGTGCTGTTTCATATTGGACATGAGATTATCATACACATAAGTGTATTTCTGTTGTGTGTTGTTTTATATTCTGCATCATGTTGTTTTGTATTCTGCATCAGTCTATCATACACATAAGCGTATTTCTGTTGTCTGCTGTTTTATATTCTATATCAGATTATCATACATATAAGTGTATTTCTATGGTGTGCTGTTTCATATTCGACATGAGATTATCATACACATAAGCGAATTTCTGTTGTCTGCTGTTTTATATTCTATATCAGATTATCATACCCGCGATTTTTGTACAAACTCCGGTATTCTTGGAGAATCTGCACGAAACGGATAATAATTAGAGGTTCATCGTAAATTTGCTATGTCACAGTAGATTATGCATGTCATCCGGAGATTTACGGTGTCAGCGGGAATAAGCTGTTTGTCCGATAAAACTGGTGTGTATTGAGTCGTCAATAGAACCAGTGATGCGTGAGCGACGGTTATTAATAGATCGTTGCATATAGATGTTTACAGAATCCATTATGCGTGAGCGACGGTTTTTAATAGATCGTTGTATTATGGTACAGATTATGATATACAGATGTTTACAGAATCTGTTCAAAACAAAGAAACTATTATCATTTGAGATATAAGGAATTTTCAAAAATATATCATAAAATTTTTCTGTAAATTTAGAGAGAAACAGATTATATATATCTCAGGTTTAGATGGTTACTTTTTTAATAAAAAAATATAGGTATATGTCCGAGGCCGCATATCATTTAAATTACATTTGCAAATAGGAATTTTTAATACGATCTGGTTAACCTGTGTGATCCATTAATCTTTTTAATGAAATGCACATTTATACCTCTAGGGGTTGAAGGCATAAATAAACAAAACAATATGATTCGATTAGATAGTAACAAGTTGCGAATTGTAGTCCGAATGTATATATATAGGAACATTTGGACATTATTTCATATTCATAATTAATTAATTCATCCGTCATTTTTTTTTTTTTTTTAAATTACTATTCACCTGTGGTTATACAATTTAATCATTGTATAAGACGATTTAAAACATTATTTGTTTGTGAATAATGCTATCATCGTAATTACTTCAGAAATTCTAATTGCTTCAAGAACCGTTTATTGGAACAAAAATAAAATGAACTATCTGTTTATTTGATACAGGTGTCAACATTGAATAAAGCTTTACATTTCGGACGGCCAGGGGAAAGTTTTAACTTTAGTTGATATCAAGGGTCAACTGGTATAGTATGTTGGTAATACACCAACCCGTCGTTGCATAATATGTATATGTTGTATTTACGCACAATGCAGTGCATGCAAACTCGATTTCGCAAACTCGTGGGTTGTAATTTAGACAAAAAAAGTTCCATTTAAAAGATATAAAAGTTGCGTACATGCACTACAAAAGTCAAAAAGTCTGAAAAGACCAATTTTTGTCTGAATTTGCATGAATTTTTACTCGACATTCTTTATTTGTCTGAATTATTTTTAAAAATTCTTAACATAGTATGAATTTGTCTAATAAGGATTTTTCTTGACAAGCAGGGCCGTAAATTACATAGAAGCATGTAGGCAGTTGCCTCCTATTGCGGACTGACAAAAAAAAGAAAAATGAAGAAAAAAATACTGAAAAGAAAAAATTGTTAAAATCAAGCATTATTTTAATAGCACTGGTTGTTACTTTCACGTCTATTAATGAGATTGGGTCAAAATGTACAATAGAGCAAGCAATCAAACACACGCACTTCTACCCAAAAATAAAACAAATACTTTTGCTTCTGTTAGCCTTGCCAGTTGGGTCCTGCAATTGTGTGAGATCGTTTTCTGCGCTACGGCGCCTTAAAACATGGAACAGGTCAACAATGACGGAAAGCAGATTACGTGGTCTGGCTATGCTACACATAGAAGTGACAATGTTGGCAATATTGAATGCATAGAAGTGCTAAAGAGATGGGATTCGTCCGGGCACAGAAAAATCCCTTAGCAATTGACAAAGCCTAACCGAATAAAATTGTCAGTGTAAACAAAAAGTACTACGTTATAATAATTTGAATTTGATAATTAAAAGTTATGAGTTATTAAGTATGCATTTTCATTTTAAGGTTTGAAAATTGTGTCTCTGAAACAAAGTCAAAATAGCTCGATTGGGACAGCCAAAAAAGCATGATAAACCACCAATAAAAAGGCTCAACTTTAGGGGGCCTTTCATTTTAAGTTCGCAAATTGTTTCCCTAAAACTAAGTAAAAATAGCTTGTGAAGAGTCGAAAAGCAGGATGAAGCGTAAAAAATCTTACTTTACCGGCACACGTAATCTAACTCTAGTTTATAAGTTAACTCTTTTCAATATATTCCAGGCACTTATTTATTGAAATATAACAAAAATTTAACAAGTGGTGAATTCTGAGGAGGTACATTGCATACAGGGAAAAGGCCCGAAAAAATATCATTTTCTGCTTAAAATGGGTCAAAAAATTTTCTCCTCGCTCCGCTCGGCGAAACTCAACTGCCTCCCCTTACAAGACAAGCAATTTACGGCCCTGACAAGTGTCTTGACAGTATGAACATTGTCTAAAAATTTCTCGACACTTCCTGTATCATCTGACAAGAGTCTTGATTAGTCTCGACCAATTCTTGATTGTCTTAAATTTGTCTCGATCAGTCTTGACATATTCTTGACATTCTAAATAATGTCTGAATTTGTCTTGACACATTCTTGACAGTCTTAAAGCTGTCTGAATATATCTCGACATATTCTTGAGGGTCTTGACACTATCTCAACAGTATAAATTTCGCCTGAAATGTGTACAGATACATTCTGCACTGTTTACGACTTTCTATTGCTGTTATATACTCATTTTTATTATTGCTAACCTAAACTTTGAAGAATCAAGGATTAATTTTGTATAGTAAGATACCCTTTGTGTGCATATAAGTGGGAATACCCGGAATGACCCCCAATGTAGTTTAATTTTGATTTGTTTTTTATTAAACGTTTAATTAATTGTTTTCACTTGGAATATATGTCAAAGTTACTGACAAACAGCATTTAGATTTTTCTGGTCGAAAAACTGCCAGTCAAATTTGCTTTACTTAAACGGGTGACTTGAGGCAGTTTTAAAATGTGACCATGTGTCTCTTTTGAACCCCACAATTCATCTTGTGCATGTGTATGGCTAAAAAGGGGGGGCTTTCGTTTGGGTCAAAGAATTTGTTCCCATCTTGATTCAAAAACTTATTCATTTTTTTAGAACAACCAAAAACATTTTTTATTCAAAATTGAATGTTGAATTTGAATGTAGGACAGAAAGTCACAGGACAGAAAGTCACAGACAAAAAGTCACTGATAAAAAGTCACAGGACAAAAAGTCACAATTCAGTTTTGAGATTATTTTTCTTGAACAAGAAAACACTTACTTTAAAAATTAAAATTTTGTTTTTTTCTTGAAGTATTATATATGAAGCAACTTTGTAATTAAAGTTTATTCAATAAATATCAATAATGATCAAATAATTGTTATGAAAACAAAATGTCAAAGTGGCTTGGTACTTAAATGGCTTCATTGTGCCAAGATATATATCCTTTGAATGATTAAAATTTATTAAATTTTGATTTATCAAGGCTTATGAACAATTTCCATAACTTGAAAATGAATATATGTAATAAAAAGAAAATATTTCAAGATCTTTCTCTTATATATTCAAACAATTGTCAACCAATTATTTGTGACTTTTTGTCCTGTGACTTTTTGTCCTATCAAATTTGTGACTTTATGTCCTGTGACTTTCTGTCCATTTACCTTGAATTTCATAATTTTTTATCAAAACTTAATATTTGTGATAATTCCCTCCTGATTTTTTTTTCAAGAAATCATAGAAGAAAAAAAATGTTTAGATCTTTATTATGCATGTCTGCTTGAGATGCATTTCATAAGACCAATGATTTCTATAGAACTCATTGATGGGACCCTTTATGAATACAGTTTTCTATTATTCCCGGAGTAGATAATAATTTTCTTTTAATCTTTGGGAAATTATTCAATTTGTTTTTATGTTAAAATATTTCAATTCATAATTTTGATGAAGAAAAAAAATGATGATTTTCATTTTCATCTATCAACAAACTTTTTAAATTGTAGTGGCATGGTCAGTCAACTGATAAGTTACATGGCTGATTACAGGTAATGCAGTAATTTTCCATATGACAGTTGCGTGTACCCTGGGGTGTGGAATACCTTAATTTTATGGGGAACATCCTGTCCAGGTGTAATACTTAATATGTATTGCAACAGATGACATTACACAAATTTTCTTCTGTTAAATCAAGGATTTGTATAGTAATACTATACAAATCCTTTGAAGAATTAGGATACCATCATACTTTGCTATTTATTAAAACCACATTTTGGTACAATAATTTACCATATTAACATTGAATATTATGCAGGTAGAAGGAAATATGTCTACAGTATTATTGGTTTTAATCATTTAGCAGTTATTTATCAGATTTAGGAATCAATATCTGTAATTATTTAAAAACCTGCATTTAAATTGTTTTATAACAACATACCCACATTTGTATTGTTAATACTTTAGATTTCATAGCCATATTTGTATTTGTAAAAGTATTTATATACCCAAATTTTCAATTACTTTACATGCCCAACTTTTGTTTTTGTTGTAACAAGTGTAACTTAAACTAGTAAAAAAAAAAGGCAGGACTGAATAGAGTAAAAAATAAAAAGGCAGGACAGAGATTACAACAAAAAAAAAACAGGACAACATTTCCCCCCCCCCTAAAATTTCAAATGGTAGCTCCCTTATGTATCAAATACAAGCATAAGAACAATATTATAATTACAAATACAAATTGCCATTAAATCATCCGTGAATACACGTGTCTCTTCTTTAGGCTTAAGCGAGAGTCGATGGTCAGATATATATGGAAGTTTTTAATGACCTTGACTGGCTATACAGCCCTTGCACGGTCAGATCGATGGTCAGAAAGATGATTGCACAGGTTTTAAGTGCACACAAATGGTCACGTCCTGAATATTCATGAACGTACAACGAACTAAATTTTATATATACAAATCCTTGCTGTACCACAGGTGTCCTTGTGTAATGAAATTTCAGGGTATTTGTGCATGGTCAAGTGGTTAACTTGAATTATCAATGAGCGATAATTAATGGCTATTTTAAGTTAATCATAAGATAATGTTGACTGAACTTTTTTTTTATTATTAAATAATGAAAGCTTTTTCAGATATATTTATAGGGAGTGACGGACAAAGTTTCAACTCTTAATGATAGTGTTCTTTAATTCATAAATAATAAAACATAAAATTAAAGGCATTTTAGGCCCTTCCGTCAAACAGGAAAGATGTACATGAAAAAAAAAGTGACTGTGAACGAATTAATTTTAATATAGTTCAACATGCAAGAAGACAGAACGTATAAATACAATATAGTTTTAAAGTGTTAATGGAATAGTGTGCAGAGGCAGATTTAGAGGGGGGCAAGGGGGCCCGGCCCCCCTTTTCTTGAAAAAAAAAATTGGTTGATTATATAGTGAATCACTGAGGCATTCACTGGAGCGGGCCCTCTTAGGCAGTCAGTGGGCCCCCACATATGAAAATTTCTGGATCCGCCACTGGTGTGCTAGCTATTATAAATGATATATTTTTTTACTACTTTCATTTTTTTTCAATCCTTGGTCCGTCTATGTGAAATAATCTAGCTTCATCAGGTACACACGCGGAGAAATAAAATATTGAATCGATTTGAGTACCGATATATTAAATGTCTACTTGGTAGCTGGTATCCCTTGAGGGATTAATAAATTGAACTCGTGTGTGCCGGAATAGGTAATAAATATATTTCATTTTACAGATTTTATGATTATTAATCAACTTTTGGTACGGTGATAACTTTTATTTTTTTTATTTTCCTTTTGTTTCAATTTGAATTTTCCCTCGTTCTGTGAACAAAATAACACGGCTACACATTTTAAAACAAAACACAATTATAGTTTGATCAACACTTTGACTTATTATACTAACTTAGTGTGTTATATCAATCCTGTTTGTCTTTTAATTTGTAAGTCATCTGTTTTTCTCTATTTTCATATTTTTTCACATTATTCTATATTCTTTATTTTCTTGGCGTCTATTTTTCTTTACTTTTTTGGCCCTTTGTTGTGCACTTTTTGTCCATTTATATTCTCTATTCTTCTATAAATCCTATCCAGACCCTCATAAACATACATAATCAATATGTTCCACTCCTAACCCCACTTGACATGGATATAGACAATTGTCATCCATGGGGTTTTCTCATCCATTGTGAATATAACATTGCTAAATGAGTCCGTTATAAAAAAGAAGATGTGGTATGATTGCCAATAAGACAACTCTCCACAAGAGACTAAATGACACAAAAAATAACAACTATAGGTCACCGTACGCCCTTCAACAATGAGCACAGCCCATACCGCATAGCCAGCTATAAAAGGACAGAATACTAGGAGTCCATTACTTCTGATATAACATATAGATATGATTGATGTATAAATACGCAGTCACGTAAACGTCTGATGCTTAATTGTTGGCTTTGTTGGAAGGCAAAATATTTAGCCCTATACTGACTGGAACTAGTATATACAACTGAAAACTAGATAAGTGATGAAAATCAAGGAATCTATACATGCTGTAACAGCAAATCTGAACGGAACCAAAACGCATGTTAGTAAAATAATAAATTTACAACTTTCATTTCAGCAACTGTTATATTAGTAATTATTAATGATGTAATTCGTGAATAAATTGTCCTTCACAGTGGAACAAATGGGAAGTCTAAGTACGTTAATGTCTGGATTAATACTTCTGCAAAGACGATGTCATTTTATTGTTTCAATAAACCGACTAAAATAAAAATCAAGTTATAACTTTGTTATGATTATAAATGTTTACCTTTTGAAATAAATTTTGATATATTGAATATAGATACGGGAAAAAATGAACTCAAATGTTTTATTTCCATGTATTTTATGATTTTATGTGTAAAGAAAAATCTTATTCGAATCACAACAAATTCTGATCGGCCGTAAAAGAAACTTCCCATCACTTGATTCATATCACAAATCAATTTACAAAAACTTCCCAACGATGTCATAATAGAAAGCATGAGTAATCTGGCTGACCAAAATGTTCAACTTGCGGCTAATGATTGACAGGTATGATTAGATCTTGAGGCTCCTGTGGGGAACGTGATGTCGAAAGGAAAATAGAAGTTTATTCAATTATATATTACAGGTAAAATTTAATTCTGATCAATCGGGTAGAGATTGATTTACGACCTTCCACTGGTATTGCACATGGAATATCACAGCAGGTGTGAATTACACTAGGACAAGTGTCAAATCAGTTGACATCTTGCCGGATTACGGCATCTTCTGTAATAAGACTCTATTAGTACAGGGACTGATTTTTTTTCTAAACATGACAATAGAGTAGATTTTATAAGGTGAGAACAAAGTTTCTGATCCAAACTATCGATTCACATTATGGATCTATCACGAATAGCAGTTTAGTTTACGTTTTTTAACGTAAAAACGATTTCCATTCATATATTAAAAAAAAATATTTGTAGTTGTGTATTGCAAAGTTACCACGTGTATTCATCCTGTTCATTGGTCACATTAAAATAGATTTTTCTTTATTGAACAATGACCAAATTTGATATTTAAATCGTAAGTAACTTTATTATCAAAAACACCGTTTTATCTCGACTGAAAAGGGGAATAAGACAGTTTTTTTATCTGACTGTAAACATTGTATATATTACAACGATCTATTTATAACCATCGCTCACGCATAACAGATTCTGTAAACATCTATATACAACGATCTATTAATAACCGTCGCTCACGCATCACTGGTTCTATTGGCGACTCAATAAACACTAGTTTTATCGGACAAACGACTAATTCCGCCGACACAGTAAATCTCCGGATGACATGCATAATCTACTGTGACACAGCAAATTTACGATGAACCTCTAATTATTATCCGTTTCGCGCAGATTCTCCAAGAACACCGGAGTTTGTCCAAAAATCGCGGGTTTTGCCAAATAGGTCTACCAGTGATACATATAAGTGTATTTCTATTGTGTGCTGTTTCTTTTTCGACATGAGATTATCATACACATTAGTGTATTTCTGTTGTGTGTTGTTTTATATTCTGCATCATTTTGGTTATATTCTGCATCAGACTATCATACACATAAGTGTATTTCTGTTATGTGCTGTTTTATATTATACATTAGATTATCATACATATATATATAAGTTCATTTCTGTTTTGTACATATAAGAATATTTGGTTGTGTGCTGTTTTACATTTTATATCAGATTATCATACATATAAAAGTGTATTTTGGTTGTGTGCTGTTTTATATTATATATCAAATTTAACGATACATACAAGTATATAATGGATTACAACTGTGTTGAGTTTTGTAATTGGATAACAACACAGAGATGTCAGTATATATTCCAGACACCGCCGGGTTATACACATTTTTTTTATCCCAATTGGAACCTCACTAACATCATGATAACAAACATGACCATGAGACGTAGTGTAAATCTCTACAGAACAGTTAAGGAATGTCAGAGGATCACAAAGGGTAAATAATGATGAGTATCCGTCAATACAACGTTTTTAATTTTTAATTATGTGATTTACACATCAAATACTAAATTAATGGCTACAACTTTTATTATAAAGTATTGCATACACAATCAAATTATTTTCACTCCAAATTTATTAATACAAATTCTTTCAAGTATGCAGAAAAATATCAGGTTCAGTTTTTCAATACTATCTATTTTTATCAGAAAGGGGGAAAAGTGCTAGGGTTTAAAACAGGGTCTGTCGGGAAACCAGAATCCCACATAAATTTTTAATTGGCCTTGCTTCATAATAATTTGACAAAAAATGTAGGTGTGAGGGTGCTTACAATGCAATGTTCAATAATAACATTACATGTATGTATAATTAGAATCAGTAAATTTGATTGCCTGACAACAATCTTGAGACACTTAAATATCAAATTATATTTCCTTATAAGAGACAACAACTATGACTGCATGTGCTATTAGTGGAAATGTTAAAATAATGCATTGAAAAAAACGAAAAGCTTGATATATCTCTTAATTTCATTGCTGTAGCATAAATATGTATTTATAAGGATTCATTGCTTTTTTTTTAATATTATAGGGTTGTAAAAGCATTGATCATGTGCACATTTTTAGATTTGCAAAATGGGCTTCGGTCAACGCTTTACACCCCAATAAAATTATGAAAAGTAGCAATCAATTCTTATAATTACATTTTAAAGGGACATATCTCCTGTAATAATGGATCAGGTCTGATTTTCATACTCACTCAAGACATTGCTAATATACATGATATACACCAGATATAAATTTCATAGCAATCCTACAAGAAATGTAGATGTGAGAGTGCTAACAATGCAGATTTTCATACTCACTCCAGACATTGCTAATATACACCAGATATAAATTTCATAGCAGATGTGTGAGTGCTAACAATGCAATTTTCTATAGAATTTATATTTCTAAGGGACATAACTCCAGTAAAAACAAGAATGCACACGCTGAAATGTCTTGCCTGCTTTACTGACCATTGATTTTATGTTGAAAGTCTTAAAGATAAAGGTCTTACTACAAGTATCACATAAACTTAACATTTTAAAGATCAATGACAATGAGGTCAAGGTCAGATAAAAACTGTCACACAGACATGTACAGGATCTGCTTATCCATTTGTAGCACCTGAGATCACCCCCAGTTTTTGGTGGGGTTTGTGTTGCTTAGTCTTTAGTTTTCTATGTTGTGTTTAGTGTACTATTGTTTGTCTGTTTGTCTTTTTCTTTTTTAGCCATGGCAATGTCAGTTTATTTTCGATATATGAGTTTGAATGTCCCTCTGGTATCTTTCACCCCTCTTTTACAATTATTCCATACGCCAAATATAGTTGACCCATTGCTTATGGTAACTGAAAAACAGACCAAAACACAAAAACTTGCTGTTAACCAATGAACCATGGAAATGAGGTCAAGGTCAGATGATACTGGCTAGACAGACATGTACACCTTACAATCATTCCATACACCAATTATAGTTGACCTATTGCTATTAGTATTTGAAAAATAAATTAAAACCCAAAAACTTAACATTGACCAATGAACCATTAAAATGAGGTCAAGGTCAGATGACACCAGCTAGACAGACATATACACCTTACAATCATTCCATACACCAAATATAGTTGACCTATTGCTTACAGTACTTGAAAACAGACCAAAACACAAAAAATTAACAATGACCAAAGGCCATGAAAATGAGGTCAAGGTCAGATGAAACCTGCCAGTCTGACATGTACCCCTTAGAATCATTCCATACACCACATATAGTTGACCTACTGCCTGTAGTATCTGAGAAACGGACCTAATGACGTAACTTTAACCTTGATCACAGATCCATGAATACACCTAATCGCTATTTATTCCATTCCAGATAAGTTCTAAAATTACACAACTTTTTCCTCCAGTTGAAGCTATCTGGGACCCTGTTTAAACAATGCACCATGCATGATACTTTTTAATGAGACCTGTTTAAACATCATAAATACTTCAAATAAAATATTTTTTTGACTATAATTTGAGTTTGGAAAAAGTGGATCATAATCTATCAAAGTTTCCTATTGATCGCTTTCTAAATTTTTCCCTCCCTCAGCTCGTTACTGATGACCTTTGTTTTTTTCCCTGTTGACCCAAACAGGAAGTTGTCTGAATGACTGTTTTTTCCCGATTGGACTAAATAGCGATAAGGTGTATTGAGGTCGAGGTCAGGTTAACACATGTAGAGGAACCCATATACAAATATAGTTATCCTATTACTAATAATAAGTGAGAAATTCACATGACAAAAAAACTGTAAATTTTTTTCAAGCAGTCACTGAACCATGAAAATGAGGTCAAGGACAATGGGCATATGACAGTCGGAAACTTCATAACATAAGGTATTTGCATGCAAGGTATGAAGCATCCAGGTCTTCTGGCTTTTGAAATATAAAGCTTAATACAAATTGCTGCAGCCGGAAAGAAATACCTATGTCAGGCGAGACAATAATGAATCAGAGCTGATTTTCATGCTCACTCAAGACATTGCTAATATACACCAGATATAAATTTCATAGCAATCCTACAAGAAATGTAGATGTGAGAGTGCTAACAATGCAATTTTCTAAAGGCTGCCTACCCTGTTAAGTTGGTAAGCACTAAAGAGTATAAATACAATACATGTACTTATATCTAGATCTTTATAAGCATAAGTTGTCATATCTTACATCTAATTCTGTTTCAGTTTCTGGTAATCCTAACAAACTGCCTTCTAAATCTTCCCCTCTTTTATCTTTCTCATCATTCATTTGTCCAGATATTGGCTGTGGTCTTTCGCGTATAATATAGAGTCTAGTGGATGCACCAAAATGAATTTCACTATCTATAGGAACTTGTTGGGGCTTCTTTGATTCTAACCGTATTCTTCCAATGAAGGTGCCATGTGCTGCAAAACACCATAATGAATTCAGTACTAGTGTAATCAGAAAAAAAGAGACTCCAAGGATCTATATTCTTCACATCAAGTTAATATCAGATTTTTTAAGAGCATGTCTTTGGTATCTGAAAAGCTCTAATGTAGTAAATGCCATTTGAACATCAATTTAAAAAAAATTAAGTAGTAGTGTCCCTTAATTAGTTTAACCTGGTCATATAAGACTTTGTCTTTTCAAAAGACAGGACACATTGATCATGTTGATATTGATTGCCTTAATCTGGTTTGATTAAAATTATTCACCCAAGAAGACTGGACAAGTGTTCAAGCTAGGAATTCAAAAGGGCAGGGTGCCAATCCTGAAAAGGGCATTCAATGCAGGAAATGATAACATGAAAAGGGCATGTTTTCATAAAGATATTAATCAAACATTGTCTTTATTCATCGAAACACTGGTTGTATATATCATGTATATACAATTACAACATGAATACAAATTGCATTACTGAATGATTAGCCCAGATAGAACTCTATCTTTCTACTTTTATGCTTAAAAACTTCTAAGCTCTTCAGGTGATAAATTTGTACATGTTTGTAAGCGTTATAAGCTTTTATAAAATTTCAAGCTGCTTCCTTTCATGATAAGTTTATATTTAAATATTTAATTTCAGTTGCCTAATGAAAGATCACAAGGTATAGAACTGATGAAAGAATTAGAAAAAAATCATACAAGAGTGTTTTCAGAATTTTAAAGCCATTTCAAACAAGTGTTTTCAGACAAGTTAATTCATATTAATATAAACTGTTGACACAGAGATATGTCTCGCCTGAGCTTGGCATAAAATCAAAGTCGCTGGACCAACTTGTGGGTAGGGCCTAGAAATGGTTGACAGACTGGGATGTACAGACAAACAATGTAGCTTTATAGAAAATATTGTCTATTGTAAGTAGTTCTTTTTAAACTAACTTAATCAGAAAACTTAACATTTAAAATTGTTAATAGATTGAAAGTCACTGGACCATGACCTAGGGGCAGGGCCTTGAAATAGTCGTCAACCAGATATGTACTGATAGTACTGCAACTTTATAGAAAATAACAATGATCTATAACAAGTAGTTCATATCAAAGACACTTAAGCAGAAAACGTAACATTTAAAATTGTTAATTCAAAGTCACTGGACCATGGCCTAGGGGGCAGGGCCTCAAAATTGTTGTCAAACTGACATGTACTGATAGTAATGCATCTTCATACAAAATATCAATGATCTATCACAAGTAGTACCTATTAAACTAACATAAGCAGAAAATTACACAATTGTTGAAGACACCGCATCCATTGCCAGAAAAGCAATCCCTGTCTTCCTTTCCACGAGAAAAGTTGCAGACGAATCAATAAAATGACAATTTAATATTATAAAAGATATTCAGTTAGTCAGATTTTTGGCTGATTTGGATCGAAGCAATCTGGTGAAATTTTGTAGGAGTTATCTACCATTATCAAATAAATTTGTCGTAAAGTTTTTGTAATTCATAATCGTAAGCCGTATAAACCTAGAGTCTCTTTATTTGAGGTCCTTGGGTCATAAATTAAAAATGAGGTCAAGGTCAAAGGTCAAGGTCATGTTCTGAATTTTGTCTTTTGCTTGTTTTTGCATTTTCTCCGATATTTTTATCGTTATATATAAAAGAACTAGTGCAAAATGTTTGTTATATTATGATGAAGATATGATACAATTGGTCTGAATCAATCCAGTGACATCTTATAGGAGTTATTGCCCCTGAAATGTTTTATTTTAAGGTAAATTGATTATTTCTTCAGATTGGTACATGATAAAGCCATGAGATCTTTTGCAAAATGTTGGGTGACATATATGACCTGGAAAAATGTCAACCGAAAGTGACCTTGAGTGAACCGGAAGTAGTAATTTTTGCACTTATTTCATGTAAAAGTACATAGAAACCATATATTTTTTTAATAGTCATACATTAACCAATCATTTGAGACTGGAAGTGACATTTTCTAAACCGGAAGTAGCCAATTATCTCCCTTTCTACAGGTAAAAGTATATATAAACCATATATTTTTGGAATCAGTGTAAATAAAGCTATCATATGAGACCGGAAGTGACATTTTCTAAACCGGAAGTTGGCAATTATCTCCCTTATTTCAGGCAAAATTCTATAGAAACCATATGTTTATTGAATCAGTATACGTATGAAGAAACCTATGATTGGACGCCAATAGTAACTTTGAGTAAACAAGAAGTAGCTTTTATCAATTATTTAGAAAATAGATGTGGAAAGACTTTCAATTGTTCTTTGGTTTTTAATTATTATTATTTTTTTCTTCTTCGGCTACATTTTTTTCTTGCAGTATATAGTGGTTTCGCAAGATGTCGCTTAGATTTTTTGCATTTGATATCGAACAGTTATTGCGCTTTTGAGACTGACCCTGTTTAACCGAACACTTTTTATTGTAAGAGTTATCTCCCCAAACACTGTTTTACATGTATGCGCATCTCCTTCGCAAACATAATAGATTACAACAAAATTATTTCACCAATTTACTCGTTATATCCTCAGGATCTGAAGAATAATTTTGACCGAAGCCATCCGGAGACTCCATATGAGAGTTATTTCCCCTTATGCATTTGATATAAGTGATATGCATTTGTAACTGGTAAACCATAAGTGATAGAGACCTAAGGTCTTTTGATTTGAGGTCCTTGGTCCAAAAAAAAGAAAATTAGGTCAAGGTGAAAGGTCTAGGTCATGTTCTGATTTTTTTACATTGAATTCATATCGCTTCTTCCTATAAAGAGTTATATATATCGACAAAACAATTTAACCAAAATGTTTGTCGCGACATGTCCTTACTGGAAAATTTTTGTCCAAATGGTACGCATCATTTTTTTGCAGGGTCAATGCCCCTGAAATGGTCAAATCAACAAATTACTAATCAAAACTTCAAACTTTGCAGCTAAGATGTAAATGTTTCTTATCTCAATTTTCAACCACAGTCTACCACTACACTCCCCCCTTTTTTTCCTAACTGTTTTTTTTTAGTTATCCCATTTCTATGAAAAGAAAATCGCCTTCAGTCCCGTACATTTACTGTTAAAATGCTAATCCTTCTATCAGTCAGAGCTCTGACATAAACAAGTCAGAATAAAATGACTTCCATAGGTCAGATATAATTTGATGTAAGTGTTGTCTCCCTTCTTGCACTCAACAGAATATGACTTGTACAGGTCAGTTTATGTCAGACTTTAATTTATCATAAAATGACTTCCACAGGTCAGCTTTTGCACAAAATATTGTGACTGAATATCTTCATATTCTAATAAGATTTATGCCCCTTTTTAATGCATTTTGACTTAGAGAGGTCATTTTTGTTCTGATTTGAAGCAGTCATTACTACCACTTTGTTATCAATCTCCATAAAAATATGGTGATTACTAGTTTCGAATTAAAGAGTTTTAAAAAGTGGGGCTCATCTGACATCATACCTTCTCCTTTCCAGAATCTAAACATAATATATTTATCTCATCACATTCAATTATTTCAAAATACAAACAATAAAATGCTCCGCAGGGCGCAGCTTGATACGACCGCAGAGGTCGAACCCTGAACAGTTGGGGCAAGTATGGACACAACATTCAAGCTTGATACAGCTCTGAATTTGGATTGTGATTAAATATTTGACACAGCATAGGTTTCTGACACAGAATGAATGTAGTCTAAGAACTTAATTTTTTTCAGCATAGGTTTCTGACACAGAATGAATGTAGTCTAAGAACTTAATTTTTTAATTTACCTATTATGGTCCAATATCCAAAATCTAAATACATGGTTAGATTCAGCATATCAAAGAACCCCAAGAGTTCAATTTTGATGAAATCAAACAAAGTTTAATTTTGAACCCTTTTGACCTCAATGTGGACAAAGTTGATAACAAGGCCCAAAAATCAAAAATCTAAATACATGGTTAGATTCAGCATATCAAAGGACCCCATGTATTCAATTTTGTTGAAATCAAACAAAGTCTAATTTTGGACCCCAATTTGGACCAACTTGAAAACTGGACCCATAATCAAAATCTAAATACATGTTTAGATTCAGCATATCAAAGAACCCTAAGAATTAAATTTTGTTAAAATCAAACTAAGTTTAATTTTGGACCCTTTGCACCTTAATGTAGACCAATTTGAAAACGGGACCAAAAATTAAGAATCTAAATACACGGTTAGATTCAGCATATCAAAGAACCCCATATATTCAATTTTGTTGAAATCAAACAAAGTTTAATTTTGGACCCGGTTTGGACCAATTTGAAAACTGGGCCCATAATCAAAATCTAAATATATGTTTAGATTCAGCATATCAAAGAACCCTAAGAATTCAATTTTGTTAAAATCAAACTAAGTTTAATTTTGGACCCTTTACACCTTAATGTAGACCAATTTGAAAACGGGACCAAAAATTAAGAATCTAAATACACGGTTAGATTCAGCATATCAAAGAACCCCATATATTCAATTTTGTTGAAATCAAACAAAGTTTAATTTTGGACCCGGTTTTGACCAACTTGAAAACTGGGCCCATAACCAAAATCAAATACATGTTTAGATTCAACATATCAAAGAACCCTAAGAATTCAATTTTGTTAAAATCAAACTAAGTTTAATTATGGACCCTTTGGACCTTAATGTAGACCAATTTGAAAACGAGACCAAAAATTAAGAATCTAAATACACGGTTAGATTCAGCATATCAAAGAACCCCATATATTCAATTTTGTTGAAATCAAACAAAGTTTAATTTTGGACCCGATTTGGACCAACTTGAAAACTGGGCCCATAATCAAAAATCTAAATACATGTTTAGATTCAGCATATCAAAGAACCCTAAGAATTCAATTTTGTTAAAATCAAACTAAGTTTAATTTTGGACCCTTTGGACCTTAATGTAGACCAATTTGAAAACGGGACCAAAAATTAAGAATCTAAATACACGGTTAGATTCGGCATATCAAAGAACCCCAATAATTCAATTTTGATGAAATCAAACAAAGTTTAATTTTGGACCCTTTGGACCTCAATGTGGACCAATTTAAAACGGGCCCAAAATCCAAAAACTTAATACCAGTTAGATTCAGCATATTAAAGAACCCCAAGAATTCATGAAAAAACCCATTGAAATTGGTCAAGAAATAAGCAATTTATACAAAGTATCTTCTTTTGCACAATACTGTGCAATTGAATATTCTTGCAATTGCGCAATACTTTGCAATTGAATATTTCTTGCTATTGTGCATTACTGTACAATTGACAATTTCTTGCTATTGTGCAATACTGTGCTATTGGCTATTTCTTGCTATTGCGCAATACTGTGCAATTGAAGATTTCTTGCTATTGCAAAATACTGTGCAATTGAAAATTTCTTGCTATTGCACAATACTTATTATATAATAATTTACACATCCTGTTAGGTGTGTATCTCCTGCCATATCATTATTATTTGCTGTTAAATATAAATCAGAAATAACCAACTTAAAATGGAAAATTTTAAAGAAAAAAAAGGCAAAAAAAATCCCCCTCCCAATTTTTGAACCCCTTATGATTCATCACCCCAAACTCAATCCCAGCCTTCCCTTTGAGGTATGGTACCTTGCAGTACAATTTCAGAGAGATCCATACACTTGAACACAAGTTATTGTCTGGAAACTAGAAAAATGCTTATTTTGGCCCTTTTGGCCCCTAATTCCTAAACGTTTAGGGCAATTACCCCAAACTCAATTCCAGCTTTCCTTTGTGATATGGAACCTTGTAGTACAATTTCAGAAAGATCAATACACTTACACACAAGTTATTGTCCTGAAACTAGAAAATGCTTATTTTTGCCCTTTTGGCCCCTAATTCCTATAATTTTGAGGCAATTACCCCAAAATCAATCCCAGCATTCCCTTTGTGATATGGAACCTTGTGGTACAATGTCAGAGAGATCCATACACTTACACACAAGCTATTGTCTGGAAGTTACAAAATGCTTATTTTTGGCCCTTTTGCCCCTAATTCCTTAACTGTTGGTACCATAACCCCAAAATCAATCCCAACCTTCCTTTTGTGGTACTGAACCTTATGGTAAAATTTCCTAGAGATCCATTCACTTAAACTAAAGTTAGAGTGCGAAAACCAATGTGTCTTCAGACGACGACGACGACGCCGGACGGCGCCGGACGAGCGCTAACGTCATACCAATATACGACCACAAAAATTTTTGCGGTCGTATAAAAACCAGGTGAGAAAAAATGGATCATACAATTTTCTGAATATCAAAAGATTTACAAAATACAATATTGGAAACATTTACTAGTACCATGACAATACTAAATCTTCCAAGGAAAAACAAGACACTTATTCATGATAAGACTATGTTAATAAAAGATATATTCTCATCCACTTTAAGCCAAATTTATTAAGAGCAAAACATTTCTTATTTTAATATTTCATTGAGGTAAATACTGTTGTGCAAACTGACTCAAACAAGTCACATTATGTTCTGACTTCAAAGAGTCAGTCTTACTAAACGTATTACTACTTTTAAGTCTAGTATTGTCATATTGATTTAAAACTGTATGGGTAAGCCAGATAAAAGACTGAGGAAATAAGGTCCCCATAAGTCACAATAATGAGGACTATAAAAAAGTTTATTTGGTATATTCAATATTAAATGTATTTTGTTTTAAACAGGTCAAATCATGTTCTGACTTAAAAGAGTCAGTCCAAAACTAAAATAAATTTATTGAAATATTTAAGCCGGGCATTGCCATATGATATTAAATGAATGTATGGGAACGTCAGATAAAAGACACAGGAAATATATGTAAGATCCCCTAAAATAAATAACCATTTGACTTAATTGTTTCTAAAAATTTATCAAATAATAAACTCAAAAATGGCAGATTCAGAAGCAGAGCTTAAAGGAAGTACACCTAGCTTTGATTGGAAATTTTGTTCTGTAAACTGACTTTAACAGGGCAAATCATGGTCTGACCTCAAAGAGTCAGTCAAAACTAAACTTATTACAACTTTTAAGTCTAGTATTGTCATATTGATTTAAAATGTATGGGAAAGCCAGATAAAAGACAGAGGAAAATGTATTTTGTTTTTAACAGGTCAAATTATGTTCTGACTTCAAAGAGTCAGTCAAAAACTATACTTTAATTAATTATTGCAACTTTTAAGTCTGGCATTGTCATATGCATTTAAGAATGTATGGCAAAAACAAATAAAAGACACCCAATAATAAAGTCACAATAATGAGGACTATAAAAAAGTTTATTTGGTATATTTAATATTCAATGTATTTTGTTTACAAGTTTCATCAAATTATCTTAAAATTTTATTCTATTTCTGTATTTCATGACTTTTCTTTTCTGTTAAGTTAACACATGGAACTTTTGGTTGTAAAAATATTATTTTAAAACCATTTGACTGAATTGTTTCTAAAAACTTATCAATTAATTAACTGAACAGTAGCAGATTCAGATTTGGGGGCTTAGAGGAAAAGACCTAGTTCTGATTGGAAATTTTGTTCTGTAAACTGACTTTAACAGGTCAAATCATGTTCTGACTTCAAAGAGTCAAACAAAACTCAACTTATTACAACTTTTAAGTCTAGTATTGTCATATTGATTTAAAATGTATGGGTGAGCCAGATAAAAGACAGAGGAAATAAGGTCCCCATAAGTCACAATAATGAGGACTATAAAAAGTTTATTTGGTATATTCAATATTAAATGTATTTTGTTTTAAACAGGTCAAATCATGTTCTGACTTAAAAGAGTCAGTCCAAAACTAAAATAAATTTATTGAAATATTTAAGCCGAGCATTGCCATATGATATTTAATGAATGTATAGGAACGTCAGATAAAAGACACAAGAAATATATGTAAGATCCCCTAAAATAAATAACCATTTGACTTAATTGTTTCTAAAAATTTATCAAATAGTAAACTCAAAAATGGCAGATTCAGAAGCAGAGCTTAAAGGAAGTACACCTAGCTTTGATTGGAAATTTTGTTCTGCAAATTGACTTAAACAGGTCAAGTCATGTTCTGACTTTAAAAAATCAGTCAAAAACTAAATTTATTGAAATTATTAAGTCAGGATGATTGCCATTTGATATTAATGATAATGTATGGAAAAATCAATTAATAAACTCAACAGTGGCAGATTCAGAAGGGGGCTGAGAGGAAGAACACCTAGCTTTGATTGGAAATTTTGTTCTGCAAACTGACTCAAACAGGTCAAATCATGTTCTTGGGTCAGTGAAAAAACTATGTGAATTAAGTTTTTTATCCTACATTGAACTTTTGATGTCGTCCCTAATGACTTGACCTATTACAGTATTTCTGTCTGAATTTTGTATGAATATTCTGTATTTACTTATTTAACTACATGTATGTGATTGCAAGTGTATTAATTAACTTTGTTTATTACTTATATTAAACTAAACCTCTATTAATCAATTATCTTTACTCTGGTTATTGATTATATAAGAAAAACTCTGCCTATTACTATATGACTGTAATCTAAACTCTGATTGTTAACATCCTGGATTGCATATCTGCATGACCATTAAACTCATGGTATGCCCATTTTATTTGAGGATATAAAAGTATTGTTTTTTCAATATAACATTTTCAGACACATTGAATCTGTGAAGACAACTTTCAATTTGACTTTAGAAATTAAAGAGTTTGTAAGCAAAATGTTGGGGAAATTTAATTATAATTAAGAATGATTAAAATTAGTTAAGAAAAAAGCCGACATGATTAATGTTAAAAAAATGTTGAGGAGAAAAAACATACAAATTCAGACCAAATTTGGTGACTTTGTTGTCCTTCAAGAAGTCGTACATATAATCCATAATATTTTCACTGTTTTTTAAATACATGTAAAAGTTGAAAGATAACTATCTATTGTTTTTTTTAAATAGCTCTTTTCACAACACCTATAACTTTGTAATTTATGTTCCATTGTACACTTGTTATTCTTAATATCTTTAAAAATTGTTGTTTGGGAACAAAATCTTGTCAGGGTTTCTTATGGTACTAGCATGACAAGTGCATTCATATTCTTAAATACTCTAAACATTAAAAAAAGTCAGTATCTTCAGATCATTCTGAGTCTTTCTGACCTTATTAAGTCAGAACATTCAGACTTTTATAAGTCAGAACATTCTGACTTCCAATGTTCTTCTCACTTCTGTAGAAACAAAGACTATCTATATCTCAAATAAGAGGTAAATGCTTTATGTGGCTAAGCATCTGGGGTAAGAATTATAGATGTGTAATTTCAGAGGAAAACAAATATGCCATGTAATTAATAAGATGTGATTCATGTGAGAGTAAAATAATACTGAATAGACTATTCTGTTTGCACAAACACTGATAAATATAATATGTGAAGGTGGTCTCTCAGCAGATTAAAATAAACAAGAAATAATTGGAACAGGATGCTGTTACGAAGTCTCCCAAACAAAGCTCCCATAATTCGTCATTCCCATGGTGGGCAAGTTCCTTACATTGGGCAAGTTCCAGTACAAATTGGTTTTGTCTAGTAAAGTGATATGCATAAGTGATCCAGACCATTTAGGGGATTGACCCTGCATGTCATTCAAATCTTCTTGAAATGACATGACAAGTTTTCAAACATGAGGGGTGGGGTGACCCTAGGGACTTCACCTTTATTTCATTTGATTTGTGGTATTGTCCTTACAAGAATATATATGGTTAAGGGGTGGGGATCTCGACTGTTTACAAGTTTTCACACAGGTGGGGGTGGAGGTGACCACCAGGGACTTCCCCTACATTTCATTTGATTTGTTTTATTGTCCCATTTAAGAATATATATGGTTTAGGGGTGGGGATCTCGACCGTTTACAAGTTTTCAAACAGGAGGGTAGGGGTGACCCCAGGGACCTCCCCAACATATCATTTGATTTGTTAAATTGTCCCATACAAGAATATATATGGTTTAGGGGTGGGGATCTCTACCGTTTACAAGTTTTCAAACATGAGGGGCCTGGGGGTGGGGTGACCCTCAGAGACTTCACCTTTATTTCATTTGATTTGTCTTATTGTCCCTTACAAGAATATATATGGTTAAGGGGTGGGGATCTCGACTGTTTACAAGTTTTCACACAGGAGGGGGTGGAGGTGACCCCCAGGGACTTCCCCTATATTTCATTTGATTTGTTTTATTGTCCCATTTAAGAATATATATGGTTTAGGGGTGGGGATCTCGACCATTTACAAGTGTTCAAACAGGAGGGGTAGGGGTGACCCCCAGGGACCTCCCCAACTTATCATTTGATTTGTTAAATTGTCCCATACAAGAATATATATGGTTTAGGGGTGGGGATCTCTACCGTTTACAAGTTTTCAAACATGAGGGGGTGGGGTGACCCTCAGGGACTTCACCTTTATTTCATTTGATTTGTCTTATTGTCCCTAACAAGAATATATATTTATTGTCCCTTACAAGAATATATATGGTTAAGGGGTGGGGATCTTGACCGTTTACAAGTTTTCACACAGAAGGGGTTAGGGTGACCCCCAGGGACTTCCCCTATATTTCATTTGATTTGTTTTATTGTCCCATTTAAGAATATATATGGTTTAGGGGTGGGGATCTCGACCGTTTACAAGTTTTCAAACAGGAGGGGTAGGGGGTGACCCCCAGGGACCTCCCCAACATATCATTTGATTTGTTTAATTGTCCCATACAAGAATATATATGGTTTAGGGGTGGGGATCTCTACCGTTTACAAAATATAAGAACATTCGCAAATGGCAGGGTGGGCGTAAACCTGGAGACTAGCCCGGTATATTTCATTCAAATCAATTTGACATTATAAAAGGAATTGAGAAATGACAGGGATAGGGCTGATCCCTGGAGACTTGCCCTACATTTCATTTGATTTGTTTTATCATGTCCCATGATCATAACTGAAGACCCGGTGTGTGCATCACTTATTGTTCTCAAGTTATAATCATTTTAAAAATAGAAAAAACCCTTGGGTTCTTTAGTTAAACCCCTCCCTTCCTTTTTCTTTTTATTAAAATTATTCCCATTTTCGTTTCATTATCATCATATCAGTATTCACAATGATCGTTTTTCTCATTGGGAGAAACGAATCAGAAAGGTTAAGAAATCAATTCGTGATTGAGTTTAATAAAATGCTCCATGAGGGCGCAGCTTGATACAACCGCAGAGGTCGAACCCTGAACAGTTGGGGCAAGTATGGACACAACATTCAAGCTTGATACAGCTCTGAATTTGGATTGTGATTAAATATTTGACACAGCATAGGTTTCTGACACAGAATGAATGTGGTCTAAGAATTTAAAAATTTTAAATTGGACATTCACCTATTATGGTCCAATATCCAAAATCTAAATACATGGTTAGATTCAGCATATCAAAGAACCCCAAGAGTTCAATTTTTGATGAAATCAAACAAAGTTTAATTTTGGACCCTTTTGACCTCAATGTGGACAAAGTTGATAACAGGGCCCAAAAATCAAAAATCTAAATACATGGTTAGATTCAGCATATCAAAGAACCCCATATATTCAATTTTGTTGAAATCAAACAAAGTTTAATTTTGGACCCCGATTTGGACCAACTTGAAAACTGGGCCCATAATCAAAATCTAAATACATGTTTAGATTCAGCATATCAAAGAACCCTATGAATTCAATTTTGTTAAAATCAAACTAAGTTTAATTTTGGACCCTTTGGACCTTAATGTAGACCAATTTGAAAATGGGACCAAAAATTAAGAATCTAAATACACAGTTAGATTCGGCATATCAAAGAACCCCAATAATTCAATTTTGATGAAATCAAACAAAGTTTAATTTTGGACCCTTTTGACCTCAATGTGGAAAAAATTGAATGACCATTAAACTCATGGTATGCCCATTTTATTTGAGGATATAAAAGTATTGTTTTTTCAATATAACATTTTCAGACACATTGAATCTGTGAAGACAACTTTCAATTTGACTTTAGAAATTAAAGAGTTTGTAAGCAAAATGTTGGGGAAATTTAATTATAATTAAGAATGATTAAAATTAGTTAAGAAAAAAGCCGACATGATTAATGTTAAAAAAATGTTGAGGAGAAAAAACATACAAATTCAGACCAAATTTGGTGACTTTGTTGTCCTTCAAGAAGTCGTATATATAATCCATAATATTTTCACTGTTTTTAAATACATGTAAAAGTTGAAAGATAACTATCTATTGTTTTTTTTAAATAGCTCTTTTCACAACACCTATAACTTTGTAATTTATGTTCCATTGTACACTTGTTATTCTTAATATCTTTAAAATTGTTGTTTGGGAACAAAATCTTGTCAGGGTTTCTTATGGTACTAGCATGACAACTGCATTCATATTCTTAAATACTCTAAACATTAAAAAGTCAGTATCTTCAGATCATTCTGAGTCTTTCTGACCTTATTAAGTCAGAACATTCAGACTTTTATAAGTCAGAACATTCTGACTTCCAATGTTCTTCTCACTTCTGTAGAAACAAAGACTATCTATATCTCAAATAAGAGGTAAATGCTTTATGTGGCTAAGCATCTGGGGTAAGAATTATAGATGTGTAATTTCAGAGGAAAACAAATATGCCATGTAATTAATAAGATGTGATTCATGTGAGAGTAAAATAATACTGAATAGACTATTCTGTTTGCACAAACACTGATAAATATAATATGTGAAGGTGGTCTCTCAGCAGATTAAAATAAACAAGAAATAATTGGAACAGGATGCTGTTACGAAGTCTCCCAAACAAAGCTCCCATAATTCGTCATTCCCATGGTCGCCTTACATTGGGCAAGTTCCAGTACAAATTGGTTTTGTCTAGTAAAGTGATATGCATAAGATTGACCCTGCATGTCATTCAAATCTTCTTGAAATAGGAATATTATATGGATTGACCCTGCATGTCATTCAAATCTTCTTGAAATGACATGAGGGGTGGGGTGACCCTAGGGACTTCACCTTTATTTCATTTGATTTGTGGTATTGTCGCTTACAAGAATATATATGGTTAAGGGGTGGGGATCTCGACTGTTTACAAGTTTTCACACAGGTGGGGGTGGAGGTGACCACCAGGGACTTCCCCTACATTTCATTTGATTTGTTTTATTGTCCCATTTAAGAATATATATGGTTTAGGGGTGGGGATCTCGACCGTTTACAAGTTTTCAAACAGGAGGGGTAGGGGGTGACCCCCAGGGACCTCCCCAACATATCATTTGATTTGTTAAATTGTCCCATACAAGAATATATATGGTTTAGGGGTGGGGATCTCTACCGTTTACAAGTTTTCAAACATGAGGGGCCTGGGGGTGGGGTGACCCTCAGAGACTTCACCTTTATTTCATTTGATTTGTCTTATTGTCCCTTACAAGAATATATATGGTTAAGGGGTGGGGATCTCGACTGTTTACAAGTTTTCACACAGGAGGGGGTGGAGGTGACCCCCAGGGACTTCCCCTATATTTCATTTGATTTGTTTTATTGTCCCATTTAAGAATATATATGGTTTAGGGGTGGGGATCTCGACCGTTTACAAGTGTTCAAACAGGAGGGTAGGGTGACCCCAGGACCTCCCAACTTATCATTTGATTTGTTAAATTGTCCCATACAAGAATATATATGGTTTAGGGTGGGGATCTCTACCGTTTACAAGTTTTTAAACATGAGGGGTGAAGTGACCTCAGGGACTTCACCTTTATTTCATTTGATTTGTCTTATTGTCCCTTACAAGAATATATATGGTTAAGGGGTGGGGATCTTGACCGTTTACAAGTTTTCACACAGAAGGGGTTGGGGGTGACCCCCAGGGACTTCCCCTATATTTCATTTGATTTGTTTTATTGTCCCATTTAAGAATATATATGGTTTAGGGGTGGGGATCTCGACCGTTTACAAGTTTTCAAACAGGAGGGGTAGGGTGACCCCCAGGGACCTCCCCAACATATCATTTGATTTGTTTAATTGTCCCATACAAGAATATATATGGTTTAGGGGTGGGGATCTCTACCGTTTACAAAATATAAGAACATTCGCAAATGGCAGGGGTGGGCGTAAACCTGGAGACTAGCCCGGTATATTTCATTCAAATCAATTTGACATTATAAAAAGGAATCGAGAAATGACAGGGATAGGGGTGATCCCTGGAGACTTGCCCTACATTTCATTTGATTTGTTTTATCATGTCCCATGATCATAACTGAAGACCCGGTGTGTGCATCACTTATTGTTCTCAAGTTATAATCATTTTAAAAATAGAAAAAACCCTTGGGTTCTTTAGTTAAACCCTCCTTCCTTTTTCTTTTATTAAAATTATTCCCATTTTCGTTTCATTATCATCATATCAATATTCACAATGATCGTTTTTCTCATTGGGAGAAACGAATCAGAAAGGTTAAGAAATCAATTCGTGATTGAGTTTAAAAATAGAATAAAATGCTCCGCAGGGCGCAGCTTGATACGACCGCAGAGGTCGAACCCTGAATAGTTGGGGCAAGTATGGACACAACATTCAAGCTTGATACAGCTCTGAATTTGGATTGTGATTAAATATTTGACACAGCATAGGTTTCTGACACAGAATGAATGTGGTCTAAGAATTTAAAATTTTAAATTGGACATTCACCTATTATGGTCCAATATCCAAAATCTAAATACATGGTTAGATTCAGCATATCAAAGAACCCCAAGAGTTCAATTTTTGATGAAATCAAACAAAGTTTAATTTTGGACCCTTTTGACCTCAATGTGGACAAAGTTGATAACAGGGCCCAAAAATCAAAAATCTAAATACATGGTTAGATTCAGCATATCAAAGAACCCCATATATTCAATTTTTGTTGAAATCAAACAAAGTTTAATTTTGGACCCCGATTTGGACCAACTTGAAAACTGGGCCCATAATCAAAAATCTAAATACATGTTTAGATTCAGCATATCAAAGAACCCTATGAATTCAATTTTTGTTAAAATCAAACTAAGTTTAATTTTGGACCCTTTGGACCTTAATGTAGACCAATTTGAAAATGGGACCAAAAATTAAGAATCTAAATACACGGTTAGATTCGGCATATCAAAGAACCCCAATAATTCAATTTTTGATGAAATCAAACAAAGTTTAATTTTGGACCCTTTTGACCTCAATGTGGAAAAATTGATAACGGGCCCAAAAATCAAAAATCTAAATACATGGTTAGATTCAGCATATCAAAGAACCCCATATATTCAATTTTGTTGAAATCAAACAAAGTTTAATTTTGGACCCTGATTTGGACCAACTTGAAAACTGGGCCCATAATAAAAATCTAAATACATGTTTAGATTCAGCATATCAAAGAACCCTAAGAATTCAATTTTGTTAAAATCAAACTAAGTTTAATTTTGGACCCTTTGGACCTTAATGTAGACCAATTTGAAAACGGGACCAAAATTAAGAATCTAAATACACGGTTAGATTCGCATATCAAAGAACCCCAATAATTCAATTTTGATGAAATCAAACAAAGTTTAATTTTGGACCCTTTGGACCTCAATGTGGACCAATTTAAAACAGGGCCCAAAATCCAAAAACTTAATACACGATTAGATTCAGCATATTAAAGAACCCCAACAGTTCAAGAATAAAACCCCACTGAAATTGGTCAAGAAATAAGCAATTTATACAAAGTATCTTCTTTTGCACAATACTGTGCAATTGAATATTTCTTGCAATTGCGCAATACTGTGCAATTGAATATTTCTTGCTATTGCGCAATACTGTACAATTGACAATTTCTTGCCATTGCGCAATATTGTGCTATTGGATATTTCTTGCTATTGCGCAATACTGTGCAATTGAAGATTTCTTGCTATTGCACAATACTGTGCAATTGAAAATTTCTTGCTATTGCACAATACTTATTATATAATAATTTACACATCCTGTTAGGTGTGTATCTCCTGCCATATCATTATTATTTGCTTTTAAATATAAATCAGAAATAACCAACTTAAAATGGAAAATTTTAAAGAAAAAAAGGAAAAAAGAACCCCCAAATTTTTGAACCCCTTATGATTCATCACCCCAAACTCAATCCCAGCCTTCCCTTTGAGGTATGGTACCTTGCAGTACAATTTCAGAGAGATCCATACACTTGAACACAAGTTATTGTCTGAAACTAGAAAATGCTTATTTTGGCCCCTTTTGGCCCCTAATTCCTAAACGTTTCAGGCAATTACCCCAAACTCAATTCCAGCTTTCCTTTGTGATATGGAACCTTGTAGTACAATTTCAGAAAGATCCATACACTTACACACAAGTTATTGTCAGGAAACTAGAAAATGCTTGTTTTTGCCCTTTTTGGCCCCTAATTCCTAAACGTTTCAGGCAATTACCCCAAACTCAATTCCAGCTTTCCTTTGTGATATGGAACCTTGTAGTACAATTTCAGAAAGATCCATACACTTACACACAAGTTGTTGTCATGAAACTAGAAAATGCTTGTTTTTGCCCTTTTTGGCCCCTAATTCCTAAAATTTTGAGGCAATTACCCCAAAATCAATCCCAGCATTCCCTTTGTGATATGGAACCTTGTGGTACAATGTCAGAGAGATCCATACACTAACACACAAGTTATGTCTGGAAGTTACAAAATGCTTATTTTTGGCCCTTTTGGCCCCTAATTCCTTAACTGTTGGTACTATAACCCCAAAATCAATCCCAACCTTCCTTTTGTGATATTGAACCTTATGGTAAAATTTCATAGAGATCCATTCACTTAAACTAAAGTTAGAGTGCGAAACCAATGCGTCTTCGGACGACGACGCCGACGACGACGACGACGACGACGACGACGACGCTAACGTTATACCAATATACGACCACAAAAATTTTTTGCGGTCGATAAAAATAGAAAAATCACGTGACGATGTTCAGCTTGAAGCAATAATTTTACTTTTAAATTGCACTGACTGGTTAATAATGTTAATATGTTTAAGACAACACGAGTTATCTCCGAAAATAACAATTCATTATCATAACAACATTTTCTGACCTGAACAAGTCAGAACTGTCAAACACCAGGTCATCTCAAAGATCACGCATCCGTATTTACAGGTCGCGCCTTCATGAAACAGCAAAAAATCACTTGCAAGGAACTTCTTTATAGGCAAAAATATAAAATGCCCATGAAAATACGGAGGTAATATGAATTACCTTTCTAAAATGCCCATTAATGACCTAGATTTTCACTGAAAATCGTAAATAATCAATATAATATTCAATGACTTCTCGCTCGAGACACTTCCAAAACAACGACACTCAAACACATGATCTCTCGCAAAAAACCACGTGATCGTATGTGTCGTAGATCGGCGGCAAATTCAAAATAACTTCTGGTTTGACGGACTCGAGTGAAAACTACGCAAAACAAAAATTGACGCGTACAGGTCAGAATTTCAAAACACTTTCTGACTTGAAGAAGTCATTTTATTCTGACTTGTTTATGTCAGAGCTCTGACTGTCTATGTACAAACTTCTTTCTGAAATAGAAATCCATCCCTGCAAAAATCTGCACCAATTCGTGTATTTTCTGAAATTAATCGATAAACGTTTTGTTAAAGTACTATAACAACAGCATTATTTTTGTGTGCATGCAATGGAGGAGGACTCGTGATCAGCGATTAGACAATAGTTTACCTGTAAAATGAATCAAGAAAATATATTCCTGTTAGCACTATAAATCATGTGCGGTCCTCCTGACCTGGATTGAGAAATTAAAATCAATGACGTAGAAATCACTCCCAAGTTCGTAAATATTAATGAAATCCTAAAATCAAATTACTAAACATGCATTAAGAAACAAATCTGTGTTCCCGTATATATGTGTACGTAAAAAGCATGCATGATCCGACATCAATGACCTGTAAATGAAAGAAAATTAAATCATTTAGCAAAATCTTTATATACAGGTCTGGTCTTGACGACATCCTCCTCTGCAAAGTAATTTTAAAAGCAGTCTTTTTGTGTATATTAGCTTGGTGACATCACAATCACACCATCTTCAGCATGTGCTACCTAAAATAAAATAGGGCACACCATCTTCAGCGTGTGCTACCTAAAATAAAATAGGGGTTTTCCCCTTTTCGAAAAGAATTTAGATGTGCACGTAGATTAAAAAAAAAAGATCCATGCAGGTCAGGTCCGATTTTCTTTAAAATACAAAATTGAATAAAATGCACACACAACAACTAAATAAGAGGACACGCATTACGGGAAGCCTTATACAAAAAAAAAACATTTATAAAGGAAGATGCAAGGATATTTTTTGAGGGCGTTTAAATCCTTGCATGTTCCTACAAATATCATAATCTAAATACAAATAAACATGTTACACGGAGCCGTTTTCATATGTTCCTAGAGGCTAGGTCCCATGTGTTTAAACAGGGGAACTGGGCTTTCAATTCCTTTTTTGCTTGTTCCAAGAGGATAGGTCTCAAGTGTTTAAACACAGGAACTACGCTCTCAATTCCTTTTTCGCTTGTTCCTAGAGGCTAGGTCCCAAGTGTTTAAACACGGGAACTACGCTCTCAATTCCTTTTTCGCTTGTTCCTAGAGGCTAGGTCCCAAATGTTTAAACATGGGAACTACACTCTCAATTCCTTTTTCGCTTGTTCCTAGAGGCTAGGTCCCAAGTGTTTAAACACGGAACTACGCTCACAATTCCTTCTTCACTTGTTCCTAGAGGCTATAGATCCCAAGTGTTTAACCAACCAACCAACCAATCAATCATGCATGTATGCATGTTTAATATGGGATCCAAGATATCATTTGTTTCTTTTTCGCATGTTCCAAGAGACCCTATTCCATGTGTTTAATTAGTATATCAGTCAACCAACCAACCAACCAACCAACCAATCAATCAATCAGTCAAACAATCAATCAATCAATCAATCATGTTTCGGAGGAAAGACCGTTAAAGAGGTACTAAAACGCACATAACAAGTAATTCTTATCTAAAAGTTCAAATAATTGATAAAAATGCAAAAACCCGATGCAATTTGGTCCACTAATTACAGAGATAATAGCATGTAAAGTTCAACTATTTTACCTTAGGAAAATCCAATCAACGCTACTTCGGAAACAGCACTAAAACCAAATCTACCGGAAGTGACGCACTGTGGGTCACTTCTTCGGCTTATCTAAACGTTGTTTAATAAATGAACTTTCTTCTGATCGTTGATTTAAAGCACTGCCAATGAATTTCGCTAACCATTCAAGGCTCATTCTTCATTATGACCACTTTGTCAAAAGGAACAAAATATGTTTCAGAAGGGATGTGTATTAATAACATGTTTCAACAGAAAAAGGGGGATGGGGTTGGGATAATTCAACATTGAGTTTTCAACTGAAAACAATGTCCCTGATCGTAGAACTGAGACAAATGGACGTTCAATATATCATTAATCTAGCTATTAATTAAAAATATGGTTTATATTTACATGTCTTGTACGTAAAGTTGCATAACATCTTGACAAGACATGACGGTAGAGGCTTCGGTTCCATGTAATAAAAATAATTAATTGCCAGTTAAAACCGGGTATGTGTAATACCTTTTAATAATGTTAATTATCAAACTTTAAAGTTTATCACTTTATAAACAACAGGTGGCATTTCTGCATGTCCAAGTTGTTAATTACCTGAGGGGATGGATAATAGCTACTGTTTGATCTTTACCTTACTGTATACAGGATGTTTACTTATCAGTAGTGTCAAAGTGCGGACTGTTTTAATTATCAGGATCAAAAGGTGATCGAGAGGATTAATATTTTTAGTGTTTGGTTATTCATTTGTCATTGCTTAAATTTCAAACGAAAGAAAAGGTCAATATCTTAAAAGCGGTATGGTATAATTTTTTTTTATTTAAAAAAAAAATTGTGTGATCATCACATTCAGGATTTAGGACAAAAGTAATTTGGGAATGCACACCTTTTCTAAAGATTTTATATCAGTGGTTTTGTTCAGTGGCGGATCCAGAGGGTTCGGGGTTGAAACCCCTTTTTCTTGACGATCAATGCATTTGAATGGGGACATATAGTTGGAACCCCTTTATCCTGGGTTGGGAACCCCTTTTAAAATGGCTGGATCCGCCCTGTTGTTGTAGTTTTAAATGCTCAAATAAGTGTTTTAACTTATTTAATAATTCTATTGCTCTTATATTTCTACGATATAGCAAGGATTTGTATAGTAAGACTACTATACAAATCCTTGGATATAGGTTTTATATCTTATTTTCTAATAACAAAAAAAATAATATATATTTACATATAAAATAGACCTGTGATTTAGGACACAGACATAGATTACAATTGTATAATATGTCTCTATGGCAAACGTACTGAAAGTTACAGGACAGAAAGTCACAAATTTGATAGTACAAAAGTCACACATACTATTTGTTTAGTTTTGTTTGAAAACATAGGAAAAATTTCTACAATTGTTTTTTGATACTTGCATATATTCATTTTACAATTTATGAAATAGTTCATTTAAACATAGAGTAATGAAAAGATGTCAAATTTTATGCATGAAAAGGATATATTTATTGGCACTATGTCATAATGAAACCATTTAAGTACCAAGCCACTTTGACAAATTGTTATCTTTACAATTATTTTTATTATTGATTTTTCAGAATAAATTTGGTTTACAAAGTTGCAATATATATAAAAGTTCTAGAAAAATACAAAATAATTTGACAAATGTTTTCTTATTAAAAAAATAAATAAATAAACTAAAAACTGAGTTGTGAAATTTTGTACTGTGACTTTCTATCCTACATTCGTCCGTAGGTAGGACTATGCTCATGATACTGGGATCTGATATAACGTTTGTATATATGACAATATTTTTACATAAGGTCCAAGGACCATGACAATCATATATACTTATACTGATTTCCATTTTAAAATTTTGTTTGATTTTTAAATCTCCGTATAGGTTAATTCCAAGTCTATCAAGTACTTCATTTTAACGAAATAGCTTGATCAATACATATTCAGGTTTTGCTAACCAGACAAGCAGATTACTGTGACCGACAGTTCTCAATTCTTCACATTATCTGGAGAATAAACTTATATAATTGTGAAATGCTGCTGTAACTAAAGTCGTAAGAAAGAGAATTTTATTTTTTTTTTGTAGCTCAGAAAACCCACATAGTTTAATTTAACAAATCAAGGATTTGTATAGTATCTAACTATACAAATCCTTGAACAAATCAACAAGTTACGCCCTCCGTCGTCTTTTGGAAGCACATGTTGGGAGTGTCCTATTTTGAATACCGTTTTCCGCCATGGAAAATAACATGCACAGTTCTACTTCTGCTTCTACCGCCACTTTAGGATGCACATGTTAATATTTTATAGAAAAAAGGTTGATTTGTGCTTTTGGTTTTCAATACTTTTCTAATTATAAAACATTTGATTAAAATATTTATGCGATTATCAAGCCTCGACAAATGGTTATCAATATTCTCAATGTAATAATTGTCACCGATTCATTTCAAAACTGTGTTATTTTACTTAGCAAGCCGTGATCTGTTTGCATACGATATATCACACGTATTTGATCAGGGTGACCCACTGTGCGTCACTTCCGTTGGGTATAAGTAGTGAGTTGTAGTGGCGTGTTTTACTAAATCGTTCAGGTGTTCAAATGACAAACTGACAGTAATTTGCAAATATCTCGATAATTACAAAATCAAATTTTATCGGTTTTTGCATTCTTAAACGTTAATTACGAACTGTAGAATAAGACAAACATGATTATAGTGTTTTAGTACCTCTTTAACAATTGTTTTTAAAACAATTGATTTATATTATATAAGTAAATTTGTAAGATACTTATACAACAGGGCTTCCAAAAAATATTGGAGCCAGCTGGGCATTTTTCATTGGTTGTCTTTTCCCTATTCCAATCCCTTAAGACTTAGAAATAAAAGACAACCATGGAAATCAGTTGGGCATCATGTAAATTATGATTGACACAAAAACGGTATTTGACTTGATTTTTAATACAAATTCGATGTTCTGGCGTTAACTGTTAAATTGACAGTGCACCATTCGAAGTGTGCAAAACCAGCGTACTAATATCTGCCTAAGGCTCTTTAATTGTGCAAAATTACGCTGTCAATAACTTCACTTTCGTTTTTGAAAAATACTTTTCCTATTACCGGATGTTGACTTGACAATGATAAAACATGGACCAGAGTCGGATAGGTTAAATCCGTGTACGTTTACAAAGCGCGATTGAGTTTAAGTAGCTCTTTCCGCGTTATTTCTACAGGAAAAGACTCGAAATGAATGTTAGATAAAGGTGTCAATGATATTTTTAGCATTTTTGAAAATTCGGATGCATAAGTTAATCTCACATCTGCGCACATGCGCACGAGTGTACTAGTTCAAACAATGTGGTTCTGACGATTTTTCACTTAAAACCTTTATTACTATCTTTTTAAATTTTTCATCAAATGATATTAATATTTATTATACTTCACGTTAAAATGCCATATTTTGATTGGCTAATACGAGGGTGTTAATTTACTCTATCACATGGCTGAGTGGGTGACAATTTTTTTGAATGTCACCCTCTCGTCCAGACCAATCAAAAATCGATAATTTAAAGGACAATGAATTGAATTTACATCAAGTTATTAAAGACAATGCTTAAGTTCTACGTTTTGGCTCAGATTCTATTATTTGAAATAAAACATCTTGCTTCATTTCTGTTGATTTTTCTAATACCCGTAACGTTGTAATGTACGTGACGCCATAGAAAATACTTTTAAATAAAATTCATCTGTAAAAGATAATAATGATAGGACATTCAGTATAATAAATTAAATAACACATAGCTGAGAGGGTGATAGAGCAGATTGGTACCCCTCGAAAAAGCATTGTCAACCTTGGCTTCGCCGCGGTTGACAATGTTTTCTCGGGGTAACAATCTGCTCTATCACCCTCTCAGCAATGTGTTATTTATATAAGGTTTTCTGGTAATCTGAATCTTGTTGACTAAATTAATTAGATGCAAACCGCTGAAATTTAAGAAAATAACGTTTTTTATATAGACTAGACCGTTGGTTTTATCGTTTGAATGGTTTTACACTAGTACTTTTGGGGCCCTTTATAGCTTGTTGTTCGGTGTGAGCCAAGGCTCCGTGTTGAAGGCCGTACATTGACCTATAATGGTTTACTTTTATAAATTGTTATTTGGATGGAGAGTTGTCTCATTGGCACTCACACCACATCTTCCTATATCTATGATCAATGTCCGGTACAAAATAGTTTACCTGTCACCTGAACAGGTAAAATCATCTGTCAGAGAACTAATTAACGACGATTGTAATGAGAGGGTATTATAGTAGGGTTTGTTTTGATAGTTATTATTAATCATGTCACTTGTATGACCGGAAATGTAAGGTCAAAAAGATCGCATAAACTTAAATTTTTTTTCTGAACTGTATTTAATTGTCCGTTTCAGCCTCGGCACAACAAGTCATTTATCAATGTTTATATAATCTATCGGACTTGTCCGGAAAATAAGACTGTTTTGGAAGCCCTGTTATACAAGTGTTTTTTATTTACCTGTATAGGTAAATTATTTTAATGGCTTAGTTATGTTCCTTAGACATTCAGATTTTTTTACTTATACAGGTAAAAAAGTCAAACTATCTTCTTTTCTTGAATTTCTCAGGACTTCTCTGCTCTAATAGAATTTTTAATTGTCTGTCCTTTGCAGATCTATATGTCTTTACTAATCATTTAAGTGTAATTTCATGGACAATGAAAATCTCATTTGTCTGTTATCTTCAAAACACTGCTCATTTACAAGCCTCCAAGGGGCAATTTTTGAAGGCCTTGCTCAATTACTTAAGATCTTTGCACAATTAGTTTCTTTGTTGAAATAATGAGATGAAATGTTGAACTCTAATAAAAAATTATGAGCTAACCAGAGAAAAAATTGTTTAAGGCATGCTTTTACATCCCAAAACTTGAGAATTTTAGGGATTGCAAAGAAAAAAAATATTTGTAGACAAAAATCAAGGGGAGATTATTCAAACCTTATAAGAAAATATGAACATAACTAATTTACTTATATAAGTATATTAGGCCAACATTAAAAATATCTTTGTTTCCCCTTCCCGACTGAGGTTTTCAGAGTATGGGTAGGTAGGTAGGCAAATTATTTTATTTTATTCCTTGATATGGTTTTCTATATTGAATTTGTACAAAATTCAAAGTAGATAGATTTTAAAGCATGATTCAGACCATTTTTACCCAAAGATTTTATCTTTTATACAGGAACAGAGGTTAAAGACCAAGCAAATCAAGATGCACTCAGTGGGTTGAAAGATGCTTCAGTTTTTATTTTTTTATTAAAGATACCACATCATTGAATTGTTTTGCTGCAGATTAATTGGATTGCATTGTTCGGTTTCAGTCTGTGCCTAACTCTTTTGGTTTCGGTCAGACAGTGTTGCAGGTTTTGTCTGACCGAACAGATTTTTGTCTGTCTGATGAAAAAATTAATTCAATAAGCTTATTGTCTTGTTTATGTTTTAAATGTACTGTTCATACTAGTCATGCTAGTACATACTAATACTTTTTTTTATTTTTTGGAGTGGGTGATTTTATGATAGTGTCATTTTATATCTTATAAATATAAAATGACAATATTATAAAAAATTCCCCACTCCAAAAAACATAATAAAAATAAATGTATGTAAAGTAAGTATATATACAATTATTTGCAGTTTCACTCTTTCCCCAGATAGTATGCATTATTTAAATATAGTTAAATGGCACTCCCATCTCAGCTGTTTATGAGATTGGAATTCTTTGCTGGCTATAAATAGTCATTAATTAAGGGATTTCCCATATTTTCCCACCAATAAGCACATGGCTTCCAACAAATGTGAACACACAAATTGTACATGTGACTATGATTTATTTGCAGAATTACTGCTTTTATTGATTTAATCTGGATATAGATATTCAATTTAAGGTACAGTCAAGCATTTGCAATTATAGAATAGTTTGCATACATATTTTTACTTTCAACTTGAAGAAACTTGGTCATACGTTGTTTGCCTTGTTCAACCATGCGAGACAATGTAAATAAATGGGAATGGGTAAACCCCGAGGATTTGCATGTTGTTCATGAACGATGGGAGTATATGATATCGTCCGAAACCACTGGGTTTTAAGTGAAACCAGGATTTGTTGACAAGTTATTTTTTTTTATTCCTGGTTATAAAATGTTGGCCTTATAAACAATATTTGGACTAGCGCAGTCTGACTAACCGAGAGGGTGAAAAAAAATTGGACACGAACGGCCAATAAAATTTTTTGGGTCGCGGTGATTTTACCGGGTCGGTCGTGGGAGAGGAAAAAACTACTTTTATTTTTGGCTCTATTAACTTCTTCAAGTAAATAAAAATAACTTGTACAAGTAGTACCCCTGACTGTAAGTTTAAGATACAGTCAAGCATTAGCATTTAAAGAATGTTATATAGATTTTTATCTAACAAATTACTGTTAAAGGGGCATTAGCTGTCAAATGCATGCACACCAATTTGACTCAAATTCTCATATTTGATTTATACCATAATAATTTAATTTTGGTTGTAACATGTCCTCTGATTGGCTGAAAGTGTTTTGTCTATCAGCTCATAGGCATAATTTTGTCATGTGACCGTGACGTTTATCATGGTTTACTCCTTTTTAGAATTAAAATATAAGGAATGACTTAAATATTTTTACTGTCTATTCGAAATAACATAAAAATGTGGTGCACACTTTTAAATATTGTTATTCAGTGTGCACCACATTTTTAATGTTATTTCTTCATAGACAGAAAAAATATTACAGTGGTTCCTTAACTAAAAGGTATATAACTTATGGATAAAACCTATGGTAACCATTATATACTCACTACTTCCTAGATCTATTATATAGATATAGGAAGATGTGGTGTGAGTGCCAATGAGACAACTCTCCATCCAAATAACAATTTATAAAAGTAAACCATTATAGGTCAATGTACGGCCTTCAACACGGAGCCTTGGCTCACACCGAACAACAAGCTATAAAGGGCCCCAAAAGTACTAGTGTAAAACCATTCAAACGGTAAAACCAACGGTCTAGTATATATAAAAAACGAGAAATGAGAAACACGTATAAATTACATAAACAAACGACAACTACTGTACATCAGATTCCTGACTTAGGACAGGTGCAAACATTTGCAGCGGGATTAAACGTTTTAATGGTACCAAACCTTCTCCCTTTTTCTGAAACAATAGTATAACATCACAACATAGAAAAACACACGATAAAACATCAATTGGAAGGCTTAACTCAATCAAAAACGTAAATTAACACACTATGAACGAATAAATTCGATCTGTGATACCTGAAAGTAAATACATAGTTAATAAAATATTAGGGACAAACATTCAAGGCCAAAAAGCAAACAAACAAGTCCAAATAAAGCCATGGCAAAACACTACCATGAAATATTAAACCCTTAGGAAATAATCACTTTTGAAAAACCGGTTTTAATAATATATACAGGTAAATGAAAAATAACTTTGTCGTTTTAGGTATACTTTTCTGTCTATATAAAATCTTCCAATAATTAGGAATACCAAGAAAGGTCTGTCATATAAATACCTAATTGAACACTAGATACATAAGGGTAAATATCAACAATAAAACTTCCTGTACAGATTAAAGGAGAATAATCTTGATGTTAATACAAATGTGTACGAAGAAGTGAAAATTAGTAGATATTCCAAATAATCAAAGCTGGTATACAGACAAGATCCATATTAATATAAAATAACAAAAAGTATTAAAAATAGTATCAACAGGTCGAATTAACAAGAAAGTACGATTTGAGAGTACTGCAGTTACTGACAGCTAGTTAAAAGCCAAAACAATTAATGATAAAAATCATGCATCAGAGACTAAAATCAACTAAAACACATCCCAGGGATTTAGTATTTTAACTTCATGAACAGTCAGAGAAGACATGACTTGTGCAATGCCAAAAATAAATGTATCGACAGGTAGTAGGATAGTGAGGAGCTACTTTAAGAGATAAAAATTAACGTGTGTGTCTCTAAACATCCGCCTCAAAAGATAAATGGTTAAAACCTATGGTAAACATCATATACTCCATGTACTCACTACTTCCTAGATCTAATATAAACAGATAAAACCTATGGTAAACATCATGTACTCACTACAATGTACTTCCTAGATCTAATATAAATGGATAAAACCTATGGTAAACATGATATGCTCACTACTTCCTAGATCTAATATAAATGATTAAAACCTGTGGTAAACATTATATACTCACTACTTCCTAGATCTAATATAAATGATTAAAACCTATGGTAAACATTATATACTCACTACTTCCTAGATCTAATATAAACAGACAAAACCTATGGTAAACATTATATACTCACTACTTCCTAGATCTAATATAAACAGATAAAACCTATGGTAACCATTATATACTCACTACTTCCTAGATCTATTATAAATGGTTAAAACCTATGGTAAACATCATATACTCCATGTACTCACTACTTCCTAGATCTAATATAAACAGATAAAACCTATGGTAAACATCATATACTCCATGTACTCACTACTTCCTAGATCTAATATAAACAGATAAAACCTATGGTAAACATCATATACTCCATGTACTCACTACTTCCTAGATCTAATATAAACAGATAAAACCTATGGTAAACATCATATACTCACTACTTCCTAGATCTAATATAAACAATTAAAACCTATGGTAACCATTATATAATCACTACTTCCTAGATCTTATATATACGGATAAAACCTATGGTAAACATAATATACTCACTACTTCCTAGATCTAATATAAATGGTCTTGATAGATGTTTATGCCAAACTAAAGCTGCATGCACCCGGGAACAAGACTGGTGGTCTATACAGAAATCGCACATCTGTTTATTTCTTCCAAAGAAGTAACATTTCTTGTTGTCTATCATTAATTTCTAGAACAAAAAGTAAATGCAACAAAATAACAAAGAGTGATATATGACTACATTAACCTCTAATATTACCCTGAAGACATACCGGTGCCCTTAACTATCAATAAAATGTCTGAAGCAGTAATAACACAATACTGTAACTTCCCAGCATCATGCTGATAAAACCCAAATTTATGTTGCACCCATGTTAAAATGAACCTCACAGCACTGTAAGGACACTTTCTGTTCTAGTGCTTTTATTACAACTTCAAGGAGATTATATTAAAATTGAGAATGGAAATGGGGAATGTGTCAAAGAGACAACAACCCGACAAAACAGCAGAAAACAGCTGAAGGCCACCAATGGGTCTTCAACACAGCGAAATATCCGCACCCGGAGGTGGGGTTCAGCTGGCCCCTAAACAAAAATGTGTACTAGTTCAATGAAAATGGACGTCACACTAAACTCAAAAACATATAAATGAACTAAAATTAAAAAACATACAAGACTTACAAAGGCCAGAGGCTCCTGACTTGGGACAGGCGCAAAAATGCAGCAGGATTAAACCTGTTTTGTGAGATCTCAACCCTCCCCCTATACCTCTAGCCAATGTAGAATAAACAAACACACAGCACTACGCACAGTAAAACTCAGTTTCAAAGACGTCCAAGTCCGATGTCAGAATAGGTAACAAAAGAAACTAAGCAAAATGACAATGATACATAAATTAACAAAGGACTACTAGCAGTTACCGACATGCCAGCTCCAGACCTCAATTAAACTGATTGAAAGATTATGTCTTCATCATATGAAAATCAAGCACAATCCCTCCCATAAGAGGTTTAGTATCATACCATCATAAAATATATGAGTAGAACATAACCCGTATCATGCCAACAACTGGTTTTAGAATAAATGTGTTTATTTCCAATGCAAAGACCCTATGAGTGAATCAATATTAATACCAAAATATGCCATCTTTAATGACCTGACAACAGTATCGTAACTATATCCCTTCTGAATAAGTCTGTTTAAAGGTTTGGTTAGCTTTTGAGATGAATGTCGACATTTTTTTGCTTTGTATAGATTTTACCATAAAAGATTGGATGTGAAATACCTGATATTATTAACACATATTATTATTGTACCCCTTACAATCATTCCATACACCACATATAGTTGACCTGCTGCTTGTAGTATCTGAGAAACGGATCTAGTCACGCAACTTTTACCTTGATCCCTGATCCATGAATTGAGGTGAAGGTCAGGTTAACCCTGTCTGACGGACATGTAGACGTTGCAAGGAACCCATATAACAAATATAATTATCCTACTACTCATAATAAGTGAGAAATTCACATGACATAAAAACTGTAACTGTTTTTTCAAGTAGTCACTGAACCATGAAAATGAGGTCAAGGACAATGGGCATATGACAGACGGAAACTTCGTAACATAAAGTATCTGCATACAAGGTATGAAGCATCCAGGTCTTCTACCTTCTGAAATATAGAGCTTGATACAAATAGTTTACGCGGCCTCCGTCGCGGATAGTAATACCTATGTCTCGCAACAAAAACATACATGTATCTTAGACTAAAATATCATTCAGCACACATTTAACCTCCGATGAATTTAGTGTAAAGACGTCATTAACAGTCAAAGAAAATCATGACCTAGTGCAATGCCAAAATATAGGTATGAACAGATTGTAGAACTGTAAATGTGCATATGTGTATAACAATAATATTTATTATGGTTTTAATTTACTGATAACAAAATCAATATTCATACCAATAAAAACAATATTCAAAGATCTAATTACAGTGTTGAATTGGTAACCTTTTAGAATAAGTTTATTCAAAGGTTTGATCAGTTTACCGGGTTACCCAGATTGTATCTAAATTCCAAGGCTTGGTAAACAACATCACCATAAAAATTATGATGTGCTATTCCCTTTGAAATAAGTTTTCTACAGGCATGACAGGTATAGCCAAACTTCCAAACCAAATCTTTGTATCTATGGAAGAATTTAGTAAAGGTTTTAAGTCCTTTGTGGTAACAGAATCCTTGACTTAATAATTTACTAGAAATACATAGATTACGATCACTGAAACTCAAAACGTCACTACAGGCACGGGCATAGCAAACAAGTTGGGATATACATGATATATAAACACTGCAAGACAGTGCCAAAGGAACATCACTGTCCAAAAAAAGGAAATTAAACAAATCTGTCATGCCTGTTATGTTGTATTTTTCATTCCAGAGAGTGTCCTAAAGAAATTATAACAAATTTCAATGGAGAATACTTTTATCTGGTTATACACACTGTCAAATGAAAAACATGATTTGAAACAAGTCCATCGGTAAATGTATAATCAGATCAACAAATACCTATTACTGGTTTTATCACATGTAAATTTAAGTTGTCTCTCCTTAATTGATTTCACTTCAGCTCCTGCCCTGTCAGTTTTGAGATAACAAGGGTCAACTGTATTAGACATCCTTAGTAAGCTTTTTTTTTTATTTTATTCTTGTCCATAATCATAAAATCTAGTTTACCTGAACCATTTTGTTTTCTTTGACAACATCCAAATGAAGGCCTGGTGGTGGTTTACCAGCCCTAAAAGTATATATCATATCATACATGTCATGTGTATCTATTTATAAACATGATAAATAATCACAAATACAAGTAATTACCTAAAGGGATAATTTAAAGGGAGTCCATACAGTTTCAGGGGAGGTCATCATTACAGCAACAATAAAGAATTAACATCCTATTTTCACTGGTTTTGTTTATGATGATATCATTATATCAGAATCTTGTCACAGGCCTTTATAACTACTCAAAAATACCCATGCATACATGCCATAGAACAATAACTATGCAGAATTACCCATACATTGTACATGCAATAGAATAGAGGTGAAAGATACCAAAGGGACATTCAAACTCACAAGTCAAAAATAAACTGACACCACCACTAGCTATAACTATGCAGAATTACCCATACATAACACATAACTAGTTATAAATATTCAGAATACAAGAAGAATGTGTCAGAGGACACGAATGCCCAAGCTCAAGCTTTGCAATTTTCCAAGGTAAAAAGGGAAATAATTCTAGAACAGTAAATGACTCACTACATGCACTACCAAATTCAAACTGTCAGTTTGTTGTGGTTCTTAGCATTGTGGATGAGGCAAACTTAAGTCACAAGCACGGAAACAAAAATAAGACGGACAGATATACGGAGGGACGGACGGTCAATGATAACACTTAATGCCACCTTCGCCATAATTACCCTTCACACCATAAAACTAGTAACATGCCATAGAACTATTTATAACTAAGTTGATCGTCCACCATTTTAGAACTTGTCCGAGATACTGCTGATATTAACCTACATGTGTATAGCATAAGTTTTATAAAAATCTGGCAAGAATTGTACCTGTGAGAGTGCTAACAACAGTCAGGGATATAACTCTATAGGGTTATTACAGAAAAATAACATACATTTGTTATTGTGGACTAAAAAATCAAAGAACTGTGATAACTTATGTATGTTACATGTTTCAAAGGGACAATATACATCATCAGTTTAGTTAAAATGTATAAAAGTTTTATTGATACTACTTTTGTCTATATGTATACTTCACTATTGAAAGATATAACAGTTCATAGTTTGCCAATTTTGCATAGTACACCTATATGTTATTACAGAAAAAATATGCCTGTAATAACTAAAGGGTGTTATCACAGCTTCTCTATATCACTTCAAAGCATTTGCTCAGACATACGTCATGCTTAATTAGAATGTATTTTAATTTATTGTAAGAAATAATAACCAGAGCATGTAATGAGGTTCTGCAAGTTTCTCAGTAATTCCCAAGTGTCTTATATAATAAGTTAAATTCCTTTAATAACTGAGCCTTGTTATCACAGCTAAGTTTATCCCTCATAGTTAATCAAAAATGTATTAATTTAATTCAAAAATTAGTTATCAAGGCTATGCATTTAGTTTCTGCGCAAAGTCTCAAGAGATTCCTAGAGGCCACTATAAATGAAATAATTTTACAAATAACAAACATATGTTTATAGAAAAAAGCTTTAAGGTAAGAAATAAATGGGGAATGTGTCCATGGGACACAGATGATGCCCCCGCTTTGGTTGAGACAAACTAAAGTTAGAGAACGGAAACTAAAAATTCAACAATTTTTTCATTTATAAAGGGGCATAACTCTAGAACAGTTAAAGTGACACCACCAAAATTTAATCTTGATCTGTTTTTTGTGGTAATAAGCATTGTGTATAAGTTTCATAACATTTGGTAGAGGCAAACTTAAGTTAGAGAACGTAAACCAACTTTGGGACGTAAGGACGGACAAGGGTATACATAAAACTTAATGCCCCCTCCGCTAAGGCGGGGGCATTAAAAATGTCCAATTAGTTATAAATTACCTACCAGCCTGCTAGATAAGGGCAATGGCACCAATCCACAATTCCTGGAGGGAAAAGCAAATCTAGTGTGCTAGCATAAGGCAGCTTATAAAAAAGAAGATGTGGTATGATTGCCAATGAGACAACTGTCCACAAGAGACCAAAATGACACAGAAATTAGCAACTATAGGTCACCGTACGGCCTTCAACAATGAGCAAAGCCCATACCGCATAGTCAGCTGTATAAAAGGCCCGAAATGACAATGTAAAACAATTCAAACGAGAAAACTAACGGCCTTATTTATGTACAAAAATGACAGAAAAACAAATATGTAACACATAAACAAACGACAACCACTGAACTACAGGCTCCTGACTTGGGACAGGCACATACATACATAATGTGGCGGGGTTAAACATGTTAGCGGGATCTCAACCTCCCCTAACATGGGACAGTGATATAACAGTACAACATAAGAACGAACTATAAAAATCAGTTGAAAAAGGCTTAACTCATCAGATGGACAAACATACAAGTAGAAGTGGCAGGGTACTTGTACATCCAAACAACAAAAGACACTAGGAACAGATCTGAGAGTACTCGCAGTTATCTGACAGCTAGTTCAAAGCCACTAACAAGTAATAAAAAATCATGCATCTAAGACTAAATTATCAATCCGTACACATCCAACATCCAATGGATTTAGTGTAAAGACGTCATAAACAGTCAGAGAAAACATGACCTTGTGCAATGCCAAGATACAGGTATCGACAGATTGTAGATCCATGAATGTGTATATGTATAAAACATACTAGTAATATTTAGTTTGCTTTTAGTTTACTGATAACAAAATCAATATTTATACCAATAAAAACAATATTCAATGATCTTATTACAGTGTTGAATTGGTAACCTTTTAGAATAAGTTTATTTAAAGGAGCAATAAGTTTACAAGGATCATTTCTAAATTTCCGGGCACGGTTAACAACATTTCCTAAAAATGATAATTTCCATTCTTTTGTTAAACACAAACCAATCCGTAGATGAATCTGGATTCATTCTGAATTTATTAACCTCTTGTAACTTCCTGTTTTCATTTCGTTTAAAAATCGAAAGTAAACATGATCTTTTCTTGATTAAATTACAATATACAGTCATTAGAATCATTCCAACAAGGATTTATACATATCCTTGGTCCCAAGTTTATAGAATTAATTTCAAATATCGATTTAAGCATTTTTACAGGGATAATGATTATGCAGGGAAATAGTTGTTACAAATTCATTTATGCTTTGATTCCTGGTTTATGCAATAACTACACCTTTTTTGTTACTTTTTGTAACCTTTAATAGTCTTATCATGTTAAGCTACTTCCCAAGAAAGGTCGGTTTTCTTATCCCACAAAAGTGACTAAAGACCTCAAAATCCTAGCTTAAACCCTGTAACTGTCTCAATGATGAAAAATTCCATTGGAAACATCTAAAACAAAATCGTCTTGGTTGGATTGAAAAGTTTCGATGTATAAAAGGCACACAATTAATTATGATTACGGAAGATTCCATTTTGTCTGAGGGGGTGTTGACTAAAATTTCAGTGGTAAATGTTAACAACTTATATTTACTGCAATCAAATAGCAAGCCACAAATATAAACAATGACAAAAATAATATTATTGTCATTCCAAAGCATTATCATGATAATAAACTCAGTATTGATCTCTAGAGTTGCAAGTCGATCATCAGTTAAATGGCCCAAAGAAGAGTAGCCAGTTTCATCAGATATGAGTATTCTCAAGACCCAGGCATAGAGGACTTGAAACTACCACAGTTACAAGTGATTTAAAACATCATGTATACTCCTTTTTCACAAAGAAATTCACCAACTAATTGCAATCGCAATTCAAGAATACGTGATGACTCCAGCAAAAATGACTCATCAGTTCCATCAACGATAATCTGTCCGATAACAGGATAAGGATCAAGCATTAAAACAACAGAAACATAGCTTTTCATACATTGTGTTATAAGAACCATCAGAAACTGGAATGAACTACCTACCACCTAAGTGTATTGGACAATGATGACTATGAGACATTCAAGACCTATCTCATATCACACAGATATCTGTAAATCAACAATAATAAAGCTTTTATCTACACTGGAACCTATATATATATGTTTAACACTTGTACATATGATTTTAAAAGAGCACATTTTGGATGACACCACAACTTTATTTCAAAATATTCGTGTGATGAGTCAACCAACTCTTTACGGATTACCAATGTACATGAATTCTAGTCACTTCGGCACCTGGTTAAATCGGCACCCGTTAAAGTCAGTTGAGTTGGGCACCTAGTCAAATCTGGATGTGGTTAATTCACATGATTCAGCACCCAAAATGAACATTGTGTTTTGCAAGTATATTATTGAAGACTCCGTTTTTTCCAAATTTTTTTTTAATATTTTCAACCGAGGTGTCAACATATATTTGGTGCGCATTACAGAAGTTCCCAGGGGCTGCTCTGGCTCCAAAAAGGTTGGAGCCAGAAAAATCGCCAGCTGCTATATTTTGTCTCCAGTTTTGAAAACTTGGAGCCAATTTTATAGTCAGCTTGAGTCTTGATTTCCTCTGCCAAAATTGAAACCATGTTCAATTTAAATTTGTTATGCACTGTACATCGTTTAATATGATAGACTATTAAAGGAAGTTATTGCATAGGGTTCATAAACATGGAAAAAAATATGTACTTTTATTTTCTTTCTCAGTATTTCATAAGTATATGAATAAAAATATAACAATAAAGATTAAAACAGAGCAGCTGATTTTCCACAAAACAGTATATTGTATGTTTTTATTTGAATGTTTATGTCTCCAAACAGTGACTAATTGGACTTATATAATGACTATTGATCAATGTTCCTGTCCTTATAATTAGCTTATGGTCTGTACATGTATATGCTACAGAATAGAGAAAATGTTTTTAAAATAAAAATAAAGGATAGAAAAATGGGCAATTAAATGAAAAAAGAGAATAATGGGTGTTAAGATATATACAATAGTGAAAATTTGTAAAAAAAATAAAGAATACAGAAAATGACGACCCAAGCACACTACCAATCCTGCTACCAAGAGCCTCTTAACTTTGCCCATAACTCAAAAGACCTCCTAAACCTATAAATTCTAAAGTCAGAAGTATGTAGACATATCTTGAGTAGGTATCTCAGTACTAGGAAAAAATAAAATTGATTTATCTTTTTTTATTCGGGTGTGCTCCTTCTTTGGAGGGTAATACACAGAACGCAGTAGAAGTAAATATGATCAACAATGGCGGCCGATTTTGTTATTTTCGTATTAAAAGTGAGGACAGGCAAAGACAAATTATGTCCGAGTTTACCATTTTTTACGGAAAACAAATAAAACGATGTTTTTTAACAAGTTTATTATGGTTTCGTCTTTCTGTCAATTACTCTTTCTTCATGAAACTACGGTATACATGTACGTTGCAAATTGTGTTGCCATATAAAAATTTCTTCAAATGAAATGAAATGACCGATTCTATTTGAATTAATTAATGTTGATGATCATTAATGACCCATCCGATAAACAGATTACTTGTAACAACAGATTATGACACATGTTGTAACCATTGATTAGCTTGGGGTCGTAAACAAAGTCATAAACTTGTTGCCAGGTAAAATTTCGTAAAATATATTTTTTTACTTTTACCAATTTAAATGAAGATCGATAATATTACCGTTACAGTCAAGAAATGAAAATTTTGACCTAGGAAAATGTTGGCGCCAGAAATATCGCCAGCAGCCGTATTTTGTCGCCAGATGAAATAAAAAATCGCAGCGCGGTCCCTGGTTCCATTTGGAAACTTTATTAAACAATGCCATAATAACTGTTCTTATTGGAACCAGAGACATAATAATCATGATAATATACATATGTGTATATATGTCTCTGTTGGAACTTATATTATAAAGAAACCTCTATTTCATGACAAATGCACATTGCTAGTAAACATGGACTACAAAATTGGTGCCAACGTCTGAACATTATTCATTTTAAATACAAGTAGACAGCGAATGCAGGAAAAAACAATTTAAATTACAATGATTAAATTTGTTTTTAACCTCATATCTGTGGTTTAAACAACAGCTTGGGTAATCAGTCAGGGATATAACTCTATAGGGTTATTAGAGAAAACATCTTGCATCTGTTATTACAGATACTTTCATGAGTTGTCTACTCTTCATTCCTTTAATTTTCTAAATCAGTAGTAACATATGATATGTTAGTTATTTAATTTGTTATATAAATCATAAATATTTTAATTTTTAGGGGGCACTTGAGAATTCTTGAAACTTTGCGCAGAAACTAAATACATAGCCTTGATTACTAATTTTCGAATTAGATTAATACATTTTTCATCAAATGTAAATTGGTAAATCAATGAGACAAGGCTTTTAAGGCATTAACTTAGCTGTAATAACAAGGCTTAGTTATTAAAGGCATGTAACTTATTATATGAAACACTTGGGAATTACTGGGAAGCTTATGAGAATCTCATTACATGCTCTGATCATTGTCTTACAATAAATTAAAATACACTGTGATTAAGCATGATGTATGTCTGAGCAAAGGCTTTGAAGTGATGTAGAGAAGCTGTAATAACACCCTTTAGTTATTACAGGCATATTTTTTCTGTAATAACATAGGTGTACTATGCATGACTGGCGAACTATGAACTGATATATCTTTCTATAGTTTAGTATACATAAAGACAATAATAATTTCAACAGAACTTTTATACATTTTAACAAAACTAATGATGTATATTGCCCCATTTGAAACATGTAACATACATACAGTACACACTGGGACATGGTCTGAAAAATCATCAGCATCTTGTATGCCTGGCATTAAATGCTGGGCTTTTATTAGGGGTCATAAATCACTGGCTGATGGTCAGACTACCTGCTGGGATAATTAAAGGTGATCAGCCAGGCGTTTTAAATCCTTTAACATGTTTAACAGGTAGAAAGTTTCATGTCTTGATTACATAATATTTAGCTGTACAGGTAAATTTTACTTGTGTTGTCCTCACAGAATTAAGAAAAAATATAACTTTTGTTATGCTTTTCTGTTATTTTGTCTGTCAGAATCAAACATTAAAGAATATATTTTTTCATAATTTTTATATTCTTCACCTGCTGTATGTTAAAGAATTTATTTAATGAAATATTTAAAATCTAATATTTGTTCAAATGCTAATAAAAACTAAATTTTACAATGTAAAAATATTCATAACCATCTTCCTATATTAATTAATTATCTATCGAATAGATAATTACAAATAATAAAAGATTTTAATTACTTTTATAGGAAAAAAATTTAAATAATGGTATCTGTTTATTTTGTTTCTCTTGTTTGTGCGAAAACAATGTTTTGAATTGGTACATGTACATTGTATGTGTGTAATTCCTTTCTTTCTTTAAATCTTATGACCTTCTTGTCAGATTTTATAGGTTAAAGCTCTTCCTTTTTTCTTTAGTTATTTGTAGCATTCATGGTATTATTTAGTCTTGTTTTTGATGTTTCACCAGTAAATAAAATATTTCTGATAAGTATGCTTTGATGTTTTTATTGATTAAATATAAATTTTATTATTATTAATTAATTGCCAATAAATCCCTTGTTCCCCTAAATCAGCAATTATTTGTTCCTAATCAAGTTAATAATTGATTAAATAAAAAAATGTTAATTTAATAATGCTTGTCAACACAATTATCCTTTATTTCTTTGATTTCTAATTGTATGAATTTTAACTGATTTGAGAAAAAGAACAAAACTCATCTTTTATCAATTAATTTTTAAGAGCAGAAATAAATTCACTGGAAAGTTGTTTGGGAAATGAGTTTAATATATATTTTTCTTTAAAGAAACATACTTTTATATTAAAAAATAATTATTTCCCATTAGTTTTATACATGTAGATGTGATAGACATTGCGGAGACATGCATGATAATTGTCAAGTGTGTGAATTAAAAGTGACACCTGCATGTTTATTGAAAGGAAATACATGCCTACCTCCATATGGTTGTAAATATTAAAGTTATATGATTAAAATATATCCTACATGTATATATATAGACTTGTAAATAAAGATTATTTATTCAGTATTGTAAATGCACATTCAGAGAAAAGATCGTTTACGAAAATGCCGAAATCTAAACTTAGTCACTGCCATAGACTAGAAATAGTATCTCTATTCCGTCAGAATTGGAAAGTCAGCGCGATAGTCCGGTATTTAGGAGATCAACATGGTATAAAAGTAGACTGGTGTACTGTTAAAAAGGTTATACTAAAGTACAAATCAGGAGATCTTTTTGCTGAATCAATGTCAACCGACAGCTTTATCAAATTTAGAAAAGTTTCTGATTCCGATATTTTAACAGTCAAAACCGCTCTTTCCGAAAAGTGTACCATGACTGCAACAGACATTCAGTGCCAACTCCAAGAAACAGGGACTTCCTTATCAAAGACCACCGTGCATAGAGTAATCAAGGAAGCTGGCTACACTGCAAGTGCACCTCGTTATTGTCAAATGATTCGTGAAGTCAACAAAGTCAAACGCGTAGATTTCTGTACACAGCTTGTGTTAGATAATGACAATTTTAATGACATTGTATTCACCGACGAATGCACAGTGCAACTTCATGATAACAAAGTTGTTGTTTATTGTTTAAGGAATGAATCTGCTACACCAATTCCACAACCGAAGCATCCATTGAAAGTGCATGTATGGGGAGGTATTAGTCGTAGGGGAACCACACGTCTTCTGATTTTCGACGGGATTCTTAAGTCCGATTTTTTCGTTGAAAACATTTTAGAAAAGACTCTTCTGCCTTTTATCAAATCTGTTTATCCCGATGGTCACCGTTTTCAACAAGACAACGACCCAAAACATCGCTCCAAGCTTGCCAAAAGTTTCATGATTGACAATGACATTAAGTGGTGGGACTGCTGGCCTTCCGAATCTCCCGATATAAACCCAATTGAAATGGTATGGAATATGCTGAATCGCAGACTTGCTAAGAAAACCCTTAAAACTAAAGATGACCTTCAGACAGCTCTACAAGAGTTTTGGACCAGAGACCTTACTATTGAGTACTGCAACCGCTTTATTGACCATTTATACAAAGTTGTCCCAGTAGTAATAGCATTAGAAGGACGTGCAACAGCCGATGTACCTCGTAAAATATTTCCAGAAAGGTCTTTTGGTAAATCGATTCGATATTTCAAAACCAAGTTAGATGACTCCAATTTCACCAAGAAGATCGAACACCTCCTACCGCACTGAGGAAACCAAGAACACCGAGAGATGCAGCAGAAAATATTTCATAACAGTCTTTTTCAAGGCTACCAAAATCATTCAAAAAGATATCTTTAATTTGTTGTACACTCAAAGAGTTTTACTAATTATACCCATTGCCTTATCAAATAATGACCCTATACTGTTTGTGACTGATTTCTGAAACGTATATATTTTTTTATCCTACATGTTCTTGTTCTTCAAGTACAAAAAAAATATCGAAATTTAATGTAAACACGTATTTACGCTATTCAGTAATTTTTAAATTATAATTGAGATAATTTGCTGCATACTATTTAGTAATTTACCGAGAAAAAAATCTCGGAAATATTTATTTTTTTATTTTTTTTATCATTAATTATTTAGCCAGTTGTGTATGACGTTGTTTTTCACAAAGAATAAACTGAACATAGTTACATGTTAGGCTAATAATTTCTTTTATAATCTTATCCATGAAAGTGAACAGGAAAACCCCAAAAGTTTTAAACACATGTACACACGTGTTTTTATCGTGTCAACCTTGACCCCGCTTTCACCAGCAATACATATAAATGTTCAATCAGATTCTCTTCCCATTCAAATATTTTATTACAATAAAAATAACCATCGTATCTTACAAACGAAAAACTATTGTTAATAATCTACGTTTCATCAGCTGTTTCATTCGTGTATTTCTTATTACAGTAATATTTCACGTTTTGAGAATATATAACATTACGTTTTCAAATATGAATAAAGACAGGAAACTAACGTTTTTAAAAAGATAACTGATCTACGAAATTGCTAGAACATATCACTCACGACGAAATGTAGAAGTAACGGGAAAAGAAGGAAATGGAAAAGATATTTGAATTTATATTCATAAAAAAAGATTAATAAGAAAACAATAATTATATAATGTTTCTTCCTCGGGCAGACCTGAAAAAAACAACATATTTCTTTTATTGGTAAATTAAATAATTTGAACTGAAACAATCTGAAAACCGTTCATGCCTTTTAAATGTCTATTATGGAATTATCGATTTTACCTGTAACATTATCATAACTAATTACATATATTAAGTAGCATGTGCGACCGACCATGCATGCTTGGCTGATTTTATTGCACCTGATATCAGCTGATGATTTGATTGACAACAGGTAATCTAATCATCGACATTTAGGTCGCTGATGCTGGGCCTTTTTAAAACCTGCGACATTTTTTCAGACCATGTCACGGAATGTACTGTATGTTATCACAGTTCTTTGATTTTTAGTCCACAATAACAAATGTATGTTATTATTCTCTCCCATAGAGTTATAACCTTGACTGGTAATGGCTTCTTTGTTTAATCATATTTTTTTTTTAATTATAAAAGATCAAAAATTATCTGAAAATTGTTAAAATAAAATAGTATACTGTTTGTAATTGAAATAAGTTCATAAGTGATAACCAATCAAAACATTATTTATAAGGGTATTGAGAAAACTTCAAACAGAAAGCTGACTGGTAATTTTTATTGTGTATGCTAACTGCTTAATTACATTTTTGATTTTTAAACTAAGTACAAAATGAACCTTTGAAATTGTATGTTTTGCAGGCTGATTTGAATAGATGCCACTTTGACAAGGCGGCAGGGATTGAATTTAGCAGGGCCCACTCACCAATGGCCCCTAAAATTGGGTGTGGGCTACTAAAATTTCTGCTTTTCTTGGATAGAACTATATATATTAGCTACCATGCCAAAATTTTAACTTTAATCCCTGATGTGCCGATTTGACTTTTCTTGTAAATGCCGAATTGACTTGTACCCATGGGCCATGTACATGTAGATCAGATACATTGTGTAGTTGACTTGAGTCTATAGAAATCATTTCTGATGATCCATGCACCACAAGTTACATGTAGTCTAGAATGCATACCAGTCAATCAGGACATATTTCCGAGCCAAACATCTATGATATGAGCCCCTGTTATAGCCCGAGTGATGGCAAATGGGTAACTGGTCCCAAACTGTTAAGTAGTTTCACGCGTTTGTTTGAGAAGAGTATAATTTGGTGGTGTAAACAAACCTTTTGATCAAATATTTATGATGAACTTTAAATTTTAAACGCAACATAATTTTACCTCAAAAGAGTGGTGTTCTTAAAAAATACAATACGATTACAAAGAGAAGTGCCTGTGACTGAGTAAATTGTGCATTACAGATACTCGGCTTGGCCCATTAGCGTTGTGCACAGTCCCAATTTGTTTGTTATGCATAAACACTGAATTAAATCTATTGCAGTCGAATTTCCAAATACATAATTAGTCACACACCATGACGGAACTTCGAAATTATTGACCAGCGGGCCTTCATTCTGTTGATTCTGTTGATTCTTCGCCATTTTCTATTTTGGCGTTAGCGCCATCTATCTGTATTTGCCAAATTATTTCAATTTCAACCCTTTACGAGTTCGCCCCTAAAGTTTGAAACGTACTATTTTTCTTTAAAATATTAAAATTCGCTAAAATATTCTTATACATATGTTTCAATCTTTTATTCGAGTTATAAACTGGAAGCAAATGATAATAATGTAAATTTTAAAAACTTCTTTTCTGAGTATAACTATTAGACAACTTCTTCTTCTTCTTCTTCTTCTTTAAGTAAATCCCTCCAGCGTTGGAGCACTCACAGCTAGCTGTTTTCCTTTTAACGGAACAGTTAAAAATGGTAACGTATTCACAAAAAAAGTTATGTAAATTGTAAGTTTCTGTGTATTAGCTTTCTGTAAATGGGAGCACCGCCTTATGGAGTATACCTTAGTAATTTAATCTAATTATAAGTAATCTCGTAAAGAAGTAGTAGTAAAGTAATCTTTATTTAAAGTCGGGTTTCATATATACACAATAACAAGGAACATGAGCTCTTAAGAGCTCTTTAACCGACTGATATTAATAAACAAAACATACATGTGATAACATCAGATTCATATACAACACAAACATACAGACAGCACATACATGTATGTATTAATCATGTTAAAACATAGATAGCACATGCAAAATAAAAGGTAAGCGAGATATATATTAAAACAAATGTCAAATATCAGCACATAGTAACACACAATATGTGTATCCAAGTAGCACATGCAAAATTAAACACTATAAAGCACAAGCAAAAGACTGCAAGCAGCAACAGCACAGGTAATGCATAAGCAAAGCAAATAAATGATAAATAAAAATAACTGCTAAAAATAAAAACATAAAACAAACAGCAGGCTTCAAGGTCAAGTCATGTGGCAGAAAGGAGTTACATTATTTACAAGAACTACAGGTACAACTTTCTTTATGTATAGCACAGCTGCACATACATATAAAATAAAAGAAGTAAAAATGTTTTTGTTTCATTTAAGTTAAATGACATACAAGGACTCGTTTTTTTTTTTTTTTTTTTTTCTCAAAAATATCTCATATAGAATATAGCAATGGACGTTAAAATCAACTAATAGTGTTTAAAATTTGAAAAAAATGGTAAACTTAATTTTGTTAAAAAGATAAAATAAGGTGAAATATGATAAAGTATGATAAAATATGAGGTATTTAGGCTGATTGAAAATTAGCGAGTTCATATAAAAAAAAATGAGTTTATCCCATAAAGCCTTGATGGAGTAAAAAAGTACACTTTGAGATTACTAAAACTAAAGTAGTTTTTGGTGTTAACTTTGAAATTTTTGTTGAGTAAAAGTAAATGATCACTTTATTTAATTGTTGCTTTAATCATCAAATAATATTGCATCAATAATGATTTTAAATGAGATTAAAAAGTAGTTACTAGATATATTGCATATTTGGTTCTTTTTTTTTTTTTTTTTTTTTAACTAGTATATTACACATTATATATTATATTTCAGATCGGTTGCCGGATTATGTGCCCTTTAATAAATTATAACACTATATTCTCTTGAATTAAACTGTCATTATGTTGGCTTGAATTATGTGCACTAGTATAAAGTCCTTGAGACAAATGTCTATCTATCTATGTTTATGTGTTGATCTTTTCCAGAGTTTTCAATCTGTCCATATGTAACTGGAAAATCAGATTTCTGGTTTTGTTCTCAAAACTGTCCATTTATTTGTTAGAGTTGTAGAATACTATTTTATTATTTTGTACAATCTATTATTAGCTGTGAAATTGTTGTCTTGTCTTTAAAAATGCTATTCCATTTTTCAGCAGTAATCTCATTGGTATAATGACTTCTCTTATTTCTTTGAAATACTTTTCTTCTCTTGTTGTACTTAATATTGGACAGGTTGTTAGGAAATATATTAGTGTCTTCATTATCACTGCAGCAAAGTTGAAATGTTGGTTCTACTGTGTAATGCGTAAATTTATGTTTATCAGATTGCAGTATATAAGTATGTCCCTATCATTACTCTGGCTTTTATTATTGCTTATCGTATAGTTCGAATCGTAGAAATAGTTTTACATTCCAGACAGGGTGTGGTTTGTTTGCTTCTAACTAATTGCTTGTGTTTAGGAATGTTAAGCTTGATTTGTTTGCTGCATCGGCTAGGGTCTTTTCATTCCAGAATTTGTCCACTTTCATTTTGATAGTATTTTTCCAATGTTCTTTCTTTGGAGTGTTCTTTTGTAATTGATTGATATTTGGAAGCTCATACAATTCTAGCATATCCATTATTTCTTCTTATTGTCAAAATTTGTTGTTACTTGTCTGGTTTATATTTGATGAATTTTATGATTTTTACATGTTAACAGTGATAAAATAAGTGATAGAGATCTTTTATGAATTTCTACCTCTTCCTATTAATACTAAGACATTAGAAGTGTTTTCTGGTATAACATGTATAAGGATTGTATATGCCGATGCAGTTGTTCAATATTTGATTTTGTCGGAGGTAATCAATACTTCAAGTCCGTATATAAGCTGCTGGGTTCATACTTTAGTCTTAGATACATGCTTTTTTTATTAGTTTGTTCATGTTGTTATTGGCTTTGAACTAGCTGTCAGTAACAGCGAGTACTCTCAGATCTGTACTTAGTGTCTTTTTTGTAGGGATGTATATATACTCTGCCACGCCCGGTCTGTGTTTTTGTTACTTGTTTTTCTGCTTTGTATCGATCTGGTGAGTTAAGTCCTTTTCAGCTGATTTTTATAGTTTGTTCATATTTTGCACTGTTACACCACTGTCCCAAGGTTAGGAGGAGGGTTGGGCGCCCGCTAACATGTTTAACCCCGCCACATTCTGTATATGCCTGTCCCGGATCAAGTCAGGAGCTTGTAATTTAGTGTTATATCTGTATATCATAATTGTACTTCTTTCATTGTTTTTTACATAAATCAGGCCGTTAGTTTTCTCGTTTGAATTGTTTTACATTTGTCATTTAGGGGCCTTTTATAGCTGATTATGCGGTCTGAGTTTTGCTCATTGTTGAAGGTCGTGCGTTGACCTATAGTAATTAACTTGTATGTCATTCAGTCTCTGGTGGAGATTTATCTCAATGCCAATTATACCACATCTTCTTATTTTATTATCTATACTTGTACAACATATATGTTTTATAGATATTGTATGAGGTTGGATGATCTTGACCATTTCTCCCGTGGACTCTGTCCCATCAGTGCGTATTTTGTTCTTCTTGCGATTTGTATAATCTCTTGAATATTTATTTGGCTTTAGTTCTTTTCAGCCAGCAATGTTTACCTCCTTTCCATCGAGATTCAATTTATAGTTGTTTTTTGTCTTTGGACAATAAATAATTTGTGTTTTCGTTGGATTTATAGTATAATGATGTTCGTTAGCATAACTATCTACTCAGTATGATTTAACATATTGCATGTTGTTCTAATTCTTCCAGAAGATCCTGGATGAAGATTTTGTAAAGATGAGTGGAAAGTTTTCCTCCCTGTCTCACACCCTGTTTGATATTGAATGGAGTACTTATACCTACCAGCCATTTCACTTTTGACGTCAAGTCATTATAGAGTTCTGTTAGGACCGTCCAATACACTGGATGTATTCATTGGTTCAGCATTTTATCCATAATACACATGCGTGACATCAATTACGTTTTGAGGGCGTTGTGAGAAAACGATTCAATATACTTTTTGATAGATCTTAAAATCGTGTTTCGTAAACGAAAAACGTTACTTAAATACTCTTACTTCCATTGAAAGAAAGAAAATACCGTTTTTTTTTCCGTTGTGACAAGATGGCTATATACATAAGACATAAAGCTTTATTTAAAGTCGGTATATGCAATACAAGTACAAACGTAAGCTCTGAAGAGCTTTTAAAACCGACAAAATAAAAACACAACAAACAAAACATACATATCAAATTAGGCACACATACAATTAAACAAACATAATACATATCAAATTAGGCACACATACAATTAAACAAACATAATACATATCAAGTTAGGCACACATACAATTAAACAAACATAATACATATCAAGCTAGGCACACATACAATTGAACAAACAAAACATACATATCAAGTTAGGCACACATACAATTAAACAAACAAAACATACATATCAAGTTAGGCACACATACAATCAAACAAACAAAACATACATATCAAGCTAGGCACACATACAATTAAACAAACAAAACATACATATCAAGTTAGGCACACATACAATTAAACAAACATAATACATATCAAGTTAGGCACACATACAATTAAACAAACATAATACATATCAAGTTAGGCACACATACAATTAAACAAACAAAACATACATATCAAGTTGGGCACACATACAATTAAACAAACAAAACATACATATCAAGCTAGGCACACATACAATTAAACAAACAAAACATACATATCAAGTTAGGCACACATACAATTAAACAAACAAAACATACATATCAAGTTAGCCACACATACAATTAAACAAACAAAACATACATATCAAGTTAGGCACACATACAATTAAACAAACAAAACATACATATCAAGTTAGGCGCACATACAATTAAACAAACATAATACATATCAAGTTAGGCACACATACAATTAAACAAAACATACATATCAAGTTAGGCACACATACAATTAAACAAACATAATACATATCAAGCTAGGCACACATACAATTAAACAAACATAATACATATCAAGTTAGGCACACATACAATTAAACAAACATAATACATATCAAGTTAGGCACACATACAATTAAACAAACATAATACATATCAAGTTAGGCACACATACAATTAAACAAACAAAACATACATGTCAAGCTAGGCACACATACAATTAAACAAACATAATACATATCAAGTTAGGCACACATACAATTAAACATAGAAAGCAGGAGTTCATATTATGCATACATACAACACATACTGCTGTATTCTGGTATCTGAAAGAGTAAAAGTTTGCTGAATAATCTTCATAGGCTATATTTTTTGAAGCCATTGCGGTAGTGACTATATTCATGTTTCCGGAAAGAAAATATCATGAACCAGGGATAAAGTAAATGTACTTGTTATACTTTAAATCTTATTCCTCTCAACGTTTCATATTTCACGATATAAATGTACAAACCAGATATATGTATAATTTGCATATGCTTCGACATTTTTCATACATGTTTCAAACAAGACATTTTTCGGTTTACGATTTCAGTGATGTTCATTTAGCCTGAACATGCAAATAATTACAACAAATGCAATATTCTTGCTAAGTTTTACGATGATCGGAGGTAATACGATATAAAGACACAAAAATGAAACGTTGAATATGACTATACTGTATAGGGTTTTCTAATGGTTGAAGACCGTATGGTGACCTACAATTACCTATATCATTTGAACTATGGTGGATAGTTGTCTCATTAACAATAAGTAATACCACATCTTCTTATTTTTATACTGATAATTCATTGTATAAATAATTCAAAGGTGTATATCTATGGTATATTTTAATAATTTCCTAAATTATGTAATTTCTTTACATTCTTTGGTGACAATAACTGAACCAATTTAAAAACAGATGCATTTGCAAAATGGAAATGGAAGATATATATTGATTAATACATTTTTATTTTTCTATAAATGAAAATGTTCTTATATCCTAATGGTATCGTCCCCTGCATTCAAGTTACTTATGCTGCTACCTTTTATGTTTTTGATACAGGTATGATAAAGACATTTCCACATATATTTAGCATGCCAGTCAATCTTTAAGGTATCATCCCTGGTGTCAGCTGTATCTAGAATACCACACTGCTATTACTTGCTGCTGACACTGGAAGGACTGTAAACATGCTGAACCTTATGAGCTAGACAACTTTATATATATCCTTTTTATAACTATGTATTATTTATTTATTATTATTTTTCTCTCGATATATAATAAAACACACTTGCATTATGTTTTATCAAAGTTTAAGCTGCTTAAATGTTCACTCAAGACAGTTATATATCGCTTGATTTTATTGAAAAAAAGTAAAATCACAAAAATACTGAACTCCGAGGAAAATTCAAAAAGGAAAGTCCTCAATCAAATGGCAAAATCAAAAGTTCAAACACATCAAACGAATGGATAACAACTGTCATATTCCTGACTTGGTACAGGCATTTTCTTATGTAGAAAATGGTGGATTGAACCTGGTTTTATGGCTAGCCAAACCTCTCACTTGTATGACAGTCGCATCAAATTCCATTATATTGACAACGATGCGTGAACAAAACAAACAGACACAATTCGTAAAAATGTCAAAAATAGGGTTACAGCAGTCAACATTGTGTTATCATCTTAATCACTATAAAAACAAACAAATTTTAGGAAGAAGCATACATCAAATTTAACATCCTCATTATGCTTATATCATACGATTTTATATATCTATGTAAACTCCACCTATAAAGGATGGAAGGTTTTAAGTACTGGCGTAAAATCTCGCGTTTGAAATTCGCACAGGTAGACTCTCGCTGTTGAATGTTTTACTCTCAAATTAGAATGTTTTTGTCATGTCAAATGTTAATGCCCTTAATTGGAATAAAAATATACTTCTGTATGATTATTTCTTTTAATACACAACTTTCTTATGTTATCATATTATGGACATTGTAGAATAAAATGAAATTAATTCTCAGTTTCACCTTAGGTACATAACATACATACTAATTGATATTTTAGTCTTAGATGCATGATTATTTGATTAGTTGTTATTGGCTTTGAACAAGCTGTCAGTAACTACGAGTACTCTCAGACGTTTTGTTGTGGGCTCAGTAACTACGAGTACTCTCAGACGTTTTGTTGTGGGCTCAGTAACTACGAGTACTCTCAGACGTTTTGTTGTGGGCATATATAAGTACTCTGCCACGTCCACTCTGTGTTAGATGTATTTCTGCTTTGTATCCATCTGATGAGTTAAGCATTTTTCAACTGATTTTTATAGTTTGTTCTTATGTTGTACTGTCCCAAGTCAGGGGACTGTAATTCAGTGGTTGTCGTTTTTTGCTGTATATCATATTTGTTTTTCTTTCATTATTTTGTACATAAATCAGACCGTTAGTTTTCTCATTTGAATTGTTTTACATTTGTCAATTCGGGGCCTTTTATAGCTGACTATGCAGTATGGGTTTTGTTAATTTCTGTGTCTTTTGGTCTCTTTTGTAGAGTTGTCTCATTGGCAATCATACCACATCTTCTTATTCTTATATCATCTTTCCTTTCTTGCTCTATGTATGAATTTACATTGATAAACAGATTTGGTTTTGAAGTTTTACTGTACCTCAAGAAAACTTATTACAAACGGGATATCACATCCTCATTTTTACGAGCCAATCTGATGAGTCAAGCCATTTCCAACTATAAATTTTACAGTTTGTTCTTATGTTTTGCTGTTACAACACTGCCTAGGTTAGTGGAAGGAGGAGACAAAGGAGGGAAATGGTGTTAGATGATGAGCCCTCACTAACATGTTTCATGTTAATCCAGCCTCATTTTGTATGTGCTTGTCCAAATTAAGAGCCTGCAATTCAGTGGTTGTTAATGGTATGAATTGTTTTACATCTTGTCATATCCGGGGCCTTTGTAGTTACTTGTGTGGTATGGTTTTTCTTTCGCTGTTGAAGGCCGTATGCTGACCTATAGTTACTTGTGTGGTATGGTTTTCTCTCGCTGTTGAAGGCCGTATGCTGACCTATAGTTACTTGTGTGGTATGGTTTTGCTCTCGCTGTTGAAGGCCGTATGCTGACCTATAGTTACTTGTGTGGTATGGTTTTGCTCTCTCTGTTGAAGGACGTATGCTGACCTATAGTTACTTATGTGGTATGGTTTTTCTCGCTGTTGAAGGCCGTATATTGACCTATAGTTACTTGTGTGGTATGGTTTTTCTCTCGCTGATGAAGGCCGTATGCTGACCTATAGTTACTTGTGTGGTATGGTTTTTCTCTCGCTGATGAAGGCCGTATGCTGACCTATAGTTACTTGTGTGGTATGGTTTTTCTCTTGCTGTTGAAGGCTGTATGCTGACCTATGGTTACTTGTGTGGTATGGTTTTTCTCTCGCTGATGAAGGCGGTATGCTGACCTATAGTTACTTGTATGGTATGGTTTTTCTCTCGCTGTTGAAGGACGTATGCTGACCTATAGTTACTTGTGTGGTATGTTTTTTCTCTCGCTGTTGAAGGCCGTATGCTGACCTATAGTTACTTGTGTGGTATGGTTTTGCTCTCGCTGTTGAAGGCTGTATGCTGACCTATAGTTACTTGTGTGGTATGTTTTTTCTCTCGCGGATGAAGGCCGTATGCTGACCTATAGTTACTTGTGTGGTATGGTTTTGCTCTCGCTGTCTCGCTGATGAAGGCGGTATGCTGACCTATAGTTACTTGTATGGTATGGTTTTTCTCTCGCTGTTGAAGGACGTATGCTGACCTATAGTTACCTGTGTGGTATGTTTTTTCTCTCGCTGTTGAAGGCCGTATGCTGACCTATAGTTACTTGTGTGGTATGGTTTTTCTCTCGCTGTTGAAGGACGTATGCTGACCTATAGTTACTTGTGTGGTATGTTTTTTCTCTCGCGGATGAAGGCCGTATGCTGACCTATAGTTACTTGTGTGGTATGGTTTTGCTCTCTCTGTTGAAGGACGTATGCTGACCTATAGTTACTTGTGTGGTATGGTTTTTCTCTCGCGGATGAAGGCCGTATGCTGACCTATAGTTACTTGTGTGGTATGGTTTTGCTCTCGCGGATGAAGGCCGTATGCTGACCTATAGTTACTTGTGTGGTATGGTTTTGCTCTCGCTGTTGAAGGACGTATGCTGACCTATAGTTACTTGTGCGGTATGGTTTTTCTCTCGCTGTTGAAGGCCGTATGCTGACCTATAGTTACTTGTGCGGTATGGTTTTGCTCTCTCTGTTGAAGGACGTATGCTGACCTATAGTTACTTGTGTGGTATGGTTTTTCTCTCGCGGATGAAGGCCGTATGCTGACCTATAGTTACTTGTGTGGTATGGTTTTTCTCTCGCTGTTGAAGGCCGTATGCTGACCTATAGTTACTTGTGTGGTATGGTTTTGCTCTCTCTGTTGAAGGACGTATGCTGACCTATAGTTACTTGTGTGGTATGGTTTTGCTCTTGCGGATGAAGGCCGTATGCTGACCTATAGTTACTTGTGTGGTATGGTTTTGCTCTCGCTGTTGAAGGACGTATGCTGACCTATAGTTACTTGTGCGGTATGGTTTTTCTCTCGCTGTTGAAGGCCGTATGCTGACCTATAGTTACTTGTGCGGTATGGTTTTGCTCTCGATGTTGAAGGCCGTATGCTGACCTATAGTTACTAAAATCTACGTCATTTGGTCTCGGGTGGATAGCTGTCTGACTGGCAATCAAACCACATCTTCTTATTTTGATATACACTCCATCCATTCTCTTTACATCCGCAAAAAAAGAACAATCAACCCTTTTTTTTCATTTATTTAAAAATTAATGACAACTTAACACAAAATTCTCGGTAGCTTGGTGGTGTTCTTTTTCAAACTTCCATTCTAAAAAAATAAACGAATTATAATAGTAATATATATGATTTTCTAGAAAGGTCAAGGTTATGTTTAACCTCAAAATCTTAGGCAAATAAATAGCCAGTCAATGAAATTTCACCTTTCTTTGTTTTCTTTGTATTTCTTTGTATTTCTTTTTTTCTCTTATTAGACGAGTTTCTAAATCACGGTAAGTATAATGCCCTTCTGGAATCGTGTTTTTTCGAGTGATTTGATCAAAAATGTACACAAATACTTCTTTTCTGATAAGACGTAAAACAATATGCCAGAACCTTATATTTAATATCCTAGAAGGTAAATTAGTATTTGTGATAAATATTTATTATCAACCTTACATTTTTTTGTTTTAAAAGTGTTTAGTTTAGCCTTACAATGCTTTATTCCAAAATATAGATTAAGGCCATTTTCATGCACATACCAATGCAAATGTCAACGGAAATGCTTACATGGAATCTATGTATACTTAGATATAAAGACACTTCACAAAAATTCTTGTTTTTGCATCGAAAAGTACATTTTGGAGAGTAAATTCATATTTATATGTCAGTGTTTCTTCGAGAGCAGTCCTTGTTTTTTCGAGTGCGTCCTTATTTTATCCAGTGAAAAAAAATTAAAAAATTCCTATGTCTTTAAGTGTAATATGTCAGTGCATTTACGTTTAAAAAACAATGAAAATGTTCAAATAAAGTACTACTATTATATTCGCGAAATAGCAGTAAATCGTTCTGATCGCATGTAATATCACTCGAAAAAACCTGATTTACACTCGAAAAAAGTGGACCGATTCATTCGAAAAAACACGATCTCAACCGGACACTATGCATACCGTGTACATGGTAATTATAATGCTTAGGAAATTATTCAACCAATGCATGCATGTATATATACTAATCTAAGTAGTTCGTTTAATTAACTTTCGAGTTTTGTTGCCGAAGTTTACCAATTATGACCCTGTGAAACAATCAGTCATAGAACAAGGTAAGCAAGTGTATTCTTAAGTAAGATGATATAGCGATGCTAGTTTTTCTCGTGTTTCATAATGAAAATTACCTATTCAGTTATATAAAACATTCATCTTGTTTGCTAGAATTGAAAAAATCAAATGACTTGAAAGAGGTATGGCCAATTTCCCCTGAATAACTTTCATTCGCAGAATCAAAATCTGACAGTTGTTGAAGAGTCTAAATAGTACAAATTAAATATTCTTCAATAATCTTAATCATGTCAATAGACTTATATAATGTTATTCAGCGCAATACATTGATGTTGAGGACACTTTTTACGGACGCAATCATGAATTGGTTGACCGTTATGAACCATCTGTTTCACATATGACCACGGATATGTTCAAATTGTCGTAAACATTCCTCTTTTCCTCGACTGCGACATCACCGAATGTGCGAATGAGAGTCAACACCGAATTGTTACTCACAATGAGCAACACGACGAGTGAGGTAGAATGTGCCTACCGTCCCGAAGCACCTGATAGCGTCCTCGGTTTTTGTTGTTACTCAGCAGTTTTTCGTTGTTTTTTTTAGTGTTTTATATACTGGTGTTTCTCGTCGGTTTTTTTTTTTTTTTTTTTTGTATGTATTCGACTTATGAGTTTTGATTCTACCTTTGGTATCGTACGCCACTTTTTATCTGTCTTTCTTATGACTTATGAGTTTTGATTCTACCTTTGGTATCGTACGCCACTTTTTATCTGTCTTTCTTATGACTTATGAGATTTGATTCTACCTTTGGTATCGTATGCCTCTTTTTATCTGTCTTTCTTATGACTTATGAGTTTTGATTCTACCTTTGGTATCGTACTCCTCTTTTTATCTGTCTTTCTTTTGTTGTTACTCAGCAGTTTTTCGTTGTTTTTTTTTTAGTGTTTTATATACTGGTGTTTCTCTTCTGTTTTTTTTTTTTTTTTTTGTATGTATTCGACTTATAAGTTTTGATTCTACCTTTGGTATCGTACGCCACTTTTTATCTGTCTTTCTTATGACTTATGGGTTTTGATTCTACCTTTGGTATCGTACGCCTCTTTTTTATCTGTCTTTCTTATGACTTATGGGTTTTGATTCTACCTTTGGTATCGTACTCCTCTTTTTATCTGTCTTTCTTATGACTTATGGGTTTTGATTCTACCTTTGGTATCGTACGCCTCTTTTTATCTGTCTTTCTTATGAGTTATGAGATTTGATTCTACCTTTGGTATCGTACGCCTCTTTTTATCTGTCTTTCTTATGACTTATGAGTTTTGATTTACCTTTGGTATCGTACGCCTCTTTTTATCTGTCTTTCTTATGACTTATGAGATTTGATTCTACCTTTGGTATCGTACGCCTCTTTTTATCTGTCTTTCTTATGACTTATGAGTTTTGATTCTACCTTTGGTATCGTACGCCTCTTTTTATCTGTCTTTCTTATGACTTATGAGATTTGATTTTACCTTTTGTATTGTACTCCTCTTTTTATCTGTCTTTCTTATGACTTATGAGATTTTATTCTACCTTTGGTATCGTACGCCTCTTTTTCTCTGTCTTTCTTATGAGTTATGAGATTTGATTCTACCTTTGGTATCGTACTCCTCTTTTTATCTGTCTTTCTTATGACTTATGAGATTTGATTCTACCTTTGATATCGTACTCCTCTTTTTATCTGTCTTTCTTATGACTTATGAGATTTGATTCTACCTTTGGTATCGTACGCCACTTTTTATCGTTTTTTTTTTATATTTTGCATTAAAGTACATCATTATCCAACATAAATTGATTAGTAATTAACAGACCATATCATAACTTCCATTCGAATTTTGGCTTTGGTTCAGAATGTAAGTCTTGTTTGTTTTTGCGATAAATCTTACATATTTGCCAAAAAAAGCTACAACGAAAATATGAGCCATGTCTGGGTGTTTACAATTTTGTTGCATGACTGTTCAGAAATACAGCATAATGGAATTAGAACCCCAAAGTCCCTTAATGAAGCTGTATTTCTCCGGAATTTAGTAAAGACTGAAAGCCTTTATAAAATGGCCCCAATGGGAAATGAATTCAACGGAAGTTGGTCCTTTCTCTTTGAAAGAGTGATATTATAGTGTTACAACTTAATTACAAATTATGATTAATGCCATCCTAGCTTTTTCATAAAGTGGAGAGAAAGGCCCCTCTGAATCTATCGTTGAATATACTTATACAAAACAAAAGCACTATTAGGTACCCTACTCTTAATCCAAAATCTCACGCATTGCCACTAACTATTTTCATATACCATATATAATTATAAATACACTGTGTGCTACACATTTGCATTTAACTATAAGAGTATAAAGAAAACAATCAACCATCAAATTTATTAGGTACCAGATCGTCTAGAATTGACATAACCGCACTAACAGGAAACATATAAAAGTCTAAAACAAAATTAACGGTACCACTTTTACTGCAGCAGATTCCCATTTCGACAATAAATGGCTCGTCAGTGATGCCCAAGGCCAAGTAATTTTGAAAATCCAAAATCTTATACAATAGTTGAAGAGCTGACTAAACCAGAACAGGACACACAGTTTGGTCAACTCTGGACAATGAATCAGAGATTTGCCTGAAGAAGATGAATCGGTTTCACGTATTTTCATGCCAATACTAAAGTACAGGTCTCCAGGCATATGGTACATTCGGGGACTAACAGTCCACCAGCAGAGGTATCAACCCAGTCGTAGTAATAACATTAACGCATAACATTAAAGATTGGTGCAGAGATACCGATAACAGATAATTATATACGACTAAGGTGAAATAGTATCGTATATACCTATATTTCGGCGCAACAAACGGCCTTCTTTTGGGTAAATCTTATTTTAAATGCAATATGGGAATCGGAAAATACTGAGTGTAAAATACACAGGCAATGAATGGCAACCAGAAATCTTAAATTAATACAATAAACTACACTCAATACTGAACGAGTGATTGCGTACTTATACATATCAAAGCGTCAAAAGGTAAAATATAAGCGCAATCTTATTATTACAGTCAAAATTCCAATGATGCATACAACGAAAAAATCAGCTATTTTTCTCTGCTAATACTATTTGAATAAAGACATTAAGTTCTTTTATCCAGAATCTTTCTACTGATCCTTGCTTCCAATATGTTGGTGAATAAATCAACCATTCCACAAACACCTCAAATACATGGGTGCGAAATATCATAAAAAATGAAAACAACACGTTGTAAATTTAAGGTGGTACATAACACTACAGGGAGATAACTCTGTAAAAATCAGCTGAACGTTTTAATCACATTCTATTGTTAAGGAAATATTAAGCTTCTCAATGATCAAAATTAGTGTTTGTCAAACTGCTATATATCCAATGAAATTTTTCCAATTAAGTGTGTGGTTCAAGTTTTTTGAAATTTTTATATTTTTGTCAAAGGGTCAAAGTAAATATTTTGTCAAAATTTTATGAAAATTAAACGAGCCAAATTAATTTTAGTCAAGGTGTTTGGTACCACCTTAATGCGTCCGAAGAGCTTTTCTGGATTTACCTTCATCAGGAATGCTGAAAGCCGAATATTTGAAAGCCAAGGATGTATAAAACCGAAACAGTTGAAGAGCTATATAATCAAACATTACCTAAAATAATAGTCAAATCCTTCTAAGGCCAAATTCGCCTGAGGTAGTTGAAACCTTAGTTTCTTTCAATTTCAAAATTTATAAACGGGCAAATTTAGAAAAGTTTGGAATCAATCATGTCAGTACCGAAGTACTGACTAGTTAGCTGATGAAACCCTCGGGGACTGATAGTCCACCAGCAGAGGTATCGACCCAGTGCTGTAAAAAAGAAGCCATATCTCCCAGTGAGCCAACACTTCAGACAGTCGGACCACAATCTCGACGACTTCGACCGCATGAAAGTTCTAGTGATTTAGCAGAACATTCAATTGAATGATACCCAGCGGGAGGATCGGGTTATATTCTGGATAAAGTAACTAACTGTCCTCGGTCTGAATGGAATATTCAAAAAGAAATTGCTAGGTGTGTTTTTTGGCTGCATTCATCAGTGATATTTATATAAGTCACAACGTCACGCTAAACTTAGACCAATGTATACATAATTGGTTAGTTTTGTTGTTGATACTTACGCTAAACTTATACCAATGTATACATAATTGGTTAGTCGGGTGACGCCTCTTCATCAAGGGTTGTAACACTGTTTAGCAGTATCCCGCTAAACCTAGACCAATGCATATACATCATTCGTTAATCGGGTGATGCTATACAACTGGAAGTTATGTAGGGAACAATTAATTAATGTTTTGTTGTTCATACTTACTCTTTTTCACAGATGAAGAAGGCTAAATTGTCCGAACAGAAATCATCATGCCATGTAAATCCAGTACTGTACCAAAGTATTCCACAGTTTTCACTCTGACGCAGATCTGGTTGACCAGGATTCCAGTCGATGTATGACGCAGAGTTTCCGCTTTCAATCCATTTCCATTCATTTTCTATCTCAATGTCTGTTAGACCAATCCAGTAGCCATGGGGTGGAACTGTGAAATAATCGCCTGGACCTTTATAACTTTCTTATTCCAAACTCAATGTAGCAAATGAATTGCGCAGAAAATAATTTCAAACGATATATTACATGTCGTTATCATGCCAAACTATTTAAAACATAGCATGCACGTTTGTGTGCCAGTTGGTTTTCTTTTTACTTCAACAGAGTAAAATCGGTTTGATCAAAAATTGTTGGTTTGTGATAGGTGATAATTTTCCAAAATAAATCGCCAGTGCCAAAGAGGTTTGTCGATTTTTCCTGAAATAATTTTACTCACAGGGTCAAAATACTAAAGTTGCTGAAAGCTTCTAAAATTGAAACATTAAAGAGTGAGTATAAACAATACACGTTAAAAATATTAAATAAGTTTCTTACATTTTCCTGAATATTCAGAAAAACTCCATTATGTTGTTAAATACTCAAAGTAAACCTAAAAGTGTAATTTTCGTAATTTAGAAATTATTTGAAATAATTTGAGGGGAATTATATATTTGCCCTTTCTCTAAGTCTGCAGCATTTATATTATAACTGGGTGGGGGCAAAGATCCAAACAGGTATCGCAAAATATTAACATTATCAATGATCTATGAAAATGAAGAAAAGGTCATATAAACCCTACAAGACGGACATGTACACCTTACAATCATTCCATACAACAAATATTGTTGCTTAAAATATCTGTGAAACAGACCCAATCAAGAAAGCTTAACATTGACCAATGAACGATAAAAATGGGATTAAAGTCAGATGAACCCTACCAGACTGCCATGTTTGCCTTTCAATCATTCCACACACCATATACTGTTGACGTATTCTATATACTATCTAGAAAACGCACCTTATTATTATAATTAACTATGAAAATGAGGTCATCTTACAATAATCCCATAAAAAAATACAGTACTACAGCCTATTGTATCCGATAACCGCATCTAACTCCGAGGATATCACTAGCTCAGTAATCAGTACTTCGGGACTAATATGATTTATAAGATACATTTCTCAAATTGTCCGTTATGAATTTCGAAATTATTTACGATCTAAAGTTTCAACTCCCCCAGACAAAGTTGACCTGATATGGATTTGGCTATTATTCTAAGGTCCTTTTTTGTCATATAGCTCTTCAACTGTCTCGGTTGTTATGAACAATTGGCTTTCAGATATTCGTCTTTGAGGGCTCCTGATGAAGATAACTCCAGAAAAGCGCTTCGGACACATTAGTGTTTTAGCACCGTGCTTTGTATTTATTCAACGTGAAAGGTGCATTTATCTGTATGTGCTCGTGCTATGCAATTATTGCACTGTGCATTCATTTGAGGTGTTCTAAATGATTTATATAGGACTATTGGTTGTGGTATTTACACTTTAAATTCTGATTTATTTGGGCGCGGATCCATTGTTGCCCGGTACACGTTAAAGGACTCTTAAATATAGACAGTGTGTACCTGAACTGAAATTACCACCTCTGACTACGGTAACGGGTATGTTAAATGTCCACTCAAATATAGGTTTTCCACTTGATTTAACTTGTGAGTCAACAAGAAAGTAATTTGAATCCGATTATTTATAAATTATGAAACATTTCAAACCTGACCTGATTATTTCGTAAAGAAATTAAAAAAAAATTGCAAGGTAAAAAATACTAAAGAAACCCCCAATATGGCATCTAATGCTGATGCCTTCCAAAAGAGGACCCAAGTCTGAAGAATCTTATTCTCTCTTTTCAGTTACACCTGTATTCATTTAGAAATCAGATATTTTTGGTAGCGTCACAAGTCTTAAAATCTCTATATCTGGATTGGGTACAAGTGTGTTATTCTAAATCATTTCAAAGAAAGACTCCAATCATGTCAGAATATGTTAACAAGCTGTCAAACTGGCATGTCCGAATATGTTAACAAGCTGCCAAACGGCGATAGAATTATAATAATGTTAAAGCCCATTAGAGGAACCTGTCCTCAAAAACATACATATCGGCAAATTTAGAGCGACTGCACTATACAGATCAAATGAAAGCAATTGAAAATGCAATAAATGCATATAAACAGGCCATCGTGCATCGCAATGTCACAATGACTGGTAATGTCGGAATTGTGGTGAATCAGGACATAAACAATGTGAATGCACGAATGGTGATTTATATGGCAGGCCGTTCTCGTCAAAACTATGTTTAAACCATTTTTCGAAAAATTTACACACTGAGAATTAAAAAAAAAAACACACTGAGATTAAAAAACCTAAAAACACACACTGAGAATTAAAATTTACACACTGAGATTTCATAAAAACGCACTGAGATTACAAAAAATGAAAAACACACACTGAGAATTGAAAATTACACACTGAGAATTGAAAATTACACAATGAGATTTCAAAAAGACACACTGAGATGAAATAAACTGAAAAACACACACTGAGAATTTGAAATTACACACTGAGATTTGTGCGCACTTTTTATGCGCACATATCTAATTAGCATAATTATTCTGAATCTATTACAAGCTTAAAACAACTAGGTGACAAAACTCGTTAGTCATTCAATTTGGCGCTAAATGTTTTATAAAAAACATTAAAAATACAACGTATAGAAAAACTACGTTATTAAAGACCAATAGAACAAGAAAAATACCCACTTACTCTCATTACAAAATATAACCAAATGGTGAAAATCTTTATTAAAATTATAAGAAAACATTGGAACAATCTGCAAAAATACTAACAATGCAGTGAATTTTTTTCCCAAGTGCCTATTATAAGATTACCTTGCGAAATCAGGGTAACAGTTGAAAGACTTTTGAAAAGGGACCATGCCTAAACAGTTTTAAGCAAAAATCTCGATATACTGTTAGTAATAATCTGAATTATAGGCAAAAAACTTATGAATACGAGTTAGCAAAAAAATTTGTTTAGTCTTGAAATTTATTACGAATGTTGGTTGTAGGAACCGCATTTCATTAAAATGACTAGGGTTCGGGAGACCAAGATATTAATCTGTTGAATTATTCATCTCATGAATATTCATTAGTAATTTGCATATTAATCTCAGTGTGTATTTTTGAAATCTCATTGTGTAATTAACAATTCTCAGTGTGTGTTTTTCAATTTATTTCATCTAAGTGTATCTTTTCAAAATCTCAGTGTGTAATTTTAAATTCTCAGTGTGTGTTTTTCATATTTTTAAATCTCAGTATGTAATTTCGATTTCTCGGTGTATAATTTCAATTTCTCAGTGTGTAATTTAAGGTTCTTAAATCTCAGTGTGATTTTTTAAATTCTCAGTGTGTAATTTTTTCGAAAAAATGGTTTAAACATAGTTTTGACGAGAACGGCTTGCCGTAGATTTAGCTGAAATCGAGAATACCCAAACGCCAGCAAAACCAAATCTGGACGGGGCATTGAAAAGTCTCTAGTGACACCAACTGAAAAACTACACGATGAAACATGCAATAAGGCAATCAAAATATGTAAAACAACTTGCTAGACAGTTATCAAGTACAAAATTAAAACTATGAATATTACACAGACTTATTATCTTAATTACAAAATTTAATCAACCATAGAGCAAAAATCATTATCAAAGACCTTGACGATAAACAATGTATACCCTTATCAAGGAAAGGACCCTTCCACACAGACCTACGAAATGTGAAAATGTTATACTACCTTTAAATGTAAAGTTTTTCAGACTGTTTTGTATAAATTTGTTTTCCTCATCAGACTCTATCTCAACTAACGCTGCATCAATGTGTTTGCAAAAAACCTGCAAATAAAGTTGCTATTTTAACTTTTTTACAACCTTATCTGGTCGGTGTTTTTGCTCAATTAGAAATGCCAAAAAAATAAGGATTGCGTGTTATAAAAACTGTGTTTGTGACATATTACGGTAATTTTCCTCTCCACTGGCAGACATCGATCTGAATAGGAACCAGTGGTACTGAGGTTACTTTCTGCCCAGGAACCAGTAAAACCGAGGTAACTTGATGATGGTCTTTCCAAAAAACACGTACTAACATTGGTATATGATGCGTATGTGTGCCTGTTCCATGCTTACTTGATGAAGGTCTTTCCAAGAAACATGTATTAACATTGGTATATGATGCGTATGTGTGCCTGCTTCATGCTTACTTGATGAAGGTCTTTCCAAGAAACATGTATTAACATTGGTATATGAATAAAGGCAACAGTAGTATAACTTATTTTAACATTGTCATAAAGCGGGAGGTTTGGCATGCCATAGTTGATGTGTTTCCCTCGATTTTGGTTTGTAACCCGGATTTGTTTTCTCTAAATCGATTTATGACTTTTAAACACCGGTTTACTACTGTTTCCTTTATATACCGCTGTTCAATAGTCATAATTCGATTAAGCAAAAACAAATCCGGGTAAAAAACTAAAACCGAGGTAAACAAATCAACTATAAGATGAAAACAACGGAACAACAGAAACACTGAACTACAACAAAAGCAAACGCCAACATACATACATAGAAACGGACTGTCTGATAACAACTGCCATATTCCTGACTTGGTACAGGACATTTTAGGGGAGGGATAAATCCTACTTTGTAAAGAATCACTCTGATTCAAACAAAAAATTCTCTGAAACTGACATTATCAAGATGCTTGATTTCTTGATTGACAACATATTTGTTACGTTTGGAGGACGCGTTTTCAACAGACTGTCGGAATTCCAATGGGAACCAATTGTGCCCCTCTTCTTGCCGACTTGTTTCTTTATTATTATGAGGCTGACTTCATACAGGAACTTCTTAGGAAGAAAGATAAAAAGTTAGCAATATCCTTTAACTTTCGTTCCGCTATATAGATAATGTTCTCTCACTAAATAATACAAAATTTGGTGACTATATTGAACGAATCTATCCCATCGAACTAGAGATAAAGGATACTACAGATACAGTTAAGTCTGCCTCATATCTTGACTTACATCTAGAAATTGACAATGAGGGTCGGTTGAAAACAAAACTTTACGACAAAAGAGATGATTTCAGCTTCCCAATTGTGAACTTTCCATTTCTATGTAGCAACATTCCAGCAGCGCCTGCATACGGAGTATATATCTCCCAATTGATACGATATTCCCGGGCTTGTATTTCTTATCATGATTTCCTTGATAGAGGATTGCTGCTCACAAGGAAGCTATTAAAACAAGAGTTCCAAATGGTGAAATTGAAATCATCCCTTCGTAAATTTTACGGACGCCATCACGAGTTGGTTGACCGTTATGGAATAACCGTTTCACAGATGATATCGGATCTGTCCCTTATGTCGTAACTACAACAACCTTCCCTTTTCACGAATGTTACCTACCGAATTAGACTGTTTACCGGATTTGTAATAACATAAGCAACACGACGGGTGCCACATGTGGAGCAGAATCTGCTTACCCTTCCGGAGCACCTGAGATCACCCCCAGTTTTTGGTCGGGTTCGTGTTGCTTAGTTTTTAGTTTTCTATGTTGTGTCATCTGTACTATTATTTGTCTGTTTGTTTTTTTTATTTTTGGCCATGGCGTTGTCAGTTTGTTTTCGATCTATGAGTTTGACTGTCCCTCTGGTATCTTTCGTCCCTCTTTTAAGAAAAATGGTGGGTTGAACCTGGTTTTATGGCTAGCCAAACCTCCCGCTTATATGATAATGTTAAATATACCGCTAAAATGACAACACTACGTGACAGGAATACAGTACAAATAAATGCAAGAACACTCAGCACATTTTACATAAATAAATGATATAATAGTACATTACAACATGTAAACCACAGAATAACAACGGACACCTCCCTTGAATTAATGACAGCACACCAGGACATCACAAACGAAATATAAACTGCGTATCACATGAATAGATTTACGTCACAAAAAGTGACATATTTTTTGTGACGTTTATATTATCATGGGTTAATTTCTAAAAATAAAATAGATTTGTACGTATGATACGTATGTGTTCCTGTTTTATGCTTACTTGATGAAGGTCTTTCAAAAACACGTAATAACCTTTATATGTGTTCCGGATCATATGATTATTTGCGCCATTTGTGTATCGTCATGACCATATGCGTATATACTCATATGGTCCGACCATACGCGTATGGTCCGGGTGTTTAATACGATGGACATTGCCTTAAGTACGAACCTTCAAGGCGTCATTAATTAAGAGTTTTTGATTGCGACTTATTACATCAAATGGCAACCATTGTTACATGATTAATGAAATAAAGTTAATTTTACTTAAATCAAAGTTTAAGTAAAAGCATTTTACATGGTCATTTTCGACTTGTCCTTACGAAACACAATATGTGTCGATTTTGACTTTGGAATAGAACTTTAAGAAATATTTAAATGTACCGTTTAACAAGAAGTCAACTGTTTAACTCACAGGTACTTGGGGCACTGTACCTTCACCATTATTTTCCATATTCGATGTTTTAATTTGATTTTAGTAAATATTTTTTTTAATATCTTAAATTATTTTTAGTTATCTAATGATCTTTAATGCGTTCATGCTCCTTTTTATACAATCACAGCAGTCCTAAGTATGAAATCGTTCAAATTATAATGGCATATTGTTATTCTAAACTGTTTCCCAAAATTGATCGCCCTGAAGATCATAAAAAACATTTTATTAAAATAAAGTATGTCAATAAAGGTTTTGATTTTGTAAATATTGCCGGTATTTTTAACGACCATTCTGTTAAAGAACAAATTCCTGGATATTTTGATAATACTGAGCTCCCTCTTATTTGTTATATTTACAAGAAATCTACCCGGAAATATGTGTTTAATTATAGCCAATTGTGTAAAGATGTTAATATCAGTGAAAATACACCTACTTCATGTAATTGTAGTAATTCCGAATACATTTATGAACCCATTTCCCATGTTATAACAGGAGATCTTAACATCGTTCAAGACCGAGAGTTAAAATCATTCCTCAGTAAAGGACCTAAATATCGTCCCCCGTCAATCATTAATTGGAATGAGTGTCGTAATATCATCCACGACTCACTCCATACGTACTGTTTAAAATGGATAAAACGGGAAAAAGCTGACAAAAAATCTTTGGACTCTTTTTTTAATTCAGTAATGAACATAGTTGATATACGTATTCAACATTTTAAAGAACATTTTACTCTTAACAACAACCATAATAAACCTATTTCTCGTATCAAACATAAACTTAAAGAACTAGCCAAGGAATTTGTTTTTGTCCCGGCCGATAAAGCTGCTAATAATATCATTATTGTTTGACGTAAATTTTACATTGAGGTCCTGAAAAAAGAAATCACCAATTCACCAACATTCCAACTGACTCCATTTTCAGAAAACGACATCTGTAACAAACATAAACTTTTAGCTACCTCTTTACAAGCAGAACCAAATACAATGAAAGTCCCAACTATGTACTGGCTTCCGAAGCTACATAAAACACCTTACAAATATAGATTTATTTCGTCTTCAAGCCATTGTTCCACTACTAAATTGACTATTCTTCTTACCAGTTCACTTGGTACAATCAAAACCTGATAATAAATTGTTCAAATAAGGCCTTTGAAAATAGTGGAATTAATTACTTTTGGAGTGTCAAAACTCGTTGGAAGTACTTGATAAATTGCATGCTTATATTGGTGATTTTGAATCTGTTCAAAGTTTTGATTTTTCTACCTTGTATACCACATTGCCTCACATTCTCATTAAGAAAAATTCACACACCTAATTAAATGGGCATTTAAAAGTCAGAATGTGAATACATATGTTCTAACTCTTTTAGGTCATTTTTAGTAGCAATAAACAAAAGAAATATGTCAATTGGACATGCTTTGATACTATATCTGCCCTTGAATTTTTACTAGATAATATTTTTGTTCGCTTTGAAGATTCCGTATATCGTCAGGTTATCGGAATTCCAATGGGGACTAACTGTGCACCACTTATTGCGGACCTGTTTTGTATTGCTATGAGTTACAATTTATGACTAAAATCAGCAAAGACCCATCGAAACAACATCTGATACAAAATTTAATAATACTTTTAGATATTTGGATGATATATTGGCTCTCAATAATGACGACTTCAGTATGTATACTAAAGAAATTTATCCTGTTGAACTTACTTTAAATAAAGCTAATACTAACAATGACCACTGCCCTTTCCTCGATCTTGATATCCATATCATTAACGGAAAGCTTAATACAAAATTTATGATAAGAGAGATGATTTTTCATTTCCTATCGTTAATTATCCATTTTAGATGGTGACGTTCCCTTGTCACCATCTTACGGTGTTTATATATCTCAACTTGTACGATTCGCTCGTGTATGTAACAACGTTTCAGATTTTAACGAAAGAAATTTATGTATTACTGAAAATTATTACACCAGGGTTTTCGATATCACAAACTAGTCAAAACATTTACTAAATTTTATCATCGGTATAAGGACATCATTCGTAAATATAGCTCAACATGCAGACTTCTTATACGTTCAGGTATTTCACATCCAATCTTTTATGGTAATATTCTTTATAAAGCACTAAAATGTCAGTATTCACCTCAGAAGCTAACAAAACCTTTAAATAGACTTATTAAGAAGGGATATAGTTACGATACTGTTGTCAGGTCATTAAAGATTGCATATTTTGGCTTTAATATTGATTCACTTATAGGGTCTTTGCATCGGAACTAAACACATTTATTTAAAACCAGTTGTTGGCATGACACGGGTTATGCTCTTCTCATATATTTTATGATGGTATGATACTAAACCCTAACGGGAGGGATTGTGCCTGATATTCATATGATGAAGACATAATCTTTCAATCAGTTTAATTGAGGTCTGGAGCTGGCATGTCAGTTAACTGCTAGTAGTCTGTTGTTATTTATGTATTATTGTCATTTTGTTTATTTTCTTTTGTTACATCTTCTGACATCGGACTCGGACTTCTCTTTAACTGACTTTTAATGTGTGTATTGTTATGCGTTTACTTTTCTACATTGGCTAGAGGTATAGGGGAGGTTGAGATCTCATAAACATGTTTAACCCCGCCGCATTTTGCGCCTGTCCCAAGTCAGGAGCCTCTGGCCTTGTTAGTCTTGTATTATTTTACTTTTAGTTTCTTGTGTATAATTTGGAGTTTAGTATGACGTCCATTATCACTGAACTAGTATATATATTTGTTTAGGGCCAGCTTAAGGACGCCTCCGGGTGCGGGAATTTCTCGCTGTATTGAAGACCTATTGGTGACCTTCTGTTGTTGTCTGTTCTGTGGTCGGGTTGTTGTCTCTTTGACACATTCCCCATTTCCATTCTCAATTTTACAGTAGTTTAATTGTGCTGTCCCTATATGTTGTTATTGTATGAACTACTATTACTGTAAGATCGTATGAATAGGAACTAAAACACATCAATTAAGTAAAAATAGGTAAAATTTAGAACCATTTGAAAAAATAAATTATCTAAATACCGGGGAAAGAAGAAAAGGGTCCATTTACAATATATTCGAAAAATACCTATATGGTCTAAATACTCATATGGTCCGGCTCGTTAATATTCAAACGAGTATATACTCATATGGTCCGACCATGCGTGTATGGTCGGATCATATGAGTATACGTATATGATCATAACCATACGCGTATGGTCCACATACTCATATGGTCCGGAACATATGTAATACATATGTGTGCCTGATCCATGTTTACTTGATGAAGGTATTTCCAAGAAACGCGAATTAACATTGATATATGATACGTATGTGTTCCATGCTAACTTGATGAAGGTCTTTCCAGTCAAGAATTACGTACTAACAGTGCTATATTATACGTATGCGTGCCTGTTCCATAATTATTTGATACAGGACTCTCCAAGAAGCACGAAATAACATTGGTACGTATGTGTGCCTGTTCTATGCTTACTTGATGAAAGTCTTTCCCAGAAACACGTAATAACCTTTGTATGTAATACATATATGTGTTCCTGATCCATGCTTACTTGATGGTGGTCTTTCAAGAAACACGTAATAACCTTTGTATGTAATATATATATGTGTTCTTGATCTATGTGTACTTGATGAAGGTCTTTCAAGAAACACGTGGGGTATATAATACGTATGACTAGCTGTTCCGTGCTTACTTGATAAATGTCTTTCCGGCCAAGAATTACGTACTTTCATTGGTATATTATGTGTATGCGTACCTGTTCAATGTTTATTGGATGCAGAACTTTCCAAGAAGCACATACTAACATTGGTATATTATACGTATGTGTGCCTGTTCCAATTCGCAAGCAGCTCCTCAATGATAGTCTAGTTATATATAATCGACATTTAATTTAATCAACTATGGATCTATTGTAAATATGGTTAATGATACTCACCATAGCATCCGCAAAGTCTACACTTGTTTTACTATAGAAATAACAGGACAGTCCATGACTTAACCAACCGTTTGGACATGCTCCGTTGGCAACTGCAATATAATTTCCTGTATGTAACTGATGATACACGATTAGCATAAAGCTTATCTTACAGTCAATAGTTTTAAACATAAATTGACAACATTAGTCAGTTAGAGTCTATCTACAGTATCATTCTCATATAGTTTATAATATGTTATAGACTGTGCTCTTCCTATCAAGGATTACAAAACCAATCCTTTTTGAAAAATGGAGTTTAATATTGACGAGTTTCACTCTTGCTATTCAAGATGTTCGTTGATTGCTTTTACAGTGACACTCATATATGTAACGGGCACCTGCTTTACTGTCGTGTTGACAGCCTCTAGCTTAAGGTAGCAATACACAGTAATGAGTGTGTTTCGCATTTTGGCACCGGTGAAGTTTGTGAATATGAAAGCTATTGTGCAATAAAATTAATTTTTAAGATAACTGAAGAATAATATAGCATTCGACGTGTTTATATGAACATTAAGATAACGTTTTGCATGTTTTATGGGATATTTTCTGTCTTACGGTCAGTATTTTCATATTAATACCGGTCATAGGTGCAACAATTATTTTAATGTTTACTAACCGTTTTATTCGCCGGAACTGTTCGATGAAATGTTAAGGTAGAATGAGATGAAATGCATATGTTTTTTATTTGATCTCTTAATAGATAAATGTCAATGATTTCAGAAACTTCCTTACTGTGTATTCATTATTATTCGTTAGATACCAATGTTCATGGATGTCGTGGATACAGGTGAACCACGAGATTACATGTTCAACGAATAACTAATTTACTAAAGGCTGGTATGCTAACCTTGGCAAAACCACGAAATTAAAGATCCACGAACATACTAGTTTTCCTGAATCAACGAAAATTGGTACCCACGAAAATAAATGAATCCACAGTATTTGGACCGTGACATTTTCACCCCCATTTTGCAATATTTTGTATCAAATAAATATATATTGTTGCCATGGTTACACCAAAAACAGTAAGAGTTTTTCTGCAAACACGGAACTCTGTGATCACTATATATATATGTAAACGATTCCTCCAACATGCACACATATGACACAAACAATAAGCTCAATTTGTTAGAAAGCTAGTGAAAGAGGGTGGTTAATTGAATTTTTTTCCTAACAGTCTATTCCTACATAAGTGTATTTGGTGACCGCTCGGTATCGTCTTATTGTTTTTTTTTCAAACCGGGATAAACATGATAATGCTTCGTTTCTTATTGAGGGCTTTCATTTCATTCGAAACACCGTCGCCTCCAAGAGAAGGTATATAGTGTTGCACATGTCCGTCCATTCTTTCGTTCGTCCGTCAAAAGTGTAGTTTCCGGATGATAAGTAAAGTCCTGTACTGAAAACCAGTTTACTTGGAACTTCATTCTCTTAGCTTTACTGTGTACTAAAGTACATTCGGAAGATTACTACGTCATGTTAAGGAATAACGGGATTTCCCTTTGTTTATATGACAGTCACTAACCAGTTGTTATCGATATCGGACATCCCCACTTTAGACGAGCGATCAACTAGATGACCTTATGACTCAAGCCTGGAATTATTATATACAGGTAATATAGTTCGCCCACACATATAAAATCATTACAGTGGTGTCAGAAGTCGGCACGATTCCACTGATTTCTTCTGCGATTGTATTATTATATGGCGTTGTTATTTGTGATATATACGCTATTATCGTTTTCAGACTTTACATCTAAATAAAGTCTACACAGCCCCTTTTATTAACATTTAAACAATACACAGATTTTGCATTCACCATGTACATTTAAACAAAATAACTTTATAAAGAATTAAGGAATACATCTTCCACTTGCAAAGGGCTAATGTTTTGTCCAGATTTGGCTATACTTTAGGTCTTTTGGTTTGATCTTCAACGTTTGTATACGTTTTGGTTTTTTTAATATTTTGACCTCGAGCATCACTGAAGAGGCATTTATTGTCGAAATGCACATCTGGTGCAGTACAGTTGGTACCATTAATGCTATAACTATCACTGGCTCGATACCTCTGATGATGGACTGCAAGACCCAAGGGTATTACATGCCCAAAGGTCAGTACTTCGGTACTGGAATAAAAATACTGATATTGTTTGATTGAAATTTGCTGTTATCAAATTTTGAAAATCATTTGAAATCATTGAATACACCTCCCTTCTGCAAAGCTCTAATTCCTTGTCCGGGCGTGGTATACTTTAGATCCGTTTTGGTTTCATCAGCCCTTCAACGTTGGTATAAGTTAAGGGTTTTTTTTTAATATTTCGCCCTCGACCATCACTGAAGAGAGATTTATTCTCGAAATGCGCATCTGCTGCAGTAAAATTGGTACCATTAATGCTCCAATCTATGTATGTTGACGTTTGTTTTTGTTGCAGTTCAGAGTTCTGTTGTTCCGTTGTTTTCCTCTTATAGTTGATGTGTTTCCCTCGGTTTTGGTTTGTGAACCGGATTTGATTTCGCTTAATCGATTTATGACTATTGAACAGCGGTATACTACTGTTGCCTTTATTTACTATCACAGGGTCAATATCTCTGCTGGTGGATTGTTAGTTCCCGAGGGTATCACCTTCCCAGTAGCCAGTATTTTGGTACTCGCATGAAAATATGATTGAAATTTGCTGTGATCAAATTTTGAAAATATAGCCTAACAGATTATTCCCTAACAAAAAATGAACCGGAAAAAGTCATGGAATTCCAGTTATTTTGCTGAATAAAATATATAATAAATTTTCATATAATTACAAAATATTTTTTTTCAATAATTTTTGCTAATACAACATAAAGAGGTCAATAGATTAACATTTTCGATGATTTAAGAAAATGCAGGCGTCACACGCTCGGGACATTTACAACAGATGGCAATTCGATTATGGAATTTTGAATTTCGCGCGAAGATGGCCCCGAACTTGGTCAACAGCCAATAAACAAATAAAGAAAGTACGATTTCTACAGAAGTTCACACGATGACACCCCAACCACACATGAAGGCAACACAAAGATGTGAACTTTAATTTAGTTGTTTACCTGCAGGACACACGAAGGTCACACGATGACTACACGACGTCGTAACGAGAGTACGATGCGTTCGAACTAGGTCATAAAGGCGTCACGTGACCTCCTGATGTATATAACCTTCGCTCGACAGTGGGAAATTCAATTGCTGATCGGAGATTATTGGGAGCAACACATACAATACATTTCAACTCTATTTCAAATTTAGTTCAACTTTAACATACCACCAAGGCAATGAGAGAGGCAGAGGGAAGAGGAAATATAGAACTCAGAAGAGGAAAGCTGAGGATTAAAAGGTCAAAGAAGACAGCACTGAGTCTCCAACCAGAAAGAAAAGGGGAAGAAATCCAAGATGTCAGTCCTTGTCAAAGTAAAACTCCAGAGAGGTCTCCAGAGGGTCTCAAGGGTCGTCAGCGGTCTGAAAGATCTCCTCAGCAGTCTAGGAAGTATTCTCAGCACTTCCAAGAGTCTCGACAGCATTTACTTTCTCCCTATTTTCGTAACAGACATGCCAAATAATCGGATGAAGGTAAATATTTATAACTAATTTCTGGTATACATGAGGACTAGGAGTTATTCATTTTGTTATATATTCCGTAACATTGTCTTCCTGCATGTACTGAAAAAATATTTTCATTTGGTATCTTTTCAGATGAGTCAGCTTCCCCTGCCTTCCCTGCAGACAAGTCCAAGTCCAAGCCTCAAGTGGACAAAGGCGACAAATGGAAAAGCAAGACCACGAATAAGAACCCACCCCTGAAATACCATACATCTTCACAGAGACACAGAAGGAGGCAATCGCTCGCTGGGCGGAGAGTTAGAAGCTACTGTATGACATAAAGGACAAACAGTACAAAGACAAGGCATTAAGGAGGCAACTTTGGGAGGGAAAGGCTGCTGAGTCAGGTTTTAATTAGAAGTATACATTGCTGTCAATGAACATATCAATAATTTTACGAATTATTTTTTTTGATTTCTGTCATTGCAGATTATTCAATTCCGAACTGGTACCACACACAGAAGACTCAATTCTCGACGTAGAAGCCTCACATCATACATCACAGGAAGGATACACCAGCTAGTGTGAGCATATCATTGACATTACAAGCAATCTGAATTTTGTTGAACATTTTCAATTTCCAAAATGTTTATTTCCAAATATAACTTTCAAATGTATTTATATTTGTTTTCTATTTTTGTCTCTGCAGTTTAAGGACAAGTTTGAACAGGGTATACTACTGTTGCCTTTATTTGCCCTGGCTGAGACAGGTTAGCTGGCTAGGATTTACGACAGTACCATAGCGGGCAGTCTTGCAGATGAACACATGGACCCCCAAAGAAGTACACTGGCTACCTTACACCTTCGAGGACCAGGAAAGCCTGCAGAGGCCTGGTGTTGTGATCCCAGTCTGCACATCTCCAACCTACTTAATAGTCAGCCAACTTGAACAGGAGGGTGCTATCCACAGCGGTACCTACTACTTCGCCAGCAGAACTGCCCCCTCATCGTCAGCCGAGTTCCAGCCAAGTCCCAACAGCTAAGAGCTACAACAACAGCAGCAATACCATACCATCCGACCAACCAGCACTTCTATTCAGCGCTACGAACCTTCTCGTCAGGTTGCATTCGTCGAACTTCTTTGTATTCCTCCTTAGCAGAAAATCGGAGGTACTTGACAGCTAACACCCACCAGCCAGTCCAGATCCTCCTCATCCTCATCTACCAGCTCCGCCTCCGCCAATTTTTAAACCCAGTCGACAGTGTAAATGTCATCAAAGACATCGATCCTCAGCTTTAGTACCACATGACGTAAATAATAACAAAAGCCATTAACCAGAAATTCAGAGTCAGCTCATGAAAATAATCAAGGAAAAGAAAATCCAGAAAAAAGTCAGAAAAAAATCACACTGACATTTGAGATATTGTTAAATAGTATGGGACTTTAAATTTTCGAAACTTCAGATTTTAATTTATCAAATGTTGGGGATTTATTTTATTAATAAGCGGAAAAAATAACAAGCATTTTCAATCAAATATTCAAAAACAAACGCCATACACATTTTGCTTTAAGTTACAACACAATATGTGCAAATAATTGTTCTTCTTCACAATGTAAGTGTTTCCGTATCAATTTTACTGTCACTGCTTTCTGGAAATAATGATATGATCATTTTGTCCTGCCATGGCACCGAACCAGTCATTGAGGTAAAGTAGTGTTCCATCATTAACACGTATATGGAAGAATTTTTCTTCATACCGTAAACATTAAAGACATGTTCTATCATTAACATGTATATGAAGGAACTGTTCCTTCATTGATAAACATTAAAACCCTATGCTTTCATCAACATCTGTATGAAAGGACGGTTCCTTCATTAATGCACATTAAAGACCTGTTCTATCATTAACATGTATATGAAAGGACTGTTCCTTCATTGATAACTATTAAAGACCTGTTCTATTATCAACATATGAAATTACTTTTTCCTTATTAATTAAAAACCTGTTCTATAATCGATATATTAAACGACTATTTTTACATTACTAGTAATTAAAATGAAAACCTAGTTATGAGCATCTCTGACGAGACATTGATTGTCGAAATGCGCATCTGGTGCAGAACAATTGGTACTATTTATGTTGTTACTACAGAGGAAGCATATATTATGGTTAATAAGCATCAATATATGTAACGACTATTCATTTATTGAATAACATTTATAAACCTGTTCTATTTACCTGCATAGAAAGCATGAGAGAAATACAAAAGCTGTATATAAACTGAACTCATATTCCACTTCTTAGATAAACCTAACGCTAGCCCTACTATATATTCAACTAAGCAGTTCATCTTATCATTTTATTACAGAAAGATAACACGCCACAAGGACAATTAAATTCAGTTACGGTAATTCCAGTATATACTTACTTCAGTGACGGTAATCTACATCCTGCTCATTATCTGTTTCCTTTCCTTAGATCTGTGTCCTATGACGGCATGACACTCAAATATGTGGCCCTTTCCTCATATTTGTGTCCCGTGACGTCATAACAGCTCTTTGTTCCCATTCGTGTCTTTTTTTTAAAGAAGACTTTAGTAATGTGACGTAAATTTGGACAGGCACGTGTATAGTACGGCGTGCTTAAAATGCTCAGCCATAACCTATTCTAAGACCGTTGTGTAACAACAGAACATAATAACAAACTGTTGAACGTTGTTTTCAATTTAGACTTGTTTATATTTTTTTTTATTTGAGCTTGCATTATATTTGCCTTTGGCGATTGCCAAATAAACATATGTTATATGGCCTTCCAAATACCGTTTCGATTCCTAACATTACTTAAGAGACATTAATTGTCGAAATCCGGATATGGTGTACTAATTTTTGCACCTTTTGTTTGCGGTACACCATCTTTTCCGCAAGTTTTCTGTTTGGTATTAAATTAATAGTTAAGATTCATTTTGTTACATCTGGTGATCCGTTTATTTGGCAATCGCCATTGGCAATCAGCAGGGTTTAAGAACATCCGTTGTTCGACCTGCTAGTCAAATGCGTTTTGTTAAAATATACTTTTTCACTTTTTCGGTTTTTTGGAAAATGTTGTTTGTGCTGTATTAAGACCCCTCTACCAAGAAATTTGTTTTGCATTCACACGTATAAAAATTGCGGTTTTTATCCAACGCAATCATAGGTGTGAACGTTCGTTGTTTTCAATTTAAACTTGTATATATATATATATATATATATATATTGGGTTTGTTTGAACCATAAGGTCAGCACAAAGCTCACAAACCAACTTACAAAAGAATAATAAAAAGACGCAAAATATTTTTTCCGGTTGTTTGACTTTCAAGACTTCTTTACTTATTTGACGACGACCACCACCTATTATGTCTTTAATATTATGACTGTTTGCGCAAAATAAACTATGTCTTTGATTTAAGAATGATTAAAAGAAAATTGATAATAAGGTTAACTACCAACTGAAAAAAAAGTATAAAAGAGAGGCGAAATATATACCAAGTGAACATTCAAACTCCTATGTCGCAAATGAACTGACAACGCCATGGCTAAAAAAGAAACTGACCAACAGACAACCAATAGCACACTAAACATAACATACAAAACTAAAGACTGAGAAACACGAACCCCAACAAACACTCGAGGTGATCTCAGATGTTCCGGAAGGGTAAGCAGATCCTGCTCCACATGTGGCACCCGTCGTGCTGCTCATGTAAGTACAAACCCGGTGATAAGTCTAATTCGGTAAGTCACAATCGGGGAAAAGGGGACGGGATTTTAGTTTTTTACACTTTTTTTTAATTTGCGAAAAGCTTTTAGCCTCTCTTCTTCCAGTTCCATGCCTATCTCTCCTTGGTCCCTTCCTTCTGACTCCAGCTTCTCGCCGTACATTCCAAGGCTCCTTTTTCACTGTCGAACCCCCTAGGTACATAGTTTAACACGCATTAACTGTTCAATGGGATTCACTGGGCTCTTTTTATTTGAATACGACAGTCGTATTGTGACAGATAAAATATTTCCTCGAAAACGTTTTGATAAAAAGTAAAATAACAAAAATACCAAACTCCAAGGAAAATTCAAAACGGAAAGTCCCTTATCAAATTGGAAAATTAAGTGCTCAAAGACATCAAACGAATGGAAAACAACTGTCATATTCCTGACTTGGTACAGACATTTCCTTACGTAGAAAATGGTGGACTAAACCTTGTTTTATAGCTAGTTAAACCTCTCACTTGTATGACAGTCGCATACAATGTGTGAACAAAACAAACAGACATAATAGGTAAAAATGTCAAAAATAAGCAGTCAACAATGTGTTATAATCTTAATCAATTTAAAACAAATGCTAACAAAGAAAAACAAAATGGCATATAGACAAAGCACATAAGCAAAAATGAAAGACAAGAATACAAAAAATGACGATAGCTCAATAACACAATGGCGAGATGTATAAGTACCGAGCCACGCCAAGAGGATATTACCAAAAATAGACTAAACAGTAAAGTAAATAATATACAAAGACAAATAAAAGATAATTATGACATCAACACAAAGTACAGTTCATACCTTGTTGAAATGAACATAGATTTCTGAGGTCTATGATGCCATAAAGAATCTGCGAAAAGGACACATATTTGCGGCTCTACATAGATTTGATGTTTACATATGTCTCTACACTTTCCAAACATAAGGTCTCCAACATACCTGATGAAGACTATTCTAGACACCTTCTTGATGATGATTATACTAGACAAAATATTAGTTCTCCAAATTACCTGATGGTGATATTCTAGACAAACATTAGGTCTCCAACGTACCTGATGAAGATTGTTCTAAACAAATATTATGTGTCAAACGTATCTGATGATGATTATTCTAGACAAACATTATGTTTCTAACGTACCTGATGATGATAATTCTAGACAAACATAATGTGTCTAACGTACCTGATGATGATAATTCTAGACAAACATTATGTGTCTAACGTACCTGATGATGATAATTCTAGACAGACTTTAGGTCTACAACGTACCTGATGATGAATATTCTAGACAAATATTACGCCACTAAAGTACCTGGTGAACATAATTCTAGACAAATATTAGGTCATCAATGTTCCTGATGAATATTATTCTAGACAAACATTATGTGTCCAACGTACCTGGTGAGGATGATTCTAGACAATAATTAGGTCTCCAACGGACCTGATGATGATTATTCTAGACAAACATTAGTTCTCCAACGTGCCTGATAAAGATTATTGTAGACAAACATTAGGTCTAAAACATACCTGATGATGATTATTCAAGACAAACATTACGTCACCAACGTACCTGGTGATGATAATTCTTGACAAATATTAGTTCTCCAACGTACGTGATGACGATTATTCTAGACAAACATTAGTTCTCCGACGTACCCGATGACGATTATTCTAGATAATAATTAGTTCTCCAACGTATGAATAAGAATAAGAATATTTATTGAATCCAATTAAAGGGCCCGTTTCCGAGCACACACATTTTAACACACTATTTAGTATGTAAATATTTATAAAGAATTAACCACAGATCCAACACTAAATACTATTCGAAGGATCAACACCATCCTTCAAGAGATGTTCGACAAAAGCATATAGACAATGACACCTTTGATTATCTCCGACCTCTTGAGAACGAAGCAAAGGCCGGAAGATTCTATATGTTGCCTAAAATACATAAAACGGGCAATCCAGGTCGACCAATTGTTTCAGCAAATAGTCATCCAACTGAAAAGATATCAGAATTTGTAGACCATCATCTAAGACCTCATGTGAAAGAACTACCCTCTTACATTCAAGATACGACTGATTATCTAAAGAAAATGGAAAGCCTCAATCCTCTACCAAGCAATACTATACTTGCATCCATGGACGTGTCTTCTTTATATACCAACATTCCACAAGACGAAGGAATAGCAGCGTGTGAAGAGGTATGGAACACTCGTAGTGAAAAAAATCCTCCAACTGAGTGCCTTGTTACACTTCTGAAACTAGTGCTAGAGAACAACAACTTCTCTTTCAATGAAAACATTATCTCCAGATAGACGGTACTACTATGGGCACAAAATGGCCCCGTCATATGCCAACATATTTATGGGCCGACTTGAAAACGCCTCTTGGCTAGTGCTCCATACCAGCCCTTATCATGGTTCCGATTCATTGACGATATTGATTTCAAATGGACAGATTCACAAGAACATCTTAATGAATTTCTAGGACACTGTAACTCTTTCCACCATTCAATAAAATTTACATATGAATCATCTATGGAGAAAATAAACTTCCTCGACACTACGAGTTACATCAAGAACGGAACCATTATAACGGACCTTCATACCAAACAAACGGACAAACATCAATTCCTTTCTCCTAAAAGTTGCCATCCTAAACACTGCTCCCGTGGCATCCCAGTCAGCCAGGCATTGCGAATCAAGAGAATATGCTCTACTGAAAATACGCAAAATGCTAGACTTGGACAACTACGTAAACATCTAGTTGTTCGAGGGTACAATAACAACATCATTGATAGCGCTTTCGAAAGAGCAAACAAAACTAGTCGCCAAGAACTTCTAGAGTACAAAGAGAAGAATAAAGCAGCTAACAGAACACCCTTGTACTCACTTACCATCCTGATTTTAAAATGTGTCTTCCATTGTTCAGAAGCATTGGAAAATTATAGAAAATGATTCAAATCTTAAAAAGTATTTTCCTCACCACCAGTCATGGCCTTCAGAAGACCTAAAACATCCGTGACAAATTAGTGACATCTGTATTAGCAAAGCAGCCTACTCCATCTCCCGGTTGCTACAAACAATGTGGTCGAAGGAACTGCTTGTGTTGTAAAGCTGCCAATACAAGCAGTTCTTTTATCAGCTCCGTTACTAAACAAAATTATACCATCTACTCAAATTCCAACTGTAAAACGGAGAACTCAATTTATATATTAACATGTGACACTTGTGGCATTCAGTATGTGGGAGAAACATTGGACAAATTTAATATTCGGCTCAAATGCATATATATATATATATATAGTATTAATTATACAGTAATTGCAAAGATATATTAAAAATAAATGATGAGTTAACTCTACTCCATACCAGCCGGTTTTTGAAATAAATAAAATAGAATATTAACCCTCTCTAAAACATAAAAAAATACATCACTACTACATGTATATTTAGTTTCTGGAATGCAAATTTTCTCTTATTTCAAAACAAGTTCTAATAAATCTTGACACTGACGTATATGATAAAGATTATTCTAGCCAATAATTAGTTCTCCAACGTACCTGATGATGATTATTCTAGACAAACATTAGGTATCCAACTTACCCGATGAATATTATTCTAGACAAACTTTAGGTCTCAAACATACTTGATGATGATTATTCTAGACAGGAATTAGTTCCCCAAAGATCATGATGGTGATAATTCTAGACAAACATTAGGTCACCAAAGTAAATGATGGTGATAATTCTGGACAAAGATTTGCTCACCAAAGTAACTGATGATTCTCATTCTAGACAAACATTAGGTGTCCAACGTACATGATGAATATTATTCTAGACAAACATTAGATGTCCAACGTGCCTGGGGAAGTTTATTCTAGACAAAAATTAGCTGTCCAACGTACATGATGATTCTCATTCTAGACAAACATTAGGTGTCCAACGTGTCTGGGGAAGATTATTCTAGACAAAAATTAGTTGTCCAACGTACATGAGGAATATTATTCTAGACAAACATTATGTGTATAACGTACCTGGTGATGAATATTCTAGACAATAATTAGTTCTCCAACGAACCTGGTGAAGATTGTTCTAGACAATAATTAGGTCTGCAAAGTACCCGATGAACATTATTCTAGACAAACATTAAGTTCCCAAAGTACCTGATAAAGATTATAAATAAACAAACACTAGTCTCCAACGTACCTGACTAATGATGATCATTTTAGACAAACATTAGGTCATCAAAGTAACTGATGAAGATAATTCTAGACAAACATTAGGTATCCAACGTGCCTGGTGAAGATTATTTTAGCCAAATATTAGTTGTCCAATGTGCACGATGAATACGATTTTAGACAATATGATGTGTCTAACGTACCTGATAACGATCATTCTAGACAAACATTAGGTCTCTAAAATACCTGATGGTGAATATTCTAGGCAAACATTAGGTCATCAAAGTACCTGATGAAGGTTATTCTAGACTTATATTATGTGTCCAAAGTACCTGATGAAGATAATTCTAGACTAACATTACGTTTCCAAAGTACCTGATGAAGATTATTCTAGACTAGCATTATGTGTCCAAAATACCTGATGAAGATTATTCTAGACTAACATTATGTGTCCAAAGTACCTGATGAAGATTATTCTAGACTAACATTATGTGTCCAAAATACCTGATGAAGATTATTCTAGACTAACATTATGTGTTCAACGTACTTGATGATGATTATTCTAAACAAACATTAGGTCATCAATGTACCTGGTGAAGATAAATCTAGACTAACATTAGGTGTCCTACGTACCTGATGACGATTATTCTAGACAAATATTAGTTGTCCAACGTTCATGATGAATATTATTCTAGACAAACATTATGTTTCCAACGTAGCTGATGATGATTATTCTACACAAACATTAGTTCTCCAACGTACCTAAGAATGATTATTTTTAGACAAACATTACTTCTCCGACGTGCCTGATAAATATTATTCTAGACAAATATTAGTTGTCCAACGTACATGATGAATATTATTCTAGTAAAATTGAGAATGGAAATGGGGAATATGTCAAGGAGACAACAACCCGACCAAAGAGCAGAAAACAGCCCTAGGCCACCAATGGATCTTCAACACAGCGAGAAAATCCCGCACCCGGAGACGGGCTTCAGCTGGTCCCTAAACATAAATGTGTACTAGTTCAGTGAAGATTGACAACGGAGTAAAACGGGTGGCGAAAGATATCAAAGGAACATTCAAATTTATAAGTCGAAAACAAACTGACAACACCATGGCTAAAAAAAAAAGACCAACAAACAAACAAACCACAGTACACAAAACACAACATAGAAAACTAAAGACTGCGCAACACATTCAAGTAGTGATGATGGAAATCAGTTGTGAAAACAAATATTAGTAGTGACAACGGAAATCAGTCGTGAGTGCGAAAATTATTTTTGACAACGGAAATCATTCGTGACAACGGATTTCAATTGTGACAAAGAACGAAAATCTATCGTGGCAACAGAAATAAGTCGTGACAACTGAAACAAGTCGTGACCGTGGGAATCAGTCGTGACAACGGATTACAGGTGACGACAACGGAAACAAGTCATGGCAGTGAAAGTCAATCGTGACCACGGCAAATATTTCATTTTCTTTACTTATCGTTTTCGTACTTTTAAGCAGGATTCCTCAACGAACAATGATTAAATAACACATATACAACATGCAAAGTTTATTTCAACCAATTATCTCCGTACCACCAGGACGAAGTCTGAAAAGAGTAAACAAAAAGATGTTATATCATACATTTATATATACCGCGTCTACATACATTTCTATTATGCATTTATATATACATGTCTACATACAGTTTAAATAGTCATGTCTACATATTTCGTATGATGTGTCATGGTAGGATGGCATTTATACCTTGTATACATAAAGTTTAATGATACATTTCAATATGTTTAATGTTTCCGGGAAGGATGACATCAAACTTCGTCTACATAAAGTTTGATTGAAATTTTCTATATACCTCGTTTAATGTGCCCGGGAAGGAAGACATTTCTACATACCTTGTATAATATGTCCGGGTAGGGTGACATTTCTATATACCTCGTATAATGTGTCAGGAAGGGGGACATTATATAAATAACACATAGCTGAGAGGGTGATAGAACAGATTGTTACCCCGAGAAAACATTGTCAACTGAGGCGAAGTCAAGGTTGACAATGTCTTTTCGAGGGGTAATAATCTGCTTTATCACCCTCTCAGATATGTGTTATTTAATTTATTATACTGAATGCTCTGTTATTACTGTCTATTAAATTTCAAATTCAAAGTAATAAACTATGTCGTCTTGTACATAACAATCATCCGTATTTATTAAAGCGCACACTTGAGCAAAAAAGAGGGACGAAAGAAACCAGAGGGACAGTCAAACCCACAGATCGAAAACAAACTGACAACGCCATGGCCAAAAGCAAAAAGACAAACAGACAAACAACAGCACAGATGATACAACATAGAATACTAAAGACTGAGCAACACGAACCCCACCAAAAACTGGGGGTGATCTCAGGCAAGCGTCTCCGTGAAGGGTAATAGAGTACTTGCCATGGGAGATGTAAATTGTCTCCCTCGTATTGACCAATCAAAGTCTGGCATTTTAACATGAAGTATAATAATTATATATACCTCATCATAATAAAGTTTAAAATGATGACGAAGTCCTAAATAACAGTAAGAAAATCAATATACTAATGAATCTAAAATCGTTAACTTTTTTTCGAAACAGTGAATTACCACGTTCTCATTCTGGTGACAGCGGTTATGTTGAATTCAAATTACCAAATAAGGAATAACAATAGTAATATTTGGACAAATATTTTCAATTTATTTTGTTTGTGTACGTTTTAATATGAGTCTTGTGCTTATTCAATACAGGACTGGGCTGCAAACAAAAGAAGTTCTCTATATCTCTCTCTGCGGAAAAATACCTGATCATGTAATATGGTAAAGAGTTATTTTTTGTTTAGCCTTCAGTTATGAAAACAATAATGTAGGGTGTCCCAAAAGTAAGGATTGTTTTTCAATGTCATAATTTGTAAAATGTAAAAATGATTGTTGGCTTAAGTACATTTTACTATTGTTTTTGTTTTGTTTTTTTTTTTTTGAATGAAAAAAATCAGTATTTAAATAATAATATATATGGACTTAGTCCTCTTTCACAAGTAACACCTACCTCATATTAAAAGATTTCTATATACTTCGTATAATTCGTCCTGGTGAGGTGACTTGTCTATATAATTCACAGAATGTGTGCAGTTGAGTGACATTTATTTATTTTTCGTCTACATAAAGTTTTATAAACATTTCTTTTGATCTCGTATAATTAGTTATCAAAGGTACCAGGCTTATAATTTAATACGCCAGACGCGCGTTTCGTCTACATAAGACTCATCAGTGACGCTCAGATCAAAATATTCATAAAGCCAAACAAGTACAAAGTTATAATATATTCTGGTAGAGTGACATAGATATAAGAAGATGTGGTATGAGTGCCAATGAGACAACTCTCCATCCAAGTCAAAATTTATAAATGTAAACCATTATAAGTCAAACACGGAGCCTAGGCTAACATCGAACAGTAAGCTATAAAGGGCCCCAAAAATTACTAGTGTATAACCATTCAAACGGGAAAACCAACGGTCTAATCTATATAAAAAAGAGAAACGAGAAACACTTATGAACCACATCAACAAACGACAACTACTGAACATCAGATTCCTGACTTAGGACAGGTGCAAACAAATGCAGCGGGTTTAAACGTTTTAATGGTACCAAACCTTCACCCTTTTTCTGAAACAATAGTGTAACATCACAACATAGAAAGACACACTATAAAATATCAACTGAAATAGCTTAACTCAATCAAAGGACATAGTAACACCATTGAACATACACTGAACAAATAAATTTGACCTATGATACAATGTAAATTCAAAATAAATAACTACTTCGAATAATAATGTGTCCGGGTAGTAAGGCATTTATAAATAGATAAATATATATATATATATATATAGAGAGAGAGAGAGAGAGAGAGAGAGAGAGAGAGAGAGAGAGAGAGAGAGAGAGAGAGAGAGAGAGAGAGAGAGAGAGAGAGAGAGAGAGAGAGAGAGAGAGAGAGAGAGAGAGAGAGAGAGAGAGAGAGAGAGAGAGAGAGAGAGAGAGAGTCTATAAGAATCTACCAACCAGCAAACTTAATAGGTATTGGATCATCAAAATTGACAATACTACACAAACGGGGAAAACCATATAAGTCTAAAAGATTGTGTAACAATACCGATTCCATCTATCTATCGGTATTGTTACACAATCTTTTAGACTCATATATATATATATATATCTCGTTCATCTATATAAAGTGTAACTTTCATGTATATATACCTCGAATGATGTGTCCGGGTAGAATGACATGTATAAATGCCTCGTATAACGTGAGTAGTATAGAGGTGGTTTTCAAGTCGTATTTGAGGGGTGCATTGCGGAATTTGATTCCTAATGTCGTCGCAAGATCAGAACTAGATATGGCGCATGTGTGAGCGGAAGTAATTTTCGGAATTTCACGGCTGGGTATGTAAGGTGTATGATTCTTCTCTTGTTTTTACGTTAAGTGTAATGGTCATTTACGGGCATTAAAAGGATGAAAAGTGGATTGAAGTTGTGTCATGAATTAACCAATCGAATAGTTGGAAATTTCATCATAGAAAAGTAACGTTGCGGAAAATTTCCACCAAATGAAAACCTTGTCACATGGTGCTTTCTACGAAGTCTGCGTTCTCATGTTCTGATGCGGAACGGATCAATTAAAGTTTCAGAGGAATTGATTTCCCAATGTTAACAAAGGGAGATAACTAGGTTTTCCTATTTTGTATGGCGTAACTTCCGATTAATGACATTACCTTTAACGACACAGTACTGTACCTGCACACAATAAAACAAACTGTAAAAATAAGTTGGAAAGGGTTTGACGTACTAGACAGGTACTTATCACAAATATCAACTTATAGTTGGACAAAAGATACTAGATACCGAAAAGTAAGAGTATTCAAAGAAACTGTTCAAATTGCAGTTTCAATAAACAAATAAACTATGTTTACCAGTGATGTTTAACTTGTCTTAAATATCAATCTGTACATGTCAAACAGATTTAGCGAAAATACGTCATATGAATTCTACAAAAACAGTACCATTAACGACAATATTGAAAGAAATTACTACAATGTGAGTTTGATATGCTGTCAGAAGAAGTTTATAAAAAGGACCAATACGTTTACTTATAGATTGATCCTTCTATATTTGGTTTTTTTGGCTTTGAACTAGCTTTCAGTGAATGCGAGTACTCTTAATTCGGTACTTTGTGTCTATTGTTTTTATGTTAGTACCGATTTTTTCAGTTAAGCTAATGGCAATTGATTTTTACAGTTTGTTCCTATGTTGTGCTGTTACATTAATGTCTCAGGTTAGGGGAGGGTTGAGCGTTCACAAATATAGTTAATCCAGCCACATTCTTTATGTTCCTCTCCCAAGTGAGGAGCCTATTATTGTTCAGTGGTGTCGTTGGTTCATGTCTGTTATATTTGTTTTTCGTAAACTGTTTTGTTATAAATTAGGTTGTGAGTTTTTTGGTTTGAATTGATTAAGATTTTCATGCCTTTTACAGCCGCCTTTACGGTATGGCTTTTTCGCATTGTTGGAAGCCATACGGTGGCCTGTAATTGCTTACATCAACTTCATTTGAATTTTGGTGGATAGTTGTCTCATTAACAATCATCCCACCTCTCTTTATTTTCATGTTTATCATCTTATTTATTTACGAAATGAAAGAGAGAAAGAAGTGCAGCTTTTAAAAGAATGAGTAAATGTTTCATGAAGAAATTATATAACTTATATAAAATCTGCTCCTTCATCACACTTTTCATTAAGAAACATTTGTACTGAAAAACTGAAAGGTATGATGAAATGGACCCCCAGATAGGTACAATTCAAATTTAGTGAATGTAAATGCCATTGCTGATCTAAATATATATTTAATAATGAATATTTTTGGCACACAGTAATAAAAAAATAACAAAAATACCGAACTCCAAGGAAAATTCAAATCGGAAAGTCCTTCTCAAATGGCAAAATCAAAAGCTCAAACACATCAAACGAATGGATAACAACTGTTGCCTTTATTCATATTCCTGACTTGGTACAGGCATTACCTCACGTAGAATATGGTGGATTAAACCTGGTTTTATAGCAAGCTTAACCTCGCACTTGTATGACAGTCGCATAAAATTCCATTATATTGACAAAAATGTGTGAACAAAACAAACAGACATAATAGGTAAAAATGTCAAAAATATGGGTACAGCAGTCAACATTGTGTTAAAAGTTCGTTCAGATGATATGTATTATGTTTCATAAAAATACTGTTAATGTATACTTACAACAGAACTTTGTGTAGGGAACAATTAATTAATGTTTTGTTATTCATACGTACACTTTTTCACAGATGAAGAAGGCTAGCTTGTCCGAACAGAAGTCATCATGCCATGTAAATCCAGTACTGTACCACAGTATTCCACAGTTTTCACTCTGACGGGAGTCTGGTTGTCCTTTCTCCCAATGACTATACATGTTGGACAATTCTCTCCCACTTTCAATCCATGTCCATTCATTTTGTATGACGACATCTGTCAGTCCTACCCAGTATCCATGTGGGGAGCAGAATCTACAAACACATGATAGAGAAAAATAACACAATCATCACATCAGAAAATATCTATTAATTTTCATGTATAGGATAGTACAAATGCATGAAAGAGAGAGATTACACAACCATGAACGTATCTATCAGATCTATCAAGTTTACATAAGTTTGTAAACATCTACAAGCATATTACGAAGAGATTACACCACCAGTCACATCTGAAACAGCAACAGCATTACTGTATCTATCAGATCTATGCAGTTTCAATGTGAGAGAACATGATCTACAAACAGATGACGAAAAGAGAACAACATGTATCATAACTGTATCTATCAGATCTATCCAGTTTCAATGTGAGGGAACAGGATCTACAAACATATGACGAAAAGAGAACAGCACGTATCATAATTGTATCTATCAGATCTATCCAGTTTCCATGTGAAGGAAATATCAATTGAGGGTCACAATAAAAAAAAAAATACACGACAAAGAGAGTACATATCAATCACATCTTTTACTATAGAAACATTGCTGTATCAATAAAAAGTAAAATAACAAAAATACCGAACTCCAAGGAAAATTCAAAATAGAAAGACCCTTATCAAATGGCAAAATCAAAAGCTCAAACACATCAAACGAATAGAAAACAACTGTCATATTCCTGACTTAGTACAGGCATTTCTTATTTAGAAAATGGTGGATTAAACCTGGTTTTATAGCTAGCTAAATCTCTCACTTGTATGACAGTCGCATAACATTCCATTATATTGACAAAAATGTGTGAACAAAACATACGGACATAATAGGTAAAAATGTCAAAAATAGGGGCACAGCAGTCAACATTGTGTTATAATCTTAATCACTATAAAAACAAACAAATATATCAACAAAGAAGAACAAAATGGCATATACACAAAGCACATAGGCAAAATGGAAGACAATAATACAAAAATTAACCATAGCACAATTACACAATTACGGGATGAATGTATGTTCGGGTTGATACCTTCGTTATTCGGAGCTGCGAAGGTACAGTGGTATCCATGAACACTTCCTAACAGGATTAATGGAGATGTGTCACTAACATATGTACAACCCACCACAATGGACAAATCACCAACCCAATACCACGGTAGTGCAAAAGTGATGTATAAGTACCGAGCCACGCCAAAGGGATATTACCAAAAATGGACTAAACAGTAAAGGTAATAATTTACATAAACAAATAAAGAGCACTATAACACATAATTAAGATGATGAACAGTATCTAGAATCCATACTTCAAGACCATCATGTATTATTTGTGAAGTTGATACGGAATATTTATCAACAAGGTCTTGGTATCTTCCCATGAACTTTTTTTTAGAAAAAGGACGAGAAGTTGATTTTGGTACTGAGATGACCGCTTATGTCAAATTCAAGGTACAAGTCTAAAAATGAGGCGGATGAAGCCGTGTCTGATTTTTCTTCAATTTCTAGTTCTGAAGGATATGTTAATTGATCCCAGTCAGAAAAGTTTGAATTGTAAATGGAAAGAACATCATCGATATATCTGAATGTGAAATTAAATGATCTGGCTTCTTTGGTCTTTTTGTTTTTGACAAGTGTCTGAAGGAACTCCGACTCATATGAAAATATGAAGATGTCGGCAAGGAGAGTCGCACAGTTCGTTTCCATAGGAATGCCGACAATCTGTTGAAAAAGTTTACTTCCAAATTCAACAAATATGTTGTCAATAAGAAACTCCGGCATACTGATCACTTGTTTTACCTTTTTGCTCACTATTAACAAAATATGCCGTATGGTATCCCAAAGTAATAAGTTTATAGCGTATGCTTCCATTTTTTTTTTTTTTTTTTTATTGAAAAGCATTGTGGATTATTTCTTTTAGACGATTTTTCAATTTCACATGATGAATGGTGGTATACAGGGTTGAAAAATTAAAAGTTTTGATAGAACTAATTTCAGTGAAAGATCGATATTTAAAATTATCCAGAAGTTCTTTAGAGTTTTTTAGAATCTACATATGGTTAATACCACTACGCGAGTAAACAGTTTAACAGTATTTCTGAAGACCCTTTTTCACTGCGGACAGAATCAGATCTATCCAGTTTCCATGTGAGGGAAATATCAATAGAGGGTAATAATAAAGAAATACACGCCAAAGAGAGTACATAATTAATCACATCTTTAACTATAGAAACAGTGCTGTATCTATCAGATATATCCAGTTTTCATATGAGGGAGCAGAATAAACAAGTTTAATTACTTTGAACAATATTTTATTCAAATAATTTGAATTCGATTGAACAACAGGCCAAGCCTATGTTAGCCCTCTCTTCAGAATATACAAATACATGACTAAAAGATTACACTGACAATCACATCGGAAACTAAATTAATATTACAGTATCTATAAGATTTATCAGTTTCCAAGAAGGGGACGAGAATCTATAAAAACACGACTAAACGATTACACTGAAAATCACATCTGAAACTACATTAATATTACTGCATCTATCAGATTTATCTATTTCCATGTGGGGACCAGAATCTACAAACACATGAAAAAAGATCACACAGACAACCACATCTGAATCTACATTACTATTACTGTATCTATTAGATTTATCAGTTTCCATGTGGGGGACGAGAATCTATAAATACATGGCTAAAAGATTACACTGACAATCACATCTGAAACTACATTAATATTACTGTATCTTTCAGATTTATCAGTTTCTATGAAGGGCACGAGAATCAACAAACACATGACAAAACGATTACACTCACTCACAGCTGAAACTATATTAATATTACTGTATCTATCATATTTATCAATTTCCATGTGGGGACAAAAATTTGCAAACACATGGCCAAAAGATTACACTGACAACCACAACTGAAACTACATTTATATTACTGTATCTATCAGATTTATCAGTTTCAATGTGGGGGACAAGAATTTACAAACACATGACTGAAAAATTACATTTTCAATCACATATGTTTTTGTTGTACTTGCTATTCGTCCTTTTTGGTATGATCGGCTATTCAACGTTTGTATTTGGTTAGTAATTTAAATTTGTTTTGACTTTAACATCACTTTATTTTTAATTGTCGAACTTTGTTTTAGGTGCAGTAAAATTGGTACCGTTACTCCGTTACTCTTCTTAATAAGATATCAAGTTCTAGATATTCAAAATAAGGGGTGAAATAATATTCGCGCTGTATACTGTTATGATATTGTAACTATTATATTTATTTAGTTGGCCTAATTTGTTTTGTGTGGCCTAAGAATGTTTACATTGTTTTATATACATTGTGTACAAAATAAAATACATTGTGTTACAACTATGCAGTTTAGAATTCACTGGAACATTCATTGATACTCATGGAATGATTAGAACTTTCTATTTCACTTACATAACGTTTCCATAATGATCATAACAAAAGATGCGTAATTTATATTTCTAGCGTTGTCTAGAAATTTCTGTTTGAGTATTTAAATGCAGACCAAAAGTTAATAATATATATAGAGATTTGGACATAGACATAGATAGACTTAGACATCGATAGACATCAACATTCTCTGCAGTTGGATTGACACTTTTATTTACAAACTACATCATACTAGATTGTGACCAATTGGATATAATATTCTGTGGATTCCGTGAAGATTTCGGATAAAGAAAAGATAAAAGATTGGACTCGTATTTTGACAGTTAAGTTGACATTTCTTTTGTGTAATACTTTTTGTAAACTAGTGTATAATAAATCTTGTTAAATTTTATTATTGATTTGTGTCTTTTGTTGGCTACAATTAAAAGGCGATTTTCTGACATAACAGAAATTGGGGCTCAAGTCCGGGATAACGTTAATATCTTATTTAAAAAAATATTTGTTCAGTATTTTTATTAGAAATAGCCAACAAATTCTACAAAATGGCATTTGAAGCCGGTAAATTTTGAAAACGCCAGACCTGGAGAAGTTTGATAATTTAAAGAAAGAGGAATTAGTGTTGCTTGCTAAACATCTGAAATTAGACTTTAGAGTATCTATGAGAAAACAAATTATAAAAATTTGGTAATAGACAAATTAGTTGACGCAGAAATTTTAGGTGAAGAGGCTCTTGATCTTAAGGTCGAAAATGTTGACGCTATCAAATTAAAACAGCTTGAATTAGAACATGAACTTAAATTAAAACAATTGGAAAAGAAAAGAAGAAAGGCAGGCAGAACTTGAAATGAAGGAAAGGCAGGCAGAACTTGAAATGAAGGAAAGGTTAGAGATGGAGAAGATGAAAGAAAAGAAAAGAAGATGAATTTAAATTAAAACAGGCAGAACTTGAAATGAGGGAAAGGTTAGAGATGGAGAAAATAAAATTGAAATGGTCAAAGGAGAAAGTAACACTAATGTACAGTCGAAATCAGAACATTTTGATGCAGCAAAAATATACGTTTGGTTCCCAGATTTTGTGAAAAACAGTCGATAAATATTTTCCACAGTTTGAGAAAATTGCTCATAATTTGAAATGACCGAAGCCTTTTGGACTACAATGCTGCAAAGTTTTTTGAGGGCAAGGCCGCTGAAATTTACTCAGCACTTTAATCCGAACGAAGTTCTGATTATGACACGGTTAAAAGGAAGTTTTGAAAGCTTATGAGCTAGTGCCAGAAGCATATAGACAGAAGTTTAGATCTTATAAAAGTTTGATTCACAAACCTATGTTGAATTTGCTAGGGAAAAGAAGACCTATTTGATAAATGGCTTACGTCAAAGAAAATAGATAACAATTTTAAGAACCTAAGACAACTGATGTTATTAGAAGAGTTCAAGCAATGTGTTCATTTAGACTTAAAACACATTTAGATGACAAAACTGTTGAGACATTACAAGATGCAGCTGTTATTTCCGATAATTATACCCTTTCACATAAGAGAAGTTTCAAAGGTCAAAATTTTAATACTTGAGTGGAAATTACAAGAATCAAAGCACTGAGCGTACTGATAGTAAGCCTGTTGCACAGAATAAGAGTCAGTCTAGTTATAATATGTCTAGTCCGAAATTTGATACTTTTGAGAAGAAGTCACTGACTTGTGCTTATTGTAAGAAGAATGGTCACCTGATGGCTGATTGTTTCAGACTCCAGAAGAAGAATGAAAGAGATAATAGGCCCAAGACCAGTGCTTGTACGACACCCCGTGTTACCAATACGTTGGAATGTCCTGCGAGTCAGGCTTTTAAGTCCAGTTTTTGTGATTACATGGAGGATTATAAACCCTTTATGTCTGATGAGTTTGTTTCTATTGTTGATAATACTACTCCTCAACCTATTAAGATTTTACGGGACACTGGAGCTTCTCAGTCTTTATTGTTAGAAGGTGTGTTGCCTTTGTCCGAGGAGACTTCTGTTGGTGCCTCCGTTTTGTTACAAGGTGTGGAGTTAGGTTGTATAGATGTTCCCCTCCATCGTATTTATCTGAAGTCAGATTTGATAACTGGACCAGTTGTTGTGGGTGTTCGTCCTAATCTCCCTGTTGAGGGTGTTTCATTATAGCTAGGAAATGATCTAGCTAGGAACAAAGTGGTTGCTGAACCAATTGTTACCAGTGAACCGGTGGTGGATGTTAAATCACCTGAAGATGATGCTGAACTGTATCCAGCTTGTGTCGTTACTAGGGCGATGGCTAGAAAACAGCAAAATGAGGATTTGCAAGAAGACCAGTTTGATTACATGGACCTTTCTGACACCTTTCTAGCCGACATTGAAGGTCCCAGTAGCTCAGAAAAGGCCGTAATAAGACCACCTAGTATAAGCAAGAATGTAATTATGCCATTGCCAGACGTAAACAGCCATTCATTAGACCGAAGGAAATTTGTCGAAGAACAAAATAAAGACCCTGAGGTTCTTCAGCTCCGCCAGAGGGCTCAACCACAAGAAGAAGCAGACAAAGTGGCCGAATGCTATTACCATCAAGACGGCATTTTAATGAGAAAGTGGAGGCCCCCTGATGCTACCCCAGAGGAGGAATGGAGAGTGGTATACCAAGTGGTGGTGCCTAAAGTCTATAGGCAAGACATTATTGGTCTTGCTCATGACACCCTCTTGGCTGGACACTTAGGTATAAGGAAGACTTGCCTTAAGATCTTGCAGCATTTCTACTGGCCAAGACTTAGAAATGATGTCGCAGAATACTGCAAATCATGCCATATATGCCAGGTTGTTGGTAAGCCTAACCAGAAAATACCACCAGCACCACTTCTGCCTATTCCAGCCTTTGAAGAACCTTTCAGCCGAGTACTCATTGATTGCGTTGGACCTTTACCAAAACCAAGACCGGAAATGCGTATTTACTGACGATCATGTGTACCTCCACTCGTTTTCCTGAGGCTATTCCGTTAAGGAATATCAAGACACCTACTATTGTCAAAGCTTTGATCAAATTTTTCACGCTAGTAGGACTTCCAAAGTCTATACAGTCCGACCAGGGTTCAAATTTCATGTCAGGTATATTTCAGCAAGTCGTGTACCAGTTAGGGATTGCTCAGTATAGGTCAAGTGCTTATCATCCAGAATCTCAAGGTGCCTTAGAACGTTTTCATCAAACATTGAAGAACATGATCAGAACTTTTGTCTTCAATTTGACAGGGATTGGGATGATGGTGTTCACTTTTACTTTTGCGGTCCGAGAGGCTGTTCAAGAATCCTTGGTTTTAGTCCCTTTGAGTTGGTATTTGGTCATACTGTAAGGGACCTTTAAAATTGATAAAGGAAAAGTGGCTTACTGAACACACTGACTTGAATCTTCTAGACTATGTATCTAGATTTAAAGAAAAATTGTATACTGCTTGTCAAATTGCTCAGAACAATTTAAAACTGTTCAGAATAAGATGAAAATATGGTATGATAAAGATGCCAGGGACAGATTTTTGAGCCTGGTGATAAGGTACTTGTATTTTGCCAGTCCCTGGACATCCATTACAAGCTAAATATTGTGGTCCTTATACCATAGAGAGTAAAATCAATGATTTGAATTATATTGTAAAAACACCTGGTCGGCGTAAACCAAATAGAGTGTGTCACATTAATATGTTAAAACCACATTTTGAGCGTACTAATGAAGGTGAGAGTAAACCAGTTGCCACTTTAGCCATGGTTAAATTGGAGAACAATCATGACAAACCAGGTGTAATTGAACCACCTTTTAGTTCTAAAACTATGGAAGAGACAGTTAGATTGAAAAATTCAGAAATTTTGTCAAATTTAGATTCAAAACTTGCACATCTGTCTTTTGATCGTAGAGAAAATTAAAAGCCTTGGTATTTTCTTTTAAAATCTTTTTCCAGATGTGCCAAACAAAACCACTGCTGTTTGTCATGATGTCGATGTTGGTGATGCTTCTCCAATTAAGCAACATCCTTACCGGCTCAATCCACTCAAACTTGAATTTATGAGACAAGAAATTAAATATATGCTTGACAATGATATTATTGAGCCGAGTAACAGTGAATGGAGCTCTCCTTGTCTGCTTGTGCCCAAACCAGATAAAACCTTTCGTTTCGTAACTGATTTCAGAAAAGTAAAGTCTATTTCAAAATCTGATTCCTATCCGATTCCAAGGATAGACGATTGCATCGATAATATTGGAAAAGCAAAATTTGTGAGCAAATTTGATTTATTGAAAGGTTACTGGCAAGTCCCATTGACACAGAGAGCTCGAGAAATATCAGCTTTTGTCACACCAGATGGCTTATTTCAATATACTGTAATGCCGTTTGGCATGAAAAGTGCTCCAGCTACATTTCAAAGAATGATCAATAATGTTATAAAAGATTTAGACTGTTGTTATGCTTATATTGATGATCTTATTGTATGTAGTGATAGCTGGGAAGAACATTTAACACATTTATATGATACTTTTGATAGATTGTCACAATCAAATTTGACTGTTAATCTTGGTAAAAGTGAATTTTGTCAGGCCACTGTTGATTATTTAGGGCATACAGTTGGCCAAGGTCAGGTGATACCTATTACGGCTAAAGTGGATGCAATTACCAAATTTCCTCCTCCTACAAATAAAAACAACTTATGAGATATTTAGGCATGATTGGATTTTACAGGAAATTCTGTTCAAATTTTGCGACTGTTGTTCAACCATTGACTCATCTTTTACGGAAAGATTCTAAATTCATCTGGAGTGAAAATTGTCAAAACGCTTTTGAAAATAGCAAATCACTTTTAATTAATAGTCCAGTTCTGATCACTCCAGACTATGGAAAACAATTCAAACTTGCCGTTGACGCAAGCGATGTAGGAGTTGGAGCTGTTTTATATCGAGAGACAGATGATAATGTTGAAAGACCTATATCATATTTTTCTAAGAAATTAGATAAACATCAGAAAAATTATTCAACTATTGAAAAGAGTGTTTTGCACTGTTGTCTGCACTTCAACATTTTGATGTATATTTAAATCCCACTGTGCATCCTATTCTTGTTTATACTGATCATAATCCTCTCACCTTCATACATAAAATGAGAAACAAGAACCAGAGATTGACTAGGTGATGTTTATTGTTACAGGAATATGATGTTATTGTAAAACATATTAAAGGTAAAGATAATGTAATAGCAGATGCTTTATCTAGAACTTATTGAAACAATTTGTATATACTATGTATTTTTGTACATATTATTCATGAAAAGTTTTGTTACACTCAAACTTTTTAAGGGGAGGTGTTATGATATTGTAACTATTATATTTATTTAGTTGGCCTAATTTGTTTTGTGTGGCCTAAGAATGTTTACATTGTTTTATATACATTGTGTACAAAATAAAATACATTGTGTTACAACTATGCAGTTTAGAATTCACTGGAACATTCATTGATACTCATGGAATGATTAGAACTTTCTATTTTTACATACGTTTCCAGAATGATCACAAAGATGCGTAATTTATATTTCTAGCGTTGTCTAGAAATTTCTGTTTGAGTATTTAAATGCAGACCCAAAAGTTAATAATATATATAGAGATTTGGACATAGACATAGATAGACTTAGACATCGATAGACATCAACATTCTCTGCAGTTGGATTGACACTTTTATTTACAAACTACATCATACTAGATTGTGACCAATTGGATATAATATTCTGTGGATTCCGTGAAGATTTCCGGATAAAGAAAAGATAAAAGATTGGACTCGTATTTTGACAGTTAAGTTGACATTTCTTTTGTGTAATACTTTTGTAAACTAGTGTATGATAAATCTTGTTAAATTTTATTATTGATTTGTGTCTTTTGTTGGCTACAATTAAAAGGCGATTTTCTGACATAACAATACAAATTTCTGAAAAAATCAGAACACATTAATTAGGTTGTAATTTTTTTTCTGTTAACTTATGTTTGACATTTTGTGTTTGTGGGCATTCAACTGATGTTTATAGTTTTTTATGTTGCGCTGTTACAACACTTTCCCAGGTAATAGGGAAGGGGGGAATGGGCCCCAGCAAACATGTAAAGTCTCTGATGCATGATTTTTTATTATTGTTTTTGGCTTTTAACTAGCTTTCAGTAACTGCGAGTACTCTCAAATCGTACTTTCGTGTTAATTTGACTTGTTACACAATTTGTAATGCATTTTTGTGATTCAATGTTTAATTATTTTGTGTTATATCTCGTCTCACTATTTTTTATATGTACCACCTTTGATAAGTATTTAGTATGATGATAATTTTCACTGCAGTTCTCGTACTATGAACAACAAATTTATTTATTTTGTAAAAAATATCTCTGTACTACAAACAACAAATTTATTATATTTAAATTTAACTGTTATACTTGTCTTTTTGACATTGTGTCATAGATCAAATTTATTCGTTCAGTGAATGTTTACTTGTTTTTTGTCAATATGTCTTTTTGATTGAGTTAAGCCATTTCAATTGATATTTCATAGTATGTCTTTCTATGTTGTAATGTTATACTACTATTTCAGGTTAGGGTGAAGGTTGGTGCCTATTATAACGTTTTAACCCGCTGCATTTGTTTGCACCTGTCCTGAGTCAAGAACCTGTTTCAGTGGTTGTCGTTTATTGATATGGTACTTAAGTGTTTCTCGTTTTTATATAGATTAGACCGTTGATTTTCCTTTTGGAATTGTTTTACACTAGTCATTTTGAGGCCCTTTATAGCTTGGTCTTCGGTGTGAGTAAAGGCTCCGTGTTGAAGGCCGTACTTTGACCTATAATTGTTTACGTTTTACACATTGTGACTTGAATGTAGCGTTGTCTCATTGGCACTCATACCACATCTTCTTATTTCTATTAACCCCGCCACATTCTTTATGTGCCCGCCCGATGTCAGGAGCCTGTAGTTCTGTGGTTGTCGTTAATTCATGTCTGTCATATTTGTTTTTCGTAAATTGTTTTTTTATGAATTATGCCGTTAGTTTTCTCAAGGTAGAAAAATCTTATTGTTTCGAATAATTAAAACATTTTATAAACAGAAAAATTACAGATAATGACTATCAGTGATGTTTCATGCGAGCACCAAGTGCTGACTACTGAGATGGTGAAACATCGGAATGAAACGTCCACCGACAGTGATATCGACCCAATGGTTATAAATACATGAAAAGTATAAAGTTTATAATTTAGAACTCAAGACGCACGTTTCATCTGCATCAGATAGTGCTCGAATCAAAACAGTTGGATTGCTTACTCAAAAACAAAATTAAAAAGTATTGAGAACTAAAAATACCAAAGCATTATGCCATATATCGCTAAGGCTATCTAGACTGATGGGCAAAAAACACAAGTGTTTCGAATAATCTAAACGTTTTAACAACAAATTTACAGGAATTTATGTATGATTGATAATTCAAGCGAGCACATAACTGCTGACTACTAGGCTAGTGATACTCTCGTGGACAAAACGTCAACCAGCAGTAAATAAGATATAGCGATTTAAAAGAATGATTAAAGACACCACGCCTATGATTTAGTACGTCAAACGCATGTATCGTCTAAAGACGTAAAACATTGAGAGATATAAGAGATATAAAACGGTCTTATTTAGATTAAATATTCAATTCGAAATCAAATTTTAATTAGATTAAGTGATTACCGTGTGTGTGTTTATGTTTTAATGTCGTCTGGATGAAATTATCCTCTTTTTGTGATTCTATCTCTACAAGTTTTGATCCAAATGCCTTACACAACGTCTGAAAATTCAAATTATTCATTTAACATATAATAGTTTGCTTTTTATAAAAATGTACTTCAAATAAAAGATAAGAGATTAATATAAAGTGTGAGATTTCAATGTCAAAAAGAAGTATATTGCTAACTATTCTAAGTTTCAATTTACTATCAAAAATGTAATATCCCGGATTTGTTTTCTCTTAATCGATTTGTCACTTTTGAACAGCGGTATATACTACTGTTGACTTTATTTAAGCACAACTATTTTGATATCTGGAAAGATCTACAAATGATATTTCTTTGTATGTTCTCTATAATAGCATAGTTATTTATGAAAGTACATATATATATAACGAAGACATTAATGAAACAAAAGTACTTTTTCAATTGATCAATGTATCATATTTGTAATTATGAATAACAACAATCTCATGAAATGTGTGTATGCATAATGTGCATAATAGCTTTAACATTATTAACAATGATTGCGTTTACTATAGTAAATATACACAAATTGTGACTAGGATGGAGTTGTCTCATTGGCACTCATACCACATCTTCTTATATCTATATAGGTCAATCGCTGAAAAATTCAAAGCAGCTTATATTTATCTATATGTTTAACATATTCCTATTATGTTGGTTTTACCTGTGCTATATTTAAGCGCAATTTTACAAATGTTGTGTGCTATTAATAGTGAATTGTTGATATTAAGTAAAAAGTAAAATCACAAAAATACTGAACTCCAAGTAAAATACTGTATACAAGTATATACAAGTTTTCACCGTTTAAAATGTATAAATACTTATCTTACTTTCAGCGTATACATTCATGCTGTATTTCAAGTATACCAATATCTATTCTTGATACATATTTGAATATGGTACATGTAATAAATCCACGAAATGCACTATCGGATATTCCTTTACAGATCAGATTACAGATTTCCAAGATATTTATATCTTCCAAACATTTTACTTCTTCAGTAAATATCGCTAACAAAACAATCACAGGAGATTTGAAAAAAGGTGAATTTCACATACAGTATTTTCTTAAATATGTTTACATTCTGCATTCCGTTTATTTAGAAAAGATTATATGCACACATTATGTGAATAAGAAACATATATCCACCCTAGTACACAATGTAAGACAGAAATGAACAAATAAAGGCAACAGTAGTATACCGCTGTGCAAAAGTCAATTTTCGATTAAGCAAAAACAAATGCGGGTAACAAACTAAAATCGAGGGAAACACATCAACTATAAGAGGAAAACAACGGATCCACAGAAACACTGAACTACAACTAAAACGTGATTTAGACATAACAAGGTAAAATAAAGCCAGTAAATTAGAACATACTCACCCCTTCTCGTTCAATGGAAAATCAGTTTTTTCCTTCTAATTTTCATAGTACATGGCTTTCCGAAGGCAATATGGAATGCTATACATGAATGACTTTTCATTGTAGATTAATTATGAAAGTGAACTCTAAATAACTACACTGATGAAGTTATACAATCCCCATGAGGCATTTTCCACAGGAAAACAGCCTACTGATTAAAGATGAAAGAGAATAGAATTATAAAAAAACATTTTGAATATTGCAAACGTCTAACCTATACTTAAATGCCGTATTCACAGGTAGTGTGTTTTATTGGTCACCCGTTATTAAATGTAGCATAATAAATTGTAATTTTTATGTTTGTAGAGGGGTGTACATTGTCGATTTCTTTATGATTGTTATAAAATAATTTTTAACTGTACTCACGGTAGGTATAGTGTCCGGCTGGGATCGTGGTTTTTCGAGTGTGACCACTTTTTTTTCGAATGGATATGATCAAAAATGTAAACAAACAGACTTCCTTTCTAGTAAACAGTGAAAAATATGCTAGAACCTTATATACAAAATCATAGTAGGTAAATTAATATTTTTGATAAAAAGATATTATCATCAACCCTAAATTATTTTGTTCCAAAAACGTTTATTATAGCCTTACAATGCTTTATTCCAAAATATCGATTAAAGCCATTATTATACACATACCAATGCAAATGTCAACGGAAATGTGTAAATGGAATCTATGTATGCTTGGGTATACAGACACTGTACAAAAAATCTTGCTTTTGCACTGAAAAGGACATTTTGGAGAGTAGAATCATTTTAAATGTCTGTGTTTTTACGAGAGCAGTCCGTGTTTTTCGAGTGTGTCCTTGTTTTATCGAGTGAAAAAACTAAATTCCTATGGCTTAAAATGTAATATGCCAGTGCGTTTACGTTTAAAAAAACAATGAAAAGGTTCAAATAAAGTACTTTTTCAAAGCACGAAACAATGCATTAAACCAGTTTGATAATGCAATATTAACACGTACATTTCATAAAAAGTCATCCTTTATTTGCATTCAGAAATCTTCATATTAGGGTACCGATATGGATTTCATACAGTAAATATTTAATGATGTAAACAATCTTTATGTGAGCTCAGACATGTTGGACTGAGATGTACGTACACATAGTGTGTAAAGCGGGTAAATGTGTTTTTTTACAGAAAATATATTCTTAATGTTTCATTTACTATTTGTCTTGATGGACATATTAGCTATCTTGGTGTTATCAGGAGTGTACAGAATTTTACACCGGTGTTGAAAATATATGCACCGTGAGGCGCAGCCTAAGGTCGTATGCATTTTCAACACCGGCGTAAAATTCCGTACACCCCTGACTGCACGAATTTATTTCTTATTTAGCGTCCTTTAACTTTTTTCATTCCCGGGAATAAAATTGAAAAAATCTTATGACCAACTCTTACTACACATTTTTGAGCACAGACGTTGCTATGCATTTTTCAAATAGTATCTATTTATTTTTTTTTTTATTTGGGGAAAATTTGAAAAATTTATTATCTGGGGAATATTGGAGAAATATATTTTTCTTCACTTAGATTTTTTTTTTTTTTTTTTTTTTTTGCAAAATATTTCAAAGAAAATATTTTTTAATCTGAAATTATTTTTCTGTTATTATTTTTTTCCAAAATTTTAATTTTCATAATTTTGGCAAACATTTTATTTTTTGGAAATTTTTGCATCTTTTTTTATCCCCTTGTGAACAAGGGAGGGAAGTTATTTACACCGGGAAATTAACCAATCAGATTGCAAGATTTTTGCTTCATAAGAAATAATGTTTTATCGTTCTAGAAATGGAAATCAAGAACAATGTTCAATTCCTCCTACTGTAAAGAGGAGTCTGATCAAGCGTATGCTATGCTTGGTCACACAGTAATAAAGCACCACCATAGCTGAAAAATGGACAATGTATATTTGTGAGGTGAACGCATACATATAGACATTTATTCTTTTTATTATTATTATATCAAAAGGATCGTATTGAAGCTTACAGATTATTTATTTCGTTGTTTATTGAATACATTGGATAAGTCCCCGAGTTTATCACCAGCTCAATAGTCAGTACTTCGGTATTGACATGATTTATAACAGACCTTTCTAAAAATATTTTACCTCAAAGGGGGACAGGGAAAGAGAAATATGGTAACTTAAGTCCTCTTCCGACCGACTCTTGTCAAAGTGAGACGTCCGTTTAACTGTGTGGTATGTTCAAGAACGCAGCCACGTCTGGTCACAATGGGGCGTGTAGAGAGAGTGCTACGCTCATTGCACATTGAGAACCCTTGCAACAGCTCTTCGAAGGGTCCGTAGGTTCTGTTACAGGACCTACTTATTGGATCTATTGTTAATTTGTTCTCGTCCTGAATATGCACGACACATTTGCCACTGGACGTTAAGCAACCAACAATGAATCATTTAGAATTGTCCATTTATAAATCTAAAATTATAAGTTTTTAACTTCATCAGGCAAAGTTGACCTTAGATGGATTTGGTCATTTGTTTTAGGACCTTTTAGTCATATAGCATAAAATTATAAAATGTTGTTTTCATTTTTTATTAGATATTCCATTCAATTCAAATGTTATTGTAATTTATCAATTTTTATTTGGGGATGGGGGGGGGGGGTTCCTCTTTTAGTACAATATTTTGGTTTATATTGAATTTTTCTGATTGTTTATTCCTTTTCCTTAGTTTTCTTGCTGCTATGTTTTTTCGTCACTGTTATATATATCAATCATAAAATATTATTGACTGTAAAAACAAAGGTAGCATGCAATGAAATTCACAAAAATATGTGTCCCTGTACTGGGTTCTTAAGACCGTTTTATAAACGGACCTATTGATTTCTTATATATCGTAATACTGCTAGGTTATGGTAAAATGTTTTCAGAACAGAAAAAAGTTAAATTTTATAAACATTGTAATATGGTTTTTCTCTGTGAATTATAGGGAATAAATAATATTGTCCTTCACTTAATTACAGTTATAAACTAGAAAAAGTCAGTTTTTAATGTCAAGAATGCCTTATTTCTTATTTACATTTCATTCAAAAAACCCGGACCATTTGTCAAAAAAACCGGACGTTTTAACTGTTGCTCTCGAAAAAACACGGACAATGCAAAAGACTTAATTTAAGGTTAGATAGAACGAAATTGTGCGTCTTTTGTGCTCAAAATATGTATAGTAGTCAAAATAAGATGAACAGTCATGAATAAAAAGTAAAATCACAAAAATACTGAACTCCAAGGAAAATTCAAAAAGGAAAGTTCCTAATCAAATGGCAAAATCAAAAGCTCAAACACATCGAACGAATGGATAACAACTGTCATATTCCTGATTTGGTACATGCATTTTCTTATGTAGAAAATGGTGGATTGAACCTGGTTTTAAAGCTAGCTAAACCTCTCACTTGTATGACAGTCGCATCAAATTCCATTATATTGACAACGATGTGTGAACAAAACAAACAAAAACAATAGGTAAAAATGTCACAAATAGGGGTAAATAGTCTAATTCGGTGGGTCACATTCGTGAAAAGGGAACGGGATTGTAGTTACGACATAAGGAACATATCCGATATCATCTGTGAAACGGATATTCCATAACGGTCAACCAACTCGTGATGGCGTCCGTAAAATTTACAAAGTGATGATTTCAACTTCACCATTTGGAACTCTTGGTTTAAAAATGAAAATCCACAATTGGGAAGCTGACATCATCTCTTCTGTCGTAAAGTTTTGTTTTCAACCGACCCTCATAGTCAATTTCTAGATATAAGTCATAATCAAAAAGCTCAAACACATCGAACGAATGGATAACAACTGTCATATTCCTGACTTGGTACAGGCATTTTCTTATGTAGAAAATGGTGGGTTGAACCTGGTTTTATAGCTAGCTAAACCTCTCACTTGTATGACAGTCGCATCAAATTCCATTATATTGACAACAATGCGTGAACAAAACAAACAGATACAATAGGTAAAAATGTCAAAAATAGGGGTACAGCAGTCAACAACAAACAAATGTAACGAAGAAGCACAAGCAGGCATACATAAAATTTAACATCCTCATTTTGCTTTATTATAATACGATTACATTTATTTATGTAAAATCCACCCATAAAGGATGGAAGTTTTTAAGTACTGGCGTAACATCGCGCGTTTGAAATTCGCACAGGTAGACATAAAATAATTTTGTGGTTCAAAGTATGACGGGATACATAAGTAAAGAGTCACGTAAAATGTATATCACAAAAAACAGACTTAACAGTAAAAGTGATATTAATAAATAAAATAATATTGTGGTTCAAAGTATGACGGGATACATAAGTACAGAGTCACGTCAAATGTATATCGCAAAAAACAGACTTAACAGTAAAAGTAATATTAATAAATAAAATAATTTTGTCGTTCAAAGTATGATGGGATGCATAAGTACAGAGTCACGTCAAATGGATATCTCAAAACTGATGGATATCTAAAATTAAAACTATTTTAATTGCGAAATAACAGTTAATTGACCTGATAGCATGTTTTATCACTAAAAAAAACCCGATCTACACTCGAAAAAAGTGGACCGATTCACTCGAAAAAACACGATCTCCGCCGGACACTATACCTACCGAGTTACTGTTTGTAGACATGGACAGATAAATGAGGAACTATTACAAAAATATGAAATTATACTTTGAAATGGCAGCTAACTTATTTGATAAACTAAGTAGTTTAAATGTAAATGGTACTAAAAATAAAGCTGAAAGAGACAGAGTACTTAAATGGATTAAAACTCTATACTGTTCTGTTTGTTTTTTACAAGAAACTCATTTTGATGAAAACATAGAAACAGAAATGAGAAATAATTTAGAATTTGATATTTTTGGCAGTCACGGAACAACCTCTTGTAGGGGCGTGGCTATTCTCATTAAAAAGTCACTGAATTATGAGTTGATATATAAACATAACGATGTAGAAGGACGATTAGTTCTACTTAATGTAGAAATTGATGAAAAAAAAAGGCAACAGTAGTATACCGCTGTTCGAAAATTCATAAATCGATTGAGAAAAAACAAATCCGGGTTACAAACTAAAACTGAGGGAAACACATCAAATATAAGAGGAGAACAAAGACACAACAGAAACACTAAAATGCAACACACACAGAAACGAACTATAAGATAACAATAGCCATTTTTCTGACTTGGTACAGGACATTTTAAGAAAAAATGACGGGTTGAAAGTATTTTTACACTAATGTGTGTATATGCAACTAATTGTAAAACTAATAGAAACATTTTTTCAAAAAGATAGATAATTTACCCTGCAATCAGCCAACTATTGTACAAATAACAGGTACACAAATAAATTTTTGCTTTATTTGTACTTGTACAAATAAAGTCTCCTGTTACTCCTCTTCCATGTTGAGCAAGCGGTAATGTGGATATTTCTTTTTGCGTACCAGTTCATTTTCGGGTCCTCTTCGCAGTCCGTGTTTAAACTATGTCGATTTCTTTGAAAAATTAGAGACAATGATTTAGATTTTAACAACTAAAGTTTCAAGTGTTGGGTGTAAATTTCAGGATAAAAACAATATATGTACATTGTCGGAAAATATAAAATTTACTTGTACTCGCTGCGAAACAGGAGAAAAGCTCGTTTTTCGTCCTGTTTCTAAAGCTCATACAAATAAATTTTATATTTTCCTGACAATGTACATATATTGTATATATATTACATGAACAAGGGATAGCAATAACAATCATGGGGGTCAATAATACAATGAAATGGATAGAGAGAAAAATAATCGTTCAGAGGTAAAAAAAAAAAAAAACAACTGTCCATCCAGTAAATAGTTTAAAATCTTCAATATGAATTAATAACTTAATTTTAAATAAAAATAAACAACAATATACTTGGCGAAGAAAAGATAAATCAAAGGCAAGTAGGATTGATGTGAATCTGATAGGTTCAGACTTCATATCACTAGTAGAAAGTTATTAAACCTGCAACTATTGATTCTACTGATCACCGAGGTGTTTTTATGAAATTAAGAACTGGTCCATCAGAAAAGGGAAGGGGGTACTGGACAATAAACTGTTCTATATTAGAAGATAATAACTACATACAATTAGTTAATAAAGAAAAAGTAAAATAACAAAAATACCGAACTCCGATGAAAATTCTAAACGAAAGGCCCTATAAGCAAATGGCAAAATTAGAAGCTCCAACACATCAAACGAATGGATAACAACTGTCACATTCATGACTTCGTACAGGCATTTTCTTATGTAGAAAACGATGGATTAAACCTGGTTTTATATCTAGCTGAACTTCTCACTTGTATGACAGTCGCATAAAATTCCATTATATTGACATTGGGATGTTTTCAAAATAAAGGTAAGGGAGGCAACTATAGCTTTTTGTAAAACTAAAGCAAACTTTACAAGATAAAATTTACGATCTCTTGAAAAAAAAATAGATATAGAATTGAAAATTAGAGACGAGCAAGAATCTGAGAATAACATTTTAGATAAGGATATTAAAGAACTTGAATATGATTTTACCCAAAATTTACGAACAAAAGGCTAAAGGGTCTTCAATCAGATCACGAGAAATGGGTTGAATTTGCGGAGAAAAATAACTTATACATTTTAGGTCTAGAAAAACAGAGACAGGTAAACAAATCAACTAATAAAATAAAAGGGGAAATGATGAGATTATAACGGATCAAGGTGATATACGGTGTAGTATTATAGAGTATTATGAAAAATTTGTACTCGACGCAAAGCCCTGATAAAACATCAAGCGATAAATATATATTTAAGACAAAATTAGAGAAAGAAATGGATGAAAATGATAAATCAGTCAGCGATGGGGATATTACAGTAATGCTCAGATGCTATTTATAAAATGAAACTTAAAAAATCTCCTGTATTAGACGGGTTAACAGTCAAATTTTATAGAAAATTTTGGGATAAATTAAAGAGCATAGTAGTTAACATTCTTAATATTGGATATAAAGATCAAACACTTACATATTCACAGCATACAAGTGTATTAACACTCTTATTTAAAAAGGTGATCCCCTATTTCTCTTTTGAATATTGACATAAAACCTTCTTCGTACGCTCTAGCACAACGATTGGAAAAGATCCTACAAAAGCTTATTAAGGAGATCAGACTGGATATGTAAAGAATAGATTTATTGGTTTTAATTTTAGACAGATACAAGATATTATTGATTTCGCTGATTTATACAAAATTGAAGGGACAATATTCTTTGTTAAACTTTCTAAAACGTTTGACTCTTTAGAATGGAATTTTATGTTTTCAGTTTTAAAATATTTTGCATTTAATGACTCTTTTATAAGATGGATAAAAAGTTTGTGTAGCGATATTATTACATGTGATTGGATATCTGATGTCTCCAAAAGCACCAGGGTAATAATAGATATAAGAAGTTATTTCATTGCTTAAAAAGACTAGCAAGTGATTGTGACGGAGATTAGAAAATCATACCTCAGCACTATTTTTATACATTTGGGTCAAACTGGCTAGTATTTCAAACAAACAGTGGGGATAATCCAGAAGAAAGCCTTGAAAGAATCCCAGATTTTTATAAAACTATCCTTAAATGTTGGAAATTAACTGATGGGGGCTAACGAAAAAGCCTGAAACATTAACAGATATAAGAAAACAAATATCATGGAACAACAAATTAATTAAATTTGAAAATAAAGCTGTAGTTTTAAAAATTTGGATACAAAGCGATCTTATTTTTGTAAAATAAATTATCATAGATGAAAAAGGCTGCGTTTCACAAGATGTCATTTTGATTAAACTAAAAAATAAATCAAACTGGATAGCTGAAATTAATTTAGTAAAGAAATCAATACCAAAAGACTGGGCAGCCATCTTAAAGTCACAAAATTCTATAAAAAGCACTGTTAATATAAAAAGTAACCAATTTATATTAAAAGGTTTACCTATAGAATTAGAATCACTATCAAACAAAATGTTTTATAAGTCTCTGATAATTACAAAAAATTGAACCAGCTATTGGACCAAAACATTAACAATGGCTGCGTATACTTAATATAGTGATATGTTATATCAAAACAATTTATTTGAATTTTAATTCAAATATTTAAAAGAAAATAAACTTAAAACTTTTAGATGGAAATTGCTACAACAAATTCTACCTACAAAGAAACTTTTATTCAGGTGGAAAATTGCAAGCAATAGTTTTTGTAACTTTTGTACACAAGAAGAAGATTGCGATCACTTCTTTATACTGTGTCCGTATTTAAAAAAATTTGGAATAGAATAAATGAAGTTTTAAAGAGGAGTAAAATAACTTTTAAGATAAAATTAAAATATTTACTATTTGGATATAAAATTTCTGACGAAGAATACTTTCGCTTTAACTACTTTTTAACAATTGTTAGTTTTTTTCAGTTTACAAAGCGTATTACATATCTGATCAAAAGACAAAAAATGTCAATTTTTTTTTCAATTTTCATCAATGAATTCAATAGAAGAGTAACTATGACAATTCAAAATAATATTCAAGTAACAATTAGAAAACATTTGAACAATAATTATGAGTGATATTATTGAATATATGTAGGAATCAGATCTATGGTGGGTTCCAGATCTATGGCAAATTCCTAATCTATGGTAAATAAGACGTCATGCCATCCCAAATCTATGTCAAATATTTATAATCCTAATCTATGGTAAATTTTTAGTTTTCTAATCTATGGCCGATTTCTAGTTTTAAATTCTATGGCAGCTTTTCTGCAAATGGAGGACCAGTAAAAACATATTTGACCAATGATTTCAAAGTTGCCTTAAACAAGTGAAATGTCCAAAGATAACGAAAAGGCTGCTTTTAAATAAAAGTCAGTATAAGAAAAACGGATTAAAGGTACGACAACGACAGCATATCCATAACCATTTGTGAAATGAACATAGAACTATGGTCAACCAAATCGTGACGACAACCAAAAAATTTTCTTAGTTAGGAAGTGATATACACTAATACAGACGTAAGGAGTGAAATGATGTGCTCCGGGAAAATAAACATTTCCTACTCTATGTATGGTTCCTGGTTGAACCTGTCATTTAACCAAAAAGCAGTGTGTTTAAGCGTTAATAAATTTTTTTGAACTGATGACGATTGAAGTCAAAGTCCTGTAATGAAAAATGACTTGCTTCAAACATGTGACCTTCTTAAAAAAAATCCCAATTTCTGCAACGGTACAATTATTCGACATAAATATAGCTGAACATAATGTAAATAGTTTTTAGAAATCTATGACAGTTTTTTTTTTAGTTCCCAAATTTCAAGAAAGATTATTTGCTACAGTAGTATAGGAAGTCGCTTTAATATGGCTGAAAAATACTGTAGATTATTCAAGAGTACCATAGGGATGAAAACAGGATGATAGTGAAAAAAAATTATGAAAGAAAAGAAAAAAAACATACTTTAGTCATAGTATACACTAGTAAAATCAAAAGACAAGGCAAACACCAGGAACACAGACGAGGAAAGAAAACAAGGAACGGAAAAAACACGAAACAAAAACACCGAAAACACCACAACCATATTCATTTGCTTGAAATTGCCTGCACTAGAGATTTTGCTGCTACGAATGACTATGGGTTTGTTTGCTAGTATTCTTATATCATGCGAATTAGATGAGTACATCTTCTCATTTGCAGGGATTTCCCCTTACCGTATATTCGAATTCTAAAATAAAATTTAATTCATTGATTAGGGTCCTTGAAAAATGGCCTTTTCGTTTCCTTCTACATGTATATAACAAAACCGTCATCGTTAGCGGTGGCATGGACATTATAGTTTACTCTTTTTCTCGGAAAATTATGTAGTATCAAAATCTGCCATAGATTTGGAGAAAACAAAAACCTGCCATAGATTTGTGATTTGTTTGTCGTTTGTGACGTCAAATTTACCATAGATTAGGAATTTGCCATAGATCTGGAACCCACCATAGATTTGAGTCCTATATATATATATTTGATGTAATATGAATTTTACAACTAATTACTATCCTGATTGATTAGTGGAATGTAACAGGGAATATCAAGAGGAGCTTGAACTCCTGAAGGATATTGTAACAAGCCAGTAATTGAAATAAATATTTAAGTATGTTGTTAAAAAAAGAAGAGATTAATAAAAGTCAGCATAAGCAAAATTCACGACGTTGGTTTTCTCGTTGAAAATTTCACATTTTTTTCATGTGAAGATCATTTATAGCTTACTCTTAATGTGGGATATGCTCATTATTGAAGACCGTGCGGAGATCTATAGTTGTCTACACATCCACATCATTGGTCTCTTGTTTATAGTTGTCTCGTTTGCAATCATATGCACCTCATCATTCTTCTTTTATACTTGTGAGATTTTTTTAAAAGGTCTTTCTTAATTTTTATCTTAATCATTTTTTCATATTTTATAAATTATAGAACAAACGTATGAAAAACGTTTTTATAAAACTCAGTTTAATACAAATTCATTAATAATCTAAACATTCTTAGGATGCATTGCCGCTCTCTCACAACAACCTTTGCATATGACGTTCATATCTCAGTTAACATGTTACGCTCGTGCATGTTCACACAATACGGACTTCCCTAACATGTGTGTGCTACTTACACAAAAACCGATTCAACAGAGTCATAAGGAAGATCGACACTACATAAGTGTTACGTTCACCATCACGAATAGATACGATGTGTCGGTGTCTCAACTCCCTAACGAAATGTTTTCCAGCTCTTAGATCTTCGGATATTAGTATCGTCATCTGGTCTGTTATTTTACGGAATATATCACATTCTCGTTTTTAACATTATGACTTGGTGTGGATTTGCATGAATGGTGTTGCATTCATTAAGAAGGCGCTTATTTTGTCTACACAACAGGGACCGGTTTATCGAAGAACTCTTAGGACTAGGACATATCCTAAGATCATCTAAAAATATATCAGGCTAGATTATTTTGCCCAAGTCACCCACTTTTCTTTTCATAGAATAATTCAATAGCTCAGAAAAGGTCATTTACCAAATTTTCAGCAGATTCTAGATTTCTTTTCTTACAATTTGAGACCCAAGTAATGCCAATGCTAAAAATAAGGTGAAAGTCCCGAGTCAGCTCTCCCCGCCATTTTTTTTAAGTTAAATATCTCTAAGAGAAATTCCATAATTTCGCAACTAGCAGACGATATTACTCTATTTTGTTGTTCCAAATACGACGTTCAATTAGCCATTAATGAAATTGAAATCTTTGGTTCTTTTTCAGGATTGAAATTAAACAGATATAAGACATAGGGGTTATGGTAAGGAAAGCTAAAATCAAGTAAGGACAAAATTGAGAAAATCAACTGGAACGATGGACCAGTTAAAACTCTTAGCATACATTTTGAGCATGCACTGTAAAGAAGAATGTGAAAAACTAAATTGGGAAAATAAAATTTAACTGATGAATAAAATATTTTGTTCTTGGCAGAAAAGAAATCATACTATTTTGGGGGAAATTTTGATAATTAAAACATTAATTGTGCCTGTTTTCTCTTTTATAGGAACTGCTTGTATAGTTCCTGAGAAATATTTGAAAGAAAGAGAAAAAGTTGTTTTAAATTCGTTTGGAATAATCAACCAGATAAAGTTAAAAGAAATTCGATCATTGGTCCATATGAAAAGGGGATTAAAAAAATAGATATAAGAAGTTATGTCATTGCTTTAAAAGCTATGTGGGTTAAAAGACTAGTAAGTGGTTGTGAAGGAGATTGGAAAATCATACCTCAGCACTATTTCTATACTTTTGGGTCAAACTGGCTAGTATTTCAAACAAACAGTGGGGATAATCCAGAAGAAAGCCTTGAAAGAATCCCAGATTTTAATAAAACTATCCTTAAATGTTGGAAATTAACTGATGGGGGCTAACGAAATAGCCTGAAACATTAACAGATATAAGAAAACAAATATCATGGAACAACAAATTAATTAAATTTGAAAATAAAGCTATAGTTTTAAAAATTTGGATACAAAGCGATCTTATTTTTGTAAAATAAATTATCATAGATGAAAAAGGCTGCGTTTCACAAGATGTCATTTTGATTAAACTAAAAAAATAAATCAAACTGGATAGCTGAAATTAATTTAGTAAAGAAATCAATACCAAAAGACTTGGCAGCCATCTTGAAGTCACAAAATTCTATAAAAAGCACTGTTAATATAAAAAGAAACCAATTTATATGAAAAGGTTTAACTATAAAATTAGAATCACTATCAAACAAAATTTTATATAAGTCTCTGATAATTAAAAAAATTGAACTAGCTATTGGACCAAAACATTAACAATGGCTGCGTATACTTAATATAGATGATATGTTATATCAAAACAATTTATATGAATTTTTATTCAAATATTTAAAAGAAAATAAACTTAAAACTTTTAGATGGAAATTGCTACAACATATTCTACCTACAAAGAAACTTTTATTCAGGTGGAAAATTGCAAACCATAGTTTTTGTAACTTTTGTACACAAGAAGAAGATTGCGATCACTTCTTTATACTGTGTCCGTATTTAGAAAACTTTGGAATAGAATAAATGAAGTTTTAAAGAGGAGTAAAATAACTTTTAAGATAAAATTAAAATATTTAGTATTTGGATATAAAATTTCTGAAGAAGAATACTTTGGCTTTAACTCCTTTTTAACAATTAATAGTTTTTTTTTCAATTTACAAAGCGTATTACATATCTGATCAAAAGACAAAAAATGTCAATGTTTTTTTTTTTCAATTTTCATCAATGATTTCAAAAGAAGAGAGGTATGACAATTCAAAATAATATTTTTTAAGTTACAATTAGAAAACATTTGAACAATAATTATGAGTGATATTATCGAATATATAGTTGATGTAATATGAATTTTACAACTAATTACTATCCTGATTAATTAGTGGAATGTAACAGGGAACATCAAGAGGAGCTTGGACTCCTGAAGGATATTGTAACAAGCCAGTAATTGAAATAAATATTTATTTATATTTGCCCCATGTCACCCACTTTTCTTTTCATAGAAGACTTCAATAGCTCAGAAAAGGTCATTTACCAAATTTTCAGCAGATTCTAGATTTCTTTTCTTACAATTTGTGACCCAAATAATGCCAATGCTAAATATAAGGTAAAAGTCCCGAGTCAGCCTTTTCCCGCCATTTTTTTAAAGTTAAATATCTTGAAAAGAAATTCCATAACCTATCAATAACTTTTGCATGTTTTGTTCCTTAACTACTGCTCTTTTCATAGATAGTATCAATTTTAAATTCCAGATTTTTTTTAATTTCACCTGACTACATCCTTAAAAATAATAAAACACAAAAAATTAAAAATCACAAAAAGGGGTCCATTCTGTAAAGTATAAAACCTTGACACTTCGAATTAAACTCAGTTAAAAAATATACAATGATGTTTACCTATGATATTCAGTTGTCATAAATTACAATTAATTTGTTATATATTCTTTTTTTCTAATATCATATTTTCCTTTATGCTAATTCTTAGGACAGTGGTTAGGACATCCTTACTAAGATAGTCCTAAGATAGCTTCGATGTGCATGCTGAGAAATGTCGTTAGTCGGTTCTAACATCATACTGATTTGTTCCTAATATAGATGTAAGGACAAATCCTAGGACAGCTTCGATAAACAGGCCCCCGGTCTTTTGGGGTTCGTGCGATTCCCTGAATTGTTGTTTGTTATCATGATTTGTCTCTTCTTATTCGATTTACGAGAATTGAACATCAGTAAACTACTGTCGCCTTAATTTATCATACATATATACTTTTATTCATATGTCTGGGAATGTTTGATAACACAAGCACAAACAACAGGATTCCAGTCTACGCATCTCTTAGAATCAACCCTATCCTTATTGAGGCTCACAACCGAATCTGTTCTATCAACGCTATCTTTATTGATAATTTCGACCAAATCTGTCCAATCAACGCTATCCCTGTTGATATTCGCTACCGAGTCTGTACATAAACGCTATCTCTTTTGATACTCACCATCGAGTCTATGAAACCAATGCTATCCTAACTGATACTCTAAACCGAGTCAGTCCAATCAACGCTATCTTAATTGATATTCACCAAAGAGTATGCCCTATCAACGCTATCTTAACTGATACTCATCGCCTAATATGCTCAACCTACGCTATCCTTATTGATACTTACTACCGAGTCTATCCAACCTACGTTATCCTTATTGATTCTCACCACAAAGTCTGTCCAATCAACACTATCCTTACTGATATCCAGCACCATGTCTGTCCAACCTTGGTTATCCTCATTGATACGCACCGACAAGTCTGTTCAATCAACGCTATCCTAATTGATACTCACCACCGAGTCTGTAACCTGCGCTATCCTTATTGATACGCACCACCGAGTCTGCCCAATCAACGCTATCATCATTGATACTTACCACCGACTCTGTCCATTAAACGCTATCCTAACTGATACTCACCACCAAGTCTGTCAAACCTACGTTATCATTATTGATACTCTCAACCGAGTCTGTCCAACCTACGCAATCTTTTTAATACTCACCACCGGGTCTTTCCAATAAACGCTATCATAATTGATACTCGCCACCGAGTCTGTCCAATAAACGCTTTCATCAATGATACTCAGATACTCACCACCGAGTCCAATCAAGGCTATCCTAATTGATACTTACCATCGAGTCCGTCCAACCTACGCTATCCTTATTTATACGCAACGCACAGTCTGTACAATCAACGCTATCCCTGTTGATATTCGCTACCGAGTCTGTACATAAACGCTATCTCTTTTGATACTCACCATCGAGTCTATCAAACCAATGCTAACCTAACTGATACTTTAAACCGAGTCAGTCCAATCAACGCTATCTTAATTGATATTCACCAAAGAGTATGCCCTATCAACGCTATCTTAACTGATACTCATCGCCTAATTTGCTCAACCTACTCTATCCTTATTGATACTTACTACCGAGTCTGTCCAACCTACGCTATCCTTATAAATACTCACCAACAAGTCTGTCCAACCTACGTTATCTTTATTGATACTCACCACCGAGTCTGTTCAATCAACGCTATCCTAATTGATACTCACCACCGAGTCTGTAACCTGCGCTATCCTTGTTGATGCGCACCACCGAGTCTGCCCAATCAACGCTATCATCATTTATACTTACCACCGACTCTGTCCAATAAACGATATACTAACTGATACTCACCACCGAGTCTGTCAAACCTACGTTATCATTATTGATACTCTCAACCGAGTCTGTCCAACCTACGCTATCATTTTAATACTCACCACCGGGTCTTTCCAATAAACGCTATCCTAACTGATACTCACCACCGAGTCTGCTAATCTAACGCTATCATAATTGATACTCGCCACAGAGTCTGTCCAATAAACGCTATCCTCACTGATACTCAGATACTCACCACCGAGTCCAATCAAGGCTATCCTAATTGATATTCACCACCGAGTCCGTCCAACCTACGCTATCCTGATTGATACGCAACACACAATCTGTCCAATCAACGCTATCCCTGTTGATATTCGCTACCGATTCTGTACATAAACGCTATCTCTTTTGATACTCACCACCGAGTCTATCAAACCAATGCTATCCTAACTGATACTCTCAACCGAGACAGTCCAATCAACGCTATCTTAATTGATATTCACCAAAGAGTATGCCCTATCAACGATATCTTAACTGATACTCATCGCCTAATCTGCTCAACCTACGCTATCCTTATTGATACCCGAGTCTGTCCAACCTACGCTATCCTTCTTGATACTCACCACCGAGTCTGTCCAATCAACACTATCCTTACTGATATCCAGCACCATGTCTGTCCAACCTGCGCTATCCTCATTGATACGCACCACCGAGTCTGTTCAATCAACGCTATCCTAATTGATACTTACCACCGAGTCTGTAACCTGCGCTATCCTTATTGATACGCACCACCGAGTCTGTTCAATCATCGCTTACATCATTGATACTTACCACCGACTCTGTCCATTAAACGCTATCCTAACTGATACTCACCACCGAATTTGTCAAACCTACGCTAACCTATGTATATATATTAGCACCGAGTTTGCCCAAGTAACGCTATGCTTATTGATACTCAAAACCGAGTCTCTCCACTCAACTCTATCTTAACTGATACTCCCCATCGAGTCTGTCCAACTTACGCTATCTATATCGATACTCAGAACAGAGTTTGTCCAATCAACGATATCCTGATTGATACCCTCAACCGAGTCTGTCCAACCTACGCTATCTTAATTGATACTCACCACCGAGTCTGTCCAACCTACGCTATCCTTATTGATACTCTCAACCGAGTCTGTCCAACCTACGCTATCCTTTTTTAAACTCACCACCAAATCTGTCCAATAAACGCTATCCTAACTGATACGCATCACCGAGTCTGTTTAATCAACGCTATCCTTATTGATAGTTGCCACCCAGTCTGTCTAATCAACCATAGCCAGAAATTAGTAGTACTTTTGCTAATTAATATTCATAATATGTAAATGAGAATTGTACCACGTGATAATAGTTTGAACTGGACTGTCTTGATATCATTAAAATCTTTAAAACACGGATATTATAAGTTGCCCGTCACAGAGTCCTTGTTTATAATCATTCTGATATTTCCGTAAAGTTGTCAGGCGGTCAAAATCAAAACAATGAACGCGAATTTAGTGAATTTTTCGTGTTTCGTGAGTTTATTCTTCTTGAAATAGGGGCATTTTAACTTAACGTGGGAACCTATAGTTCAACGACTACACATACAAGGTTTGGACTTCCTTATTCTTTGGGCATTCAAGTTTAACGTTTCATCCCCACAACCTGTTTTTGTAATGACCTTGTTAGTCAATTTTCAACACGAAGTTTGCAAATTTGACGTTTCAGCCATTTTAGCCTGTATTTTATACTGCAATGTTAAAAGCCTCTCGCTTCGATTTTTGAAATAGCTCAGGAACCTTGATTTTGCAACGACAGTCATTATGTTTCGTTTAAATGGTGTATATTGTTGTGTATATTTATTTTCTGTCCCCGCAACCTGTCTGTCACTTAAATTAAAGTTAAAACAGACATTTTTTTTTCAAAATTCCCTAATATTTCAATATAATTTCCGTGACCCGTATCCGATTTCTTTAGTATAATATTCAAATAAGCAAAGTGGCGCTGATTTCTGGATATGCAATATCCTTACTGATACTCAGCACCGAGTCTGTCCAACCTACGCTATCCTTATCTATACTAAGCACCAAGTCTGCCCAATCAACACTATCCTTATTGATACTCACAACCGAGTCTGTCCACTCAACTCTATCTTAACTGATACTCAGCACCTAGTCTGCCCAATCAACGCTATCCTTATTGATACTCACAACCGAGTCTGTCCACTCAACTCTATCTTAACTGATACTCAGCACCTAGTCTGCCCAATCAATGCTATCCTTATTGATACTCACAGCCGAGTCTGTCCACTCAACTCTATCTTTACTCATCTTACGCTATCCATATTGATACTCAGCACAGAATCTGTTCAGTCAACGATATCCTAATTGATACTTTCATCCGAGTCTGTCCAACCTACGCTATCTTGATTGATAGGGCGTTTTCAACATTTGATCAAAGTATTGCCAGAAATAAACTGTAGATTGCCTTCCGACCTATAATTTATATTAATCAAAATAGATCGTAGTTTGGTCTTTAACTCAAACCATACTCTCAATTTCATCATGCTCTAAATCTTGTCGACAGGTTATGTGAACGTAATTTTTAAAATACATGATAATACCACCACCATGTGAGTTTCTGTCTTTTCGAACTGGTACTTGAAACCCCATAATAGATATATCGTCATCAGTAATATTAGAGTCTAAATGTGTTTCTGTGAAAAATACTACATCATAATCCTCAATAATATCGGCAATATAGTTCAGTTTATTTCTTAGGCTTCTAATGTTGCTCACCATCAAGATTGTGCAACCTACACTATCCTTATTGATAATTTTGGGTTTGACCATTTCAATGACCTTTTCTGTGATAAGAGGATGACGGAATCCATAAACTCTTGATTTTTAGAGTAGCGCATACAACATCTGATAATTTAAACACCGTTTCTTTTCAACAGATGATATGATATTCTCAGTACTATCAGAACTGGGTACGCTAGAGTCACCGAGTGAAGTATCAAGGTTGACAAGTCTGGCTAGTTTTCTACTTGTTGCATTGACGGGGATAAATTATCAGGACTACTAGATGGTTGGTCTCTTTGCCACCGTGCTTTGGTGTATTTTTAAAGTAACTGACAATGTTAGATTGTTGTTGTTTTTCTTAATTACCTGGTCAGCCATTTTGTGTGTTGTGAACTCCAATATATGAATAAATATAAATGAAAAATCTGGCAAAAGTCACTATTTGGTCACAAATGAACCCGTTCGATAGCATATACTTTACATAATGTCTAATAGATTTTCAATCAAATATCATCATAACATATTACACTGGAGGATATAAATTTCTCTTTTAGTCTCCTTCAAATTTTCACACCTTCATACTCAAGGGCAGACAAGCTATCCTTAGTCTGTCCACTCAACTCTATCTTTACTGATACTCTACATCGAGTCTGTCCATCTTACGCTATCCATATTGATACTCAGCACAGAATCTGTTCAGTCAACGATATCCTAATTGATACTTTCATCCGAGTCTGTCCAACCTTCACCACCGAGTCTGCCCAATCAACGCTATCATCATTGATACTTACCACCGACTCTGTCCATTAAACGCTATCCTAACTGATACTCACCGCCGAGTCTGTCAAACCTACGTTATCATTATTGATACTCTCAACCGAGTCTGTCCAACTTACGCTATCCTTTTAATACTCACCACCGGGTCTTTCCAATAAACGCTATCCTAACTGATACTCACCACCGAGTCTGCTAATCCAAAGCTATCATAATTGATACTCGCCACCGAGTCTGTCCAATAAAAGCTATCCTTACTGATACTCAGATACTCACCACCGAGTCTGTCCAATCAACGCTAGCCTTATTTATACTCTCAACCGAGTCTGTCCAACCTACGCTATCCTTTTACATACTGACCACCGACTCTGTCCAATAAACGCTATCCTAACTGATACTCAGCACCGAGTCTGCCCAATCAACGCTATCATTTTTGATACTCACTACCGAGTCCGTCCAATAAACGCTATCCTAACTGATACTCACCACCGAGTCTGCCCAATCAACGCTATCATAATTGATACTCACCACCGAGTCTGTCCAATAAACGCTATCCTAACTGATACTCACCACTGAGTCTGCCCAATCCACACTTGTCTGACTAATCAGATAACAAGAAGAATCATATATTAACCAACCATTTGGACAGTTCTCTGAAAAACCTGTAAAATTCCGATAAATTATGCTATCATATTCTTACATTTTTAATCCTCGCATAGAATAACAACTCAAATATCCTTGAGTAAATTCAGTTGTTCGGAAGGTTGTATCGAAATAAAATCGCCTAAAATTTTGGATTAATGTCGAATTCGAAAACAGTTACCATTTTTTAAAGAAATAATGTAAGACATGTAATAAATTGTATATTCAAAACTAAATGAATTTTGTATAAGTTAGAAATACCTGCTGGAATAAAGATCAGGAAAATCAGATTACATCTTAACGTCGCCATTGTTCTGTATAAAGATAAGAGTTTTATCTGTCAATCATGCCATATCTAAATATCTATTTCAAAATCATTTTACACTAAGGGATTAACCATCAAAAGTTTATAATTTATTTGGAACAATGCTAACGTAGAAAACATTGATTTGCAATGTGCAAAAACTGCATTATTCATCCATGCAAGCTTTAAAGATCAGTACAATCAAAGTAACTTTATTGTTTTTAAAACAACTAAATAAAGAAATGAAATATACGTATTTGGTGGAAAAAAAATATCCGACTAAAGGTAAAACCATAAACTGATGTCCTAACCTATTATATGTTTGTCTTTTAAATCCTGTATGTTACCAGCGATAAAACAACGGCCTAATAAAACCATACACCCTGCGGTTTGATTTAAGTTGCCTAGTAAAACTACACACCCTGCGGTTTGCTTTAAGTTGCCTAGTAATACTACACACCCTGCGGTTTGATTTAAGTTGCCTAGTAATACTACACACCCTGCGGTTTGACTTAAGTTGCCTAGTAAAACTATACACCCAGCGGTTTGATTTCAGTTGCCTAGTAAAACCACACACCCTACGGTTTGATTTAAGTTGCCTAATAATACTACACACCCTGCGGTTTGCTTTAAGTTACCTAGTAAAACTATACACCCTGCCGTTTGCTTTAAGTTGCCTAGTAAAACTACACTCCCTGCGGTTTGCTTTAAGTTGCCTAGTAAAACTACACAACCTGTGGTTTGCTTTAATTTGCCTAGTAAAACTATACACCCTGCGGTTTGCTTTAAGTTGCCTAGTAAAACTACACACCCTGTGGTTTGCTTTAAGTTGCCTAGTAAAACTACACACCCTGCGGTTTGCTTTAAGTTGCCTAGTAAAACTACACACCCTGCGGTTTGCTTTAAGTTGCCTAGTAAACTATACACCCTGCGGTTTGATTTGAGTTTCCTAGTCGGCTGCTGTGGGCTTAATGAGAATGTTATGAGGTATCGGTGTAAACTCAGTAGACTACAAACTTATTTCCATGAATTTGTTTGTTTTCCGACTTGTAAATAATCAAGATGATCAAAGAAACCATAGGTCAGTAGCAATTTCTGCGTTCATAGAACAATACAAATAAAGTTATAGACACATAATTTGATTTGAAGACATGCTTTTCAAAATAATATTATGTTATGCTATATTTGCTAAAACCTGGCGCATCAACTATTTACTTCGACATTTCATTTTTTTTATAATCAATTTTGAAAGATTTTGTCCTTTCCCCATATTCATGTCATGGCAAAAGCTAGTGAAAAACAGTGCATTTTAATAAACAGTTTCTATTTCTTTAGTCATGTCTTTTTTATAAGTCATTAGACACAAGTTTGACTCAAGATACTGACTGCATCGTGGGTCTTAATGTGCATACACAATGTTTAACTCAAAGTAGCCTAGGCTGAATGTAGCCGATTGGCTAAACCAATGAAATCAACGAATGAGGTGTAGATTGCGAAGTGAATAAAATGAACGAATGAGTGTGACGATTGCGAAGTGAATGAAATTAACGAACGCGTGTGTAGATGGCGAAGTGAATAAAATGAATGAACGTATGTGTAGATGGCGAGGTGAATAAAAATGAAAGAATGTGTGTGTACATGGGAAAGTGAATGAAATGAACGAATGTGTGCGTAGATGGCAGAGGTGAATGAAATGAAAGAATACGTGTGTACATGGCAAAGTGAATGAAATGAACGAATGTTTGCGTAGATGGCTAAGTAAACGAAATGAACGAATGCGTGTGAAGATGGCAAAGTGAATGAAATGAACGAATGGGTGTATAGATGGCGAGGTGAATGAAATGAACGAATGTGTGTGTAGATGGCGAAGTAAGTGAATGAAATGAAAGCAGTACCTTCTGGTGAACCCCAGGGAACGGTTCTAAAATCCTTATGTAGTCGGCTGTATACCAATGACAATCTATATCGTCATGTACCAGTTTTCGACATTAAATTTTTGCTAAAGTCTCACTCTTACACAGAACCGTGAACAGCTCAGAGACATGCCAATAGCTGCAACAAAATCTTGAGCAACTTGTAAAATGGGCCAAGCGTCGGTAGATGATCGTGCATCAGGCAAAATGCTTCATTCGTTCGGTAACCAAAAACCGCAACCTGATTGGTTACGACTAGAACATGGTAGGTATTACCTTGAAACTGTTTAGAACTACCCATATCTCGGTTTAGAACAGTCAGATGAAATGGATTTGTTATATATCCATGGTTATATCAAAAGCTAATCGAACATTTGGATTTCTAAGGTGGATTTTAACAATGTCCACAAGATATTTTAAAAAGAAAGTGCATACAAATTGTTAGCGCTACCACACCTTGAGTATGCATCCGCAGTATGGGACCCATATAAAAAGTGCCTCATTAATAATGTGATGATTTTGTAGCTTAGGTTCGATTGTTTACCTTCGTTACAGTTCGGCAGAAGCCTTATTTTATATATTTATACAAACTTTAATAAAACATATCAAAGAACAAGATATTTGACGGGTAAACATTGGGTCAGGTCAAATGTTAAGGGGTGTTCCAGTGGAAACTGTAATACAAATAATAAGGCACTTTGAAAGAACACCCCTCCTTCAAGAATGGCACGACTACCATTGTGGTATATAAGCAGGAGCGATTCCTTGCTCTTTGTCATTCGTCTGAAGTCGACGAAGACGATGGCCATGATACGTACGGTACGTGATTATTAGAGAAAAGATATTTGAGATCGTTGTCTCTTATATACTAATACATAAAGTGTAATAAAGTACAGGTTGGTGCCTGTTAATATTCTCTAATATGGAATTGCATTCATGATGTAATGCAACAAAGAACAGGTTGGTGCCTGTTCTTTAAGACTTGTACAACGTGTAGTTTGTCAAGTATAACTTTTACCGTACAAGACAAGTGTGTTCACTTGTAGGATACCAAAATGTACCACTAGGACAAGTCGTAGCTATGGTAGTTGTATATAAGTTGTACCAGGAGGACAAGTTTGTTTAAATATTCAACGAATTAAACATTTTCTATAAGTTTGTAAGCAGAAATTGGCAAAACCACAAAATCAAATATCCACGAAAATGCAATTTTTCCACAATCCACGAAAATTGGTACCCACGAAAAAAATGAATCCACAGTAGATAGTTTATTAGAGAACGCAAATAGCAGTTGTATATATTTTAGTTCATTGATGTCACTTTATGAATAAAGTTTACTTGTTGTATATTTTGTAAATAGAACATTTTGGATCCAGTATCAAACTGGTAACGAACCTATTCTAAAACATAAATTACTCTAGAAATAGACACGCTTACCCTGTGTACACGTTACAATAACAAAATGGGAATGGTACAACGAAGTGCAGTCCGCTTTGTCACTTCAACCTATTCTCGGGAACCCTAATCGGTTACCAACCTCTTACAGAATCTTGGTTGGCCAACCCTAGTAAGACGCAGCAAAGGAGCCCGGCCTTTACTCCTGAATAAGATCTAGATTTTTCATGGAGAAGCATCAGTCACGATTCCAGATTATATCAAGAAACCAACCGTAACAACAAAGTAACATGACAGAGACAGGTTCTCAACAGTCTATCATCAACGGATGTCTATAGACACAGCTTCATCCCAAGAACAATTGTTAACTGAAATCAGCTACCTGAAGGTACCATCCGAGTCCCAACAAGCGACATCTTGCGGGTCTGTGTGTGGTAGTTCCTGATGTTACTGTGGATACCTGTTTTAACCCTGTACAGTTGTTGCTAGCATCAATTTACTTTCTTTGTTTAACTTGGCGTGTGGTGGTGGACACAGGCGCATAATATCTATGCGTTATGGATCTTTTTCACCGACTGCAGATTATTCACATAGATATAGAAAAGAATATGCAATAACAAACAAAACAAAGAGGAAATAAAAAAGACTTTCAGGATTGCCGACCATTAAATCAAATAGTAATTTTTATTTTCTGAATTTCGTATGAACGGGCTGCTTAAGAGTTTTATTTAAACAGTATTTAAAAATGAAAAATTATAACAATGAAGTAGTACAATGTTACATAAAATTCAAATATGGGATTCGGAAACAAGTTTGGAAAAACTTTTATAAATCCGTCTCCCGAAGAAATGACATCTATTTAATAAACAATATGACGTGCCAACAGTCTATTTAACAAACAATATGACGTGCTAACAGTCTATTTAACAAACAATATGACGTGTCAACAGTCTATTTAACAAACAATATGACGTGCCAACAGTCTATTTAACAAACAATATGACGTGCCAACAGTCTATTTAACAAACAATATGACGTGCCAACAGTCTATTTAACAAACAATATGACGTCTATTTAACAAACAATACGTGCCAACAGTCTATTTAACAAACAATATGACGTGCCAACAGTCTATTTAACAAACAATATGACGTGCCAACAGTCTATTTAACAAACAATATGACATGTCAACAGTCTATTTAACAAACAATATGACGTGCCAACAGTATATTTAACAAACAATATGACGTGCCAACAGTATACTAAGTTTAAGGCAACATATAATAAGTTTTAATAAATACCATTAAAAACAAACAACAACAAAAAACAACGAAACAGTAAACTTTTACTTTCATGATAGACAGTCACTGGAACCACCATTCATGTCCGATTATCGTCGATTACGGGCAATCCACTCGATTTTACATCAATATATATACAAGGTCAACTTTCAAAACGTCCTAAGAGTTTGCATGTAATTTCATATGTTCTATGATTTATTTATATTATTTTGGTAAGGGAGACGAGGTAGATACGTTGGAAAGGGGGAGGAGGTAATTGATTTGAAAAGATGGAGGAGGTAATTGATACAGTTTCCATTTCAGAAAATGACATCTGTAACAAACATAAACTTTTAGCTACCTCTTTACAAGCAGAACCAAATACAATGAAAGTTCCAACTATGTACTGGCTTCCGAAGCTGCACAAAACACCTTATAAATATAGATTTATTTCGTCTTCAAGCCATATGCATTGTTCCACTACTAAACTGTCTATTCTACTTACTAGTACACTTGGTACAATCAAAAACCTGGTAATAAATTGTTCAAATAAGGCCTTTGAAAATAGTGGAATTAATTACTCTTGGAGTGTCAAAAATTCGTTGGAAGTACTTGATAAATTGCATGTTTATATTGGGGATTTCAAATCTGTTCAAAGTTTTGATTTTTTATATAGTTACGATACTGTTGTCAGGTCATTTAAGATGACATATTTTGGAATTAATATTGATTCACTCATAGGGCCTTTTCATCGGAAATAAACACATTTATTCTAAAACCAGTTGTTGGCATGATACGGGTTATGTTCTTCTCATATATCTTATGATGATATGATACTAAACCCCTAACGGTAGGGATTGTGCTTGATTTTCATATGATGCAGACATAATCTTTGGAGCTGGCATGTCAGTAACTGCTAGTAGTCCTTTGTTAGTTTATGTATCATTGTCATTTTGCTTAGTTTCTTCTGTTACCTATTCTGACATCGGACTCGGACTTCTTTGGAGTTTTACTGCATTTTTGAGCCTTTCCCAAGTCAGGAGCCTCTGGCCTTTGTTAGTCTTGTATGTTTTTTAATGTTAGTTCATTTATATGTTTCGGAGTTAAGTCGAGGAGGTAATTGATATATTACTATAAAAAGGGGGACGAGGTATTTCTTTGTAAAGATGGAGGAGGTAATTGATATATTAATTTGGAAAGGGAGACGAGGTTATTGTTTTTGGAAAGATAGAGGAGGTAATTGCTATATTACTTTCAAAAAGGAAACGAGGTAATTTCTTTAATGATTAATGGAGAAGTTGTTGATATATTACTTTAAAATGGGAGACTAGATAATCGATTTGAAAAGATGGAGAAGGTAATTGATATATTACTTTAAAAGGGAAACGAGGTAATTGCTTTGGAAAGATGGAGGAGGTCATTGATAGATTACTACGAAAAGGGAGACGAAGTAATTGCTTTGGAAAGATAAAGGGGATAATTGATAAATTACTTTAATAAGGGAGACGAGGTCGTTGCTTTGGAAAGATGGAGGAGGTAATTGATATTTTACTTTGGAAAGGTAGACGAGGTTATTGCTTTGGCAAGATTGAGAAGTTAATTGATATATTACTTTAAAAAGGGAGATGAGGTAATTGCTTTGGACAGATGGAGGAGGTAGCTGATATATTACTTTAAAAAGAAAAACGAGTTAATTGCTTTGGAAAGTTGGAAGAGGTAATTGATGTATTACTTTAAAAGGGAGACGAGGTCATTGCTTTGGAAAGATGTAGGAGGTAATTTATACATTACGTTAAACAGGAAAACGAGGTAATTGCTTTGGAAAGATGGAGAAGGTAATTGGTATATTACTTTAAAAAGGGAGACGTTGTAATTACTTTGGAAAGATAGAGGACGTAATTGATATATTTCTTTGAAAAGGTGGAGGAGGTAATTGTTTTTAAAAGATGGAGGAGGTATTGATATGATACTTTGAAAAGGTGGAGGAGGTAATTTATGCATTACGTTAAACAAGGTAATTGCTTTGGAAAGATGGAGAAGGTAATTGATATATTACTTTAAAAAGGGAGACGTGGTAATTACTTTGGAAAGATGGAGGACGTAGTTGATATATTTCTTCGAAAAGGTTGAGGAGGTAATTGTTTTTAAAAGATGGAGGAGGTTATTGATATATTACTTTGAAAAGGTGGAGGAGGTTATTGTTTTTGAAAGGTGGGGGAGGTAATTGGTATATTACTTTAAAAGACGAGGAAGTTGCTTCGGAAAGATGAAGGAGATACTTGATATATTACTTTAAAAAGGGAGACGAAGTAATTGCTTTGGAAAGATGAAGGAGATAATTGATACATTACTTTGGAAAGGTAGACGAGGTAATTGCATCGGCAAGATTGAGTAGTTAATTGATATATTACTTTCAAAAGGGAGACGAGGAGATTGCTTTGGAAAGATGGAGGAGGTAGTTGATATATTACTATAAAAAGGGAGACGAAGTATTTCTTTGAAAGATGGAGGAGGTAATTGATATATTAATTTGGAAAGGGAGATGAGGTTATTGTTTTGAAAAGATGGAGGAGGTAATTGATATATTACTTTAAAAAGGGAAACGAGGTAATTTCTTTAATGATTAATGGAGAAGGTAATTGATATATAACTTTAAAATGAGAGACTAGGTAATTGCATCGGCAAGATTGAGTAGTTAATTGATATATTACTTTCAAAAGGGAGACGAGGAGATTGCTTTGGAAAGATGGAAGAGGTAGTTGATATATTATTTTAAAAAGAAAAACGAGTTAATTGCTTTGGAAAGGTGGAGGAGGTAATTGATATATTACTATAAAAAGGGAGACGAGGTATTTCTTTGAAACATGGAAGGTGTAATTGATATTATATTAATTTGGAAAGGGAGACGAGGTTATTGTTTTGGAAAGATGGATGAGGTAATTGATATATTACTTTAAAAAGGGAAACGAGATAATTTTTGTAATGATTAATGGAGAATGTAATTGATATAATACTTTGAAATGGAACACTAGGTAAGCGATTTGAAAAGATGGAGATGGTAATTGATATATTACTTTTAAGGGGGAAACGAGGTAATTGCTTTGGAAAATGGAGAAGGTCATTGATAGATTACTATTAAAAGGGAGACGAAGTAATTGCTTTGGAAAGATGAAGGCGATAATTAATAAATTACTTTAAAAAGGAAGACGAGGTCATTGCTTTGGCAAGATTGAGTAGTTAATTGATATATCACTTTAAGAAGGGAGACGAGTTAATTGCTTTGGAAAGATGGAGGAGGTAGTTGATATATTACTTTAAAAAAAAACGAGTTAATTACTTTGGAAAGTTGGAGGAGGTAATTGATGTATTACTTTAAAAAGGGAGACGAGGTCATTGCTTTGGAAAGATGGAGGAGGTTATTGATTTATTACTATAAACAGGAAGACGAGGTAATTGCTTTGGAGACATGGAAAAGGTAATTGATATATTACTTTAAAAGGGGAAACGAGGTAATTGCTTTGGAAAGATGGAGGAGGTCATTGATAGAAAACTACGAAAAGGGAGACGAAGTAATTACTTTGGCATGATTGAGTAGTTAATTGATATATCACTTTAAAAAGGGAGACGAAGTAATTGCGTCGGGAAGATGGAGGAGGTAGTTGATATATATTACTTTAGAAAGAAAAACGAATTAATTGCTTTGGAAAGTTGGAGAAGTTAATTGATGTATTACTTTAAAAAGGGAGACGAGGTCATTGCTGTGGAAAGATGGAGGAGGTAATTGATATGTTAGTTTTAAAAGGGAGACGAGGTCATTGCTTTGAAAAGTTGGAGGAGGTAATTTATGCATTACGTTAAACAAGCTAATTGCTTTGGAAAGATGGAGAAGGTAATTGATATATTACTTTAAAAAGGGAGACGTGGTAATTACTTTGGAAAGATGGAGGACGTAATTGATATATTTCTTTGAAAAGGTGGAGGAGGTTATTGATTTTGAAAGATGGAGGAGGTAATTGATATGTTAGTTTGGAAAAGGGGAGGAGGTTATTGTTTTGGAAAGGGGGAGGAGGCAATTGTTTTGGAAAGGGGGGAGATTATTGCTTTTGAAAGTGGAATAGGTAATTATTTTGGATAAGGGGAGGAGGTAATCGATTTGAAAAGTAGGAGGTGGTAATTGCTTTGTAAAGGGGGAGTGATTCTTTTGGAAAGCGGGATGAGGAAATTACTTTGGAAAGGAGAATGAGGTAATTGTCTTCCAAAGGGTTTGTTGTTTGTGGTTTTGTTGACCAGCTATTTGGTACCTCAACCTTTAGCAGATAATGTGTATAAATTAATGCATTTTAAACAAGCAGATTCAATCTATCTTGATGATATACCTGGACTTATAAAACCAGATAAACAAACAAAAAATCCGATGCATTAATGATGAATAACATTTCGTCTTTACTGGCAAGAGTTATACATAATATTGACCTTGTCATATGTATTTCATCAAATTATCATCATGATTAAAACATTTAATTTATGCAGTCTTTTGCAAATGATAAAATAAGCATCTGGGTTGTGATGCCAGTAAATTTCTTTTAAAGAAATGTTTCTTTATTTTCTCTATTGATTAGCTAATCTTTGAAATATCTACAATAATAATACAACAATACAATAATACAATAAAGCTTTATTTACACTATGTCACATTCACATGTGAAGCAATAGGAAAACGTATACAAAAAACAATCACATACGATCATAGAAAGAAATAAAACAACACCTAAAAAGTGCACAAAACAACACTTATATTAAAAAAGGAAACAATAAATATAAGTATCTATTTAAATAATAAATATTTCGGATAACAGATATCCCTCATCAGTATGATAATGATGATGTAAAATTGATCATATCAATCTATTCTGATTTAACTAAAACAATAAGTAACGTTATAAATACAAATTAAACACCGAACCACGCTTTTTTAATTCTACAGTTGACGCAGGTTAAGTATTTGCATCAAAAACTGCACAGATATGCATCCTAAAAGAATGGTAATGTGCATTATGAGCTGGGACAATTCTAAAATTTCACAAGTGACGAAAGTTGAGTTATTACAACAAATCTGCGTAGATATACATCTCAAATGAATAGCACTGTACAATTTGAACTGGTATAATTTTAACATTTCAAAGTCGACGAAGGTTAAGTAATTACAACAGAGACTGCTTAGTTATACATCCCAAATGAATAGCACTGTGCAATATGAACTGATGTAATTCTTAAATTTCAAAGTTGACGAAGGTTAAATTAGTACAAAGTAGAAGATACACAGCATTTGTAGTCTCGCAATTAACATTGCAAAATATGGTGTATTCAATATCAGTGGAGTGACTGTTAAAAGACTGGGTATTCAGTATTTGTTAGCAAGTCAGACATCGTTTGTTCCCACAACCCTTGAAAGAGCACATCGACAAAGAGCCTGATTCAGAGGACAGATCAGCTCCCACCAGCAGGTCTTTAAAGCTTTTGGGCCTACAAAAAGCCAGGACGGGTAGCTTGGGGAAGGTCTTGGATAGTTAAGGACGATTTTTTATTTCCAATTTTCGCGGATAAGGTGGGATAACTTGTCAAATTTAGGATGGTAAGTCAGCACAAACGGGACATTTTTTGTTGACCTTTTTCTCTTTAAAGTTTTTACCTGGTAGTTAGTTTAAACAGTATTTATTATTGAAAAATTATAACAATAAAAGAGTACAATTTTACATAGCAGTCAAATATGGATATTTGGAAACAAGTTTGGAAATACTTTTATAAATCCGTCTCTCGTATACCTGGTAGTTCTTTTGTCGTGATTCAATCTTATGTAGCCGTAATGATTAACATGATATAAGTAAGTCTATTCAATGTGTATAGTTCATACAGGTGCTGTTTATATACCATGCACATGTAAATCCTCGGATTTCAATAACCGTAGTATTTGCATTAAGGAAAAGCAGCTTTGGATTAAAATATCACAAATTTCTAAAACTTTATCTAAATTTATTACAAATGCAGGAATTTACAGTGGATGTATAATTCTTCTTGTAAGGGATTGATAAATGGAACATGCTCTTAGGTATATGATACGGATTCTGTGTTTTGTTCAAAATATTCAATTTACCATGTTTATATAACATATCTATCACTAATTCGCATGTCTCACCTAGTTCCGAGTGAATTTATCAACTCTGATAAAACCCCTCTTTTTACTATCCATACGTTGTTTTCAGTATGGATAGTAAAAGGTTGGTTATAAACATAGAAAACTAAAATTGAAGCCAAAAAACAACAAAAAATCTGTTTCATATACCCAAGCGCCTGTGATAAATAGTGGTCTTCTGTGGGAACGTGACATCATTGTGGCTCATATCTCAATGTTACTCAAGTCACCCTCCTAATATCAGTGCGCAAGTTAGGAACATCGTCAGTGATTGCTTTTGTTCACACCTAAGTGTTACTCCGGTATCCCTACTTTATCTGTGTGCATGTTCCAAGTCTGGAACGTCGTCAGTGATTGTCTTTGTTAATACCTTAGTGATTCTCCGGTACCCCTCTTTTATCGGTATGCATATTTTAAGTCAGAAGTGTCGTCAGTGATTATCTTTGTTCATACTTAAATGTTACTCCAGTGGCCCTCATAATACTAGTGTGCCTGTTCCAATTCTGGGACGTCGTCAGTGATTGTCTTTGTTTATATTTAAGTGATACTCCGGTACCACTCCTTTATCAGTGTGTCTGTTCCAAGTCAGGAACGTCGTCAGTGATTGTCTTTGTTCATACCTTAGTGATACTCCCGTACCTCGCAAAATATAATGACATTTCTCATTTTAATTTTCTGCTTTACTAGCCTAGGATTGGAATATGAGAAATGTAATAGATAATTTGATTGTTTGTATTCGCTGCATCATTGGAGATCTAGATCAGAAGGGTCATAATTGTCTACTGTAATAAACTTTCTCATGCAGTCATCCATGTGACGTATTATTACACAAAGATATCATAATAACCGGGTTACAATTCTAATATTGGCATTGGTAAAATCAATGTTTGCTTTTAACGATTAACAAAGTTTTAAATTCGATCTAAAATAATATTTTGTAACACAAATACAGTCTATAAGATGTGTAAATCGTATCGATCTATAACGGAGAGAAAATATTTGTATACAAATAGAATGAGTACAGTGTGACGTTTTTAAAGTGTCCAAAAGCGTTTTTATAAAGAAATCAATACATGTAAACATACACGGATTAAAGGTGCTGGCACAGATCAATGCTTCTGATAGGATTATTCGAAGTGACTACCTATTTATTTTAGAATCCAACATGGACAGGATATAGCTTAACAAAAATCATAACTAAAGGTAAGAAAATACTACACACAATACATGTGTTAACAAATGCAAATTATTATTTTACAAAATAACAATGATTCGCCATATTTACAAAAGAGGGATGTTCATTATTTTACGAATTTGATATTTATCTTGTAAACTTTCTTGCGTGAATTTTCGAATACCATATTTATTTAGTTATTTTTTGTAACAAATCATAACATAAATCACGTTACAGGTAAAAATGGACGCACCAGGTGTTCGGAAAAGGTAAACACGTATCATTATATGGATTATTTTTTATTTATTTAAAACTGTGTTAAAAGGAATTTTGTTCATTTTTAAAATTGTATGAATCTTTTATGAAAAAAACACAATTTCGTACAAAAAAATATAATAATAAAAACAAGCTGTATAAAGCAACCAATAAAGTTTCCTTTAAGTATAGCAGTTCCAATTTGTTAGCCCACTAAGTTATGCTGGGTCTAAACATCTGTTTAATTCATAACAGGATCTTAAAGTGACTTTGTTAAGCAATTCGTAGAAATTAGATCTCTCTGATACCAAACAGACGGTTAGAGTGTTATTAAAGTGTCATTGCTACCCCACATTCCATTTCAAACAGAAATAGAAGTTAGTTTTTATTATCAATTTTAACCCGAATTTTACATTGTCCAGTCTCCTTATATCTGTTTGTCATTTCAAGGCAGAATTGGAATGTGCATGTCAAAATTCTTCATTTTTATGGTATATACTACAGAGTATGTTAAAGCCTGTATCGCTCACCTAGATATATATCGAATGTCAACCCTTTTTCAAAAAGTGAAAAATAAATATAAATGTCATATTGCCCTTTTAGTAATCCGACCTGAATCAATCTACAAGTTGGATGACAACACATTCCGTTCGACCAAGTCCTCTGCATTATACTAAAGAACGAAAAACATTACTATCTCAAATCAATTTCTACTAGATTCCATATTTATATAACATCACTATCTCGAATCAATTTCTACTAGATTCCATATTTATATAAAACGATGCAAATGTATTCAATTTCATGAAGTCCGACGGTTCTTTACAGGATTAATGTTCGACGGTTCTTTACAGGATTAATGTTCGATGGTTCTTTACAGGATTAATGTTCGATGGTTCTTTACAGGATTAATGTTCGACGGTTCTTTACAAAGTTAATGTTCGATGGTTCTTTACAGGATTAATGTTCGATGGTTCGTTACAGGATTAATGTTCGATGGTTCTTTACAGGATTAATGTTCGATGGTTCTTTACAGGATTAATGCTCGACGGTTCTTTACATGATAAATGTTCGACGGTTCTTTACAAGATTAATGTTCGACGGTTCTTTACAGGATTAATGTTCGACAGTTCTTTACAGGATTAATGTTCGACAGTTCTTTACAGGATTAATGTTCGACGGTTCTTTACAAGATTAATGTTGAAGTTCGACGGTTCTTTACAAGGTTAATGTTCGACGGTTCTTTACAAGGTTAGTGTTGAAGTTCGACAGTTCTTTACAAGATTAATGTTTCGTTGCATTAGAATTAAGAATTACATCATGCTATTGATTTATAAAAAAAAAAAGTTTCCGGGAGAACTTCTGTTAGACGGAATTCGAACAAGTATACGTTGACAGATTGAGTTCTCTGCTAGTTAGCGGACTAAAATGAAAAGAGGAATGTTTAATAATTGACCGTTCTTTACCAGTACACTATTCCTACCAGTTTATACTAGCCAGAAATTAGAATTCCAATAGGCTTGGCTTGGCTCGCATGGGAATGTTACGATCGGACTACGGACGTAAAGTAATGACAATTTCAATCAATGCAAACATGTATGATCAGATGAAATGCATCAATAATCGAGTGATTTTGTGGCGAAATATGATGTCAATAAATGTTTGTTCTTAGTTCATAGCTTTTTGTCACGTCAATAATTGTAAGGTCTTAGTACATACAATTTTGTTGCTAAAATGAAATTGTCGATCGTTCATTTCAGAAAGTATTAATTTCCCAGTTATTTCTATAGTATTGTGAATTCTTGATGTTTCAATAGACCAGCTTAATTTTTGACAAATTCTTTTACTAACATTTTTAATTACTTCCCAATAAAATGTTATATAGTAAATCTGTTGGAGTTAATTTTTCTTTTGAATTGATATATAATTTTTTGTAAGTTTTATGTATTAAAGCTACAACAGCTTGTTTTGGAATAACGGTTTTGTTGAAGTATAATATGGTAATTTAGACCAAAGATCTATTAATGTTCCCTTACCGACATCATGACACATAGGGTTATATTGATATAATCCAAATGATTAAAGAACATTCTTCAGTTCTTTATTACGGAGGCGTGTCTGTAGTTATACTCAATATCTTGTTGAAATGAAATAAGTTTAATATGATGTGAAATAATGAAAATGCTGTGACTAAACAAAAAATGCACCACACGTTTTAATATTCACAGGAATACTAAACTATACCCAGTTAAACCAAAAATAAACGCACACTAATATTCACAGGAATACTAAAGTATACCCTGCTAAACCAAAAGTAAACGCACACTGTAATATTCACAGGAATACTAAAGTATACCCAGCTAAACCAAAAATAAACGCACACTGTAATATTCACAGGAATACTACATTATACCCAGCTAAACCAAAACAAACGCACACTGTAATATTCACAGAAATACTACAGTATACCCAGCCCAAAATAAAGCTAAACAGGAATACTACAATAAGCTAAACGCACACTGTAATATTCACAGAAATACTACAGTATACCCAGCTAAACCAAAAATAAACGCACACTGTAATATTCACAGGAATACTACAGTATACCCAGCTAAACCAAAAATAAACGCACACTGTAATATTCACAGGAATACTACAGTATACCCAGCTAAACCAAAAATAACCGCACACTGTAATATTCACAGGAATACTAAAGTTAAAATACTAAATCCCTGGGATGTGTTTTAGTTGATTTTAGTCTCTGATGCATGATTTTTTATTATCAATTGTTTTGGCTTTTAACTAGCTGTCAGTAACTGCGAGTACTCTCAAATCGTACTTTCTTGTTTTTTTGACCTGTTGATACTAATTGTAATGCTTTTTTTGTTATTTTAATGTTATTCAGGGTTATATCTGGTCTATATACCAGCTTTGATAAGTGTTTGGTACTAATATAAATTTCCACTTCGTACTATGAACATCAAAATTATTTATTTTGTTAAAATATTTCCTTTCTCTATTGTAACTGTATACGTATACCTAACAACAAAATTATTTTATTTACCTGTGTTTAAAGTTATTGCAAATGGCTGATATTTTTGTTCGAGCATATTGTTTTTCTTAAATTGTTTAACATTTCATACCGATATAACATGTTACTTTTATTATTCTTCCTTAGTTTATTTATTTTGAATTTACATTGTATCATAGGTCAAATTTATTTGTTCAGTGTATGTTCAATGGTGTTACTATGTCCTTTGATTGAGTTAAGCTATTTCAGTTGATATTTTATAGTGTGTCTTTCTATGTTGTGATGTTACACTATTGTTTCAGAAAAAGGGTGAAGGTTTGGTACCATTAAAACGTTTAAACCCGCTGCATTTGTTTGCACCTGTCCTAAGTCAGGAATCTGATGTTCAGTAGTTGTCGTTTGTTGATGTGGTTCATAAGTATTTCTCGTTTCTCGTTTTTATATAGATTAGACCGTTGGTTTTCCCGTTTGAATGGTTTTACACTAGTAATTTTTGGGGCCCTTTATAGCTTACTGTTCGGTGTGAGCCTAGGCTCCGTGTTGAAGACCGTACTTTGACCTATAATGGTTTACATTTATAAATTTTGACTTGGATGGAGAGTTGTCTCATTGGCACTCATACCACATCTTCTTATATCTATATACCCAGCTAATCCAATAATAAACGCACAATGTAATATTCACAGGAATACTCAACTATACCCAGTTAAACCAAAAACAAACGCACACTGTAATTTTCACAGGAATACTACAGTATACTCAGATAGATAAAAAAATAAACGCACATTGAAATAGTCACAGGAATACTAAAGTATACTCGGATAGATAAAAAATAAACGCACAATTTAATATTCTCAGGAATTCTAACGCATACTCAGCTCTAAAAACAACTAACGCATTTTGTAATATTCTCAGGAAAACTTCAGTATACTCAGCTCTATCCGATATAGAACTGTAAAACGAACAGAAAGTCACAAAATTGATGGGACAAAAAGTATCAATAAAAAAATCAGCTTCGACAGCTTGTTTTCTTAATATTTATTTGATCAACAATGTAAATTTCATAAGTAAATGTAAATAAAGTGAATTGGGGTTTTTGTCCTGTGACAAGTTAGTTCTAAACAAAGAAATCACACAATGTGATACACTCAGTTCTACTAAGATATACTCATACTGTAATATTCTAAATAATATTAAAGTATACTCAGCTACTTACAGAGTAAGAAAAAAAAAAGCAGCCGCACATTGTGATGTTCTTAGGGGGGAAAAGGTATACTCAGTATCCTACAGAGTAACAAAAAAAAAATAACCAACCTCACATTGTGATATTATCACTAATAGTTAAGTATATTCAGCAAGTTACAGAGTAAAAAAAAACAACCACACATTGTGATGTTGCTGCACATTGTGGTATTATCAATAATGGTAAAGTATACTCAGCATTTACAGAACCACTATACATTGTAATATTCTCACTAAAGATAAGGTATCCTCAGCTACTTAAAGAATAACACAAAACCACCACATACTATGATGTATTCTCAGTAATACTAAAGTAAACTCTGCTATATATATAAAACACCACACATTTTCCTCTAATGTATACCCAGCTACTTATACAGAGCAACAAAACAACGCACATTGTAATGTTCTTAGGAATATTTAAATATAATCAGCTTTTATCAGAGCAATAAAAATATTAACCACACATTGTGACATTCTTAGGAATAAAAAAAAGTATATCCAGCTACAGACAGAGCCGTTCTGTTACAATTTTTTTTCCATGTGTTCTACAAAAACCGTCTATATTTTATCAACTTGTTGGGTACCTGTTTCTAACATCTCTGATAGAAACTACACTTGGCTGATCGTAACAAATTGACTCGAAGATTCCGACTTTAGATGTCACACTACCACTTCAAATTCTTTATACATTCAACCAAAGTTTTCAGTTTTTACAGTTCTCTAAGTATTTTACATTAAGTTGAACTCCCTTAAAAACAATATATGTCATGAATGATCTCGAGGGGTGGGAAGGGGGGGTGGGCACTTCAATACTTAATTGATATGGGCGCCGCTGGGGTTCTAATACCCACCCTTTTCATATAATTTGAATTTTAAAAATGTATACCTTTTCATTTATTGCGTAGGTAAAAGTGTAATCTTTTCCCATATTGGTCGGGTTTCGTGTGGTGTGTTGGAAAAGTGAAATACTAAAGTGTCAAAAGAGGGAAAACTTGTGAATACAAACACAGCCGGGATTTCCAAGAAAGATGGACAGACGAACTTTATTAACCTTATCATATATTTCTGATGGTTTTCCTCACCTTTTCACAAATTTTCCATCTGGAAAATGTGACATATTCCAGCGGCACGTCCTATCACTTTGTACATAGGAAGCTCCTCCCGATTGAATGATACATGAATCAACATTATACATGCCAATTTTCAATCCATGTTCAAAGTCTTGTAATGAAACATGACGTTCTGGTAAAAATAGCATATGGGTTTACTGAGAATCTTAATCAGCATACCGTTTAAAGCATCAACCCGAAAATTGGGATTTAAATTAATGCACAAGTAGATGTGAGCTCAAAGTGACATTTCTTGATCAGAATTTACATTCATGTAAATTTATTTGCTATTTGCTAGTTTTTTGTCAGTTGTGTTGTATATATCTGGGTCTGTGTTTACCCAGTTTTGGCTGTCTGATCATAATTAATGTCACATTAACCTATAGCTATAATGTCTGTTTGGGCTGCTCACCCAATTTTGTCAATGTAATGGAACTATTAACAACTGTCACACAAGTGGGACATTTAGTGAGCTATAAAACAAGGTTTACCTGGTCATTTTCTTCGGAGGAATATGACAGTTGTTTTTCAATTGTTCCATTGGTTGATTACGTTTAATGTTGTCAGTGTTTATGGACTTCCCCTTTTTGAATTTACCTTGGAGTTCGGTATTTTTCTTATACTTTTTTCGAGCTTTATGTCTGTATATATCAGAAGCGGATTTTGGGGAACCAAGGGGCGCGGCCCCCTTATAGAGCTACATATATAATAAATGTATAGACTTTTTACAAGTGTCACTCCAAACGTTGGCTTGCCAGGCTCCACCTTTTCGAAGTCCTTGATCCGTATCTGCACATATGATGGTTATTTGTTATTTTCTTTAAATAGCCATGAACTAGATTTGTTTTCCAGTTCCGTAAAGATTATTGCACGATATTATTAATCGTTTTTTTATAACCCCTCTTTTAGAAAGTGCCATTTCATAATTGACCGGACGTTCTCGTATTAGTGTAAAAAGTCGCATTAGATAATTAACTCGACGTTCTTGTATAAGTGCAGAAAGTCTCATTTAATAATTAACCGGAAGTTCTTGTTAAAGTGTAACAAGTCCCATTAAATAATTAACCGGGCGTTCTAGTATTAGTGTAGCAAGTCCCATTTAATAATTGACCGGACGTTCTTGTATAAGTGTAGCAAGTCCCAGTTTATAATTGACCGTGCGTTCTTGTATTAGTGTAGCAAGTCCCATTTGATAATTGACCGGGCGTTCTGTATAAGTGTAGCAAGTCCTATTTAATAATTGACCGGACGTTCTTGTATAAGTATAGCAAGTCCCATTTAATAATTGACCGGACGTTCTTGTATAAGTGTAGCAAGTCCCATTTAATAATTGCCCCGACATTTTGTATAAGTGTAGCAAGTCCCATTTGGTAATTGACCGGACGTTTTGTATTAGTGTAGCAAGTCCCATTTGATGATTGATCGGACGGTCTTCTGTTAGTGTAGAAAATGCCATTTTATCTTTGACTGGACGTTTTTGTATTAGCGTAGAAAGTGCCTTTAAAAAAAGCGGACGTTCTCATATTAGTTACATTGTAAAATATAAATATGGTAACTAAAATAAGAGTTATACGTTGATATTATCTATTATAAGTACATATTCAGTGACTATTCAGCAAATAATCATAACAAGTATTTGATTTATTTAATCTTACACATTAATCTACATAATGATCTTGATTATAGATAATAAACTATTCCATATCAAGGATCTCTTAATTATCAAATCAAATATGGACTGTTATTAAATTTTTTCTTTTGTTTTATTTAAATGTTCAAGTTTGCAAACGTTTTAAGATTTTCGTTTTAGATAATAAAAGATATAATATTATGTTTGTGTTTTGAAAACAAATGACATTATTTTTAAACGAGTTGTATAATTACACATCCTTTGACTGATCAGTAATAATAGGTTAAGATTGCAAGAACAAACTGATGTGGTATTCGTAAAGTTTGTATAATTTTTTACTCCGTGCCGACGTTTTGTCCTGGTGCAAGCAATCCTTTCTTCGTGCCATCCATGGGCTCTCTGTCAGTAGTTTACCGCTATGTTCTTAATCTATTATTTTTTTTATTTTTTCTGTCAATGGCTCGTCTTATTTTTATATTTTTCTTACTACCAATTATTAGCCGAGCTGTGAAGAAGTCAAACTCATCTTATAATATAAGGAATGCCGTCCGGGTGTCCGTAATGTCTGGGCTTTTCGGTTTTCGGACAAAGTCTGTTGAGCTATAGATAATATCTTCACCAAATTGGGCTTGACAATGAGAAAGATTTGTATTGATTGTGGTTTCAATAGACCAAAAATCAAGGTCTCAGCACCTATTAATAGACTAAAGTTTGGGCAAAACTTTCGTTTCAGGATGATGTCTTTTGAACCATATGTCCAGTTTACCGAATTTGGTTTGAAAATACCCCATGGAGAACGAACACAACTATTGATTTGAGGTCAAAGTTCAAGGTCAAGGTCACAAAAGATCTATTAATGGACTGAACTTTGGGTAATTTTATGATTTCCATTGGTATCATTTTTGGTCCTACGTTTACCAAATTTGTTTTGATAATGTCCATGGATAAAGAATTGGGTCTGTGCATTTCATTTTGGTAATCTGTATATCGGTAGCATTGTATACATCGTTTGCTGTAAACGTCATTGTAGAACCCTACTGAATTTTAAGCTTTTGTATTATTATCTTGAGTTCCAGTTTTTTCTTATTGGTATTACATTTTAATATCTTTTAATGCAATCTTCTACGTTACCACATAAAACAGACTTTCTATTTTCTCTATTACTGTTTCTGCTTCCGGTTCATTTTCTTACGCCGCCATCTCTATCATCTCTATCATTTGAAATTTACATTAAACATACAGAAAATGTTTGATGGCAGCGGCATATCCAGGATTTTTTTAAATGAGGGGCGGCGGTAAAATCAGACAAATGTATCTCACGGAGTTCGCTATGCCCGTGTCTGTTGTGACGCTTTGGATTTCAATGAACGTAATCTATGTATTACAGTACTGGTAAATTATTACGTCAGGGATTTCGTAACCACAAATTCTTCAAAACCTTTACTAGATTCTTCCATAGATACAAAGATTTGGTTTGGAAGTTTGGTTGTACCTGTGGAAAAATCTGTTTTTCAAACCGGATATCACATCCTAATTTTTACGGAGATGTTGTTTACCGAGCCCGGAAATTTAGATACGATCGGGTAAACTTTTTGATCCTTTAAATAAACTTATTCCAAAAGGTTACCAATTCGACACCGCAATTAGATCTTTGAATATTGTTTTTATTGGTATTAATATTACTTTTGTTACCAGTAAATTAAAATCAAACTAAATGTTTTTTTTTTTTTTTTTAAATGCACATCCATGGCTCTACAACCTGTCGATATCTGTATCTTGGCATTGCACAAGGTCATGTTTTTCTCTGACTGTTAATGACGTCTTTACACTAAATCCATTGGATGTTGGATGTGTACTGATTGATATTTTAGTCTTAGTTGCATTATTTTTTATTAGTTGTTATTGGCTTTGAACTAGCTGTCAATAACTGCGAGTACTCTCAGATATGTACTTGTGTCTTTTTTTGTTGTGGGGATGTATAAGTACCCTGCAAAGTCTGGTCTGTGTTTTTGTTAGATAATACATCTAACAAAAACACAGACCAGACGTGGCAGGGTACTTGTCTGCGTTGTATCGATCTGATGAGTTGAGCCCTTTTCAACCGATTTTATAGTCTGTTCTTAAATTGTACTGTTACACCACTGTCCCAGATAAGGAGAGGGTTAACGCCTTCAAACTAGATTAACCCCGCCACATTCTATATGTGCCTGTCGAAAGTCAGGAGCCTGTAATTGAGTGGTTGTTGTTTGTTGCTCTTTTCCATATTTGTTTTTCGTTTTTTGCTTTATATAGTGTGTCCTTGTTTTGTACTGTTGCACCACTGTCCCAGGTTAGGTGAGGGTTTGGTGCCATTATACTAGTTTAACTCTGCCACATTCTGTATATGCCTGTCCCAAGTCAAGATCCTGTAATTCAGTGGTTGTCGTTTGTTGCTGTATATCATATTTGTTTTTCTTTCACTATTTTGTACATAAATCAGGCAGTTAGTTTTCACGTTTGAATTGTTTTACATTTGTCGTTTCGGGGCCTTTTATAGCTGACTATGCGGTATGGGTTTTGCTTATTGTTGAAGGTCGTACAGTGACCTATTATAGTTGTTAACTTCTATATGTCATTTGGTCTCTGGTGGAGAGTTGTCTCATTGGCAATTATACCACATCTTCTTATTTTTATACAAACACAAATTTTAGGCCAAATCTCCCTTCCCCCTAGGGAATGTTGTTTTTTTTTATGAAAAAAAAATGAAGAAAACGGCTGAAATTGTAAAAATCAATGCGTGAATATCGTATCGCGGGATAAAAACACAAGTATTACACACAATGTAAGAAAATATCAAATATCAAATTTATTTCCACTAGCTACGATGCAGAAATAAAGGTCTGCAAACCTCGCTTTTCTTCCCCCTGTTTCTAAAGCTCGTACAGTTATATTTTGCCCAATTGTATGTATAGCGTATGTACATGATACAATCATAAAACTGGATTCCCACACCAGTACATAATATTATACAATCATACACATGTACATAATATTATACAATCATAAAACTGGATTCCCACATCAGTAGAAAATATTATACAATCATATTCATGTACAAAAGTAGATACAATAATAAAACTGGATTCCCACACCAGTACTACATAATATCATATTATCATAAAACTGGATTCTCACATATGTACATAATATTATACACTCATAAAACTAGATTCATAATACTTTTATAAAGATGTCTGACGTAAAACTATCTAGATGTGAGCATAGAGTTTAAAACAAACCATGAATCTTTATCAGGTTTTTTTTATCATATATAAAAAAAATTGCACACAATTTGACGGCTAAAGACTGACGATTCTGAAAGTTGAGTATATGCGTTTTTCTCAGTAAAAGAATTAAAATATATACTGGTACTTAACTAAATGTATATAGAGGTATGTTTCAGAGATAAAGAAGTACCTAGCTGTGAAATAGACATTGATATTTTATAGTGTGTCTTTCTATGTTGTGATGTTACACTATTGTTTCAGAAAAAGGGTGAAGGTTTGGTACCATTAAAACGTTTAAACCCGCTGCATTTGTTTGCACCTGTCCTAAGTCAGGAATCTGATGTTCAGTAGTTGTCGTTTGTTGATGTGGTTCATAAGTGTTTCTCGTTTCTCGTTTTTATATAGATTAGACCGTTGGTTTTCCCGTTTGAATGGTTTTACACTAGTAATTTTTGGGGCCCTTTATAGCTTACTGTTCGGTGTGAGCCTAGGCTCCGTGTTGAAGACCGTACTTTGACCTATAATGGTTTACATTTATAAATTTTGACTTGGATGGAGAGTTGTCTCATTGGCACTCATACCACATCTTCTTATATCTATAAACATAAGATACATGTATTATAAGTTACAATCTGTAATGAATAGCAAACTTGAAACAGTTTAGAACCATGAAGAAATGTCATATATATATAACGTTATGTCAAGCACAACTTTAACAATTAGGGATACGACCTATTTCGGTGTGTATACTGGGACGGACGGACGCCAGAAGGAGATGATCTATATATACAGCTTTTGACAAGTAATTAAATTTGCGATATATGTATTTTGACATTCTTTATTTCAAGTATAATATTTTTGAGATTATTACTATAACCCTTGGAAGTGGATTAGGGTTATGGTTATGGTTATGGTTAGACTTCACTTGCATGTACACAAGTCGATAAAATATATTTATAGCACTCGAGCTATTAATAGCCTAATTGACCAACATAAGCTTCAATTGTAGCTCTAATGAAACTTTCAGTGATGTTATCCTGCTCATGTATTAAAGGCTAAAGAATTTAACAGTGGTGACACCTTCTATACCTGATAATGACACCTTCTATACCTGATATTGACACCTTCTATACCTGAATTCATTCTATTTATCTGGATAATGACACCTTCTATATACCTGATAATGACACCTTCTATATACCTGATAATGACACCTTCTATACCTGATAATGACACCTTCTATACCTGAATCCATTCTATTTATCTGGATAATGACACCTTCTATACCTGATAATGACACATTCTATACCTGAATTCATTCTATTTATCTGGATAATGACACCTTCTAACCTGATAATGACACCTTCTATACCTGAGTTCATTCTATTTATCTGGATAATGACACCTTCTATACCTGATAATGACACCTTCTATACCTGAATTCATTCTATTTATCTGGATAATGACACCTTCTATACCTGATAATGACACCGTCTATACCTGAATTCATTCTATTTATCTGGATAATGACACCTTCTAACCTGATAATGACACCTTCTATACCTGATATTGACACCTTCTATACCTGAATTCATTCTATTTATCTGGATAATGACACCTTCTATATACCTGATAATGACACCTTCTAACCTGATAATGACACCTTCTATACCTGAGTTCATTCTATTTATCTGGATAATGACACCTTCTATACCTGATAATGACACCTTCTATACCTGAATTCATTCTATTTATCTGGATAATGACAACTTCTATACCGGATAATGGCACCTTCTATACCTGAATTCATTCTATTTATCTGGATAATGACACCTTCTGACCTGATAATGACACCTTCTATACCTGATATTGACACCTTCTATACCTGAATTCATTCTATTTATCTGGATAATGACACCTTCTATATACCTGATAATGACACCTTCTAACCTGATAATGACACCTTCTATACCTGAGTTCATTCTATTTATCTGGATAATGACACCTTCTATACCTGATAATGACACCTTCTTTACCTGATAATGACACATTCTATACCTGAATTCATTCTATTTATCTGGATAATTTCATTTTTAAATTTGATTTTATCTCCGTAATATTTTCCTTTAATTGTAGCATACATCTTTTTTGTTGGTTTTTGTTCAATTCCGTAAATTCGTCCAATCAGAGTAAAGATTGGTGACATCATTCGTGCCGTTACCATAGTTAAGCGTCATTAGGTCACAAATTAAATATTACTGACTGCGCCAGTAAAAATAAGAAGATGTACTTTGTATGATTGCGTTCTTCTGATTTACAGTTTCAGCTTCATATGATTGATGATTACGAACCGTTGCATACGCGGAGTATATGATTAAAAAATATTCAAATAATAGTTACACAACAAAATATTTTTGAATTTGTAGATTACTTGGTGTAGTGATATTTACATGAAAAAGACAGCAGGTAATTAAAACTATGTACATTGATATTTATTCAGTTAATTCGTGTTGTGGAGAACAGTCGGTGTCAAGTGTGAAACCATGACCATTTGTAACTGTCTTTTGAGGTGGATATTTGCCGAAAATATTTTTCTAGTATCTGTCGGTATTACGACTAGTGATGGAATTGCAATGAGTCCATGGATGACTTTATAGAATTTTTTGCCAATGAGACAACTCTCCACCAGAGACCAAATGACATAGAAGTTAACAACTATTGGTCACCGTACGGCCTTCAACAATGAGCAAAACCCATACCGCATAGTAAGCTATAAAAGGTCCCGAAATGACATATGTAATATAAAACAGTTCAAACGAGAAAACTAACGGCCTGATATATGTTCAAATTAATGAATGAAGAACAAATATGATATAGAGCACAAACGACAACTACTGAATTATAGGCTCCTTACTTGGGACAGGCACATGCAGAATGTGGCGGGGTTATACGTGTTTCCTGGCGCCAAACACTGCCATTAACCTGGGACAGTGGTGTAACAATACGACTTAATACCAAAATTTATGATAAAAGAGATGATTTTTCATTTCCTATTGTTAATTATCCATTTTTAGATGGTGACGTTCCTTTGTCACCATCTTATGGTGTTTATATATCTCAACTTGTTCGATTCGCTCGTGTATGTAACAACGTATTTGATTTCAACGAAAGAAATCTCTGTATTACTGAAAAATTATTTCACCAGGGTTTTCGATATCACAAACTAGTCAAAACATTTACTAAATTTTATCATCGGTACAAGGACATCATTCGTTAATATAAACCAACATGCAGACATCTTATACGTTCGGGTATTTCACATCCAATATTTTATGGTAATATTCTTTACAAAGCACAAAAATGTCGGCATTCACCTCAAAAGCTAACCAAACCTTTAAACAGACTTATTCGGAAAGGATATAGTTACGATACCGTTGTGAAGTCATTAAGGATTGCATATTTTGGTATTAATATTGATTCACTCATAGGGTCTTTGCATCGGAAATAAACACATTTATTCTAAAACCAGTTATTGGCATGATACGGGTTATGTTCTTCTCATATATTTTATGATGGTATGATACTAAACCCCTTACGGGAGGGATTGTACTTGATTTTCATATGATGAAGACATAATTTTTCAATCAGTTTAATTGAGGTCTGGAGCTGGCATGTCAGTAACTGCTAGTAGTCCTTTGTTCATTTATGTATCATTGTCATTTTGCTTAGTTTCTTTTGTTACCTATTCTGACATCGGACTCGGACTTCTTTTAAACTTTTATTGTATCATATTATGTACTGGTGTGCAAATCCAGTTTTATGATTGTATTATATTATGTACTGGTGTGTAAAACAGTTTTATGATTGTACTTATATGATGTAGGTGCATGATTTTTATATATTATGTACAGGTGTATGAATCTAGTTTTATGAGTTTTACTGTGCGTATTGCTATATGTTTCTTTATTCTACATTGGCTAAAGGTATAGGGGGAGGGTTGAGATCTCACAAAACATGTTTAGGGTTAGGGTCATAAACGGCATTTTCTTAAATTAAAATATATAAATAGAGGTATTGATTTTATTAACTTATCTAGTATATTCAATGACTCTACCATCCAAAGCCAAATACCTCCATATTTTGATAATATAAGACCACCTATTATTTCGTATTCTTATGAAAAAAACCAGCAGAAGTTTGATTTTTAATTATACGTCAGTTACATCAGACGTCAAAATAGAAAATAATGTTCCTTCCCCTTGAGATTGTGAAACATCTAGTTTTAGATATGTTCCCTATGGTCATGTCCTTACAGGAGACCTCAACATCGTCGAAGACCGTGAGGTCATAACTTTTCTTAAGAAAGGACCGAAATATCGTCCTCCATCTAAAATAGATTGGAAACAGTGTCGTCAGGTCATTAAAGACGCTCTGTCTGTCTACTGTAAAAATTGGTGTAAACGTGAAAAATCTGATAAAAAATCTCTTGACAGTTATTTAAATAAAATTATGAATACTGTTAATTTTCGTATATCTCATTTTGATAACAATTCTGAAATTAGTAATAGGGTCCATGATATTCCCATTTCTAGAATAAAAAATAAACTCCAAGTACTCGCAAAGCGGTTTGTGTTCGTACCGGCAGACAAAGCAACTAATAGTGTAGTGGTGGTGTGACGCATATACTACACGGAAGTTCTCCAAAACGAAATTACAAATTCATCTACATTCAGGTCCGTACGCTCCACAGAGAGTCAAATTGTAAACAAGCATATCACTGCCACTACCCAGATTAAAGCCTCTTCCGAACATTTGAAAGTCCCTACTATGTACTGGTTACCTAAATTGCACAAAAAACGATTTAAATTCCGTTTCATCTCCGCATCTAGTTAGTGTTCTACTACCAATTTATCAGTGCTTCTAAAGACCTCCCTTACTACTATCAAAGAACTTGTTATTAACTTTTGTAATAAAGCTTATGAAAATAATGGTATTAATTATTTTTGGAGTGTTAAAAATTCTTTAGAGGTTTTGGATAAAATACATGCTTTTGATAGTTCTTTTAATTCTGTTGACAGTTATGATTTTTCTACTCTCTATACTACACTTCCACACAATCTTATCAAGAAAAAGTTTTCATATTTAATTAAATGGTCTTTTGAAAATCTCACTGCAAATTTATCTGCTGTAACTCGTTTAAAGCCTTTTCTGTAACGAAAAGAAAAGTATGCTAGATAAACTTACTGGAAATGTGAAGATATGATTGAAGCTTTAAATTTTCTCCTGGACAACATATATGTACGTTTCGGCGATAAAGTGTCTCGACAAGTAGTAGGTATTCCTATGGGCACTAACTGCGCCCCTTTAATAGCATATTTATTCCTGTATTGCTATGAATCTCAGTTTATGACCAAACTCATTAAAGACACGTCTTCGTTACATTTGGTTGATACATTCAACAATACCTTCCGTTATCTAGATGATATTTTTTCGTTAAATAATCCAGAGTTTTCTAAATATACTACCGAAATTTACCCAATAGAACTTACTTTAACTAAATCTAACATAAACAGCAGTAGTTGTCCTTTTCTAGATTTGGACATTTCAATCTCTAAAGGAAAACTCCATACGAAAATTTACGACAAAAGAGACGACTTTTCATTCCCTATTGTTAATTTTCCTTTTTTAAATGGCGATGTTCCTTTGGCTCCATCATACGGTTTTTATATATCCCAACTCGTTCGTTATGCCCGTGTGTGTAATGATGTCATAGATTTTAACGAACGTAATCAATGCATCACTGATAAATTATTAAGTCAGGGATTTCGTTACCATAAATTACGTAAAACTTTTACTAAATTCTTTCATAGATACAAAGATTTGATTAGTAAATTTGTACCTGTAACTGATTAAAACGTAATTTCACATCCTAAATTTTACGGTAATTTTGTACTTAAAGCGCGGAAATCACTATGTGATCCGTGTCAACTCATCGAACCTTTAAATAAACTTATTAGTTCAGGTTATCTTACCAATGTTGTAATTAGATCTTTGAATATAGTTTACATTGACACTAATATCGATTTTGTCATCAACAAATTAAAACATAACTAAATTTGTATTCTTTTCAAACGGGATGTATAAAGACACACCCACGTTCATTTTGATCTATAAAGAGGTTAAACTCCTAACTATCATACTGCCTGTCGATACATTTATTTTTGGCATTGCACAAATCATGTCTTCTTTGACTGTGGGGATGTGTTTTAGTTGATTTTAGTCTCTGATTCATGATTTTTTATTATTAATTGTTTTTGGCTTTTAACTAGCTGTCAGTAACTGCGAGTACTCTCAAATCGTACTTTCTTGTTTATTTGACCTGTTGATACTAATTCTAATGCTTTTTTGTTATTTAATGTTATTCAGGGTTATATCTGGTCTATATATCAATTTTGATAAGTGTTTGGTATTACTATAAATTTTCACTTCGTACTATGAACATCAAAATTATTTATTTTGTAAAAATATTTCCTTTCCTTATTTAAACTGTACACGTATACCTAACAACAAAATTATTTTCATTTACCTGTGTTGAAAGTAATTGCAAATGGCTGATATTTTTGTTCGAGCATATTGTTTTCTTAAATTGTTTAACATTTCATAGCGGTATAACATGTTACTTTTATTATTCTTCCCTTATTTTATTTATTTTGTATTTACATTGTATCATAGGTCAAATTTATTTGTTCAGTGTATGTTCACTGGTGTTAATATGTCCTTTGATTGAGTTAAGCTATTTCAATTGATATTTTATAGTGTGTCTTTCTATGTTGTGATGTTACACTATTGTTTCAGAAAAAGGGGGAAGGTTTGGTACCATTAAAACGTTTAAACCCGCTGCAATTGTTTGCACCTGTCCTAAGTCAGGAATCTGATGTTCAGTAGTTGTCGTTTGTTGATGTGGTTCATAAGTGTTTCTCGTTTCTCGTTTTTTTTTTATATAGATTAGACCGTTGGTTTTCCCGTTTGAATGGTTTTACACTAGTTATTTTTGGGGCCCTTAATAGCTTGCTGTTCGGTGTGAGCCAAGGCTCCGTGTTGAAGACAGTACTTTGACCTATAATGGTTTACTTTTATAAATTTTGACTTGGATGGAGAGTTGTCTCATTGGCACTCATACCACATCTTCTTATATCTATTAACCCGGCCGCATTTTTGCGCCTGTCACAAGTCAGGAGCCTCATGCTTTTGTTAGTCTTTTATGTTTTTTTAATTTTAGTTCATTTATATGTTTTGGAGTTTAGTGTGACGTCCATTTTCACTGAACTAGTACACAATTTTATTTAGGGGCCAGCTGAGGGCCACCTCCGGGTGCGGGATTTTCTCGCTGCGTTGAAGACCCATTAGTGGCCTTCGGCTGTTGTCTGCTCTTTGGTCGGGTTGTTGTCTCTTTGACATATTCCCCATTTCCATTCTCAATTTTAAACTAAAAAAATAAGTTAATTAGAAATGAGATAAACTCATCAGATCGATACAAAGCACATAAAACCCTAAAACAAACACAAAAGACACAAAATACCGATCTGAAATACTCGCACACAAACACAAAACACACAAAATACAGATCTGAAATACTCGCACACAAACACAAAACACACAAAATACAGATCTGAAATACTCGCACACAAACTAAAAACACACAAAATACAGATCTGAAATACTCGCACACAAACTAAAATCACACAAAATACAGATCTGAAATACTCGCACACAAACACAAAACACACAAAATACAGATCTGAAATACTCGCACACAAACTAAAACACACAAAATACAGATCTGAAATACTCGCACACAAACTAAAAACACACAAAATACAGATCTGAAATACTCGCACACAAACACAAAAGACACAAAATACAGATCTGAAATACTCGCACACAAATTAAAAACACACAAAATACCGATCTGAAATACTCGCACACAAACACAAAACACACAAAATACCGATCTGAAATACTCGCACACAAACACAAAACACACAAAATACAGATCTGAAATACTCGCACACAAACACAAAACACACAAAATACCGATCTGAAATACTCGCACACAAACACAAAACACACAAAATACAGATCTGAAATACTCGCACACAAACACAAAAGACACAAAATACAGATCTGAAATACTCGCACACAAACTAAAAACACACAAAATACCGATCTGAAATACTCGCACACAAACACAAAAGACACAAAATACAGATCTGAAATACTCGCATTTAACTGAAAGCTATTAAATTCAAAGCCAATAAGGGAGCAACCATTTAACTTCAAGTGGAGGGGGTTATGGTTTTTTGTCGGAGTCAGAAAAAATTTTCAGCGCAAAGCGCGTACATTTTTTTTTAGTTTTTCGACGCTATTAATCAAATATTTTTTTTTTAAATTTAACACTATAAGGTTGGGGAAAATCTGGATTCAGGGTATTTTTTTTTTTGTCATCTGCTTGACCATCAAATAAATTGGTGAATATTTTTTAGGAAAAACATTAACCCTCCCCATTGAAGTTAAATGGTCGTTCCCTAATAACAAATACAAAACCATGTGTTTAAGACTAATACGGCTGCACAAAAGTGATTTGACTGTCCAGTCTAATATGACTACATAAAAGTGATTTAACTGTCCAGTGTTATCCGCGAAAGAATATACAAATTATCACACAGTCCGCTTTCTTGTATTTTCAAATCATCATTTAATATATTTTCATTAATTATGTTTGTATGAAAATCCTCCATGTTGCCTGACTTGTAATGTATTTGATGTGCCGCTGTTTTGAAGAAAACACCTATAGAACATGTTGAACACAATGGAGATCGGTACATTTGGAGTTTAACAAATATTAAAGATTTTTTTGTTGTCATTTTAAATTAAGAATGCTATCAAATTATGAATGGATGTTATAATGAATGACATATCCGTATAATGACTGATGTGGTTCTATTGTTGTACAGAAAACATTCCCTTTAATAGCGTCAATTGTCGTCACAGCAATGTACGTGGTGATAATTGTAGATATCTACATGTAGCCACACAAACTGCATGTATCTGAATAATCTCTTGTGAGGTAAAATGCCACTCGATAATTCTATTTACAAACAAATAATTTGTTCACAACGGGAAGCCGTATTAAAGCTAAGATCGTAGTGATAACGACCTATTATATTTACTGAGGTCGGGTAGACAATATCATTAAGTAAACGGATGAAAGGGTCATTTAATATACAATATATGTAGCCGAAGATGTATTGAGCTTTTGTAAAGTTTTATATACAATATAATGTAGCCGGGGATGTATTGAGCTTTTGTGAAGTTTCATTGCACACCTTGATGCACTTTAATAGTAATAGATTATTTTACCTGAGCATTATTTGAAAAGACCAAGAGAAAATTGTAAGGTATGCTTCAATTTTATATTACATATTCAATAATGTATAACTAAATACTATAGTAATCGGTTATGTTTTCTGCACCACTTGTTCTGACAATGATCATTGTAGCTGTCTGTTCTGACAATGCTCATTGTAGCTTTCGATAAAAAATTAACGTAGATGTAAATATCAATAATTTCCATGTATCGTGTTAAGTCAGCCATTATACAAAGACAATATTTCATAAATAATTACAAAATATTTAGAAAAATTACCAAACAGTAATCAATACAACAGTAGGAAATATGGGTCCGGGTCCGACACATCTTAGAACATACATTAGGATAATATGTTAGACCCATTGGTGGCCTTCTGCTGTTTTCTGCTCTTTGGTCGGGTTGTTGTCTCTTTGACACATTCCCCATTTCCATTAGCAATTTTATTTAGGTTTTACGGCACATTTGATACTGCACGTCAAAACAATCTTAGGACTAATTCAGCTGGAATGTCCTAACCGCTGTTCTAGAGACAGCTTTTTCTCAAAAAAAGCAAACTTTTCAACTTAATTAAAAAAAAAACGAAAAATGTGTATACTTTAGTTTAAACTGCATCACAATTAACCGATCAATATAATAGCGAGGATCATAATAACAATTGATTATGATAATAATAATAATAATTGAAACTAAAGGAATCCTTAATTTGCAAATGCAATTCATCATGTTCATTCAAAGATTTCATTGTGTAAATCAATGATATCAAAGATCAGCCTATATGAATCCTTTCGCATATAAGATGGATAGAATAATCATTGGTTTTTACTTATTACACTATTTTACACATCATTTTGTCTCACTGTGAGTAGGGGAGGCAATACTCCGTCGTCTATCAATTTCATGAATATTTATAGTTTAGGGAACCCTTTCCCGGTACACTAGTGAATAGAATTCTCTCAGAAACATCATATAATGTCAGGAAGCACTCTTAAGAGAAATGCAGAATGATTTTTTAGTATGTTATTAATTTCAATGTGACCAAAAATTATTTATATGTTCACACAATATAAATATATTTCAGTTCAGCTATTTGATTCATAAACATCCTACGTTCATGTCATTTACTTGGATGTATATTATATTTATATATATATATATATATATATATAATGTAATCTTTCTTATATATAAAATTATTTTTAATTAAACAGATATATATATATATATATATATATATATATATATATATATATATATATAGAAATCTGTGGAATGATTATATATATATATATATATATATATATATATATATATATATATATATATGAATGTAATCTGTTGATGAGTGAATTAATATAGTGAAATAATTTTTATATTGTGGGAGGATGAAAATTATTAGGAGGATGAAAATTATACAAGCTATTAAAACATTATTAAAATCTTCTTGTGTATTCAATTTAGTGTAATACACTTGCAAATATTTCAATATGTTCATCTATATTGAGGCATGTGTTGCTGTAGAGAAGGACACCAGCATTTATATTTTGGAACTTTTCTATCTTACCAAAAAGTTCATATCCCTGTCCAGTATAAAGCGGATGAATACCTGGAGCTATCAGGCAAGTGGTCAGTAACACGATGTTGATTTAATGCACTTGCCTTATTCCTAAGCTGGCAATGTATGATATTGTATTTTCGTTTACCAATATTAAAACATGCTGGACAGTGGATGATATCTTCGTTCAACACACCTTTATACTTTGTATAGCTAGCAATGTATTTAATATCATCTACAAGTGAATTCCATTTACCCAGGATATTTGGAATATTGGGCGGGGGAGGGGGAGGGGTGGTACTCTCTCCGATGTTTTAAATTGTACTGTATACTAGAATTGTAAGTTGATGTGCCCTCTGCAGCTATATATCATGGGATCTTTCTAGATAAGACCTTATGAAAATATAGTAATTTATTTATATGTCGTCTTCTCTGGAGGGATTGCTATCCATATTCTTTGAACAACTTCCCCCTTGAGGTTCCCTTTATACAATTTTTCCTTGCGGTTCCCTTTTCTAAGACCAGTAATTATTCGAGCAGCATCTTTATGGACGATTCGATTAGTTCTGATTTTTCCTAGCTTCGGTTATTTCAAATAGAATTCCCATATATTAAATTGGGGTCTTATCAAGACATTGGCACTCATACCACATCTTCTTATATCTATATACAAAGTTTTTCTGAAGAATCTGTGTAAATCTTATCTTTTAGATATCTCATGATATCATGCAATGCGCATACAGGCGTTCGTATAAATTTCTCTATTATGGTCTGCCCATTTGACATCAGATGAAAAAGTAAGACTCAAGTGTTTATACTTAGACAAATTTTCCCTGGGAATGTTATACATATACAGTGACGTCACATCATAATGTTTTTTCTGGTAAAATACATAGAATTGGTGTTGGCAGCATTAAATGTACAAGCAACATCAACTGTGTCATTGAAAAACAATAGAAATAAGAAAGGACATACAATCGATCCTTAGGGAACACCAGCATTTAGTGTCTTCCAGTTCGGAAAATATTCATTTATACCTCCCTTTGTTGTCCATCTTTTAAAAACTTTTGGACCAGTTTAGAAGATTTCCCTTTAACCCATTTTTTAAAAGTTTTTATAATAGTCCCTTGTGCCAAACACGATCAAATGCTTCGCAAATGCCAAGCTACAAACTCTCTTGACAAAGATGAAAAATCATTTATCTTTATTCTCAAGTAAGGATCATTCTAAGACCTTTATAATACACCTAAACTGGTGTTCTAAACTTAGGATAAACTCCGAAATATGTGCTAAGTTAAAACATGTTTGATTATCCCAATTTTGACTAAAATATGGTCTAATATGCTCTATGGCGTGTCCTAGTCCATGACACATTCGATTAACAAGCTCATGTAATCAACAGTTCAATAAATTAATCTTTATTATAATCATAATATTGTAAATATAAAGTTAAGAATGTATTTCGTAATCCAAAGAATACTGTAACAATACAACTCAAAATTACGCTTTTAATCTATGAGATTGTAGTTGTCAGAAGAAAAATATTAATAATAAAGGCAAATAGTTTTAAAATTGTACCCCTGAGGACATAATTTTATTATTAGTTTTAACTTAACAACGTATAAGGGGAATGTTGAGAGCTCACAAAAAATGTTTAACCCCGCCGCATTTTACGCGCCCAAGTCAGGAACCTCTGGCCTTTGTTAGTCTTGTATGTTTTTTAAATTTTGGTTCATTTATATGTTTCGGAGTTTAGTGTGACGTCCATTTTCATTTAACTAGTATACATTATTGTTTAGGGGCCAGCTATCTTGCTGTGTTGAAGACCCATTGGTGGCCTTGGGCTGTTTTCTGCTCTTTGATCGGGTTGTTGTCTCTTTGGTCGGGTTGTTGTCTCTTTGATCAGGTTTTTGTCTCTTTGACGCATTTCCCGTTTCCATTCTCAATTTTACCTCTGATGACATAGACTTATAATTTGTTTTAACTTTACACCCCTGATGACATAGACTTATAATTTGTTTTAACTTTACACCCCTGATGACATAGACTTATAATTTGTTTTAACTTTACACCCCTGATGACATAGACTTATAATTTATTTTAACTTTACACCCCTGATGACATTGTCTTATAATTAGTTTAAACTTAACACCCCTAGGAAAGGTGTTATAATCTAACCATACAGCTGTGTTTTTTTTTAAATCAAGCAATATATTTTCATTCACCGAGTCAGTTTCTTGTTCCTGAATGGTGACAAGAGTCAGTTTCTTGTTCCTGAGTGGTGACAAGAGTCAGTTTCTTGTTCCTGAATGGTGACAAGAGTCAATTTCTTGTTCCTGAATGGTGACAAGAGTCAATTTCTTGTTCCTGAATGGTGACAAAAGTAAATATGAAACGGAATTACTAAACATTTAAAAATAAATACAATTGTATTTTTATCTACATAAAAATCATACGGAAAAGCACCAAGTACACGTTTATGTGGTAAATAACATTAGTACCTTGGTACATATTAGTATTACCATATCAGTAGGGACCATCTATGTTACATTATATCATCAATGAAGGATTGATCATCAACACTCATGTCGTGTCAACAAACACATTTCGCAGGTAAATAGATTCGCAGAGTTCAATTCGATTGTCAGTAAAAGTTTTTTTTTTCAAATCTTTTCTTTTATTAGTTCTCGTCATCGAACTGCACGAAATACTTACAACTGGACGTTAAGCAGTCTTACCCACTTATACATAAATAAATCTTGGTTACATGAATTTTAAGAAAAGGTATCTTTTAATCTGGTGTCAAAATGCAATCATGTACAGGTAAAATTATACTTAAAGATTATGAAAATTATCTATTAAAGAACCAGGGTAACACGGGGAACCAGTAGTCAAACAGGAACGTCTTGTCTTATCTCTGTAAAATAAACAACTCCGTAAAGTTAAACATAATTTAATTTAATTTAGAATTTATCATTGTTTGTTTTAAATATTTAGTGGGTATTCGATAAAAGTCCATCTAACAATTAAATTGTGGTGTATTGCTTTTTGTTGGGAAAGTTATTAAGTGAAGACTGCATGTTTAGGTAAGGAACTTTTTTTTAGATGTTATACTCTTAGACTGGATTACCCAACTCTATCTATAGTTTTTATTTCCCCGTCACTTTTGTTATATGTTCTGCAAATGATAAACGTTGGATTAGGATTTTTTTCAATACAAGTAATTCCATTTTGATTCTCCTTTTCTGTAAATGTGTTTTTATGTAACTCCAGTAACCATGGTAATCGTTATCAAAACGATGAAAGTTATGTCACGTTATTTATCAGTAGATCGTGCAATGAAAGTGATGCATCCACTAAACATGAACCAAGACATAAGAATGTACGTAGTCATACAGAATTGTTATTCTTTTATATTTACACTGAATCTTCTGCTGCTAATTTCTTCAGTTTGGAGACAACTTATTCCTATATTTAACTCCAATGTTTTGTAAAATGATCTTTATTGACAAGTTGAACTCATTCTTCTTGAAGTCTTTAGGTAAGGAACTGAATTCAAAATTTGAATGTACAATGTAATTGGTTCCGCGCGAAAAACTTTGTATAGTGTCCAGGACAATACAGAAAGTTCTCTCTTGACTATTATATTGAAAAACTTTCGAAATATTTTACAATTAAAGCTATGTACATCTTTGTGTTGCCTAGGTCATCTCAGAGCATCATTTCAATGCAGTTCTGAATCGAAAAGCTGTGTTGGCCGACGATACAGATGTTGGTAGGTTGTTCCAATCCCTGATGGTCATTGGGAAGAAAAATTGGCCGTAGGAATCTGCACAGGTACTTGTAAAAGCAGTTTTTACCTCTAGTCTGGCTATTGTTTTTGAGTTGGACATTGTTGAAGATCTTTGTCAATTAGATCATGCTGTATCTTGAGTAGCATGCAAAATCTGTGTGTTTTCCTCCGATCTTCAATGCTTTCCCATGTTAATGTGTTTACCATATGTGTGACACTGGGAGGTGTTCTGTCTTTGCAGCTGTTGTGCACAATTACTGCTCTTTTCTGTACATTTTCTATTATCTTGATCTTATTTCAGTTTGTTGGGTCCCATACAGCGCATACATATTCCTCTTCTGATCAGGTCTCACCATGGATACATATGCAGCTTTCTTTACAAGTTTTGAGCAGCCTTTAAACATTTCTGAGGATAAATCCTAATGTTTTATTTCCTTTTCAAACAGTAGTATCAATGTGTCTATCATAGGTTAAGTGATTACTGATTGTTACTCCTAGATATTTGATGGCTTTAACTGTGTCTAGTGTACGACCGTGGATATGATAGTTTAGTGTCATGGTGTATTGATACTAACTCAGTCTAAAGTCAGAATTGTGTTATTCTATGTATGATAGTTTAGTGTCATGATGTATTGATACTGACTCAGACTAAAGTCAGAATGGCATTACTCTATGTATGATAGTTTAGTGTCATGGTGTATTGATACTGGTTCAGACTAAAGTCAGAATGGATTATTCTATGTATGATAGTTTAGTGTCATGATGTATTGATACTGACTCAGACTAAAGTCAGAATGACATTATTCTATGTATGATAGTTTAGTGTCATGATGTATTGATACTGGTTCAGACTAAAGTCAGAATGACATTATTCTATGTATGATAGTTTAGTGTCAAGATGTATTGATAGTGACTCAGACTAAAATCAGGATGGCATTATTCTATATATGTATGATAGTTTAGTGTCATGATGTATTGATACTGACTCAGACTAAAGTCAGAATGACATTATTCTATGTATGATAGTTTAGTGCCATGATGTATTGATACTGGTTCAGACTAAAGTCAGAATGGATTATTCTGTGTATGATAGTTTAGTGTCATGGTGTATTGATACTGGGTCAGACTAAAGTCAGAATGGTATTATTCTATGTATGATAGTTTAGTGTCAAGGTGTATTGATACTAACTCAGTCTAAAGTCAGAATTGTGTTATTCTATGTATGATAGTTTAGTGTCATGATGTATTGATACTGGTTCAGACTAGTCAGAATGGATTATTCTGTGTATGATAGTTTAGTGTCATGGTGTATTGATACTGGGTCAGTCTAAAGTCAGAATTGTGTTATTCTATGTATGATAGTTTAGTGTCATGATGTATTGATACTGGGTCAGACTAAAGTCAGAATGACATTATTCTATGTATGATAGTTTAGTGTCATGATGTATTGATACTGATTCAGACTAAAGTCAGAATGACATTATTCTATGTATGATAGTTTAGTGTCATGATGTATTGATACTGACTCAGACTAAAATCAGAATGGCATTACTCTATGTATGATAGTTAAGTGTCATGGTGTATTGATACTGGTTCAGACTAAAGTCAGAATGGATTATTCTATGTATGACAGTTTAGTGTCATGATGTATTGATAGTGACTCAGACTAAAATCAGAATGGCATTATTCTATATATGTATGATAGTTTATTGTCATGATGTATTGATACTGACTCAGAATAAAATCAGAATGACATTATTCTATGTATGATAGTTTAGTGTCATGATGTATTGATACTGGTTCAGACTAGTCAGAATGGATTATTCTATGTATGATAGTTTAGTGTCATGATGTATTGATACTGACTCAGACTAAAATCAGAATGGCATTACTCTATGTATAATAGTTAAGTGTCATGATGTATTGATACTGGTTCAAACTAAAGTCAGAATGGATTATTCTATGTATGACAGTTTAGTGTCATGATGTATTGATAGTGACTCAGACTAAAATCAGGATGGCATTATTCTATATATGTATGATAGTTTAGTGCATGATGTATTGATACTGACTCAAACTAAAGTCAGAATGACATTATTCTATGTATGATAGTTTAGTGTCATGATGTATTGATACTGGTTCAGACTAGTCAGAATGGATTATTCTGTGTATGATAGTTTAGTGTCATGGTGTATTGATACTGGGTCAGACTAAAGTCAGAATTGCATTACTCTATGTATGATAGTTTAGTGTCATGGTGTATTGATACTGGTTCAGACTAAAGTCAGAATGGATTATTCTATGTATGACAGTTTAGTGTCATGATGTATTGATAGTGACTCAGACTAAAATCAGAATGGCATTATTCTATATATGTATGATAGTTTAGTGCATGATGTATTGATACTGACTCAGACTAAAGTCAGAATGACATTATTCTATGTATGATAGTTTAGTGTCATGATGTATTGATACTGGTTCAGACTAGTCAGAATGGATTATTCTGTGTATGATAGTTTAGTGTCATGGTGTATTGATACTGGGTCAGACTAAAGTCAGAATTGGATTATTCTATGTATGATAGTTTAGTGTCATGGTGTATTGATACTGGTTCAGACTAAAGTCAGAATGGCATTACTCTATGTATGATAGTTTAGTGTCATGGTGTATTGATACTGACTCAGACTAAAGTCAGAATGGCATTACTCTATGTATGATAGTTTAGTGTCATGGTGTATTGATACTGGTTCAGACTAAAGTCAGAATGGCATTATTCTATGTATGATAGTTTAGTGTCATGATGTATTGATACTGACTCAGACTAAAGTCAGAATGACATTATTCTATGTATGATAGTTTAGTAACATGATGTATTGATACTGGTTCAGACTAAAGTCAGAATGACATTATTCTATGTATGATAGTTTAGTGTCAAGATGTATTGATAGTGACTCAGACTAGAATCAGGATGGCATTATTCTATATATGTATGATAGTTTAGTGTCATGATGTATTGATACTGACTCAGACTAAAGTCAGAATGACATTATTCTATGTATGATAGTTTAGTGCCATGATGTATTGATACTGGTTCAGACTAAAGTCAGAATGGATTATTCTATGTATGATAGTTTAGTGTCAAGGTGTATTGATACTGGTTCAGACTAAAGTCAGAATGGATTATTCTGTGTATGATAGTTTAGTGTCATGGTGTATTGATACTAACTCAGTCTAAAGTCAGAATTGTGTTATTCTATGTATGATAGTTTAGTGTCATGATGTATTGATACTGGTTCAGACTAGTCAGAATGGATTATTCTGTGTATGATAGTTTAGTGTCATGGTGTATTGATACTGGGTCAGTCTAAAGTCAGAATTGTGTTATTCTATGTATGATAGGTTAGTGTCATGATGTATTGATACTGACTCAGACTAAAGTCAGAATGACATTATTCTATGTATGATAGTTTAGTGTCATGATGTATTGATACTGGGTCAGACTAAAGTCAGAATGACATTATTCTATATATGTATGATAGTTTAGTGTCATGATGTTTTGATACTGATTCAGACTAAAGTCAGAATGGCATTACTCTATGTATGATAGTTTAGTGTCATGGTGTATTGATACTGGTTCAGACTAAAGTCAGAATGGATTATTCTATGTATGACAGTTTAGTGTCATGATGTATTGATAGTGACTCAGACTAAAATCAGAATGGCATTATTCTATATATGTATGATAGTTTAGTGCATGATGTATTGATACTGACTCAGAATAAAATCAGAATGACATTATTCTATGTATGATAGTTTAGTGTCATGATGTATTGATACTGGTTCAGACTAGTCAGAATGGATTATTCTATGTATGATAGTTTAGTGTCATGATGTATTGATACTGACTCAGACTAAAATCAGAATGGCATTACTCTATGTATGATAGTTAAGTGTCATGGTGTATTGATACTGGTTCAGACTAAAGTCAGAATGGATTATTCTATGTATGACAGTTTAGTGTCATGATGTATTGATAGTGACTCAGACTAAAATCAGGATGGCATTATTCTATATATGTATGATAGTTTAGTGTCATGATGTATTGATACTGACTCAGACTAAAGTCAGAATGACATTATTCTATGTATGATAGTTTAGTGTCATGATGTATTGATACTGGTTCAGACTAGTCAGAATGGATTATTCTGTGTATGATAGTTTAGTGTCATGGTGTATTGATACTGGGTCAGACTAAAGTCAGAATTGCATTACTCTATGTATGATAGTTTAGTGTCATGGTGTATTGATACTGGTTCAGACTAAAGTCAGAATGGATTATTTTATGTATGATAGTTTAGTGTCATGATGTATTGATAGTGACTCAGACTAAAATCAGAATGGCATTATTCTATATATGTATGATAGTTTAGTGTCAAGACAAATTGAAAGAGTTGGTATTACTTTGTTTCATTAAAAAGAATGGCGAACGTAGATACAAGTATCTTGTGTTGGGGAGGGATAAATCCTACTTTGTAAAGAATCACTCTGATTCAAACAAAAAATTCTCTGAAACTGACATTATCAAGATGCTTGATTTCTTGATTGACAACATACTGGTATTTGTTACGTTTGGAGGACGTGTTTTTCAACAGACTGTCGGAATTCCAGTGGGAACCAATTGTGCCCTCTTCTTGCCGACTTGTTTCTTTATTATTATGAGGCTGACTTCATACAGGAAATTCTTAGGAAGAAAGATAAGAAGTTAACAATATCCTTTAACTCTACGTTCCGCTATATAGATGATGTTCTCTCACTAAATAATACAATATTTGGTGACTATGTTGAACGAATCTATCCCATCGAACTAGAGATAAAGGATACTACAGATACAGTTAAGTCTGCCTCATATCTTGACTTACATCTAGAAATTGACAATGAGGGTCGGTTGAAAACAAAACTTTACAACAAAGAGATGATTTCAGCTTCCCAATTGTGAACTTTCCATTTCTATGTAGCAACATTCCAGCAGCGCCTGCATACGGAGTATATATCTCCCAATTGATACGATATTCCCGGGCTTGTGTTTCCTATCATGATTTCCTTGATAGAGGATTGCTGCTCACAAGGAAGCTATTAAACCAAGAGTTCCAAATGGTGAAGTTGAAATCATCCTTCGTAAATTTTACGGACGCCATCACGAGTTGGTTGACCGTTATGGAATAACCGTTTCACAGATGATATCGGATATGTTCCTTATGTCGTAACTACAATACCCTTCCCTTTTCACGAATGTGACTTACCGAATTAGACTATTTACCGGATTTGTAATAACATAAGCAACACGACGGGTGCCACATGTGGAGCAGGATCTGCTTACCCTTCAGGAGCACCTGAGATCACCCCCAGTTTTTGGTGGGGTTCGTGTTGCTTAGTCTTTAGTTTTCTATGTTGTGTCATCTGTACTATTATTTGTCTGTTTGTCTTTTTATTTTTGGCCATGACGTTGTCAGTTTGTTTTCGATCTATGAGTTTGACTGTCCCTCTGGTATCTTTCGTCCCTCTTGTAGTGTCATGATGTATTGATACTGGTTCAGACTAAAGTCAGAATGGATTATTCTGTGTATGATAGTTTAGTGTCATGGTGTATTGATACTGGGTCAGACTAAAGTCAGAATGGTATTATTCTATGTATGATAGTTTAGTGTCATGATGTATTGATACTGACTCAGACTAAAGTCAGAATGACATTATTCTATGTATGATAGTTTAGTGTCATGATGTATCGATACTGATTCAGACTAAAGTCAGAATGACATTATTCTATGTATGATAGTTTAGTGTCATGATGTATCGATACTGATTCAGACTAAAGTCAGAATGACATTATTCTATGTATGATAGTTTAGTGTCATGATGTATCGATACTGATTCAGACTAAAGTCAGAATGACATTATTCTATGTATGATAGTTTAGTGTCATGATGTATCGATACTGATTCAGACTAAAGTCAGAATGGCATTATTCTATGTATGATAGTTTAGTGTCATGATGTATTGATACTGGATCAGACTAAAGTCAGAATGGATTATTCTGTGTATGATAGTTTAGTGTCATGGTGTATTGATACTGGGTCAGACTAAAGTCAGAATGGTATTATTCTATGTATGATAGTTTAGTGTCATGATGTATCGATACTGATTCAGACTAAAGTCAGAATGACATTATTCTATGTATGATAGTTTAGTGTCATGATGTATTGATACTGACTCAGACTAAAGTCAGAATGGCATTACTCTATGTATGATAGTTTAGTGTCATGATGTATTGGGCATGCGTTCTTGACGAATGATTTGATGGGGAAGGGACATGACTAGGTATATATCTTGGCTATTACTAGTTATTTATATACTATCTATATATACATTTCCTTTTTGGCCAAATAAAAATGGTTAAGTGAAGTGAAATCTTACACACATTTCAATATAACATGTTTCAGTCGGCTGAACAATTCGAGTTATCAACCATTGTTTAAACTCACATAAAACATGAAAAAAATCTGAATGTCGTCATGAAATTGTATCTTAAGAAACACACGAACATTTGTTATGATAAGTAGTAATGTATACTCGACATCACACCTCTAGATGTAGTAGAATATTAATGTTCTATTGTATATCTATATAAACTACTATGCGGGTGACCTTTGAACTCCTACAAGTAACAGGTATAGCTTTGATGCTTTAGATATTACTTACAGGACTAACTTTGTAGTCAGTGTAACGTTAAACTTAGGTCATGATATGTTTAATATATTCCACTTTATTGCTGTTTTCTTCATCATGGCCCTTATTAAAGAATATGATACGTTATTAACACAAACAACATATTATTAAATGCAAATCGTCGGTTGCTAGAACAGAACAAATTGTATTAAAGGTTTTATTTTAAATGCTTTGATAATAATCACACATACTTAAAAGTATTCAGAATGTTAAACTCAATCAGATATATTTTTCGTCTTTATTTCAGGTATATCAGATAACCGCAATGATTGTGTTTTCGTTACGGTGATGTTTGATGACGAAAGTTAACGGACATCTCATCTTCGGCAGGGCATCATACTACAGGTTACACATCTAGTGAATAAAAAGACTTGTCGAGCATAAAATGTAAAGAATTTTATTGTTAAAAAAACTATTGTCAACTATACGCGAGTGGTGGATTGATTTACGCTTGCATGTTCGTCCGAGGGTAATGTGAATTTAGTATATTTGTGTCGAAGAAAAATTACATGGGTAAACTGTGTCGTTATTAAGACAATTGCATACTTAGATGGACACAAGTGTGGCGACTTGATACCGAAAATAAACTTACTCGATACCTGAGTGATAGATATGAACAATTCTACTTCATTTATGGCAATTCTAAACTTGTTACCTGTAACTATTCTCCGTTACTCGAACTTTAAACGGTTTTGTACATTACTAAATGGGATATTATAATACGGATAATGGTAACTTATCTACTGTCCGTGACAGGGGTACAAACTGATTGACACTACACTGTCCGTGACAGGAGTACATAGTGATTGACACTACACTGTCCGTAACAGAAGTGCATAGTGATTGACACTACTGACAATGCTACGAAAAACTGAGTGACACAAGGCTTTCACACAACTAGCAATGCTAGGCATAGTGTTGTCAATAACTAGCATGGTATTATACCTGGCAGAAACAGGTTTAAATATACACCTATGTATAACCCGAATTACCTCCGATTTCACGTCATCTGTAATCATTTTATCTCTGACCGCCGGACCATTAATTCTTGTGAACGTCATCTCTACAATACTGGTGCTAAGAACCATGGACTTCAATGGTAGAGGATGTGCCCGTACAATCTGCATCCTACTCCATTTTTTACAAGTAGGACTTATTTGGCGATGTTTAAAATTGCTTTTATTGTTTGATGAACATGACTGGAGGGAGTTTATAATACTCAGATTGATACATACAGCTATGCAAAGCTTCCCAATTTTAATCCTGAAAGGCAGTCATTTCTTCAGTGGCCACGATACGACTTCAGAAGTAATAATTGTAGTAATTGTAGGAGTAATCGCTAATGCTGTTGTGTTTTCAATGTACAATACACAAAAGTTTCTCTTTGAAAACGACGACTTTTCGCAATTAGGTGTTCGGATAAGAAAACCGTTTGGTATCCTAATGCTAACATTCGGTACCATCTTTCTCATGGCCTCACGATGTGGATCTATTATGTTATTTCAAGCTGTTATACCACTTTGGCTTCCTCTGCCAGTAGGATTTCATTTTCTAGTATATTTATTATCCACAACTATTTTTCCTTTTTGCAATAACAAAGGCAGCATTTTACAAGTTTTTAAAAATATATGTTTATCTTATTTTAACATTTTTGACATTTTCAACAAGGAGAAGCAAAAGATAATTTGCGTGAATGTTCTTCTGTACAGTGGACTACTTGTAGAAAATGTCATCATGACAGGATTCTGGATGATGAACAACAATTTGGATTATAAATACCAACTAGGAACAACTGTCTCAATTATACTCACGTTTGTATGTGGAATGTTTCTTAAATGTTGCAGTTGTAGTTATCTGCAGAATGAAACATTCAAACCATTTTCTGACGCTACTTACCAACTTGCATTAGAAATAGCAATGAAAAATACATCTCATGATTTCTCTGTAAAACACGGGATTGAGATACAAAATCATGAACAATATGGGGAAAATCATTGTTCAATTATTAGCTTACAAAATGGATATATTCATAAAGTTCCACATTCTATTAATGGAAACAATAAGAATGGGACATCCGAAAAATTAAAGGGAGAAATATCAAGTGAAAAGGACGAGTCCACACCATCAAGGAAAAAGCGAAGAAAACATAGTAGCAATGTAGATTTAGCATCTAGTAATAGTCGAAATACAAACACTTTAAATGTAAGTGACCCAAGTAATGTTTTCTGCCATATAAACAACTCAAATTTGCAAAATGCTCAAACAATGCCATGCCTTACAGTCAAAAGACGACCAGAACTGTCTGTGCGAACATCTGATCGAAAACCAAATAATTCGGAGACAAAGCGATCGTTCTGTAAAAGTCCACCAAAAAATAGAAAATCTCCCCTTCCATTATTTCCAAACGAGTGCTCTGATTTCGTTTCAAATAAAACATTTGAATCAAAGCACGTGCTTAGTAATTCTGTTGACGAATACAACGTCGGTGGCAGTGACACGTCTTATTCTGTCAGTTATAGTTATTACGCGGACTCCAGTGACTGGTCATCCATGTCATGTGATTCTAGTAGTGCGATGACGTGGCCCCCGTCAAATCCTATATCATTTATAAATCTTCACTGCTTGCCGAAAGATAAGATATCGCCCACCGATAGTGTTCAGCATTGGTTGACCCAGTTAGACGAATGGGAACAATCCATTGAAAACGATTCATTTGATATATCATCCAAAGACAGAAATTCATCTCCAGTCCCGTCATCAGAATACACAGACAAAAGTCAAAGTTCAAGATACAAAAACGTCCTGATAGGAACACAAGCAAATAGACATACTCCTGCACTTACAAACAGAGAATCAGACATTTTACTGAGACCAAAGGACGCATTATTACAATTCAGAGAATCAAAACCTTTAAGTTACCTCCCTTATGATCCGTCGGATTATAAAAAAACTCAGCAGTTAGCTAACGAGAATACAATTGTTATATGGCATGAGAGAGATACGACACCGACAAATACAGTTCAGGAATCTATGGTATAGAATAAAAAAAGTCAATTATTATACTATTGTCTTTCTTTTTTAAGTCATGTGCATGATGATGATGATGATATGTATTCTATAATTCGTTAAGTTAAACTAATCTTCTTAGAGGATTTCTAACGTACTATAAAGTAAGAAAAGTATAGGTCACCGTACGGCCTTCAACAATGAGCAAATCCCATACCACAAAGCCCATACCGCATAATAGCATGAAAAGCAAACAATATTTGAATAAACAAAAACAAAAACATGTAAACTTATACTTGCATCGAAATCGGTGTCAAACGTTTATTTTTGTCCCTCGCCGATCTTCTCGAGGCGGATATTGTAACATTACTCCTCTGTCACAGGTTGCCCGAAAACTTTTATAAAAAGTACAATTTTGAACTCCACTAAGACTCAAATGTATGAAAACGTTTATACGTAGTGAGAATTGAAGCTGACCATACTAAATTGCCTCTTTGATTTGCCAATTTTGCGAGAGTATCAACTGAGCATTGCTATCCAATGGCAAGTTGTTAAATCTACTTCTTTGGGACTAATGTTCCGGAAGTTTTCATGATTGATAGGATTATTTATCATTCTAATATGACGACCTATATATATATCGTCCATCAGTATAATCACAGTTATATACTTCTAGCGCAAACGCATAAAATACACAAAATTGGCTGTTTCGCGTTACGTCTACCTTACGACCAGTTACACTCGTTTTGCGACAGTAAAACCGACGTTTAGCGTAGCCCAAGCTTCAAATACAATACGGTTATCTCTATTCTAATGCATAATAAACAAATCAGTCCATTTCAATTATTATTTCGGTGTAAAATTTCATGAAACGAAAATTCCGCGAAATATTGTTAACGTAATTGTTAACTAAACAAGGTGAGTCATATGAATGCTCTCAGCTTCAAATGTTAACACCGAACGTTTTCAGACTTCTTGTACTCCTCAGATTAAAATACAATTAGATAAAAAGAACATTTTTTGGTGAAAAAATAAAATTTTTAATTGTCTCGCCTGTGACTAGAATGCGAGACATAGGGATAGTAATCTGGCTGCCGCGTAAACTATATCAGAAGGTAGAAGACCTGGACGCTTCATACCTTGTAAGCAGATACCGTATGTTACGAAGTTTTCGACTGTCCTATGTCCATTGTCCTTGAACTAATTTTCATGGTTCATTGATTGCTTGAAATTTTTTTTTGTCATGTGAATTTCTCACTTATTATGGGTAATACGATACCTGTATTTGGTATATGGGTTCCTGCAACGTCTACATGTCCGTCAAACAGGGTTCACTTGACTTCGACATTATTTCATGGATCTGTGATCAAGGTTAAAGTTTGGTGGTCAAGTCCGTATCTCAGATACTATAAGCAATAGGTCAACTATATTTGGCGTATGGAATGATTGTAAGGTGTACATGTCCGACCGCCAGGTTTCATCTGACCTTGACCTTTATTTCATGGTTCATTGAACATTTTTTAGTTGTTGTGTTTTTGTCCAGGTTTTATTTGACATTGACTCAATGGTCAGTGTTAAGTGTTTATGGTTTTGTCAGTTAATCAAATACTATAAGTAGTAGGTCAACCATATTTGGTGTATGGAATCATTGTAAGGTGGACATGTGTGTCTGGCAGGGTTAATCTGACCTTGACCTGACTTTCCTGGTTCATTGGTCAATGTTATTATTTTATTATTTTGTCAGTTTATCAAGTACATTTAGTAAAAGGTCAACTATATTTTGTGTATGGAATGATTGTAAGGTATTTCTGGCCGGGTTTGTTTTGACCTTGACCACATCATTATTATTTAATCGTGATTAGAAAATAATAAACAGACGAGACATATCAGCGCTCTTGTTTATCATTGAATAACATAATATTATTATATGGGGAGGGGGGTAGAACGAATCGTGAGTATAGGGCTTTCACGGTTGACAAAATAGCCGTTTTGACAAGTTTACATAAGTCTAACAACTCGTACGATTTTATCTCTACTGTAGCGAATGATATCTTGTGAACACTATACCAGTACTATTGAGACCGTATATCCTAAACTGCAATACCAGTACTATTGAGACCGTATAACCTAAGCTTCTATACCAGTACTATTGAGACCGTATAAACTAAGCTGCTATACCAGTACGATTGAGACCGTATATCCTAAACTGCAATACCAGTACTATTAAGACCGTATATCCTAAGCTGCTATACCAGTGCTATTGAGACCGTATAGTTTGTAATTAGTTTTCACATTGATTTTTAAATATCCTGCTATTAAAATCTTTGGATCTAAAAAATGTTTTTGACGACTGTAAGTTTCTTTCATTTAAACAAAGAGTAACAAATATGTTTATTTATACCTTGATTAGAGTACAACGTCATCTTAAAATTGTGATAATTTATCACCCATGCAATTACTTTGTATACAAAAAAGTGTGTACTATGACACCTTGTGAAGGAAAATTAAGGCAACTTGACCTATTTCGTCATGAATTGATTGATTGATTGATTATTGGTTGCTTAATGTCCAGTGGCAAATACGTCATGCATGTTTAGGACGATGTCATGAATTGAAAAACCGTGATAATGTCTGAAGAGAATGTGCCACCTATATATTTATAAATACATGTTCTGATACATCTTTTAGTTTTTACTTTGAAATAAAAAAACAAAAACATAAACCCTAGTATCTTTGATCTATTGGTAATTACTTTTTAATGACTATCCGCTAGACTATCTATGGGGACATACCAGGGGCGGATCTAGCCATTTTTAAAAGGTGTTCCAACCCAGGATGGGGGTTCCAACCAAATGTCCCATTTAAAAGCATTGATCGTTCTTAAAAGGGGGTTTTCCAACCCCCAACCCCTGAATCCACCACTGCATACTATCTATATGTTTCAAATTTATTATAGCTTTAGTTTTACTGTGAAATTGAAAAATGTTTTCAAGACATGTAAAGCTTCCACTGCAATTTAAATATTCCCTGCTTTTGGTCAATTTGTTTTATCATCTTACCATGTAAAGCAGTACATGATGTTAAAACACCGCTTTATATTAATTAACATACTTACACCAGCAGCTACCATCTTCTCATTCTGGAGTCAAGGGCCTTTTAAAATCACATAATTTACAATGATACTAGTGAGTAGATTTACAAAACTTCGTTAATGAGCTCCGTTTTACAACACCTGTGATACAAGTAGTCAGCCAAAATAAAGTATCAATAGAGCAATTAAATATTACTCGAGTTGTAAATATGTGCTATATTGGAGAGTCTATGAAAAGGTATGTTGTTCCGCCAGAAAATCGCCTTTTAATTGTAGCCAACAAAAGACACAAATCAATAATAAAATGAAACAAGATTTATTATACACAAGTCTACAAGAAATATTACATAAAAAGAAATGTCAACTTAATTGTCAAAATATATGTCCAATCTTTTATCTTTTCTTTATCCGGAAATCTTCTCGGAATCCACAGAATATTATATCCAATATGTCACAAACTAGTATGATGTAGTTTGTAAATAAAAGTGTCAATCCAACTGCTGAGAATGTTGATGTCTATCGATGTCTAAGTCTATCTATGTCTATCTCTTTAGGGTCTGCATACTTATATATATACTCAAACGGAAACTTCTAGACAACGCTAGAAATTTAAATTACGCATCTTTTGTTATGATCATTCTGGAAACGTTATATAAGTGAAATAGAAAGTTCCAATCATTCCATGAGGGTCGTAATGGGGGTACCTTCATGACGAATAACGGTAAAAATTCTTGCCAAATGCCGTTAACGGTAATTTTTGGTGCATGACGATAAAATGTACACTTCCTTTTAGACGATAAAAGAATCGACTGATTTTGACGAATCACGTTAAATTTTTCCTAAAAATAACGGTAACGATAATTATTTGAGACCTCTGACAAATCACGATAAGGATATTTTTGACGAATCACGGTAAAATTTTAACCAATTTGACGCTAACGGTAGCCGAAAATGACCGTTTGACGCCTGACGGTAAAGGGCATTCCCACCCTCTTCCATGAGTATCAATGATTGTTCCAGTGATTTCTAAACTGCATAGTTGTAACACAATGTGCATAATTTTGTACACAATGTAAAAACATATAATAGGCCACACAAAACAAATAAGGCCAACTAAATGAATATGATAGTTACAATATCATAACACCTCCCCCCTTAAAAAAAGTTTGAGTGTAAGAAAAACTTTTCATGAATAATATGTACAAATATACATAGTACATACAAAGTATTTCAATAAATTCTAGATAAAGCATCTGCTATTACATTATCTTTACCTTTAATATGTTTTACAATAACATCATATTCCTGTAACAATAAACTCCACCTAGTCAATCTCTGGTTCTTGTTTCTCATTTTATGTATAAAGGTGAGAGGATTATGATCAGTATAAACAAGAATAGGATGCACAGTGGGATTTAAATATACATCAAAATGTTTCAGTGCAGACAACAGTGCAAAACACTCTTTTTCAATAGTCGAATAATTTTTCTGATGTTTATCTAATTTCTTAGAAAAATATGATATAGGTTTCTCAACATTATCATCTGTCTCTTGATATAAAACAGCTCCAACTCCTACATCGCTTGCATCAACGGTGTTGTTTTTCAAAGTCTGGAGTGATCAGAACTGGACTATTCATTAAAAGTGAGTCAATGGTTGAACAACAGTAGCAAAATTTGAACAAAATTTTCTGTAAAAACCAATCATGCCTAAATATCTCATAAGTTGTTTTTTATTCGTAGGAGGAGGAAATTTAGTAATTGCGTCCACTTTAGCCGTAACAGGTTTCACTTGACCTTGGCCAACTGTATGCCCTAAATAATCAACAGTGGCCTGGCAAAATTCATTTTTACCAAGATTAACAGTCAAATTTGATTGTGACAATCTATCAATTTTGACTGTTAATCATATAAATGTGTTAAATGCTCTTTCCAGCTATCACTACATACAATAAGATCATCAATATAAGCATAACAACAGTCTAAATTTTTTATAACATTATTAATCATTCTTTGAAATGTAGCTGGAGCACTTTTCATGCCAAACGGCATTACAGTATATTGAAATATATACTGGTGTGATATTTCTCGAGCTCTCTGTGTCAATGGGACTTACCAGTAACCTTTCAATAAATCAAATTTGCTCACAAATTTTGCTTTTCCAATATTATCGATGCAATCGTCTATCATTGGAATCGGACAGCAATCAGATTTTGAAACAGAATTTACTTTTCTGAAATCAGTTACGAAACAAAGGTTTTATCTGGTTTGGGCACAAACAGACAAAGAGAGCTCCATTCACTGTTACTCGGCTCAATAATATCATTGTCAAGCATACATTTAATTTCTTGTCTCATAAATTCAAGTTTGAGTGGATTGAGCCGGTAAGGATGTTGCTTAATTGGAGAAGCATCACCAACATCGATATCATGACAAACAGCAGTGGTTTTGTTTGGCACATCTGGAAAAAGATTTTTAAAAGAAAATACCAAAGCTTTTAATTTTTCTCTACGATCAAAAGACAGATGTGCGAGTTTTGAATCTAAATTTGACAAAATTTCTGAATTTTTCAATCTGTCTCTTCCATAGTTTTAGAACTAAAAGGTGATTCAATTATATCTGGTTTGTCCTGATTGTTCTCCAATTTAACCATGGCTAAAGTGGCAACTGGTTTACTCTCACCTTCATTAGTACGCTCAAAATATGGTTTTAACATATTAATGTCACACACTCTATTTTGTTTACGCCGACCTGGTGTTTTACAATATAATTCAAATCATTTATTTTGCTCTCTATGGTATAAGGACCACATTTTTTAGCTTGTAATGGATGTCCAGGGACTGGCAAAAGTACCTTATCACGAGGCTAAAAAATCTGTCCCTGGCATCTTTATCATACCATATTTTCATCTTATTCTGAACAGTTTTAAATTGTTCTGAGCAATTTGACAAGCAGTATACAATTTTTCTTTAAATCTAGATACATAGTCTAGAAGATTCAAGTCAGTGTGTTCAGTAAGCTACTTTTCCTTTATCAATTTTAAAGGTCCCCTTACAGTATGACCAAATACCAACTCAAAGGGACTAAAACAAAGGGATTCTTGAACAGCCTCTCGGACCGCAAGAAGTAAAAAGTGAACACCATCATCCCAATCCCTGTCAAACTGAAGACGAAACGTTCTGATCATGTTCTTCAATGTTTGATGAAAACGTTCTAAGGCACCTTGAGATTCTGGATGATAAGCACTTGACCTATACTGAGCAATCCCTAACTGGTACACGACTTGCTGAAATAAACCTGACATGAAATTTGAACCCTGGTCGGACTGTATAGACTTTGGAAGTCCTACTAGCGTGAACAATTTGATCAGAGCTTTGACAATAGTAGGTGTCTTGATATTCCTTAACGGAATAGCCTCAGGAAAGCGAGTGGAGGTACACATGATTGTCAATAAATACGCATTTCCAGTTTTGGTCTTCGGTAAAGGTCCAACGCAATCAATGAGTACTCGGCTAAAAGGTTCTTCAAAGGCTGGAATAGGCAGAAGTGGTGCTGGTGGTATTTTCTGGTTAGGCTTACCAACAACCTGGCATATATGGCATGATTTGCAGTATTCGGCGACATCATTTCTAAGTCTTGGCCAGTAGAAATGCTTAAGGCAAGTCTTCCTTATACCTAAGTGTCCAGCCAAGGGGGTATCATGAGCAAGACCAATAATGTCTTGCCTTTAAACTTTAGGCACCACCACTTGGTATACCACTCTCCATTCCTCCTCTGGGGTAGCATCAGGGGGCCTCCACTTTCTCATTAAAATGCCGTCTTGATGGTAATAGCATTCGGCCACTTTGTCTGCTTCTTCCTGTGGTTGAGCCCTCTTGCAGAGCTGAAGAACCTCAGGGTCTTTATTTTGTTCTTCGACAAATTTCCTTCGGTCTAATGAATGGCTGTTTACGTCTTGCTAATGCTAGGTGGTCTTATTACGGCCTTCTCTGAGCTACCGGGACCTTCAATGTTGGCTAGAAAGGTGTCAGAAAGGTCCATGTAATCAAACTGGTCTTCTTGCAAATCCTCATTTTGTTGTTTTCTAGCCATCGCCCTAGTAACGACACAAGCTGGATACAGTTCAGCATCATCTTCAGGTAATTTAACATCCACATCCGGTTCACTGGTAACAATTGGTTTAGCAACCACTTTGTTCCTAGCTAGATCATTTCCTAGCAATAATGAAACACCCTCAACAGGGAGATTATGACGAACACCCACAACAACTGGTCCAGTTATCAAATCTGACTTCAGATAAATACGATGGAGGGGAACATCTATACAACCTAACTCCACACCTTGTAACAAAACGGAGGCACCAACAGAAGTCTCCTCGGACAAAGGCAACACACCTAACAATAAAGACTGAGAAGCTCCAGTGTCCCGTAAAATCTTAAAAGGCTGAGGAGTAGTATTATTGACAATAGAAACAAACCCATCAGACATAAAAGGTTTATAATCCTCCATGTAATCACAAAACTGGACTTAAAAGCCTGACTCGCAGGACATTCCAACGTATTGGTAACACGGGGTATCGTACAAGCACTGGTCTTGGGCTTATTATCTCTTTCATTCTTCTTCTGGAGTCTAAAACAATCAGCCATCAGGTGACCAGGACTAGACATATTAGAACTAGACTGACTCTTATTCTGTGCAACATGCTTACCATCAGTACGCTCAGTGCTTTGATTCTTGTAATTTCCACTGGAAGTATTAAAATTTTGACCTTTCAACTTCTTTTATGTGAAAGGGTATAATTATCGGAAATAACAGCTGCATCTTGTAATGTCTCAACAGTTTTGTAATCTAAATGTGTTTTTAAGTCTAAATGAACACACTGCTTGAATTCTTCTAATAACATCAATTGTCTTAAGTTATCAAAATTTTTATCTATTTTCTTTGACGTAAGCCATTTATCAAATAGGTCTTCTTTTTCCCTAGCAAATTCAACATAGGTTTGTGAATCAAACTTTTTATAAGATCTAAATTTCTGTCTATATGCTTCTGGCACTAGCTCATAAGCTTTCAAAACCTCTTTTTAACCTTGTCATAATCAGAACTATTTTCTGATGAAAGTGCTGAGTAAATTTCAGCGGCCTTGCCCTCAAAAACACTTTGCAGCATTGTAGTCCAAAAGGCTTCGGCCATTTCAAATTTTGAGCAATTTTCTCAAACTGTGGAAAAATTTATCAACTGTTTTTCACAAAATTTGGGAACCAAACGTATGTTTTTGCTGCATCAAAATTAAAATGTTCTGATTTTGATTGGAATTTAGTGTTGCTTTCTTCTTTGCCATTTCAATTTTCATTTTTCAATCTCTACCCTTTCCCTCATTTCAAGTTCTGCCTGTTTTAATTTCAATTCATCTTGTTTTTCTTTTTCTCCATTTCTAACCTTTCTTCTTTTTCCTTTTTCTTTATCTCTAACCTTTCTTCTTTTTTCCTTTTTCTCCATCTCTAACCTGTCTTCTTTTTCTTTTTTCTCCATCTCTAACCTTTCCTTCATTTCAAGTTCTTTTAATTTAAGTTCATGTTCTAATTCTAGTGTTTTTAATTTGATAGCGTCAACATTTTCGACCTTAAGTTCAAGAGCCTCTTCACCTAAAATTTCTGCGTCAACTAATTTGTCAATTACCAAATTTTTTATAATTTGTTTTCTCATGGATACTCTAAAGTCTAATTTCAGATGTTTAGCAAGCAACACTAATTCCTCTTTCTTTAAATTATCAAACCCTTCCAGGTCTGGCGTTTTCAAAAATTAACCGGCATCAAATACCATATTGTAGAATTTTGTTAGCTACGGTAGTTCTAATAAAAATACTGAAAAAAATTTTAATAAGATATTTACGTTATCCCGGACACGAGCCCCCAATTTCTGTTACGCCAGAAAATCTCCTTTTAAACAAAAGACACAAATTAATAATAAAATGAAACAAGGTTTATTATACACAAGTCTACAAGAAATATTACATAAAAGAAATGTCAACTTAACTGTCAAAATATGTGTCCAATCTTTTATCTTTTCTTTATCCGGAAATCTTCTCAGAATCCACAGAATATTATATCCAATATGTCACAATCTAGGATGATGTAGTTTTAAATAAAAGTGTCAATCCAACTGCTGAGAATGTTGATGTCTATCGATGTCTAAGTCTATCTATGTCTATCTCTTTAAGGTCTGCATACTTATATATATACTCAAACGGAAACTTCTAGACAACGCTAGAAATTTTAAATTTCGCATCTTTTGTTATGATCATTCTAAAAACGTTATCTAAGTGAAATAAAAAGTTATAATCATTCCATGAGTATCAATGATTGTTCCAGTGATTTCTAAACTGCATAGTTGTAGCACAATGTGTATAATTTTGTACACAATGTAAAAACATATAATAGGCCACACAAAACAAATAAGGCCAACTAAATAAATATGATAGTTACAATATCATAACAATATATTATGAAATTAAAAGCTCGGGGCAAGCCCCTCGCTCTAAATTTCATAGTATATACCTTTTCATAGACTACCCTAGACTTAAACCATTGCCGTGACGTCAGCCTATTCATTTACCGTGGATTCTTTTTCTAGAATCAACGCTTCCTAAATCTGTCGATGAAATGGACTGACCAAATTATATTCAATTGTTTCCTTTGTGTGCCCTATTTCATTAAGGTTCATCATTTAAATTATTTCCATTAGTGAACAGAAATCAGTAAATTAGCCAATTCAAACTTAAGGTTCATCTATACACTTTAACAAAAATGGCTGTGTTTACACCATGAAATTTTCTCTGAGTACAGACAAAACTGTGTAATGTTAAAAGTTTTAATGTCTGGCAGCACCTAGATAAATTAATGTTACATCCAATTCATGTTCTAAAAAGTTAAAACACTTCATGGATTTTGATGAACATTTTCTTTCCTTGCCACAGAAGATGGTGAAATAAACAAACACCTGAGTTTTCTTTGATACAGTCCACTCATTTACACTATTTAAATCACCTTTGTTGTGAGTAGATATCTATTGTCCCTCTATTGTCCATATCAATCAATATGATACAGTACAATCATTACCTGAGGAGGACCATCTCAAAGATTTCACATGACTTTGTTTATTTTTACACCACCTATGGCAAGGAAAGAAAATGTTTAGCAAAATCCACAAAAGTTTTTTTCTTTTTAAAACACAAAATGAATACAACTTGTATATATCTAGGTGCTGCCAGGATTTAAAACTATTAGAATTACACAGTTTTGTATGCATTCAGAGAAAATTTCATGGTGTAAACACAGCCAATTTTGTTGAAGTGTATAGATGAACCTTAAGTTTGAATTGGCTAATTTACTGATTTTTGTTCACTAATGGAAATAATTTAAAAACTTAAACTTTAAATTTTGTAATTTGTATATGCCTTCACTGGGAATCGAATCCCTCTTTGAAATCTGTCATGTGCGACTGACATCAACACATCGACGAAACCTCTCGGCTACCAATGGGTTGCAATTTAGATGTCTATTTTTTACATATATAAACGAACATAGATAAGATAAGATAAGATAAGATATTTTTATTCCAATTAAAGGGCCCATGAAGAGCAAAGTAATTTATTACAATGATTTAGATAACTGACACAATAATATTGATATCAATATGAATATAATCTTCTCTATTCTAAGATGTTAAACCACAGCCAGATCAGAACCATACACATATTATGATAATATGACATATGATACACATAGGAACAACGGACACACAGGGTTTGTACCTTTATAAGTACATAATAGACAATCGTATAGTATAAGTTGGTAGCCGTGAGGTTAAGATCCATGCGTTATATATGAGTCAAGTTAGAAGTAGAGACTTTTTGGTTTAGGTTCGAATCCCTGTTTTCTCTTGGTTGTCTCTATTCTTTAGTTTTTTCGTTTTTCTTATTTTGTATGTTATTGTGGATATTTTTGTAATAATAGCGGGTTTTCCCGTTTATTAACTTTATTTTGGATTATTATTGGCCAATTCACGTATTTAAAAAAAAGATTACATTCAATTTGTCCATTTTTGTTTAAAAAATATAGTATGATTTTATCTGTTTTACTACTCATCTTTACAAATGTTTATGCGCAAATACCTATGCTAGTAAATTTTGATGTGCCTAGAATTATGTTTCTTGCTAGAAATTTCGGTAACATACTTATTATATATACTTATATATGGCTGATCAGTTAATATTTGAAAAAAAGAGAAGTAGATACCGAATGACAATCAATATCAGACGGACGACACCATGGTTAAAACAAAAGCAAACTCTTACTCGGCATAGTAATTAAATTAAATTATCATTAAGACATAGAATAGTTATACCTATTCATAAAGGAAATAATAAAGACAAAACAAATCCGAATAGTTATCGTGCCGTAACTTTAGCTTCTTCGTTAGGAAAACTATTCGATAAAATGATTTTAAATCGGTATAACAAGTCAGGTGTTTCTTATCGAACAAGGAGTAGGCCAAGGCCGTATACTGCCTGCCTTGCTATTTTCCGTGTTTATCAATAGCACGATCTGAGAACTTATATCGACAAGATGTGGATTACTTGTAGGCCCAATCAGCATACCAACAATTTTATTAGCCGATGCCACAACTTTAATAAGCGCAGTATTAAATGGTACTCAAACATTAATAAATGCTGTGAACAGTTATGCACTCAAATGGCGGCTAAAATATAATGCGTCTAAAAGCAGTGTTATGGGTTTTGCACTATCAAGAAAGACTCCCACCAATAACGACTCTGAAACATGTTTTAACCTAGGTATTGTTGTACTCGAAAAATAATGTACATTTAGTTACGCTAAAACATTTATTAATTCAGATTGTCAGCTACCCTACACCGAAATTTAAATGTTGGAAATTACTCAAAGATGCTTCGTCAGATTTATACTAATAATGAATAAACAAAGTCCGTCTGACTCTAGCATTAGTAATGTTGGTTTATGGTCTGTAGAAGGATATATAATAAAATGAAACTTTTGTTTTTTGGAAGCTTGTGTCGTGCAAAACCAACAACAATACATAAAAGATGATCACCCCGGCTTTTGGTGGGTATTGGGTTGGTCAATCTTTAGTTTTCTATGTTGTGTTTTGTAAACTGTTGTTTTGTCGTTTGGTCTTTTTCTTCTTATGTCATAGCGTTTTCTGTTTATTTTCGACTTACGCGTTTGGGTATCTCTTTGGTATATTTCGCCTGTCTATTTCGTATTAGACAAATCTTAGCTGGTGAGTCCAGTCAAATATCATTGAATAAAGTTTATATTAAGACTTTGATGAAGTATCAATTTAATGTTTTGTTGAAAATATCTTGGCTGAAAGTTCTTTCTCTAGACGAACGACTGTGGAGCGAAATTGTGAAACAGACTGGAAACACTCAGTTGGACGTCGACCAGAACTTAAGCTGTAAAATGCATACGTTTAACGGAGCATCGTTTATTACGACTAACGGTAACCTATCCATATTCCAATTCAAAATTTATGACGCCTGTGAAATTAGGAGCCACATAGCTATTAAAACAGGCAAATGTTCATTGTGTAACTTAGGTAATACGGATATACCTAAGATTACATGCTGTACATCTATTTTACAGTTGACAGAACTGTTCTACAAGATATTTGATATAATTGACGTAGAAGATTCCGTTAATTTCATTAATAAGGTGATGACGAAATTGTAGAGTCGTTACTTCATGTACTTGGAATTATGAATCATACCATGCAAACCCTAAATGTTGATGTGTGAAGCTTCTTGATCTGCCACATAGCAGATTATATGATTAAACTATATTAGTTCTTCAAAAAGTAAAATGACAAAATTACAAAACTCCAAGGAAAATTCAAATCGGAAAGTCCCTTATCAAATGACAAAATCAGGAGCTCAAACACATCAAACGAATGGAAAACAACTGTCATATCACTGAATTGGCACAGGCATTTCATTATGTAGAAAAAGGTGGATTTAGAGCTAACTAAACCTCTCACTTATACATGTGACAATCGCAAAAAATTCCATTATATTGACAACACTGTGTGAACAAAACAAACAGACAAAAACAAAGGGAACAGTAATCAACATTGTGTTATAATCTTAATCACTATAAATACAAACAAATATGTCAACAAAGCATGTAGACAAAGCACATAGGCAAAAAAGAAAGACAAGAACACAAAAAATTACCACAGCACAACAACACATTGACGGGATGCATAAGTACCGAGCCAAATATGATCTTTATAGTCACATATATGATCTAAACTAATGTTGTTATTGTCTAAAAATTTGGTTACGATGAGACATTAAACAAATATATATTTCTTAATATATGTAACTCTATATTGATGTTATATTTAGATGTTGTTTAGAACATATAAATATGTTTTTTTTTATATAGATTAGACCGTTGGTTTTCCCGTTTGAATGGTTTTACACAAGTACTTTTTGGGGCCCTTTATAGCTTACTGTTCGGTGTGAGCCTAGGCTCCGTGTTGAAGACCGTACTTTGACCTATAATGGTTTACATTTATAAATTTTGACTTGGATGGAGAGTTGTCTCATTGGCACTCATACCACATCTTCTTATATCTATTGTGTTATGTTTGTGATATTTCTCAAATAACATAAATCGTAAAATATAAAGGAAATTCAGATAATCAATCAATAAATCAATTAATCTTTGAGCTGATTTTGAATACACAATTGCTGATATTATTGATGTACTTTGCTATTTTTAGTATCCTCACACTTTGTTAAGTATTATAACCGAGAAACATGTATTTGAATTAATTAGTTTGTAAAAATTTGTATTCATATCATAATTTTTGTATTTGCAAGTCAGGAATATGACAGTTGTTTTCCATTCGTTTTATGTGTGTGAGCTTTTGATTTTGCCATTTGATAAGGGACATTTCCTTTTTCAATTTTCATTGGAGTTCGGTATTTTTGTTATTTTACTTTTTTTGTAAGTATTTAAGATCATTCGTTATAAGGATTTGATTTTTGATTGATTGTTATTTTACTTTCAGTGTTCTAACCTTTCCGGGGGTCTTATATATGTAATAAAATTGAACCCAACTGGACCACTTCTTGAATGTAGTCATATAATTTGAAAGAGTTGCGGAAGAAAGCAAAGGGATAGTCAAACTGATTAGTCGAAAAAGAACGGACAATGCAGTGGCAACATAAAAACGAAAAATACCAAAAAAAAAACAGTCTACAAAATATATAATAGAAAACTATAGATGATCTATTGTAAACCAGTGAAATCTGACATAAATTCCATTAATTACTATATGAACGAATGAATCTTTGCATTTCACATTTCAAAAATAATTTAGAAATTGATAAGGTTAGTAATACGCATATTTCAAGAATTAAAAACAAACTTGTAGGACTTTAAATCCCTATTGCGGTTGAAATTGCCAACAAAGCAACCAACAGCGTTTTAGTGGTTTGACGTTAATACTACAAGGACATTTTAGAGATGCATCTACATTCACAGCCGTGCGCTAAACAGTGAAATAGCAAAACAATCATTTCACTATAACATCACAAGAATAGGCTTAATGAACATTTTAATGCCATTCTCCTCTCATGTGACCAATTTTGCAGACATTAGCTAATTAATTTATTGTCGGTTGGCGTGGATTAAATGCGGATACTAAAATATTTCAATGATCTGTTAGAGTACATACAATCTAAGTCCTTTAAAACGATGAATATTTGACTTTTCTACCTTTGACACTAGCGCCGCTTTTTCCAAACTTAAAGAAAAGGTGAAAGAATTGTTCCTTCTTTATTACATAAAGAGACAAGTATCTTGATTTAGGGAGGGAAAAATCGTACTTTGTATAAAAAATCATTCTAATTAAAAAAAGTATCTGAAGCTGATTCAAGATGCTTGCATTTTGAGGGGACGTGTTTTTTCTACAAACTATTGACATTCACATGGGAACCAACTGTGCTCTTCTTCTTGCCGACTTGTTCCTTTATTCATATGAGGCTTACTTCGTACTGGAGCTTCTTATGAAGAATGAGAAGAAGCTAGCATTATTCATTAACTTTACGTTTCGCTACATAAATGATGTCCTTTCACTAAATTATTCAAAGTTTGGTAACTATGTTGAACGAATCTATCCCATTGAACTTGAAATAAAGGATACAACAAATACTGTTAAGTCTGCCACATATCTTAACTAACATTTAAAAATTGACAATTAGGGTCGGTTGAGAACAAAACTTTACGACAAAAGATAAAATTTCAGCTTTCCAATTGTGAACTTTCCATTTCTATGTAGCAACATCCAAGCAGCGCCTGCATATGGAGTATATATCTCCAAGTTGATATGATATTTTAGAACTTGTCTTTCCTTTCATGGTTTCCTTGATAGAGAGTTGCTGCTTACAATAAAGCTATTAAACCAAGATCCCAAGTGGTAAAGGTGAAATCATCTGAATTTTGTATCCTCAAAGCTATTCAACTTCGTACTTTATTTGTCTTTTGATCATTTGATGAGTTTATTTACATGAGCAACACGACGGGTACCTCATGTGAAGCAGGATCTGCTTTCCCTTCCGGAGCACCTAAGATCACCCCCGGTTTTAGTTTGGGTTCGTGTTGCTCAGTCTTGTGTTTTTATACTGTTATTTCTCTTTTGATCGTTTTTTCTTTCTCTGCCTTAGCATTGTCAGTTTGTTTTTGACTTATGAGTTTGAATATCCCTTTGGTATCTTTCCCCTTTCTTTATGTTTCTGTCCTGAATAGACATGAGATAGTGGCCACCGGACATTCATTAAAAATTATTAATCAATTCTCGATTCAAACAAAATTCCCTTCTATATCTGCATGGAAACAAATGTGCCGTTTTCTGGTACAAATAGTTACACCCAAGCAGCATCGTGGTTCTGAAACAGCAATGAGACCTTCACTGGTGCTAATAGTTTGCCTTACAAAAATATCAGTCAAGATGATCGATGAATTCATGTCCCAAATAACTGATCATTAGAAAATAAAATCATTCTATTATATTCAATCCTATCGACCATAGTTCCTAAACGCTATTATGACTGATATACATTTTCAAGAACAATGAATTATCATTCATATGGTCATAATTATAAATTAACTGTTTACAAAACTTAGAATTTTTCGAAATACTAAGGATTTTCTACCTCAGGAATAGATTACCTTAGCTGTATTTGGCAACACTTTTGAGAATCTTTTGTAAACGAAACGCGCCTCTGGCGTTTACAATTTCAATCCTTGTATCTATGATGAGTTTATTTACAACCCCTGGGTCGTTGCCACTGCTGGTGTAGTTTTTCTCCCCGAGGGTATCACCAGCCCATTAGTAAGCACTTCTGTGTTGACATGAATTATCATTGAAATTGTCATAATTATAAATTAACTGTTTACAAAACTTAGAATTTTTCGAAATACAAAAGAGTTTCTAGGTTAGGAATAGATTACCTAAGGTGTATTTGGCAAAATTTTTAGGAATTTGGAGTTCTCAATGCTCTTCAACTTCGTACTTTATTTGGCCTTTTCAACTTTATTTGATTCGAGAGTCTCTGATGAATCTGTTGTAGTCGAAACGCGCGTCTGGCGTACACAATTTCAATCCTGGTATCTATGGTGAGTTTATTCACAAGGTATGCAATTATTCTGGAAACCAAAATTGACAAACTTTTACATCCACTTCATTTCATTTTTGGTGGATAGTGATCTCATTGGCAATCATACTACATCCCCTTGTTTCTACATTGACAGACTGAATGATGGATGGATAGATCGATCAAAAAACATACTTGATAGCCTTGGTTATAACAAATAATTTTATATAAATATTGCCTTACCTGTACTTAGCAAAACATTTTGGAATTTTGGGTCCTCAATGCTCTTAAACTTTGTACTTTATTTTGCCTATCAGCGTTTTTAATCTGAGCGTCACTGGTGAGTCTTTTGTAGAGGAAATGCGTGTCTAGCGTAAAAAATTTAAAGCCTCGTATCTATCATGAGTTAATATGTAATTTTAAAAATGACTGCAATTTAGGATGACATATGTGAATTGAATCATCCTTTTAAATATTTAACAGTTCAACCTTTAGAAGTAGTTAATAAGCAGCCTGGGGAATCTCATTCAAAATTTGTACGATCACGAAAAATAATTGAATTAAATTGGATTAAAAAATTACAGACAGTCTATCCTCTCGGTCTTAACGACAATATCATGGGAATTGGTAACATATCTAGAACAGATTCTGTTAACATTTTGGATATAGTTTCTAAAACAGTACGTAAAAACCGTTCTCATGGACGTAGAATAAATCGCAATCAAAGAAAATTTCGTAATAACAATACAAATATTTCGGACCTAATTTCTATTTCAAAAAACAACGGTAGACACTATCTATTAACCAAGCTCTGTTCTTTGCCTGTTAATAAATTACATCAAATTTTGGAGGAATGCAACACAATTCCATATTGCAGTCCTAAGTATGAAATCGTCCAAATTATAATTGCATATTGTTATTCTAAATTGTTTCCCAAAATTGATCGCCCTAAAGATCACAAAAAACATTTTATTAAAATTAAATATGTCAATAAAGGTTTTGATTTTGTAAATATTGCCGGTATTTTTAATGATCATTCTGTTAAACAACAAATTCCTGGCTATTTTGATAATACTGAACTCCCTCTTATTTGTTATGTTTACAAAAAATCTACCCGGAAATATGTGTTTAATTACAGCGAAGTGTGTAAAGATGTTAATATCAGTGACAATACACCTACCTCATGAAATTGCAGTAAATCCGAATACATTTATGGCCCCAGTTCCCATGTTATAACAGGAGACCTTAACATCGTTCGTGACCGAGAGTTGAAATCATTCCTCAGTAAAGGACCTAAATATCGTCCCCCGTCTATTGGAATGAGTGTCGTAACATCATCCACGACTCACTCTACTTACTACTCTAAATGGATAAAACGAGAAAAAGCTGACAAGAAATCATTAGATTCTTTTTTTAATTCGGTAACGACATAGTTGATATACGTATTCAATATTTTAAAGATCATTTTACTCCTAACAACAACCATAATAGCCCAATTTCCCGTATCAAACATAAGCTAAAAGAACTCGCCAAGGAATATATTTTTGTCCCGGCTGATAAGGCTGCTACATTTAACAATATCATTATTGTTTGACGTAAATTTTACATTGATGTTCTACAAAAGGAAATCACGAATTCATCAACATTCCAACTGACTCCATTTTCGGAAAATGATATCTGTAACAAAAATAAACTTTTAGCTACCTCTTTACAAGCAGAACCAAATACAATGAAAGTTCCAACTATGTACTGGCTTCCGAAGCTGCACAAAACCCCTTACAAATATAGATTTATTTCGTCTTCAAGTCATTGTTCCACTACTAAACTATCTATTCTACTTACTAGTACACTTGGTACAATCAAAAACCTGGTAATAAATTGTTCAAATAAGGCCTTTGAAAATAGTGGAATTAATTACTTTTGGAGTGTCAAAAATTCGTTGGAAGTACTTGATAAATTGCATGCTTATATTGGTGATTTCGAATCTGTTCAAAGTTTTGATTTTTCTACCTTATATACAACGTTGCTTCATAATCTTATTAAGAAAAAATTCACACACCTGATTAAATGGGCATTTAAAAAGTCGGAATTCGAATATATATGTTCAAACTCTTTTAGGTCATTTTTTAGTAACAACAAACAAAAGAACTATGTCCATTGGACCTGCTTTGATACTATAACTGCCCTTGAATTTTTACTAGATAACATTTTTGTTCGCTATGCAGATTCCGTATATCGTCAGGTTATCGGAATTCCCATGGGGACTAACTGTGCACCACTTATTGCGGACCTGTTTCTGTATTGTTATGAGTTACAATTTATGACTAAAATCAGCAAAGACCCATCGAAACAACATCTGGTCCAAAAATTTAATAACACTTTTAGATATTTAGATGATTTTTGGCTCTCAATAATGACGACTTCAGTATGTACACTAAAGAGATTTATCCTGCCGAACTGACTTTAAATAAAGCTAATACTAACAATGAACACTGCCCTTTCCTGGATCTTGATATCATTATCTTTAACGGGAAGCATAATACCAAAATTTATGATAAAAGAGATGATTTTTCATTTCCTATTGTTAATTATCCATTTTTAGATGGTGACGTTCCCTTGTCGCCATTTTATGGTGTTTATATATCTCAACTTGTTCGATTCGCTCGTGTATGTAACAACGTATTTGATTTCAACGAAAGAAATCTCTGTATTACTGAAAAATTATTACACCAGGGTTTTCGATATCACAAACTAGTCAAAACATTTACTAAATTTTATCATCGGTACAAGGACATCTTTCGTAAATATAAATCAACATTCAGACATCTTATACGTTCAGGTATTTCACATCCAATATTTTATGGTAATATTCTTAACAAAGCACAAAATTGTCGGCATTCACCTCAAAAGCTAACCAAACCTTTAAACAGACTTATTCGGAAAGGATATAGTTACGATACTGTTGTCAAGTCATTAAGGATTGCATATTTTGGTATTAATATTGATTCACTCATAGGGTCTTTGCATCGGAAATAAACACATTTATTCTAAAACCAGTTGTTCGTATGATACGGGTTATGTTCTTCTCATATATTTTATGATGGTATGATACTTAACCCCAAACGGGAGGGATTGTACTTGATTTTCATATGATGAAGACATAATCTTTCAATCAGTTTAATTGAGGTCTGGAGCTGGCATGTCAGTAACTGCTAGTAGTCCTTTGTTCATTTATGTATCATTGTCATTTTGCTTAGTTTCTTTTGTTACCTTTTCTGACATCGGACTCGGACTTCTTTTGAACTGACTTTTACTGTGCATATTGCTATGTGTTTCTTTATTCTACATTGGCTAGAGGTATAGGGGGAGGGTTGAGATCTCACAAAACATGTTTAACCCAGCTGCATTTTTGTGCCTGTCCCAAGTCAGGAGCCTCTGGCCTTTGTTAGTCTTGTATGTTTTTTAATTTTAGTTAATTTATATGTTTTGGAGTTTAAGTGTGACGTCCATTTTCACTGAACTAGTACACAACTTTATTTAGGGGCCAGCTGAGGACCACCTCCGGGTGTGGGATTTTCTCGCTGCGTTGAAGACCCATTGGCGGACTTCGGCTGTTGTCTGCTCTTTGATCAGGTTGTTGTCTCTTTGACATATTCCCCATTTCCATTCTCAATTTTATGAACCTACAGCATATTGAAAGGGGATAATAGCAAATCTAAAGGATTTTTCAATTTCATTTTGTACTGTCAGATCAAATTTTGAGACAAAATTCTGCAGGACGACAATGAAGATGATGAATCAATGAGACTATTAAATGTACTGTCAGTACAGACTGTGAATGGTTCAAAGGTTCATGATGTTAGATATATGAGGTGAATACATTCATGTAGAAAAAGGACTATGAGGTTTTGCAGTTTTTAAGAAACGTTGTTAAAAACACATCTGACTTGGACATAGAAGGTCTCACAATAATCAATCAAAATTCAAAAAGTAGTAAAATTAACTTCAATATTTGTTACTTTTATTGACATTTGATTTATGTTAATTATTACAACATCAATGTATTTATAGTAGATACCATTAGGACATTAATACAGATACCAATAATACATTAAACACAGATACCATTAATACATTAACTACAGATACCATTAATACATTAAATACATATACCATTTATACATTAAACACAGATACCATTAATACTTTAAACACAGATACCATTAATACATTAAACACAGATACCATTTATACATTAAACATACCATTAATTCTTTTTTTCTATCAGAAACTTTTCATGCACATAGAAATCTGTATCTTTGTTTTTACAATTATCAAACATTGTAAAAAAATAAGGATGGTACAGAATTCCAGGTGCATGACACATTTTTGGAGTAACCTTACAGCTTGACATGTTTTATAGATACTAGTTTATTGTTGAAGACCGTATGTTGCCCTGTAGAGGTTTTGACTATTTTCGTCTTGTGCTGCTGTATTATTGATGATCTCTATTTTTTCATATTTATCTGGTATGCTAGGATTGAAAGTTTCGGAAGCAAAAAAATAAAACATTACATAAAGGGACTAAATAAAACATGGAAAACAAAGGTCGACTTTGCCTTAAGTTAAGTTACAACCTCAGATTTTGGTACCATTGTATTTTCTATGAAGTGGAAATAAACTCACAAAATATATTATTTAAAGCAAGCCCCTACCAGAGGTTAGCTTCCCATGGACTAATAAGCCATCAGCAATAGTATCCGGCCAATGGTACAAAGCAGGATTACACAATGTCAAATCTCTACAATAAATATATGTCCATTCTAGCTAAAGTATTTGAAATGAAGGTAAAATGTAGCACTTAAGAGCCTTAAATGCTCTATTTTGCTATTAATTTTTTTTTCACAAATAAGATATTTATGCAAATGGTTTTTTCTTTGAGTTCCATGATAACATTTTTCATCTCAGAAAAAGTTCGGATATATTTTTTCCCAAAATCTTCTAAGCCCAACCTCAAAACAAAAAGGCTCTCCCCCAAGCAGTCACCAATTTTAACAACTAATGATATGATTTGTAGATTTTAATTTTTCTGTTTTCCTTTTGTCTGTATCTATTTCTACCGAAAATGTTGAAAAGATCATAACAATCATTATTGAAAGACAATATCTCAAGTGAAGAATTAATTGACAGTTTTGATGGATAAGGTTCTTCAGACCTTGACACTCTGAACTTTCCCCCTGATCAGATTTTCTATCTACATAGTTATTTGGCATTCACTTTAATTTGAACCCACATATCTTTTTTTCAGTTGGTTAATAAACCATTCATACTGGATGATAAATCATAAATTAAAATCTACACACACTAAAGATCATTCTTTAAAATCTGCACACTGAGGATCATTCTTTAAAATCTGCATACTGAGGATCATTCATTAAACTCTACAAACACTACAGATCATTCATTAAAATCTATACACTAATTCATTTCAATCTACACACACTGTTGATCATTCATAAATATCTACACACAAAAGACCATATGTTAAAATCTACACTCACTAAATTTCATTCATTATTATTATGAAACATTCATTAAATATCCACACACTGAGGATCATTAATTAAAATCTACACACACAAAGGATACATCATTAAAATCTACACACACTGAGGATCATTATTAAAATACACATGCACTGGGGATCATTCATTTAAATCTACACACACTGAGGATAATTCATTTAAATCTACACACTGAGGATCATTCATTAAAATATACACACACTGAGGATCATTCATTTAAATCTACACACACTGAGGATAATTCATTTAAATCTATACACTGAGGATCATTCATTAAAATCTACACACACTGAATATCATTCATTTAAATCTGCACACAATGAGGATCATTCATGTAAATCTACACACTGAGGATCAATCATTAAAATCTACACACATTGAAGATCATTCATTTAAATCTACACACTAAGGATCAATCATTAAAATCTACACACACGGAAGATCATTCATTTAAATCTACACACACTGAGGATCATTCATTTAAATCTACACACACTAAAGTGCATTCATTAAAATCGACACACACTGAGGATCTTTCATTAAAATCTACACATATTGAAGATCATTAATTAAACTCTACAGTAAAAAAGGATCATTCATTAAAATCTACACACCAAGGATTATTCAAAATTAAACTTGATTCCAATTGATTGCTTGGTTTAAGCAAACATATTTTGAACACAAATTTAAATAATGAGTACACAAAGTAAATTAAGTGGAAAATTTTTAATAAACAGTCAATTGACAGTTTAAGTAACATGATATATTTGGCAAATCTTGCCTTCATGATAATTTTGGATTTCACAGTCTATCTGTCTATACGATATTTCAGATAAAAGGCAAAACCACTAGCATTTGTCAATAATTGTTATTTAAGATCCATTAAGCCTATAATATGTCAATTTATGGTTTCAGAAATATTGGCACTTTCATAGATCTTGAATTACTGGTCAGTTTGTTGTTAACAGTTTCTATCAGCAAAAACATTTCATTTGGTCAAATATTGTCATTAGAGGGTAAATACTCCTATAAGAAGTCATCTGATAAATTTGATAGAAATGCAAAATAGGAAAACATTGAATTTTTAGGATTTGTCCCATTCACATTTTCTATTATAGTTTTCAAAATATAAAACAATAGCTTACATGTTATCCTTGTTTCTATTTTTTAGCCAGGGCAGCCATGATAGTTGGTTAGTGTGGACAAAGGCACAAATTTTATATTAGGCATCCTATGAATCATTCAAGCCAAATTTTGATCAACCTTGTCTTCACTTTTAACAGGCGAACAATCTGGTCAACAGGTTTTAGAGACAAAGACAACAAATGTGTAGTGATGGCAAAAGATCACATAAATCTAAGCTCACTCCAAAATTGAATAATTTGTATCTTTTTTTTATACCAAAACCTGTTTCATCTTTACATTGTTCTTAGTAATAAGTGGTATTAACATATACTTTGTACAGGTGGATAAAATAGATACAGGTGGATAAAATAGATATGTATTTAATCCATTCTGAATTTGTTAATCAATACATTTTACCTTCACCATGAACAGTTTACCTGATAAACCAACTAATATACTGCAGATATATAATTATTCTAGACAACATGTTATCTTACAAAATCATTTTATAATCTCACTATAAACAGTCAACATACACATCTGACATCTGGAATCTGATAGTAAACAGAGTTCCATTAGTAAACAAATAATTCAGGAAACTGCATATCATACACAGGTACAACATTATCACTAAATGCTTTCCTATTCCTCTCTGGGCTCTCTGGAGGTTTGGATACCATGTCTAAAATCTCACTTAGTTTGTTATGGAAATGATTGGACTGAAACAGTAACGTTATAAACGTTTAAGTAAACAATTAATTTAGGAAACTGATCTATCTAGCGAACATTGTTCTAGTATTATCTAAACAAAAAACCAACTCCTTTTACCAGTAATATAAGGAAACATTTTGTAAATTTGTTTTCTTCAGATGCCATTTCTTAATCATGACAAAAGGGGGCCTTGGTGGCCTAGTGGTCTAAGTAGTTACTACTGTAATCACTAGCCAGTCAACACTGAGGTTGTGAGTTTGAACCCCGCTCGTGTGAGTGCACTTGACTCCAATCTTAATTGACTAGGATTGTCAGTTTTCCTATCGAAGGTCGCGTTTTTTCTCCGGGCACCAATAATAAACTGTTTCGCTGAGCGCAGCTGGATATGCCCGCAACGGTCCAACCCTGAACAGTGGGGGCAAAAATGGACACAATATTCAAGCTTGATACAGGTCTGAATTTGGATTGTAATTAAATATTTGACATATTATAGGTTTCTCAATAAATGTAGTCAAAGAACTTGAAATTGGTTATATGAATTGAATTTAAATTCAATTAAAGATTTCTTGCTGTTGAGCAATACACTGTGCTGTTGCACTATACTTAGTAAATCTGTTGTCAGACTATAAACAAACAATAACTTCTCAATGTTATATCAGAAATTTATAAAAAACTAAAGGGAGGTTATCTTAATAGAGATAAATCAGTCATCAAAGTTTAATGAAAACTGCTCTAAGCACTTTAATATATTGACCAAAAACTTGAAAATCAACCCTTTTTTTATGAATAAAATCTTATAACTCGGAAACGTAAAATCTTAAATTTATAAAAATCAAAAGGAGCTTACAACAATAGATATAAACAATTTACCAAAGTTTCATAAAAAATATTTAAAAATCAAAAGGGAGCTCATGTTGATAGAAATAAACAATTCACCAAAGTTTCTTGCAAATTGGTGGAATTGTTTTTGAGTTATTGTCCACAAACTGGAAAATCCCCCCTTTTTTAATGAATAAAACCCCAAAACTCGGAAACGGTAAATCCGAAATTTATAAAAAAAATGAAAGGGAGCTCACGTCAATAGATATAAACAATTCACCAAAGTTTCATGCATATTGGTTAAAGCGGTTTTGAGTTAATGTCCAACGTTTTGGATGGACGGACAGACAGACGGACAGACGGACGGACAGACGGTCAACGGTATACCATAATACGTCCCGTAAATGGGCGTATAAAAACTGGCCACCAAGAAATAACCCAAAAGCGGTGCTTAAAAGTGGTGTTAAAACACCAAAAATTAAATCAAATTAATCATGAAAATGTGTTTGTCCAAGTTTAGTAACATTCAAAGAAGGATTAGTAATGTTATTGCTGTCTAAAATATTTAGCCCGAGACTGTACATAGTCTATCTTTCAGTAAAACACAGAAGTTAAAATAAATATTATTTACTTCATAAAAAAGCTCCTGTCTAAGTTTCATAAAACTCCATGAAGGTTAGACAATCTAATTGATGTCTAAAGAAAACTAACTATATACTTAATCTAAAAGTTGAAGACGCTGAGAAGAGAATGTAGGAAACCTATATCTGTCGCAGACTCAACAAAAATGTGTATAACACATTTAATCATGGTTCACATATTGTCACTAAATCAATGAAAAAGACTATGAACTGTCAAGCAGTGCTCATGAATTACACCCAGCATATATCCAGAAGGTAAGACTTATACTGGATAACAAAAATGTGATGACATATACTAAACTCAAAGGTAAATTCAAAAAGGGGGAAATAATTACTAGCAGTGGCTGAGAAAAGGGAGAAATAATTACTAGCAGTGGCTGAGAAAAGGGAGAAATAATTACTAGCAGTGGCTGAGAAAAATGCAACAGAACTGTATTACAGGCAGACAGATGTAAAACAGTACTCCATGAGTAATAGTCTTCATTTGTGTTATTTTAATATCTCTGTACAATTTGTTTACCTTGGCCTCAGAACGAGCTACTATTTCTTCAAATGGTGCTGTCCTAAAGGTATGTACAATCTCAAGTCGTCTCTTCTCTTCTTCTTCCTTCTTCTCTCTACTGTCTTCAGCTTTACATATAAAGAAAACAACAATTTACACAGGGTTTATACACCTTAATGAATAGGTTTGTCAAAACAATAAACATGATAATATCACCAAACAAATATAACTTACAAAACAATAAACATGATAATATCACCAAACAAATATAACTTACAAAACAACAAACATGATAATATCACCAAACAAATATAACTTACAAAACAATTAGATGAATAAATTTAATGGATTGACAATATTGATATAGATCATTATCCTGAGCACAGCCCAAGTTAATTTTCACAAAATTTAATTGTTATTTCTTTAATAGTTTTCATAAACACACCACTAACATCTTTACATTGCATAAGCTCCAATGCTTCCTTGACCCAAACATATGCAAATATGTCCTCATCTGAAAATGCATTGTTACCTTTCAGTTGAAGGAGTTTTGTGGTAATAAGCATTGTGTGTAAGTCTCATAACATTTGGTTGAGGCTAACTTAAGTAGAGAACAGAAACTAAAAATTCAGCAATTTTTCTATTTGTAAATACGCATAACTCTAGAACGGTTGTGTATAAGTTTTATAACATTTGGTTGAGACAAACTAAAGTTAGGGAACGGAAACGAAAAATTCAGCAATTTTATGTTTATAAAGGACATAACTCAATAATGGTAAAAGTGTCACCAAATTTCCACTTAATCTGTATTATGTAGTAATAAGCATTGTGTATAAGTTTCATAACATTTGGTGGAGGCAAACTAAAGTTAGAAAACGGAAACAAAAAATTAAACTGAGTTTTGTGGTAAAAAGCATTATATATACATTTCATTACATTAATTTAAGACAAACTCAAGTTAGAGAATGGAAACAATTCAACTACCATTATGCACAAAGAAAGATAACTCCAATTTTCAAAGAAGACTTTAAAATATTTTTAGAAATGAAGGGTAAAAATTGCTTTAATTTATCAGTGGAAGGTAAAATTAAACATTGCATTGTATAAAGCATAACTCTAGAACAGTAAAAGTGACGGCACCAAAATTCAAACTTGATCTGTGTATTGTGGTAATAAGCATTGTGTATAAGTTTCATAACATTTGGTTGAGGCAAACTAAAGTTAAAGAACGGAAAGCAACTTTGGGACGTACGGATGAACGTAGTACAGACGGACAAGGGTAAAACTTAATGCCCCCTCCGCTATGGCGGAGGCATAAAAATGAAGTATTTAACTGTGTTCTTTTGTTACCTGTAGTAAGGCACTCCTTTTATGCAGTCAGCACTTATTTGATGTACTATAAGTATACCACATGTACAATAATGTGTCAGAATAAGAGGCTGTTAGAGTGACAGCAAACCGGATTTCCTGCAGAGGTCGAACCCTGAATAGTTGAGCAAGTATGGACACTACATTTAAGCTTAAAACAGCTCTGAATTTGGATTGTGATTGAATATTTGACACAGCATAGGTTTGTGACACAAAATGAATGTGGTCAAAGAACTGAAAATTTTGAAATTGGACATTTACCTATTATGGTCCAATATCCAAAATCTAAGCACATTGTTAGAATCAGCATATCAAAGAACCCCAATAATTCAATTTTTAATGAAATCAAACAAAAGTTTTATTTATGACCCTTTGGACCTCAATGTGGTATATCTAATTTATAATGAAAATAAATACAGGTTTAGATTCAGTATTTCAAAGAACCCTATATATATTCAATTTATGTTGAAATCAAATACAGTTTAATTTTGGACCCTGATTTGGACCAACTTGAAAACTGGGCCCAAAATAAGAAATCTAAATATATATTTATTAATAGACAATATAAGCTTAGTTTTTAAAGGAGTTCACCTCATCAAAAAAAAAATATATATAGCATTCAGAAAATTAGTTTATACAGAATAACAAACAAACTTACCACAAAATTCTTCAAACAATTTTCCAAAGAAAAGAAAAAAAAATCCAAAATGTCATTTATCATTAATACAATGTCTTTTAAAAAGCTATAAATCTTATCTGTAACTGTAATCAAAGTTTACATATAATTAACCATTTCTTTTCAAAGCTTAGGGAAATAACTCAAGCACATAATAAGTATCACTTTTGGCTACTGGAAAGGGCCCATAACTCAGCAAGAAGAAAAGCTAAAGTCGTGAAAATTGAACTTGACCTTCATTTAGTTACAGGGAACAAGATATCTAAATTTGAATGTTGATGAACGGACACTGTTTGGCAGCTGCCCACCCGCCGTACATCCCCAAATCAATAACCGATTTTTCCTTCGAAAATCTGGTTAAAAATCAATTTTCAGAATAAATTCTTATACAAAGAATTAACACTGTGGCCATATTAGCATCCTGATGGAATGCTCCACCAGCAGTGGCATCGACCCAGTGGTTGTTAATCAACTCATCATAGATACCAGGCTTCAAATTTGTATGCCAGACATGCCTTTCATCTGTTATCTCCTTTTAATATGCTGTAGGTTTCCTACTATAAAAAATTGCAGTCATTTTTAACCAGGCTTAAAAATGTTTACGCTAGATGCACATTTTGTCTACAAAAGACTCATCAGTGAAGGTTGACTAAAAATACTGAATAGTCAAAAAAAGTACTAAGTTGAAGAGAACTGACGACCCAAAATTCCAATACATTTGAGCAAATAGAGTCAATACAAAGAGAGATAGTTATAAATAACCTACAAGTTAACTTACCCAACATTTTCTTTAATGACTCAACAGTAATTTCCTCTTTCACAGATTTCTGCAAAAATAATAATAAAGTACATAGAGTTTTCATAGCCAAGAGGTAATCCCTTCTTCTAATTAGAATAAAGGCTCCAAAGAGCTGAATAACTCACCTATCAAAAACACATCTACTATTGCTGATCATTCATTTTCCTGTTTACATATTTATTTAAATTTTCAAAACAATAAACAATAAACTGTTAACACAGAGATATATGTCTCGCCTTTTTGTTATTTTGATAATGCAAATGTTGAAATTAAAATAGCAATACTTTAACAGTTATGCAAATATTCAAAGTCAATGAATCATGACTGAAGGTACATGGCTAAACAATCTCCATGGAAATGAGATGTGCCAATGCTAATACAACTGCATACCAAATACCACTGACTTATCATAAGTCGTTCCCTTTAAACAAACTTAATCAAAAAACATTAACTTGTAAACTATGTAAAAGTTTCAAAGTCAATGAACCATGATGAGGGGGTTGGGCTATATAATCTCAATGGACACAAGACTTGCAAATGCCAATAAACTTGCATACCAAATATCATTGACTTAAAGGAGACATGACACGATTTCCAATTTGTGTTTCAAAATGTTTATTTATACTTAACTTTCCCCCAAAATACATCGATAGCAATATAAGTGTCAAATATTTGGTAAAATATGTATTTTAATGAGATTTTAATGCAACGATTTATCGACCTGTCAAATATGCATATTTCCATCCCGGAAGTCACTCAGAACGAGGCTACTACGTCAGTGGTTCCTTTCATTCATATTGACATATGGGTACAACGCAAATTTAGTTTCGATTATTATCCAATATTACGCATGACAGTGATAAACAATGATTATATGTGATGCCTATGGATTCAACAATATAATTAAAAAGAATATTGACATGATATTTTCTGTTTTTCGAATGACACACGGACTTAGAAGGTGTAAAGATGGGACTTTTTAACAAGCCCAAACTATACTTCTTTCCGCCAACTTACATAAGGAATCCAGATTTGGGGGTCTCGGTGCCATGTCATGAGTTCATCATAGATCACAGGTGTACGTTACAGGTGATTGAGTATCGCAATTTCAGGTCTCGTTTGAAGTTGCAAGCTTCAGGTGTCACGCCACATGGGGGATTGATAGTTATTACGCAATATTACTTCATAAGCTCTTTGTGAACATCCTGGATGTTGGTTTTGCCGAGGGCACAGGTGAGATTGGAATATATTATTGTTACAGTATTACAGGTACAACTACCTGATGTTTAATGAATACCTGTAGTACGACCATACAATACCCTATGCACCACCAATATTAAATACCCCAACCAGTGTTGATAACTAATTATAGACAACCTGTATATAGATCTTATTTTTATTGCTTTTAAGAATATGCAGATATAAAATGGTTTATAACAGATGCCCTTTTTTAATTGACTTCTTGAGATGGAAAAGTAATATTCCTGTATGCTTGCAAGTCTATAACTTCATAAGAAATTATTAGGCAATAGCATAAAAAGCAAACGAGGAATTGATACGAGAATGTGAATCATATAAGTCTTATACATTCTTATATTGAACATCGAACATAGTTATTGACAACTATCTAGTTGGTAAAGATTCAGATGGAAGAAAGTGACCTTTGAACCAATTATTTGGTGTAACCGTAAAGCCTCCAACAATGAGAAAACTCTATATCGTATATTCGGCTATAAAAGTTCTCAACATGAAAATGTGAAACAATTTTAACGAGAAAACTAACTTATTTATAACAAAATAATTTCCGCAGAAAACATTTGACAGACAATCACTGATCTACATGCTCCTGATTTAAGACAGTCACATTAAAAATGTGTCGGGGGGTATATGTATGTGAGCGCCAATCCCCCCCTCCCCCCCCCAAAAAAAAAGATAGTGGTCTTACAGCAGTAAATAACTATAAAACAGTCTAGTTCAAAAGATCGGCACAGTACAGAAACCACTAACGTAAAACAATAGAGATAACGCTCAAATACAACTAATACATAACTCATGTTCTCGAAGACTGAAGTATGTTACATGTAAACATTTTCATGCTCAGTCCGATTGAAAATTTAACATTATGTGTTGTGAATATTTTCCTGGACGCAATAAACAAATTGATTGCTAAATGATATTTGGAAGAGCGGTCCCTAAAACACCGCAAAGTACCTATATGTGAATTTGAATTTACTTTGTGTAATTCCTTAAATTTGAAGTTAGATTTATAAGGTTTTGGATGGAATTGCATACTTTAGAAGTGTAATATAACTATATTAATTATTTCAACATAAGACTATAGTATGTTTTTCTTTAAAATGTATGGTTTTAAAAGGTAAATAACATAATTCGTGACTTAATCACAATACAGGTGCCTTCTTACCTTTCACCTGGTCAATAGAAAATGAAAGGATATGGAGTAAATGTACATGGGACAAAATCGCACACAATACATAGAAAACATAGAAAATTATCAATGAACAGGGCTTTTATTTATGCTATAGGTGTCAAAATTTAATTACTAACAGCCTCCAATAAATGTGTTGTATTGTTTAATTTTATACATAAGGTGGGACGTAAATAAAATATAGAATTGAATTGTTTACATAAAAGGGGGAAAGTAATAAGATTGTTAATTGAATATACTAATGCAGAAAAAGTGTGATAAAGGATTTGTCACTATAGAAATCCTTTGCGTGAAGTATGGTTTCCAACAAAAAATATTATAAGCATAACTTTTGGTGATAGTTTATACATATTTAAAGTCTCTACGTAAACAAAACAAAATAAAAAAATGTATCCTTTGTGAACGCCTTATTTGACTTTTACAATCTTTTTTTTTTTCTTTTTTTCTTTCTGCTTCTGGCGCACACATAATTATGACATTACCGTAACAGAGAGAAAAAAGAATTTGATCATCAATAATTATAAAATTTGAATTTTCAATCATGATTAAAAGTAGTTTTATTTAAATAAAAAGAAATGAGGAAAGCGGTTTATTAAATTTATTCATCAGACAAACCCATATGTATGGTAACAATCCGATCAGTATTGTCTGAAAAATCATCGTTGTTGGACTTTTCGCATGAAGAATTAATATCCTTTTCTTGGTTATTTTCCACACACAATGACTCAAATTGATGAGGTCAATTGTCTTTGTAGTTCGTCAGTAATCGGGAAAAGTGCTGTCAATACCGTCCATAGTGTATCGACATCGTCCAGTTAGAGACATTTTCCCACCTTGTAACCACTGATGTAAGCACGATCACGTGATCGTTACCTAATTAAAAATCATTCACTATGACAAGCGCTGGATTCTTTGACCTAAAAAATGCCAATTGATCAGGTTTCGACCAGCAAAATTGTACAAAACATGTTTTAAGACTAATATTTATCAATTTATTAAAAAAAAAAAAAAAAAAAATCGTATCACGTCTCCTTTAACATTAGCGGTTAATCTTAAACTGATCTAATCACAAACTAATATATTTAAACTTAGCAAAAGTTTCAAAGTCAATAGACCATGACTGAGGGGGCAGGGCTAAATATTCTCCATGGAAATGAGATCTGCTTATGCTAATCCAACTGCATACCAATTAACGTTGGCCTACCACTAATGGTTCCCCTTGAACTGACCTAATTACAAACTAATACATGTAAACTAAGCAAAAGTTTCAAAGTCAATAGACCATGACTGAGGGGGTCGAGCCAAATAATCTCTGTGGAAATGAGATATGTCAATGCTTATACAACTGCATACCAAATATCATTGACCTACCACTAGTAGTTCCCCATAAACTGACCTAATCACAAACTAATACATGAAAACTAAGCAAAAGTTTCAAAGTCAATAGACCATGACTGAGAGGGCGGGGCCAAATAATCTCCATGGTAATGAGATGTGCCAATGCTATTAATACTGCATACCAAATATCATTGACCTACCACTAGTGGTTCACCATAAGCTAGACCTATCATTGTCATTTTGCTTAGTTTCTTTTGTTACCTATTCTGACATTGGACTCGGACTTCTTTTAAACTGAGTTTTACTGTACGTATTGCTATGTGTTTCTTTATTCTACATTGGCTAGAGGTATAGGGGGAGGGTTGAGATCTCACAAATAGATATAGGAAGATGTGGTGTGAGTGCCAATGAGACAACTATCCATCCAAATAACAATTTATAAAAGTAAACCATTATAGGTCAATGTACGGCCTTCAACACGGAGCCTTTGCTCACACTGAACAACAAGCTATAAAGGGCCCCAAAAATACTAGTGTAAAACCATTCAAACGGGAAAATCAACGGTCTAGTCTATATAAAAAACGAGAAACGAGAAACACGTATAAATTACATAAACAAACAACAACTACTGTACATCAGATTCCTGACTTAGGACAGGTGCAAACATTTGCAGCGGGATTAAACATTTTAATGGTACCAAACCTTCTCCCTTTTAAGCATGTTTAACCCCGCCGCATTTTAGCGCCTGTCCCAAGTCAGGAGCCTCTGGCCTTTGTTAGTCTAGTATGTTTTTTAATTTTAGTTCATTTATATGTTTTGGAGTTTAGTGTGACATCCATTTTCACTGAACTAGCACACAATTTTAGTTAGGGGCCAGCTGAGGACCATCTCCGGGTGCGGGATTTTCTCTATGCATTGAAGACCCATTGGTGGCCTTCGACTGTTGTCTGCTCTTTGGTCGGGTTATTGTCTCTTTGACATATTCCCCATTTCCATTCTCTATTTTACTAATCACAAACTAATACATTGTTGATGCCGCCGCCGCCGCGCCAGAAACAGCATACCTTTGTCTCGCTTTTTGACTCCGTCAAGGCAAGACAAAAACTTGAAAACTGCTAACAAATTATTATTGAAGGCAAAATTCCTTTAGGAGTAATCCAATGTTACCATTACCCTAGACAACATTGGTAAAGTTTCAGCACTCTCTGCCTCAATCTGTACAGATCCTATGTCACACTTACCCTAGACACCATTGGTAAAGTTTCAGCATTCTCTACCTCAAGCTGTATAGATCCTATGTTACACTTACCCTAGACACAATTGGTGACGTTTCAGCTCTCTCTACCTCAGGCTGTATAGATCCTGTGTTACACTTACCCTAGACACCATTGGTAAAGTTTCAGCACTCTCTACCTCAAGCTGTATAGATCCCATGTTACACTTACCCTAGACACAATTGGTGAAGTTTCAGCTCTCTCTACCTCAGGCTGTATAGATCCTGTGTTACACTTACCCTAGACACCATTGGTGACGTTTCAGCATTGTCTACCCCAAGTTGTACAGATACTTTGTTACACTTACCTTAGACACCATTGGTGAAATTTCAGCACTCTCTACCTCAAGCTGTATAGATCCTTTGTTACACTTACCCTAGAAACCATGGGTAAAATTTCACCATTGGTAAAGTTTCAGCACTCTCTACCTCAAGCTGTATAGATCCTATGTTACACTTACCCTAGACACAATTGGTGAAGTTTCAGCTCTCTCTACCTCAGGCTGTATAGATCCTGTGTTACACTTACCCTAGACACCATTGGTGACGTTTCAGCATTGTCTACCCCAAGCTGTACAGATAGTTTGTTACACTTACCCTAGACACCATTGGTGAAATTTCAGCACTCTCTACCTCAAGCTGTATAGATCCTTTCTAACACTTACCATATCCACCATTGGTGATGTTGCAGCACTCTCTACCTCAAGCTGTATAGATCCTTTGTTACACTTACCGTAGACACCATTGGTGACATTTCAACACGTTCTACCTCAAGCTGTATAGATCCTTTGTTACACTTACCCTAGACACCATTGGTGACATTGCAGCACTCTCTACCTCAAGCTGTATAGATCCTTTCTTACGATTACCATATACACCATTGGTGACGTTTCAACACTCTCTACCTCAAGCTGTATAGATCCTGTGTTACACTTACCCTAGACACCATTGGTAAAGTTTCAGCACTCACTACCTCAAGCTGTATAGATCCTATGTTACACTTAACCTATACACCGTTGGTGACGTTTCAACACTCTCTACCTCAAGCTGTATAGATCCTTTCTTACACTTACCCTAGACACCCTTTGGGAAGTTTAAGCACTCTTTTCCACTGGCTGTAAAGATCCTTTCTTACACTTACCCTAGACACCATTGGTAAATTTTCAACACTCTCTATTACTAGCTGTATAGATCCTATGTAACACTTACCCTAGACATCATGGGTGAAGTTTCAGTACTCTCTACCTTAAGCTGTATAGATCCTTTGTTACACTTACCCTAGACACCATGGGTGAAGTTTCAGTACTCTCTACCTCAAGCTGTATAGATCCTGTGTTACACTTACCCTAGACACCATTTGTGAAGTTTCAGCACTCTCTACAGAAACTGTGTAGATGCTATGTTTCACTTACCCTAGACAACATTGATGACAGTTCAGCACTCTCTACTTCAAGCTGTATAGATCCTATATTACACTTACCCTAGACATCATTAGTGAAATTTCAGCACTCTCTACCTAAAGCAGCATAGATCCAATGTAACACTTACCCTGGACACCATTAGTGAAGTTTCAACACTCTCTACCTCAAGCTGTATAGATCCTATGTTACACTTACCCTAGACACCATTGGTGAAGTTTCAGCACTCTCTACCTCAAGCTGTATAGATCCTATGTCACTGGCACTGCCACTAGTTCCCACATCTATAATAAAGCAAAAAAAAATAAATGTGGATTGTGTCCACATGTTGCCACAAGATGATGCCCTGCTTGCATATTATATAGTTATAAAGGGACATAACTGAAGAACGGTAAAAGTGAAAATTAGAACTTGATCTGAGTTTTATGGTAATAAGCATTGTGTGTAAGTCTCATAATGTTTGGTTGAGGCAAACTTAAGTTAGAGAACGGAAACTAAAAATTTTGCAATTTTTCCATTTATAAAGGGGCATTTCTCTAGAACGGTTTGAGTGACGCCACCAAATTCAAACTTGATCTGTATTTTGTGGTAATAAGCATTATGTATAAGTTTCCCAACATTTGGTTGAGGCAAACTTAAGTTAAAGAACGGAAACTAAAAATTTAGCAATTTTTCCATTATAAAGGGGCATAGCTCTAGAACCATTTAAGTGACGCCACCAAAATTCAAACTTGATCTGTGTTTTGTGGTAATAAGCATTGTGTATAAGTTTCATAACATTTGGTTGAGGCAAACTCAAGTTAGAGAACGGAAACCAATTTTGGGACGTAAGTACGTACGTACAGACGGACAAGGGTAAAACTTAATGCCCCCTCCGCTATGGTGGGGGCATAAAAAACTAGCATACACCAACATACTCTTTTAAAACAGGTAAAACTATTTTTTATAGTCCTTAAAACTCATATAAAAAGTGAGTGTTTTAATCTCAAAAGAACTAGAATATTTTCCCTGTATATCCTCACTCAGCAATGAGCAGAAGCCCTGCAATAACATTTTATGATCTGTTGATCTCAGATTAACTGAGAACTGTAAAATAATCAGATTTTCAGACAGGATAATAAAAACAATAAGTAAACTCTAAAAAGTCCTTTGTTCACTAAATATTTTCTGAAATAATAAACTTTGACAGTACACATGATTGAAAAATTGAGAAGTTTTAAATACTTTGATCTATTTTGCATACAAAATGTACTTCAATAGCTAATTAAGTGTGTATAACTATTTTAACTTCCACCTGGTTAAAAATGAAAATACAAATAACCAGCTATATACATCAATGAGATAATACATGCTATATATGTGTCAATCAATTGTACCAAGGTATATGCATGCTGATATAGCAGTGATTAATGCCAGTTAGTTAAAGGAATATTAGGTAAATGTTTAGAAAGGACAGAGTAATCTTTTATTTTAAATGTTCTGCATTCATTTGGATAATATTGAGTTTTCAATAAAAAAAAAAGTAATAGCTTAATCAAAATGACAATGTAGAGCTAACCATTTTTTATGTCAATATGCACACCAAATTCTGTAATGGCCTGTTAAAAGGTCCTTTCACAACAACAAGTGTGAGGTTTAGCTAGCTATAAAACAAGGTTAAATCCACCATTTTCTACATAAGAAAATGCCTGTATCAAGTCAGTAATATGACAGTTGTTATCCATTTGTTTGATGTGTTTTAGCTTTTGATTTTGCCATTTAACTACGGACTTTCAATTTTGAATTTTCCTCAGAGTTCGGTATTTTTATACTAAGTTTTACTGTGCTTATTGCTATGTGTTTCTTTTTTCTACATTGGCTAGAGGTATAGGGGGAGGGTTGAGATCTCACAAAACATGTTTAACCCCGCCGCATTTTTGCACCTGTCCCAAGTCAGGAGCCTCTGGCCTTTGATAGTCTTGTATGTTTTTTAATATTAGTTCATTTATATGTTTTGGAGTTTAGTGTGATGTCCATTTTCACTGAACTAGTACACACTTTTATTTAGGGGCCAGCTGAGGACCACCTCCGGATGCGGGATTTTCTCACTGCATTGAAGACCCATTGGTGGCCTTCGGCTGTTGTCTGCTCTTTGGTCGGGTTGTTGTCTCTTTGACATATTCCCCATTTCCATTCTCAATTTTATTTTTATTTTACTTTTCACTCAATTATGTTTAAAGTGACAAAAATAATAAGATCTTGACACATTGAAAGGCCATGCACCCCCAAGTATATCTAATAAACTGTGAATTCAGATACTTTTTATTCATTTGTATAGTTTCTTTAAATTAAGATCTAAGACAACACAAGTAGAAACAATAAAATGTCTCAGATCCTCAACTCACTCAGTTTATATCTGAATAACAAAGATCTATACAACAAGAGCAGACACACTGAAATGTCTCAACTCCCAGCTTAGCTCACTCAGTTTATATCTGAATAACAAAGACCTAAGACAACAAGAGCAGATACTCTGAAATATCTCACCTCCTAGCTTAGCTCACTCAGTTTATATATGAATAACAAAGACCTTAGACAACAAGGGCAGACACTCTGAAATGTCTCACCTTCTAGCTTAGCTCACTCAGTTTATACCTAAATAATAAAAATCTAAGACAACAAGAACAGCATCACTGAAATGTCTCACCTCCTCAACTCACTCAGTTTATACCTGAATAATAAAGATCTAAGGCAACAAGAGTAGACACTCTGAAATGTCTCATTTCCTAGCTTAGCTAAATCAGTTTATACATGAATAATAAAGATCTTATGCAAAAATAGTAGACACACTGAAATGTCTCACCTCCTCATCTTATGCAGTTTATACCTGAATAATAAAGATACAAGACAACAAGCACTACAAAAGTCAAAAGTCTGAAAAGACCAGTTTTGTCCGAATTTGCATGAATTTTACTCGACATTCTTAATTTGTCTAAATAATTTTTAAAAATTCTTGACATAGTATGAATTTGTCTAAGAAGGTTCTTGATTTTTCTTGACAAGTGTCTTGACAGTATGAACATTGTCTTAAAATTTCTCGACACTTCCTGTATCATCTGATAAGAGTCTGGATTAGTCTCGACCAATTCTTGACTGTCTTAAATTTGTCTCGATCTGTCTTGACATTCTAAATAATGTCTGAATATGTCTCGACACATTCTTGACAGTCTTAAATATGTCTTGACACTATCTCAACAGTATAAATTTGAACACACTTATTCTGCACTGTTTATGACATTCTATTGCTGTTATTTACTCCTTTTTATTATGGCTAAACTAAACTTTGAAGAATCAAGGATCAATTTGGTATAGTAAGATACCCTTTGGTGCAACTAAGTTGGAATACCCTGAATAATTCCCCATGTAGTTTAATTTTGATTTATTTTAATTAAACATTTAATTAATTGTTTTCACTTGGAATATAAGTCAAAGTTACTAACAAACAGCATTTAGATTTTTGCCGTTCGCAAAACTGCCAGTCAAATTTGCTTTACTAAAATAGGTGTCTTATAGGCAGTTTTAAAATGTGACCATGTGTCTCTTTTGGACCCCACAATTCATCTTTTGGGTTTATGTGGATAAAAAAGAGGGGGGAGGGGCTTTCGTTTAGGTCAAAGAATTTGTTCCCATCTTGATTCAAAACCTTATTCATTTTTTAGAACAACCCAAAACATTTTTATTCTTTTAGTGTTGAATTTTATAATTTTTTATCAAAAATAAATATTTGTGATAACTCCTTCCTGAAAAGAAAACGAATGTTTAGAACTATATTGTGCATGTCTGTTTGAGATCCATTTCATAAGACCAATGATTTCTATAGAAATCATTGATGGAACCCATTATAAATACATTTTTTTTATTATTCCTGGAGAAGATAATAATTTTCTTTTAATATTTGGGAATTATTCAATTTGTTTTATGTTAAAATAATTAACTTCATAATTTTGATGAAAAAAATCCATTTTAATTCAATTTTTTTTCATCAAAATGATGATTTTCATTTTCATCTATCAACAAACTTTTTAAATTGTAGTGGCATGTTCGGTCAACTGATAAGTTGTATGGCTGATTACAGGTAAAGCAGTAATTTCTATTTGACACTTGCGTGTACTCTTGGGTGTGGAATACCTTAATTTTATGGGGAATATCCTGTCCATGTGTAATACTTAATATATATATTCCAACAGATGACATTACACAAATTTTTCTTCTGTTAAATGAATGATTTGTATATCATCATAATTTGCTATTTATATAAACCACATTTTGGTATAATAATTATTTACCATATCAACATTGAATATTATGAATGTAGAATGAAATATGTCTACAGTATGATTGGTTTTAATCATTTAATTTATAAGATTTAGGAATCAAAGGAGTATGTCCACGAAGTGCCGATATTGGCCCTGTAAGGTGACAAAAAATAAAAGAGAAATAAGGTGGATCCTTTATAGCTAAAACATATTTACGTATATCGTTATTTGCTATCATAGTATAAAATCATATTTTGTGACGTCATTAATGTGACGTAATACCCGAATCAAACCGAATGCTCAAAATGTCCAAATTCTTATAGAATTTCACACTTCCTGGTTAAATTTCGCATTGGCCACAGGCCTCGACCAAAGTAATTTTACTCTTAATTTGATTGTTTGACACTTTGACTCAGTTTGCAACAATATTTAGCGTGGTCGAGGCCTGTGGCCATATCGAAAATTTAACTTTTGCTAACAAGCAAATCCTGATTCAACGCCGCCATTTCCGAGGTACGATAGATTCTGTGACGAAATAACTGTATCAAGAACTTGCACAGTTGCTATAAATAGAATAAATTCTATAATTTATTATTTTCTTATTTATAACAAACAAAAAAGAAGAAAATGGAATAACAAGTCTTTGTTTTTAACGAAGCTTCGTTAACCGCCGATCCGGCGAGGTTTTTAAACACGGATGATAAATACGTCCTCATAACTGTTTTTATTAGAAAACAAGACAAATTGGTGGAAATAAAAATTATGAATTTGCAAATTATTTTAAAGTTCATTTCCACGTTATTTTGTAATAAATATGACAGTTTTAAATTAGAGCCGTAGTTTTTTTTTTCCGTAAAATTCTACATCCAGCAGATCGATATGGGTGTCAACATAAAATTTAATACAAATTTCCTTTTAGATACACATATTTTGTTTTTAAAGTCGAAATCGTCGAAATGTAACCTCCATGAATGTAATCTCATGTTGATGCTTTGATGAAGTGCTTTCTTTCACGTCCGCATTTTCTATCATGTATGGCATGCCAAGTTAACATTTTAAATAATTACTATGGATTGTGTAAATAAATTACAGAACTATGAACAATAACATACATAGAAAATCGTAGGACATAAGAAGAAACCACGTGAGAATTTTGATATCATATTGGACAGTGGTTAAATAAGCTTTTCAATATTTCTTTAATTAAAATAAAATTCCGACGCCATGAGAGGGCATGGTGTATACTGTCCGTGACATTCAACCATAACAAATATTTGTTTTCAATGAAAATTGAAATAAAGATGAAACAAAACTATCCGACACAATCATATAGCTTGGGAAACTTCAAATAAATATCTGATATTCACGCGGGATAGCGTGCATAATTGGTCAGAATGCATACAAGGAGCAATTGTTTATTTGTTCCCTTTTTGGTGGTCTGTTTTAATTTGAGTGAGACTGTTACAAGCGACCAACAAAAATGGCTGCTTACTATGAATAAATTATCTATGAGATATCTTTATATTTCTGATTTTTTCGTTTCTTGTGGTGGCCCGAGGTTCGTGTTCAATCTGTAGTTACCTGTTTTTATATTTTTTCATTGTTGTTTTTTTTGTCGCCTCTACATGTATATGTTCATGGTGTTGTATGATTTTATTGGTCTTATTGATTCTTTATCCCCCCTCCCCCCTTCTTTTGGAGAATTTTCTGTTATGTTCAATGACAACACATGAAATTTCTTGTTTCCTGTTTGAAATAGATTCTCTAAATTGCTCTCCATCATAAATATGCATGAAGTATTTGCCACTGGACATTCGTCAAACAACTATCAATCATATCTCCTTTAAAGTTACAGTACAATAATGACTTTAAACATAATTAAATAAATGATTAAAGATTTTAAAATCTTTTGAGAAGATATTTACGCGTCTATTATTTCACTTTTGGGAAAGAAGAAAAAACAGAATATTGAATATCAAAGAAACACACCATTTTACTACATGAGTTGTTTGTCTCATAATGATGGATGACTGTTTAACGTCCAGCGGCAAGCTAGATGCATATTCGGACGACAACATGTTAATTTGCACATTGCCTCTAGACTCTGGTTTCTAGGGTTTACAAGACATAATCTGGATATCACATATGGAGTCCAGAATTGAGGAGCTTCTCTTGAAGATGCAGCATTTATCCCACATGCCATGGACGAAAGTGACAGTGAGCAGAGTGTAGTTGAAGAATAGAATATTAATTTTATCATTGTTAGGTAGCTGTCACATTGACGTTTATCTCAGTATTCCTCTTGCTCATCTTTTGAAACCTATTTGTTTATCGTACTTTTGCAACTAAGCAAACTTTTGAAAACTCTTAAAACATTTTACAGGTTAATATACCATATCCATGAGAAATAGTTCACATTTCATTTCACTTTAAAGAAAATAAACATTGTGGAGAGTTGTCTCATTGGCAATCATACCACATCTCCTTTTATATATAGACGAAAATAATTGATCTTGTATATTAATTATAGTTATAGATAATACATTACTTGAATGGACGCAGCTTACATACACATAAATATCGTTACAATCAACGCCAAATAAAAAAACTGATATTCATGGATTTCTATTAGTTTTAAAATGAATCCATGCACGTCATTCGGTATCTGGTTGAAAGTCTTCTTTGCAATGATATCACATCTTCTTTTTTTTCATACGGATTGAGGCATGAATCTGTTTAATTTGACCAAATGATGATAAAAATAATAAAAAAGTACACTCAAACTTTTTCGAGATAAGAATGATAGTTGTATATGGAATACCGGAACACTTTAACCACGAGCAAGACTAGTTAAGATTACAAGATAAAAGCTAATTAAGAATAAAGTGACAATTGTGAGAACTTTTAAAAAGAATTTCAGTTTAAAACTTAAAGGGGCATTAGCTGTCAAATTCATGTTCACCGATTTGACTCAAATTCTCATATTCGACTTATAACATACTAAAACGTACATCCAAATTAAAAAAAAAGTATAAAATAAACAATTTACGATGCATAGACTCGATAGTATGTATCAGCATTTCGTGTGTATTTTAGTCTAAACGCCATCTAATTAACCATTGAGGCGACCTTCTGAAGACTGCCGACGGTCATCTTGACCGATATAAACATAAACAAAGATATAATTAGATAGCAAACTCGTGCAATTGGATTTTTCTATGTCTGTTTGATTTGATATTATAGGTTAAATCAATATGCTAATAATCGTTTTACCTGTATAAGAATGAGTTTTTGTAGATCCAATCAGTCAACCAAATGGTTTACCCTTGTTTCACTTCCAATTTTGACGTTCTTTTTCTTTTAATACCTGAACACGCCTAGTTCATGCGTAACCCATCTCTAGCTAAGGGTTCAATTGAACTTCACATGAATACGGATTTAATGAGGTCGAATTATCCACTTGCAAGTGAATAATTCATAAACGATGTTTCTTTGCTTATTTTGACCAAACTGAACCAAACTGGCTGCTAAAAGCGAATAATTATTTCACTATTTCACTTTCATTAATGATTGAATAAAACAATTTTTTTTTCTATATCTCGTAGCTAATGCCCCTTAAACGAGAACACAAATCATAAAATAAAAAAGTAGTTGTTCTTTAAACGTAATTGATAGAAACATGCAAAATTCGGATAGATTTAATTGAATATAGCTAAATCGCTAATTGAAATCGTCCTCAACGGACATCTGAGAATGAGTATACTGTCAAATTTTGAGTTTTTAAACTAGGCAGTGGCTATTTTGCGCTGCCGGCAAAATAGAAAATATGCTATTTTGTCATCTTTGATTAAAATATCTTAATAAAAACAAGCAAAATAGCATTTTTCGATAGCAATGACTATTTTGTCGGCGCCTGCAATATAGTGAATTTGTTATTTTGCGGTTCTTTGTAAAGAGTGAATTTTAATATTTACTTGTGAAAAGTACTACGAAAATGTGCATTGTCAACATAAAAGAATCAAATTATTATTCAACATATAGTTGAATAAGATAAATGTCACAATATTTGAGATACATAATCGTTTAAAACATTTATAAGTCCAAGTGAAAATAAGAATTTATAAAATGAATGAAAATAAAACTATTGAGCATCCATTTGTAGCAATGAAATTATATCAAAACATGTAGTTGAAATTACTTCTAAAATCAGTCTAATGCTACATGTATGCATAAGAATAAAATCTCAGATTTTTAAACTATGCTGTAAAAAATGAAAGTCAAAATCTCATAGCATATCGATTTTATAAAACGTGATACAGTCTAAAAATCAATCACATAGCTTCAAAATCAAAATGTTTAAATCAAATTTAGTTTTGAAATACTAGTCAGTTTTGAATTGCATATCTGTAAACAAAATCTTTTTTACTGGCATGCTGGCTTCCGCTTACCGAGAGTTGGCTAAATAGCATATTTTCAATTTTGGCGGCACCGGCAAAATAGCCACTGCCTTTAAACTATTACTATGTCTAGTAAAAAGTTCTGGGAAAATATAAAAAGGATTCATTGAACCATTTGAAAGAATCATATTTCAATTTTTACAGATGACTACATATTTCATGCGCTTTAGGTACAATTAGAGATAGCAGTACTATGTAATGTGGTCAGTGACGTATGAATTGCAGTATTATATGAAACTATGAAGTACATGTAATGCTATGTACTGTCTATACACAATGTTTATCCTTATCTGTGTTTTCATCTTTTACTTCTTTACTAGAAAATAAACTTTTCTGTGTTTAAGTGAATCATGGTTTTCTTTCCATATACAAATAAGATGACGTGGTGTGATCAACTATCCTCATACTTTTTACGACTGTACTTGCTCGCCAAGATATTTTACAGCTTTCAATCTAAATTCCTTCTGCCCAATAGAAGACATTCATTGCTTATGTTTTAAAATCCTTTATTACTTTTAATTTAATCTATGCTATAGAATTATGTTTATTTACAAAGTCTCTGCAATTTCTATTTCGTGAATATCAATACAGAAAAGCAGTATTCGGGCAACTTGTACACAATTTAATTGAAGCGCTTATGTGCAGCTTAAACCGTAATATTAGTAAGTTTCTGTTAATAGAGTTAAAAAACAAAATATATGAACGATTCAAGAAATATTTTGTAAAAATATTCTTGTGGTAGAATGATTATAAAGTTACTAGAACGTCAATGAAATCAATTTTAACGTTACGCGCAAATGGCTAAAATACCATTGTACCTTGGTCTTTTCTGACGCCCTGGAAAATTATACAAATACAGTTACAAGTCTTATGGTTATCGTTTTATGAACTACACTAGTTAGTGATCCTTCTGCAGTAATTTCGCCAATTTCTGAGACAGGGCCGTTTTTAACCCTTCGTGGCCCTACTCCTTTGTAATTATTTAAAAACCCACATTCAAATTGTTTTATATCAACACACCCTCATTTGAATTATTTTATACTTTAGATTTCATAGCCATATTTGGATTTGTAAAAATATTTATATACCCAAATTTTCAATTATTTTACATGCCCAACTTTCATTTTTGTTGTAAGAAGTGTAACTTGGAACAACAGTATATCATATAAAGAGAAATAAAGATTAAAGTTATATCATGAATATTGGTCATGATTTGTAAAACTCAGAACTGTCAAGTAAATTTAAGACACAATTCAAAATGTTCAGAATGTGTCAAGCCATACTGAGAAAAAATAAGAATGTCGAGAATATGTCGAGAAATATCAAGACAGTATTCAAATGTCAAGAAATTTTAAGACCATATTCAGAATGTCGAGAATATGTCGAGTAAATTTCATACAAATTTAATATAAATGAGAATTTGTCAAGAAAAATTAATACACGAGTCATACTTTTGGAGAATGTCGAGTAAAAGTTCATGCAAATCAAGACAAAACTGGTCTTTTCAGACTTTTAGACTTTTGTAGTGAAGAGTAGACACACTGAAAAGTTTCAACCCTCAACTGAAATTCTCACCTCCTAGCTTTGCACAATCAGTTTATACCTGAATAATAAAGATACAAGGCAACAAGAGTAGACACACTGAAGTCTCATCCCTGGACTCACTCAGTTTATACCTGAATAATAAAGATACAAGGCAACAAGAGTAGACACACTGAAGTCTCATCCCTGGACTCACTCAGTTTATACCTGAATAATAAAGATACAAGGCAACAAGAGTAAAACACTGAAAGTCTCACCTCCTAGCTTAGCACACTCAGTTTATACCTGAATAATAAAGATCTAAGGTAACAAGTAGACATACTGAAATGTCTCACCTCCTAGCTTAGCACACTCAGTTTATACCTGAATAATAAAGATACAAGGCAACAAGAGCAAAAACACTGAAAGTCTCACCTCCTAGCTTAGCACACTCAGTTTATACCTGAATAATAAAGATACAAGGCAACAAGAGCAAAAACACTGAAAGTCTCACCTCCTAGCTTAGCACACTCAGTTTATACCTGAATAATAAAGATACAAGGCAACAAGAGCAAAAACACTGAAAGTCTCACCTCCTAGCTTAGCACACTCAGTTTATACCTGAATAATAAAGATACAAGGCAACAAGAGTAAAACACTGAAAGTCTCACCTCCTAGCTTAGCACACTCAGTTTATACCTGAATAATAAAGATACAAGGCAACTTAGCACACTCAGTTTATACCTGAATAATAAAGATACAAGGCAACAAGAGTAGACACACTGAAGTCTCATCCCTGGACTCACTCAGTTTATACCTGAATAATAAAGATACAAGGCAACAAGAGTAAAACACTGAAAGTCTCACCTCCTAGCTTAGCACACTCAGTTAATACCTGAATAATAAAAATCTAAGGTAACAAGTAGACATACTGAAATGTCTCACCTCCTAGCTCAACTTACTCAGGTAATACCTAAATACTAAAGCTCTAAGGCAACAAGATAACAAGAGCAGACACACTGAAATGTTTGACCTCCTAGCTCAACTCACTCAGTTTATACCTGAATAATAAAAATCTAAGATAACAAGATAACAAAAGCAGACACACTGAAATGTCTGACCTCCTAGCTCAACTCACTCAGTTTATACCTGAATAATAAAAATCTAAGATAACAAGATAACAAGAGCAGACACACTGAAATGTCTGACCTCCTAGCTCAACTCACTCAGTTTATACCTGAATAATAAAAATCTAAGATAACAAGATAACAAGAGCAGACACACTGAAATGTCTCACCTCCCAGCTTAGTTCACTCAGTTTATACCTAAATAATAAAGATCTAAGACAACAAGAGCAGACATACTGAAATGTCTCACCTCCTAGCTTACTTCACTCAGTTCATACCTAAATAATAAAGATCTAAGGAAACAAGAGTAAACTCACTGAAGGTATAATGAATTTAGACAACAAGAGTAGACACACTGAAATGTTTTAAATCTTTTACTAACTCAATTAATACCTAAATAATAAAGATCTAAGGCAACAATAGTAGGCACACTGAAATGTCTCACCTCCTAGCTCAACTCACTCAGTTTATACCTGATTAACAACAAGAGGTAATTATATCTTACTAATAGATAATACCATCACTATCTTAATAACATCCATATTTCTCAAAAAATTTCATTAAAAGTTTACACATGGATCTTTATCCATCATCAAAAAGTTTACAAATGGATCTTTATCCATCATCTAAAAGTTAACACATGGATCTTTATCTATCATCTGAAAGTTCACACATGGATCTTTATCCATTATCTAAAAGTTTACACATGGATCTTTATCTATCATCTTAAAGTTCACACATGGATCTTTATTATCCATCATCTAAAAGTTCACTCATGGATCTTTATCCATCATCAAAAAGTTTACACATGAATCTTTATCTATCATCTAAAAGCTAAGTTCACACATGGATCTTTATCCATCATCTTAAAGTACACACATGGATCTTTAATCCATCATCTCAAAGTTCACACATGGATCTTTATCTATCATCTAAAAGTTCACACATGGATCTTTATCCATCATCTAAAAGTTCACACATGAATCTTTATCTATCATCTAAAAGTTCACACATGGATCTTTATCCATCATCTAAAAGTTCACATGGATCTATATCCATCATCTCAAAGTTCACACATGGATCTTTATCTATAATCTAAAAGTTCACACATGGATCTTTATCCTTCATCTAAAAGTTCACAAATGAATCTTTATCTATCATCTAAAAGTTCACACATGGATCTTTATCCATCATCTCAAAGTTCACACATGGATCTTTATCCATCATCTCAAAGTTCACACATGGATCTTTATCTATCATTTTAAAGTTCACACATGGATCTTTATCTATCATCTAAAAGTTCACACATGGATCTTTATCTATAATCTAATAGTTCACACATGGATCTTTATCCATCATCAAAAAGTTCACACATGGACCTTTATCCATTATCTAAAAGTTCACACATGGATCTTTATCCATCACCTAAAAGTTCACACATGGATCTTAATCTATAATCTAAAAGTTATAGTGCTCTATTCATTGTCTTTTGCCTAGTGGATTTGTTTGTGGATAAGAGAATTCAAACTGGTTCTAACTACAACAAAATCAGTCATGTAAGTGAAGCTTGTTAAATTTGTTAAGAGAGAAAAGCAAAACAAATATAATGGTTTACCTTCCTCACCTAGAACAAAGTATCAATCTAGCTAATTAACTTTACATGGTAGTCATAGCAATCAAATGTAGTTCAATAATTAAAGAACCTTAGTGAGCGCGCTCACATACCCCACGTCCCCACATTGTCACTGGAGAAATAAATAACAGTAAGAAAATAAAATTGAATCATAATTTCCTGTCGATATGCACATCTACGTAGTATGTCCTTATTATCTACAAAGTTTCATGAAATTCTGTTGTGTGGTTTCAGAGGAGTTGCGATGACAAACTGTTGCAGTAGTATGTTGAAGCAAATAAGTTCAAAGGGGTGTAACTCCTAGAAAAAAAACTGAATTGTAATTTCCTGTCGATATGCACATCTACATAGTATGTCCTTATTATCTGAAAAGGTTTCATGAAATTCTGTTGTGTGGTTTCAGAGGAGTTGAGATGACAAACTGTTGCAGTAGTACATGCAGTAGTACATTAAAGCAAATAAGTTCAAAGGAGTGTAACTCCTAGAAAAAAAATTGAATCGTAATTTCCTGCTGAAATGCACAACTACATAGTATGTCCTTATTATCTGAAAAGGTTTCATGAAATTCTGTTGTGTGGTTTCAGAGGAGTTGAGATGACAAACTGTTGCAGTAGTACATGCAGTAGTACATTAAAGCAAATAAGTTCAAAGGAGTGTAACTCCTAGAAAAAAAAATGAATCATAATTTCCTGTCGATATGCACAACTACATAGTATGTCCTTATTATCTGAAAAGGTTCCATGAAATTCTGTTGTGTAGTTTGAGAGAAGTTGCGATGACAAGATACAGGACTGACGCACTGACGGATGGACAGACAGACGGACGGACGGACGGGTTAAAAACATTATACCCTTCGCAAAAAAATTTGCGTGGGGTATAATAACCTCTAATAAAACACAACAATCATGCTGTTATAAAACAGATTACAGTAAAATCAGTGAAACCTCCACCTCCAATGGACATGCACCTTCTGACGCACAATATTATCTATAATTTACTTGCTAATGATCTTGGACATTGTATATTATATGTTTGTTTCTATATACAATTGTTAACTAAATAAAGAACAATATAAATACAAGAGTTTTCAATGAATTAATCATTCTTAGTATGTTATGCTCATTTCTATCCCTAGCAATATCACAGTGTTGAATAAGATTAATGAAAGCCCTTGGACAAACTCTTGAAATTGATAAATTTGTAGCTCTATCTGAATGTAAAACCAAATCCGTCAGGTAAATTCCTTTCTATTAGTATATTAAATAAAGCATCAACATCTTCAAAGTCACTAAAGTTTCTAAGCATCTACCTAAAGTACAAAAGTATTACTATCCAAACATCAAAATACCTACCCATTGCACTGAATGGTTTCTGTGCCAAAGAGATATTAAGACGTGAAGCATCTTGTCCACATTCAACCAATAACTCCTGTAACATGACCTGATCAAACAACCATTCATCTCTCATTGTGTCACTTGATGGGTAGCTGTAACAAATACAAAGCATTGTGTCACTGGATGGGTAGCTATAACAAATTCTTATCACTGTGTCACTGAATGGGTAGCTTTAACAATACATGTCATTGTGTCACTGGTTGGGTAGCTTTAACAATACATGTCATTGTGTCACTGGATGGGTAGCTTTAACAATACATATCATTGTGTCACTTGATGGGTAGCTATAACAATACATGTCATTGTGTCACTGGTTGGGTAGCTATAACAATACATGTCATTGTGTCACTGGATGGGTAGCTTTAACAATACATATCATTGTGTCACTCGATGGGTAGCTATAACAATATATATCATTGTGTCACTGGATGGGTAGCTTTAACAAATACATGTCATTGTGTCACTGGATGGGTAGCTATAACAATAGATATCATTGTGTCACTGGATGGGTAGCTTTAACAATACATATCATTGTGTCACTGGATGGGTAGCTATAACAATACATGTCATTATGTCACTGGATGGGTAGCTTTAATAATGCACATCATTGTGTCACTGGTTGGGTAGCTATAACAATACATGTCATTGTGTCACTGGATAGGTAGCTATAACAATTCATTTCATTGTGTCACTGGTTGGGTAGCTATAACAATACATGTCATTGTGTCACTGGATGGGTAGCTTTAACAATACATGTCATTGTGTCACTGGATGGGTAGCTTTAACAATACACATCACTGTGTCACTGGATGGGTAGCTTTAACAATACATATCATTGTGTCACTGGTTGGGTAGCTATAACAATACATATCATTGTGTCACTGGTTGGGTAACTATAACAATACATGTCATTGTGTCACTGGATGGGTAGCTTTAACAATACATGTCATTGTGTCACTGGTTGGGTAGCTATAACAATACATGTCATTGTGTCACTGGATGGGTAGCTTTAACAATACATGTCATTGTGTCACTGGTTGGGTAGCTATAACAATACATGTCATTGTGTCACTGGTTGGGTAGCTATAACAATACATGTCATTGTGTCACTGGATGGGTAGCTATAACAATACATGTCATTGTGTCACTGGTTGGGTAGCTATAACAATACATGTCATTGTGTCACTGGTTGTAGGTAGCTATAACAATACATGTCATTGTGTCATTAGCTTTAACAATACATGTCATTGTCAGCGGATGGGTAGCTATAACAATACATGTCATTGTGTCACTGGTTGGGTAGCTTTAACAATACATGTCATTATGGTAGCTTTAACAATACATGTCATTGTGTCACTGGTCACTGGATGGGTAGCTTTAACAATACATGTCATTATGTCACTGGATGGGTAGCTATAACAATACATGTCATTGTGTCACTGGTTGGGTAGCTTTAACAATACATGTCATTGGATGGGTGTACATGTCATTGTGTCACTGGGGTAGCTTTAACAATACATGTCATTATGTCACTGGATGGGTAGCTATAACAATACATGTCATTGTGTCACTGGTTGGGTAGCTATAACAATACATGTCATTATGTCACTGGATGGGTAGCTATAACAATACATGTCATTGTGTCACTGGTTGTAGGTAGCTATAACAATACATCATTGTATTGGGTGTCATCATTGTGTCACTCGATGGGTAGCTATAACAATATATATCATTGTGTCACTGGTTGGGTAGCTATAACAAATTCTTATCACTGTGTCACTGAATGGGTAGCTTTAACAATACATGTCATTGTGTCACTGGTTGGGTAGCTATAACAATACATGTCATTGTGTCACTGGATGGGTAGCTTTAACAATACATGTCATTGTGTCACTGGTTGGGTAGCTATAACAATACATGTCATTGTGTCACTGGTTGGGGTCACTGGATGGGTAGCTTTAACAATACATGTCATTGTGTCACTGGTTGGGTAGCTTTAACAATACATGTCATTGTGTCACTGGTTGGGTAGCTATAACAATACATGTCATTGTGTCACTGGATGGGTAGCTTTAACAATACATGTCATTGTGTCACTGGTTGGGTAGCTTTAACAATACATGTCATTGTGTCACTGGTTGGGTAGCTTTAACAATACATGTCATTATGTCACTGGATGGGTAGCTATAACAATACATGTCATTGTGTCACTGGATGGGTAGCTTTAACAATACATGTCATTGTGTCACTGGATGGGTAGCTATAACAATGCATGTCATTATGTCACTGGTTTGGTAGCTTTAACAAATACTGACTCAGTAAAAAAGTAGGAACAATAGATCCAAATCATTTATTAAGAAGACAGGTATATACAAAAAAGATTCAAATCATTTAATTAAAATTTATATATATCATTGTGTCACAGGATAAGTAGCTTTTCAAATTTTAATCAAAAAACTAAATAGGAGTTGTATAACAGCATTATTTGTCATTATGAAAAAACTTTTGATACATTGTAAAAGGAAGTTTAGGAGTTAGTATGAATATAACCCCAGAAATCATTCAGATGAAGAAATGAAATAGAAGGTACAAAAGAATATCATGTGCGTAAGATTCTGTGAAAGATACTTCTGTCAAGCCAATCAAGGAGTTGCTGATACAAAAGAAGGACAGAATAACAAATGATCTGACAAGAAGACATATAGATCAGTATATAATGCCTACTTAAGAAAGCAGAAGTTATGGCAAGAAATGACAAGCATACCCTTACTCTTAAAGGAAAATATAGGAAAACAGGAAGTAGGTGTCTGACAGACCTTATAACTTCTTAAATGTTAACAGAACAGGAAGTAGGTGTCTGACAGACCTTATAACTTCTTAAATGTTAACAGAACAGGAAGTAGGTGTCTGACATACCCTATAACTTCTTAAATGTTAACAGAACAGGAAGTAGGTGTCTGACAGACCTTATAACTTCTTAAATGTTAACAGAACAGGAAGTAGGTGTCTGACAGACCCTATAACTTCTTAAATGTTAACAGAACAGGAAGTAGGTGTCTGACAGACCCTATAACTTCTTAAATGTTAACAGAACAGGAAGTAGGTGTCTGACATACCCTATAACTTCTTAAATGTTAACAAAACAGGAAGTAGGTGTCTGACAGACCCTATAACTTCTTAAATGTTAACAGAACAGGAAGTAGGTGTCTGACAGACCTTATAACTTCTTAAATGTTAACAGAACAGGAGTAGGTGTCTGACATACCATATAACTTCTTAAAAGTTAAAAGAACAGGAAGTAGGTGTCTGACAGACCCTATAACTTCTTAAATGTTAATAGAACAGGAAGTAGGTGTCTGACAGACCCTATAACTTCTTAAATGTTAGAAGTCATTCTATGAAGAAAATCTGTTTAGTAGCATTTGAGAAAAGTGTAATGAAAAATATTTGTGTTCATACAACATACTGAAAAATATGTATCAGCAAACAGGAAGTAGATGTCTGATAAACTTGAAAATTACTGGCACCTCATAATCCATCACTGTCAGGCTGCTGTCCAATTTTGAAGGTATTCTGTTTTTTCCTTTTCATAATTACAGAGAAAAGTGTGGGAAAGATAATGAACAGATGGACAACATCCCCCACTCCTAGAACTCGAGAGGAGGCATAAAAAGGAGACATCAAAACATGAGAATCTTAGAAAGTAGGTTTTGGCATGAATACATTCAAATCTTATCTGTCCATTAAATTTATTCCATAACATTACTCTGAAGAATGTTCATTTTTACTTAATATAAAGCACATGTGAATAATCTTACAAATGATCATGTGCATATTTGAAAATTAAACTTGTATATTCAATGTTTCCCAAGTGATTTCTGATGACACTATTTGAAGAATGATAATAAAAGTACAAGCTTATTCCCTTGACAGCCTTGGAATGAGGATAAAAGTACAAATCTATTCCTTTGAGAGCCTTGGAATGAGGATAAACGTAGAAACTTATTCTCTTGAGAGCCTTGGAATGACAATAAAAGTACAAACTTATTCTCTTGAGAGCCTTGGAATGGGGATAAAAGTACAAACTTATTCTCTTGAGAGCCTTGGAATGATGATAAAAGTACAAACTTATTCTCTTGAGAGCCTTGGAATGATTATAAAAGTACAAACTTATTCCCTTGAGAGCCTTGGAATGGGGATAACAGTACAAACTTATTCTCTTGAGAGCCTTGGAATGACAATAAAAGTACAAACTTATTCTCTTGAGAGCCTTGGAATGACAATAAAAGTACAAACTTATTCTCTTGAGAGCCTTGGAATGACAATAAAAGTACAAACTTATTCTCTTGAGAGCCTTGGAATGATGATAAAAGTACAAACTTATTCTCTTGAGAGCCTTGGAATGATGATAAAAGTACAAACTTATTCTCTTGAGAGCCTTGGAATGATGATGAAAGTACAAACTTATTCTCTTGAGAGTCTTGGAATGATGATAAAAGTACAAACTTATTCTCTTGAGAGCCTTGGAATGACGATAAAAGTACAAACTTCTTCTCTTGAGAGCCTTGGAATGACGATAAAAGTACAAACTTATTCTCTTGAGAGCCTTGAAAACATGATAAAGTACAAACTTATTCTCTCCAGAGCCTTGGAATGATGATAAAGTACATACTTATTCCCTTAGCAGCCTTGCAATGCTTCCACTGGCCGTGTTGGTCATAAAGTTGGCTTGATTTTAATCCAATTTAATTTTCATATGAGACAGCAATTTTTGTCCAAATAAAAGAACAGAGTTCCAATGTCCCCCTTTTTCCACATATTTTATCTATCCAAGGTACAAGGGCACTAAATAAAAAAAGCACTTTTTTTTTGTTCTACAAGACCTTTCATTAATATCTTAGAGAAATGAAGACTTCATGGCAGATGCAATATGATTTCCATTATAGTAAATATTTCCAAGGGGCATAACTCATTAAAAATATTTGATCAGAACTTAGTTTCAAAAGTGTCAAAGACATTGCTGATATAAAGCTATGATATTAGTTTTTGAAATTCTGGCAAGAATTGTACACATGAGAGCGCTAACAATGCTAAATCTGGCAAGAATTGAACAAATGAGACCGCTAACGATGCAATTTTTCATATAAATGATATTTCCAAGGGGCATAACTCTTTAAATAAATGGGGAATGTGTCCATGGGACACAGATGATGCCCCCCCTTGCATATAACATTATAAAGGGACAAAACTCAAGAACTGTAAAAGTGACGCTACCCAAAGTTGTACTTGATCTGAGTTTTGTGGTAATAAGCATTGTGTATACGTTTTATAACATTTAGTTGAGGCAAACTTAAGTTAGAGAACGGAATCGAAAAATTCAGCAATTTTTCTATTTGTAAAGGGGCATAACTCTAGAACGGTAAAAGTAACACCACCAAAATTCAAAAACTTGATCTGTGTTTTGTGATAATTAGCATTGTGCATACGTAATTAGCACTGTGCATAAGTTTTATAACATTTGGCTGAGGCAAACTAAATGTTAGAGAACAGGAACGAATATTTCAGCAATTTTTCCATTTGTAAAGGGACATAACTCTAGAATAGTAAAAGTGACACCACCAAAATTCAAACTTGATCTGTGTTCTGTTGTATCTAGCATTGTCATAAGTTTCATAACATTTGGTTGAGGCTAACTAAAGTTAGAGAATGGAAACGAAAAATTCAGCAATTGTTCCATATGTAAAGTGGCATAACTCTAGAACGTTAAAAGTCACGCCACCAAAAATCAAACTGGATCTGTGTTTTGTGGTAATGAGCATGGTCTATAAGTTTCATAACATTTGGCTGAGGCAAACTAAAGTTAGAGAACGGAAACGAAAAATTCAGCAATTTTTCCATTTGTAAAGGGGCATAACTCTAGAACGGTAAAAGTAACGCCACCAATATTCAAACTTGATCTGTGTTTTGTGGTAATAAGCATAGTGTATAAGTTTCATAACATTTGGTTGAGGCAAACTAAAGTTAGAGAGCGGAAACCAATTTTGCGATGTATGGACTTATGGACGGACGGACTTACAGACTTACAGACGGACAAGGGTAAAACTTAATGCCCCCTGCTACGGCGGGGGCATAAAAATAATTGATTGGGACTGATCTGAGAACTCCAAGACATGGCTGATATAAATTTCATAAAAATCTGGCATGATTGAAAAAATGAGAGCCCTAACAATGCAATTTTCCATATATTTAATGTTTCCAAGGGGCATTACTCTTATAAAATATCTGATCGAGTGATTTTTTCAACTTGTCCAAGACTTCGCTGATATAAACCTATGATATAAATTCAATAAAAAACTGACACTAATTGTACACATGACAGCGCTAACAAGACTTGACAGACGGATGCACAGAGGATTGACAGATGCCCCGTATTTCTATGTCCCCTACAACGCGTTGCGAAGGGGAACAAAAAGATTGTTTTCAAAGTACAATTTTATATGTGTTAACAGAGCTGAGATAATGAGGTTAAGGAAAACTGACATTTGCAAAATGGACACTTCAGACAATAAGGCATCTATATATTAATAAGTATAACATCATATAATATCTCATTACATAAATATTCTGTATGTTAACATATATATAAGTATTTACAACCACTGAGAATTGTCAACAGAATATACATATATATAAGTATACACCAAGAGATGTCAAGATAATATGTGCAATAAATATTAATTAGAGGCAGTGTCTCAAATCTATACTTACATCTCAGAACTGAATTTTAGCAACAAAATTAGATTTTACAATGTACTAAATAATTATCAGTAGAGCAAGAACCAATAAAATGCTCCGCTGGGCGCAGCTTGATACAACCGCAGAGGTCGAACCCTGAACAGTTGGGGCAAGTATGGACACAACATTCAAGCTTGATACAGCACTGAATTTGGATTGTGATTAAATATTTGACACAGCATAGGTTTCTGACACAGAATGAATGTGGTCTAAGAACTTAAAATTTTTAATTTACCTATTCAAACCATATCATTATTATTTGCTTTTATATATAAATCAGAAATAACCAATTTAAAATGGAAAATTTTAAAAAAAAAAAGGAAAAAAGGAAAAAAATCCCCCAATATTTTGAACCCCCTTATGATTCATCACCCCCAAACTCAATCCCAGCCTTCCCTTTGTGGTATGGTACCTTGCAGTACAATTTCAGAGAGATTAATACACTTGAACACAAGTTATTGTCTGGAAACTAGAAAAATGCTTGTTTTTTGGCCCCTTTTTGGCCCCAAATTCCTAAACATTTAGGGCAATTACCCCCAAACTCAAACCCAGCTTTCCCTTTGTGACATGGAACCTTGTGGTACAATTTCATATAGATCCATACACTTGAACACAAGTTATTGTCTGGAAACTAGAAAAATACTTATTTTTGGCCCCTTATTCCTAAACGTTTTGGGCAATTACCCCCAAACTCAATTCCAGCTTTTCCTTTGTGATATGGAACCTTGTAGTACAATTTCAGAAAGATCCATACACTTACACACAAGTTATTGTCATGAAACTAGAAAAATGCTTGTTTTTTCCCCTTTTTTGGCCCCTAATTCCTCAAATTTTGAGGCAATTACCCCCAAAATCAATCCCAGCATTCCCTTTGTGATATGGAACCTTGTGGTACAATGTCAGAGAGATCCATACACTAACACACAAGTTATGTCTGGAAGTTACAAAAATGCTTATTTTTGGCCCCTTATTCCTAAACGTTTCGGGCAATTACCCCCAAACTCAATTCCAGCTTTTCCTTTGTGATATGGAACCTTGTAGTACAAGTTCAGAAAGATCCATACACTTACACACAAGTTATTGTCATGAAACTAGAAAAATGCTTGTTTTTTGCCCCTTTTTTGGCCCCTAATTCCTTAAATTTTGAAGCAATTACCCCCAAAATCAATCCCAGCATTCCCTTTGTGATATGGAACCTTGTGGTACAATGTCAGAGAGATCCATACACTAACACACAAGTTATGTCTGGAAGTTACAAAAATGCTTTTTTTGGCCCCTTTTTGGCCCCTAATTCCTTAACTGTTGGTACCATAACCCCCAAAATCAATCCTAACCTTCCTTTTGTGGTATTGAACCTTATATTAAAATTTCATAGAGATCCATTCACTCAAACTAAAGTAAGAGTGCGAAAACCAATGTGTCTTCGGACGACAACGACAACGCCAGACGACGACAACGACGACGCCAACGTCATACCAATATACAACCGCAAAATTTTTTTGCGGTCGTATAAAAAACAAGAAGAACCATGCCACATTCTTTATGTACCTGTCCCAAATGAGGAGCTGGTAGTACAGTGGTTTCTGTTGGTTCATGTCTGTCATATTTGTATTTTGTAAATTATTTTGTTATAGATTAGCTCGTTAGTTCTCTTACTGGAATTCTTTAATATTTTTCATGTTGGGGACTTTAATAGCCGACTATATGGTATGTTTTTTTCTCATTCTTGAAAGCTGTATGATTTTCAATAATTACTTACTAGCCTTCCATCTTAACTCTTGTGGATAATTGTCTCATTGGCAATCATTCCACATCTGTACTATAAGAAGAATAGGAAATACTACTGCAACGTAACATATAATTTGTGGAAGGTGAGACTATCACTTGTATGATTTGTTGAAGGAGAGATTATCACTTGTATGATTTGTCAAAGGAGAGACTATCACTTGTATGATTTGTGGAAGGACAGACTATCTTTTGTATGGTTTGTAGAAGGAGAGACTATCACTTGTATGATTTGTAGAAGGACAGACTATCCTTTGTATGATTTGTAGAAGGAGAGACTATCACTTGTATGATTTGTAGAAGGAGAGACTATCACTTGTATGGTTTGTAGAAGGAGAGACTTTCACTTGTATGATTTGTCAAAGGAGAGACCATCACTTGTATGATTTGTAGAAGGAGAGACTATCACTTGTATGATTTGTAGAAGGAGAGACTATCACTACTATGGTTTGTAGAAGGAGAGACTATCACTTGTATGATTTGTGGAAGGACAGACTATCTTTTGTATGGTTTGAAGAAGGAGAGACTATCACTTGTATGATTTGTCAAAGGAGAGACTATCACTTGTATGATTTGTCAAAGGAAAGACCATCATTTGTATGATTTGTAGAAGGAGAGACTATCACTTGTATGGTTTGTAGAAGGAGAGACTATCTTTTGTATGATTTGTAGAAGGAGAGACGATCACTTGTATGACTTGTTGAAGGAGAGACTATCATTTGTATGATTTGTAGAAGGAGAGACTATCACTTGTATGATTTGTCAATGGAGAGACTATCACTTGTATGATTTGAAGAAGGAGTGATTATCTTTTGTATGTTTTTTTTAAAGGAGAGACTATCACCTGTATGATTCTTCAAAGGAGAGACTATCACTTGTATGATTTGTTGGAGAGAGTATTGTTTGTATGATTTGTGGAAGGACAGACTATCTTTTGTATGATTTGTCTAAGGAGAGACTATCATTTGCTTGGTTTGTAGAAGGAGAGTCTATCATTTGTATGATTTGTTGAAAGAGAGACTATCACTTGTATGGTTTGTTGAAAGATAGACTATCTTTTGTATGATTTGTCGAAGGAGACACTATCTTTTGTATGATTTGTTGTAGGAGATTGGTATGACAATTTCCTGAACTGCTTACCTATTTGGTCTGTTGGCTCTATTGAAAGCAAAGTCTGGAAGGTAGTGTGGCGCTTCTTTTCTTCTGGTCTCTATAATCTAAAAGTACATATAAAGGATAACAGGGAGTACCTAAAGATATAAACCTGTACACTTTTATAAGGCAGTATATCTTATCACAGACTTTATGTGCTTTCTTGTATCTGTTCAAAGTCGTTGCTTAAAGACTTTTTATTGCATTTATCAATCATTAAGTTAATGACCCAATAATTTAAACTAAATTTGCACTCCAACAACAATTAAACAAACTTTATTTGACCAAAGTGTTGGAGTCCAAAATTAATTTTATACTGTGAACAGGGAAATTTTTTGCGGCAGTTTTATTTTTCGCTCTTTTCGCAGTAAAAGTTAAAATGCGAAAACAAAATGACAGTGAATATTTCAACGGAACACAAAGATAAAGACCATTGATGACCTTATATCATTAGGATATGTGAATGACCAACTTAAAACATTGTTTTACTGACAACAAAACATTCCTGTAAATGAAAGTCATTGTTTGAAATCAAAACTTAAACTCATGATAGTCAAATGTAAGACATCTCAAGCAAGTGGACATTAAGGATATTGCTAGATAAACAACTGTCATTTCTGTTATGTAAATGACAACTGTCAATCAGTAAAAGTGTTATGAACTGGCTGTTTCTGTATTGGTCCTGTTATAGATTCCCAAACAGCTGTATCAGCCCTCAACTCTTCAAGTCTTTGGTTCAAATCTAACCTCAAATCTATAACAGGGCCTACACAGAAACAGCCAGTTAATAACACTATAATACTATTACTTACTTCTGAGATATACTGACAGACTGGTTGTTCACATAACTACTGACTGGCTTAGTTAAGGTTAGTTGTTAACAATACTTACTTCTAAGATGTACTGACAGACTGGTTGTTCACATAACAACTGACTGGCTAAGTTAAGGTTAGCTGTTAACAATACTTACTTCTGAGATATACTGATAGACTGGTTGTTCACATAACAACTGACTGGCTAAGTTAAGGTTAGCTGTTAACAATACTTACTTCTGAGATGTACTGACAGACTGGTTGTTCACATAACAACTGACTGGCTAGATTAAGATAAGCAGCTACCATACCATGGACAGCACATTTATGTGTTAGGGGTAAAGATGAATTAGACATTGCTAATTGCTTGAAAAAAAAGATCAATATAATTCTTTAAACATTGTATAAAATAAGTTGTATTGAATACGTTTTAATATTCTATTCATGAATTATGCTTGATATTTCAATGTTGGTAACATAATAAAAATATTTCTCATGCAGCCATTTGAATGTGCTATCAGTATTTCAACAATGGTACATTTCTTATAAAACAAATTTTATTTACATGTACACATGTGACAGTTTTGGTGGGTAGATTGCTATAGAATTACATGTTAAATGGCATCAATAATGATTTCCCAGCTCATCCGTTATAACTTCTACATTATTAAATACTGTAAATGAATCAATAATACTATTTATTTAATTCCCTTGATTTATTGTCAAAACATCAAACAGACAGTCATTTAGATATGGGTTAAGCTAGAGAATTCCTAAGAAGTAGTGGATTCAGAAACGATAAACAACTTGAGACTAACACGGCACATTGATTATCTTTTACAAATCCACTACTTCTTGTAAATTCTCTAATACAGAATACCTGTAAAATGAAATTCTAATGAAATCTTTATGTAGCAACTCTTTCCGTTGGCTAAAATTTACAGAGCTCCAGATAAGCTGCATACTTGCCTGATCACGCAGAAAAAAACAACTGAAAACCCAATGCAATTGAAGATTGCAGCGTTCAAAAACCCAAGTCATGCAAAGGTAAACTGATTGAATGTCAAAACCATGGGTTCTCAACCCTTCTAGTCGTTTTCTTGTGCATTATTTACCCTTATCTATACATTATCGTCGCGTAAATCAATTGTTGTAATATTTTTAATTGGAAATCTCCTATTGTTCTTAAAATAGAGCTTTACATCAAATAGTTGATCTGGGTCCCTGTTGGAATTGTCTGTTGCTCAAAAAGGTAAGCGTGCTGATGTAAATAGATTTCGATCTTCTCTGCGTTTATCCAATAGGCATAAGTGATCATAACTATTTTAGTATTGCTCAGGATTTATGACAATGAATGAATTAAAACCAAATTAAATTTCCAGTAAAATATTAAATAGAAGCATGTTTTCAGCTGAGGGATCATTATGATAACAAGACTCAGCTACATGTAGTGCTATCAGAAAGCGTTCCTCAGACGCACTGGTTCATGCATAGACAAGAGGCTGTCGAGTGACAGCTAACCGGATTGTCCTGCAGAGGTCGAACCCTGAACAGTTGAGCAAGTATGGACACAATATTTAAGCTTAAAACAGCTCTGAATTTGGATTGTGATTGAATATTTAAAATAGATTATTATCTAATTAATAATGAAAATGATATTTGCAGATCTGAACCCCCAAACAGGATCATGTAAAAATTAAACATTAACACACACAACAATAAATTGCTTCGCTGAGCGCAGCTGGATATGACCGCAGAGGTCAAGCCCTGAAAAGTTGGGGCAAAAATGGACACAATATTCGCGCTTGATACAGGTCTGAAATTAGATTGTAATTAAATATTTGACACATAATAGGTTTCTGACACAGAATAACTGTAGTCACAGAACTTAGAATTGGTCATATGATTTGAATTTATATTAAATTTTTTGCTTTTGTGCAATACACTATGCTGTTGCGAATTGAACAGCATAGTGTATACGCCCCCCAAAAAATAAAATTTTACCCCCTTTTTTTTTCTTTTGTGCAATACACTATGCTGTTGCGTATTGACCCTCGCCCCAAAAATTTTAAAACTTTACGCCTCCCCTTTTGGCAAAAAATATTTGAAGAAATTCTTTTAATTTCTGAAATCTGAAATGAGAAAAATTGTCCCCCACAATTTCTTATTTATCCCCCAAATTTTTATTCACCTCCTCCTCCCCATTTTCCCTTTTTCCAAAAAAAATTCTTTCCCTCAAGATATGATCATAATCCCAATTCAAATTTCTAATGGAGTTTGCAACCATAATTACCCATTTAAATACATCATAAAAGTCTTAAAATAGAAAATGACATGGCTAAAATTAATTTTAATTAATAGTAGCTTCTAAAAATAAATTGACAGCTATAAATCACCCGAAGACAATCTACATTTCTTTATACATAATTTACTAGCAGTGTAAGGGAGGTAATCGAATCATACACAACATCTTATTAAATGTGTTTGGATTACCTCCCTTATACTGCTTTTTAATTGTCTTAATTGTCCATTAACCAGGAAACCCTTGTTTTTTTTACCCCTTTTTTGCCCCTAATTCCTAAATGTTTAGAGCCATAACCCCCCAAAGTCAATCCTAACCACCCCTTTGAGGTATGGAAACTTGTGGTTTCATTTCAGAGAGATTCATACACTTAAACACAAGTTATTGTCTGGAAACTACAAAAATGCTTATTTGGGCCCCTTTTTGGCCCCTAATTCCTAAACTGTTAGGACCATAACCCCCAAAATAAATCCCGACTTTCCCTTTGTGGTTATTAACCTTGTGTTTAAATTTCATAGATTTCTATTTACTTATACTAAAGTTATTGTCTGGAAACCAACTGTCTTCAGACGACGACGACAACGACGATGACGTGATACCAATATACAACCGCAAAAATTTTTTGAGGTCGTATAAAAATAAAATACCACAAAACAACTGTGACATCTACCTTCATAACACACATGACTTAAAAAAAATAGTTATAAAGAAATTTTGACAACTAATGACTAAAATTAATTGAACAGAATCCATATACTTATGTTATCATTACTGGTTCATGGAATAAGTTTAATTACTTCCCTTTGAACAGAAATGGTTCAACTAATAAAGCAAACAATTAGTTCTCTAAAATTAGATATGATTTAACCACTAAAAATAGTTCTCTAAAATTATATATGATTTAACCACTAAAAATAGTTCTCTAAAATTAGATATGATGTAACACAATGTATATCTATTTTCAAATTATAATCAAATATAATTAATAGTTCCAAATATTTTTCTTTCATTTGATACAAACTAATATAGATCTACAACTTATCTATCAATCTCAACAACTTTATCTACACAATGTAATGTAATGAAATATATCCTTTAATAAAAATAGATTATTATCTAATTAAAGGAGTTCACTTCATCAAAAAAATTTATATATAGCATTCAGAAAATTAGTTTATACAGAATAACAAACAAACAAACCTACCACAAAATTCTTCAAACAATTTACCAAAGAAAAGAAAAAAAAAATCCAAAATGTCATTTATCATTAATACAACGTCTTTTAAAAATCTTTTAAAAAATGAGTTATTTCCCTTTGAACAGAAATGGAGTAATTAATTAGTATTTCATCAAAAATTGAATTCTTGGGAAAGGGCTATAACTCAACAACGAGATCCCCAAATCAATAACCGATTTTTCCTTCGAAAATCCGGTTAAAAACCATGTGTCAAGGGTGAGTAGCAACGACTTAACGAGAACATTGTTAGTACAACAAACATGGGTTTCGTCTCCTGTGACTAATCAGTGGTGCAAGAATTAAATCAGTTGGAACAGTGAAAGGCCAAATCAATTATATAGTTAAAAGTATTGGAAACCAAAGGGTCTTATAAGGGACAACTATAACGACCAGATAATTTTATGTAAGTACAATTAAACAAACACATTCAAGTATTATTTCAGTTTTAAAAGAGTATTTTTTTTTCTTTGCTCTTGATGAGTGAACACACATATTCGTTTGATGTAAATGTAGCTTGCTGTCTATTGTTTTTTATCTAATTGTTCTTATGACAATAAGACAATTGGCAAGTGTAGTACAACATTGTCATTTATTTATTTGATGTTGCAGAATCATTTAAATTGAGTGTGGTCTCAGTCATTAAACCACCCCTTGGTCATATCCTTAACCTGGTCGTTCTAGTCAAGGTTTTAAGGTGTTTCCTAATCCAACTGGGAACTATTCTCTTTTTTTAAAAGTAGGTCTGGCAAACAGTTGATAGGACAGGCAAAACTGTCTTATAGGATCCAATGATCACAAGTACTACATCGTACGGACTTTTAAGTCATAGAAAAGACTTCTGTTTAGGACTGTTTAAAATTACACATAATTTTCATAAGTACTTGGGGACAGGACAATTATTTTAGCGTTTTTCTGGAAACTATGATCATACATATACTATAAATAAAGTGTATTTGCTATTTACTATCAATTCAAAGTTTACTATCTACAGCGGTCACTGATATATTATATATATATTGTCCCCAAGTACCGATGACTTTTGATACCTTTCCTGAAATTCTCCAGTCATAAATCTTTTACAAAAATTCATCCTACAACAGTTTACTTACTTTCAATTACGCTCTAATGACCGCGATTGGGCAGGTGTGTTCTAGTAAATATATATATAATGAAAGAAACACATTTAAGATGGATGGACATCTCGGTTTGATATAAATTCATTATAACATGCCTTAATTCAATATCTTGTTGATGAAAAGACCTAATACATTAAGGAGCTTGGTGGTGACAATTTGATATTTGCTTTAGGGGTGAATTGGAATTAATAATGCAATTGAAATAAAATGCTTCACTGAGCGCAGCCTGATACGACCGCAGAGGTCGAACCCTGAACAGTTGGGGCAAATTTGGACACAATATTCAAGCCTGATACTATCTGAATTTGAGATTATGATCAAATTTTTGCCATAATATAGGTTTCTGACAGAAAATAAATGTGGTCAAAGATTTTACAAATCTAATGCACAATACTGTGCAATTGGAGATTTCTTCTTGAAACTTTTCAAAAATTTGAAATTTGAAAAATGTTGGAAAAAAAAATATGAATCGCTTAAAAAAAATGGAAACTTTAAAAATGCTGGTTTTGGCTCTTTTTTTGCCCTTAATTCCTGCATGTTTGGGGCAATTACCTCCAAACTCAATCCCAGCCTTCCCTTTGTGATATGGAACCTTGTCGTACAATGTCAGAGAGATCCATACACTTACACACACGCTATTGTCTGGAAGCTACAAAAATGCTTGTTTTGGCCCCTTTTTGGCCCTTAATTCCTAAACTGTTGGCACCATAACCCCAAAATAAATTCCCAACCTTGTACTTGTGGTATTAAACATTGTGGTACAATTTCAGAGCAATTGAAATACTTATACACAAATTATTATCCTGAAACTAGAAAAATGCTTGTTTTGGGTCCCTTTTGGGCTCCTAATTCCTAAACGGTTGGGACCATCATCTGCCAAATAAATCCCAGTCTTCCTTTTATGGTATTGAACCTTCTTAAACATTTTTATAGAGATCCATTCACTTAAACTTAAGTTATTGTTCGGAAACATAATGTGTTTTCAGTTGACAACGATGCAAACGACGACAACATCATAGCACTATACGAACCCATAATAAATTTTGCGGTCTATAAATAGCTATTCAAAAGATACTGTTAAATTAAGCACATATTTTAAATCTAAATTTGTTTTCAATCTTTAATATATAAAAAAAATTAACAGCAGAGAAACCTTAACAAAACTTAGAGAATAGAAATTGAGAAACATGAAAGAAAAGTAAATATTATTTAAGGAAAACATGAAATATGTCAAAAAATGAAAGGCTCTGTCAACACTGTTCACTGAATATAAAATGACCTGCATTTTGTGTTAGAGTGCCCTATATATATTGCTTTCCATGATTAGAATTGTCAAAAAATGCATTTCAAAAATTTCCAAATTTAAAAAACATAAATTTAGAAAATCTCCTTATCTGGATAATGACATTTTAGTTTATATCTAAAATTTTTTTTAGACCAGACAGGGAAAAATAGACAAAAGTTGAGATAAAAATAATAGAGTTATCCCTCTTTGTACTGGCTGTCTTCTATCATGTACTTATTTTTATAATCATGTTTCCATATTTGTTCTAAATCATATTTTATTATTAGCAATCAGTATGTATGTTAGTATGCATTTGTTGTGTGTGTATATTGTATGAAATTTGTGATTTGTGTTGATTATATGCTCTTTATGGGGCCTTTTGATTAGGAATAAAGATATGTGTGAATTTACCCATTTATATACATCATATAAGTATTAAATAGAAAATGACATCATACATTGTAGTCATGGCTAAAATTAGAAAACCTTGATCAGCAAAATTTAATAGTAATATCTAAAAATAAATTCCTCTATCAAACCAAACCCATTTAAATACATCATAAAAGCATTAAATAGAAAATGACATCATAGTCATGGCTAAAAATAGAAAACCTTGATCAGCAAAATTTAATAGTAATAACTAAAAATAAATTCCTTTATCAGTATTTATTTAATATAACTTTTAAAAATAAATTGATAGCTAATCACCTTAAGAGAATACAATATTTCTTTATAACAAAACCATTGAGAACTTAAAATTGGTTATAGGATTTGAATTCATACTCAATTTTTTGCTTTTGTGCAATACACCATGCTGTTGCAAATTGCCCCCTCCCAAAAATAAAAAAAATTACCCCTTTTTTTTCATTTTGTGCAATACATTATGCTGTTGCATATTGACCCCCCAAAAAAAATCTGAAATGAGAAAAAATTGTCCCCTTAAAAAAATATTTTTATCCCCCCCTTTTTATTGAAAAAAAATATATATGAAGATATGGTCATTGGAGTTTGCAACCATAATTACCCATTTAAATACATCATAAAAGTCTTAAAATAGAAAATGACACACATAACCATGGCTAAAATCAATTTTCCTTAATCATCATACTTCTTAAAGAAAATTGACAGCTAATCACCTCAAGACAATACAACATTTCTTCAATGTAAGGGAGGTAATCAAAACATATTATGTTTGGATTACCTCCCTCACACTGCACTAAAATTGTCTTAATTGTCCATTAACCAGGAAACCCTTGTTTTTCCACCTTTTTTGCCCCTAATTCCTAAACGGTTTGAGCCATATCCCCCAAAGCCAATCCTAACCATCCCTTTCTGGTATGGAAACTTGTGGTATAATGTCAGAGAGATACATACACTTAAACACAAGTTATTGTCTGGAAACTAAAAAAAAAATGCTATTTGGGCCTCTTTTTGGCTCCTTATTCCTAAAATGTTTGGACTATAACCCCCAAAATCAATCCCAACCTTCCTTTTGTGGCTATAAACCTTGTGTTTAAATTTCATAGATTTCTATTTACTTACATTTAAGTTATTGTCCGGAAACCAACTGTCTTCGGACAACGACGACGACATGATACCAATATACGACCGCAAAATTTTTTGCGGTCATATAACAAAATTTTTTACGGTCGTATTAAAACTGTTTCACTCAATTACATAAAAAATGGTGGGTAAAAGCCCCAATTTGTGAATTCTTATCTGGAGCTCTGAATTTACCTTCAAATCCACAACTGACATATGCCTTGGACCACCATTTGAATTACTGGAATCCATAAATGTTAGTTTAATACAATTTAATAGAAATTAAACATAATCTACCTCAAAAATGCTGTTTCAATGAAATCTTATCCAAATCTGTGTTGCACAAATAAAAAAATAACCTTCAGTTTAAGTGTTCTTGCTTGTATGACATCATGTTTTGCTATGATGTAAATGTACCAAAATCAGTCATGATGTTTCATAGAATTAAAAAAAAAAAAATTAATTTTAATTTTATAGGAGGTACAATTTATTACCTGTAAATCTAAACCAAGTCTAAGTAATTCTATAACCATTTCATCACATCCAATTTCGACACATAATAAACACATTGTACAATACAGGGATTCAAAGTTGTTCACTTTGTTGGAAGTCATCTGAACATTTTCCAATATATGCCAATAAAACTGCAGGCCATTCTGAAAAATTAATACAAAATACAAAATAACAAAAATAAATTAAAAAAAAAAATCTTCTGGTTCTCAGACACTGCCACATCAGCAAAAAAAACCCAATGCTGGCTTGCCTTTATCTCCACAATATAAATAGAATGTGCAATAAATGTGGAATGTGTCCATGGGACACAGATGATTTGATTTTAAACATATTTTATTCATTTAGATATGAAAAGGATTGAGCAACAGGCACAGCCTATAAAAGCTCTCTCCATATTACATGTACAAGGTAGCATACATCAACGGCATTTGGTCTTTGGTGGATAGTTGTTTCGTTGACAATTACACCACATCTTCTTATTTGTTTTTGTTTATTGTTTTGTATATAAATCTGTCCGTTATTTTTCTCGTTTGAATTGTTTTACACTGGTCGTTTTGATATCTTTTGGTCGTTATGGAATACTATCTATGGGGTTAGCCATACGGTAACCTATAGTTAATTACATTAATGACATTTAGCCTTTGATAGAGACTTGTCTCATTGGCAATCATATTATGATACTACACCTTTGGTCGTTATGCTACTGTCTTGTTGACGAGTATCCATCTCTTTCACAGACATGACGAACCATATTGTAAAAATTGTTTTATAAAATAATTCAATTAGAAAGTTAAAAGTAGCTTTTATTTCACGCAAGTAAATGACATGGGATTAAAACGTAGGAGTTTCTAAATTAAATTTGGACGAATTTTAAAATACTTTGACACTTGGTGTATTTTGCCGTTTCGCTCTCTTTACGGTATACACTTTCCCTTACTATCGTCAGTTTCTATGTTTATGAGAAGTCCCTATTCCAATATCTTGACAGAAACACGTTTGTCCCAGCCCAAACAATGGGATCAAAGGTTTGCATTTCTGTTATTATGGATGATTTTTGGAAGTAACTCCTCCGCATACACACTCTTCTAGCACCGATCAAAATGTTCGGATTGGGATCATTTGTTTTCTTTTCTTGTCTAGTAAAATCCTTCATCTGCACAAACTTTTCGTTTACCGCATGTCCATTTTGTTTGTACAAACGGCTTGCAGCGTCATAATGCTATTTAACGTTGCAAACGTCCATACTTTCGCGAACAAACGCACTTTCGCGAAAAACGCACTTTAGCGTATCGCGGCATCGGACTTTAGCGTGTTCCATAAAATAGCACAGACCATCGCACTTTAGCGTATCAAACCATCGCACTTTAGCGTAGGCCATCGCACTTTAGCGTGACCATCGCGTTTAGCGCCCCATCGCACTTTAGAGTCCTACATATGTATAAATCAAATATTAACACCTGTATCTAAAATAATACAATATAGTGGAAAATGCATGCACACACAAGCAAGTATATATTTATATTGTTAATTACTAAATGTAAAGTATATTTAATTATGTAGGCAATTTATCATAATTTTTTCACGTACCTTGAGGCATGTAAATATCTTTTATAAGTCGTAAGACACAGATGATGCCCCACTTATAACACATATAATGTTATTAAGGGGCTGAACTCAAGAACAGTATAAGTGACACTACCCAAATTCGTACTTGATCTGAGTTTTGTGGTAATAAGCATTGTGTATAAGTTTCCTAACATTTGGTTGGGGCAAACTTCAGTAAGAGAACGGAACAGAAAAATAAAAAATTTCTCCATTTGTAAAGGGCATAACTCTAAAACAGTAAAATGACGCCACCAAAATTCAAACTTGATCTGTGTTTTGTGGTAATAAGCATTGTGTAAAAGATTCATAATATTTTGTTGAGGCAACCTAAAGTTAGAGTATGGAAACGAAAAATTCAGAAATTTTCAATTTGTAAAGGGCATAACTCTAGAACGGTAAAGTGATGCCACAAAATTCAATCTTAATCTTGTGTTTTGTGGTAATAAGCATTGTGTATGAATGGTCTACGCTAAAGTGCGATGGTGTCAGGCGCTAAAATGCGATGGTTGTTTGTTTTTAAGTGCGATAAGATGACACGCTAAAGTGTGATGGTATGACACGCTAAAGTGCGATGGTATATGACACGCTAAAGTGCGTTGGTTTAACACGCTAAAGTGCGATAATGTAACGGGAATGGGGTTCAGGCAATGGTTTTGTTTTTGCTGTGTTCATTTTAATTTTCGACTATTGTATTGTTTATAAATCATGCCGTGGTCTTTCTCTTTGAATTGTTTTACACTAGTCATTTTGTGGTCCTATATACATGTAGCTTGCTATGCGGCGTAAGCCAAGGCTCACGTTGAAGGTAATAATGTTATTAGGTGCATACATCAACGGCATTTGGTCTTTGGTGGATAGTTGTTTCGTTGACAATTACACCACATCTTCTTATTTGTTTTTTGTTTATTGTTTTGTATATAAATCTGTCCGTTATTTTTCTCGTTTGAATTGTTTTACACTGGTCGTTTTGATACCTTTTGGTCGTTATGGAATACTATCTATGGGGTTAGCCATACGGTAACCTATAGTTAATTACATTAATGACATTTAGCCTTTGATAGAGACTTGTCTCATTGGCAATCATATTATGATACTACACCTTTGGTCGTTATGCTACTGTCTTGTTGACAGTATCCATCTCTTTCACAGACATGACGAACCATATTGTAAAAATTGTTTTATAAAATAATTCAATTAGAAAGTTAAAAGTAGCTTTTATTTCACATAAGTAAATGACATGGGATTAAAAACGTAGGAGTTTCTAAATTAAATTTGGACGAATTTTAAAATACTTTGACACTTGGTGTATTTTGCCGTTTCGCTCTCTTTACGGTATACACTTTCCCTTACTATCGTCAGTTTCTATGTTTATGAAGTCCCTATTCCAATATCTTGACAGAAACACGTTTGTCCCAGCCCAAACAATGGGATCAAAGGTTTGCATTTCTGTTATTATGGATGATATATGTATAAATCAAATATTAACACCTGTATCTAAAATAATACAATATAGTGGAAAATGCATGCACACACAAGCAAGTATATATTTATATTGTTAATTACTAAATGTAAAGTATATTTAATTATGAAGGCAATTTATCATAATTTTTCACGTACCTTGAGGCATGTAAATATCTTTTATAAGTCGTAAGACACAGATGATGCCCACTTATAACACATATAATGTTATTAAGGGGCTGAACTCAAGAACAGTATAAGTGACACTACCCAAATTCGTACTTGATCTGAGTTTTGTGGTAATAAGCATTGTGTATAAGTTTCCTAACATTTGGTTGGGGCAAACTTCAGTAAGAGAACGGAACAGAAAAATAAAAAATTTCTCCATTTGTAAAGGGCATAACTCTAAAACAGTAAAAATGACGCCACCAAAATTCAAACTTGATCTGTGTTTTGTGGTAATAAGCATTGTGTAAAAGATTCATAATATTTTGTTGAGGCAACCTAAAGTTAGAGTATGGAAACGAAAAAATTCAGCAATTTTTCAATTTGTAAAGGGGCATAACTCTAGAACGGTAAAAGTGATGCCACAAAAATTCAATCTTAATCTTGTGTTTTGTGGTAATAAGCATTGTGTATGAGTTTCACAACATTTGGTTGAGGCAAACTAAAGATAGAGAACGGAAACCAATTTTTGGACATACAGATGTATGGATGTACAGACAGACAAGGGTAAAACTTAATGCCACCTCCGCTTAAACAATTAAACAATAAAAAAATATAAATAAATAAAGAACAAGAAGAATGTGTCCATAGTACACGGATGCCCCACTCGCACTATCATTTTCTATGTTCAGTGGACCGTGAAATTGGGGTCAAAACTCTAATTTGGCATTAAAATTAGAAAGATCATATCATAGGGAACATGTGTACTAAGTTTCAAGTTGATTGGACTTCAACTTCATCAAAAACTACCTTGACCAAAAACTTTAACTTGAAGAAGGCACTATCATTTTCTATGTTCAGTGGACCGTGAAATTGGGGTCAAAACTCTAATTTGGCATTAAAATTTGAAAGATCATATCATAGGGAACATATGTCCTAAGTTTTCAGGTTGATTGGACATCAACTTCATCAAAAACTACCTTGACCAAACACTTTCACCTGAAGCAGGACAGATGGACGGACGATTGGACGGATGGATGGACAGACAGATGAACTGAAAGACAAACAAACAAACGAATGGACGCATAGACCGAAAAACATAATAAATAAAAAATATGTGCCACCAAAAGCTAGAACAAGAGAAAAAACAAAACAAAAGACAAAGAGCAGCAGCAACATTGTTATAGTACACCAGCAGCCAAGTAAAGAGTGGAGAAATTTGGTATGCCAAATTGAATTGTGTATCTATATTACTAAATGAATAGAGTTGAAATTGGGTGTCGTGTTTTCTTCTTTCACATAAAATCCACGAATATTGTTTTATACCACAAAAGGGTAATGACCAGTGTAGTTTATTATGTGTTCATTTCAAGATCTTTTGGGGGGTATTTGGGGGTTTAAATCAGAAAAAAGCCAGTTCGGATCGACCGTCCTTCACGACGTTCGGCTCTGATATTTACGTGCCGTCATCATTTCCGTCATTGCACATCTGCCCGGCAAAATTAAATTTTATTTCGTAGCAGATACGGTAAATATTGACCTTACACTGAAACACTTTGTGATACACATTCCCTTGACGCTCTCAGCAATTTAACAACAGATTTTTACACATCAAGAGCTTTTCCTTCCAGGGAACCGCATCAATTCAACATGAAAAGGGTGGGGATATTACTTCAGTTTTCGGTTAAAAATGGGTACCGAAGTGCGGCTGGAATGTGACCTACCCCCATTCATATATTAATGCATAAAATTTTCTGCCCACTCATATATGGGGGTGGTTCTAAGCACAGAAACACCAGAAATCAGGTGCGGATCCAGGATTTAATGTTGGGGGGTGCAAAAAATATTGTTCTGCAGAACGGAGCATGTTGCAAAATATTTGTTGGTAAATTAGCAAAAATTTCCGTGGGATGGGGCTGGGATTGTCATGCGCACCTGGATTTTTTATCATTCAATGTTTTCCCTATGTGTTTAGTACACATTTATTTCCAAATTTTTTGGGGGATTGTCAGGCAAAACTGCTAGAAGTGCTAGACAGATTATTTTGTTTTACCAAATCAGGGTCAGGATATTTTTTGTAAAAATCCCAGTCAGTTTTCACTCTATATGTCACCAATTAAAGGTATTTATAAACACATATTATTTTGATCAGTGCAATGCATCCAGGGTATAACAATGACATATCCTATGATTAGATCACAAACGCCAATAGTCTCTTTCGGAAAGACTATTCTTTTGGGTGTCATATTGATTGGTGGTATTTCGTCTGTGACACGCTTCAAAAAGATTTAAGATCTTAATATCGCCTTACACCAAAACTATATATCTTCAAATTATGAACCAAAGTATATTTCACAGGTATTTTCTAGTATATAATTATGTGAATTTAGTTGCCATATGTGTTGTATAAACCCAAATAGGCCTAGATATGTGTTTGTGAATTTAGGAAAAATAATAAGAGTTTTATATGTGCATTAAAAAAGATAAGGAAGTAGAATAAAATAATAAAAACATCATTTTAAAGAGTATACAGTGAAAAGTGGCAAAAAAGGAAAGCAACTTGGTTTTTTTTTTCAAGCATCTTTGAAATTCACAAATTATTTATGGCCTTTAGCTTAGGCTAAGGTAATTGGTGTTAATTAACTGTGTTTCTGACACCAAAGCTGTCAAGTGAAGCCATGCACTTAATGGGTCACTTAATTTTACAGTTAACACAGCTAGTTGAACATTTTATCCAGGAAGAATTATGAATTTCCCAAATTTGCCTGTATTTAAAAGAAAATCACTTAAGAAATCATCTTTCTTGATACCCTGCCCTTTTTGTAGAATTTTGTGATGCCATGCCCCTTTCTGTTGTATTCTATATAACTCTGCAATCAGTGCTGTGATTCATCTTTTAGTAAGATGGTTTGAGTTATCTCTTTTTTGGATGCAATCCAAATTTTATAGCTGCCATTTAATCAAGTTTCATAGTTTGAACTGTTACAAATATGTCTGAACTTTTTATAGTGACTAAGTACAAATACTGCTGATGATTAAATGGAATTAAGACAACACCAATTTTGTATCTCTATGGCTTTTGAAATGTATACAATTGCAAGGTGAACATTTCGATTGTAAATTTACTTTTAAACCAATAAATTTTAACTAAGAAGCTGGCATTTGTTTCAATTATATGAAAGGAATTCATTTCTATATAAATCATACAGGAAAAAATCCTGAAACTTGCATATGAAGTCTCAAAATCTGAAACATGGAAAACTTGGGAGAGGTGTTTGAGAAAACAGAGCACTGGAAACATCTGAATCTGCTTGCTGAAAATAGATTATGGTTCGGTTCCTTCCGTGCAATACGTCATTTGGTGCTAACAATACTCAACAAAGAAATTTTGATACTTTTACTTACCTTGGTCGCTTTTTCTCCGCTTTAAAACCACCACCCTGTGTCAAACATAGCCAACACCCCGCATGTGGCATTCTACATGGTGTATTTGGTGTATTTGGGGGATGGGTAGGATTTGGTGAATCACCTTATCCCACCCATCCACCAAATACACCAAATACACCACGTAGAATACCTGTCAATTGACCTGTATCCTCCAGGTCACACACGAGGATTCACCCCTTACCAGGGTTTTTTTAAAATACCCGCCTGGTGGCTACAACAACCCAAGATTTCAAAAATGACCCGTTTTCCCCTGTATTTCTGACCGGTATTGTTTCTGGTATTTAGAAGCCAAATATACTTTTGGTTTTCTCAGCGTTTTTCCCTTGAAAAGGTAAACAATGGGAATTAGAATTTGCTTATTTACCGTGCCAATGGCAGCTATCAAAACATTACATTTGATTGAAAAGTAACAATTCGAGGATTGCTTGTTAATTGTACCCCAGAAAGTTGAAGCCAGTCAAGCTTGACATACAATTCTATGTCCTGATTAAAAGATTTGTCGTTTGCAAATACCAAATATCCTGTAGAAATCATTTTAAAACAATTTAAACCTTTTAATACATTTCTGGTGGAGAGAATAATTTTGTTATCATTTAAATATAAAAGCTTTAAATCAAATCCATATGCTCTAGATATTACACTGAAAGGAAACACATTAACTTCTTTCTATTTATCTTCCTCCACCTCTAGCAGGAGATTCCAAGCTAAGGTCGGAATTCCGAGCTTTCAGCTCGGAGTTCCGAGCTACATAATTCGGAGAATTGTACTTAGTTTTTTTTTAGCTTGGAAAAAGTTCGGAAATTTGTACTTTGTCAATTTATGGTTCGGAAAAAGCTCGGAGCTTTTGACTTTGCCATTTTTATGGGGCGGAGATTGTTCAGAATTTTGTACTTGACTTTTTTATAGGTCGGAGATTGTTCGTAGTTTTGGACTTTGATTTTTTTATAGGTCGGAGATCTTAGAGATTATTCGGAGTTTTGGACTTAGTCATTTTTATAGGTTGGAGATTGTTCGGAGTTTACTACTGGGGGTGTTTAACGACCTTGACTGGCTATTAAGCCCTCGCACGGTCGGCTCGGTGCCCGAAGGCGATTGGTGAGCGTTTAAATAATTTTGTGCCATCGGTCAGGAACAGGTGGAGGACGCCATTTTGGTAGGCCGGGATCTTGGTTTTGTGAGTTGTTTTGGTTTTCATTTGTTGACTATTTTGGTTTTATTTCTTCACAACGGCTGCTTTCAGGGCCATATTGGTCAGCTTGGCAGCCCGCTAACCTCGATGATGGAGTACTGGTAGATGAGTCTCGGACGTAGTATTAAAGATGACAGGAAGCATTATCAGGACCAAAGCCGTGAGGCAGTGAAATGAAGGTCAATCATCTAACACCTAGGATACAGCCCTCGGACGTCAATCGGCATAACACTCCCCCATCCACAATGGGTTTTGGAGTGCATGTTAACGCGGGAATACGCCAACTACCACGTTTACTGTACAGCGTTGGATTGGTTTCTGTCATCTAAAGTAGTAAGTCGTTGATCATCTAAAAGTAAACCCTCATCGAAGATAGCGGGTAAAAGAGAGCTGACCCAGCACGTCCGTTCAGCTGTAAGGACTGAGACGTGACTGGTGATGTGATGCTTGTTCGGAGTTTGGGACTTTGTCATTTTTGTAGGTCGGAGATGGTTTGGAGGTCTGGACTTTGTCATTTTTGTAGGTCGGAGATGGTTTGGAGGTTTGGACTTTGTCATTTTTGTAGGTCGGAGATGATCTGGAGCTTTGGACTTTGTCATTTTTGTAGGTCAGAAATGGTTTGGAGGTTTGGACTTTGTCATTTTTGTAGATTTGGATTTCTTGATAAAATTTTAAAAGTCATACATCCAATGAACAGATTTTTTTTCATGATTAGAAGTGTATGTTGTATTGTGCTCTTGGTATTTCTTTTGATTTTTCAATAAACATCATGAACATTAAACATAAAACATTTCAATGAAAAAAAATTTAATAATTTCATATTAAATCATTCAGTTTATACAATTATCATTGTGTATAGGAGCACATTCGCTATAATATTGATTTCTAATTACATGTGTAGCTGGGGTTTATGACAGTCATTAATAAAAAGAAGTAAACTAGTGTGAATAAAACAATAAAAGGGCATTGCTTAAGAAAGATATTTAATTAATGATAAATATTTAACAAAAACAAAAGTGATTATTTATAGGAAACTCAGTGGAACATGTATATGTTATCGTATATAAAAAAAACTCTCAATACTAAAATTGGACTGAAAAAGTTCGCACGCGTTATGACCTGACATTTTCTTCTTCAATGCAGGTCATGACCTGCATTTTCAGTTTCAGATGTTGACAGGTATGCACGGTCATTGTTTATATTTCAATCTAGATAGAACAGTATAACTATTTGGTGGATAGGCAGGATTAGGTGATTGTTTATATTTCAATTTAATTAGAACAGTGTAACTATTTGGTTGATGGGTGGGATAAGGTGATTGTTAATATTTCAATTTAGTTACAACAGTATAACTATTTTGTGGCTAGGTGGGGTTAGGTGGCTGTTTATATTTCAATATAATATAACACAGATGATGCCCCGCTTGCATATCATATCAAGTTATAAAGGGACATAACTGAAGAACGGGAAAAGTGACACTACCAAAATTTGTACTTGATCTGAGTTTCATGGTAAAGAGTATTGTGTATAAGTTTCATAACATTTGGTTGAGGCAAACTTAAGTAAGAGAACAGAAACGAAAAATTCAGCAATTTTTCCATTTGTAAAGGGGCATAACTCTAGAACAGTAAAAGTGACACCACCAAAATTCAAACTTGAATTGTATTTTGTGGTAGTAAGCATTGTGTATAAGTTTCATAACATTTGGTTGGGGCAACCTAAAGTTAGAGAACGGAAATGAAAATTCAGCAATTATTCCATTTGTAAAGGGGCATAACTCTAGAACGGTTAAAGTGATGCCACCAAAATTCAAACTTGATCTGTGTTTTGTGGTAATAAGCATGGTGTATAAGTTTCATAATATTTGGTTGAGGCAAACTAAAGTAAGAGAACGGGAACGAAAAATTCAGCAATTTTTCCATTTGTAAAGGGCATAACTCAAGAACGGTTAAAGTGTCGCCACCTAAATTCAAACTAGATCTGTGTTTTGTTGTAATAAGCATTTTGTATAAGTTTCATAACATTAGTGGAGGCAAACTAAGGTTAGAGAATGGAAACCAACTATGGTACGTACTTACGGACGGACAAGGGTAAAACTTGATGCCCCCTCCGCTATAGCTGGAGCATAACAAAAGTAAAGAGAACTGCTGATAGATTGCTTTGATTACAACATTATATAACTACAACAGAATAGAGAATGAAAATGGGGAATGTGTTAAAGAGACAACAACCCGACCAAAGACCACAAGGCCACCAATGTGTCGTCAACGCAGTTAGAAAATTCTGCACATGGAGGCAAGCCTCAGCTGGCCCCTAAACAATAATGTATACAATGCATGTTAAGCAGCCAGAATGTTATTCTTTGACCAATGGGTGAATTTCAAATGTTTTATCTTGACCATGCATTTATTGTTCTTTCAACAGGCATGGACACATTTTGACAGATGAAAACATTGATTGATTGATTGATTATCTGTGTTCAACACCACTTTCAGCATTCTTGGCAATATTGTTCAGCCAGTTTTTATTGGTGGAGGAAGCCAGAGTCCATGGAGATTTCAGATAAACTACTTATACCCCACAGTTATTTTGATTTCAATATTGTGGTCATTAATGTTGATTTCAATATTGTGGTCATTAATGTTGATTTCAATATTGTGGTCATTAATGTTGATTTCAATATTGTGGTCATTAATGTTGATTTCAATATTGTGGTCATTAATGTTGATTTTAATGCAATCTTTATCTAAAATTTGTTATCTTTATGTAAACAAACCTTCTTCATAAACAGGCTGTCATGTCGAGAATTTTTTTCTACAACTAGATCTAAATCACCAACATCTTTAGGTATTCTGAAATAAAATTTGTAATTGACATGATTAAGCTGAATATAAATCAATTTTCTTGTTTAAACATATTTATTTTATAGTGGTTTGGGAAACAAGTTATTGCAACTTATATTAATCCCTTTCAACTTTGCTGATGCGAGTGCTGCCTTGTATCGGCATTAGCCTGCTCTTCTCGAAATCTACAAGTGTGTCTTTAACGTGCAAGAGATATTGCTCTCTCTTAACATTTATCGTCCCCTTCCGAAGGACTATCATCGTTTCTCAAGACCATACTCGCAAATGGTGTCAAGGGAAAGCCGAAAATTCAGTCACTGAAATTTTCTCCCTGAACGGGGATCAAACCAGGAACCTTTGTGTTTTTAGTCCGATGCGCTAACCACTACACCACGGCTCTCCTATTTATAAACTAAACTAAACTATCAATTTTCTTGATTGTTTTGGCATTTTTTTTTTATTGGCATTGTCGTACAAATCTTTAAATCACCTATTGGCATGGGAGTACAAATCTTTGAATCACCTATTGGCATGGAAGTACAAGATTTTATCCTGCAATTGATCTTTCCACTATACAAATACAGGGGTATAGATAACTTGAAGTGATATATTATATGTTTATAGTCGACTGGTATCCTGCTTCTGCTGCAAGCAAATGGCTATATGTTCAAATTACTGTTAACATCAGAGTTCAATTTGGAATCCTCATTGCGGTCTGCATTTAAGTCAAATTCAATGATTGGGATGAAAAACAAGAGTGAACATGCTGAAATGTCTCACCTGCTTTATTATCGTTGATCTATTTTATGTTGATAGAACTAAAAATAAAGTTTTACTACAAGTATAACATAAACTTAACATTATCAATGATCCATGAAAAACCAAGCCAGACAGATACCTTACCATCATTACATACATCAAATATAGTTGACATTTTGCTTACAGTATACAAGAAAAAGACCAACCTATAATTCAGTGGTTGTCATTTGTTGCTGTGTTCCATATTTGTTTTCCTTTCATTATTTTGTACATAAATTAGGTTGTTAGTTTTCTCATTTGAATTGTTTTAAATTTGTCATTTTTGGGCATTTTATAGCTGACTATGCTGTAAGGGCTTTGCTCATTGTTGAAGGCAACTCACTGACCTAAAGTTGTTCTGTGTCATTTGGTCTATTGTGGAGAGTTGTCTAATTAGCAATCATACCACATATTCTTTTTATACAAACCATGAAAACATGACATTGACCAATGAACCAAGTAAAGGATGTCAAAGTCAGATGAACGCTGCCAGACACACATGTACACCTTACAATCATTCCATATATATCAAATATAGTTGACCTTTTTGCTTATAGTATCTGGGAAACAGATTTAACCAGGAAAACTTAACACTGACCATTCAACCATGAAAATGAGGTCAAGGTCAGATGAATCCTGACAGACTGACATGTAACCCTCACAATCATTCCATACACCATATATAGTTCACCTTCTGCTTATAGTATCTGAGAAAAGGACTTAGTCATGTAACTTTAACCTTGATCACTGATCCATGAAATGAGATGGAGGTCAGGTGAACTCTGTCTGACAGACATTTGCAAGGACCCCATTTAGTTATCTTATTATTCATTAAGAGTGAGAAATTTACATGAGAAAAAACTGTAATTTGTTTTTTTTTATGCTGTTGCTGAACCATGAAAATGAGGTAAACGCCAATGGACATATGACAGACAGAAATTTCATTTCATAAGGCGTAACACCACTAATTCGGGCCCGGCCAGAAAGCACATACCAGAAAGTAGCACATATTTAACACAAAATAGTTCCTAAGCATGAGTGTAACTTTCAAAATATGTAAAATATTTAGATATTTTTGGTATCAAATGAAAGCTGAATGGCTGGTGATCATTGTAGAACACTTTTTGACTTATAATTTTGAATATTAAAAAACTGCACCAAATTTTAAAAAGAGGGTACATTTTGCCTGTTTGTCAGATTTGAAGTACCTGTTTTGGTACATCCGAAGTTCCGGGAACCAGTTCTTTCTTATATGCCATTAAAAGTATGTTGATTTTTTCAGTAAAAGACACCATAAAGTGTTGCTTTGACATGCAATGATTGTCACTTTATTTGAACTTAAAACAAAAGAGCTGCGCCTGCTTGAAATTGAGGAATTTAACATAGAAAGCAATGGGGCCATGAATTAGTGGTGTACTTCCATAAGGTATCTGCATACAAGGTATGAAGCATCCAGGTTTTCTATCTTCTGAAATATAAAGCTTTAAACAAATAGTTTATGCTCCCGCTGCCACCGGATAGTAAACCTAAGTCTCACATACTGCATCAAAAACCAAAAGCCAACTATATGTCAACATATATGTTGAGTTTAACAGTTTAACAGTTTTGCATTAATAACTTATCATAATTATGTTGTATTCACTGAACTATGACAATTGACTCACGTTATATGTTTAAGTTTATCAGTATTGTCATGACGATCTATAAGCTTGTGTAGTATATCCTGAACAGTGGCCCTCATTGAAGCATCTGGCAATAGAGATATTCTGAGCAATGGCAGCAGGAATTCAACAGGAAAAGTTTTCTGCATTTCAACTGTTTTATATTTAGAGGCAACCTGCAATGTCAAAATATATGTTACAGTAGTGATATTGACATCCTGAATGTAGTATCTGCAGTACTTTTCTATGGGAATATATGTTCATGCCCAATTTAGCATGTGCAGTACTTTTCTGTGGGAATATATGTTCATGCCCCATTTAGTACCTGGAGTACTTTTCTGTGAGATTATATGTCAATGCCCAATTTTATATCTACAGTACTTTTCTGCGAGATTATATGTCAATGCCCAATTTAGTACCTGCAGTACTTTTCTGTGAGATTATATGTCAATGCCCAATTTAATATCTACAGTACTTTTCTGCGAGATTATATGTCCATGCCCAATTTAGTACCTGCAGTACTTTTCTGTGGGAATATATGTCCATGCCCCATTTAGTACCTGCAGTACTTTTCTGTGAGATTATATGTCAATGCCCAATTTTATATCTCCAGTACTTTTCTGTGAGATTATATGTCAATGCCCAATTTAGTACCTGCAGTACTTTTTTATGAGATTATATGTCAATGCCCAATTTTATATCTACAGTACTTTTCTGTGAGATTATATGTCAATGCCCAATTTAGTACCTGCAGTACTTTTCTGTGAGATTATATGTCAATGCCCAATTTTATATCTACAGTACTTTTCTGTGAGATTATATGTCAATGCCCAATTTAATATCTACAGTACTTTTCTGCGAGATTATATGTCCATGCCCAATTTAGTACCTGCAGTACTTTTCTGTGGGAATATATGTCCATGCCCAATTTAGTACTTGCAGTACTTTTCTGTGAGATTATATGTCAATGCCCAATTTTATATCTACAGTACTTTTCTGTGAGATTATATGTCCATGCCCAATTTTATATCTACAGTACTTTTCTGTGAGATTATATGTCCATGCCCAATTTAGTACCTGCAGTACTTTTCTGTGAGATTATATGTCAATGCCCAATTTTATATCTATAGTACTTTTCTGCGAGATTATATGTCAAAGCCCAATTTAATATCTGCAGTACTTTTCTGTGGGATTATATGTCCATGCCCAATTTAGTACCTGCAGTACTTTTCTGTGAGATTATATGTCAATGCCCAATTTTATATCTACAGTACTTTTCTCTGAGATTATATGTCAAAGCCCAATTTAATATCTGCAGTACTTTTCTGTGGGATTATATGTCCATGCCCAATTTAGTACCTGCAGTACTTTTCTGTGAGATTATATGTCAATGCCCAATTTTATATCTACAGTACTTTTCTGTGAGATTATATGTCAATGCCCAATTTAGTACCTGCAGTACTTTTCTGTGAGATTATATGTCAATGCCCAATTTTATATCTACAGTACTTTTCTGTGAGATTATATGTCAATGCCCAATTTAATATCTACAGAGATTATATGTCCATGCCCAATTTAGTACCTGCAGTACTTTTCTGTGGGATATATGTCCATGCCCAATTTAGTACTTGCAGTACTTTTCTGTGAGATTATATGTCAATGCCCAATTTTATATCTACAGTACTTTTCTGTGAGATTATATGTCCATGCCCAATTTCATATCTACAGTACTTTTCTGTGAGATTATATGTCCATGCCCAATTTAGTACCTGCAGTACTTTTCTGTGAGATTATATGTCAATGCCCAATTTTATATCTATAGTACTTTTCAGATTATATGTCAAAGCCCAATTTAATATCTGCAGTACTTTTCTGTGGGATTATATGTCCATGCCCAATTTAGTACCTGCAGTACTTTTCTGTGAGATTATATGTCAATGCCCAATTTTATATCTACAGTACTTTTCTGCGAGATTATATGTCAAAGCCCAATTTAATATCTGCAGTACTTTTCTGTGGGATTATATGTCCATGCCCAATTTAGTACCTGCAGTACTTTTCTGTGAGATTATATGTCAATGCCCAATTTTATATCTACAGTACTTTTCTGTGAGATTATATGTCAATGCCCAATTTAGTACCTGCAGTACTTTTCTGTGAGATTATATGTCAATGCCCAATTTATATCTACAGTACTTTTCTGTGAGATTATATGTCAATGCCCAATTTTATATCTACAGTACTTTTCTGCGAGATTATATGTCAAAGCCCAATTTAATATCTGCAGTACTTTTCTGTGGGATTATATGTCCATGCCCAATTTAGTACCTGCAGTACTTTTCTGTGAGATTATATGTCAATGCCCAATTTTATATCTACAGTACTTTTCTGCGAGATTATATGTCAAAGCCCAATTTAATATCTGCAGTACTTTTCTGTGGGATTATATGTCCATGCCCAATTCAGTATCTGTAGTACTTTGCTTTAAGAATTATCATCTCATATAACCTGGATACAAATGAATCCGGATGTTGACACGTTGGAAGCAATAATTAGGACAACATTTGGGATGACAACAATTTCAAATGCCTTTCTAGAACTTATAAGAGTATATATCAATGTTTACATGAACATGGTAGTTTATCTAATCAATTATAAAGTCATTGCAAGTTTCAGATTTTAAAAAAAACATTATAGATAAAAATGCTAGATGCAAAATGACAGGTGCAAATTTCCACATTTTATGAGGTAAACATTGTTCAATATCTTTTCTTACATTAACTTTTGTGTAGCAATACTTTAAGCAATGATAAATAACTACACATAAAATTACCACATACTTTCAAATGTTCCCTAGAAGTCCAAATAAACACAGTATTGTTCTAAATAAGTTCATCTTATACTGTATCACCAAATATGTCAAGTTCGTTGCTCTCTGATAAATAATCACTGTAAAATTTGTTGACAAAAACTGTAACAAATCCCTGTCTTTTTCATGTATTTGTACCTTTTTTCTGTGTCTTATTGTTAATTTATATCTGTACTCTTGTTGAAGTATATGTAGTCAACCATGAAATTATCAGTCATCCAAAGCCATTATTGAAATTATCAGTCATCCAAAGCCATTATTGAAATTATCAGTCATCCAAAGCCATTATTGAAATTATCAGTCATCCAAAGCCATTATTGAAATTATCAGTCATCCAAAGCCATTATTGAAATTATCAGTCCATCCAAAGCCATTATTGAAATTATCAGTCCATCCAAAGCCATTATTGAAATTATCAGTCCATCCAAAGCCATTATTGAAATTATCAGTCATCCAAAGCCATTATTGAAATTATCAGTCATCCAAAGCCATTATTGAAATTATCAGTCCATCCAAAGCCATTATTGAAATTATCAGTCATCCAAAGCCATTATTGAAATTATCAGTCATCCAAAGCCATTATTGAAATTATCAATCATCCAAAGCCATTATTGAAATTATCAGTCCATCCAAAGCCATTATTGAAATTATCAGTCATCCAAAGCCATTATTGAAATTATCAGTCATCCAAAGCCATTATTGAAATTATCAGTCCATCCAAAGCCATTATTGAAATTATCAGTCATCCAAAGCCATTATTGAAATTATCAGTCATCCAAAGCCATTATTGAAATTATCAGTCATCCAAAGCCATTATTGAAATTATCAGTCATCCAAAGCCATTATTGAAATTATCAGTCATCCAAAGCCATTATTGAAATTATCAGTCCATCCAAAGCCATTATTGAAATTATCAGTCATCCAAAGCCATTATTGAAATTATCAGTCATCCAAAGCCATTATTGAAATTATCAGTCATCCAAAGCCATTATTGAAATTATCAGTCATCCAAAGCCATTATTGAAATTATCAGTCATCCAAAGCCATAATTGAAATTTATTATCCAGTGCACATCTGAAGGCAATTTTTTTGTTGAAGACTACAAAATTTTCACGTTATTCCAGATGAAATAAAGTTAAAAAATATACATATTACAGCCAATAAAACTTCAATATCTCTTACTTTCATGATTTTGGGCCTCTCTCAAATGCAGATGTTGGTCCAAGTTCGCCTAAACAAAAGAACCAGATGAGCTTGTTGAACACTGTTTGCCAAATTTGCCAAATGCAAATAGATGACGAGTCAGGTCCTTTCCAACTGTTTTATAGTCCATTTTTGTTCTTGAGGTAGCAACAAAATGGTAACCCATAAGATATAAAATTGATTTAAATTGATTTTTCTTTGATGGCTACAAGCAAAATCATAAACATAATGCATGTGCAAACCAAAAGGGTTAACTGGGTTAAAGGAAAATGTTCATATCTTGGTCTTTTTTCTGAACGGAAATCTGATGGTTTGACTAAAGAGTGTCACGTCTTCTGAATGGTAAGAACCTTGCAATAACTCTTTGAGGGGTCCATAGGTGGCATTTTGCGAGGCTAAATTTCATTTTCAAGTAGCAGTCGACCCCCTGAGCTTCCTATTTAAACGCTGAAATTCTCAACTGCATGGTTTTACTTATCATGCTGACTAAATTAAATATGGCAGATGTTTGAAAAGTCAAACTTGTTGTGAACATATAAAGAAGTGTACACAACGAAGCGTACACAATTTGAAAATAAAGACATGTAAAAACATGGCTTTTTTTTGTTTCTACATAACACAAAAACCTACAGTCTTTACAAGTTTGATAAAGTCTTAACTATAATATTATCAAAAATGAATGTTTTAAAAGATATTAGGCACTGGAAACTTGAAATTTATAACTATTATAAATAGTGAGCATGCTTGTATCAGTGGCTAGGTCATGCATTTTTTTATACTTGCCTATAAAGATACAAAATATTTAAAAACCCTCGCAGTAAAAGATGAGTAATACAGCAAAGAATATATTGACGCAAAATATCTGAAGAATAAATATTGGAATCTTAAAATTGTAAATTCTTCTCTGTCTAAACTCCATATTACAGGGTGTGTTCAATTTGAACATGTCAACGTCCGGATTCATTTGTATCTGGCCTTGGGTTATATGGGGTGTATATGTCCATGTCCCATTTAGAATCTGCACTACTTTGCCTGAGTATATATATGTCCATGTCCCGTTTAGAATCTGCACTTCTTTGTCGTGAGTATATATATGTACATGCCCCATTTAGTATCTGCAGTACTTTGTTGTGAGAATATTTACCCATGCTTCATTTACAGCAGATTCCATTGAGTGTGTAGCCAAAGGTAATATCTTTGGTTAGCTTGCTTGTTAGCTGAACCGTGAAGTCATTGTTAGGTTAGGTAAACTACCCTACTTTAAGAATAGACTAGTCCGACAGAAAACCAATCGATCTGTCTGTTGGACTATGCTACTTCGAAAGGAGGGTAATATACCTGACCTAATAATGACTTCACGGTTCAGCTAACAAGCAAGTAAACCAAAGATATTACCTTTCACTACACACTCAATAGAATCCGCTGTAGTATCTGCAGTACTTTGCTGTGAGAATATATGTCTATATCCATGTAGTATCTGCAGTACTTTTTTGTGAGTAAATAAGTCCACACGCATTTATAATCTGGAGTACTTTTCTGTGAGAATAACGTGTCCCGGTAGGGTGACATGTCATCCTGTGAACTGTTCCCCTTGTAAGCTTAGGGTTAGGTTAGGGTAAGCAAGCTAAAAATCCAAATTATTGTGATAGTCTAATACAAAATAGGATATATTCATATTTGATCAACATATAATCATTGTGTTGGATAAAAACCACAATTTTTATACGTGTGCATGCAAAACAAATTTCTTGTTAGAGGGGTCTAAATACAGCACAAACAACATTTTCCAAAAGACCAAAAAAGTGAAAAAGTATATTTTAACAAAACGCATTTGACTAGCAGGTCGAACAACGGATGTTCTTAAACCCTGCTGACTGCCATTGGCGATTGCCAAATAAACGGATCACCAGATGTAACAAAATGGATCTTATTTATTAATTTAATACCAAACAGAAAACAAAACACTTGCGGAAAAGATGGTATACCGCAAACAAAAGGTGCAAAAATTAGTACACCATGTCCGGATTTCGACAATTAATGTCTCTTCAGTGATGTTAGGGATCGAAACGGTATTTGGAAGGCCATATAATTTACCTCAAATTAGGATAGACTCTTAAATTTTGAAGAGTCGAAATAGGATGAACGGATCATATAAACCCGAAGGCAAATATAATACAAGCCCAAACGAAAAAATATAAACAAGTCTAAATTGAAAACAACGTTCAAACCTATGATTGCGTTGGATAAAAACCGCAATTTTTATACATGTGCATATATACACAAGTCTTAATTGAAAACAACGTTCAAACCTATGATTGCATTGGATAAAAACCGCAATTTTTATACATGTGCATGCAAAACAAATTTCTTGGTAGAGGGGTCTAAATACAGCACAAACAACATTTTCTAAAAGACCAAAAAAGTGAAAAAGTATATTTTAACAAATTGTATTTGACTAGCAGGTGGAACAACGGATGTTCTTAAAACCTGATGACTGCCATTGGCGATGCCAAATAATCGGATCACCAGTTGTAACAAAATGGATCTTAACTATTAATTTAATACCAAACAGAAAACAATAAACTTACGGAAAAGATGGTATACCGCAAACAAAAGGTGCAAAAATTAGTACACCATATCCAGATTTCGACAATTAATGTCTCTTCAGTGATGTTAGGAATCGAAACGGTATTTGGAAGGCCATATAATTTACCTCAATTTATATATATTGTTTAAATTATTGACACTGACGAAGGCTATTTGTTAAGCCGAAATATTTGTCAACACGATTTTATAACATTATCTTCGTATATTACCATCTTACATTAGTACTGTTGTGCAAATCTTTAGACTTATATAGAACAAAAAATTTGCTTCCGCAAATTTACAGATCTAACATTGTTGGGCTGTTATTTTGACGAATTATATATATATATAAATATACTGGAAATTGAGCCAAATAATCAATCAATTAGAAATCTTTCAAGATCCAAACTATTAAACTGAACATCATGGTGACTGTGATCTTGGATTTGAAACATGTTTTGTAAGTTGATATCAAATGTTTTAAAAATTTTAAGATAAAATTTCTGATTATTTTTCTAAGAAATTCACTTGCTTTTATCTAAGGAATAAACTATAATCTTTTGCCAGGGGAAGGAACTTTGCACAGATGAATTCAGTTCAAAGGGTATTAATTGAAGCAGACCTTACTGTAATTCAACCAATTGTTGCATTATTCAAGACAGGACAAGAAAATAACTCTTTTTATCTTATTATGATTGCTACTGACTTAAAAAAAGGTACCCCACAAAGTTTTCAATTTCGATAGTTTTTTTTTGTTGTTGCTTTGTTCACAAAAACTGATTTTCCAATATATTTAATACTGAGGACTCATTCATTTTCAATGATTTCAATTTTCCTAAATTGGGACAAAAATGCCAATTTCAGGGTACTTAAGGGCATACCATACTGTTACAGGGGAGGTAATGATGTTGATAACGTAAAATGCTATTTTTCTTGATGTCAAACTGTGACATATTGGTAAAAAATGCATTTTTCTACTGATTTTAATCATTAGCTTGAAAACAAGTATATTACCACCTCTTTTTTTAAAATGGCATTTGGCTTAATTATGAGTGAAGATTATGTGTACCAATTTTTATGAACAAATTTATAGCATACTTATGTAAAGAAGATATTCCAAATGTTATTAAAACAAACTGTTGATACAGAGATATGTCTATAGATGTAAGAAGATGTGGTATGAGTGCCAATGAGACAACTCTCCATCCAAGTCACAATAACTAAAAAGTAAACCATTATAGGTCAAAGTACGGCCTTCAACACAGAGCCTTGGCTCACACCAAACAGCAAGCTATAAAGGCCCCCCAAAAGTGACTAGTATAAAACCATTCAAACAGAAAACCAAAGGTCTAATCTAATCTATATAACAAGAGGCTCATGAGAGCCTGATATCGCTCACCTGTAATTTCAGTTTCGGGCATTTGACTTATTTGTAGATCTTACTTTGCTGAACAATTTTGTCATTTACACTTTCTCTCTTTCTATAATAATATTAAAGATAATACATAACCCAAAACTGTAAAATTTCCTAAAAATTGACTATTTCTGGGCAGTAACTTAACAATAAGTTGTCCTATTGGTCTGAAGATTACTTGACAGGTAGATCTAAATCTGTTTAACACTTTCACCTATTTCAGTTTTGCTCTTACTGCTTTAGTTTTTGAGATGAAAGCCAAAAACTTCATTTGACCTCTATATTCTATTTTTAGAAACTGCCGCCATGTTTTTGAATTGATCAAATCCCCGATTCAATCTATGAACTAGATATCCTAAGGAACATTCAATTCAATAACTCCTTAAGGGGTGAATTGACTATTTTGATCATGTTAACTTAATTGTAGATCTTACTTAGCTGAACATTTATTGCCATTTATACTTTCTCTCTTTCTATTATAATATTAAAGAAATTAACCAAAAACAGTAAAATTTAATAAAAAGTAAAATAACAGCTGTAACAAGTAACAAATAATTACTGAACTCCAAATTCAAAACGGAAAGTCTGTAATAAAAATAAACTATTTCTAACAGTAACCCAACAATGGATGTCGAACTTGTCTGAAAATTTCATAATAGACAGATTATTGGCTTTTAACTAACTCAGTAACTGTGAGTACTCTCAAATGGTACTTTCTTGTTAATTTGATCTGTTGACACAATTTGTAATTCATTTTTGTTATTCAAACTTTACTTATTTTGTGTTATATCGCCTCTCACTATTTTTAATATGTACCACCTTTGATATGTATTTAGTATCACAATAATTTAAAATAATAAATATATCATGACCCATTAATCACTTTAACTCCCTTTCACTTTTGCTCTAACTGCTGTAGTTTTGGAGCTAAAAGCCAATAAATTGCTTCGCCGAGCGCAGCTGGATACGACTGCAAAAAAAAAAATAATATTTGAAGAAATTTTCTTTTTAATTTCTGAAATCTTCAGAACAAATTGTCCCCCAATTTTTTTTAACCTCCCCACCCTTTTCCAAAAAAAAAACTTTCCCTCATAATATGGTCATAATCTCAATTCAAATTTCCAATGGTGTTTGCAACCATAATAACCCATTTAAATACATCATAAAAGACTTAAAATAGAAAATGACATACATAATCATGGCTAAAATTAAATTACCTTCATCAGCATTTTTAAAATAGTAACTTCTAAAAATAAATTGACAGCTAACCACCTCAAAACAATACAACATTTCTTTATACAGAATTTAAAAGCAGAGTAAGGGAGGTCATTCAAAATGTTGTTTGAATTACTTCCTTACACTGCTTTTAAATTATGTTTTGTACTTAAGTTATTGTCCATTAACCAGGACACCCTTGTTTTTCCCCTTTTTTGCCCCTAATTCCTAAACCGTTTGAGCCATAACCCCCAAAGCCAATTTTTACCATCCCTTTGTGGTATGGAAACTTGTGGTATCATTTCAGAGAGATCCATACACCATTCCACAAGTTATTGTCTGGAAACCAGAAAAATGCTTATTTGGGCCCTTTTTTGGCCCCTAATTCCTTAACTGTTCGGACAATAACCCCCAAAATAAATCCGAACCTTCCTTTTGTGGTCATAAAGCTTGTGTTTAAATTTCATAGATTTCTATTTACTTATACTAAAGTTATTGTGCGAAAACCAAATGTCTTCAGACGACATGGACAACGACGACGACGACGTGATACCAATATATGACTGCAAAATTTTTTGCGGTTGTATAAAAACTGCATTTGACCCCAAAAACAGTAAAATTTCATAAAAATAAACTATTTCGGGCAGTAACCCTACAATGGTGGTCCAATTGGTCTGAAAATTTCAAAGCAGATAGATCTTGACTTATTAATAAATACAATATTTATAAAGCGCATTACTGTAGATTCAGAAATTATTGCGATGTTTTTATTATTGCGAAAAATGCGACAGGGTTATAATCGCAATTATTCAAACTCGCATTTTGAAACTTTTTTTATTAATTATACAGGATTTTTCTCAATATCGCAAAAATTAAAATCACAGTTTAGTCTAAAATGACAAAATCACAATAATAAATGCATGCAATAATTTCTGAATTTACAGTTTATAATAACAACAATTACTCTTAACACAAATATAATACAAAAATACATAAAACATAAATTACAAAGCACCAACTTACAAGAATCAAACAAGCATATAAAAATTAATTTAAAAAAAAAAAAAGAAATAAAAGAAATAAAAAATGAAAAATGCATGTGCCCTAAAATATACAAAACAGTCTAAAACTAATGCAGTCAATTAAAAGTCTATAAAATCTACAAGAAATCCTTAAAAGCAGTTCGAAATAAGTGAGTCTTGAGTTGCTTTTTAAAAACATCTAAAGAATTTACACTCTGCAAGGACAATGGCAAACTGTTCCAGAGTGTAGGTGCAGCCTTGTCAAAACGCCTCTCACCGTAGCTTTTTGTTCGGACGTCATTCGGAGGATGTAAGAGCATACTATTTTCCGACCTGAGGGATCTACTGGGTTTGTAAGGCGTAATTAAATCTTAAAGGTAGCTAGGAGCCTTGCCATGCTGGGCTTTGTACACATATAAAAGAAGTTTATATAGGCAACGGTAATGTATGGGTAGCCAGTGTAACGATATTAAAACAGGCGTAATTGAGTCAAATTTCCTTTTTCGTGTAATCAAACGTGCTGCTGTGTTTTGGACCCGCTGTAACTTACTGATAATGTTGGTGTTAGTACCGTACAACAATGCATAGTCCAGCCTTGATGTAACTCGGGAGCATACTAGTGTTTTACAGGCTTCAACTGAAAGATCGAATTCGACCAATATTCTGAATTTGGTAAAAACAAGCCTTAAGGACGTACCTTGACCTATAATGGTATACTTTTATAAATTGTTACTTGGATGGAGAGTTGTCTCATTGGCACTCATACCACATCTTCCTATATCTACTTAGTGATTCCACTGGCTTGATGTTCCATATTGATGGTTTTATCAAAGTACATTCCCAGATTTTTCACACAAGAAACGTCGCTTAACACAGTTCCATCAAATGTCAGACGGAAATCAGAAAGATGCTTCAATTGATGTTTTGGTGCAAAGATGATTAATTCTGTTTTGTCTTCATTAAGTTTCAGCATGTTGGCACTCATCCAATCACCAAAATCAGACAAACATTTTTCTAGGTGTTTGGACAGATCGCACCAGTCTCCTTGCGGTCTTATGATTTGATAAACCTGAGTATCGTCTGCATACGAATGGTATGACATTCCATGGCGCCTACAAATTTCACCTACTGGTTTTGCGAAAATACAATACAGTTTCAGCCCTAAGACCGAGCCCTGCGGTACACCAAAATCGAGTTTGATATCGTCAGATTGTACTGATCCTATAGCAACACGTTAAGTCCTGTTCATAAGATTGTAACCATAGCAAAGCATCTCCGGTAACGCCAAAGGAATATTCCAAACGATCAAAAAGAATATTCATCACTTTAACTCCATGTCACTTTTGCTCTAACTGCTATAGTTTTTGAGATAAAAGAAGTATTAGGCCCTGTAGTTTCAGAGGAGAAGATTTTTAAATGTTAGCAAACATGATGAGCAATTTGTGTACAATTTTCCTGTAAAGGGCCCAGTGAGCTAAAAAGGGGAAGGGGAAGAGGGGGGAGGAGATATAAAACAATATCAGAAAGACAGCTATAAACTTGGACATAATAGCGTTAAAAACAGGACATAATAGCATTAAAAACAAGAGGCTCTCAAGAGCCTGAATCGCTCACCTGATGTTAAAAAATGCACCTTTTTTGGAGGGGGGGGAGGGGGTTATTGTTCTGAACATGTTCATGCAGATAGATCAATACTATTTTTCTCATTTACACTTTCTTCTTATCTACTATAATTTTCAAGAAAATAATCAAAATCTAAAATTTCCTAATAAATAACTACTTCTAACAGTAACCCAACAATAAATTCTCCAAATTCTCCAATTGGCATGAAAATTTCATAATAGATAAATATTTACCTAATCATCACTCTAACTCTCTTTCACGTTTGCTCTAACTGCTTTAGTTTTTGAGATGTTGAGCCAAAAACTGCATTTGACCCCTATGTTTTATTTTTAGCCATGGCGGCCATGTTTGTTGATGGATCAAAACTTCGAATACAATTTTAACCTAGATACCCTAAGGAACATTTATTTAAAGTTTGAATGTATTTGGCCCAGTAGTTTCAGAGAAGAAGATTTTTGAAATAGTTTACGAGAGACGACGAAAATTACCAAATTAGTGGCAGCAACCCAACAATGGTTTGTTTGATTTGTTTGAAAATTTCAGGGCTGGTAGATCCTGACCTGTTTAACATTTTTACCCCCTGTCAGATTTGCTCTAAATGCTTTACTTTTTGATATATAAGCAAGAAACTGCATTTGACCCCTGTGTTCTATTTTTAGTCATGGCGGCCATGTTTGTTGATGGATAAAAATTTCAGATATAATTTATAAACTAGATACCCAAAGGAACATTCATTTAAAGTTTGAAGGTAATTGGCCCAATAGTTTCAGAGGAGAAGATTTTTTTTGAAATAGTTTATGACGACAGACGACAACAGACGACAACAGACGACGACGACAGACGACGACGGACGCAAAGTGATGGCATAAGCTCACATGGGGCCCTTCGGGCCCGGTGAGCTAAAAATAACGTACAGAGGTAAATATAATAATTTTGTTGTAAGAAGTACATGTAGTACGGAAATATTTTTTACAAAATAAATAAATTTGATGTTCATAGTACGAGAACAGAATTGAAAATTATTGTGATACTAAATACATATCAAAGGTGGTACATATTAAAAATAGTGAGACGAGATATAACACAAAATAAGTAAAGTTTGAATAACAAAAATGAAATACAAATTGTGTCAACAGATCAAATTAACAAGAAAGTACCATTTGAGAGTACTTGCAGTTACTGAAAGCTAGTTAAAAGCCAAAAACAATTAATGATATAAAATCATGCATCAGAAACTATAATCAACTAAAACACATCCCAGGGATTTAGTGTTTTAACGTCATAGACAGTCAAAGAAGACATGACTTGTGCAATGCCAAAATAAAAGTATCGACTTGCAGTAAAATAGTTAGGATTTAACCTTATAATAAATATGTATAATGTTATATATAGATAAAGTAATCTCTATATACAAAATGACGTGGATGTGTATTAAAACATCCCAAAAAAATATTTGAAAAGAATACAAATCTAGTTATGTTTTAATTTTTTGATGACAAAATTAATATTTGTGCCAATGTTAACAATATTTAAAGATCTTATTACAACACTGATAAGATAACCTTTACTAATAAGTTTGTTTAAAGGTTCGATGAGTTTACACGGATCACATAGTCGATTTCCCCGCTTTAAGTACAATATTATCGTAAAATTTAGGATGTGAAATACCGTTTTTAATAAGTTTTCTACAGGTATAGCCAAATTTACTGATCAAATCTTTGTATCTATGAAAGAATTTAGTAAAAGTTTTAAGTAATTTATGGTAATGAAATCCCTGACTTAATAAATTATCAGCGATGCATTGAATACATTTGTTAAAATCTTTGACATCACTACACCCCACGGGCATAACGAACGAGTTGGAATATATAAACACCGTATGATGGAGCCAAAGGAACATCGCTGTCTAAAAATTAACAATAGGGAATGAAAAATCATCTCTTTTGTCGTAAATTTTAGTATGGAGTTTCCCTTTAGAAATTGAAATGTCTAAATCTAGAAAAGGACAACTACTGCTGTTTATGTTAGATTTATTTAAAGTAAGTTCCTTTGGACAGTCAAGGGTGTAACTTGAATAAGTTGTTAGAGAAAAATAACATACATGTGTTATTACAGATACTTTCTCTTAATCTGTAGTAACATATGTTTTTTATCAGTTAAATGTACCATAAAAATTTTTATTTTCAGTGGGCACTAGGGAATTCTTGAAACTTGCGCAGTAACTTAATACATAACCCTGAAAACTAATTTTCCAATTCAATTAATACATTTTTGATCAACCATGGTAAATCAATGAGACAAGGCTTTTAAGTGATAACTTAGCTGTAATAACAAGGCTTAGTTATTACAGGCATTTAACTTATTACATGAGACACTTGGGAATGACTAGGAAGCTTGCGCAGAACCTCATTACATGCTCTTATCATTATTTATTACAATAAATTAAAATACATTGTGATATATGTAGGAGAAAAGGCTTTGAAGAGATGTAGAGAAGCTGTAATAACACCCTTTAGTTATTACAGGCATATTTTTTCTGTAATAACATGGGTGTGTTATGCATGATTGGCAAACTATGGGCTGTTATATCTTCTAAAGTTTAATATACATAAAGACCATTATAATATCAATAGAACTAGTACACAATTTAACTAAATAAATGATGTAACATACATATGTTATCACAGATTTTTGATTTTTTAGCCCACAATAACATGTATGTTATTTTTCTCTAATAACTTATTTAAGTTAGACCTTTGACTGTTGGATAAATTTCGGTAGTATATTTAGAAAACTCTGGATTAATCAAAGCAAAAAATATCATCAAGATAATGGTAGGTATTGTTGAATGTGTCAACCAAATGTAACAATGACGTGTCTTTACAGAGTCTGGTCATAAACTGAGATTCATAGCAATACAGGAATAAATCTGCTATTAAAGGGGCACAATTAGTGCCCATAGGAATACCTACTACCTGTCGATACACTTTATCACCGAAACGTACATATATGTTGTCCAGGAGAAAATTTAAAGCATCAATCATATCTTCACATTTCCAGTAAATGTATCTAGCCTTTTTGTCGTTTTGGTAGTGCAATGCAAATATTAATTTTAAAAACAATATTTAAACAAGTAAACTATGCAAAACATTCAGTCAATGACCCATGACTTATAATGTGCAGGACAAAATGACCTTCATGTAAATTATTAGTGCCAATATTTAAAAACTGCATACCAAATACCATTGACTTATCTTATGTAGTGTCCTTTACACTAACAAAAACACAAACTAACCTGTAAACAATGTAAAAGTTTCAAAGTCAATGAACCATGATGAGGGTATGGGCCATATAATCTCTATGGAAAAGAGATTTGGAAATGCTTATACAACTGCATACCAAATATATTGACATAACATAAGTGGTTCCTCCTAAACTTATCTTATCACAAACTTTAACATGTCAGCTATACAAAACATTCAAAGTCAAGCTTAAATAAAGGTGAGCTTTATAAATTGTTTAAACTGAATTTTGATTACATATACACAAACTCTCTTTCTGAAAAATTTGAGAAAAATCAAAAATTTGTAATTGAAAGTTTTTGTGTCTATTCACCAAAAAAAGGTCCAAATATGGCTTTAAACATGTTTACATATATGGCAAATTTAATTCATAAAAACTTACTTTAAGTAACGTTTTCAGGAGCATGGTCTGCATTCTTGTATCTACTGCTGCTCTGGAATTAAACATTAATATTCAATATACATCCTGCAGTCTAGTAACAATATTTTAAGCAAAATAAACTCAGAAAATAATTTTCACCTTAAGAAATGATAAATGAATAATGCTTAATTCTAATTGGCCTATTTATGTACCAACCAAAATAGTCCCATTCTACATGGTTTTGCTGAAATACTTTTTTCACAGTTGCCACTTTAAAAATATCAGAATTGTTTAATCAATTCAGAATGAAACCACAGATAGTCACATTCAGTACTCCATAGTCAGTGCTAATGTACTGACATAATTTATCTAACATTCAATAATCATCTTTATTAAGTAGTCACTATTAGTTAAAAGGAAGTAATTAAAGATGACTGGCGCCACCTAGATTTTGCACCTAGATAATAGTTAGAAGTAAATTTATTTTCTGCTGCCCTGGTAATTAGAAATCAAAATTGAAATAGTGAGAAATGAGTGTTGGCCATTGGTGTAGAAATAGCAAGAAATTTGGACGAAACTCTATGTGACGAGCAACATTGTCTGTGCCAAATTAAGCAAGAGGTGTTCTTCATTCATACTATTTCGAAAATTACGGAACCATTGATTACCCTAAAAAAATGCCATTTTTCTATCAATAAGCTGCGGTACCATATATGATTTGCAGTTTTATTTACACCCAAAGGTGTTGATAATTCAGAATTTGACATTTTTATCAACAGATCTTTTATAGTAAAAATGCAGGACCTAAAAAGGCTACCATTGTCGCCTAAGTAAATAATTACTTCATTTCAACCTATATGTATTTTTCTCAAACATATTCTCCTAAACATTTGGATCAATGTATTAAAGATATAAGGACGACAATAGACTAGTTTCATATTACAGACTTTTGACTCCGGAATTTATATTTTGTGACAGGTTACTTACTCCGTCGTAGGGCATCCTGGTACTTGGTCAAATGGGAACTTAAAGAAGTAAAATAATGCTTACCATCAGTACAGTTTTTGGGGAAAATTAACTGTTATACGTTTTCTATACACAACAAAATCATCGGAAAACAGATAGCTTTCAGATGACCACTGACAAGACTGACAAGCCTTGAGACAGACAACCAATGACAAGACTTGGGACAGACAACCAATGACAAGACTTGGGACAGACAACCAATGGCAAGCCTTGGGACAGACAACCAATGACAAGACTTGGGACAGACAACAATGACAAGCCTTGGGACAGACAACCAATGACAAGACTTTGGACAGACAACCAATGACAAGACTTGGGACAGATGACCACTGACAAGACTGACAAGCCTTGGGACAGACAACCAATGACAAGACTTGGGACAGATGACCACTGACAAGACTGACAAGCCTAGGGACAGACAACCAATGACAAGACTTGGGACAGATGACCACTGACAAGACAGATAAGCCTTGGGACAGACAACTAATGACAAGACTTGGGACAGATGACCACTAACAAGACTGATAAGCCTAGGGACAGACAACCACTGACAAGACTTGGGACAGATGACCACTGACAAAACTTTGGACAGACAAATAAATTGCTGCAAGACAACCACTGACAAAACAATGGACAGACAAATATTTTGATGCAAAACAACCACTGACAAAACTTGGGACAGACAAATATTTTGCTGCAAGACAACCACTGACAACAAACACAGACACAAGACATGTGCAAGACAATCACTGACAAGAACATAGGACAGACAACCACTGACAAAACATGGGACAGACAAATATTTTGCTGCAAGATAACCACTGACAAAACTTGGGACAGACACAAGACATGTGCAAGACAATCACTGACAAGAACATAGGACAGACAACCACTGACAAAACATGGGACAGACAAATATTTTGCTACAAGACAACCACTGACAAGACATGTGCTCGACAACCACTGACAAGACATAGGACAGACAACCACTGACAAAACATGGGACAGACAAATATTTTGCTACAAGACAACCACTGACAAGACATGTGCTCGACAACCACTGACAAGACATAGGACAGACAACCACTGACAAAACTTGGGACAGACAAATATTTTGCTGCAAGACAACCACTGACAAGACTTGGGACAGACAAATACTGTATTGCAAGACAACCACTGACAAGACTTGGGATAGACAAATACTTTGCTGCAAGACAACCACTGAGAGACAAATATTTTGCTGCAAGACAACCACTGACAAGGCTTGGGACAGACAAATATTTTGCTACAAGACAACCACTGACAAGACATGTGCTCGACAACCACTGACAAGACATAGGACAGACAACCACTGACAAAACTTGGGACAGACAAATATTTTGCTGCAAGACAACCACTGACAAGACTTGGGACAGACAAATACTGTATTGCAAGACAACCACTGACAAGACTTGGGATAGACAATACTTTGCTGCAAGACAACCACTGAGAGACAAATATTTTGCTGCAAGACAACCACTGACAAGGCTTGGGACAGACAATATTTTGCTGCAAGACAACCACTGAGAGACAAATATTTTGCTGCAAGACAACCACTGACAAGACTTGGGACAGACAAATACTGTATTGCAAGACAACCACTGACAAGACTTGGGACAGACAAATACTTTGCTGCAAGACAACCACTGAGAGACAAATATTTTGCTGCAAGACAACCACTGACAAGGCTTGGGACAGACAAATATTTTGCTGCAAGACAACCACTGAGAGACAAATATTTTGCTGCAAGACAACCACTGACAAGACTTGGGATAGACAAATATTTTGCTGCAAGACAACCACTGAGAGACAAATATTTTGCTGCAAGACAACCACTGACAAGACTTGGGACAGACAAATATTTTGCTGCAAGACAACCACTGAGAGACAAATATTTTTGCAAGACAACCACTGACAAGACTTGGGATAGACAAATACTTTGCTGCAAGACAACCACTGAGAGACAAATATTTTGCTGCAAGACAACCACTGACAAGGCTTGGGACAGACAAATATTTTGCTGCAAGACAACCACTGACAAGGCTTGGGACAGACAAATATTTTGCTGCAAGACAACCACTGACAAGACTTGGACAAATATTTTGCTGCAAGACAATCACTGACAAGACTATGGACAGACAAATATTTTCCGGCAAGACAACCACTGACAAGACTTGGGACAGACAAATATTTTTGACAATTTCAAAGCGCATCTTTAATTGAAAAGATATTTTCTATGAAATTATAAAACAGTTGGGGAATATTATTAATGCTAGGGACCATTTCCCCTAATTGTGGAGTGCTTAAAATTTATTCAATATAAATTGAAGGATTATTGGTAGGAATATTTACCCGAATTATGGAGTGAACTATAGAAAACTTATTGATTATAAACACTGGCTATGTACATTGATGTAGGTATAGACTTTACCCTAATTCTTCTGAGGAGAACTGTGGAAACTTTCCCATTATAAACATCATAATTTCTATCTTCTGGTAGTCAGGAAGATTCTTTGCAAATTCCCCTGTAGAAAAAAAGATTATGTAATCTACATTTACCATAATACAAATGTCAGTCTAATATTTGTATCTTTTTTAAAATCAGACCATTAGTAATTATCTTTATTTCAGACAAATGAGTCTTTACAATTATAAAACTGTAAAAACAAACAAGAGGCACACTAGTGGCTGTATCACGTACTTTTGAAAAAAAATCACCCATTTGCTTATTAAGACTTTTAGATGCACATAATGCAGTTTTGCTACTCTTGTTTGGCTGATCATGTTTGCAATTCACAAGTTTGACCAAGCTCTTATAGTTTTTTTAGATAACAGTAAAAACTGCAAAATGCAACAAAATCAATATACCAGGAGCAACAGCTTTCACATTAAATAGATCTTGTCATGCTGATCATTTTTTACAGTTAACATTTTTAACCTAAATCCTACAGTTTTCACAATAGCAGCCAAAAATGAATAAAATGGATATTTCAGGGGCAATAACTCCATAGAGTTGCTTTCTAATGGCACTCAGTTATTGTCATATAACCTATAGTATTGTAGGTGTTGCTTTTCTATCAGAACTCAGTATATATTGTCATATAACCTTTAGTATTGTAGGCATTGCTTTTCTCTTAGGAATCAGTATATATTGTCATATTACCTATAGTATCGTAGGTGTTGCTTTTCTATGAGCACTCAGTATATAGTGTCATATTACCTATAGTATTGTAGGTGTTGCTTTACTATCAGTACGCAGTATTTATCTTCATATAACCTATAGTATTGTAGGTGTTGCTTTCCAGTGATATTGTTTGCCTCAAATTACATCCGAAATTCGGCTTTTTCCCCTAGAGAAAATTCCCAATTACTAAAAAAAATGGCATAAAATTCCTCCCAATATATTTTACATTTTCCCCAAACAGTGATGGCATGAGTAGTAATGTATGTAAATTTCGTATAGTGTTATTATTTAAATATTATGAAAGCGCTTTTGAGATCTGGGTTTCTGATTAGAATCATCACTGTGTTTGTAACACACGTGGTTTTCAATGTATTAAGTACCATCCTTGTTTCCGTTTCTTTCTCCTACCCAAAAAGTTCCTTTCCGGTTGAAAATGTCTGACAACCAAAATATATGTGAAAAAACTGTGCAAAAAAGACAGCAAAGGTCAGCAAAAATCAGAGATGTGTTCAACAAAAATAAACAAACTTCCCAATTTCAATAAAAATTATGCATTTTTCCCAAAAAAAACGGTAGAGGTAGTTTTGAAAAAAGACAACAATATCACTGCTTTCTTTTAGCACTTAGTATATATAGTCCATATTACCTATAGTATTGTAGGTGTTGCTTTCTTTTAGCACTTAGTATATATTGTCCATATTACCTATAGTATTGTAGGTGTTGCTTTTCTATCAGCACTCAGTATATATTGTCATATTACCTATAGTGTTGTAGGTGTTGCTTTCTATTTAAAGTACTCAGTATATATTGTCATATTACCTATAGTATTGTAGGTGTTGCTTTCTATTTAAAGTACTCAGTATATATTGTCATATTACCTATAGTATTGTAGGTGTTGCTTTCTATAGTATTGTATTTAAAGTACTCAGTAGTATATTGTCATATTACCTATAGTATTGTAGGTGTTGCTGTCATATTACCTAAAGTACTCAGTACTCAGTATATTGTTATATTACCTATAGTATTGTAGGTGTTGCTTTCTATTTAAAGTACTCAGTATATATTGTCATATTACCTATAGTATTTATGATATTATCCTCAAACTGTTCTTTTGTTTCATCATTTGTTTCTATAGAAAGCCTTAGATGTCTTAGTAAAGTGTTGATTACGTCTAACACAGAAGGTCCGATTGATCCACCAGCAGCTATTAACACCGACTCATATAATACATCTATAATACTGTTCTTTATCTGTGGCTCACTTTTAGTATGTTTATCTAAATGTTCCATTAAAGTCTGTATCACAATATAACCATACTGTTGCTGAAATAGAATAATAATTCATTTGGCAGGGTGAAACTAGTTTTTTTGAGATCTCAGCATTATAACAAAACATACATAAATATGATGATAGAACATACAGTAAAAACCATTTAAACAGCACTTAACACTAATATAATACTAACAAAATATAAACATGATAAAACAAATTATACTGCACTAAAGAATGCCTGCAGTCACTGAAACCATGATGAAAATACTAAAGGGCATATGATACAGTACAAGTAGCAGGGGCGGAAAATAATTTCTCCAAGTTAAACATGTTGTTTTCGGGAGGTTGCTCACAATATGCATCCAAATTTCCCAAAAAATACACTGACGTCATCAAATCAGTTGCTTGAATTTGTAAGTAGTGTCATCGGAAAACAGAGATGCAGTTTATGGAAACTTGAAAAATCATATTTTGGTAAATAAACAACAAGATATTTTTCTGTCACCAAGTATAGTCAATAAAGTTAGAAATTCGTATTGGGTTGTAGTACATAACAATTTTGCAGGAAAAAAAGAAATGCCATTAATAGCATTAAATAATGAGGTTTTCAGCTTTAAGGCAAAAAAAAACAAATTGTGAATTGGTTCAAAAATGTTTTGTCATAATTGCGAGAAAAAATAAACAGTAGAATTTTTCTGGATGCATTCATATTTAAAGGAAAGCTGTCTGTGACTTTCTGTCACCAATTATAGCACGATTTCACAACAACTTATCTTATTTTCCTTCAACTTGGAAATTACCTTTAAAGACTATAACTTAAGGAAAACTTTATGAAAACACGGGTGAAAATATATTTTCGTTTCAAAGTGTTGCTATTTTTTTCGACAAAGAACTGAGATATAAAATTTATATTTTATTCTAAAACATGCCAAAATCAAAGCAAAATCTTCAGAGAGTAAGTGATGAAGGTATACATTTCTTTGAATATTTGAATAGTGCATATAAAAATTCCCTTGGAGTCAAAAATTGTTAATAAAGTTAAAGAGAGATCTTTTCTATATCATAATTCATCCAATCCTTATAACTTATTGACCACAATGTTTACACAATGTATAAACAAACAGTCTAAAAGCTTGAAGCCTCTGGGGTGTTGTGTCAGAATTACACAATTGGCCCTGCTTGCTAAAAAAAGCTTGAAGCCATTTTTAGGAGTGAAAATTTGATAAAGAAAGTCTAAATAACTGTTTTTACAAAATTTTCCAAGCTCGTAATTTCGGCACAAATCAGTGGACGCTGTTCATTGTGGAATTATGGAATGGCTGAATGACAGAATGACGGACAAGGGTAAAACCATATTGCCCTGACCACTTTGTGGAGGGGACGTAAAAAAGGTTTCCCCTTTTTCTTGTCTACCAGTCTACCATTCCCTACACAAATTCACCATGTTGTAAGCTTAATTTGCAATATGCATGATATGTGAATCACACGAAGAAATTGGTAGGTTTATCAAGAATAAGTTTCCACAACAGAGATACAACCTTGACTTACCTGTACTGAGTACATTATAATCTTAAAACATTTAACAACAAAATCACTTGGAACCCATAACTTGTGGTTGTCATAATGTCTGAAAAATATAATTATCAATTGTAAGTACAAACAAATTACTAAATACACGTAACATCAGAGGCACCAAAGTCTCCATAACTTCTGATAGTTGTAATGTCTGAACTTCTACATATAATCTTAAAACCATTGACAATTGAACCACTGGTGTTATTAATTACTAGTTTTAAAGCTGGTATGACTATAAATTTGTTTATCTATGTATATTTAGATCTTGACATATAATCAATTTATTGAATGGATGGATGGACTGGTGTTAAATGTCCATAGGGAAATTGTTTGAATAGCAGGGTAAGAGCTGTGATATGAGGCCTGTTTGTACTAAACTGATTAGTATGCATGTCAGGGCAAGAGCATGTTGATATTGGTACAAGCCCCGTTTTTCACTAGATATGATTTGTATGCATGTCAGGGCATGTTACAAGGGCGGTAGCATGTTGATGTGATATCAGGTTTTTATTTATGTACTCACATCCATGTGCATGCTTGTTATTATTTATGTACTTACACCAGTAATGGATTTATGTATGTACTCACATCAGTGCTGGTTTTTAAAAATATGTACTACTATCAGCGCTGGTTTTAATCTATGTATTCACATCAGTGCTGGATTCTATTTATGTACTCACATTAGTGCTGGTTTTTATTTATGTACTTACATCAGTGCTGGTTTTTATTTATGTACTTACATCAGCGTTGGTTTTTATCAATGTACGCACATAAGCGTGGTTTTTATTTATGTATTAATAGTGTGTTGACAGTGCTGGTTTTTATCTATGTACCCACATTAGTGTTGCCTTTTATCTATGTACCCACATTAGTGTTGCCTTTTATCTATGTACCCACATTAGTGTTGCCTTTTATCTATGTACTCACATTAGTGTTGCCTTTTATTTGTGTACTCACATCAGTACTGAATTTTATAATTATATGTACTCACATTTGTGCTAGTTTTTTATTTATGTACTCACATCAGTGCTGTTCATTTTATTTATGTACTCACATCAGTGCTGTTCTTTTTATTTATGTACTCACATTAATGCTGGTTTTAACACACTTTTGATATTTCCATAAGAAGCTCTGCACACCAGATCTCTGAAGACAACTTCTGAAAGATATGCTGGGTGTTCTTCATCTTTAGGACTTTCTAAATCCACAGACATAAAACTGAAAGATGAATGTGCTATTATGATTATACAAGAATAAGAGTTTCAGAATGAACACAGCTGTCATGTTTGATAAAATAAGAATTATAATAAAATACTTAAATGTGTATTGGTGTCATGGCAGATTAAACAAAATGTGTAAGAATGTATGTTGTTGTCATGGTTATATTAAACATGTTGTCATGGTTGTAAAAGCTAAAAAGGCCAAAGTGTATCCCTTGATCATCCTTAAAGTCAAGGAACAGTAAACTTGGTAAATGGGCTATGTCACAAATTTTGCTAAAATTTTGCATACAACCTTGGCTCGTTGGATATAAATGAAAATTGAAAAAATGATGCATTTATCTCTTTTATTATCTGAAATATAACTGATTGAATTCTTTTAAAATAGGTAAACATTTGTATAGGAAGCACATACAATCGGCGAAAAACTTTCTTAAATTTGTCTTAAAATCATCAAATCTCTAGTTTCTAAGACAGATTTTTCTTATGTTTCTAATATAAACACTGAGATATAGCATAACACATCCAATCATAAGCAAGAAACACTGAAATATAACAGAACACACCCTTTTAAGAGCAAAAACACTGAGATATAACATAACAAATCCTATCATAAGCAAGAAACACTGAGATATAACATAACACAACCTATTAAGAGCAATAAACACTGAGATATAACATAACACATCCTATCATAAGCAAGAAACACTGAGATATAACAGAACACACCCTATTAAGAGCAATAAACACTGTTTTATAACCTAACACACCCTATTAAGAGCAATAAACACTGAGATATAACATAACACATCCTATTATAAGCAATAAACACTGAGATATAACAAAAAACATCCTATCATAAGCGAGAAACACTAAGATAAAACATAACACATCCTATTAAGAGCAATGGACACTAAGATATAACATAACACATCCTATTAAGAGCAATAAACAGTGAGATACAACACAACACACCCTATTAAGAGCAATAAACAGTGAGATACAACATAACACATCCTATTAAGAGAAATAAACACTGAGATATAACATAACACCCTGTATTATGAGCAAAAACAGTGAGATGTAACATGACACATCATATAAGCAATAAACACTGAGATATAACATAACACATCCTATTATAAGCAATAAAACTGAGATATAACAGAACACACCCTATTAAGAGCAATAAATACTGAGATATAACATAAAACATCCTATCATAAGCAAGAAACACTGAGATATAACATAACACACCTTATTAAGAGCAATGAACACTAAGATATACCATAACACATCCTTTTAAGAGCAATAAACAGTGAGATACAACATAACACATCCTTTTAAGAGCAATAAGTAGTGAGATATAACATAACACATCCTATTAAGAGCAATAAACACTGAGATGTAGCATCACACACCAAATAAGCAATAAACACTGAGATATAACATAACACACCCTATTAAGAGCAATAAACACTGAGATGTAGCATCACACACCAAATAAGCAATAAAAACTGAGATATAACATAACACACCCTATTAAGAGCAATAAACACTGAGATGTAGCATCACACACCAAATAAGCAATAAACACTGAGATATAACATAACACACCCTATTAAGAGCAATAAACACTGAGATGTAGCATCACACACCAAATAAGCAATAAACACTGAGATATAACATAACACACCCTATTAAGAACAAAAAACAGTGAGATATAACATAACACATCCTATTAAGAACAAAAAACAGTGAGATATAACAGAACACACCCAAATAAGAGCAATTAACACTGTGATATAACATAACACATCCTATCATAAGCAAAAAAGACTGAGATATAACATAACATACCCTATTAAGAGCAAGAAACACTGAGATATAACATAACACATCCTATTAAGAGCAATAAACACTGAGATATAACAGAACACACCCTATTTAGAGCAATAAACACTGAGATATAACATAACACATCCTATCTTAAGCAAGAAACACTGAGATATAACATAACACACCCCATTAGGAGCAATTACAATAAGATATAACATAACACACCTAATTAAGAGCAATGAACACTAAGATATAACATAACACATCCTATTAAGAGCAATAAACAGTGAGATATAACAGAACACACCCTATTAAGAGCAATAAACACTGTGATATAACATAATACATCCTATTAAGAGCAATAAACAATGAGATATAACATAACACATCCGTTTTAAGACCAATAAACAGTGAGATATAACAGAACACACCCTATTAAGAGCAATAAACACTGTGATATAACATAACACATCCTATTAAGAGCAATAAACAATGAGATATAACATAACACATCCGTTTTAAGACCAATAAACAGTGAGATATAACAGAACACACCCTATTAAGAGCAATAAACACTGTGATATAACATAACACATCCTATTAAGAGCAATAAACAATGAGATATAACATAACACATCCGTTTTAAGACCAATAAACAGTGAGATATAACAGAACACACCCTATTAAGAGCAATAAACACTGAGATATAACATAACAAATCCTATCTTAAGCAAGAAACAATGAGATATAACATAACACATGCTATTAAGAGCAATAAACACTGAGATATAACATAACACTTCCTATCTTAAGCAAGAAACAATGAGATATAACATAACACATCCTATTAAGAGCAATAAACACTGTGATATAACATAACACATCCTATCTTAAGCAAGAAACAATGAGATATAACATAACACATCCTATTAAGAGCAATAAACACTGAGATATAACATAACACATCCTATCTTAAGCAAGAAACAATGAGATATAACATAACACATCCTATTAAGAGCAATAAACAGTAAGATATAACATAACACATCCGTTTTAAGACCAATAAACACTGTGATATAACATAACACATCCTATTAAGACCAATAAACAGTGAGATATAACATAACACATCTGTTTTAAGACTAATAAACACTGTGATATAACATAACACATCCTATTAAGACAGATAAACACTAAGATATAACATAACATACCCTATTAAGAGCAAGAAACGCTGTGATATAACATAACACATCCTATTAAGACCAATAAACAGTGAGATATAACATAACACATCCGTTTTAAGACCAATAAACACTGTGATATAACATAACACATCCTATTAAGAGCAATAAACAATGAGATATAACATAACACACCCTATTAAGAGCAATAAACAAAGAGATATAACATAACACACCCATTTTAAGAGCAATAAACACTGAGATATAACATAACACACCCTCTTTAAGACCAATAAACACTAAGATATAACATAACACACCCATTTTAAGACCAATAAACACTGAAATGTTACACCCTATTATGAGGCTTGTCTACGGGTAAAACACAATAAAGGGAACAGTAAGGTTGCACTTTGAGGCCAAAAACAAAGGTCAACACAATAGAAACAAAAATTGTGATCTTGAATAAGTAATGTTTGAAATTTATAAAACTCATTTGGTTAGTAGAAAAAACAATGAAAAGTGTTTTATTTTCTATTTTGTATGGGGTAAGGTAAGTGCTGGTTACGGACACTACTTGTAAAATTAACCTCTAGAAATTTATGTCTTTAATGAACTATCCAAAGTCTTTTTGCATAATTAAAATTCCAATGCAATTTATTAACAAAATACAAACCTAAAATACACTGTTTTCACAGAGAATGAGAGATATGTCTCGCCTTTTTGTAATTTTGATAATGCAAATGTTGAAATTAAAATAGCAATACTTTAACATGTAAGTTTATATGCAACTATTCAAAGTCAATGAACCATGACTGAAGGTACATGGCTGAACAATCTCCAATGTCAATACAACTGCATACCAAATATCATTGACTAATCATAAGTCTTTCCCTTTAAACAAACCTACACACAAACATTAATTTGTAAACTATGTAAAAGTTTCAAAGTCAATGAACCATGATGAGGGGGTGGGGCTTTATAATCTCCATGGAATTAAGACTTGCAAATGCCAATAAATTTGCATACCAAATATCATTGACATAACATTAGCAGTTCATCTTAAACTGATCTAATCACAAACTAATACATATAAACTAAGCAAATGTTTCAAAGTTAATAGACCATGACTGAGGGGGCAGGGCCAAATATTCTCAATGGAAATGAGATGTGCTAATGCTTATACAACTGAATACCAATTAACATTGGCCTACCACTAATGGTTCCCCTTGAACTGACCTAATCACAAACTAATACATGTAAACTAAGCAACATTTTCAAAGTCAATAGACCATGACTAAGGGGGTGGAGCCAAATAATCTCCATGGAAATGAGATATGCCAATGCTTACACAACTGCATACCAAATATCATTGACCTACCACTAGTGGTTCTCCATAAACTGACCTAATCACAAACTAATATATGTAAACTAATTTTACTAATTCCTAAACGGAAGATTTTATATACACAGAAGAAGAAGTATACTTAACAACAAAATTATTTTCATTTACATGTGTATAAAATGACGCAGGTTTTTTCAAAAGTGATGATTTTCTAAAAATTGTTTAACATTTCACAGTGGTATCATACTTTAACTTTGTTTAAACCTGTTTATTTACTTTTGACCTGAATTATTTATCCCTTATAATTTTTATTAACTATGTATTTGCATTCAGGTATCACAGATCAAATTTATTCATTCATTGTGTGTTAATTTACGTTTTTTGATTGAGTTAAGCCTTCCAATTGATATTTTATAGTGTGTCTTTCTATGTTGTGATGATATACTATTGTTTCAGAAAAGGGAGAAGGTTTGGTACCATTAAAACGTTTAATCCAGCTGCAAATGTTTGCACCTGTCCTGACTCCTAAGTCAGGAATCTGATGTACAGTAGTTGTCGTTTGTTTATGTAGTTCATATGTGTTTCTTGTTTCTTGTTTTTATATAGATTAGACCGTTGGTTTTCCCGTTTCAATGGTTTTACAAATTTTTGGGGCCCTTTATAGCTTGCTGTTCGGTGTGAGCCGTACCTTGACCTATAATGGTTTACTTTTATAAATTGTTACTTGGATGGAGAGTTGTCTCATTGGCACTCATACTTCATCTTCCTATATCTAAGCAAAAGTTTCAAAGTCAATAGACCATGAATGAGGGGGCAGGGCCAAATAATCTCCATGGAAATGAGATGTGCCAATGCTTATACAACTGCATACAATATATCATTGACCTACAACTTGTGGTTCACCATAAACTAGACCTAATCACAAACTAATACATTGTTGACGCCGCCGCCGTCGTCGTCGTTGCCGATGCCGGAAACAGCATACCTATGTCTCGCTTTTTGACTTCGTCAAGGCGAGACAAAAATCACAGGAATAAAGTTTAACTTTAGCATGCTACAAAATTATACTCCCTTTCTAAATAAGTAAAAAAGGATTATTGTAAGAACAACACCTTTCTTAAAATGGAAGACTATATACATGTAGCCCATCAAAATCATTAAGAGTTGACCTTCTATTCATGGGAATATAAATCACAGCAGTAAATGTTTTCCTTACATAAATGGTATCTAAAATAAACTCAGTAAGTTATTTGAGTTACGGACACTACATTGATCGTATAATGTTTATAATTTACTCAATATGAATAACTTTTCATGGGTAACATATTAAGTTTGTGTATTTTTTATTGTGTACATTTTTTAACAAAAGAATGACCCATGATTGTAAATAAATATATGTAATTAAAGTTATTTACATGTAAACATACATGACATGTTGACATGGATGGGACCAAGTATATCATTTCAGATGTGAAGTAAAACCTTAAACATATCTAAACAAAGTAGGTGCTATGCATTTAAAGGAATGATAAAAAGATATATTTCTGAAAAGAAAATCCTTAGAATTACATTTGTTGATCGGAAAAAAAGAAATGTTGATGGTTACGGACTGGCTACTTTTTCCAATAATTTTCTAAAAGTAATACACTTTTTGTGGATTTAAGGGTTGCCATGTCCACAGAACTACATGAAATAAATGTTTTTCTATCATAAGACACTACCAGAATTGTAGATGAAACAAAATAAGCATACTTTACCTTCAAATATACTTGAGTTCATTAAATTAACTTTTTAGTGTATTTTATAAAATGTCATATACTAATGTCCAGTACAGATCTTTAACAAATGTACATGCTAGTATACATGGTATAAATCAATTGAAGAAAGAAAAAATGTAACTAGAGGCTCTCAAGAGCCTGTGTCGCTCACCTGTATTTACTGATGCTTTTGAAATCATGTAAAATAAGGTTAAAATCATAATTAATAGCATTAGATATTAGATATTATAATGATATCTAAGATAATAACAAAAAACTGCAAAATTTCTGTAAAATTACTAACTCAGGGGCAGCAACCCAATAATGGGTTGTCGGATTCTTCTGAAAATTTCAGGGCAGAAAAATCTAAATCTGATGAACATTTTTGCCACTGTCAGATTTGCTCTAAATGCTTTAGTTTCAGAGCTATAAACCAGGGCTTCCAAAACGGTCGTATTTTCCGGACATGACCGATAAATTATAAAAAATATGACTTGTTGTGTCAAACCTGAAACGGACATTTAACGTAGGTTTGACATTTTATATTGAATTTGGAAAAAAATTGAAGTTTTTGCGATCTTTTTGACCTGACCTTTTGCCTTAAACAGCCACATTTCCGGTCATAAAAGTGACATGGTGAATAAGTACTATCAAAACAAACCCTACTTTAATACCCTCTCATTACAATCAAGGTTAATTAGTTGTCAGACAGTTGAAATTTACCTGTTCAGGTGACAGGTAAACTAATATGTACCAGACTTTGATAGGTCTATTTGAGGTTATTTTCATAAATTAGAGCGGTTTGCATCTAATTAATTTAATCAAAAAGATTTAAATCGTCATATGTATGTGTATAAATATGATTTGATGAAAATTTTCAAAAGGTAGTTATAAACGTTTTAAGCGAAAAAAATCGTCAGGACCACGTTGTTTGAACAAAAGTACACGCGTGCGCATGTGCTCAGTTGTGAGATTTAATTATGCATCTGAATTCTTCAAAAATGCTAAAATTATCATGATACCTTTATCTAACGTTCATTTCAAGTATTTTCTTGAAGAAATAACGTTGGAAAGAGCTACTTAAACTCGATTGTGCTTTGTAAACGTACACGTATTTTTTGTATCCGACTCTGGTCCGTGTTTTACCATTGTCAAGTCAACATCCGCTATAAGAAAATATACCTTCAAAAACGAACGTAAAGATTTTGACAACGTAATTTTGCACAAATAAAGATTCTAAGGCAGATATTAGTATGCTAATGTTGCACACTTCGAATGATCCACTGTCAATTTAACAGTTTACGTCAGTACATTGAATTTGTATCAAAAGTCAAGTTTAATATCGTTTTTATGTCAATCATTGATAAGCATGATTGCCTTTTGAAATTTTGTTACGTAGTCTTAAGGGATCAAAATCGGGATAAGACAAAAAATGTCCGGCTGGCACAAATATTTTTTGGAAGCCCTGATATAAACCAAAAACTGCATTTTACCCCTATGTTCTATTTTTAACCATGTCGGCCATGATGGTTGGAAGGCGGGGTCATCAGACAAATTTTTTAAACTAGATACCCTAATAATGATTAAGGCCAAGTTTGGTTAAATTTGTCTCCTTAGTTTCAAAGAAGAAGATTTTTGTAAAAGATTACAAAAATTTACGAAAAATTGTTAAAAATTGACTATAAAGGGCAATAACTCCTAAAGGGGTCGACTGACAATTTTGGTTATGAGACTTATTTGTAGATCTTACTTTGCTGAACATTATTGCTGTTTACAGTTTATCTCTATCTATAATAATATTCAAGATAATAACCAAAAACTGCAAAATTTCCTTAAAATTACCAATTCAGGGGCAGCAACCCAACAACGGGTTGTCAGATTTGTCTGAAAATATCAGGGCAGATAGATTTTGACCTGATAATCAGTTTTACCCCGTCAGATTTACTCTAAATGCTTTGGTTTCAGAGATATAAGCCAAAATCTACAATTTACCCCTATGTTCCATTTTTAGCCATGGCGGCCATCTTGGTTGGTTGGTGGGGTCATAGGACACATTTTTAAAACCAGATACCCTAATGATGATTGTGGTCAAGTTTAGTTAAATTTGGCCCAGTGGTTTCAGAGGAGAAGATTTTTGTAAAATCTAACGACGACGGACGACAGACGCCAAGTGATGAGAAAAGCTCACTTGGCCCTTCGTGCCAGGTAAGCTAAAAACCATAAAAATAATCATGAAGATGAATTTTCTTAACCTAACATTACAAAAGAACTCATCTTTTGAGTTTATGACAAACTGATACCAAAATGGGGTTTTACAATAAGATTTTTCTGGTTTCAAATTAGTATGTCAAGGATAAATATCAGCTCAAATATTTATAACAGTTATCTGTTTTCATAATTTTTTTTAATTTTTAATCAAAAGACAATGATGATGCAGCAAAGTAGACATCATAGAACCTAGAAATTAAGCCTATTTTGATGAAATAAAAATATTTGTAATATCATGGTTACGGACACTACATCATTTTTGTAGTGTCATTTTAATAATTGTCATTTAATAATCTGTAAATGGTAACATGAGAAAAGATTATTACACTTACTGTTAAAAAGATTTTAAAGATAAAAATAATGTAAAGTTTGAAGCGCAACCGCAGAACATCTGAAAATGACCATTTTTGGACCACTAATCTCACTGATAGAATCTTAAAATTTTAAACGAGGTTAAAACATTCAATGTCAAATATTAAAAACAGAAAACTGGCATCTATGATTCATTTAAGTTAGCTTTAGAGCTTACATAACAAAGACCAACTGTAAATGTCCTCGTTATTGTGTTTCACCCGCTAATTAAATCAAAGAGCTGAAGAGTTCTGAGGGGAAAGACGGCCATTGTTTCTTTTTTTTTGGGGGGGGGTATCTTTTGATAGTCTTCATATAAAGAATGAAAAAAAAGAACACCTAGAATATGTAGAAAGGTTGACAATATTGAAATCAATTGTTGTGTAATGTAATTTCGTTTCCTTAGTTAAGGATTCAATTTGGACCAATGGAAGAGATCTGCATCTTCTAAATCAAAACATTCGATTAAAGTTGAAAGTCAATTATCTAAAATTCAACTGAATTCTATCATTTAACAACTACTACAATATTTTTTAAAATTTAATTATGTACCACTGAACTGCAGGCTAGGGCCATTTTCCTTTTTTTGTGACAGTACTCTAAGATTTTATTTTTTTTTCTCAAGAAAGTGAGGACTGAAAAATCTATTCAGTTTTAAATTTCCATTGATAAAGTTCCCAGTTACAACTCTCATCACAGGGATACAGGTACTAATAAAAACCAATATGATTGATGTAAACTGTGTGAAGCTTGTTTCCAAATCCTACATTTTGATATATTTGTAAATTTCATGAATAAATAGGTTCAACCTACAAAATGCAACATTTTTAATCATTTTTTTTTTTACCATTACAATGATTATGTTGGTACACAAAATTTAGTTTTAATGGAAGACTATTAATCATATACTAAATGTCACATTTTAAGTGTTCTGATACATTAACTTTTATTTTAGTGGATTATTACTCATCAATTGAGGTGCTCCTGTATTGGAGGGAGATTCTCAAAACAGAATTTTACAGAAAAAATGAAAACTGTCGTTTCTCTCCCCAATCTCATGTATCCCCACGGCCATTGTTTACTGTGAAAGTTACAAGTTGACCTACAAATTAAAGCATTGCATGTTGATGTTTGAATCATCTATAGCAAACATAATTATGTTCAAATTGAACAAATACCAATTTTAGATTAGTACACGAACTCTGAGAATGATTTAAATAATCAGTAAAGGATATCCCTGCTTCTACGTAGTGTGGCATTCCAACAATGACGTCACTATAATGTAGGTTGGATATATTTAGAATATCTCGTCATTCTGATTCTTCTGGATTGTAAAAGAAATGTAAATAGTGTAAGGGAGAGCTGAAGATACGATAATTTTGCGAGAAACAGAAGGGAAATGTGTTAAAAAGTGTTTAAAGTCAATCTATTCATTTGTGTGTCTCCTTCTCATCAATCTCAGTAAGATTTTTGGGGGGGTTTTCCACACTATAAAAACAAAATGAATGACGTGAGGGGATGTCAGTCTGGTCAACCACATAGGGGATTGACGGCTTGAAGCCGTCTTTCCCCAAAAACCATATTAACATCCCTTTGGCTTGCATGTAATACTTACTTAGGGTTATGCATGTTAAACAACAACGATGGAACCATTTTATCCATGTGTATAGACTCCCAAATATTTACTTGTAAATCATCTGATACAGTCTTTCTAACTACACCCTGCAGACCTCTTAAACCAGCATTACGTATTCTGGAAGTACATGGAATAATTTTATTATTGTCATAATTACACCTATACCAGCATTATAGATTCTGTAAGAACTTGGAAATATCTATTATTGACATAATTACACCTATACCAGCATTATAGATTCTGTAAGAACTTGGAAATATCTACAATTGTCATAATTACACCTATACCAGCATTATAGATTCTGTAAGAACTTGGAAATATCTATTATTGTCATAATTACACCTATATACCAGCATTATAGATTCTGTAGGAACTTGGAAATATCTATTATTGACATAATTACACCTATACCAGCATTATAGATTCTGTAAGAACTTGGAAATATCTATTACTGTCATAATTACATCTATACCAGCATTAAATAAATGCTCCGCTGGGCACAGCTTGATACGACCGCAGAGGTCCAACCCTGAACAGTTGGGGCAAGTATGGACACAACATTCAAGCTTGATACAGCACTGAATTTGGATTGTGATTAAATATTTGACACAGCATAGGTTTCTGACACAGAATGAATGTGGTCTAAGAACTTAGAAATTTTTAATTTACCTATTCAAACCATATCATTATTACTTGCTTTTATACATAAATCAGAAATAACCAATTTAAAATGGAAAATTTTAAAGAAAAAAAATGAAAAAAATCCCCTCAAATTTTTGAACCCCTTACAAATCTCTCCCCAAACTCAATCCCAGCCTTCCTTTGTGGTATGGTACCTTGCAGTACAATTTCAGAGAGATCCGTACACTTGAACACAAGTTATTGTCTGGAAACTAGAAAATGCTTGTTTTTGGCCCTTTTGGCCCCAAATTCCTAAATGTTTGGCAATTACCCCAAACTCAAACCAAGCTTTCCTTTGTGATATGGAACCTGGTAGTACAATTTCATAAAGATCCATAAACTTACACACAAGTTATTGTCCTGAAAATGCTTGTTTTTGCCCTTTTGCCCCTAATTCCTAAAACTTTCAGGCAATTACCCCAAAATCAATCCCAGCCTTCCTTTGTGATATGGTACCTTGCAGTACAATTTCAGAGATCCATACTTGAACACAAGTTATTGGAAACTAGAAAATGCTTATTTTGGCCCTTTTTGGCCCCTTATTTCTAAACGTTTTGGGCAATTACCCCAAAACTCAATTCCAACTTTCCTTTGTGATATGGAATCTTGTAGTACAATTTCAGAAAGATCCATACACTTACACACAAGTTATTGTCATGAAACTAGAAAATGCTTGTTTTTCCCTTTTGGCCCCTTATTCCCAAAATTTGGAGGTAATTACCCCAAAATCAATCCCAGCATTCCCTTTGTGATATGAAACCTTGTAGTACAATGTCAGAGAGATCCATGCACTAACACACAAGTTATTTCTGGAAGTTACAAAATGCTTATTTTGGCCCTTTTGCTTAATTCCTTAACTGTTGGTACCATAACCCCAAAATCAATCTCAACCTTCATTTTGTGGTATTGTTACAAAATGCTTACCTTAATTCCTTAACTGTTGGTACCATAACCCCCAAAATCAATCTCAACCTTCATTTTGTGGTATTGAACCGTATGGTAAAATTTCATAGAGATCAATTCACTTAAACTAAAGTTAGAGTGCGAAAACCAATGTGTCTTGGACGACGACGTCACGCCAATCATACCAATATTTGCGGTCGATAAAATGAAAACAACACATTATAAATTTAATGCGTCCAAAGCGCTTTTCTGGATTTACCTTCATCAGGAATGCTCAATGTATAAATCCGAAACATTTGAAGAGCTATATAATCAAAAATGACCTAAAATAATAGCCAAATCCTTCTAAGGCCAACTTTGCCTGAGGGCGTTGAAACCTTAGCTTCTTTACAATTCAAAATCTATAAACTGGCAAATTTACAAAGGTTTGTTATTAATCATGTCAATAACGAAGTACTGACTACTGAGCTGATGATAGGTATTGACCCAGTGCTGTAAAAAATGAAAACAACGTAGATTCTGTAAATATATGCAGTTATTGTAAACTGCATAGAAAATGAAAGGATATGGAGTAAATGTACATGGGACAAAATCGCACACAATACATAGAAAACATAGAAAATTATCAATGAACAGGGCTTTTATTCCTGTTCTTCATCTTGACAGTTGACGAGGGTCTTCAACAATGAACAAATCATTCATACCCTACAACAAGGTCAAGACGGCCCCTAGCGTCGACTTAAGCGGTACTATTGATAAAAATAAAGTAATTTTGAAAGACATCGATCGCCGCTAAAATATGCCTTGAAGTTACACATGTCGGGAGCGGTCAATGAATTACATAATTTATAATTACACTTAAAGCAAGTATGTGATAGGAATAACCTTCATAAAGTATTCTAATATGAAGACTAATTAATAGACAAATTCCATGAACATTTAAGCTAATTTTACATAATAAGTTACCATAATCTCCTATATTTTCATTTAACTACTGCTTCTTTGATCTTTGCAGTTTGTTTTAAGTTCAACGTAATGTACTATTGCTAACAGTATCTGAATAAAAGCCTTAAAGGCTGTTAAAGCAATTGCTGCCTAGTTAATGTTTTTGTGACTTTTATCTTACATGTAAAAGAATTAAACCTGACAGGAGTCTTGTCTAGTGAGAAGTAAGGATTTTTAACGGAAAGTCCTATTTACAATGTTTTACATCCCAGGGGGAAAACACATTTACCCGGCTTATGGTCGAGGCAAATATATTTGTGGAAACATATAACTCCTGAAAAAATCATAATAGATTAGCCCCCTTGTAGGGTGTTTATTACTGGGCAATAATTTACCTGACAATCCACCTGGCACAATTTTCTTTTTTGTTTTTCTTTTAATTTTCATTATCATAATTGGTTTAAACTTGACCATTCAGCTGACTATTTCAACTATCATGATGTGAGTGTTCTAAAAAACTATGGTTTTTTTCAGAATATTATTATGTCTCTGTTCATACATACCGATTAAAGATTTGAAGATGGAACCGGCTTCTGAAATTTTCATGAAATGCACGTTAACTATCACTTAACCTGTGAACTGGCTCACGCTTTACCCCTTTCAATAATATTACTATTGACATAGCCGTGTAAAATATATAACAACAGATTTTCAAATAAAAAATTTTCAGTTAAAAGTTTCATGAAGTCATAGTAAATACGCTTGACATGATGAAACATTATAAAAGTTTTGAGTTTAATTATGACAATAAGAAACACTTTTTCAGTTGAATGTTATGATTTTAAAAACTTCAAAATATCAAACACAAAACTTTTTAATTCCCGAGAATTCCAGATAATCATTTTCAATTGCCTAGAGGGTCATTATGACATTTGACACTGTCTCGATAAGTAATCTTGATCAGTTGATTATTATATCACTTGTTTACAGAGTCTATCAGTATCAATCAGCAATTAAGGAAGCCCTTAATAAATAACAGGGCCCGTAATTTCATGAAAGTATTAAAAACGTGTAAATTGTGCTACTTTTAAAACAAATAATGTGAGATTAGATTATTACTATAATGTGCGTAGTGATTTTAGGATAATTTTATGAAGGAACAAGAGCAAATTGACCTCTTTTTTAATATTAAATCAACAACTGACATGATTCAATATTTTGTTGAAACATCTCAAGAACGAAATCGCAGGTATAAAAAATGCACTTTTTTAATCGGACTTCTGTCTTCTTTGATAGTCAAACAGTTGTCACCTTATATACAAAAATACATCTACTAGAACATATGATTAAGCTTCACAAACCCACTGTTGTTTTTCAACTATTAATATATGTCATAAGAAAACATACTTATACATATAGGGTTTTTAGAATAACAGACAAGGAATCTGCACAAAAACTTAGAGTCACAAAAATAGCTATACACCATAGCATTAAAGCAATTAATTTAAAAATGGATCAAATCACAAAAAAGTTAATGTTGACCAATGAATCATGAAAAGAGGTCAAGGTCAAAGGAACTCTGCCAGATGGTTATATAACTTTTATATAGTTTAAGCAGTTGCTAAACCATGAAAGTCAGGTCAATAACACTGTACATATGACAGATGGAAATTTGTAACATAAGTCATATGTATCTACAAGATTAGCATCCCTATTTCTTACATTCTGCAACTTTTGTTGAAGGCAGGACAAAACTGACCTTATCATGAAAAAACTTAAAATTGATCACTGAACTATGAAATTAGTTAAATGTTATGTGAACCCTGTCTGACAGACAAGGGTATGCTTTCTCAGACAGTTTATGACATTTTCACTGTGTTACTTAAGTCTGGGAGAACATGATTTATCTATTACTTATTATTTGTATTGAAATAGCTTTCAGTAACTGCAAGTACTCTTAGATCTCTACTTTGTGTTGAAATAGCTTTCAGTAACTGCAATTACTCTTAGATCTCTACTTTGTATTGAAATAGCTTTCAGTAACTGCAATTACTCTTAGATCTCTACTTTGTGTTGAAATAGCTTTCAGTAACTGCAAGTACTCTTAGATCTGTACTTTGTATTGAAATAGCTTTCAGTAACTGCAAGTACTCTTAGATCTCTACTTTGTGTTGAAATAGCTTTCAGTAACTGCAAGTACTCTGAGATCTCTACTTTGTGTTGAAATAGCTTTCAGTAACTGCAATTACTCTGAGATCTCTACTTTGTATTGAAATAGCTTTCAGTAACTGCAAGTACTCTTAGATCTCTACTTTGTGTTGAAATAGCTTTCAGTAACTGCAAGTACTCTGAGATCTCTACTTTGTGTTGAAATAGCTTTCAGTAACTGCAATTACTCTGAGATCTCTACTTTGTATTGAAATAGCTTTCAGTAACTGCAAGTACTCTTAGATCTGTACTTTGTATTGAAATAGCTTTCAGTAACTGCAAGTACTCTTAGATCTCTACTTTGTGTTGAAATAGCTTTCAGTAACTGCAAGTACTCTTAGATCTCTACTTTAGTAGTGTTGAAATAGCTTTCAGTAACTGCAATTACTCTTAGATCTCTACTTTGTATTGAAATAGCTTTCAGTAACTGCAAGTACTCTTAGATCTGTACTTTGTATTGAAATAGCTTTCAGTAACTGCAATTACTCTTAGATCTCTACTTTGTGTTGAAATAGCTTTCAGTAACTGCAAGTACTCTTAGATCTGTACTTTGTATTGAAATAGCTTTCAGTAACTGCAAGTACTCTTAGATCTCTACTTTGTGTCCATTGTCTTTATGTTTGAGTTGTCCCTGAATGTGACCGACCCATTTTGACTTATCACCGGGTTTGTACTTACATGAGCAACAAGAGGGGTACCACATGTGAAGCAGTTCTAGACTAGAGCCCCTGAGATCACCCCCAGTTTTTGGTGGGGTTCGTGTTGCTCAGTCTTTAGTTTTCTATGTTGTTTTTAGTGTACTGTTGTTTGTCTGTTGGTCTTTTTCAGCCAATTTTGACTTATGAGTTTCCCTTTTGTATCTTTTGCCTCTCTTTGTCATTTGTGCTTCTGGCTGATCTGATTAGTCAATCCATTTACAACTGATTTCTACAGTTTTTTCTTATATTGTGCTGTTTACACCACTGTCTAACTGGTTAGAGGGGGTTGAGCGCTCAGTAATATATTCAACCCCACAATATTCTATATGTGCCTGTCTCAAGTCCTGTAATTTAGTTGTTGTTGTTGGTTGTTGTTTATCATTTATTGTTTTGTCATAAATCAGGGTTAGAATTAGTGTTAGGGTTAACATAAATCAGGGTTAGAATTAGTGTTAGGGTTAACATAAATCAGGGTTAGAATTAGTGTTAGGGTTAACATAAATCAGGGTTAGAATTAGTGTTAGGGTTAACATAAATCAGGGTTAGAATTAGTGTTAGGGTTAACATAAATCAGGGTTAGAATTAGTGTTAGGGTTAACATAAATCAGGGTTAGAATTAGTGTTAGGGTTAGAATTAGTGTTAGGGTTAACATAAATCAGGATTAGAATTAGTGTTAGGGTTAACATAAATCAGGGTTAGAATTAGTGTTAGGGTTAACATAAATCAGGGTTAGAATTAGTGTTAGGGTTAACATAAATCAGGGTTAGAATTAGTGTTAGGGTTAACATAAATCAGGGTTAGAATTAGTGTTAGGGTTAACATAAATCAGGGTTAGAATTAGTGTTAGGGTTCACAGAAATCAGGGTTAGAATTAGTGTTAGGGTTAACATAAATCAGGGTTAGAATTAGTGTTAGGGTTAACATAAATCAGGGTTAGAATTAGTGTTAGGGTTAACATAAATCAGGGTTAGAATTAGTGTTAGGGTTAACATAAATCAGGGTTAGAATTAGTGTTAGGGTTAACATAAATCAGGGTTAGAATTAGTGTTAGGGTTAACATAAATCATGGTTAGAATTAGTGTTAGGGTTAACAAAGATGTAAAGTCATGTTATGTTTCTCTTTTCTAATGAGTGACAAGGCTAAAGGTAGCAGTTAGGGTATTATTTACACTAACCAATTCTTATAAGTTCTAGAGTAAACAGGCTAGAGGTTAGGGTATTAATTAAACTCACCAATTCTTATAAGTTTTAGAGTAAAGAAACTAGCTATAGAGGTTAGGGTATTATTTAAACTCACCAACTATAAGTTTTAGAGTAAAGAGGTTGGAGATTAGGGTATTATTTAAACTCACCAATTCTTATAAGGTTTAGAGTAAAGAGGCTAGAGGTTAGAGTTTTTTTTTTTCACTCAGCAATTCTTCTGAGTGTTAGAGTATAAAGGATAGAGGTTAGGGTATTATTTATACTCACCAATTTTTTACAGGATTAGTTATAATATTTACAATATCTAACTGAGTACTAGATATGGTAACCCAATAGAAAAGTGTCACATTTAAACCCGATAAAGTTCTCACAAATATGCACATCTTGCCTCCTTGGTATCTTGTGAATCTTTTCTGTAAAATTGTCCTTAATTTCCCCCCCAGTGACAACAGATACATGCTACCAATATCCTGTCTTAATTTCCCCCCAGAGACAACAGATACATGCTAACAATATCCTGTCCTTCATTATTACATCTTATCTACACTGAGACAAAAGAGACATGCCATCAACTTCTTATCCTTAATTATCGTACTTGTCTACATTGAAACCTTTCCTTTATTCAACATAACCAACATATATTGAGACAATATAGGCATCCTGTCCTTAACTACCCAATCCCATCTACATAATACAATAAAAACAAGCTACCAATTTCCTGTCCTTAACTACGTACCCAATCCCATCTACATAATACAATAAAAACAAGCTACCAATTTCCTGTCCTTAACTACCCAATCCCATCTACATTAATACAATAAAAACAAGCTACCAATTTCCTGTCCTTAACTACCCAATCCCATCTACATTAATACAATAAAAACAAGCTACAAATTTCCTGTCCTTTATTACCAATTCCATCGACACTGAGACAATAGAAACATTATACAAACTTTATATCCTTAACTATCCTATACGGAATAAATAGAGAGATGCAATCAACTTTCTATACTTGGTAACCCTCTCCAACATCACTGAGACAATAGAGACATGCTAATGACTTCTTATCCTTAATGACCCTACCCCACCCTCACTGAGACAATAGACATGGTAGCAACGTCCTATCCTTAATTACTCCCACCCCACCCTCATTTAGACAATAAAGACATGCTAACAACTTCTTATCCTTAATTACCCTCACCCACCCTCACTGAGACAATAGAGACATGCTAACAACTTCATATCCTTAATCACCCCATCCCGTCCTCACTGAGACAACAGAGACATGCTATCAACTTCCTATCCTTGCCTACCCCAACCCACCCTCACTGAGACAATAAAGACATGCTAATAATATAAGATTTAATTTTACCTTTGACTCATTGTCAATTGTCCAGATCTAAAATGACACATGGGACAATTTAATTGAGGGATGAAAACGAAATTTGAAATTAAATATTACTAAATTTCAAATACTATTCATACATCTAACTGGTGTAAATAAATGTAAACTATTACTTGACATAATGATCAATCAGCTGACCAATCAGGTGACAAGGGTAAAACATAATGACCAATAAGGTGACAAGGGTATGACATAATGACAAACCAGGTGACAAGGGTATGACATAATGACAAACCAGGTGACAAGGGTGTAACATAATGACCAATCAGGTAACAAGGGTATGACATAATGACCAATCAGGTGACAAGGGTATGACATAATGACCAATCAGGTGACAAGGGTATGACATAATGACCAATCAGGTGACAAGGGTATGACATAATGACCAATCAGGAGACAAGGGTATGACATAATGACCAATCAGGAGACAAGGGTATGACATAATGACCAATCAGGTGACAAGGGTATGACATAATGACCAATCAGGTGACAAGGGAATGACATAATGACCAATCAGGTGACAAGGGTATGACATAATGACCAATAAGGTAACAAGGGTATAATATAATGAGACAACTCTCCACCAGACACAAAATGCAATAGAAATCTTAAAAACTATAGGTCACTGTACCGCTTTCAACAATGAGCAAAACCCATACAGCATATATATATAGTAAGCTATAAAGACTCCGAAATTAATAATATATAACAATTCAAACAAGAAAACTAACGGCCTAATTTACTTTGTTTTAATGCTTTGATTTCTACACTTAATATTATTGCATCATTTATAGATTGCAATAACTACTTACTTTGTATTTAATGCAGTGTTTTCTACATTCAATATTATTGCATCATTTATAGATTGCAATAACTACTTACTTTGTATTTAATGCAGTGTTTTTTACATTCAATATTATTGCATCATTTACAGATTCTAATAACTACTTACTTTGTTTTAATGTTTTCATTATCTTTGCCACAATGACACATTGCACTAAATTTTGATACAAAGAAATCATATCGTCTGTGGTATGAAGGGTTATCTTCTTCTATATTGGCAAACTTTACAAACTGAAAGAATATATGTATAACTAGTAATACCGGGTACACATAATTAGTTATATAAATAAATCGAGTTGCCTGTGGGAGGAAAGATGCCTTCCTATTTATCAGCAAATTTTTCAAACTGAAAAAGTATATTCAAAACAAGTTATACAAATAAATCATGTTGTCATTGGAAGGAAAGATGTCCTCCTCTACATTGACAAACTTACAAACTGAAAAAAACACATGAATATTTATAGGTTTCATAATTAGTGAGACTAGGATACATGTATATAACTATTTAATTCCAATATAATAATAAACAATCTTTTTGAAAGTTTATTACTGAAATTAAATAACAAGATTATATTTATAATGTGAAATTCAATTCTCACAAGTTAAAGCTTCCCTTCAAAAATTAGTACACTTACAATACTGAGAATAAAAGTATCAGAAAACAGCTGTACAACTATTTAAAAAATATGACAGTCATTTTCAAGCTTCTTTGATGCAACAGAATGGAATCGACATAAAAAAAAAGATTTTCTAGTGAAACATATGAGTGCTTTGTATATTATTGAAGAAATCACAAATCCCTATTGATAAGGGTCCAAAGTTACCTTCAAAGTCACCATTAGCAAAACTATAAGCCAAAGGAAATGTCTCAGTTTTGTAACACGTTGCAGGATAGGCCAACCAAGTTAACACATTTTTCGTTTCACTTATTCATAGCCTACTACACAGTCTGTCGTTCAGTGGTTGTCATAGGTTTACGTCTGTCATATTTGTTTTTCGTAAATTGTTTTGTTAAAAATTTGGCCTTGAGTTTTCTCGTTTGAATTGTTTCCCTCTTTCATGTCAGGGCCTTTTATAGTCCACTATATGGTATGGGTTTTCCCATTGTTGAAGGCCATACTGAGGCCCATAATTGCTACTTCCACTTCATTTTAACTCTGGTAGATAGTTGTCTCATTGGCAATCATACCACATCTCCTCATTTTTATACATATATAAAATGCACATTAATATCACAAAAAATATCAAATAATCTGACTTTAAAGACTTTAAATTGTGTTTTCTCAAAAACCTGTCCTACTAATTTTCTTTAAAAGTTATATGTTGTTACCACTAAAATTTCCATTTTATTCATTCACAATTTATAGGGATCATGGAAGTAGTTTTTGCTGTATAAATCATTTAATTGTAACTATTACATAAAAAAATCACAGAAAAATAAGATTTTGATGCACAGCATAGTCATAACCTTATGCTTACTGTTTCCTTATGATGCTTCCTTCACTGTGCAAAAGATTCAACTTGTAATAACTCAATTAACAAGTGCAGTGACTTCCTATAATTTCATTTCAATAAAACAGAAATTTCAGTAGCAATAGATATATCTCTTCAAGATACTTTTAAGACTTGATTTTGAGAAATTATAATTCAATGTCCAATAGTTACCTCTAATCTATATATTTGCACTTCTTTTTTTCAGAATTTAATTTGCTTTCCTCAAAAATAATGAAAGTTACATATACCATTTTTTATATTCATATTCAATATGTCATGCTCTATACCTACCTGCATGTACATGCAAGTTTCATGAGAATCAGTGTGATAGGCCATTTATGTACCTGTTACCTTAAATCATGAAGGTACCTCCACAGTCAGACAAGACAAGAGACAGATTAATGCTGGAGTGCAGACTGAACAGTCATTGGTATAGAGTAGAGAAGAGACAGATGACATGCTGGAGTGCAGACCGAACAGTCATTGGTATAGACTCGAGACAGATGACATGCCTCAGTGGAGACTGAATAGTCATTGGTATAGAGTAGAGACTGATGACATCCTGGAATGCAGACTGAACAGTCATTGGTATAGAGTAGAGACAGATGACATGTTGGAGTGCAGACTGAACAGTCATTGGTACAGAGTAGACAGATGACATGCTGGAGTGCAGACTGAACAGTCATTGGTATAGAGAAGAGACAGATGACATGCACAGACTAAACAATCATTGGTACAGAGTAGAGACAGATGACATACTGGAGTGCAGACCGAACAGTCATTGGTATAGACTCGAGACAGATGACATGCCTCAGTGGAGACTGAATAGTCATTCGTATAGAGACTGATGACATCCTGGAGTGCAGACTGAACAGTCATTGCTATAGAGTAGAGACAGATGACATGCTGGAGTGCAGACTGAACAGTCATTGGTATAGAGTAGAGACAGATGACATGCCTCAGTGGAGACTGAATAGTCATTGGTATAGAGTAGAGACTGATGACATCCTGGAGTGCAGACTGAACAGTCATTGGTATAGAGTAGAGACAGATGACATGCTGGAGTGCAGACTGAACAGTCATTGGTACAGAATAGACAGATGACATGCTGGAGTGCAGACTGAACAGTCATTGGTATAGAGAAGAGACAGATGACATGCACAGACTAAACAATCATTAGTACAGAGCAGAGACAGATGACATGCTGGAGTGCAGACAGAACAGTCATTAGTATAGAGACAGATGACATGCTAGAGTGCAGACTGAACAGTCATTGGTACAGGGTAGACAGATGACATGCTGGAGTGCACCCCGAACAGTCATTGGTATAGAGTAGAGACAGATGACATGCTGCAGTGCAGACTGAACAGTCATTGGTACAGAGTAGAGACAGATGACATGCTGAAGTGCAGACTGAACAGTCATTGGTACAGAGTAGAGACAGATGACATGCTGGAGTGCAGACTGAACAGTCATTGGTACAGAGTAGAGACAGATGACATGCTGGAGTGCAGACTGAACAGTCATTGGTGAAAAGTAAAGACAGATGACATGCAGGAGTGCAGACTGAACAGTCATTGGTATAGAGAAGAGACAGATGACATGCTGGAGTGCAGACTAAACAGTCATTGGTATAGACTAGGGATAGATGACATGCTGAAGTGCAGACTGAACAGTCATTGGTACAGAGTAGAGACAGATGACATGTTGGAGTGCAGACTGAACAGTCATTGACACAGAGTAGAAACAGATGACAAAATGGAGTGCAGACTGAACAGTCATTGGTTTAGACTAGAGTAGAGACAGATGACATGTGCAGACTGAACAGTCATTGGTACAGAGTAGAGACAGATGACATGTGCAGACTGAACAGTCATTGGTACAGAGTAGAGACAGATGACATGCTGAAGTGCAGACTGAACAGTCATTGGTACAGAGTAGAGACAGATGACATGCTGGAGTGCAGACTGAACAGTCATTGGTATACACTAGAGTAGAGACAGATGACATGCTGGAGTGCAGACTGAACAGTCATTAGTATAGAGTAGACAGATGACATACTGGAGTTCAGACTGAACAGTCATTGGGTATAGAGTAGAAACAGACGACATGCTGGAGTGCAGACTGAACAGTCATTGGAATAGACTAGAGTAGAGACAGATAAGTTACAAAGGAATCCTGGAGCACAGACTGAACAGTCATTGGTATAGAGTAGAGAAAGATGACATGCTGGAGTGCAGACTGAACAGTCATTTGTATTGAGTAGAGACAGATGACATGTTTGAGTGTAGACTGAACAGTTATTGGTATAGAGTAGAGACAGATGACATGCTGGAGTGCAGACTGAACAGTCATTTGTATTGAGTAGAGACAGATGACATGTTGGAGTGTAGACTGAACAGTTATTGGTATAGAGTAGAGACAGATGACATGCTGGAGTGCAGACTGAACAGTCATTGGTACAGAGTAGAGACATATGACATGCTCGAGTGCAGACTGAACAGTCATTGGCACAGAGTATAGACAGATGACATGCTGCAGTGCAGACTGAACAGTCATTTGTATTCAGTAGAGACAGATGACATGCTGCAGTGCAGACTGAACAGTCATTTGTATTCAGTAGAGACAGATGACATGCTGGAGTGCAGACTGAACAGTTATTGGTATAGAGTAGAGACAGATGACATGCTGGAGTGCAGACTAAACAGTCATTGGTACAGAGTAGAGACAGATGATATGCTGGAGTGCAGACTGAACAGTTATTGGTACAGAGTAGAGACATATGACATGCTCGAGTGCAGACTGAACAGTCATTGGTACAGAGTAGAGACAGATGACATGTTATCTTCAACCTAAATATTATATCAGAATAGAAGTTGAAAATAGCCTCTTTCTTCACTTACTGATTGTGTAGCTAACACTTGTAAGTCAGGGTCATCAGATTCCAGCAGTTTCTGTACCATCTTCAGGAAACTTTCCACAAACAAGTTTAGTGAATGGGAGTGGCAGGCTACTAACAGCTGGTCTAAAGCATCCATACTGATAAATACATATCTGAAACAAAATAAAATGTTATTGCAAATAAATATATAAAACAAGATTCCTTACAATTAGTGGTTCCCCCTAAACTGACCAAATCATATACTACATTGACCAACCATTAGTGGTTCCCCCTAAACTGACCAAATCATATACTGTAAATTCAGAAATTATTGCGAATAATGCGACTGGATAAACATCGCAATAATAAGAACTCGCATTCTGATATGTGACAGATATAACTATATGCAGCTTTTCCACAAATCACAATAATTAATCTCACAATTTTGTCCATTCTGCAAAAATCGCAAAAATAAATGCACGCAATAATTTCTGAATTTACAGTACTACATTGACCAACCATTAGTTGTTCCCCCTAAACTGACCAAATCATATACTACATTGACCAACCATTAGTGGTTCCCCCTAAACTGACCAAATCATATACTACATTGACCAACCATTAGTGGTTCCCCATAAACTGACCAAATCATATACTACATTAACCTACCATTAGTGGTTCCCCCTAAACTGACCAAATCAAATACTACATTGACCAACCATTAGTGGTTCCCCCTAAACATGCTAAACTTACTACATTGACCAACCATTAGTGGTTCCCCCTAAACTGACCAAATCATATACTACATTGACGTACCATTAGTGGTTCCCCTAAACTGACCAAAACATATACTACATAGACCTACCATTAGTGGTTCCCCCTAAACTTACTACATTGACCTACCATTAGTGGTTCCCCCTAAACTGACCAAATCATATACTACATTGACGTACCATTAGTGGTTCCCCTAAACTGACCAAATCATATACTACATAGACCTACCATTAGTGGTTCCCCCTAAACTGACCAAATCATATACTACATTGACCAACCATTAGTGGTTCCCCCTAAACTGACCAAATCATATACTACATTGACCAACCATTAGTGGTTCCCCCTAAACTGACCAAATCATATACTACATAGACCTACCATTAGTGGTTCCCCCTAAACTGACCAAATCATATACTACATTGATGTACCATTAGTGGTTCCCCCTAAACTGACCAAATCATATACTACATTGACCTACCATTAGTAGTTCCCCCTAAACTGACCAAATCATATACTACATTGACCTACCATTAGAAGTTCCCCCTAAACTGACCAAATCATATACTACATTGACCTACCATTAGTGGTTCCCCCTAAACTGACCAAATCATATACTACATTGACCTACCATTAGTGGTTCACCCTAAACTGACCAAATCATATACTACATTGATGTACCATTAGTGGTTCACCCTAAACTGACCAAATCACATACTTCAATGACCTACCATTAGTGGTTCCCCCTAAACTGTCCAAATCATATACTACATTGACCTGCCATTAGTGGTTCCCCCTAAACTGACCAAATCATATACTACATTGACCTACCATTAGTTGTTCCCCCTTAACTGACCAAATCATATACTACATTGACCTACCATTAGTGGTTCCCCATAAACTGACCAAATCATATACTACATTGACCTACAATTAGTTGTTCCTCCTAAACTGACCAAATCATATACTACAATGACCTACCATTAGTGGTTCCCCCTAAACTGACCAAATCATATACTACATTGACCAACAATTAGTGGTTCCCCCTAAACTGACCAAATCATATACTACATTGACCTGCCATTAGTGGTTCCCCCTAAACTGACCAAATCATATACTACATTGACCTACCATTAGTTGTTCCCCCTTAACTGACCAAATCATATACTACATTGACCTACCATTAGTGGTTCCCCATAAACTGACCAAATCATATACTACATTGACCTACCATTAGTTGTTCCCCCTAAACTGACCAAATCAAATACTACATTGACCAACCATTAGTGGTTCCCCCTAAACTGACCAAATCATATACTACATAGACCTACCATTAGTGGTTCCCCCTAAACTGACCAAATCATATACTTCATTGACCTACCATTAGTGGTTCCCCCTAAACTGACCAAATCATATACTACATTGACCTACCATTAGTGTTTCCCCCTAATATGACCAAATCATAAACTACATTGACCTACCATAAGTGGTTCCCCCTAAACTGACCAAATCAAATACTACATTGACCAACCATTAGAGGTTCCCCTAAACTGACCAAATTATATATTACCTTGACCAACCATTAGTGGTTCCCCCTAAACTGACCAAGTCATATACTACATTGACCAACCATTAGTGGTTCCCCCTAAACTGACCAAATCAAATACTACATTGACCTACCATTAATGGTTCCCCCTAAACTGATCAACTCATATACTACATTGACCTACCATTAGTGGTTCCCCCTAAACTGACCAAGTCATATACTACATTGACCTACCATTAGTGGTTTCCCCTACACTGACCAACTCATATACTACATTGACCAACCATTAATGGTTCCCCCTAAACTGACCAACTCATATACTACATTGACCAACCATTAGTATAGGATTTCTATCCAACAGTCTTAGAAGGTTCAATCTTTCATGGTAAAGACCTTTCTATCCAACAGTCTCAGAAGGTTCAATCTTTCATGATATGAGAGCTTTCTATTAAACGGTCTCAGAAGGTTCAATCTTTCATGATATGAGGAGCTTTCTATCAAACGGTCTCAGAAGGTTCAATCTTTCATGATATGAGAGCTTTCTATCAAACGGTCTCAGAAGGTTCAATCTTTCATGATATGAGAGCTTTCTATTAAACGGTCTCAGAAGGTTCAATCTTTCATGATATGAGAGCTTTCTATTAAACGGTCTCAGAAGGTTCAATCTTTCATGATATGAGAGCTATCAAACGGTCTCAGAAGGTTCAATCGTTCATGATGTGAGAGCTTTCTATTAAACGGTCTCAGAAGGTTCAATCTTTCATGATATGAGAGCTTTCTATCAAACGGTCTCAGAAGGTTCAATCTTTCATGATATGAGAGCTTTCTATTAAACGGTCTCAGAAGGTTCAATCTTTCATGATATGAGAGCTTTCTATTAAACGGTCTCAGAAGGTTCAATCTTTCATGATATGAGAGCTTTCTATCAAACGGTCTCAGAAGGTTCAATCTTTCATGATATGAGAGCTTTCTATTAAACGGTCTCAGAAGGTTCAATCTTTCATGATATGAGAGCTTTCTATCAAACGGTTCCAGAAGGTTCAATGTTTCATGGTATGAGAGCTTTCTATCAAAAGGTCTCAGAAGGTTCAATCTTAGCTTTTTATCAAAAGGTCTCAGAAGGTTCAATCTTTCATGGTATGAGAGCTTTCTATCCAACAGTCTCAGAAGGTTCAATCTTTCGTTGTATGAGATCTTTTTATCAAACGGTCTCAGAAGGTTCAATCTTTCATGATATGAGAGCTTTCTATCAAACGGTCTCAGAAGGTTCAATCTTTCATGGTATGAGAGCTTTCTATCAAACAGTCTCAGAAGGTTCAATCTTTCATGGTATGAGAGCTTTCTATCAAACAGTCTCAGAAATGCAGAAGGTTCAATGTTTCATGGTATGAGAGCTTTCTATCAAACGGTCTCAGATGGTTCAATCTTTCATGGTATGAGAGCTTTCTATCCAACAGTCTCAGAAGGTTCAATCTTTCGTTGTATGAGATCTTTTTATCAAACGGTCTCAGAAGGTTCAATCTTTCATGGTATGAGAGCTTTCTATCAAACAGTCTCAGAAGGTTCAATCTTTCATGGTATGAGAGCTTTCTATCAAACAGTCTCAGAAATGCAGAAGGTTCAATGTTTCATGGTATGAGAGCTTTCTATCAAACGGTCTCAGAAGGTTCAATCTTTCATGGTATGAGAGCTTTCTATCCAACAGTCTCAGAAGGTTCAATCTTCGTTGTATGAGATCTTTTATCAAACGGTCTCAGAAGGTTCAATCTTTCATGGTATGAGAGCTTTCTATCAAACAGTCTCAGAAGGTTCAATCTTTCATGGTATGAGAGCTTTCTATCAAACAGTCTCAGAAATGCAGAAGGTTCAATGTTTCATGGTATGAGAGCTTTCTATCAAACGGTCTCAGAAGGTTCAATCTTTCATAGTATGAGAGCTTTCTATCAAACGGTCTCAGAAGGTTCAATCTTTCATGATATGAGAGCTTTCTATTAAACGGTCTCAGATGGTTCAATCTTTCATAGTATGAGAGCTTTCTATCAAACGGTCTCAGAAGGTTCAATCTTTCATAGTATGAGAGCTTTCTATCAAACGGTCTCAGAAGGTTCAATCTTTCATAGTATGAGAGCTTTCTATCAAACGGTCTCAGATGGTTCAATCTTTCATAGTATGAGAGCTTTCTATCAAACAGTCTCAGAAGGTTCACAAGGTGTCATTGTGGTACAATAGTGAAATGAAGGTTCAAAGTCCCATAACTCCCATAGCAATGGTTGGATTAAAATGTCTGTATGATATGGTCAACAACACATGTTGGTAAACAATTCTACTAAGTATGAGTGCTTTCTGGCCTCAGGAGAAGGGTTCACAAGGTGTCATTGTTATAATACTCCAAAAAATGCTAAAAGTAAAAGTCCAATAACTCTCATAAAATATGGGGATATAATATGATCAACTACTCATGATGGTAAACTTTTCTACCAAATACTACAGACTCAGAAGAGATATATGTGAATAAACCTTACCCAATCCGCCTTCGCTGTAAGTCTCTTCCTAGCTTTTGTTCCAGATAAGCTCCAATTCGATCAAGTTTTTCTGAGTTAGACATGGCATAGTATGTTAGTTTGTCCATGTTGTTTTTAACAAGTCCATCCTAAAGTAGAGATTACATAATTAATGCTTCAGGAAAATCAAACAATATATATTTTTTCACTTAATTGATTCTGGTAATATCAGGAAAGTCATTACAAATTCACTGACTGTATGTTTTTGTTTAACTTTTCCTGGACTATTCTATAGGTATTTACAGTTACACATGTTCCTTACAAAAATGAATTAGTTTTTTCCTGGACTATTCTCTAGGTATTAAGACATGTTCGTTACAAAAATGAATTAGTTTTTTGTCATTCAACAAATGTTTTTTTACTGAAATATTAATAAACCATACCAATTTACATAATTTCATTTTTGGTTTGTTTATGTTGTTGTTTCTTAATATTCTGTTTCCGTGACATTGACACATCTACTTTTACTTTTAAAGCCTATAAAAATCTACAGTTTTATACATGTTATAAAGCTCATGCAATTGAAAAGGATCTTTTTGTTATTTTTTCAGACAATTTCTTCTTTACTTAATATTACCTATATCTGAAGTAAACCTCTGGGTTACTTGATCAATCTTACCTCTGGGTTACTTGATCAATCTTACCTCTGGGTAACTCCAATCTTACCTCTAGTTTACCTGATCAATCTTACCTCTGGGTAACCTGATCAATCTTACCTCTGGGCTACTTGATCAATCTTACCTCTGGGTTACCTGATCAATCTTACCTCTGGGTTACCTTATCAAGCTAACTTCTGGGTCACCTGATCAATCTTACCTCTGGGTTACTTGATCAATCTTACCTCTGGGCTGCATGATCAATCTTACCTCTAGGTTACCTGATCAAGCTTACCTCTGGATTACTTGATCAATTTTACCTCTGGGTTACCTGATCAATCTTACCTCTGGGTTACTTGATCAATCTTACCTCTGGGTTACATGATCAATCTTACCTCTGGGTTACTTGATCAATCTTACCTCTGGGTTACTTGATCAATCTTACCTCTGGTTTACCTGACCAATCTTACCTCTGGGTTACTTATTCAATCTTACCTCTGGGCTACCTTATCAAGCTAACTTCTGGGTCACTTGATCAATCTTACCTCTGGGTTACTTGATCAATCTTACCTCTGGGCTGCATGATAAATCTTACCTCTAGGTTACCTGATCAATCTTACCTCTGGATTACTTGATCAATTTTACCTCTGGGTTACCTGATCAATCTCACCTCTGGGTTACTTGATCAATCTTACCTCTGGGTTACTTGATCAATCTTACCTCTGGGTTACCTGATCAATCTTACCTCTGGGTTACTTGGTCAATCTTACCTCTGGGTAACCTGATCAAGCTTACTTCTGGGTCACTTGATCAATCTTACCTCTGGGTTACTTGATCAATCTTACCTCTGGGCTGCATGATCAATCTTACCTCTAGGTTACCTGATCAATCTTACCTCTGGATTACTTGATCAATTTTACCTCTGGGTTACCTGATCAATCTTACCTCTGGGTTACTTGATCAATCTTACCTCTGGGTTACCTGATCAATCTTACCTCTGGGTTACTTGGTCAATCTTACCTCTGGGTAACCTGATCAAGCTTACTTCTGGGTCACTTGATCAATCTTACCTCTGGGTTACTTTATCAATCTTACCTCTGGGTTACTTGATCAATCTTACCTCTGGGCTGCATGACCAATCTTACCTCTTGATTACCTGATCAATCTTACCTCTGGGTTACTTGATCAATCTTACCTCTGGGTTACCTGATCAATCTTACCTCTGGGTTACCTGATCAATCTTACCTCTGGGTTACTTGATCAATCTTACCTCTGGGCTGCATGACCAATCTTACCTCTGGGTTGCCTGATCAATCTTAACTCTGGGTTACTTGATCAATATTACCTATGGGTAACCTGATCAATCTTACCTCTGAGTTACTTGATCAATCTTACCTCTTGGTTACCTGATCAATCTTACCTCTGGGTTACTTGATCAATTTTACCTCTGGGTTACCTGATCAATCTTACCTCTGGGTTACTTAGTTAATCTTACCTCTGGGTAACCTGATCAAGCTTACTTCTGGGTCACTTGATCAATCTTACCTCTGGGTTACTTGATCTATCTTACCTCTGGGTTACTTGATCAATCTTACCTCTGGGTTACTTAGTTAATCTTACCTCTGGGTTACTTGATCAATCTTACCTCTAAGTTACCTGATCAATCTTACCTCTGGGTTACTTTAACAATCTTACCTCTTGGTGACTTGATCACTCTTACCTCTGGGTTACCTGATTAAGCTGATTTCTGGGTCATCTGATCAATCTTACCTCTGGGCTACTTGATCAATCTTACCTGTGGGCTGCATGACCAATCTTACCTCTGGGTTACCTGATCAATCTTACCTCTGGGTTACTTGATCAATCTTACCTCTGGGTTACCTGATCAATCTTACCTCTGGGTTATTTATCAATCTTACCTCTGGGTTACTTGATCAATCTTACCTCTGGGTTACCTGATCAAGATAACTTCTTGGTCACCTGATCAATCTTATCTCTGGGCTACTTGATCAATCTTACCTCTGGGCTGCATGACCATTCTTACCTCTGGGTTACTTGATCAATCTTACCTCTGGGTTACTTGATCAATCTTACCTCTGGGTTACTTGATCAATCTTACCTCTGGGTTACCTGATCAATCTAACCTCTGGGTTACTTATTCAATCTTACCTCTGGGCTACCTTATCAAGCTAACTTCTGGGTCACCTGATCAATCTTACCTCTGGGTTACTTGATCAATCTTACCTCTGGGCTGCATGATCAATCTTACCTCTAGGTTACCTGATCAATCTTACCTCTGGATTACTTGATCGATTTTACCTCTGGGTTACCTGATCAATCTTACCTCTGGGTTACTTGATCAATCTTACCTCTGGGTTACTTGATCAATCTTACCTCTGGGTTACTTGATAATTCTTACCTCTGGGTTACCTGATCAATCTTACTTCTGGGTTACTTATTCAATCTTACCTCTGAGTTACCTTATCAAGCTTACTTCTTGGTCACCTGATCAATCTTATCTCTGGGTTACTTGATCAATCTTACCTCTGGGCTGCATGACCAATCTTACCTCTAGGTTACCCAATCAATCTTACCTCTTGATTACTTGATCAATTTTACCTCTGGGTTACCTGATCAATCTTACCTCTGGGTTACTTGATCAATCTTACCTCTGGGTTACCTGATCAATCTTACCTCTGGGTTATTTATCAATCTTACCTCTGGGTTACTTGATCAATCTTACCTCTGGGTTACTTGATCAATCTTACCTCTGGGTTACTTGATAATTCTTACCTCTGGGTTACCTGATCAATCTTACCTCTGGGTTACCTGATCAATCTTACCTCTGGGTTACTTGATCAATCTTACCTCTGGGCTGCATGACCAATCTTACCTCTGGGTTGCCTGATCAATCTTAACTCTGGGTTACTTGATCAATCTTACCTATGGGTAACCTGATCAATCTTACCTCTGAGTTACTTGATCAATCTTACCTCTTGGTTACCTGATCAACCTTACCTCTGGGTTACTTGATCAATTTTACCTCTGGGTTACCTGATCAATCTTACCTCTGGGTTACTTAGTTAATCTTACCTCTGGGTAACCTGATCAAGCTTACTTCTGGGTCACTTGATCAATCTTACCTCTGGGTTACTTGATCTATCTTACCTCTGGGTTACTTGATCAATCTTACCTCTGGGTTACTTGATCAATCTTACCTCTAAGTTACCTGATCAATCTTACCTCTGGGTTACTTTAACAATCTTACCTCTTGGTGACTTGATCACTCTTACCTCTGGGTTACCTGATTAAGCTGATTTCTGGGTCATCTGATCAATCTTACCTCTGGGCTACTTGATCAATCTTACCTGTGGGCTGCATGACCAATCTTACCTCTGGGTTACCTGATCAATCTTACCTCTGGGTTACTTGATCAATCTTACCTCTGGGTTACCTGATCAATCTTACCTCTGGGTTATTTATCAATCTTACCTCTGGGTTACTTGATCAATCTTACCTCTGGGTTACTTGATCAATCTTACCTCTGGGTTACTTGATAATTCTTACCTCTGGGTTACCTGATCAATCTTACTTCTGGGTTACTTATTCAATCTTACCTCTGAGTTACCTTATCAAGCTTACTTCTTGGTCACCTGATCAATCTTACCTCTGGGTTACTTGATCAATCTTACCTCTGGGCTGCATGACCAATCTTACCTCTAGGTTACCCAATCAATCTTACCTCTTGATTACTTGATCAATTTTACCTCTGGGTTACCTGATCAATCTTACCTCTGGGTTACTTGATCAATCTTACCTCTGGGTTACCTGATCAATCTTACCTCTGGGTTATTTATCAATCTTACCTCTGGGTTACTTGATCAATCTTACCTCTGGGTTACTTGATCAATCTTACCTCTGGGTTACTTGATAATTCTTACCTCTGGGTTACCTGATCAATCTTACTTCTGGGTTACTTATTCAATCTTACCTCTGAGTTACCTTATCAAGCTTACTTCTTGGTCACCTGATCAATCTTATCTCTGGGTTACTTGATCAATCTTACCTCTGGGCTGCATGACCAATCTTACCTCTAGGTTACCCAATCAATCTTACCTCTTGATTACTTGATCAATTTTACCTCTGGGTTACCTGATCAATCTTACCTCTGGGTTACCTGATCAATCTTACCTCTGAGTTACTTGATCAATCTTACCTGTGGGTTACTTGATCAATCTTAACTCTGGGTTACTTGATCAATCTTACCTCTGGGTTACCTGATCAATCTTACCTCTGGGTTACTTGGTCAATCTCACCCCTGGGTAACCTGATCAACTTACTTCTGGGTCACCTGATCAATCTTACCTCTGGGTTACTTTATCAATCTTACCTCTGGGTTACTTGATCAATCTTACCTCTGGGCTGCATGACCAATCTTACCTCTTGGTTTCCTGATCAATCTTACCTCTTGGTTACTTGATCAATCTTACCTCTGGGTTACTTGATCAATCTTACCTCTGGGTTCAGTGGGAATATATTATCAACAAGTCTTTTGTAGCGTGGTTTTAAACATGCACATCCAAAACAAACTGAAATTATATAAGAAATTTATTAATATTTTATTTAAACAGATGCATGCAAAGAGATTTGAAATTACAAATTATTACAAATCTTTAAACAACAGCAACAGAAAACTAGAGGCTCTAAAGAGCCTGAGTCTCTCACCTTGGTCTATGTGCATATTCAACAAAGGACACTCTCCAACATTGAAGACAAGAATAGAATTCATGACAAAAATTTGTTTTGTTGATCTTGTATTGCTGATCATTTAGTCTGTTTAGTTTCTCTCTATCTTCTTTAGTTTTTGCTCAAAACACAAAAGAGGGTAAAAAAAATTCTCATTTAAGGGCAATAACTCCTATAAAGAGTGACAGTTAACTTACTATATTGGCAAAATTTGACGTGTTAGTAGATCTTGCTTTGCTGATCATTTTTGTAATTTGAAGTGTCCATTTATCTATTATAATTTTTATCATACAAGGTAAAACGCAAAAAAAATGGTAAAAAATGTAATTAAATGGCAATAACTCCAATAAGAGTCGTTGGACAAATTCCGTCATATTGGCTTAATTGTAGATCTTGTCTTGCTGATAATTTTTGTTTATTTAAGTTTCTATCTATCTATTATAAATTTTAAGATATAAGGCAAAAACACCAAAAAAATTGGTAAAAATCATCATCAAAGAGCAATATCTCTAATAAGGAGTCGACTGACGATTTCGACCATCATGACCATGAGACTTATTTGTAGAACTTGTCTTGCTGATCAATTTTGCTCATTTAAGTTTTCATTTATCTATTATAGTTTTCAAGATATAAGGCAAAAATGCAAAAAATTGGTAAAAATCATCATCAAAGGGCAATAACTCTAATAAAGTGTCGACTGACAATTTTGACCATGTTGACTTATTTGTAGAACTTGTCTTGCTGATCATTTTTGCTACTTAGAATTTCTCCCGATCTATTATAATTTTCAAGATAATAAGCAAAAACAAGAGGCAGTCAGAGTGACAGCAAACCAGATTTTTTAACATTTATTTGTATCCTGGCATTTTTCAATATCACAAGGACCATAACTCCTGAACGGTAAAAGTGACAATCATCAATATTGAACTTGACCTCCATTTTGTCATCAGTAACAACATATTAAAATTTTAAAAGTTTTGGTTAAACTGTTCATGAGTTAAAGCACGGACATAGCTGGAAACACCATTTTTCAATCTTTCAAGAACCATAACTCCTGAACAGTGAAAGTGAAAATCATCAATATTGAACCTGACCTCCATTTTGTCATCAGTAACAACATATTAAAATTTGATAAGCTTTGGTTAAACAGTTCATGAGTAAATGCACGGACACTGTTTGGCAGCCGCCCCCACCCCCCGGATGCCCGCTGCCATACATCCCCAAATCAATAACCAATTTTTACCTCGTAAATTCAGTTAATGAAAAAAAATGGTAAAATTTATAATTTAAGAGCAATAAAATTAACTCCTATAAAAAGTCGTCTGACAGTTCTGACGTATATGGACAATTGGTAAAGCTCAATATTCTAAACATTTTTGCTATGTCAGATTTTCTCTTTTCATAAGGGTTTTCAAAATAACAGACAAAACTTTTTACCCCTATGTTCTATTTTTAGCCATGTCGGCCATTTTGGTTGGCAGGCGGGGTCATTGGACACATTTTTTAAACTAGATACCCCAATGATGATTGTGATTGGTTAAATTTGACCCAGTAGTCTCAGAGGAGAAGATTTTTGTAAAGGCAACAGACGACGACAGACAACAACGGACGCCAAGTGTAGAGAAAAGCTCACTTGGCCCTTTATATCACGGTCTGTAAATTTAATCAAATACAAAGAAAAGATAAATTGAGATCTTTTCCAGACAATGTATGAAAAAATGTGTTGTATGTCAGTAAAAAAACCCACATATTCTCAGTAAATTGAAAACATCTTAACAAATATATACTGAGACAATAGATACAAAATCTTAACAAGAGTGCACACGCTGAAATGTCTCGCCTTCTTTACTAACCATTGATTTTATGTTGATAGTCCTAAATATAAAGCTTTACTACAAGTAACACATAAACTTAACATGATCCAAGAAAATGAGGTCAAGGTCAGATAAACCAAACGAGAAATACATGTACACCTTACAATCATTCAATAAACCAAACTAGTAATTTTGGGGCCCTTTATAGCTTGTTGTTCGGTGTGAGCCAAGGCTCCGTGTTGAAGGCCGTACATTGACCTATAATGGTTTACTTTTATAAATTGTTATTTGGATGGAGAGTTGTCTCATTGGCACTCACACCACATCTTCCTATATCTATATAGTTGACCTATTGCTAATAGTTTCTAAGAAACAGTCTTAAACAAGAAAACTTAACATTGACCAATGAACCATGAAAATGAGGTCAAGGTCAGGTGAACCATGCCAGACAGACATGTACAGCTTACAATCAATTTATGCATTAAATATAGTTGACCTATTGCTTATAGTATCTAAGAAAAAAACTTAACCATGAAAACTTAACATTGACCAATGAACCATGAAAATGAGGTCAGAGAGTCAGATGATACCTGCCAGACAGACATATACACTTCACAATCCTTCCATACAACAAATATAGTTGATCTATTGCTTATAGTTGAAGAAAAACAGACCAAAACACAAAAATTTAACACTGAGAAATGAACCGTGAAAATGAGGTCAAGGTCAAATAAAACCTGTGAGACTGACATGTACATCATAAAATATTTCCATACACCAAATATAGTTGACCTATTGCATATAGTATTAGAAAAAAAGACCAAAACTCATAAACTTAACTTTGACCACTGAACCATGAAAATGAGGTCAAGGTCAGATGACACCTACCAGTTGGACATGTACACCTTACAATCATTCCATATACCAAATATAGTAGACCTACTGCTTATAGTATCTGATATATGGACTTGACCACGAAAACTTAACCTTGTTCACTGATCCATGAAATGAGGTCGAGGTCAAATGAAAATTGTCTAACGGGCAAGAGGACCTCCCAAGATACACACATACTAAATATAGTTATCCAATTACTCATAATAAGAAAGAAATTAACATTACAAAAAATGTTGACTTTTTTTTCAAGTAGTCACTGAACCATGAAAATAAGGTCAAGGACAATGGACATATGACAGACGGAAACTTCATAACATAAGGCATCTATATACAAAGGATGAAGCATCCAGGTCTTCTAGCTTCTAAAATATAAAGCTTTTAAGAAGTTAGCTAACGCCGCCGCCGCCGGATCACTATCCCTATGTCGAGTTTTCTGCGACAAAAGTCGCAGGCTCGACAAAAACTATTGTCATCATATAGACCCAGCATGGCTCCATAAAAAAATCTGTTGTCATCATATAGACCCTGGACCAAGCATGGCTGGATCAAAAAATCTGCTGTCATCATATAAACCCAGCATAGCTGGATCAAAACATCTGTTGTCATCATATAGACCCAGCATAGCTGGATCAAAACATCTGTTGTCATCCTATTGACCCAGCATGGCTTGATAAAAAAATATGTTGTCATCATATAGACCCAGCATGGCTGGATCAAAAAATCTGCTGTCAACATATAGACCCAGCATGGCTGGACCAAAAAATCTGCTGTCATCATATAGACCCAGCATGGCTGAATCAAAAAATCTGTTGTCATCCATCATATCATTATTATCATTTTTAAGATATACATGATATAAGGCAAAAACACAAAAAATTGGTAAAAATCGTCATCAAAGGACAATAACTCTAATAAGGAGTCGACTGACGATTTCGACCATGAGACTTAGAATGCGAAGAACTTGTTTTGCTGATCATTTTTGCAATTTATAGTTTCTCTCTATCTATTATAGTTTTCAAGATAATAGGCAAAAATGAAAAAAATAGTAAAAATTTGTCATTTAAGGGCAATAACTCCTATAAAAAGTTGTCTGACAGTTTTGACGTACATGAACAATTGGTAGAGCTTTTAACATTCAGAACATTTTTGTTATGTCAGATTTTATCTATTTACAGTCAGGGGTACTACTTGTACAAGTAATTTTTATTTACTTGAAGAAGTAAATATTAATATACTTATATAAGTAAATTTGTAGGATACTTATACAAGTGTATTTTATTTTCTTGTATAGGTAAATTATTTTTTGGCTTAGTTATGTCCCTTAGACATTCAGATTTTTTTACTTAAATACAAGTAAAAAAGTCATCCTATCTTCTTTTCTTGAATTTCTTAGGACTTCTTTGCTCTAATAGAATTTTATATTGTCTGTCCTTTGCAGATGTCTTTACTAATCTTTAATTGTAATTTCATGGACAATGAAAATCTCATTTGTCTGTTATCTTCAGAACACTGCTCATTTACAAGCCCCTAAGAGATGAAACATTGAACTCTAATAAAAAATTATGAGCTAACCTGAGAAAAATTGTTATAGGCATGTTTTTACATCTCAAACCTTGAGAATTTTTCGGCATTGTAAAAAAAAATTACTTATACAAGAAAATTTTTGAGAAAATTAAGGGGAGATTATTCAAACATTATAATTTACTTATATAAGTATATTATTACTTACTTCTTCAAGTAAATAAAGATTACTTGTACAAGTAGTACCCCTGACTGATTTATAAGGGTTTTCAAAATAATAGACAAAACTTGCATTTTACCCCTATGTTCTATTTTTAGCCATGTCGGCCATCTTGGTTGGCAGGCGGAGTCATCGGACACATTTTTTTAAACAAGATACCCCAATGATGATTGTGGCCAAGTTTGGATAAATTTGGCCCAGTAGTTTCAGAAGAGAAGATTTTTGTAAAAGTTAACGCCGATGGATATGCCAAGTGATGAGAAAAGCTAAGGGCCAAGTGAGCTAAAAATGAAACAGTGGTTAAAAGTCGATAGTCAGGTCTACTAACATAAACTTTCAAATTTAAAATCTGCTCTAACAACATCAATGTCAGCTGAAGAAAAGTTACAGCATGTCATGAAAAAACTTTAAAAAGCAGATACCACTGCTGTTCCAGCCAAAATAATAAAATTACAGGGCCCTCAGTGGAAGGCTTCTCCATCTGTTCTCCCCTGATAAAGATAATAAAATTACAGGGCCCTCAGTGGAAGGCTTATCCATCTGTTCTACCCTGACAAAGATAATAAAATTACAGGGCCCTCAGTGGAAGGCTTCTCCATCTGTTCTTCCCTGATAAAGATAATTATAAAATCAATCTCTTCAAGCATGATGAAAAAAGTGAGGAAAACTGATTATTTGAGTGAATTTTCTAAGTCCAAGGACCATAACTCTGCACAAAATCATCAGACCGGAACAAAATTCGAACTTGATCTGTAACTAGTCATGATAAAACTATATACCAATTATCAAATCAATATCTTCAAGCATGACGAAAAAAAGTGCGGAAAACTAATTATTTAAGTGAATTTTCTAAGTGCAAGGACCATAACTCTGCACAAAATCATCAGACCGGAATAAAATTTGAACTTGGTCTGTAACTTGTCATGATAAAACTATATAAGACCCTACATCAACTGTCAAGATGAAGAACAGGAATAAAAGCCCTGTTCATTGATAATTTTCTATGTTTTCTATGTATTGTGTGCGATTTTGTCCCATGTACATTTACTCCATATCCTTTCATTTTCTACCAATTATCAAATCAATATTTTCAAGCATGACTGATATTTTTTATCCGAAATACCAAGTGGAACACTTTGCACAGTATATGGAAGATCTACTTGTACCAAAAGATAACAATTATGATAATACATTTCTCGAATTAAGTACTGTCAGATCTAAACCCATTGACCATATATATATGAAAACCTGAACACTAAATTAGAACCACTATTAGAAAATGAAATTTCTGACGCAATAGGAAAACTATACACAGGCAAAGCTATGGATGCATATCCTCAAAACATCTCAAAACTGCTAGAAATATTCTTACACCAATTTTCACCTCCATCTTTAATCAAATCATAGATACAAAACAAATACCACTTTTCCTAAAAACGGGAATTACCAACCCATGGCCAGTATTAATAAATTGCTTCGCTGAGCGCAGCTGGATACGACCTCAGATGTCCAACCCTGAAAAGTTGCGGCCAAAATGGACACATTATTCCCGCTTGATACAGGTCTGAATTTGGATTGTAATTAAATATTTGACACATAATAGGTTTCTGACACAGAATAGGTGTAGTCAAAGAACTTAAAATTGGTTATATGATTTGCGAATTGCCCTCCCAAAAAAAAATTTACCCGTTTTTTTTGCTTTTGTGCAATACACTATGCTGTTGAATATTAACAACCTCCCAAAAAAAATATTTGAAGAAATTTTCTTTTCATTCCTGAAATCTGAAATGAGAAAAATTGTAGCCCCCACAAATTCTTATTTACCCCCCACCCGCAAATTCTTTTCAACTCTCCCTTTCCCTTATTCCAATAATAATCTCAATTCAAATTTCTAATGGAGTTTGCAACCATAACTACTCATTTAAATACATCATAAAATATTAAAATATAAAATGACATACAGTCATGGTCTGAGGACACAGTTATCGTCCTTAGATTTTCGTTGTCTACAAATATAGTCCCTAGTGTGGACAGTGTATAACTTGCAAATTTTGTTCATACACTTTCCAAATTTATTTCTTTATATTTTATGCATGAAATATTAAGTAAAGGGATGAAATTACATGTTAAAAAATTTGGGTGCTGAATCTTTATGTTAAGTAGTGATTTGGTCCAGTTCAAAAAGGTCAAAAACTAGTATGTCTGAAGCTGTCAAACTGAATTTTAGACCCCTACCATAGATTCTATTAGAATTGTCAATATTTTGAGTTAGAGCTGGTAGACTTTTCTATAATTTTGATATTATTTGTCCCAACAGTAGTACACTACACTGTAATAAAATGCTCCGCTAGGAGCAGCTTGATACGATCGCAGAGGTCGAACCCTGAACAGTTGGGGCAAGTATGGACACAACATTCAAGCTTGATACAGCACTGAATTTGGATTGTGATTAAATATTTGACACAGCATAGGTTTCTGACACAGAATGAATGTGATCTAAGAACTTAAATTTTTTTTATTCAAACCATATCATTATTATTTGCTTTTATATATAAATCAGAAATAACCAATTTAAAATGGAATATTTTAAAGAAAAAAAAAGGAAAAAAAGGGAAAAAATCCCTCCCCAAATTTTTGAATCCCTTATGATTCATTACCCCAAACTCAATCCCAGCCTTCCTTTGTGGTATTGTACCTTGCAGTACAATTTCAGAGATCCATACACTTGAACACAAGTTATTGTCTGGAAACTAGAAAAATGCTTGTTTCTAGGTCCCTTTTGGCCCCAAATTCCTAAACGTTTAGGGCAATTACCCCAAACTCAAACCCAGCTTTCCTTTGTGATATAGAACCTTGTAGTACAATTTCAGAAAGATCCATACACTTACACACAAGTTATTGTCATGAAACTAGAAAAATGCTTATTTTTGGCCCCTTTTTTGGCCCCTAATTCCTCAAATTTTGAGCAATTACCCCCAAAATCAATCCAAGCATTCCCTTTGTGATATGGAACCTTGTGGTACAATGTCAGAGAGATCCATACACTAACACACAAGTTATGTCTGGAAGTTACAAAAATGCTTATTTTTGGCCCCTTTTTGGTCCTTAATTCCTTAACTGTTGGTACCATAACCCCCAAAATCAATCCCAACCTTCCTTTTGTGGTATTGAAACTTATGGTAAAATTTCAAAGAGATCCATTCACTTAAACTAAAGTTAGAGTGCGAAAACCAATGTGTCTTCGGACGACGACAACGACGAGGACGCCAACGTCATACCAATATACGACAAATTTTGCGGTCGTATAAAAATGTTGAAAGACCCAACCTTAGTAGAAAGTTACAGAGGCATAACAGTGACACCAACAATCACAAAACTGTTTGAATATGCATTATTACCACACCTTACCAAAAATTTCATTCAGGCAGACATGCAATTTGGTTTTACAGAAGGACTCTCTATTTCTTGTATAAGAATGTAAAGCAGAATCAAAACATGTAACTTCAAATTTAACGCACATACATTTTGTAGCAAAAGCAACAAGGGAAATTTGCTCTGAATTCCATCACAAAACATGCAAAAGATTAATAAAATGCTTCGCTGATCGCAGCCTGATACGACCGCAGTGGTCGAACCCTGAACAGTTGGGGCAAATTTGGATACAATATTCAAGCTTGAAGATTGCAAGTCTATAAATGAAAATATCTTTCAATCGCATATTAATTATCCGACAAAGAGCTAATTTCTATCATTTTAAAAAATATCATCCGTATCAACGAAATGGTCGTGAGAAAAAATCAACTGCTGATCACAACCGGTCGAGTGTCGACGCGTTTGCAATCACATTATCCATCAACAGTCTTTCTACCTTTTATATTTCAATTTTATTCAATCAATATAATAAATCTACCCTTAATTCCCACCTTTACCTACCGAATAGTAAAATTGATCGACTCGTGTAAGTTATAAAAATAAAACAAATCAGCTGAGTGATTACGCAACATCCTCAGATGAAAATCATCGTAAAATGATAACTTAAACAGACGGTCAGTTTTCTGTTTGAATAGTTTTGAAAGTTATATCCAAGGATGTTCAAAGTCGCGTTGTATTTATTAATTTGATCGTTGACAGTATTAGTCCTGGGTCGTTTGAAAATCTCGATTTTTCGTGTCAGCCGCCATTTTTTTTACCTGTGAGACTTGTCAATCACAAGCTGTCTCCCTTTACCGATTTTGATAGCGATTTGACTTCGCTATGAAGTCAGTCGGACGCGAGATTTAGCGATTTTCAAAATTCTTTGGCGAGTAAAATCGTCATTTCGCCGGCAAGATTATGGCCTGATTGATATTGTCTGAATTTGGATCAAATTTTGACATAATAAAGGTTTCTGACACAAAATAAATGTGGTCAAAGATCTTACAAATCTATTGCCCAATACTGCGCAATTGAAGATTTCTTCTTTAAACTTTTCAAAAATTTGAAATTTGAAAATTTTTGAGAAAAAATATGAATTCCTTAAAAATTGGGAAAAAAAAATCCCCCAAAAAAAACTTTTGGAAACCCCCCTTGGAGCAATTACCCAAAGACTCAATCCCATCCTTCCCTTTGTAGTATGGAACCTTGTAGTACAATTTCAGAGAGATCCATACACTTAAACACAAGTTTTATTGTCTGGAAACTAGAAAAATGCTTGTTTTTTGCCCTTTTTTGGCCCCTAATTCCTACAAGTTTGGGGCAATTATCCCCAAACTCAATCCCAGCCTTCCCTTTGTGATATGGAACTTTGTGGTACAATGTCAGAGAGATCCATACACTTACACACAAGTTATTGTCTGGAAACTACAAAAATTGTTGTTTTAAGCCCCTTTTCGGCCCCTAATTCCTAAACCGTTGGCCCCATAACCCCTTGAATGAATCCCAACCTTCTACTTGAGGTATTGAACATTGTGGTACAATTTCAGAGCAATCAAAATACTTATACACAAGTTATTATCCTGAAACTAGAAAAATGCTTGTTTTTGATCCCTTTTGGGCCCCTAATTCCTAAACGGTTGGGACCATCATCCCTAAAATCAATCCCAATCTTCCTTTTGTGGTATTGAACCTTCTTAAAAAATTTCATAGAGATCCTTTCATTTAAACTAAAGTTAATGTCCGGAAACCAATGTGTCTGTGAACGACGACGCAGACGGCGACATCATACCATTATACGATCCCAAAAAATTTGTTGCGGTCGTATAAAAATAAATATGGAACTAAATATTACACAAGGGTTACCATCCAACAACAGGAAAACAATTTTAGATTTTAAAGATACTAAGACTTTTAAACAAACTGTTTAATATAGGAACTTATCCTTATTTTAATGTATGGATGCTGTCCTATGGATGCTGTGTGATAGAAACTCATTTATCTTCAAAGTATATCTTAAGTATATGTCATGTATGTGAGGAAGTCAAACTATATAAAAATAAGGAGATGAGGTATGATTGCCAATGAGACAACTATCCACCAAAGTTCAAATAAAGTGGATGTAATCTATGCCTTTTAAACATTAATATTATTTATGTGATTTGCACGTTAAACTAACTTTTAACTGTACTGTAAATCCGATCTGGATAAACAGTCAACATGGTCAAGGGACTTACCTAAATTAGTGATTTTTAAATCACTGATTCAAGTAACATTTTGTCCACAAATGTTGGAAGTAAGAGTTGTCTTTCTTTAATAATCACCTATTTAAGTAGTACAAATAAATCACTAGAAAGTAAAATCACAAAAATACTGAACTCAGAGGAAAATTCAAAAAGGAAAGTCCTCAATCTAATGGCAAAATCAAATGTTCAAACACATCAAACGAATGGATAACAACTGTCATATTCCTGACTTGGTACAGGCATTTTCTTATGTAGAAAATGGTGGATTGAACCTGGTTTTAAAGCTAGCTAAACCTCTCACTTGTATGACAGTCGCATCAAATTCCATTATATTGACAATGATGTGTGAACAAAACAAACAAAAACAATAGGTAAAAATGTCACAAATAGGGGTAAATAGTCTAATTCGGTAGGTCACATTCGTGAAAAATGAACGGGATTGTAGTTACGACATAACATACCCGATATCATCTGTGAAACGAATATTCCATAACGGTCAACCAACTCGTGATGGCGTCCGTAAAATTTACAAAGTAATGATTTCAACTTCACCATTTGAAACTCTTGGTTTAAAAATGAAAGTCCACAATTGGGAAGCTGAAATCATCTCTTTTGTCGTAAAGTTTTGTTTTCAACCGACCATCATAGTCAATTTCTAGATATAAGTCATAATCAAATGGCAAAATCAAAAGCTCAAACACATCGAACGAATGGATAACAACTGTTATATTCCTGACTTGGTACAGGCATTTTCTTATGTAGAAAATGGTGGATTGAACCTGGTTTTATAGCTAGCCAGACCTCTCACTTGTATGACAGTCGCATCAAATTCCATTATATTGACAACGATGCGTGAACAAAACAAACAGACACAATAGGTTAAAATGTCAAAAATAGAGTTACAGCAGTCAACATTGTGTTATCATCTTAATCACTATAAAAACAAACAAATGTAACGAAGAAGCACAAAAAGGCATACATCAAATTTAATATCCTCATTATGCTTATTAGACTGAGTGATTTAATTTTATTGAAGCTTTAAATATACAATACTAATGATCCAGGGCCTAATTATGTTGCTAAAATTATCAGAAACCAACATCTGTATTGATAGGATGACCGGTCATGTCAGGTGATGACCTTGTACTGAATCTGGGATAATGACATGAAAATTCACTTAAGTATCATACCTCTATTTTCTTCCAAAAAATCACTTCTTTAAGTATGATTATCAGTGCTCCAGCTAGAAATCAAAAGGGGCAGGGTGCCAGTGGAGGGCAGGGCACTTTTTTATGATAAGAAAAGGCACTGCTCATTTCTTTTGTCTACGTTTCTGTGTGTATCACGAGTTTACATTCTTTTTTTTAACTGTATATGTAAATTATGTTGTTAATAAAGATGCATAAATTGTTGTTTTGATTATTTATTCTATAAAATTTGCATTAGAACAGTCATTCATACTAGATGTTCATAATACATGGCAATACACATTCATACATCACATCACTATTAACTAAATGAGGCAAAATGAACTTACTATTCTCCCCCGCCCCCTCCTTCCAAAAAAACAACATGAACTAGACATCTCATAGTTTGCATACATGTGACAGAGTTGTCTTATTTCAAAATTTTCAGCTAGAGTTTGGCCCTCAAAACTTTTTTTCATTGTTTGTGTTAAGGAATTATTTAGTACAGCTTCATCAAGTTGATTTGTCATGATAGTTTAACTTCACACTACCCATTTTTGTAGGATTATAGCTTGACGTTGTCTAAATCAAATATTTTATATATTTCTAACTTGAGAATGTACAAAACATGGATTGCTAAAAGTATGATTATCAAAAATAAATTGCAATATATTTGTTTTGGTATGTTCAAAGACATTTAGTATCCTTAAGGTAACATTCTCTTATAATTTTGTATTCAATTGGTTATTTTTTCCTGTTTTTAATACTAGGTCATGTAGGTAATATTTTAAGAGCACAATTTTGTAATAAGCTAAAACAGGGAAAGTAACTCCAAAATTAATTTCCAACAGGTTTACGATGAAGTTGAGATGGACGGCGTTTCTGTGAAGGCATAATTTAGTCTTAGATGCATGATTTTTTTATTAGTTGTTAGTGGCTTTGAACTAGCTGTCAGATAACTGCGAGTACTCTCAGATCTGTTCCTAGTGTCTTTTTGTTGTTTGGATGTACAAGTACCCTGCCACGTCCACTTGTATTTTTGTCCATCTGATGAGTTAAGCCTTTTTCAACTGATTTTTATAGTTCGTTCTTATGTTGTACTGTTATATCACTGTCCCAGGTTAGGGGGAGGGTTGGGATCCCGCTAACATGTTTAACCCCGCCACATTATGTATGTATGTGCCTGTCCCAAGTCAGGAGCCTGTAGATCAGTGGTTGTCGTTTGTTTATGTGTTACATATTTGTTTTTCGTTCATTTTTTCTACATAAATAAGGCCGTTAGTTTTCTCGTTTGAATTGTTTTACATTGTCATTTCGGGGCCTTTTATAGCTGACTATGCGGTATGGGCTTTGCTCATTGTTGAAGGCCGTACGGTGACCTATAGTTGTTAATTTCTGTGTCATTTTAGTCTCTTGTGGACAGTTGTCTCATTGGCAATCATACCACATCTTCTTTTTTATATAGTTTATATTTTGATGACTTAAATTCTATTCTAAAGTCATGAAAGTCTTCATTTATACACTCTTCCATTGTGACTTTGAGATTGAAAATGGCGACCCAAGCTAAAAACACTCACTGACATATTCATCAAATTTATGACAAAAAGGTACATTGTCTTAATTAAATTACCTAGTTATTAACACCTTTGAAGTCTTGTCCACTGTAATTGATTATAATGACATGATTAATCTGGGGGCAATCAACAGGTGTCATATATGTAATTTAACTTCCTGATAAAAAATTGATGAAACAAAAGGCAATTTTACCAAAACGGCACAAGGGTTTTTTGGAAAAAGGCGTCAGGGCAGAAGGGCGCAGTTGAGGGCACCCAGGGCGCGGCTAAGGGCACCCAGGATACGGCACCCTTCTATTTTGGGCTAACGAGACCAGATTATTTTAATTACCCCCACTAATTTCAACACCCCCGAACAGTGAAATTTTGATCGCGAACAGTAAAATTTTATTACATAATCTGTAAGATGAAACCTTCAATTTTTCAGGAAAATTACTCCCACTGCTGGGAAAAATCAGTTAAAAGTATTATTTCATTATGTAAAGCCTTCATTATAGCATTTTTTTCAACAAATATAGAATTTACAGCTAAATGATTGCATCAAAGGCATAAACCTTGCTATTTAAAAGAAGAAAAAGGTTCATTCTTTTCCAATTTAACTAATAATAAGATATAATCTAACCTATTCATGTATGTTTAAAATTTTGGTAAAACTACAAAATCACAATTTGTTACAAAATTTCAAATTTGCTACTTTAATAAGTGATTTTGAGTAATTCCCCTGACTGATAAAAGGGATGATTTTTGTTAGCTTTGAACATAAGCTATTTTTAAACACTGTGCCTACTCTATAAAGATTTAAGCCTACCTGTAGTATAACTCAAGGAAACGTATGTATATAATTTTATGTAGCACCTGCTTTGCACGATAGTGTTGTATATATATTTGATGGCACTTTGTCTTGTACATGGGATCAGGAACATGGGGATTGGAACGTTCAACAATTTTACATTTTAAACTATCCCATGTATATAGTCAATGAAACCTTTTAATACAAGTAAATGAAAATGTTCTTGGTGTTCCTGATTGGAAGGCGTACGAATAAGATCTATGAGAAGATATTACTGCTTTTTAGGACTATAGATTCGAATATTTTCATACCTGACATACTGATTGTTCTTTAAAGCGTAAAGTATAAAGCTAGCTTCCCCAAAATATATGTATAGAGAACAATTTCGCTTTCATTGAGAAAATAATGCGATCATCAGTCACTTCGTATTTTTTCCCAGTTTTCTCCCTTTCAAAATGCAAAGTAACATTCGATTCGTGACGGAAACAACTACGAGGAAATACGTGTAATGAACATTTGTGACAAAACGATTTTAATTTTTGGCAGAGACATATATGTGTATATATGTCTCTGGTATTGGGTATATAATTTAGAATATAGGTAAAAACGTGTTAAATTTGATATTTAAAAAACTAAAAAATTCATTAATAAGCACAAAGAAATAAGAGAATGAGCCACTTTAAACATAATTATAATATACTAGAAGCACTGGGGGTCTCAACATGGGATTTTGGGTACAGTTAAGCAGCTGGGATTTAAAAAACACCCCCCATTCATATATTGAATAATTGTGAAATCCCTACCTATACATATATTTCACAGCGAAATCATAACCCATTCATATATTTATCAGTTCAAATAGTACTTACATAGATATAAGAAGATGTGGTATGAGTGCCAATGAGACAACTCTCCATCCAAGTCAAAATTTATAAAAGTAAACCATTATAGGTCAAAGTACGGTCTTCAACACGGAGCCTTGGCTCACACCGAACAGTAAGCTATAAAGGGCCCCAAAAATTACTAGTGTAAAACCATTCAAACGGGAAAACCAACGGTCTAATCTATATAAAAAACGAGAAACGAGAAACACTTATGAACCACATCAACAAACGACAACTACTGAACATCAGATTCCTGACTTAGGACAGGTGCAAACAAATGCAGCGGGTTTAAACGTTTTAATGGTACCAAACCTTCACCCTTTTTCTGAAACAATAGTGTAACATCACAACATAGAAAGACACACTATAAAATATCAACTGAAATAGCTTAACTCAATCAAAGGACATATGAACATACACTTAACAAATAAATTTGACCTATGATACAATGTAAATACAAAATAAATAAACTAAGGGAAGAATAATAAAAGTAACATGTTATATCGGTATGAAATGTTAAACAATTTAAGAAAAACAATATGCTCGAACAAAAATATCAGCCATTTGCAATAACTTTAAACACAGGTAAATGAAAATAATTTTGTTGTTAGGTATACGTGTACAGTTACAATAGAGAAAGGAAATATTTTACAAAATAAATAATTTTGATTTTCATAGTACGAAGTGGAAATTTATATTAGTACCAAACACTTATAAAAGCTGGTATATAGACCAGATATAACCCTGAATAACATTAAATAACAAAAAGCATTACAATTAGTATCAACAGGTCAAATAAACAAGAAAGTACGATTTGAGAGTACTCGCAGTTACTGACAGCTAGTTAAAAGCCAAAACAATTAATAATAAAAATCATGCATCAGAGACTAAAATCAACTAAAACACATCCCAGGGATTTAGTATTTTAACGTCATGGACAGTCAAAGAAGACATGACTTGTATAATGCCAAAATAAATGTATCGACAGACAGTAGGATAGTTAGGAGTTTAACCTCTTTATAGATCAAAATGAACGTGGGTGTGTCTTTAAACATCCCGTTTGAAAAGAATACAAATTTAGTTATGTTTTAATTTGCTGATGACAAAATCGATATTAGTGCCAATGTAAACTATATTCAAAGATCTAATTAAAACATTGGTAAGATAACCTGAACTAATAAGTTTATTTAAAGGTTCGATGAGTTTACACGGATCACATAGTGATTTCCGCGCTTTAAGTACAATATTACCGTAAAATTTAGGATGTGAAATACCGTTTTAATCAGTTTTCTACAGGTACAGCCAAATTTACTAATCAAATCTTTGTATATATGAAAGAACTTAGCAAAAGTTTTACGTAATTTATGGTAACGAAATCCCTGACTTAATAATTTACCAGTGATGCATTGATTACGTTCGTTAAAATCTATGACATCACTACACACACGGGCATAACGAACGAGTTGGGATATATACACACCGTATGATGGAGCCAAAGGAACATCGCCGTCTAAAAAAGGAAAATTAACAATTGGGAATGAAAAATCGTCTCTTTTGTCGTAAATTTTCGTATGGAGTTTTCCTTTAGAGATTGAAATGTCCAAGTCCAGAAAAGGACAACTACTGCTGTTTATGTTAGATTTAGTTAAAGTAAGTTCTGTTGGGTAAATTTCGGTAGTATATTTAGAGAACTCTGGATTATTTAACGAAAAAATATCATCTAGATAACGGAAGGTATTGTTGAATATATCAACCAAATGTACCAATGACGTGTCTTTACTGAGTTTGGTCATAAAGTGAGATTCATAGCAATACAGGAATAAATCTGCTATTAAAGGGCGCAGTTAGTGCCCATAGGAATACCTACTACTTGTCGATACACTTTATCGCCGAAACGTACATATATGTTGTCCAGGAGAAAATTTAAAGCTTCAATCATATCTTCACATTTCCAGTAAGTGTATCTAGCATACTTTCCTTTTCGTTACAGAAAAGGCTTTAAACGAGTTACAGCAAATAAATTTGTAATGAGATTTTTCAAAAGACCATTTAATTAAATATGAAAACTTTTCTTGATAAAATTGTGTGGAAGTGTAGTATAGAGTAGAAAAATCATAACTGTCAACAGAATTAAAAGGACCATCAAAAGCATGTATTTTATCTAAAACCTCTAAAGAATTTTTAACACTCCAAAATAATTAATACCATTATTTTCATAAGCTTTATTACAAAAGTTAATAACAAGTTCTTTGATAGTAGTAAGGAGGTAGTTAGAAGAACTGATAGATTTGTAGTAGAACACTTACTAGATGCGAAGATGAAACGGAATTTAAATGGTTTTGTGCAATTTAGGTAACCAGTATATAGTAGGGACTTTCAAATGTTCGGAAGAGGCTTTAAGCTGGGTAGTGGCAGTGATATGCTTGTTTACAATTTGACTCTCTGTGGAGCGTACGGACCTGAATGTAGATGAATTTGTAATTTCGTTTTGGAGAACTTCCGTGTAGTATATGCATCACACCACCACTACATTATTTGCTGCTTTGTCTGCCGGTACGAACACAAACCGCTTTATGAGTACTTGAGTTTATTTTTATTCTGGAAATGGGAATATCATGGACCCTATTACTAATTTCAGAATTGTTTTCAAAATGAGATATACGAATATTAACAGTATTCATAATTTTATTCAAATAAATGTCTAGAGATTTTTATCAGATTTTCACGTTTACACCAATTTTTACAGTAGACAGACAGAGTGTCTTTAATGACCTGACGACACTGTTTCTAATCTATTTTAGATGGAGTACGATATTTCGGTCCTTTCTTAAGAAAAGTTATGACCTCACGGTCTTCGACGATGTTGAGGTCTCCTGTAAGGACATGACCATAGGAATATATCTAAAACTAGATGTTTCACAATCTCAAGTGGAAGGAACATTATTTACTATATTGACGTCTGATGTAACTGACGTATAATTAAAATCAAACTTCTGCTGGTTTTTATAAGAATACGAAATAATAGGTGGTTCTATATTATCAAAATATGGAGGTATTTGGCTTTGGATGGTAGAGTCATTGAATATACTAGATAAGTTAATAAAATCAATACCTCTATTTATATATTTTAATTTAAGAAAATGCCGTTTATGATTTTCAGGTTTATCGATACTAGGAAATAGCCTGTGATGACAAAAGGCTGTAATAATACGGGTGTATTCATACATTGGGCTAAAAAAGAAATTGTATCACACTCCAGAAAAATAGCATATAATTTACTTATTGGTATCTGACCCAGTTTGCATAATACTTGATGTCTGCCACTATTTTTTATTATAGATAACAGATCAGCAAGTGTATAATTTATACGATGCTTAATACGTTGATTACGGTTTTTGCGTTTGCCATGAGACCTTTTATTTCTAAGTCGTTTATCGTATACATGTTTTTGTGTTAATGTACTTTAATCACTCAATTCATTTTAATCATTTATTTTATAATTCATTTGATTGTATAGCTCAATTTTGGGCACCATGATTGGTTAATAAAATATCTTATCTTATGTATACTTAAATAAAATCCCTATGAATATCAAACCTTTTGGGGTATCTCTTATTTTTATCCAGCTATTGATTTTGACTTGCATAACGCCCACACATTACACATGTAAATAATATAAGTTGGTAAAACTTAAACAAAATAAACGCCAGAACTGTATATAATTTTGAAAGTAACACTCATAAAAAACATTCTACATACTGTGCTGTACATAGTTTATTGTAATACAATACACATATTTGGGTATAAGGGTAATTTTGTAGAGAATGTAACTGTGCTGTACATAGTTTATTGTAATACAATACACATATTTGGGTATAAGGGTAATTTTGTAGAGAATGTAGCTTTCTTCTCCTTTTTTACGTAAATCCAACCGTTTGGTACCTTCCTTGAATGAGTTTGATGCTGAACAACATCTTAGTAGACAAGCATTCTTCTTCTCACACCGAGGGGTATAGACAAGCATTCTTCTTCTCACACCGAGGGGTATAGACAAGCATTCTTCTTCTCACACCGAGGGGTATAGACAAGCATTCTTCTTCTCACACCGAGGGGTATAGACAAGCATTCTTCTTCTCACACCGAGGGGTATAGACAAGCATTCTTCTTCTCACACCGAGGGGTATAGACAAGCATTCTTCTTCTCACACCGAGGGGTAAATCTTCATCTTAGTAGTATAGACAAGCATTCTTCTTCTCACACCGAGGGGTAAATCTTCATCTTAGTAGTATAGACAAGCATTCTTCTTCTCACACCGAGGGGTAAATCTTCATCTTAGTAGTATAGACAAGCATTCTTCTTCTCACACCGAGGGGTAAATCTGAACAACATCTTAGTAGTATAGACAAGCATTCTTCTTCTCACACCGAGGGGTAAATCTTCATCTTAGTAGTATAGACAAGCATTTCGTCTTCTCACACCGAGGGTAAATCTTCATCTTAGTAGTATAGACAAGCATTCTTCTTCACACCGAGGGTAAATCTTCATCTAAGTAGTATAGACAAGCATTCTTCTTCTCACACCGAGGGTAAATCTTAGTAGTATAGACAAGCATTCTTCTTCTCACACCGAGGGGTAAATCTGAACAACATCTTAGTAGTATAGACAAGCATTCTTCTTCTCACACCGAGGGGTAAATCTTCATCTTAGTAGTATAGACAAGCATTCTTCTTCTCACACCGAGGGGTAAATCTTCATCTTAGTAGTATAGACAAGCATTCTTCTTCTCACACCGAGGGGTAAATCTTCATCTTAGTAGTATAGACAAGCATTCTTCTTCTCACACCGAGGGGTAAATCTTAGTAGTATAGACAAGCATTCTTCTTCTCACACCGAGGGGTAAATCTGAACAACATCTTAGTAGTATAGACAAGCATTCTTCTTCTCACACCGAGGGGTAAATCTTCATCTTAGTAGTATAGACAAGCATTCTTCTTCTCACACCGAGGGGTAAATCTTCATCTTAGTAGTATAGACAAGCATTCTTCTTCTCACACCGAGGGTAAATCTTCATCTTAGTAGTATAGACAAGCATTCTTCTTTCACACCGAGGGGTATAGACAAGCATTCTTCTTCTCACACCGAGGGTAAATCTTCATCTTAGTAGTATAGACAAGCATTCTTCTTCTCACACCGAGGGTAAATCTGAACAACATCTTAGTAGTATAGACAAGCATTCTTCTTCTCACACCGAGGGGTAAATCTTCATCTTAGTAGTATAGACAAGCATTCTTCTTCTCACACCGAGGGGTAAATCTTAAATTGAGAAAGACAAAAAAAACTATTCAAAACAAGGAGCGACTTCTTGAAATCCCTTTGCTCAGAATTCCTGGTTCCCCACTTTGCCCAGCCAAAGTCCTTCTACTTTGCTTTAAGCTTACCCCCTAAAGCCGCCCCCTTGTCCTCAGTCTTTATATATGTTTCACAAGGTAGATTAACTCCATTAACATATAGCAAATTTTTATCCAGCCTAAAACATTCGTTGTTACAAATGGGCATCAGTCCTGGAGTCAGTTTTACAAAAAACTTACGACTAAGATTTATCGTAAGTATACTGAAATGTTCATGACCTACGACCAACCTTAGTCGTAAATTTTTTTTTTGTGAAACCGACTCCTGATCAGTATTCTGGGCATTGTTTTCGCAGAGAGGGTGCGTCTTTTGCCCTTGAATGTGGCATTCCTACGGAGTTAATACAGGCTCAGGGAGAATGGAAAAGTGATGCTTACAAACGCTATATAGACCCTTCCCTTGACCATAGGCACATGGTTATGAATACTTTTGCAAAGCATATCCTGAAAAAACTTTGATTATTTTTATCATATGTAAGTTTGTGTTTTGTACATGTATATATAATATGTGTTCTTTTTAATGTTGCTTAACTTAAGATAACATTTATAAGGGTCTTTCCATGCTCTGCAGAATTGTATTACTATACCGTAAGTCTCATATGGCATGGTTGAAATGGACATTTTTCATATTAAATAGTGACCTTCATCTCTACTGAATTTATGGACGTCTATTGTTGGACTTGTATATATATTTGTGTTGGTACCATTTGTTTAGACTGTGATTTTGCATTGTACAGATCGGACTGCTACTAATACGTGTACTGTTGCGTATTATCAGTAAATTTGGTGTTATTATGCATTGTTTATATTTTGTTTTTACCAATTTAAAAAAAAAAAAAAAATATTTTTAAATCTTATCTATTCTTTTTTTCCCTACCCCTACTTGCAGGTTTGGGATATTTTGATTGGAGAACCACAGTTTGACTTACACTTTCAGTTATTCATTTCAGTTAGACATTTTGTTTATCATGCATATACATTTGTACATGTATTGTATCTTTCTTGCTTTATTTGAAATTTGAAATTTGAAATATGCTTATAAACTGTGGTTAAACCTGTCTTTGTTTACATATATATATTTTTTCACCATTACTTTATGTTCTACTTGGCCACTGTATCCATTCCGGTTGCCGGTGTAATGTATCCAACCTTGATGTACAAGTTTAAGATACATCAAGTGTTGGCAGGGAGGCATAGAAGAACTAATGCTGTGTCCTGACATTGATTATATGCTCCTATGTGCATTGCTTCCTATTCTACCTTTAGAATCCAGGGCCGTAAATTGCCTGTCTCGTAAGAGGAGGCAGTTGAGTTTCGCCGAGCGGAGCGAGGCGAAAATTTTTTTTTTACCCGTTTTAAGCAGAAAATGATATTTTTTCGGGCCTTTTCCCTGTATGTAATGTACCTCCTCAGAATTCACCACTTGTTAAATTTTTGTTATATTTCAATAATTAAACGCCTGGAATATATTGAAAATAGTTATAAACCAGAGTTAGATTACGTGTGCCGGTAAAGTAAGATTTTTACGCTTCATCCTGCTTCATGACTCTTCACAAGCTATATTTACTTAGTTTTAGGGAAACAATTTGCGAACTTAAAATGAAAGGCCCCCTAAAATTGAGGCTTTTTTTGTGGTTTATCATGCTTTTTTGGCTGTCCCAATCGAGCTATTTTGACTTCGTTTCAGGGACACAATTTTCAAACCTTAAAATGAAAATGCATTCTTAATAACTCATAACTTTTAATTATCAAATTCAAATTATTATAACGTAACACTTTTTGTTTACACTGACAATTTTATTCGGTTAGGCTTTGTCAATTGCTAAGGGGATTTTTATGTGCCCGGACGATTCCCGTCTCTTTAGCACTTCTATGCATTCAATATTGCCAACATTGTCACTTCTCTGTGTAGCATAGCCAGACCACGTAATCTGCTTTCCGTCATTGTTGACCTGTTCCATGTTCTAAGGCGCCGTAGCGCAGAAAACGATCTCTCACAACTGCAGGACCCAACTGGCAAGGCTAACAGAAGCAAAAGTATTTGTTTTATATTTGGGTAGAAGTGCGTGTGTTTGATTGCTTGCTCTATTGTACATTTTGACCCAATCTCATTAATAGACGTAAAAGTAACAACCAGTGCTATTAAAATAATGCTTGATTTTAACAATTTTTTCTTTTCAGTATTTTTTTCTTCATTTTTTTTTTTTTTTTTTTGTCAGTCCGCAATAGGAGGCAACTGCCTACATGCCTCCATGTAATTTACGGCCCTGGAATCAGGTGATGCGTTGCCTAGGGCAGATGTGTATATGTATAAAAGAAAAAGAAGGAAATCTCTGCGTTAGCCTTAGTCAGAATATGAAAACTTGATAACAGACATTCAAACAACAGTACATACAGAGACAGAAGGTATTGGAATAGAATGCGAGGTTAAACTTTTAGTAGTAACAATAGATACATACAGAGACAGAAGGTATTGGAATAGAATGCGAGGTTAAACTTTAGTATTGGAATAGAATGCGAGGTTAAACTTTTAGTAGTAACAATAGATACATACAGAGACAGAAGGTATTGGAATAGAATGCGAGGTTAAACTTTAGTAGTAACAATAGATACATACAGAGACAGAAGGTATTGGAATAGAATGCGAGGTTAAACTTTTAGTAGTAACAATAGATACATACAGAGACAGAAGGTATTGGAATAGAATGCGAGGTTAAACTTTTAGTATTGGAATAGAATGCGAGGTTAAACTTTTAGTAGTAACAATAGATACATACAGAGACAGAAGGTATTGGAATAGAATGCGAGGTTAAACTTTTAGTATTGGAATAGAATGCGAGGTTAAACTTTAGTAGTAACAATAGATACATACAGAGACAGAAGGTATTGGAATAGAATGCGAGGTTAAACTTTTAGTAGTAACAATAGATACATACAGAGACAGAAGGTATTGGAATAGAATGCGAGGTTAAACTTTTAGTAGTAACAATAGATACATACAGAGACAGAAGGTATTGGAATAGAATGCGAGGTTAAACTTTTAGTATTGGAATAGAATGCGAGGTTAAACTTTTAGTAGTAACAATAGATACATACAGAGACAGAAGGTATTGGAATAGAATGCGAGGTTAAACTTTTAGTATTGGAATAGAATGCGAGGTTAAACTTTTAGTAGTAACAATAGATACATACAGAGACAGAAGGTATTGGAATAGAATGCGAGGTTAAACTTTTAGTAGTAACAATAGATACATACAGAGACAGAAGGTATTGGAATAGAATGCGAGGTTAAACTTTTAGTAGTAACAATAGATTTTAGATTACATTTCAATGAATGTGTCTCTATAATATGTAAAAAAAAGTATCCAAACAGATAAATGTTTTAAAAAGAACTGGAAAACACCTGACTTAACTTTAAAAAATTAAAAAATTATTATTCTTTCATAATGTCCAACTTCAATTACTGCCCACTAGTTTAGCATTTTTGTGGAGAGGTAAATACAAAAAAGATTGAGAAAATAAATTCAAAAGAGAGCTCTAAGATTTATTTACTGATGAAGACTTTTCAGCAAGTTATGAAGATCTGCTCTACAAAAATTACCATCTTTAAAAATGAGAAGAATGAGATCATTGGCTATTGAAGTTTACAAAATTAATAATAAAGAATGTCCTCTTTATCTTTATGATTTAAACCACTTCAAGGAAAACTCTTTCTCTTTTAGATACCAGAATACAACAGACCTACCACATGTGAGAAAACTGCATATGGCCTACAATCTTTAAGGTATGCGGGTGCTAAACTTTGGAATGAGCTTCCAGATGAGCCGCTTAAGCAATCATCTTTAAATCAATTCTTCAAGAAATTGATAAAAACTTTAGATTTGAAAATTATTTAACAATTATAAAAGATTTTGGACAGAGGAGAATATTCACCAGATTCAGAATATTAGCTCATAAACTTCAAATTGAGTCCTGAAGATATAAAGGTACTATCAGACATAAGAGATTGTGTATTCAATGTCCATCCGGCCAGGTAGAAGATAAAAAAACATTTTTACTAACGAGTACAAAGTATAAAGTTCAACGTTGTAATCTCGTCAATGCTATTTGTTTACAATGTATTAATTTATTTTCCAATTATAAAATACTAAAAAAAATATCTAGGTGATGAGTAATGAAGATAATAAAATGTAAAATTTGTTGTCTTCTAGCCAAACATGAACATCGTAATAAGTAAGCATTGGGACTTCACTTGCACATCTGTAATTGCTATGCTCTCTAGAGTGTTGAATATATATACAGCTATACATTGACGATTTCAATACATATTTTACTTCGGTTATTCAAAAGTTTTTAACATAATATCTGAAAATATTATATATAAACTTCTGGATTGCTGCCACTACTAAAATTAGTAACTATTACCATGATTGCTACTATAGAAAGTGTCGTAAAAGGACCGAATAATAATAATAAACGCGGTCGTAAAAAGTATCACTATATTTAGACAAAGAGATGCTTAAACCTTTTAGTATCATCCCTTGGTGACCTTTGCATTAAAGTGATAGATAAATTAATTTTGTGCACTAATCACGAGGAGGTTACCACAGGGAAAGACTTTGAAAGAACTCTGAACTGATTTGAAAAAAAAAACTAATAATTATTAGGATAACATTTTTTTATGTTGTGCTATTTAATATGATCATATGCATGACATACATCATACCATAATCTCATCCACATTATGTGAATTTTAATTAATCGATTAGAAATAAAGAACTTTGAACTTTGAACTATATTAAGAATGGAAAAATGCTATACATAGGAAAAATTGCAACATATGTTCCAATATGTTTTTCATATGTTTGAAAACGTATGGAAACATATGTTTAGGACCGGTATGGAAACATATGTTTAGTATAGATATATATAAGAAGATGCGGTATGAGTGCCAATGAGACAACTCTCCGTCCAAGTCACAATCTGTAAAAGTAAACCATTATAGGTCAAAGTACGGCCTTCAACACGGAGCCTTGGCTCACACTGAAGAACAAGCTATAAAGGGCCCCAAAAATGACTAGTGTAAAACCATTCAAACAGGAAAACCAACGGTCTAATCTATATAAAAAACGAGAAACACTTATGAGCCACATCAACAAACGACAATCACTGAACATCAGGTTCCTGACTTAGGACAGGTGCAAAAAAAGCAACGGGTTTAAACGTTTTAATAGGCCCAACCTTCACCCTACCTGACACAATAGTGTAACATCACAACATAGAAAGACACACTATAAAGTATCAATTGAAATGGCTTAACTCAATCAAAAGACATATCAACAAAAACAAGTGAATATACACTGAACGAATAAATTTAATCTATGACACAATGTAAATACAAAATTAATAAAACAAAGGGGTTAGATGTTTAACAATATCAGAAAGACAACCATAACCTTGGTTTATATGTTTAGGACCGGTATGGAAACATATGTTTAGGACCGGTATGGAAACATATGTTTAAGACCGGTATGGAAACATATGTTTTTGAATATATGAGAAACACACGAAAAACATATGTTTTTAAAATTAATATGAAAAACATTTCATATTTGTAAACATTGAAAATATATGTTTTTCATATTATTTTCATTTATTATCTTTGTTTTCAAACATACGTTTTTCATGTTTTCTTTTTGATTTAATGAAACATATTTTTTTGGCATGTTTCCCTTTGGTGCTTAATTAACACAGTGCTCCATATTTTTTATCTGAGGTGGCAATTATTCATAAGCTGTTGTCTCTTTGACACATACCCCATTTCCATTCTCTACACAGCAAGAATTGCATACCCTTTTTACGTATATTATAAAACAATGTTTTTTTCCGTCTACATCTCCCGTTATATGTATGTTTTTTTGGGTTTTTTTTTTTTTTTAAAGAACACCTGTTTAACATGTTTTTGTTGTCCACACCCAAATATGTTATGATTTTTTACTGGTTGGTTATGAATAAACAATAGATGCTTGTCTTTATATATATATACACTAACAATTTGACAAATATTTTTGACATATATTAATGATGGAATAATGAAGTATAGTATATCATTGTATATTTAGTTTAAAATCAAAATGAATACATTTAAATATGATGGTGTTGTCTGTCCTCTTCAAACTTGATTGCCCCATTTCCATATCTGTTTTGGCAAAGCATACATTTAGTATGTGCTATCTTATAATTAGAATGGAAGCACAGTTTCAGCTGCAAAAGATGCTAATAAAATAGTAAATTCACTCTTATTTTATGCTCGCAATTCATTTTGCTACAAGCATAAATTTGAGAATGGAAATGGGGAATGTGTCAAAGAGACAACAACCCGACCAAAGAGCAGAAAAATGCAATCACCGGCCAATCAAGAATTTTCAGCAAATTTTTATAGTCCGCTCAGATCATTTTGCACTGAATTCCACTCCTTATTAAATCTATTGATAAATTTACACATCTTTTGCTTTCAAACCTTTGACAAACTTTCTGATTTCATTACATTTCATAATACATTTAAATTTTTAAAGATCAAACGAAAACCATCACAGAACTAATGGAAAGCAAGAGCTTTATTTCACTAATAAATATAAAGCAATGTTTGAGTGATCCTGATAACATTCAATGTAGCACATTCAGAACAAACATTCAATGTAGCACATTCAGAACAAACATTCAATGTAGCACATTCAGAACAAACATTCAATGTAGCACATTCAGAACAAACATTCAATGTAGCACATTCAGAACAAACATTCAATGTAGCACATTCAGAAACACACATTCAATGTAGCACATTCAGAAACACACATTCAATGTAGCACATTCAGAACAAACATTCAATGTAGCACATTCAGAACAAACATTCAATGTAGCACATCCAGAACAAACATTCAATGTAGCACATTCAGAAACACACATTCAATGTAGCACATTCAGAAACACACATTCAATGTAGCACATTCAGAACAAACATTCAATGTAGCACATTCAGAACAAACATTCAATGTAGCACATTCAGAACAAACATTCAATGTAGCACATTCAGAAACACACATTCAATGTAGCACATTCAGAACAAACATTCAATGTAGCACATTCAGAACAAACATTCAATGTAGCACATTCAGAACAAACATTCAATGTAGCACATTCAGAAACACACATTCAATGTAGCACATTCAGAAACACACATTCAATGTAGCACATTCAGAACAAACATTCAATGTAGCACATTCAGAACAAACATTCAATGTAGCACATTCAGAACAATATTCAGAACAAACATTCAATGTAGCACATTCAGAACAAACATTCAATGTAGCACATTCAGAACAAACATTCAATGTAGCACATTCAGAACAATATTCAATGTAGCACATTCAGAACAAACATTCAATGTAGCACATTCAGAACAAACATTCAATGTAGCACATTCAGAACAATATTCAATGTAGCACATTCAGAACAAACATTCAATGTAGCACATTCAGAACAAACATTCAATGTAGCACATTCAGAACAAACATTCAATGTAGCACATTCAAAACAATATTCAGAACAAACATTCAATGTAGCACATTCAGAACAAACATTCAATGTAGCACATTCAGAACAAACATTCAATGTAGCACATTCAGAACAATATTCAATGTAGCACATTCAGAACAAACATTCAATGTAGCACATGACTTCCTATACAAATCATCTGTACACATGAACCTAAATCCATCAAAGCAGCCTCACGAGAAAGATAATCAATTGCAATTTCGTTTTCTGCTTATATTGTATTGAATATGGCAATTTATCATATTCATTAATAAATTAAACACATACTCTGATTTCTTTTTATACTGATTCCCCCATCCGATGGGTGACTTGGACACCTTTTTTAAATAACCAAAGCGGTAAGTAAATCTATACATGAAATGGTTGTTTTGTGTGACACTTCCCCAATGGCCATTCTACATCTACCCGGGGGATACTCGCTATATATATGATACCGGGTACGTTCCGACAAACGGGGTTGCATTTTCAGGGTGAATATTTGGTATCATTAAAACGTTTAAACCCGCTGCAACTGTTTGCACCTGTCCTAAGTCAGGAATCTGATGTTCAGTAGTTGTCGTTTGTTGATGTGGTTCATAAGTGTTTCTCGTTTCTTATATAGATTAGACCGTTGGTTTTCTCGTTTGAATGGTTTTACACTAGTAATTTTTGGGGTCCTTTATAGCTTGCTGTTCGGTGTGAGCCAAGGCTACGTGTTGAAGACCGTACTTTGACCTATAATGGTTTACTTTTATAAATTGTGACTTGGATGGAGAGTTGTCTCATTGGCAGTCATACCACATCTTTTAATATCTACTAAATTGAAAACATTGTTCAACCCTATGATTGCGTTGGATGAAAACCGCTATTTTCATACGTGTGCATGCAAAACAAATTTCTCTGTAAAGGGGTCTAAATACAGCACAAATAACATTTTCCAAAAGACCAAAACAGTGAAAAGGTATATTTTAACAAAACGGGTATATATATATGTATATATATATCAAAAGTTCAGAAAAAGATATCGTTAAAGATTTATTTTTCATTTTTCATCCCCATTTCATATAACCTTTTAACTGAATTTACAACTTCTTCCAAAGATTTGATATCCACATGTTAATCAATACATAATTTGAATGATCCGAAGGCAGACTATTTTCACCAATTTGTCTATCATGGAGTCTGTTATAATACTTCATAATTTGATGCTAAATTGTTGAAATCCAGGAGCTTCTGACCTTCCTCATGGACCCTATACCAGGGCAACCGGAATTACGCCTCCCGTTCATAAAATCCTGGCCTAGGACTATTGAAATGTAAAGTAACGCCCTATACCCTAGAATTTGGAATTTCTCGTTATTGGTCTACTGCTGTTAAGATCCATCCAATCATTTTAATATACCATAGACAATTATATATAATGGAGAGAATTCGGCATAAACAATATCAAACCCTGACACTTTAACCATAAAATATACATGCTCCAAGTCAGGAACCGTTACATAAGTGCATTTCACAATTATTTTATGTTTTTAGCCAAAAAAAGGTCCAAAAAATTTTTAGCCTCGCTCCGCTCGGCGAAAGATTGTATTATACGCCCCCTCTTTCAAATATCCTGGAAACGCCCCTGTAAAATATTCCACTGAGGAGAAAAGAATATGGTTGAGCCAGTGTGAGAGAGCCTGGAAGGTAAGGGGATTGGACATTATCATTTTCTGTTTGTCAGAAATTTTGTTCATCACAATTGTGATTTGGATGGAATGGCCAATGATGGACCTATCAATTTAAAAGTAATTGACAACAGTTCACATGATAATTTAAATACTGGTCTTAAACATAGAATTTGCAAAAAGACCTCGAAATATGGGGGTCATATAAACCGTTAGTTATTTCAATTCAATTAATTTAACAACTACATTTTTTTAAGACCAGATATTCACAATTATACAACAAGTGTACGACAATTCTAATTTTATTTGCATTATATGTTATTAATGTACTTGTGGTTGACATATATATACACTCTTAAGTTTATTCTGCGTTGTTCTTTATCTCTTGTATTCACAACTGTATGTCTCCTAGTATTATTTAGACTGTTCTCCTGTTTACAACTATGATTTTCGCACACGAGTTCCTTCATTTATTTGCACTTCTCCTAGTAAGATTCCAATGATATAATCCTGTTTTTTATAATCATGCACACGTATAAAAATTGCGGTTTTTATCCAACGCAATCATAGGTTTGAACGTTGTTTTCAATTTAGACTTGTTTATATATTGGATAAAAACCGCAATTTTTATACGTGTGCATGTAAAACAAATTTCTTGTTAGAGGGGTCTAAATACAGCACAAACAACATTTTCCAAAAGACCAAAAAAATGAAAAAGTATATTTTAACAAAACGCATTTGACTAACAGGTCGAACAACAAATGTTCTTAAACCCTGCTGACTGCCATTGGCGATTGCCAAATAAACGGATCACCGATGATTTGAGTTGTAACATTGTGAACTTTGTGTGACGTCTTACTATTTGAGCCATAACAGTGTGAACTTTGTAAGACGCCTTACTATTTGAGTCGTAACAGTGTGAACTTTGTGTGACGCCTCAACTTTTGAGTCGTAACAGTGTGAACTTTGTGTGACGCCTCAACTTTTGAGTCATAACAGTGTGAACTTTGTGTGACGCCTCAACTTTTGAGTAGTAACAGTGTGAACTTTGTGTGACGCCTCAACTATTTGTAGTCGTGAACTTTGTGTGAACTATTTGAGTCGTGTGACTTTGCCTTACTATTTGAGTCGTAACAGTGTGAACTTTGTGTGACGCCTCAACTTTTGAGTCATAACAGTGTGAACTTTGTGTGACGCCTTACTATTTGAGTCGTAACAGTGTGAACTTTGTGTGACGCCTTACTATTTGAGTAGTAACAGTGTGAACTTTGTGTGACGCCTTACTATTTGAGTAATAACAGTGTGAACTATTTGTGACGCCTTACTATTTGAGTCGTAAAAGTGTGAACAGAAAAGCACAATTAATGATGTAATGGCAGTGCATGGCCGTTTTTCTATCCAATAAGAACTCGTTATCTTACGAAAACTCTGAAGGCATTCTATGAAGAGAAACACTGTCGCTTTTATAAAGCCTACAAGAACAAAGACCATTTATCATTTTATAGCCGACTATACGGTATGGGGTTTTCTCATTGTTGAAAGCCGTACGGTTGCCTATAATTGGTTACATCCACTTCATTTAAACTTGGGTGGATAGTTGTCTCATTGGCAATCATACCACATCTCCTTATTTCTTTATAGTTATATCATTAAGATTTCGGAAATTTTGGATTTCACCCCATTAGTAAGTTTTCTTCAAAAGAATACTTTTTTTATATAAGAAAAACGTTCAATGAATAAGTGAATAAGTAGATGTTAAAGAGTGGAACATGATGATATTTAATGAATTAAAAATAATAAAAACACATAAAAAAATAATTTCGTATATTTCTTCTAGTTAACACGTATGCAAATTTTTAACCCCTACTAAAACCAATTAAAATTAAAACAAAGACGACTATTTACAAACCTTAGAATTGGGGATCATTAAATGGAAATTTAAAAAGGTAGGCATAAGAGCATGAAAGCTTCTAAGCGCAACACTGAAGATCTTTGTAAGACATATCCTAATCTAAAGATGTAATCTAGAAAATATGTTCATGTTGATAGTGGGCTGAAGAAACCAGTAGTCCTTTGTAATTTGATAACAAGTCTCTGGACAGAAAGAGATATAATTCTAAAACAACATGGATGCTAATTCCATAATCATTTCATTCATAAGTTTTTATATACCTATATGGAGTTATTTTCTTTCAGATCAATAGGTTTTTCATTTACAGAAACAACCAAGGACTTACGCATTTGCGATTATTAGAGAAAACGCTCGTAAGTTCGAACCTCAAATGTGTGATTCGTTTTTAGGTGGTAAAAGGTTTGTAATTTAAAGGGGACGACCATTATATAATTTGAATAAAAGAAGATTGTCTTGTTCAAAAAAGGAAAATTATTTTTTCTCACAACTAACTTAAATTAATTGTACAACAAAAACGGAACGATATACCCACCTAAACTGCAAAATCATAAGTTTTGTATCAATAAAACAAATACATTTCGTTTTTGAGGATTAAGTGAAATCTAAACTAGTTTGAAGTGAACTTATTTAACTGTTCTGACTACTTAAAAATGTGAAAGCTATACATTTGTACCCGTACTTGAAAAATGTTCTATGAAATTGTCGGGGAAAAGAAAATGTTCATCTAAAATATATTGCTTTGGCTCAATGCAATATAATTACAATTCATATCTATATTAACTCGTATGCTCGTACATATTTGAGTATAACGAAATCAGAGATCTATATTTTAATTAGAGTGGGCTCAATATATAGAAATAACGATCGACAATGTCGGGTGACATATTGCTTTTCTTTCGTTTCTTTTTTTTATTATTATGTCACCCGATCGACAATGTCGGGTAACATATTACTTTCCTCCGTTTCATTTTCCAAAATTATCATTCTTACATCTTTTTTGTCCGGGAGTTTTCTCAGAGCCAATGGAACCAATCTAAATGATTGTTCAATATAACAAGAAACATCAACTTTAAAGTTGCAGTGCAACTTTGGAATTAAAAAATGGCTGCCTTTATCATGGAAACCAAACAAATGTGAATTATTTAAGTATGCCTAAACTTAAAATCATTGAATTTCAATACAATATAGATGTCCACTATATTCAAGTTTTTGATGATTTTGACAATCATCAGAACTACTATGTTGCCATGGAAACTACAGCAAAAATTTCAAAAATTTTAAAATCCTCCAAACTTGTTGAAACTTCAAAGTTATGTTGACTGGCATGTGTAAATGTGGCATTTGGCTTTGGAATTTCCAAAATGGCTTCCGTTACCATGATAACAATGCAAAAAAGGTTTAAATGCTCTAAAAACCTTTCTAAAAACCTTAAAGTAGCATTTCCTTTTTTAAAATGGTAGGTCAAACCCAGCAAACCTTTAATGGTATGTTCCCTGTCATGTACCAATGTGGCATCTGTCATTAAAATTTTGGAAATGTTCACTGTTACCATGGAAACTGCAAAAATGTCCAAAATTTCAAAATGCTCCAAACTTTATGAAACTTGATATTAATGTTAACTGGGAAGTATAGATGAGACTTTGGAATTTCCAAAATGACCTCACCTATGTTTGATAAACAATGTACTTGTTAACAATAATCTATATATATATATGTGTAAAGAATTAGTTGGATCTTATTATATAGATATAGGAAGATGTGGTGTGAGTGCCAATGAGACAACTCTCCATCCAAATAACAATTTATAAAAGTAAACCATTATAGGTCAATGTACGGCCTTCAACACGGAGCCTTGGCTCACACCGAACAACAAGCTGTAAAGGGCCCCAAAAGTACTAGTGTAAAACCATTCAAACGGTAAAACCAACGGTCTAGTATATATAAAAAACGAGAAACGAGAAACACGTATAAATTACATAAACAAACGACAACTACTGTACATCAGATTCCTGACTTAGGACAGGTGCAAACATTTGCAGCGGGATTAAACGTTTTAATGGTACCAAACCTTCTCCCTTTTTCTGAAACAATAGTATAACATCACAACATAGAAAAACACACGATAAAACATCAATTGGAAGGCTTAACTCAATCAAAAACGTAAATTAACACACTATGCACAGAAACACTTTAAACATGTAAATTACAAATCATACATCTAGAATTAATCTTTCAGCGTATTAATTTCCAAAGCGTTCACCAAACGTCTTATTAAATGATTAACAACGCCCTAAACAGTGCATATTCCATCAATGTTCAACATTTGTTTTTGGTTTTGTTTTAGCGAACGAAAAATTGATTAACCATCTCTAGATCCTGAAACATCCTGAAATTTGATACTTTTAAAAATTACAACTCTATAATGCATGCTTGTATAATATACCACAAACAATCTTCCCTCACCTTCCAGTATTTATAGAAGTAAGGGAATCACAAAACATTGACACCAGGAAACAATATTGATTAGCACCGAGACAAATAATTCAACAACATTATCAATATACATATAAAATTTATCAATATCATAACATTATCAATTTACAACAATATTTGTACGTGCTAATTTGTAAATTAGGTTGATACAGAGATGAGTTGTTGCTAATTCACATGAATGTGGAAATGAGGAAAATCTATGTTTTTCCTCTGCTAAAGAGAAAATGAAAATTAGACATTGTTGAAAATTTTAATAGGTCAATAGATAACATTGACAATTACAAACTGCTTTACTCGATCTTTGATGAGTTTGTATTAGACGTCAAAAGATAACGTTTTTACTCGATCTTTGATGAATTTGTATTCGACGTCAGAAAATAACGTTTTTACTCGATCTTGAATGAGTTTATATTCGACGTCAGAAGATAACGTTTTTACTCGATCTTGAATGAGTTTGTATTCGACATCAGAAGATAACTATTAGTCTTTCTGTGGTAAATAAACATAAATATGCTGTCTCGCTTGGCTTGCAGGAAAATGGCAAATTTCAGCTGAATTTAATTCGGACCAATTTTGATAGCTGCATGTGTGCATTTTGAGATTACATAGCATAACTATGTATAAAGCAGTTTGATAAAATCACAAACTTCTAAAGATAACCTTATTTTTGACAGATAAGTACTTATCGGATATTTTTTTGAAGGACATTCTTAACCAACATGTAAATGAAAATATCACTACTAGTACATATAGACATATAAAAAATCGGATGCTGTAAAGAAATTTTTGCAGCTTATTGTACATTGCGATTATTAAATCAAAACAAATAATTGCGTTAGTTAAATAGTAAGAAGTTCAAGATTTATTCCTTTGGTTTTTGATAAAACTGTTTGCTTCATCTCTCTCATTCAGTCCATCAGGTTCAAGAGTACGTAGCTGATGCATCCAAAATTTATATGGCATTTATATAATTCAATTTAGTAACTGCATCAGTTTATTTTCAAACTGACCCACGCCTAGATAGATTGAATGTTGATTGTTGCTATTTTCAGACACTATATATATATATATATATATATATATATATATATATATATATATATATATATATATATATATATATATATATATATATAATTCGTCTCTAATTTAGCCAAACAATGTTAGACCTGCAAATTTGTGTTAGCAAATTTTTGTTCTTCCCTCAGCGAGATTCGAACCCTTGCGTCTGTGACATCATGGCAACACCGCCTGCACCGTGTCCAGCGCCCCAGCCCACTCGACTACCTAGGCTACATAAAGTATAGCTTTCGGTGGTCGATGTGATGCCTTTCCTCATCGGCTTTATCTAGGGTTGTAACACAGTACATGATGTATAGCTTGGTTGTTTCTGTAAATGAGAAACCTATTGTTCTGAAGGAAAATAACTCCATATAGATATATAAAAACTTTTAAATGAAATGATTATGGAATTAGCACCCATGTTGTTTTAGAATTATATCTCTTTCTGTCCAGAGACTTGTTATCAAATTACAAAGGACAACTAGTTTCTTCAGCCCACTATCAACATGAACATATTTTCTTGATTACATTTTTAGATTAGGATATGTCTTACAAAGATCTTCAGTGTATGGTTTTCTATTATAATTTTCTAATTTTAACATCTAAGGAGGAAGTGGTCATCATCTTTCACTTCATCCTTGCAAAGGTAACATATGCGCTGGACACGGTGCAGGCGGTGTTGCCACGATATCACAGTTGCAAGGGTTCGAATCCCGCTGAGGGAGAACAAAAAGTTGCTAACGCCAATTTTCAGATCTAACATTGTTGGGCTAAATTTGAGACGAATTATATATATATATTATGGTATTAGCCCTGTATAACCACGTGTTACCCGATGGAGAAAGTTTGTCATAAAGTTGTCACATGTTTAGAAGTGTATATATATATATATATATATAAAATGACTGAATAATAGTCAACGATAAATCTTACGGGGCGATGGATCATATAAATATGATACAGTACACTACAAAATATAATATATAACCAGTCTAAAAGGGTACAACATCACCAAAAAATGACAATAAACGAACAAATGTAACTATAAATATTTCGGATAACAGATATCCTTTATCAATATGAGCACGATGTAAATTGAATCAGATCAAACTATTCTGATTATTAAACTATTGCAAACTTGATTACCATACAATAAAAAAAGTGAAACAGTTTTACCCGAACATCATATGTAGAGACGCTAATAAATTTTAAAATTCCAAAAAACGACTCAAAGACATGCCTAAAATGAAAATAGTAATTAGAGATATGAACTGGCACAACTAACCTGGCATTTCAGAACCAGAGTGAGCAGCTGGACTAAACATTCCTTGTCACTTTAGATGTCACCTCATTATATACCAACATACCTCATGATGACGGAATACAATCGTGTAAGGAAATATGGAACTCTCGCAACACCTTAGAACCACCTACCGAATGTTTAGTCCAGCTGCTCACTCTGGTTCTGAAATGCAACAATTTCACCTTTAATGGTGTACATTACCTTCAAATAAACGGGACAGCGATGGGAACGAGAATGGCACCGTCATACGCCAATATTTTCATGGGAAAATTAGAGAAAGAAATTATTTCAACATCTTTATCCAAACCTCTGTCTTGGTTCCGTTTCATAGATGATGTTGACATGAAATGGATTGAATCCCAACAAAAATTGGATGATTTTATCAGACATGCAAACAACGCACACCAGTCAATTAAATTTACATATGAAATTTCCGACTCCAAAATATCTTTCTTAGACACTACTACATCTATTAAGGACGGTGTCATATCAACAGATCTCTACTGTAAACCTACAGATAAACATCAGTACCTTTCTCCCCAAAGCTGTCACCCCAAACACTGTACAAAAAGTATCCCGTACAGTCAAGCTCTCAGAGTAAAGCGGATTTGCTCCTCTGAGGAGGCTGTCACTAAACGGTTACAGGAACTTCGCGGTTTTTTGACCAAACGAGGTTATAAGAAATTGGACATAAATAAGGGGTTTGCGCATGCTAACAACAACAGCCGCAATGACCTATTACAGTACAAACAGAATAGGCGCAGCAAAATAGTTCCGTTTGTTTTAACATACAATCCCGCCTTTACTAACCTTTCACGTTTGATCCGTGCCAATTGGCAAACTATTGCCAAGCACCCACAATTGTCCAAGATCTTTCCCAATCCTCCTGTCTTAGTTTTTCGGAGACCAGCAAGTCTCAAAGACTTATTTGTGAGAGCTGAAGTCTCCTCTAATAAAAGCTGTTCAACTGCAGGATGGTGCAAGTCGTGTGGTAACAGACGATGTCTGACTTGCCAACAAATACAGAATACTCAAACATTTACTTGCCACTCCACTGGGTCTGTGTACACTATATTTTGTAATGTAACTTGCAAAACACAGAATGTTGTATACCTTCTTCAGTGTCGATGTGGCATGCAGTATATTGGCGAGACAGAACAGCCATTCAACAAACGCATGAATGGTCATCGAAGTGACTACACCTGCAAGCCCGACCTCCCGTAAGTCGTCATTTGAGATCACCTGGGCACGCCCAAGCTGATCTCAAAACCTTACAATCACAATCATAGACCACAACGAGGGTTGGTCAAGGGCAGAAAGACTTGCTCAGGAAAGGTTTTGGATAAGAAAGCTTAGGACAGTTTCCCAGAGGGCATAAATGAAAAACATAGAATGAGTCACTCATTTTCCTACCATCACTCATTTTCCTGACATCATTTGTTTCCAGTTACTCCGGCTTCCTTACTTGACTCTTACAGTTTTAAGGATTCTTTTGGAATTTTACTAGTTTAAATACCAGGGTTCTTTTCATTTGGGAGGGATGTACAAGTACGCATCCACGTCCAATTATTTAACCTTAGCCCAATTTTACTATTATTTTTTCTTATCATTATAAAACTGCTATTTATTTGGGTTGATAAATACGCAGCCTCTGTTTGACATATTTTACCAGCTTATATCGATCAGTGCTGTTTTTTGGGAATGAATTTACACACAGTTGTTGTAACATCTTAACTGACGTCATTTTGGAATTTTAGAGTTGTGCCAGTTCATATCTCTAATTACTATTTTCATTTTAGGCATGTCTTTGAGTCGTTTTTTGGAATTTTAAAATTTATTAGCGTCTCTACATATGATGTTCGGGTAAAACTGTTTCACTTTTTTTATTGTATGGAAATCAAGATTGCAATAGTTTAATAATCAGAATAGTTTGATCTGATTCAATTTACATCGTGCTCATATTGATAAAGGATATCTGTTATCCGAAATATTTATAGTTACATTTGTTCGTTTATTGTCATTTTTTGGTGATGTTGTACCCTTTTAGACTGGTTATATATATATATAAAAGAACGTCTAAACAAGTGACAACTCTACGACAAATCCATCCATTGGATCACCAGTGAAGGTGATACACGGCTTAAAACACATATTATATTCATAATTACTCTAAATATCAGCACAATGTTAAATCTGCAAATTTGCGGAAGCAATTTTTGTTCTTCCCTCGCCTCGATTCGAACTCATGCTATTGAGATATCGAGACAACACCGCCTGCACTGTGTCCAGCGCTCTAGACAACTCGGCCAAAGCTGAATGTTTAGTTCAGTCTAGGTGGCCGTGTGGTCTAGAGCGCTGGACACATTGCAGGCGGTGTTGTCTCGATATCTCAATAGCATGAGTTCGAATCCCGGCGAGGGAAGAACAAAAATTTGCTCCCGCAAATTTGCAGATTTAACACTGTTGTGATGATATTTTGAGTAATTATGAATATAATATGTGTTTTCAGCCGTGTATCACCTTCACTGGTGATCCAATGGATGGATTTGTCGTAGTGTTGTCACTTGTTTAGACGTACTTATCAAAATAATTATTTCTGTGGCTGTATCTTACGATCCTTTACGATAGATATTTAGCTAATCTGCAATCAATTCCATCTTCATGCCTAATATATCATGTACTGTGTTACAACTCTAGATTCTACTGACGAGGAAAAGTAACACTAGGCCACCGAAAGCTGAATTATTAGTTCAGTCTAGTTGGCCGTGTGGTCTAGATCGCTGGATACGATGCAGGCGGTGTTGTCTCAATGTCCCATTAGCATGAGTTCGAATCCCGGCGAGGGAAGAACAAAAATTTGCTTCTGCAGATTTAACATTGCTGTGCTGATATTTTAAGTAATTATATATATATATAAGTCTAAAAATTTGCACAACGATACTAATATAAGATGGTATTATACGAAGATGTTGTTATTAAATCGTGTTGACAAATATTTCGGCTTAACAAATAGCCTTTGTCGGTGTCAATAATTTTAACAATACTGATTGTAGGTGTAAAAATAGATCAGACTTATATAATTTTTTCCTTATCTGCACAGTACATAGTAAATTTGCTGGTTGGTCCTTTTTATAGACTTCTATATATACGGATAGAAATTGATTCATTTTGGTTAGAGATATGCTTTGATTAAAATGTTCAGGAAACAAAACATTCACGGTACTACAATCTGTCGATATCTATATTTTGGCATTGCACAAGGTCATATTTTCTCCTGCTGTTAATGACGTCTTTACACTAAATCCATTGGATGTTGGAAGTGTACTGATTGATATTTTAGTCTTAGATTCAAGATTTATTTATTTGTTTTTATTGCTCTCCTTCACTGGGACAGTTGTGTAACAGTACAACATGAGAACAAACTATAAAAATCAGTTGGAAAGGGCTTAACTCATCAGATCGATACAATGCAGAAAAACATCTAACAAAGACCGGAAGTGGCAGTGTATTTATCCATCCCTCGCAACAAAAAAGACACAAAGTACAGATCTGAGAGTACTTGCAGTTACTGACAGCTAGTTCAAAGCGGTTAGCGCCTTTAAACATGTATAACCCCGCCACATACTTTATGTGCCTGTCCCAAGTCATTAGCCTGTAGTTCAGTGATTGTCTTTGGTTCATGTCTGTCATATTTGTTTTTCGTAAATTGCTTTGTTATAAATTAGGCCGTTAGTTTTCTCAACTGAATTGTTTCACATTTTTTATATCGGGGTATTCTATAGCCGACTATACGGTTTGGGTTTTTCTCATTGTTGAAGGCCGAACGGTTGCTTATAATTGCTTACATCCACTTCACTTGAACTTTGGTGGATAGTTGTCTCATTGGCAATCATACCACATCTCCTTATTCTTATATAAAACATGTACAATTCGTATTTACTGTCAACGGTAACATGTAGATCTGAATGACACTTTGATTAAACATTTTAAATTGTAAAACATTTTATGAATATGACATAAACTCTTTAATATATAAATTCAAGTAGGAATTTACAACTAATGACTAATCATTAGTAAATGAAATGACGAATGTTTCACAGGAGAATATTACTCAAAGCTATAATGTGACACATGATCATACATATAAAGCTAAACATTAGAAATTTAAATTTAAATAACGAACTTGGGCCACATTCGTCATTTTCAATGTGGCGAAAGAGAATCCCACTCAAATCTATAATGACTCATCATGTCCAAATGAAATGACGAATGTGGCACAAGAGGATCCCACTCATAGCTATCATAACTAATCATTAGTAAAAATACCTACTTACATCGTAATTTTTTTTAAACCTATGTATCATTTTCATATTAATTCTTGAATAAAAGCAAATATGGAGAAAAACATTTTTTAGACTAAGTCATTCTATTTGAAATTGTTTTTTTTTTATTCCAAGTCTTGTAATTCTGAGTGTCTTCAATTTACTTTTTGATTTTGAAAGCTGAATGGAGCCTTTCTTTTATCCTAATTTTGTGTGGCACACGTTGTACCTTATCATATACATCTTTTTCAGTATTTTCACCCGATGGATTTTCTGAATCATTATCCGTGTTTGGCATCATCATATAAGGAGAATAAGCCACCTCTGACTGAAACATCATCATGGTCGGAGTACGAAGTGGTACAGAACGATACCTGGCCGACGGACGAAAACTCTCTGAAATTGATTGCAACTCGTATATTGGTGGAAATATTCCATGAAAACTTGGGAATGTCTGACTTAAATTATCATCTAAGGAAATAGTGTCATTTCTTCCATCATCCATTTCAGATTTTCCAGAGAAACTGCTGCTATCTTCCTCACGAAAAATATTTTTCTGTTTATATTTTCCCTCATTGTCTGATTTGTCGTTGACTTCCTCGATTTTACAATCGTCCGTGATCAATCGGCAGTTATCGGCAGATTCCGCTACCCCACATCTTACATTCGGGTATCTTGTCTTATCAACTGTACCTTCATAATCGGAATTGTTAACATCCTCATTTTTGTCATCGTTCGTGATGACATCATTTCGGTTGGTTTCTAGTCTTTCGCTGTTTTTATTTATTACATGACGGTACATGATATTTATTGCCGCCAATTCATTTCGGAGCTGTATATTTTCTTCCTGCAGCGCCAATATCTGTTTCTCTATGACCTGGTCCATAGTTTTCCTTTTTATTCTAGACTTTCTAGCCGATGCGTTATTCCTCACCCTTTTGAACCAGTATTTGTCATCTTTTTTCTCCGCTGGTACAAATTCTCGGCTTGCTCTGTGTTGTAAATGGACATCGCTTACTATCATATTGGACTCAAGTGAATGATTCAACTTCACGTAACAATGACCTTGTTCATATGAAGGAACAACTAAATCCATATGTGTATATATTTTGGTCGAACCTAAAATTATAACGTAAGATTAGTATACGAATTTGTTAAAATTGAATTAACAAAAGAACAGTTCCTTGCATTGTGAAGAATTGATTGCCAATGAGCTAGAAACAATGAACACTACTACTGAAACAACAGTTCTTCGTTCATAGCTAGGCCAATACATACCAATAAACACCAAAAAGAGACAACAGTTGTTCGTTCATAGCTAGACCAATACATACCAATAAACACCAAAAAGAGACAACAGTTGTTCGTTCATAGCTAGACCAATACATACCAATAAACACCAAAAAGAGACAACAGTTGTTCGTTCATAGCTAGACCAATACATACCAATAAACACCAAAAAGAGACAACAGTTGTTCGTTCATAGCTAGGCCAATACATACCAATAAACACCAAAAAGAGACAACAGTTGTTCGTTCATAGCTAGGCCAATACATACCAATAAACACCAAAAAGAGACAACAGTTGTTCGTTCATAGCTAGGCCAATACATACCAATAAACACCAAAAAGAGACAACATTTCTTCGTTCATAGCTAGGCCAATACATACCAATAAACACCAAAAAGAGACAACAGTTGTTCGTTCATAGCTAGGCCAATACATACCAATAAACACCAAAAAGAGACAACAGTTGTTCGTTCATAGCTAGGCCAATACATACCAATAAACACCAAAAAGAGACAACAGTTGTTCGTTCATAGCTAGGCCAATACATACCAATAAACACCAAAAAGAGACAACAGTTGTTCGTTCATAGCTAGGCCAATACATACCAATAAACACCAAAAAGAGACAACAGTTGTTCGTTCATAGCTAGGCCAATACATACCAATAAACACCAAAAAGAGACAACAGTTGTTCGTTCATAGCTAGGCCAATACATACCAATAAACACCAAAAAGATCACTACTACTGAAACAACAGTTCTTCGTTCATAGCTAGACCAATACATACCAATAAACACCAAAAAGAGACAACAGTTGTTCGTTCATAGCTAGGCCAATACATACCAATAAACACCAAAAAGAGACAACAGTTGTTCGTTCATAGCTAGGCCAATACATACCAATAAACACCAAAAAGATCACTACTACTGAAACAACAGTTCTTCGTTCATAGCTAGACCAATACATACCAGTAAACACCAAAAAGAGACAACAGTTGTTCGTTCATAGCTAGGCCAATACATACCAATAAACACCAAAAAGATCACTACTACTGAGACAACAGTTGTTCGTTCATAGCTAGGCCAATACATACCAATAAACACCAAAAAGAGACAACAGTTCTTCGTTCATAGCTAGGCCAATACATACCAATAAACACCAAAAAGAACACTACTACTGAAACAACAGTTCTTCGTTCATAGCTAGGCCAATACATACCAATAAACACCAAAAAGAACACTACTACTGAGACAACAGTTGTTCGTTCATAGCTAGGCCAATACATACCAATAAACACCAAAAAGAGACAACAGTTGTTCGTTCATAGCTAGGCCAATACATACCAATAAACACCAAAAAGAACACTACTACTGAAACAACAGTTGTTCGTTCATAGCTAGGCCAATACATACCAATAAACACCAAAGTACAACACCATAGCTAGGCCAATAGATCATAAACACTACTGAGACAACAGTTCTTCGTTCATAGCTAGGCCAATACATACCAGTAAACACCAAAAAGAGACAACAGTTGTTCGTTCATAGCTAGGCCAATACATACCAATAAACACCAAAAAGAGACAACAGACCGAACCACCCACAAAAGTCTGACTACTCCGGAAATAAACATAAACTTACAAACCTGATTGTGTGATGACTAAGGTAATTGATAACAATAAATAAGAAAGAACAATGTGTGTGTTTATGCACTATTCGAAGCTAGTAAAGTAACTACTTTTATCATTATATTAGGCAGTGGCTATTTTGCCGGCGTTTGAAAATTAGCCTCTTAGATACTATTTTACCGGGTCCGGCAAAATAGTTTCCTTAGTGCTATTATACTGGCTCCGCGATTTATAAATAGTTTTCCTATTTTGCCGGTCTTATTTCAGATTTTTTCCAGACTAAGTGAAATAAATTTTTCGAAAATGGAAGACTACACTTCGTTGTCAAAAAAACTTGAAATGACCAATATGAAGAGCTAAAGAGGTTTTGGAGCACTTTGAAAAAAGACAACCATGTGCAACTGTGGAAACGTGATTCAAGGACTATATAATTTTTAACTAGAGCACCAAACAAAACCTTTAATATTGATCTTGTTTATGGTGCAATAAAGTACTGCTGTGTTCATGGCGGAAAGACTCATATCTTCGTCTACTAGTAAGCCAAATTGTTTCAACATTACAAGCTCAAGTCTGCAGTGGCAGCATTTTTCTTTTGAAAGACTAAAAAGTGCACCATTATTATTATTATTATTATTATAATTCTTATTATTATCATTATTATTATTGTTGTTGTTGTTGTTGTTTATTGTCGCAATGACGTTTACCCGCTCATCCCTGTTTATTAATTTTTAAAACAATTTTGAATGATTTTTTTGTGATTAAATGCAAAATATATAATAAAGCACTGTACCTTAAATGGACGTCTTTAATGGTTGATATTCGCTGAAATTATTATAGGAAAATTATTGTTGTCTACTAGGCAATTATCACTTTACCATAAATAATCACATTTCATCTTGTATCTACACGTGAACATAAAAAACGTTGCCATATTGTTTTTAATCATAGCATTTAGTATCTATCAACTATCACTCATATTCAATTAAATATGTAAATGTTGTAACACTTTAAACATTTAATCAGATTCTCTTATTTCCCACTTTACATCTGCACTGCCTCAATATAATATTAACAGCAGAACAATGAGCAGCCTTGTCATAATATCAACAGCAGAACAGTCGCATCACTATAAACCAGTAAAAGTCTGAAATGGCCTATATCTGTACTCGACTGTACTGATTTTTTATTCGACCAGTCTCAATTGGTCTGAAATTTACTCGATATTACTCGACTGTAGTTTGAACCATAGTTAACAGTCTGAACTTGTACTAGACCTTTAATCGACAAATACTTGAACTTTTTATAAGTGTCTGAATCATACTCGACCAAGTCTTAACCATTCTTGACCAAGTCTTATCCATGCTCAACCTAGTCTGAACAAGACTCAACCTAGTCTGAACCATACTCGACCTAGTCTTAACCATACTCGACCTAGTCTGAACTATACTCGACAAACTCTTAACCATTCTTGACCAAGTCTTATCCATGCTCAACCTAGTCTGAACAAGACTCAACCTAGTCTGAACCATACTCGACCTAGTCTTAACATACTCGACCTAGTCTGAACCATACTTAATTGTATTTTATCAACTTAGGAACTAATTTTTAGTTATTTACTTTGGCTAGAAATTTAAACAATTTGAAATCCAAAATGTATTTAATATAGCACAGAAACCAAAATTTCACAATACACATTATAAAATCATCAACACCGTATTCATCAACACTTATATATAATATATATACAATGTTTATTACCTCTAAAATAAAAATAAAAACAAGATGATCAAAGGAAGTGATTTCTGGTCGGATTAAAAAAATATTATTTAATAAATTAAGTTTTCTGTTAAATGAATTTTTATATACATGATCACCTGCCTTGAGGTAATCAAACCTTATTAAGGAGCTTCGTGTATGCCAAGTCTTTAATTTTGACAAAACTTAATTAATCAACCTAATATTTTACTGCAACTTTGCAAGAAAATTCCTTTTTTATAAGGTTATCAAGGATTGCTATGGAAGTTCTATAATATTAAGTTCTTTGTTTAACAAAACAATAGTGTCATTTTTTAAAAATTTATGAAGTAGCTTTATATACAATATAAATTTTTTTCCAGTAATCATAAAATATATCTGAAACATCCACAAAAACTTTAAATGCCATTTAAGATATTGAAATAATGGTCAAAAGTTCTGCTTTTTTTGAAGAACATAATACAGAGATGTTGATAAAAGAAATAAAGCAATCAAATGCATGACAAAGGAGTTCATACGAATTCGTCCTGTGTTAACCACTATCGATGCCAGCCATCAGTGATGTCGACATGGAAAATTGTACAATCTGTACAGATTTGAAACTTCCCAAAATACTACACTAAAAGGAAAATGTACAAAATAAAGATCTTTTAGAGAGACAAAAGATACCAAAGGGATATTCAATCTCATATGTCGAAAACAAACTGACAATGCAAAGGCAAAGATACCAAAGGGATATTCAAACTCATAAGTCGAAAACATACTGAAAATGCAAAGGCAAAGATACCAAAGGGATATTCAATCTCATATGTCGAAAACATACTGACAATGCAAAGGCAAAGATACCAAAGGGATATTCAATCTCATATGTCGAAAACATACTGAAAATGCAAAGGCAAAGATACCAAAGGGATATTCAATCTCATAAGTCGAAAACATACTGACAATGCAAAGGCAAAGATACCAAAGGGATATTCAATCTCATATGTCGAAAACATACTGAAAATACCATGGCAAACAATGAAAAACGATCACAAGACAAAAGTATACAAAACGATCACAAGACAAACAGTATACAAAACGATCACAAGACAAACAGTATACAAAACGATCACAAGACAAAAATATACAAAACGATCACAAGACAAACAGTATACAGAACGATCACAAGACAAACAGTATACAAAACGATCACAAGACAAACAGTATACAAAACGATCACAAGACAAAACAGTATACAAAACGATCACAAGACAAACAGTATACAAAACGAACACAAGACAAACAGTATACAAAACGATCACAAGACAAACAGTATACAAAACGAACACAAGACAAACAGTATACAAAACGATCACAAGACAAACAGTATACAAAACGATCACAAGACAAAAATATACAAAACGATCACAAGTCAGACAAAAGTATACAAAACAAAAGATCACAAGACAAACAGTATACAAAACGATCACAAGACAAACAGTATACAAAACGATCACAAGACAAACAGTATACAAAACGATCACAAGACAAACAGTATACAAAACGATCACAAGACAAAAATATACAAAACGATCACAAGTCAGACAAAAGTATACAAAACGATCACAAGACAAAAGTATACAAAACGATCACAAGACAAACAGTATACAAAACGATCACAAGACAAACAGTATACAAAACGATCACAAGACAAACAGTATACAAAACGATCACAAGACAAACAGTATACAAAACGATCACAAGACAAAAGTATACAAAACGATCACAAGACAATCAGTATACAAAACACAACATAGAAAACCAAAGACTGAACAACATGAATATAAAAATAAGGAGATGTGGTTTTTAAAAATGACAATGAGACAACTATCCACCAAAGTTCAAATGAACTGGATGAAAGCAATTATAGGTAACCGTATTGCCTTCAACAACGAGAAAAACCTACACCGTATAGTAGGTAATAAAATGCCCCGATATGAAAAATTTGAAACAATTCAATTGAGAACATTAACGAACTTATTTATAACAAAACAATTTACGAAAAAAATATGACAAACACGAATCAACCACAACCACTTAACTACAGGCTTCTGACTTGCGACACGCACATAACGAATTTAGCGAAGACAAACATGTTTGTGAGCGCCCAACTCTCCCCCTAACCTGGGACAGTGGTGTAACAGCACAACGTAGGAAAAAACTATAAAAATCAGTTGAAAAGTTCTTAACTCATCAGATTGATACAAAGCAAAAACACATCTTACAAAAACACAAATGAGACAAAGTACAAATCTGAGGGTTCTCTCAGTTACTGACAGCTAGTTCAAAGCAAATAACAACTAATAAAACACAATATGTATTTGAGACTAAAATATCAATCAGTATACATCCAACATCCAGTGGATTTAGTGTAAAGACGTCATTAACAGTCAGAGAAAAACATGACCTTGTGCAATGTCAAAATATAGGTATCGACAGATTGTAGTACCGTGATGGTGCATATGGGTATCGCAATTATATTTAGTATGGATTTAATTTACTGATAACAAAATAAATATTTATACCAATAAAACAATATTCAAAGATCTAATAACAATGTTGAACTGGTAACCTTTTAGAATAAGTCTATTTAAAAGATTGATAAGTTTACCCGGATCTTGTCTAAATTTCCAGGCTCGGTAAACAACATCACCGTAAAAATAAGGATGTGGTATTCCGTTTGAAATAAGTTTTCTACAGATACAGTCAAACTTGCAAACCAAATCTTTGTATCTATGGTAGAATTTAGTAAAGGTTTTAAGTAAGTTGTGGTACTGAAATCCCTGACTTCATAATATACCAGTAATACATAGATTATACTCATTGAAATCCAAAAATATATAAATACCGCCAAAAATTGAGGGTGATATCAGGTCTTCTGGAATGTAAGCATATCCTGGATGGAGAGTTGTCTCATTGGCACTCACACCACATCTTCCTATATCTATATCCTGCTCCACATGTGGCAACCATTGTGTTGCTAATGTAAGCACAAACCCGGTGATAAGTCTTATTTAGTAGGTCGAAATTAGATGAAAAGAGGACGAGTTAGTGGTAACGAAATTGAGAACACGTCCGTCGTCATTTGTGAAACAGATATTCCATAACGGTCAACCAACTGCTGGAATGTTGCTACATAGAAATGGAAAGTTCATAAATGGGAAGCTGATATCATCTCTTTTGTCGTAAAGTTTTGTTACCAACGTACCCACATTGTCATTTATTTCTAGATGTAAGTCACAGATATGAATGAGACTTAACTGTATCTGTTGTATCCTTTATTTCAAGTTAGATAGGATGGATGTGATCAACATAGTCGCCAAACTTTGAATTAATGAATGCATGAGAGGACATCATCTACACAGCGGTATGTAAATAATGCTAGCTTCTTTTGATTTTTCCTTATGAGCTCCTTTAGGAAGTCTGCCTCGAATGGATAAAGGATCAAGTCGCCAAGGAGATGAGTATAAATGATCCTATGGGAATGTCGATTGCTTGTTGAAAAACACGTCCTCGGAACGTAACAAATATGTTGTCAAGCAAGAAATTAAGCATCTTGATAATGTCAGTATCAGAGAATGTTTTGTATGAATGGATAAGTGGATTTTTACAAAGTACGATTTATCCCTCCTTAAGACAAGATACTTGTATCTACGTTAGTCATTCTTTTCAAGAAACATTGCAGGAGCAATTTTTTTAATTTGTCTCTTAGTTTTGCAAAGGGAATACTTGTGTAAAGGGTAGAAAAGTCAAATGTTTTAATACTATTGCAAGAGGAAAGCGTCTTCGATTGTATATACTCTAACAGATCATTGGATTCTATTAGTTTCAACATCTGATTCATGCAGCCCCAGAGAAGGTAGAATCACAATACCTTTGAAGCCCAACTTTGATTGCTGATAAAATTGCATTTAATAATTTAGAAGAGGTTTAGTGGAGCACTTGGAAGACAAAGTAATATAACGTTGTTTGTAAGGACACTTGACTGTGTAATTTATGCATCCAGTACAGTGAAGGATAATCCAGTTCTTCATCTTTGGTTGGAATTCCAAAGGAACATAGAACAGACCTACGATTATTCAGGATTTTCTCCTTGGTGAGTGTCGTTCGAGTATATGTTGAGTTTTCAATACCTAAATTCTTTATCAAGCAGTTTGTGTAATGTGATTAACATATAGAATCAATGTTGTTTGGGGTTGCATCTGCCCTGGCAACAACATATTTATCAGTTAGGTAGGGCAGGTATTAAGTAACATTTGGATCATTAAAGATCGATGTAATATGTGTATTTACAGACTCATTTAGTTTTTAACACATTAAATTTTAATATGTGTCAACGACTCACAACCAAAACCCAATCGAAAAGAGTTTCTATGTCTTCTTTTTGCGTTTAGCCCTTTGCTTGGTATAATCCTCAACTGAATCGATCAGTATTTTGAATTTCTGATTCCATTTGATGGATTTGTGCCCACACATTTTGGATAACATATTTCGCCGAGAAGTGTTTTTAACAAGGTTCAAATGTCCAGTAGTAACTTGGCCAGCGCATCGTATATGAATGGGGAACTAGCACATGTTCAATCAGGCGGTTTAGACTTGAAGTCGTTAATATTGAGATCCTTTAACAGGTGTTTTTCAATTGAAAATTTTATTGGGTTTGGTATAGGTATAACAGATGATAGGTATAGACTGATCTTTAAAGTAGGGAAGTATTTTCGAGTGAACCATTTATGATGAAGGATATTTCCCAAATTTTATTTTGTTTAACATTTTGTGAGAATGTGTGTTTAAAACAATCCAGACCTGGGTATTTAATTGTTTAATGCAGACTAGAATTTAAGTTTTATCAAGCGCTATTGTCTTGAAACATGCTTTCCATTAAGATCAGATGATATACAACTATATCACTGGATAATAGTGTATGCATATATGTATATATGCAATTTCCTTATTAATGGATAATTTCAACTTTTTGAACACAATGATATATAATTTGGCCGCAGTTCACCGAGAATCCGTTGGCTTCACTTTATGTAAAGGAAACCAACGATGATTAGACCAAAAATCACCAGACGGATAGCAAAATATCTGATGAATGAAATGAAACTATATTAATTTCAATGTTTGAATACTTAACTTTGATGCATACACAGTAAGTCATGTACATTTGTGTGTTATGTATTGATATTGAATGACTAAATTATGGAAACACTTAAAACTATGGTTACACATCAGATAAAAATGAATTTGAAAATGGATGTTATTATATGTAGTATATGTCTTAATTATTTCCAGAGAAACATAAATCTGCAATTTGACGGTTGACGATAGTTAAGGTATGATACAACTTGTGCTGCACAAATCCATTCAATAGATAAGGCTACTGAAAAAATGATATCTGGTTAGCTATAGTATCTGTCAGACAACTAACTCTCCAACAATTTTATATACATGTATGTTTGTATTTGTCTTTTCAGATAGTGATCGATGTCCGGTTAGATCATTCGTTAAATATATTCGCCGTCTGATTTCAAAATGTTATAAGAAGTTCCAGCCGCCAACATCTACTTCTGAAGAGAGGATATAGAACGACAATATATGATTGGAATATAGGCTGTTTGGTCGGTTTTAATGGACTTTTATATAGTTACATATATAAATGGAATGTAATAACTCTGCACATTTTACACTTTTGGATCAAGTCAAAATCATGGATGTTTTTGTTTATGCGTGTTTTTTTAATATATATCTTTCAAAACTTGACAAATATGATCAATCAAGTACATTTATAATAACAAAATGACATAGTATCAGTTGTAAAACCCCAGTACATGGAAAGACTAATGTGGCACAGGAGATGTTTGGTAAAATCCCTACTGAAAACTTAATTTGGTAAATCCTACTTGTATATTATTTTCAAAGTCAAACAGAAAGAAAATATTTAAAAATTGATAAACAATTGTTTAGGAGTTTATATGTTTTGCGGATTTGCGATTGATGGATTAAATTCAAACAGTTTATAGGGGACGTTTCATGTCTAAAGAAGGTTATCATAGATACCAGGATTAAAATTGTGTACGCCAGACGCGCGTTTCGTCTACAATGAAGATTCATCAGTTCTAACATTCCAAAACGGTTTTTTTATTTATTTTTTTATTGACAATGATAATCAATTAATTAATCTAAAGCTGTTGCAATTACCTTATTGCTACAGCTCTCACGAAAAAGGTATCCTGATATAGTAATATCTTTAAGAACAGGGTGTCTTAAAGATAAGACTTACTTTATATTGTTAATTAATTACATACTTTGATGCATACGTATATAAATGCAAAAAATCTGAATTGGTTATTATGTATTTTTCCAAAAAGGTTTAGCCAATTACAGCTAAGGTAATCTATCCCTGGGGTAAACAATCGTTAGAATTTCGAAAATGTAAAGTTTTGTAAACAGTTTATTTATAATTAAGACCATATCAATGTCAACACAGAAGTGATGACTACTGGGCTGTACACTTTACTTTAAATTCTGTTTTTGGAAAGCTGAATGGAGCCTTTCCTTAATTCTTATTTTGAGTGGCACACTATGTACATTTTCAGAGGCATTTTTTTCTGAATAGTCAGGCGGTGAATTGTCTGTAATATTGTTCCTTTTCTGCATCATGATTTGAGGGACAAAGGCTGACTGAATAGACATCATGGCCTGATAGCTAAGAGGCAAAGACAGGTACCTGGAGGACGAACGAAAACTTTCGGACATCTCCCTAGCAGCGGAAGTTGATGGAAATATTCCGTGAAAACTTGGGAAAGTCTGACTTAAATTATCATCCAAAGATAGGGTGTCATTTCTTCCATCATCCATTTCAGATTTTCCAGAGAAATTGCTGTTTTCTTCTTCACGATGAATATTTATATGTTCATATTTTCCTTCATTGTCTGATTTGTTGGTGACTTCCTCATTGTTATCATTGTTCGTAATGACACCCTTTTGGTTGGTTTGGTGTTTTATGCTTTGCTTAGCCATCGAACCACGGTACATAATATTAATGGTCGCTAATTCATTTCGGAGCTGTATGTTTTCATTCTGAAGTTCCAGTAGTTTTCTCTCTATGACATTGTCCATAGCTTTCCTTTTCATTCTTGATTTTCTAGCGGATGCGTTATTTCTAACCCTTTTAAACCAGTATTTGTCATCTTTTTTCTCTGCTGGTACAAACTCCCGATTAGCTCTGTGCTGCATAAGAACATCGCTTGTTTTCATGCTTGATTCAACTGGATGATTAAACATTCCGTAACAAAGGCCTTGTTCATGCGGTTTGACTACTAAATCCATATTTATATATGTTGATCGGACCTAAAAGTGTAACGAGTGATTAGTACAAATTTGTTAAAGTGGAAAAGGATTCGGGTTAAGGTTAGGGTTAGGGAAGAAAAAACATTGTATGCTAAGATTCAAATTTACACCTACCAATAGACAGCAAAGATCGTTCACCTTGATAGAACAAAACGTGATGACTTATCTTTTCAAAGTTTATTTGGATACATTTTTATGTAATACATATGTAACACAAGTGACGGTATATACGTCCGTTCTTTTTCCAATTTTGCATCGGTAGATTAAATTTGCATTTGACCACTGGTCTTCGATGGGTGTTGCATGTCAAACAGGATATGTTTACCGGTCTAAAGAATATGATATCAGGTCTGATAATCTTTTCAGCATTTCTTATCATATGGTCATCTGAATATTCAATTTGTGATCTGTGTTAGAGAATAGTTGGTTTTATTTTACCAAGCATTAAAATTTTACCGATTAATTGAAGGTTCACCCCACATATCTGTGTAAATATTTTCTAAGCTGTTTTAACGCCGTGTTAGACGCAACTTTTTGGAAGTTTTGGTCCTCGATGCTCTTCAGCTTTGTACTGGTTTTGGCTTTCAAACTTTTTTTCATCTGAGCGTCACTGGTAGTCTTGTGTGGACGAGACGCACGTCTGGCGTATTAAATTTTAAACCTAGTACCTTTTGTTAGCTATTATTCGTGTGTTTCTTTGTCCTATATGTTCTCCCATTAATTTGTATTGTAGTCATGTCATGTAATGTTGTCATTTTAATGTTATATTTAACATTGCCATAAAAGCGGGAGGTTTGGCATGCCACAAAACCAGGTTAACCCACCATTTTTTTCTTAAAATGTCCTGTACCAAGTCAGGAATATGGCCATTGTTATATTATAGTTCGTTTCTGTGTGTGTTACATTTTAATGTTGTGTTTTGTTGTGTCGTTGTTCTCCTCTTATATCTGATGCGTTTCCATCAGTTTTAGTTTGTAACCCGGATTTGTTTTTATCTCTATCGATTTATGAGTTTCGAACAGCGGTATACTACTGTTGCCTTTATTTAATCAATTATTTATTTTTTCCAGAATGCCAAAAAAGCAAAATACAAAAACAAATAATAAATAGAGTACTGTACCTTAAATGTACGTCTATACTGGTTGATATCTGGTGAAATTATAAGAATATCAATTGTTCAACAACTTCATTATCACCTTACTTGTATTATCACATCTAAACCTTCATAAACACGTGAAAAAAGAAAACGTTTCCAAATCGATTTTAGATTAAAGTAGTTTCTGTTTTATGAATGGTCTTTTTTGTCTCTTCATAATCAATTAAATGGGATTTGTACATATGAAAACTACTGTCGCCTTATTTTTTAAGTGACGTCAACCTATTCATTTAACGTTGATTCTTTTTTTCTAGAATCAACGCTTCCTCAATTAGTCTGAAATGAACTAACAAAATTAAATTCTATTGTTTCCTTTGTGTGCTTAACTTCATTATGTTTGAATCGGCTACTTTAATGATTTCTGTTCACTGATCGAATCAATTTAAAATCTTACCTTTAACTTTTGTAATTTTGATTTGCCTTCACTGGGAATCAAAATTACAACAATGAACAAAGCCCATACCGCATAGTCAGCTATAAAAGGCCCCGAAATGACAATGTAAAACAATTCAAACGAGAAAACTAACGGCCTTATTTATGTACAAAAAATGAACGAAAAACAAATATGTAACACATAAACAAACGACAACCACTGAACTACAGGCTCCTGACTTGGGACAGGCACATACATACATAATGTGGCGGGGTTAAACATGTTAGTGGGATCCCAACCTCCCCTTACCTGGGACAGTGATATAACAGTACAACATAAGAACGAACTATAAAAATCAGTTGAAAAGGCTTAACTCATCAGATGGACAAAATACAAGTGGACGTGGCAGGGTACTTGTACATCCAAACAACAAAAGACACTAGGAACAGATCTGAGAGTACTCGCAGTTATCTGACAGCTAGTTCAAAGCCACTAACAACTAATAAAAAATCATGCATCTAAGACTAAATTATCAATCCGTACACATCCAACATCCAATGGAAAAGTGTAAAGACGTCATAAACAGTCAGAGAAAACATGACCTTGTGCAATGCCAAGATACAGGTATCGACAGATTGTAGATCCATGAATGTGTATATGTATAAAACATACTACTAATATTTAGTTTGCTTTTAATTTACTGATAACAAAATCAATATTTATACCAATAAAACAATATTCAATGATCTTATTACAGTGTTGAATTGGTAACCTTTAGAATAAGTTTATTTAAAGGAGCGATAAGTTTACAAGGATCATTTCTAAATTTCCGGGCACGGTTAACAACATTTCCGTAAAATGAGGATGTGCTATCCCGTTTGAAATAAGTTTTCTACAGGTACAACCAAACTTCAAAACCAAATCTTTATATCTATGGAAAAATTTAGTAAAGGTTTTAAGTAATTTATGGTAACGATATCCCTGGTTTAATAATTTACCAGTAATACATAGATTACGTTCGTTAAAATCAAAAACGTCACAACAGACACGGGAATAGCGAACAAGCTGTGAAATATAAACACCGTAAGATGGTGCCAAAGGAACATCACCATCTAAAAATGGAAAATTAACAATAGGGAACGAAAAATCGTCCGTTTTGTCGTAAATTTTAGTTTAACTTCATGTTCCGCTATATAGATGTCTCATCAAATAATTCAAAGCTTGATGACATTGTTGAACGCACCTATCCCATCGAGCTGGAAGGATACCACATATACAGTTACGTATATATCTTGACTTACATTTAAAAATTAACACTAAAGGTCAGTTAAGAACATAACTTTACGAAAAAAGAGGTCATTTCAGCTTCCTATTTGTGAACTTTGCATTTTATACAGCGCCGGCATATGGAATATATATTTCTCAGTTGATATGATATTCCAGAGCTTGAATTTCTTATCATTATTCTATTGAAAGAGGATTGCTGTTTACAAAGTAGCTATAAATCCAAGTGTTTCAAGTGATGAAATTGAAGTCGACCCTTTGAAAATGTTATAGACGCTATCACGAGTTGGATTTTACGCTTCACATATGACGACGGAAATGTTCCAGTAGTCGTAACTACAGTCCAGTCATCTTTTCTCTGTCTTTTGTACACTGGGACTAGAAGACCTTCCGTGGGTATATCTGTTACCATTCCTGATTGAAATATTGCTAGGGTAATTTTGTGTGTACTGTCAAAAACTTCATATCGGCCACAAAGAAAGTGTTCGATCGTCAAATCAAATTAATCTGCTGGGTTTTTTTCATAGCCAACATAGCTTCAGAGACTTCCTTTTTAGTGGTTAATTGCACATCTACATATTTTACTAGGTCTATTATAATATATATGTCCTGTTCGATACTCGGTTGGTAGTTATAGGTATTGTGGTGCGTTGGAATAGCCTGATTCTCAAAATGTGACTTCAAACCTGTAGAATGTTGTCTTTGCCAGTCAATATGTTTTTTTCAACAGTCAATCTTATATACATCATTTTAGTGAGCGTCTCTGTTTGCTGATCAGCAGTTGAACTGTTTGCTGATCTCGGTTGAACTGTTTGCTGTTCTTGTAGTCATTCTTTGAGTGAGCGTCTCTGTTTGTGGATTTTCATTTTTAAACCAAGAGTTTCAAATGGTGAAGTTGAAATCATCACTTTGTAAATTTAACGGACGCCATCACGAGTTGGTTGACCGTTATGGAATATCCGTTTCACAGATGATATCGGATATGTTCCTTATGTCATAACTACAATCCCGTTCCCTTTTCACGAATGTGACCTACCGAATTAGACTATTTACCCCTATTTGTGACATTTTTACCTATTGTTTTTTTTTTTTTTTGTTCACACATCGTTGTCAATATAATGGAATTTGATGCGACTGTCATACAAGTGAGAGGTTTAGCTAGCTTTAAAACCAGGTTCAATCCACCATTTTCTACATAAGAAAATGCCTGTACCAAGTCAGGAATATGACAGTTGTTATCCATTCGTTTGATGTGTTTGAACTTTTGATTTTGCCATTTGATTGGGGACTTTCTTTTTTGAATTTTCCTCGGAGTTCAGTATTTTTGTGATTTTACTTTTTGCTGATCAGTAGTTGAACTGTTTTGCTGTTCTTGTAGACTTCCTTTTAATGAGCGTTTCTGTTTGCTGATCATCGGTTGAACTGTTTGCTGATCTCGGTTGAACTGTTTGCTGTTCTTGTAGTCATCATTTGAGTGAGCGTCTCTGTTTGCTGATCAGCAGTTGAACTCTTTTGCTGTTCTTGTAGACTTCCTTTTAATGAGCGTTTCTGTTTGCTGATCAGCAGTTGAACTGTTTGCTGATCTCGGTTGAACTGTTTGCTGTTCTTGTAGTCATCATTTGAGTGAGCGTCTCTGTTTGCTGATCAGCAGTTGAACTCTTTTGCTGTTCTTGTAGACTTCCTTTTAATGAGCGTTTCTGTTTGCTGATCATCGGTTAAACTGTTTGCTGATCTCGGTTGAACTGTTTGCTGTTCTTGTAGTCTTCATTTGAGTGAGCGTCTCTGTTTGCTGATCAGCAGTTGAACGGTTTGCTGTTCTTGTAGACTTCCTTTTAGTGAGCGTCTCTGTTTGCTGATCAGCAGTTGAACTGTTTGCTGTTCTTGTAGACTTCCTTTTAGTGAGCGTCTTTGTTTGCTGATCAGCAGTTGAATTGTTTTGCTGTTCTTGTAGACTTCCTTTTAGTGAGCGTCTTTGTTTGCTGATCAGCAGTTGAACTGTTTGCTGTTCTTGTAGACTTCCTTTTAGTGAGCGTCTCTGTTTGCTGATCAGCAGTTGAACGGTTTGCTGTTCTTGTAGACTTCCTTTTAGTGAGCGTCTTTGTTTGCTGATCAGCAGTTGAACTGTTTGCTGTTCTTGTAGACTTCCTTTTAGTGAGCGTCTTTGTTTGCTGATCAGCAGTTGAACTGTTTGCTGTTCTTGTAGACTTCCTTTTAGTGAGCGTCTCTGTTTGCTGATCAGCAGTTGAACGGTTTGCTGTTCTTGTAGACTTCCTTTTAGTGAGCGTCTTTGTTTGCTGATCAGCAGTTGAACTGTTTTGCTGTTCTTGTAGACTTCCTTTTAGTGAGCGTCTCTGTTTGCTGATCAGCAGTTGAACTGTTTTGCTGTTCTTGTAGACTTCCTTTTAGTGAGCGTCTCTGTTTGCTGATCAGCAGTTGAACTGTTTTGCTGTTCTTATAGACTTCCTTTTAGTGAGCGTCTCTGTTTGCTTATCATCAGTTGAACTGTTTGCTGTTCTTGTAGTCATGATTTTAACTTTAGAAATAACTTTTCTAATGGCAATTTCTGTTCTATATACGCTTCTTAATTTCTGTGCAGGCTGAACAAAATCAGGTGTTCCTTCCCTGTACCATTCACAGTTTGCTGTTTTAGTTCTCTGTAGGCTTCAGATACGGATAGATTCCAAACCTATAAGTTTCTTTTTTCTTCTTGACAGGTAAATGTTCAAAGTATCTGAAATATTTGTAACGGCATTTATTACATTGTAGTTTGTATTCAGATTGTCAAAAAAAATTGTGTAAGATACAGTTCTGTCAATTGTTTCTGCATAACTGTTTTTGTCAATTCGGTCCAAGTTAATTTTGATTTCATCATTGAAAAATGCTGAATTATTTCTCTTCTCATAGTTACTTGAAAATGATATATTTATGGGATAGTGATCCGATGTGTTTGGTTCAAGATTATTTAATATTTTTTTTATTTCGAAAAGTTTCTTTGAGTGTTTCAGTAAATAAAAAGTAGTCAGTTTCACTGCACTCTTTTACTTTTTGTATTAATATAGGTATTCCCTGCATTACACTCAGTTAAATGGCAGTCCTTGTTAATATAGGTATTCCCTACATTACACACAGTTAAATGGCAGTCCTTGTTAATATAGGTATTCCCTGCATTACACTCAGTTAAATGGCAGTCCTTGTTAATGTATGTATTCCCTGCATTACACACAGTTAAATGGCAGTCCTTGTTAATGTATGTATTCCCTGCATTACACACAGTTAAATGGCAGTCCTTGTTAACAAAGGTATTCCCTGCATTACACACAGTTAAATGACAGTCCTTGTTAATGTATGTATTCCCTGCATTACACACAGTTAAATGGCAGTCCTTGTAAATATATGTATTCCCTGCATTACACACAGTTAAGTCCTTCTTAATGTTTGTAGCATATAAAAATAAGAAGATGTGATATGACTGCCAATGAGGCACCACTCCACAAGAGACCAAATGACACAGAAATTAACAATTATAGGTCACCGTACGGCCTTCAACAATGAGCAAAGCCCATACAGCATAAAAGGCCCCGAAATGACAAATGTAAAACAATTCAAACGAGAAAACTAACGGCCTAATTTATGTACAAAATAATGAACGAAAAGAAAATATGTTACACAGCAACGAACGACAACCACTGAATTACAGGCTCCTGACTTGGGACAGGCACATACAGAATGTGGCGGGGTTGAACTCGTTTGAAGGCGCCAACCCTTCCCCTAACCTGGGACAGTGGTGTAACTATTCTGTTACGCCGTTCCTCAATTTATATAGTCGTTTGATAATATTCTTAATCTGTTTATGTGTTCCACTTTAGGAGGATTATTCATCTTTAACCTTATAAGAACGTCAAAACATCGTATCATCGCTACCTTTCCCTTTCTTACACGTATCTCAAACTGAACATTGCAAGGTCATCCCAGACTGCAGAACATTTACGGACAAACGTCACCTAGGACACAGTTCGTGGCTAACCACAGAGTGAGTTACATTTATAACTTTGTATTTGATGCCTTCAAATCGTTCTTCACATAATTGAACTCTTTATCCGTGATATACTAGAAATTTCACCTTTAATAACTGCAGCTTTATTTCGCTTTCTATGGACTTTGCTATTGTCTACATTTGACATTCATACATAATAACATTAATTCAACACATAGTAAAATTTTATTTTATTTTGTATTTTCAGCTTTTTACCATATATCAGATTGGTTCATAATTAAAGTATCAGCACCTGATAGTCTTTTCTGCTTGAGCCCAATCGTCCGTTATACTTAATGGTCAGGCCATTACAGTAACAGTACAACATAAGAACAAACTATAAAAATCAGTTGAAAAAAGCTTAACTCATCAGATGGATACAAATAGAAATACATTTAACAAATACACAGAGTGGACATGGACGGGTACTTATACATCCCCACAACAGAAAGACACTACGTACAGATCTAAGAAAACTGACAGCTAGTTCAAAGCCAATAACAACTAATAAAAAAAAATCATGCATCTAAGACATGCCCTTTTGTCCTTGTTGTTTTTGCTCGAATCTTAAGATATCGTGCATATGCGTGGGACTTTTGGTGTATTTCATACGCCTATACTTCTTTGAATTATTCTAAATCATGGTACCCTCTAATTGGCAATTAGCTATCAAGATTTTGTTCTGTGGTTCTACACATTGGATTCGTTCATTTCCTTCTAGGGTTGCGTTAATAAGATGATTGATTATTATCTTCATAGGATTGCCATACCTCCATATCTACCAGGGATTTATGCAGGTTGTATGTACATGTAAACAAATCATGCAGGTAATATTCCTTTGTGGGTGACATTAAAACGGGAATCTCGAGAAATATCAAAATACCTGATATCTTGAATGATTCATCACAAATTGGCAAATATTTCAAAATCTTAACATTATTTTTTTTTATTTGGGCAAATTTTATTAACAAAACTCATTGTTTGGTAATAATCGGTTCCTTTGTACATACACAATCTATATCACTAGTGGTAATGCTTAATACAGAAATAACTTTTTCGGATAGTAAAGTTTTCTATTTTCCATTATTCTTTATATCTTACAACCTCATTATTTTGTTATTATTATTTTGTCTCCTTTTGTCTCTTTTCGTTATATTTTCATTATTTCTAACCCAAACCGTTGTAAAGGTTGGTTATTTTTCTTCTTTATTTCACAGGAATGTGAAACCGTTGATCACCTACTAACAATCCTACGATATCAATATACTGGGACGATTTAATTCTCCAAGATAGGGCGTTAGTCGCTAATAGCATTGGTAAATATGAAACTTTAGGTAATATTACATCGTGTGCAGGATATAGTTGGAACACGTGACTATATAAATGTGATATATTTATTCGTGTCTAGGATTGATGTGATAATATGATTATTATTCCATTTTGTTCAAAGCACTTAACCTATCGATTGAGCGACATTTTGTGTCACCTTTTAAAGGAAAACTTGTGATTAATGATTTACAGTCAGGACTCTACTTAGTCAAAATTATCTCCCCATCATCGCTCTTTACACACGATAAATTTATTCATATGGCATCATTACGATTCTTATTTGAAAGTTGTTTAAACAATCAAATGTGTCTGCTAGTTTTTAAGCATCATTTACTGTGCTTTAACGCCTTTTGTCAATTTAGAATAATTGTCAGATTGCTTGTTTTTTTTTTTTTTTTTTAAGTTTTGCATTTTTAATATCTAAATAAAGTCTGTCGTCGAGGGCTTTGATAAAAATTAAAGGGAGTTTTAGTGAAAAGCGTGTCCGACTTTTCGTTTTGTAGTAAATGTCCTGAATAAAACGATTTATATTCCTAAATTTAAAAAATAAAATCAAAAATACCAGTATGAAATACACTTAAAGTTAACACATTTGTAGTAGGATAAAAGCTTTTTTTTTTTTTTTTTTTTTTTGTTCTTCAAACACACCTACTCTGTTGTTACAACTTGTTACAAAATTATTTCACTTAACTTTTTGCGAAAAGATTATTGCCCATTTTTGGAATTTTTTCCTAAAATACTGTTGTGTGGGGCAGCTCTCTCTATATATGTTATCAATGAACGTTGTGTATAGTAAACTAGCAATTGATAGCAAATAGTAAACAAATGTTATGTCAAGTCTATTTATGTAAGTCTAAAACAAACAAACACAAAAATAACTAAAGTTAGAAGAAAATTAAAAGACTAACGTTTAACGGATTTTGGAAAAAAGTTTGAGGGCAAACAAAATTGTCCTGTCCCGAAGTACATGTGGACCCAGAGTAACACTAGTGCTTCCTACTAAAGAGCGGTAGGGACATTCTGTTATTCAATTATTCGCCTCTATTAATACAAGTTTATACATATATTGTTAAAATCAATTATAATTTAAAACAACAAGAGCCACTCCAAAAAGAGGTATGAGAGATTTTACAATCATAGAACATAAAACATACAACTATCTACGGGTATATACAATACTTTTTCTTTTCAATAAGACATCATACCAGGTTTTGGCTATAAATAACATAAATCTTTATCTGTGAATAAAAACCAGAATTTATCATCATTGGACTAATTAACAAAATTACAATCAAATGGACAAGCATGGTTAAATAATATTAAAAAAATATGCATATACTGGACAGTTTAGTAATAAATGTTGCTCATTTTGATAACATCATTTTTATTACACATCTCATGAAAAAATATATATTCTCAGCCACAATACCTTCATATCGGCCAGTTTCTATTGTTAGACGCGAAACACCACGACTAAACTTTGCATATGCACTCTTATATTTACCAGGCATATTTATACATAAGTGTATTTCTCTAAAAAAAAATGTGTTTAAATAATCTATATGTACGTAGCTTACTACGTTATTACACATTAAGTCAAAGTACCATTTCTCTCTATATCTACTTACATGTAAATCATCGTGTTTAATCTGTTCAATTGTATTTTTATCATTAGTAATATCAATATTACACAAAAGCTCCATATTTATATGTTCAAATTTTATATGGACTCTATGGTTCTAATTTTCAAATTTGCTTTAACAACATGCATTTCCCATTTAAATTTGTTTGTTTACTCGACAATGCGACATATTAGTAAGTCTCAACCATAATCTCAGATATATGCATGTCAACTTAAATAATAATACAAGGCATCCATCCCATGTCTCAATATGATGCCAAGTTTTGGGTGGATTTTCAAAAACCCATAAAAATCATATTGCTTTATTTTTATATTATCAATTTATTAACTGGAACGATTTAATTTCACACATTTTGTCGTAAGTCACTAATAACTTAGTAAATGTGAAACTTTAGGTAATATTACATCGTGTGCTTGATATAGTTGGAGCACGTGACCATATGAATGTGATATATGGTCTTGTGCCTTAGATTGATGTGATAATATGATTGGTATTTAATTTTGTTCATTAAATATTACCTAAAGGTTGAGTGACAGTTTTTTTGTATCACCTTTTGAAATGGTAAACTGATGAATCGTTTTGATAATAAATCCACCTGCCAACTTACTTGTTGTTTTATAATTTGATAGTTCAATTAGGATCTTTTTAAGCATGTTGAGCGTACACATAATAGATATAACGGCACTGTTTTTGGTTATATATAGGGTTAAAAATAAAGATTTATATTACATTTCTTATGCCATTTACTTTTTTAAAATAAAATGACAACTTCCTTAATTAGTTCCTTTGACGTTAACCCAAAATCTCCTTTTAAATCTACCCCCTTGTCTCCTATGACGTTTACCCCACATCTTGTTTGACGTATACCCCGCATCTCGTTTAACAGTAAGATAGAAAGTCATTATCTAAGGTAGTATTCCTATCATAAGATTGTAAGTCGGCCATTATTAATTATCTAAGGTGATATGATCAGCGTAAGATAATAAATCGACCATTATCTAGCGTAAGATAATAAATCGACCATTATCTAAGGTGGTATGCTTAGCGTAAGGTAGTACATCGACCATTATCTAAGGTGGTATGCTTAGCGTAAGGTAGTACATCGACCATTATCCAAGGTGGTATGCTTAGCGTAAGGTAGTAAATCGACCATTATCTGAGGTGGTATGCTTAGCGTAAGGTAGTAAATCGACCATTATCTAAGGTGGTATGCTTAGCGTAAGGTAGTACATCGACCATTATCTAAGGTGGTATGCTTAGCGTAAGGTAGTAAATCGACCATTATCTAAGGTGGTATGCTCAGCGTAAGGTAGTATATCGACCATTATCTAAGGTGGTATGCTTAGCGTAAGGTAGTTAGTCGGTCATTAACTAAGGTGGTATGCTTAGCGTAAGGTAGTAAATCGACCATTATCTAAGGTGGTATGCTTAGCGTAAGGTAGTACATCTTGCATTATCTTAGATGGTATGTTCAGCGTAAGATAGTTAGTCGGTCATTAACTAAGGTGGTAAGCTCAGCGTTAGATAGTAACTAAAGTCAGTCATTATATAAGATGGTATGTTGAGCGTCAGATAGTAAGTCAGCCATTATCTGAGATGGTATGTTGAGCGTCAGATAGTAAGTCGGTCATTATCTCAGGTGGTATATTGAGCGTTAGATAGTAAGTCGGTCATTATCTAAGGTGGTATGGTTAGCGTAAGATAGTAAGTCGACCATTATATAAGGTGGTTTGCTAAGCGTTAGATAGTAAGTCGACCATTATCTAAGGTGATATGACTAGCGTACGATAGTAAGTCAGTCATTTTATAAGGTCGTATGTTCAGCGTAAGATAGTACGTTGGTCATTATCTAAGGTGGAATTTTCAGCGTAAGATAGTAAATCGACCATTATGTAAGTTGATACGCTTAGCCTAAGATAGTAGATCTGCCATTATCTTAGATGAATGCTAAGCATAAGATAGTAAGTCGTTCATTATCTTAGGTGATATGCCTAGCATTAGATAGTAAGTCGGCATGATCAAACGTGTAATGCTTCTTCTTCTTTGATATAGAAGTTAAACTCATTAATGAGTACTAGTACTCAATACTTGGTGTGTGCGTAGGTGCTGGTAATGTCTATTTACAAAAAACATCAAAAATCCTATATATGGTGCATGCAGTACAGTTGGTGCAGGATAAAACATTCCATCATCTACATAATCAGTGTCTTCTTTCATAGATAGTGGGAGCTTTCATTGTTGAGTCCGGTAATTTATTCCAGGCTATTACTGTTCTTGGGGAAAATGAGATGTTGACCTAGTCATGTCTTGGGCTGAAGATAGTGTATGCCATAGTATTGTAGTGTCTAGATGATGCTCTGTATAATGGAATCAGGTAGGTTTGTTGGAATTGCTACGAGTCTATTAACAATTTTGTAGAATAAACATTATGACCTGATGTTCACTCTTCGTTGGTGTAGAGATAACCAGTTAAGCTTGCTTATCATGCTACTGGCAATTGATTCGTTACTGTAATCGTTGAAGATATAGCGAGCTGCTCTTCTCTGTACTTGCTCTGTTTTATCAAATTTTTCCTGCGTATAGGGAACAATTATAGCTGAACTATATTCTACTCTTGGTCTTACTAGTTAACAGAACTGATTTTTGTTTGCTGTTGAGCTTTTTTCATGTTTCTGCTGAGCATCCCTTGTGCTTGGTTTGAATTGGCTACACTGTTTTTAATGTGTAGGTTCTAGCTTAGATGGTAACCATGCATGTAATAATGTTCTATTATCGAGATTTTTAAATCGTGTTAGGTGCATTGTGACCAAGCTAAAAGTTGCCTCTCATATCATTTTGGACATTTACTTAAAAATTCTTAGTTTTGACATTTTTGAACATACATTATTTGTGTTATTTTATTTTATACTTTGGTTTCTTGCACGTAAGAGTTTTTCAAGACCACTAAATGAAAATCAAAAATGCGTTCTTGTGAAATCCAGAAAACAAAAAGAACGCGATTCAGCAAGAATTAATAGCTATCTTGAAGGCAAAAAGATGATTCAAGCTTTACCGTTCTCTAGTATAAGGAATTCATCTGTCATTCAATCTTTGGATACTTCAAAAGTGCTTAAAACCGAACTAAATGGTGTTAAGCTGGAATTATTATCGAGAAAACGTACAAATTCAGAGCAACAAAAGTGCATAGAGGACTTAAAATTCCAATTGAACACTCTACAGAGTGTTAAATCCGAGAGAGATCACTGACAGTTAGAACAAGCACTTCGGCTAACAACCATGACAACATTCAATAATATATAAGTCAAATTAAGAAATTGCCAGATAGTTTTGAAGAAGAACAGAAGTGTGTGAAAATGGAACATGAACTGTATGTATTACGTAGCAATGAGTTTTCGGACGAAAAACAAACATTGGAAAACGAAAAGTCCGCTAACAGGAGAACCTGACAGCCTTCGCCATGAAAACCACATTTTTTTCCTCGTCAAAACCGACAACGACATAATCCCAACAACAGACATTATATCAATCACAGAGGACGGACTTGATTGGGAGGAGAGGCATATGTGACCAAACTAAAAGTTGCTTCTCATATCATTTTAGACTTTTATACTAAAAAATTCTTAGTTTTTGGACATAAATTATGTGTGTTATTTTATTTTATATTTTGGTTTCTATTTACATTTTTTATCCATAACTTTTAATCAACATGTTTTCATTTGTAAATTTGAAATTTTCAGTTTGGACATTGGGTGACATGTTTTAATCTGTCATCTCATTAGTGACAATTTACCTTATTCATAGATGTAGGTTCTTAATTATCATAATCATATTATCATTTCATATTTATTCTTCTAAGTTCTAAAAATAGTTTAATCTTTGACAGTGAACAATATCACTCAGATTAATTGTTATTTGTTATGTTTACTCTTGTCAATTCAATTGTGTATAAATACTTGTTTATAATTTTGATGAATATGATTGGACTCAGGACTTTACACTGAACACAGTCCATCCGTAATAAAAGTATTTCATGCTGAATTATTGAATTATTCATCGCGTGTTCCAGAGTCTCATGTGTTAGTTTGCAGAAGAGTTTCAGTCCCAGAGTTGTCATTGTCATACAGAGTATTCATTCGTTGTGTAATCAGGTGCATCACAGTTTGAGTAACAGGAGGCCATTCAGTCAGGCTCCTGTTACACAATCCAACCAGTCACCATTTTCCCCGTGACAGCATCATGTTACATTTGCTGACGATAATTTCCATTTTCTCCATTTCTGTTCCTATTTTGTAAGTGTTGTCAGATCTTTTTGTAGGATTTCTTGATCGTGTTTGGTCTTGATAGAAGGTAGATGTGCAATTGACAGCAAACAGGCGGATTGTTGATTGTATGTCATCAGTGATGCTAAACGTATGACTGGAAATCGGCCATTAACTTATGTGGTTTGTTGAGCTTGAGATAGTAGGCTGCCAAATCGAATTTAGGAAAAAAACGGGCCTATTTATTGTATTGCCAATGAGACAACTATCAACCAGAGACCAATTGCCATAGATGTGTGTAACTAAAGAAAACCATACAGCCTTTAACAATGAACTAAACCCATTCCGTAGAGTCAGCCTTAAAAGGTCCAGACATTTTTAAAGGATATAATTATTTAGATGCAACATGATAAAAAGATCAAATGAATAAATATACAGGAAACTATGTATAAATCAGAATGAGCATTTCGTTACAGCATACAGGGAAGAATAACTCAGAAAAATAAAACTTGTATATAAACAGGAAGCTTTGAAGAGAATAACAATGAGAATAAGAATAAGAATATTTATTGAATCCAATTAAAGGGCCCGTTTCCGAGCATATACATATATATATAGTATTAATTATACAGTAATTTTTTTAGATATATTACATTAAAAATAAATTATTAAATAACTATACTCCATACCAGATATATATATAAGATGAAGCAAAGGCTTTGTTACAGCACGGAGGGAAAAATAAAACTTATAAATATACCGGAATATTTTGAATATAATGCATCCCGATTTCTACTGGTTATGGTATTAATATCAACAAAACAAGAGGAGACAATTTATCAAAGTCTCATCTCTCTATTGGCACAAATTTATACATATACTAATACAATTACAGATATAATTTAAAACAACAAGAACCACTTTAAAAAGAGTTATGGGAGAGTTTAAAATCATAGAACATTAAATATACAACTATCTACAGAAGATAAAACACACAACTATCTTCTGAAGATAAAACATACAACTATCTACAGAAGATAAAACATACAACTATCTACAGAAGATAAAACACACAACTATCTTCTGAAGATAAAACATACAAATATCTACAGGAGATAAAACATACATCTATCTACAGAAGATAAAAAACACAACTATCTACAGAAGATAAAACACACAACTATCTTCAGAAGATAAAAAATACAACTATCTCCTGAAGATAAAACATACAACTATCTAGAGAAGATCAAACATACAACTATCTACAGAACATAAAACACACAACTGTCTACAGAACATAAAACATACAACTATCTACAGAAGATAAAACATACAACTATCTACAGAAGATAAAACATACAACTATCTACAGAACATAAAATATATAACTATCTACAGAAGATAAAACACACAACTGTCTACAGAACATTAAACATACAACTATCTACAGAACATAAAACATACAACTATCTACAGAAGATAAAACATATAACTATCTACAGAAGATAAAACACACAACTGTCTACAGAACATTAAACATACAACTATCTTCTGAAGATAAAACATACAACTATCTACAGAAGAAAAAACATATAACTATCTTCTGAAGATAAAAAACACAATAGTCTCCAGAACATAAAACACACAACTATCTTCTGAAGATAAAACACACAACTGTCTACAGAACATTAAACATACAACTATCTATAGAACATAAAATATACAACTATCTACAGAAGATAAAACACACAATTATCTACAGAAGATAAAACACACAACTATCTACAGAAGATAAAGCATACAACTATCTCCTGAAGATAAAATATACAACTTTCTAGAGAAGATAAACCATACAACTATCTACAGAACATAAAACAAATAACTATCTACAGATCATACATACAACTATCTACAGAAGATAAAACATACAATTATCTACAGAAGATAAAACACACAACTATTTTCAGAACATAAAACATACAACTATCTACAGAAGATAAAACATACAACTATCTACAGAAGATAAAACATACAACTATCTTCTGAAGATAAAACATACAAATATCTACAGAACATAAAACACACAACTATTTACAGATCTACAGAACATAAAACATTAAACTGTCTACAGAACATAAAACACACAACTATTTACAGATCTACAGAACATAAAACATAAAACTATCTACAGAACATAAAACACACAATTATCTACATAAGATAAAACATACAACTGTCTACAGAAGATAAAACACACAACTATTTACAGATCTACAGAACATAAAACATAAAACTATCTACAGAACATAAAACACACAACTATCTACAGAAGATAAAACATAAACTATCTACAGAACACAAAACACACAATTATCTACAGAATATAATACGTACAACTATCTACAGAACATAAAACATACAACTATCTACAGAAGATAAAACATGTAACTATCTTCTGAAGATTTTGTTATAATAAAACACCCATGCAACCACGCATCCCATATTGCATGATAGGACCCGACACTACTTTAGTGTTTCGGCAGTTAAGCTTGGGATGGTCATTTTAAGATGCATTATTTGAATATAATCAAATATGAAAGTTATTCATGTATAGTTATATTGATATATTTATATTTAAATTCTTCTTCAATAGATCTAGTTATTATGACAGATCTGCCATCATCAGGGTCCAACTGTCAATTTTATGTTAAAGTCTTTAACTTTGATCTACAAAGCATATCTCCAACACTTTTGTGTTTGCTATACGCAACTATTGGTGCTGTATTGAATATTTGTACACATTCTTCGTCAAACTGTAATAAATGCCAGTGTTTCATTATACGTTTCTTTATTTTACGTATATATGGATTATATTTAGTTATTAAAACTAATGGAATAATTTGTTTTCTTTTGATTTGTTTTGTTGTAGTAATTCAGTACGGTCAATTGATAAAGCATCAGTAATACTATCATCTATTTCAACGTTATCATAACCCCTATCTAATAATTTCACTTTGAAATTAGTTAGATTGTTTATTAATTTGTTATGGTCACTTGTGTTTCCAATTTGCCGTATTGCTTCACCTTTAATAAATCCTCTGAATACATGCTGTGAGTGACAGCTATTTCTGTGTAGAAACAGATAAGAATTGGTTTCTTTAAAATGTATTTCAAGGTCAAGAATGCCATGTGTTGTAAATCTTTGACCTTTAATTACATCAACATCTAAGAACGACATTTTATCGTTTGAGATTTCATAAGTGAACTTTAATAAGGGTTATAATCATTTGCTAGATGAAACAAATCTATAATTTCATCTGATGTCCCATCATATATTATGAATCCATCGTCTCTATATCTGCCATGATAAAATATTTTGTCTTTATGTTGAAATGCAGAAATAATTTGATTCATTATTTCAAACATAAGTATGTCACAGATTTCCTGTGAAGGAACTGCACCAATTGCCGTACCTATTATTTGTTTATAAATTTTTCCATTAAATTCAAATACATTGTTTTCTAAAATGATTCTCAACAAATGTATTAATACATGGACCGGCGGAGCACTGACTTTGAAGTTTGATTTGTCAAAACTGTCATAGGCTCGTTCCACCGCACTCAATAACGCTTCTTGAGGTAGATTAGTAAACATCTGTGTTATATCATACGAAACCAACAGGCTATTTGCCATAGGTTTTAATTTCTCAATGATATTAATGAACGATGTAGTATCTTTATATATGTAGACTGATTTTGAACTATTGGTATAAGAAAATAGTCAACGTAATGACCTATAAGTTTAGTTACAGAACCACACTGTGATATAATTGGTCTGCCAGGTGGAATTATATTTAATTCATTTAATCCATCATGTTGTATTTGTTTAAACGTCTCAGTTTCAAGACGGTGAATTTTTGGGAGAATATAAATTCTCCCTAAACGTGCATCTCTTAATTTTTGACCATTTGTTAAAAATTTGAATGATATATTGTCGATTATGCCTTGGTCGTTTAATGATTTAACATACTCAATGACCTGGGTTTACAGTTTTGTCATGTTAAATGAATCTAATTGGCAGTAATGTTGAGTATTTAGTTATCTTGTGACTTCTGCTATGTAGTCTAGCCTGTCTAAAATAACACAATTTGAATTTTTATCTGCCTTTTTTATTACTATTGTTTCATCATTTTCAAATTGCGTAGCGCTATTCTTTCGCCCTTAGTAAGATTGTTTTTACATTTTTTCTATTGGTAGAAATGACAATTCAAGCTTTGTTAAATCTATATAATTTTCTAACGTATGGCACGTAGAGGCAGGTTTATATCCTGTATTGCTACGAAATGGATGAAGGTCAGTTTTTCTTGACTGAACATATACCGACATCGTAGTTTTCTAGCAAATTCATTGTAGTCTTTTAGTATAGACATTTTTGCATTTTGCTTGATGGCGTTGGTATAAATTTCAAGCCTTTCGCCAACAGGATATATTCCTGATTTGATAATCTGCGTTTTGATAGATTAATTACATGCTTTTCGCATGTGCAGTTCTTTGCTGCATATTATATTCATTCCGTTCTCTTTATTGTAGAATCGGAATTTTTGCTTTTTATTTTTTGTTATAATAAAACACCCATGCAACCACGCATCCCATATTGCAAGATAGGACCCGACACTACTTTAGTGTTTCGGCAGTTAAGCTTGGATGGTCATTTTAAGATGCATTATTTGAATATAATCAAATATGAAAGTTATACATGTATATATTGATATATTTATATTTAAATTCTTCTTCAATATATCTAGTTATTATGACAGATCTGCCATCATCAGGGTCCAACTGTCAATTTTATGTTTAAGTCTTTAACTTTGATCTACAAAGCATATCTCCAACACTTTTGTGTTTGCTATACGCAACTATTGGTGCTGTATTGAATATTTGTACACATTCTTCGTCAAACTGTAATAAATGCCAGTGTTTCATTATACGTTTCTTTATTTTACGTATATATGGATTATATTTAGTTATTAAAACTAATGGAATAATTTGTTTTCTTTTGATTTGTTTTGTTGTAGTAATTCAGTACGGTCAATTGATAAAGCATCAGTAATACTGTCATCTATTTCAACGCTATCATAACCCCTATCTAATAATTTCACTTTGAAATTAGTTAGATTGTTTATTAATTTGTTATGGTCACTTGTGTTTCTAATTTGCCGTATTGCTTCACCTTTAATAAATCCTCTGAATACATGCTGTGAGTGACAGCTATTTCTGTGTAGAAACAGATAAGAATTGGTTTCTTTAAAATGTATTTCAAGGTCAAGAATGCCATGTGTTGTAAATCTTTGACCTTTAATTACATCAACATCTAAGAACGACATTTTATCGTTTGAGATTTCATAAGTGAACTTTAATAAGGGGTTATAATCATTTGCTAGATGAAACAAATCTATAATTTCATCTGATGTCCCATCATATATTATGAACCCATCGTCTCTATATCTGCCATGATAAAATATTTTGTCTTTATGTTGAAATGCAGAAATAATTTGATTCATTATTTCAAACATAAGTATGTCACAGATTTCCGGTGAAGGAACTGCACCAATTGCCGTACCTATTATTTGTTTATAAATTTTTCCATCAAATTCAAATACATTGTTTTCTAAAATGATTCTCAACAAATGTATTAATACATGGACCGGCGGAGCACTGACTTTGAAGTTTGATTTGTCAAAACTGTCATAGGCAGCTTAACTGCCGAAACACTAAAGTGGTGTCGGGTCCTATCTTGCAATATGGGATGCGTGGTTGCATGGGTGTTTTATTATAACAAAAATTAAGAGATGCACGTTTAGGGAGAATTTATATTCTCCCAAAAAGTCACCGTCTTGAAACTGAGACGTTTAAACAAATACAACATGATGGATTAAATGAATTAAATATAATTCCACCTGGCAGACCAATTATATCACAGTGTGGTTCTGTAACTGAACTTATAGGTCATTACGTTGACTATTTTCTTATACCAATAGTTCAAAATCAGTCTACATATATTAAAGATACTACATCGTTCATTAATATCATTGAGAAATTAAAACCTATGGCAAATAGCCTGTTGGTTTCGTATGATATAACACAGATGTTTACTAATCTACCTCAAGAAGCGTTATTGAGTGCGGTGGAACGAGCCTATGACAGTTTTGACAAATCAAACTTCAAAGTCAGTGCTCCGCCGGTCCATGTATTAATACATTTGTTGAGAATCATTTTAGAAAACAATGTATTTGAATTTAATGGAAAATTTATAAACAAATAATAGGTACGGCAATTGGTGCAGTTCCTTCACAGGAAATCTGTGACATACTTATGTTTGAAATAATGAATCAAATTATTTCTGCATTTCAACATAAAGACAAAATATTTTATCATGGCAGATATAGAGACGATGGATTCATAATATATGATGGGACATCAGATGAAATTATAGATTTGTTTCATCTAGCAAATGATTATAACCCTTATTAAAGTTCACTTATGAAATCTCAAACGATAAAATGTCGTTCTTAGATGTTGATGTAATTAAAGGTCAAAGATTTACAACACATGGCATTCTTGACCTTGAAATACATTTTAAAGAAACCAATTCTTATCTGTTTCTACACAGAAATAGCTGTCACTCACAGCATGTATTCAGAGGATTTATTAAAGGTGAAGCAATACGGCAAATTAGAAACACAAGTGACCATAACAAATTAATAATAATCTAACTAATTTCAAAGTGAAATTATTAGATAGGGGTTATGATAACGTTGAAATAGATGATAGTATTACTGATGCTTTATCAATTGACCGTACTGAATTACTACAACAAAACAAATCAAAAGAAAACAAATTATTCCATTAGTTTTAATAACTAAATATAATCCATATATACGTAAAATAAAGAAACGTATAATGAAACACTGGCATTTATTACAGTTTGACGAAGAATGTGTACAAATATTCAATACAGCACCAATAGTTGCGTATAGCAAACACAAAAGTGTTGGAGATATGCTTTGTAGATCAAAGTTAAAGACTTTAACATAAAATTGACAGTTGGACCCCTGATGATGGCAGATCTGTCATAATAACTATATCTATTGAAGAAGAATTTAAATATAAATATATCAATATATACATGAATAACTTTCATATTTGATTATATTCAAATAATGCATCTTAAAATGACCATCCCAAGCTTAACTGCCGAAACACTAAAGTAGTGTCGGGTCCTATCATGCAATATGGGATGCGTGGTTGCATGGGTGTTTTATTATAACAAAATCTACAGAAGATAAAACATGTAACTATCTTCTGAAGATAAAACACACAACTATCTACAGAACATAAAATACACAACTATCTTCTGAAGATAAAACATACAAATATCTACAGAAGATAAAACATACAACTATCTACAGAACATAAAACATACAACTATTTACAGAAGATAAAACATACAACTATCTTCCGAAGATAAAACACACAACTGTCTACAGAACATTAAACATACAACTATCTACAGAAGATAAAACATACAACTATCTAAAGAAGATAAAACATATAAATATCTACAGAACATAAAATATACAACTATCTATAGAAGATAAAACATACAACTATCTTCTGAAGATAAAACATACAAATATCTACAGAAGATAAAACATACAACAATCTAGAGAAAATAAAACACACAACTATCTACATAAGATAAAACAAACAACTATATACAGAAGATAAAACACACAGTTATTTACAGAACATAAAACATACAACTATCTACAGAAGATAAAACATAAACTATCTACAGAACACAAAACACACAATTATCTACAGAATATAATACGTACAACTATCTACAGAACATAAAACATACAACTATCTACAGAATATAAAATATACAACTATCTACAGAATATAAAACACACAACTGTCTACAGAACATAAAACATACAACTATCTACAGAGGATAAAACACACAATTATCTACAGAATATAATACATACAACTATCTACAGAACATAAATAGAAAATGAAAGGATATGGAGTAAATGTATATGGGACAAAATCGCACACAATACATAGAAAACAGAAAATTATCAATGAACAGGGCTTTTATTATAAAACATACAACTATCTACAGAATATAAAACACACAACTATCTACAGAATATAAAACATACAACTATCTACAGAATATAAAACACACAACTATCTACAGAATATAAAACATACAACTATCTACAGAAGATAAAACATACAACTATCTACAGAATATAAAACATACAACTATCTACAGAATATAAAACATACAACTATCTACAGAACATAAAACATACAACTATCTACAGAATATAAAACATACAACTATCTACAGAACATAAAACATACAACTATCTACAGAATATAAAACATACAACTATCTTTATATAAAACACGCAATTATATACAGAATATAATACATACAACTATCTACAGGTATATCAAATACTTTCTCTTTTCAATAAGACAGCATAACAGATTTTGGCTATAAATAGCACAAATCTTTATCTGTAAATCAAAACCTGAATGTATCATCATTGGACCAATTAACAAAATTACAATCAAATGAACTAGTTGTACCGGCCGACAAAGCAGCCAACAATGTGGTGGTGGTATGACGTAAATGCTACACGGAAGTTCTTAAGAATGAAATTATAAATTCCTCTACATTCAGGTCCTAGCGCTCCACAGAGAGTCATATAGTAAACATTCATATCATAACCACATCACAACTTAAGGACTCATCTATATGTCTCCACTATATAATTGATAAGTACCTAAACTACACAAGAAAAACGTACAATATCGTTTCATCTCGGCATCTAGGAAGTGTTCTACAAATAAACTTGCAATGCTTTTAACTAGTTCCTTAACTACTATTAAAGAACTTATCATTAACTTTTGTAATATAAAATATGAAAATAGTGCAAATAATTTTCTTTAGAGTGTTAAAAAGTCTTTGGATGTTTTAGATAAATAACGTGCTTTTGATGATCCTTTTGATTCATTAGACAGTTTAGACTTTTCAAATCTTAACACTACACTTCCACACAATTTTATCAAACAAAAATGTTCCTTTTTTATTTAATGGTCGTTTGAAAAATCTGATTGCAAATTTATTTCCTGCAGCTCATTTAAAGCCTTCTTCTCTAATGAGAAAGGTAAATATGCTAGATATACTTACTGGAGGTATGATGAGATGATTGAAGCTGTTAATTTTCTCCTTGACAACATTTATGTAAATTTCCGCAATAAAGTTTATCGACAGGTTGTAGGTATTCCTATGGGCACCAACTGCGCCCCTTTAATAACAGTTATGTACTGTTATGAATCACAGTGTATGACCAAAATCAGTAAAGACCAGTCTAAAAACTTATCGTTATCTTGATGATATTTTTTCGTTAAATAATTTAGAATTTTCTAAATATACTGCCGAATTTAACCCATAGGGACTTCCTTTAAATATTTTAAATAAATCAGTCATAAACGTTAATAACTGTCCTTTCCTAGATTTAGATATTTCAGTTTTACATGGGAAACTCTACACTAAAATTTACAACAAAAGGGAGGATTTTTCTTTCGCTATTTTGGTTGGTGATGTTCCTTTGGCACCGTCTTACGGTGTTTATATATCACAACTCGTTCGCTATACCCGTGGCTGTAGTGCCGTTTTGGATTTCAATGAACGAAATCTATGTATTACGGGTAAATTATTAAGTCAGGGATTTCGTTACCACAAATAACTTAAAACCTTTACTAAATTTTTCCATAGATACAAAGATTTGGTTTGGAAGTTTGGCTGTACCTGTAGAAAACTTATTTCAAAGGGGATAGCACATCCTAATTTTTACGGTTGTGCTGTTACACCACTGTCCCAGGTTAGGAGCGCAAACATGTTTAACCCCGCCACAGTTTGTTAGTGCCTGTCCCAAGTCAGGAACCTGTAATTCAGTAGTTATCATCTGTTGCTGTATATCATATTTTGTTTTCGTTCATTGTTTTGTACATAAATCAGGCCGTTAGTTTTCTCGTTTGAATTATTTTACATTTGTTATTTAGGGGCCATTCAAAGCTGACTATGCGGTATGGATTCTGCTCATTGTTGAAGGCCGTACGATGACATATAGTTGTTAACTTCTATGTCATTTGGTCTCTTGTGGACAGTTGTCTTAAAGGCAATCATACCACATCTTCTTATTTAAATAGCATTGTTTAATAATGTAGCACGAAAATTAGATCTGCATATACTGGACAGTGTAGTAATAACTGCTGCTCATCTTCGACAATATCAATTGTATTACATATTTCATGAACACAAAATCTATTCTCAGCAACAATGCCTTCATAAACATTTGTGTTTAATAATCTATATGTACGTAGCTTACTACGTTCATTACACATTAATTCAAAGTACCATTTCTCTCTATATCTACTTAAATCATCGTTTTCGATCTGTTCAATTGTATTTTTATCATTAGTAATATCAATATTACACAAAAAGCTCCATATATATATGTTCAAATTTGACATGGACTCTTATGGTTCTAATTTTCAAATTTGCTTTAACAACATGCATTTCCCCATTTAAATTTGTTTGTTTACTCGACAATGTGACATATTAGTAAGTCTCAACCATAATCTCAGATATATGCCTGTCAACTTAGTAATAATACAAGGCATCCATCCCATGTCCCAATATAATGCCAAGTTTTGGGTGGATTTTCATAGACCCATAAAAAAAAGGGATTGCTTTAATTTTAATATCATCAATTTAATTGGAACGATTTAATTTCACACATTTTGTCATAAGTCACTAATAACTTAGTAAATGTGAAACTTCAGGTAATATTACATCGTGTGCTTGATATAGTTGGAGCACGTGACCATATGAACGTGATATATGGTCTTGTGCCTTAGATTGATGTTATAATATGATTGGTATTTAATTTTGTTCATTAAATATTACCTAAAGGTTGAGTGACAGTTTTTTCTGTCAGCTTTTAAATGGTAAACTGATGAATTGTTTTAATAATAAATCCACCTGCCAACTTACTTGTTGTTCTATAATTTGATAGTTCAATTAGTATATGTAAGAGAATGATAATCCCTTTCTTCATGATTAAGTACGAGCGTTAGCGAGTACTTATCATGAAGTAAGGGATTATCATTCTCTTACAAACTTAGAATATTGTAAAGTGCTCAAGGCTCAAGTGATCTCTTGATTGGTTGTATTCAAGAATTAGTTTCATTGTCAGTACAATGTTTATAAAGCATGGCTACCTTTTTGGGCATTTCATTTATGGATTAGTTTTAGTGATGTCAGGACTTTCTTATAATTTGGGAAATGTTAAAAAAAAATGCCTTATAGACATTATAGGTGACACAACAGTACAAAGAAAAGGTAGGAATTGTATATGTTTGGTGATTGTGAGTATGAATGTAAATCATGTAATATTTAAGTGAGGAATTATCCTTTTTTTCATTTACAGGTTAAATCAATAAATACATTTGAGTTACAACTAATTTTATTTCACAGCCAATATTTTGGTCCGGCTTTTAAATTAAATACTATTTCATTATGTCAGGGGAATTTCAAATAAAATGACTTTAAAACTTTTAAATAAATTCAAAACTAAGATTAATTCCTGTATTATTTTATTTTATCGGAATATTGGAAATAACTATTCTTCCCAACCGCTGGTCCAGTAATCAGACTTTTGGAAAGCTCAAGATTTAGGTTATTTTTCATTTTAAAACTTTTTTTTTTTTTGCATTGCTTTGATATTGTTTATTTTTTAGTAATTTGAAGTTATTAATGTTTTCATAATAACATTTAAGGTACACATTTTACTGCACCAGTAAACTTCAACTTATTTTGATTTTTTTGTTTGTTTCACAATTCAACTTTTAGTCAGTTTCAGTCACTGTGTGATAAATCCTTTCAATCTGATTAATGTGCTTCGGGGCAGTACGTTGTAATTCATTCATAGATACTCTTTGTTTTGAACTGTAAAAAGAAGATGTGGTATGATTGCCAATGAGACAACTGTCCACAAGAGGCCTTAACAGTCAACAATGAGATAATACCGCAAAGTCACTAAGAACAGATTTAATTCATTCTTCACAATGAACGAAAACTCCATAAACCTACAATTTCATTGGTCGAGAGCACTTTGCTATATTCTAAGGATCTTTAAGCATGTTGAGAGTACTCATAATAGCTATTAGAATATAGCAAAGTGCTCGACCAATGAAATTGTAGGATTTGGTGTTTTAATTGTGAAGAATGAATTTAAATCATGTTCTTAGTAAGGATTCTCCTATTGTTTAGGCCTTCTTACAGTTCAAAACAAAGAGTTTCTATGAATGAGTTACAACTGCCCCTGAAGCACATCTATCAGATTGAAAGGATTTATCAAACAGTGATTGAAACTGACAAAAGCGGAATTGTGAAACAAATAAAAAATTAAAATAAGTGGAAAATTACTTGAGCATTAAAATTGGTACCTTTAATATTATTATGAAAATATAAATCACTTCAAATTACTAAAAAATTAAACAATATCAAAGCAATGGAAAAAGGAAAAAAGTTTTAAAATCAAAATAACCTAAATCTTTAGCTTTCCAAAACTCTGATTACTGGACCATATGTTGGGAAGAATAGTTATTTCAATATTCCGATAAAATAAAATAAAACAGGAATTTAATTTAAGTTATGAATATATTTAAAACTTTAAAAGCCATTTAATTTGAACATTCCCTGACATAATGAAATAGTATTTGATTTAAAAGCTGGACCAAAATATTGGCTGTGAAATAAAATTAGTTGTAACTCAAATGTATTTATTGATTTAAACTGTAAATAAAAAAAAGGATAATTCCTCACTAAAATATTACATGATTTACATTCATACTCACAATCAGGAAACATATACAATTCCTACCTTTTCTTTGTACTGTTATGTCACCTAATGTCTATAACGCATTTTTTAATATTTCCCAAATTATAAGAAGTCCTGACATCACTAAAACGAATCCATAAATGAAATGCCTAAAAGTAAGTCATGCATTAATTATAAACATTGTACTGACAATGAAACAAATTTTGAATACAACCAATCAAGAGATCATTTGGGCCTTGAGCACTTTACAATATTCTGTTTAAGAGAATGATATCCCTTACTTATGATAAGTACTCGCCAACGCTCGTACTTAATCATGAAGAAAGGGATTATCATTCTCTTACAAATACTAATGGCACTGTTTTTGGTTATATATAGGGTTTTAAATAAAGATTTATATAACATTTCTTTTGTCACTTACTTTTTTAAATGAAATGACAACTTCCATTCTTAGCTCATAGAATCTTGATGAAGCATATTAGAGTGTCATCTAGAAATATATCCCACATCTCCTTTGACATTTATCCCACATTTCCATTGACGTTTATCTCATTTATCCTTTGTCGTTTATCCAACTTCTCCTTTGACGTTTATCCCACATCTCCTTTGACGTTTATCCCACTTCTCCTTTGACGTTTATCCCACATCTCCTTTGACGTTTATCCCACATTTCCTTTGACATTTATCTCACATTTCCATTGACTTTTATCTCATTTATCCTTTGTCGTTTATCCAACTTCTCCTTTGACGTTTATCCCACATCTCCTTTGACGTTTATCCCACTTCTCCTTTGACGTTTATCACACATTTCATTTGACGTATACCCCCACATCCCTTTTTGTGAATGACCTGCATATCCTTGTGGCGTATACACCACTTCTACTTTGGCGTATATCACACTTCTCTTTTTACGTTTATCCCACTACTTCTTTGACGTTGATTATGCTTTTCTTTGAATTTTATCCAACATCTCATTTGACGTTTATCCAACATCTCATTTGACGTTTACCCCACTTCTACTTTAACCTATACCCCACATCTCATTTGACGTTTACTCCACTTCTACTTTGGCGTATATCCCACTTTCCTTTGACGTTTATCCCATATCTCTTTTGACGAATACACCACATCTCTTTTTGGCGTATATCGTGCATTTTCCTTAGAGTATACCAAACTTCTCCTGTGGCGTATATCCCTCGTCGTCTTTGACGTATAACCTGTTCCTCCTTTGACGTATACCACACTTCTCCTTTGATGTTTATCTCACTTTTAATCCTAGTATCTATGACGAGTTTATTGACGTATACCCCACATCTCCTTTGTCGTTTATCTCACTTCTCCTTTAACCTATACCCCACATCTCCTTTGACGTATACCCCACGTCTGAGGCTCTCCTTACAAGTTTATCCCACTTCTCCTTTGAAGTATAACCCGCTTCTTCTGTGACATTTATCCCACATCTCCTTTGTCGTATATCATACATCTCCTCAGACGTATTCCCTACATATACATTGACGTATATCAAACACCTCCTTTGATATATACTTTCGGTGACGTATACCCTGCATCTATTTCGTGTATACTCTATATCTCATTTGGCGTTTACCCCACATCTCCTTTGGTGTATACCCCACATCTTCTTTGGGGTATAACCCGCATCTTCTTTGATGTGTACCCGGCATCTCCTTTGACGTATACCGCACCTAACCTTTGACGTATACCACACTTATCCTTTGACAAGTATCTCACATCTACTTTAACGTTTAGAAATATAAAAATATGGTAACTTTGAATTCTCCAGTTCGGCAGTAATTACATGCCGAAAGGTGGCGTCTACTTGGCTATGCGGGATTAACAATAAATATGCAGATTCTTTTAATCTTATGTATTAGATACAATACAAAGGTAACAAAGAAACAGGCCAGTAACAACCGTTGCCGGATAGTTTTTCTGCACGAGTAGTCAGGTCTTGACCTGACTACAAGTGCAGACAAACTATACGGCAGGTTGTTTCCGGCCTATGTTTTGTTACCTTTGTTTTGTATCTGACTTGTACGACGTTTCAGGAAGGAAGTAGTACATTTTGCATTTAGAAGAGGTAGCAAAACTAAACATATTAGAAACTTCAATGGCCATATACCAGTTAATGTAAGTTACAGTTTAAACACATTTTTTCACTTCCTTAAGCCGAGAATTTTTTCTAAAAATTTCAAGAATTTAATAACTTTATAAAAAGAACTATTTCAAGGAAAAGATGAATGTTGTTTACATTTGAGACTTTTAGAATGCAACTTCGCTAGTAAGTAATTCATAAATAAAAACAGAGCTACCATTTGATTTTTTTATTGTGGAAAAACGGAAGGAAAGCATGGGTAGGGGGAGGGGGGTAATCCATTTAAAATAAACAGAACTGATATTAAGTGAATGAAATGTTATGAAAAACTGGATTTTGTCTTATTATTTGATATATTTAACACGTGTCACTATATGATCCAATCGCAGTTTACCGTTCAAAATTGATGACATTAGTTGAATGATTTTTCTTCACGATTTGCTCCATATTTGAACATGTATTACATGGACACTTTTTATTTATAGGATCAATCGTGCATTGGTGAGTTGATAGGGATTTTATCTTTTGATTAGATTTGATTTTTTATATATATATTTCCTGTCTTTTTTATTGAAATATAAACGTTGGTACCAGCATTTCTTTACTTTCAGAATTGTCCAGAATACTATTCATGTCCATATGTTGAAGGAAAAAAACCACTTACGGCCCGACCATTTAGCTTCAAAGGGGGGTATCTTCTTTTCTGAGTAAGAACATTATTTATTTTTTCAACGCTATCACCCAACTATTTTCATTTTTTTTCGAAATTAGACGTTTATATACGGTATATGGAAAATCGGGAATCAGAACATTATTTTGTCATCTGCTTGACCACAATATATTTTTTCTCATAAAATTGGGTATCAAAATATTTTTTAGAAAAAAGACATACCCCCCTTTTTTTAAGTTAAATGGTCAATCCCTTAGTGTACTGATATGAATAGTAATTTACTGGAATTGTTTGAAATATAGTTATTGATGCTAACGTAAATATTTTAATCAAAAAGACAGGAAATATGTCGGTGAAACAAAAAGTTCAAATCTAATTGAAATTTAAAGTGCCCATGAACTCTCTGATCATGCACGAGTGATTCCATTCATAAAAAGTGTCCGTGTAACAACTAAAAAGTGTCCGTGTAACACCCGTTAATGTACTGTTTTTCTATAGCTCTGCTGGGGGTAAAGTCGTACAAATACCTATATGGAGTTATTTTCTTTCAGAACGATAGGTCATTCTTTCGAAGAATCAACCCGGACGATACCATGTTTCAATGAAATATGCTCCAAGGCATAAAATAATGACCTGTGTGAGGTCATTATTTTCCTTGATAAAAATGCAAACTATAATTTACTTCAAAATTATTTTCGTCTGATAGTTTCTGTTGCCGATTTGGGAATTTATTTTTTAAAGTTCAATCTATGATAGGTGTAAAAAAAAATCGTCATTGCCCGAATTTTAATTTTAGAAACAAATAATGTGAAGTTTTGTTAATTTATCGCTACAATACAGAGACATTATCATATATGCGAGATGCATTTTAATGTAAAACTTTAATAACACTTTAAAATAAAGCCAGATTTAACATATTCGTGTGTAAGATTTTGAAAATCTTATTGATTCACACTGAATAGGTTGATTGATTGATGGTTACTTAACGTCCAGTGGCAAATATTTCATGCATGTTCAGGACGATACACACTGAATAGGAAATCATACTGTGACTGACCTACATAGATATAAGAAGATGTGGTATGAGTGCCAATGAGACACCTCTCCATCCAAGTCAAAATTTATAAAAGTAAATCATTATAGGTCAAAGTACGGTCTTCAACACGGAGCCTTGTCTCACACCGAACAGCATGCATTGATATTCGTTTTCCTGTCCTTTCTTAACTTTTTTACATTTATTATACCTTTTACTCTATCAAATGATTAACTAATAAAATATTCTTATATTCTATTGAATAACATTCACGTACCTCACAATGAGGTCGGGTGGGGAGGTATATAATTATATCCCGATTATCTGTTAAAAAAATGTATTGCTATTCAAAAGAAAATCATTCTGAATATTTCATTCGATTCAATTAAAATTGTTGAAAAAATAATCACTTTTCCGCGATAAAATGTCATTACAAATAGACAAAAACATAGCCCACCCCTTTTCCATAAACTGGTACAATAAATTACTTACAAAGTGTCTTGTATTTTCATACACCGTTATCAGATGGTAACAATTCATTTGTGTCTTACTTCATGCAGTTACTGTAATATTTTTATTGTGTATGGATAATAATTTCTAAGGTTTATATCTAGATTAATTAGTGAGTTTTATTTCACATTCTAAATGAGCCGTAGGGCGTATTAAAACCTGAACACATTATAAAGGAATATCCCACTTTAGTGTGGTCGGTAAAATAGGATGCTAAATTTTGCAAATCTTTATAAAAAACAATATTTTTTTGACGGTATATAAGTCAGATAATGCATATTTTAAGGTTTTTCTTGTCGTAGAACACACCCCTCGGTGTGTTCTACAACAAGAAAAACCTTAAAATATGCATTATCTATAACAGAATAGGGACTTTACATTTAGAACCAACTTCTGGATTTATTGTTAATGATTATGCACGGAATATTTGCCACTAGACATTAAACAGACTTTAAAAGAAAGCCTTTGTTCATCTATAATTGCTGGACTCTCTTTTTTGGACCCGGTTTTCGCCATTGAAAAATCCTCTCCCAAGCACCATTGCGGTCCTTTGTCCACACTGGTGCCTTGACCTCATTTGCTATACTTAAAATAAGGGCCAAGCTACGCCACTGCAAAGCCAAAATGAGACTAATAAATAATCATTTTCTCCCAGACTTAAGTATCAATCAGGACACATCCAACGGATTTAGTTTGAACCGTCATTATCAGTCTGAGAAACGCATGACCGTGTGCAATGCCAAAATATTAGTAAACAGTGTCGACAGTTTCTATGTTCCAATTTATCAATAGTAAAATAAATGTTAGTACAGATAAAAACAATATTCAATGATTATATTACAGTATTAAATTGATAACATTTAAGATTAAGTTTATTCAAAGGATCGATAAGTTCACATAGAGATCTGATTCTCTATAAACAACATCACCGTAAACATTAGGATACGATATCGATAAGTTCACATAGAGATCATATCTGATTCTCTATAAACAACATCACCGTAAACATTAGGATGCGATATCGATAAGTTCACATAGAGATCATATCTGATTCTCTATAAACAACATCACCGTAAACATTAGGATGCGATATCGATAAGTTCACATAGAGATCATATCTGATTCTCTATAAACAACATCACCGTAAACATTAGGATGCGATGTCGATAAGTTCACATAGAGATCATATCTGATTCTCTATAAACAACATCACCGTAAACATTAGGATGCGATATCGATAAGATCACATAGAGATCATATCTGATTCTCTATAAACAACATCACCGTAAACATTAGGATGCGATGTTAGTTATAGAGAATTTTTGTTTGAATCAGAGTGTTTTGTTTTTTGCAAAGTAGTTTCCCTTCACAAAACATGATATTTGTGTTTAAGATGGCATTTCTTTTTTACATATGAAAGAAATATCGGATAACTCTTTCAATCGATCTTTAAGTTAGGAATACTATTGTAAATGGGTAGAAAAGTCAAATGTTTTATATCATTGTAAGAGGAAAGAGAATTAGATAATATCTTTGTATTTGTTATCCACAGCCCGGCTGATAAACATGATGTTAATAGTTTGAAAAGAGGTTCCGTGGAGCAACTTGCCGAACCAGCGTTGTTTGTCATGAGACTTATGAGACACTATAAGTCAGAGATATTTTATGGTATAAACTAAATAAAATTGGTGTTGCGCAGACTTTTTGTTCTGCTATTAAGTCAATTTATACAAGTGTTTTATGTTCTGTACGAATAAACGGTCATTTCACAGACTGGTTTGATGTAAACTGTGGATTGAAACAAGGATGTCCCTTATCGCCAATTTTGTTCAACTTGTACATTAATGATTTAGTTACTTTTCTTAAGTCCTTTGCCTGCCCAATAGAAATAGGTGATGAAAAACTGTGTATTCTATTATATGCTGATGACGTTGTTATTATAGCTAACGATGAAAAGGAGCTACAACTTTTGTCAAATGCTTTATCTACATGGTGTGAAGACAATTGTATGACAATTAATACGTCGTACATTTTAGACCATCATCTATACCTAGATCTGATGTAATTTTTATTTGTAATGGTCATACTATTAATTTTTTTCTGGTAATTATACTTATCTTGGTCTTGTTTTAAACGAGCATTTAGACTATAATATCACTGCAAAAGCCGTTGCATCTTCAAAAAATAGAGCTTGAGGGTTGGTAATAGCCAAGTGTAAACTTTTAGGTGGTGTTTGTTTCGATGTATTTGTAAAATTATATTAGAGTTTGGTTTGTCCTATAAAAGAATATGGAGCAGGTATATGGGGTGTAAAAACATATTCTTGTATAAATTCCATAATCGGTTAAATGCAAAAGTTCATAAGTGAGCTGATAATATGAGTATTAAGCATAAGTTTGTTTAAAATTGGACCTTTTTAGTAAGGAAAACCTTCTGTGAACTGAATATAAGTCATTTATCGTGTTCTGAAAATATGGACACTAATTATGTTGTTAAACTGTTTATGTCAAAATTACACGATAAACATGTCAATAATTGGCATGCTGTTTTACATTCTGATAAATCTATATCGGCTAGAGGTGGCAAATAGCTACGAACGTACAAATTGTTTAAAGAAAATTTTGAACCCGAAGAATACTGCAAAATAGCTTTGCCTTTCAGTCACAGAAGTGCTTTCGCCAAATTTAGATGTGGTGTTGCTCCACTGAGGATTGAAACTGGGAGACACGAAAATATTGTTTTAGAAAACAGAGTGTTCCATATATGCGATGGTTTTATTGAAGACGAAGCGCATGTTTTATTAAGATCCCCTCTTTATGACGATTTTAGAAACCATTTATATGTTGCAAAAAAAATTAATGAAAATTTTAATACTTTAGATGATAACCAAAAGTTAGTGTTTTTATTCTCAGATGTAAATATGATACGTGTGTGTGCCAAAAACTGTTATTTGATTTTAAGAAGACGTAGAAATTTTATATATTGTAAATAGTAATATATTTCATATTGTTTAATGTATTATATCTATAGATATAAGAAGATGTGGTATGAGTGCCAATGAGACAACTCTCCATCCAAGTCAAAATTTATAAATGTAAACCATTATAGGTCAAAGTACGGTCTTCAACACGGAGCCTAGGCTCACACCGAACAGTAAGCTATAAAGGGCCCCAAAAATTACTAGTGTGAAACCATTCAAACGAGAAAACCAACGGTCTAATCTATATAAAAACGAGAAACGAGAAACACTTATGAACCACATCAACAAACGACAACTACTGAACATCAGATTCCTGACTTAGGACAGGTGCAAACAAATGCAGCGGGTTTAAACGTTTTAATGGTACCAAACCTTCACCCTTTTTCTGAAACAATAGTGTAACATCACAACATAGAAAGACACACGATAAGATATCAACTGAAATAGCTTAACTCAATCAAAGGACATAGTAACACCATTGAACATACACTGAACAAATAAACTTGACCTATGATACAATGTAAATTCAAAATAAATGCATTTTAATAGTCTCTTGTAATTCTGTATAGAGTGGCTCTCATTTTATTCCATATTGTTTTACAATGTATAAATATCGATTGTACTTGTTGAGAGGTGCGACTTTAATAAAACATTGAATTGAATTGTAATGTTGGTATCCAGTATACAGTGAAGGAAAACCAAGTTCTTCGTCTTTGGTTGAAATACCAAAGTATTATATAATAGACCTATGATTTTTCAGGATTTCCACTTCTGTAAGTTTCGTGGGAGTTTATGTTGCGTTTCCAAGTAAATTGGCATTAGCAAGCAGTTTACGTTATGTGATTTAAACACAAAATAACGATATTACTTCCCTGTTGACTTATAACATATTGTTCATTATTCATTGTCATTATCAGAGGTCTATTTTGTAGATACGGACATATGCTCTGTTCGTCGTTGTTCTGGATATGTCGGTTTTCGACATGTCTTCGTGAATACACGGGAAACGTGCTGGATAAAATCCCGGCATACAGACGAGACCTCTATTTCTAAAATAAAAATTAAAACGATATTATTCTTTAACACCATAAGAATTGGTTGTGGATAAGCTTCATGCGGGTAAGGTTATGTTTTCTCTGACTGTTAATGACGTCTTTACGCTAAATCCATTGGATGTTGGATGTGTACTGATTTATAATATAGTCTTAGATACATGATTTTTTTTTGTTAGTTGCAATTGGCTTTGAACTAGCTGTCAGTAACTGTGAGTACTCTCAGATCTGTACTTAGTGTCTTTTTTTGTTTTGGGATGTATGAATACCCTGCCACGTCCGGTCTGTGTTTTCGTTAAATGTTTTCTGCTTTGTATCGATCTGATGAGTTAAACACTTTGCAACTGATTTTATAAATATAAAAAAGAAGATGAAGTATGATTGCCAATGAGACAACTCTCCACAAGAGACCAAATGACACAGAAATTAACAACTATAGGTCACCGTACGGCCTTCAACAATGAGCAAAGCCCATACCGCACAGTCAGCTATAAAGGGCCCCGAAATGACAACGACAACCACTGAATTACAGGCTCCTGACTTGGGACAGGCACATACATACAGAATGTGGCGGGGTTAAACATGTTAGCGGGATCCCAACCCTCCCCCTAACCTGGGACAGTGGTGTAACAGTACAACATAAGAACGAACTATAAAAATCAGTTGAAAGAGGCTTAACTCATCAGATGGATAAAAATACAAATACTACAAATACAAGTGGACGTGGCCGGGTACTTATAAAGTTTGTTCTTATGTTGTACTGTTACACCATTGTCTTAGGTTAGGAGAGGGTTTGGCGCCAGCAAACTAGTTTAACCCCGCCTTATGCTTTATTTGCCTGTACCAAGTCAGTAGCCTGTAGTTGTCGTTGGTTCATGTCTGTTATTTGTTTTTTCGCAAATTATTTATAAATCAGGCTGTTAGTTTTCTCAATTGAGTTGTTTCATATTTTTCATGTCGGGGCCTTTTATAGCCGTCTATACGATTTGGGTTTTTTCTCATTGTTGAAGGCTGAACGGTTGTTTATGATTGCTTACATCCACTTCATTTGGACTTTGGTGGATAATTGTATCATTGGCAATCATACCACATCTCCTTATTTTTATAGTTGTTATATTTGAAAAATAACTGCATGTAACTACATCTTATGATATTGATATCTTTCATTTATAAACTGCAAAGATTTAATATGACACATTAGGGCGTAAGTATCTAATAGCATTAGTATATATCAAACATTAGGTAATATTACATCGTGTTTCGGATATAATTAGCGCATGTGAACATATTGTCGTGTGCCGTAGATTAATGTGATAATAAGATTGGTATTTTATTTTGTTCAATAAATATTACCTAAAGGTCGAGTGTCGATTTTTTTATCAGCTTTGAAATGGAAAACTGATGAATTATTTTAATATATAATAACACCACCTGCAATCTTCGTTGATTACTGCTTTATTTTATTGTTCAATTTTAGCACTTTTATGGTACCATTAATAAATAATTATATGAAGGAACTGGTTATAGATATATCAAAAAAAAAAAAGATTTATATTACATTACTGATGACATTTTCTTTTTGTTCCGAAATGACAATTTCCTTACTCAGCTCATATTGATGAAGCTTGATACTTTTCTGTTATAGCGTCATCTTGAAATATGTCACACCTCTCCTTTGAAATTTACTGACATCTTCTTGAACGTATTTCCATAATCTATTCTGACGCGTTCTCCCCATCTACTTTTACATATAAACCATATTTCCACTGACGTATACCCTACAGCTTCTAACAACTCTTTAGACGTATTACAAACATCTCATTTGACGTGTATACCACATATCATTTAACGTATACCACATATTTCTTTTGACGTGTATACCACATATCATTTAACGTATACCACATATATCTTTTTATCCTGCAATCAGCCAACTATTGTACACATAACAGGTACACAAATAAATTTTTGCTTTATTTGTACTTGTACAAATAAAGTCTCCTGTTACCCCTCTTCCATGTTGAGCAAGTGGTAATGTGGATATTTCTTTTTGCGTATCAGTTCATTTTGGGGTCCTCTTCGCGGTCCGCGTTTAAACTATGTCGATTTCTTTGAAAAATAAGAGACAATGATTTAGATTTTAACAACTAAAGTTTCAAGTGTTGGGTGTAAATTTCAGGATAAAAACAATATATGTACATTGTCGGAAAATATAAAATTTATTTGTACTGCTGCGAAACAGGAGAAAAGCTCGGCGAGCCTCGCTTTCGTCCTGTTTCTAAAGCTCATACAAATAAATTATATTTTCCGACAATGTATATATTGTATATTGACGTGTATCCCACATATCATATAACGTATACCACATATATCCTTTGACGTTTATCCCCAACTCATTTGACGAACATAAGCAAATGACAACAAGACAACAAAGTATAGGACGAACATGGGGAATGACAATAAGACAACAAAGTATAGGACGAACATGGGGAATGACAATAAGACAACAAAGTATAGGACGAACATGGGGCTAATGACAACAAGACAACACAGAATAAGGACGAACATGGGTAAATGACAACAAGAAAACAAAGTATAAGAACGAACATGGGGAAATGATAACATAACAATTAAGCATAAGAACGATCATGGGGAAATGACAATACGACAACACAGAATAAGGACGAACATGGGGAAATGACAATACGACAACACAGAATAAGGACGAACATGGGGAAATGACAACAAGATAACAAACTATAAGGACGAACATGGGCAGATGATAACATAACAACTAAGCATAAGAACGAACATAAGTAAATGACTACAAGACAACAAAGAATGAGGACTAACATTTGGAAATGACAACAAGACAACACAGAATAAGGACGAACATGGGAGAATGACAACAAGACAACACAGAATAAGGACGAATATGAGTAAATGACAATAAGGCGACAATGAATAAGGCCGAACATTGGTAAATGACAACAAAACAATAAAGTATTAGGACGAACATGGGAAATTGACAACAAGACAGAAAAGTACCTGTATAAGGACCAACGTGGGCAGATGATAACATAACAACTAAGCATAAGAACGATCATGGGGAAATGACAACAAGACAACACAGAATAAGGACGAACATTGGTAAAAAACAACAAAATAACAAAGTATTAGGACGAACATGGGAAATTGACAACAAGACAGCAAAGTATAACACGAACATGGGCAGATGATAACATAACAACTAAGTATAAGAACGAACATGGGGAAATGGCAGCAAGACAACAAAGAATCAAGACTAACATGGGAAAATGACAAAAGAACAACAAGGTATAAGTACGAATATGGGCAGATGACAACAAGACAACAAAGTATAAGGACGAACATGGGCAGATGATAACATAACAACTAAGCATAAGAACGAACATAAGTAAATGACAACAAGACAACAAAGAATCAGGACTAACATGGGAAATGACAACAAGACAACAAAGTATAAGTATGGACAAGGGAGAATGACAACAAGACAACACAGAATAAGGACAAACATAGGGAAATGACAACCAGACGACAAAGTATAATGACGAACATGGGGAATGACAATAAGACAACAAAGAATAACATGCGGAAATGACAACAAGACAATAAAAGACGAACATGGGCAGATGATAACACAACAAATAAGCATAAGAACAAACATTGGGGAAATGACAACAAGACAACACAGTATCAGGACGAACATGGGGAAATGACAACAAGACAACACTGAATACGGACGAACATTGGTAAATATCAACAAAACAACAAAGAATTAGGACGAACATGGGCAATTGACAACAAGACAGCAAAGTATAAGAACGAACATGGGGAATTGGCAACAAGACAACAAAGAATCAAGACTAACATGGGGAAATGACAAAAGGACAACAAAGTATAAGTACGAACATGGGCAAATGACAACAAGACAACAAAGTATAAGGACGAACATGGTCAGATGATAACATAAAAACTAAGCATACGAACGAACTTAAGTGGGGAAATGACAACAAGACAACACAGTATCAGGACGAACATGGGGAAATGACAACAAGACAACAAAGTATAAGGACAAACATGAGGAAAAGACAACAAGACAACACAGAATAAGGACGAACATGCGGAAATGACAACAAAACAATAAAAGACGAACATGGGCAGATGATAACACAACAATTAAGCATAAGAACGAACATGGGGAAATGACACAAATATAACAAAGTATAAGGATGAACATAGACAGATGATAACAAAACAACCAAACATAAGAACGAACTTGGAGAAATGACAACAAGAAATCACAGAATAAGGACGAACATAAGTAAATGACAACAAGAAAACAAAGAATCAGGACTAACATGGGGAAATGACAACAAGCAAACAAAGTATAAGGACGAACAAGGGAGAATGACAACAAGACAACAAAGTATAAGGACGAACATGGGGAAATGACAACAAGACAACAAAGTATTAGGACGAACATGGAAATGACAACAAGACAACAAAGTATAAGGACGAACATGGGAAATGACAACGAAACAATAAAAGAACAATAAGTACAAACATAAGAACGAACATGGGGAAATGACAACAAGACAACAAAGTATAAGGACGAACATGGGGAAATGACAACAAGACAACAAAGTATACGGTTAAACATGGGGAAATGACAACAAGACAACAAAGTATTAGGACTAACATTAGGAAATGACAACAAGACAGCAAAGATTAAGGACGAATATAGGGAGTGATTAGAAGACAACACAGAATAAGTACAAACATAGGAAAATGTCAACAAGACAACAAAGAATAAGGTCGAACATGGGGAAATGACAACAAGACAACACAGTATTATGACTAACATGGGGAAATGACAACAAGACAACACAGAATAAGGACAAACATTGGGAAATGACAACAAGACAACAAAGAATAAGGTCGAACATTGGGAAATTACAGCAAGACACCAAAATATAAGAACGAACATGGGGAATTGACAACAAGACAACAAAATATAAAGACGAGCATGGGCAAAAGACATCAAGACAACAAAGTATAAGGACGAACGAGGGACAGATGACAACAAGAAAGAAAAGTATAAGAATGAACATGGGGAAATTAAAACAAGATAACCAAGTATAATAACGAACATGGGGAAATGAAAACAAGACAACCAAAAATAAGGACGAAAGTTTGGAATCGACAACAAGACAACAAAGTATCAGGACAAACATGGGGAAATGACGAAAAGACAACAAAGTAAAAGGACGAACATTGGGGATATGACAACAAGACAAAAAAGTATAAGGACGAAGAATGACATCAAGACAACAAAGTGTAGAGATGAAATTAGGCAAATGACGAAAAGAAAACATATCATATGAACCTACATATTTTGCGTATGATAAAAGTTCATCCAGTTGATCTACATTGCATCAACATTTTTTGTCGTGTTTTTTTTTTTTTTTTTTTTGTATGCTCCTTTTACGTTTATGCTGGTGTTGGTGTTTAATTTTTAACGAATGTTTTCTAACACTTGCATGTAGACACCTTATTCAACTCGAGTGCATGCTTATAGTGCATGAGGTCGTGGGCTTGATCCCAGACTGGGTCAGCCAAAAACCAATAAATTGATTATTACTGCTTCTCCACAAAACACGCAACATTTAAAAGTAGGAGTAGACACTGGTTAGGTTAATGTTTCCTAGGTGATATGTCTTCCCGTGGGCTATTACCGTGCCAGATAGAACGTTACAAAATCCGACACAGCTTGTCTGTCTTGTTACGGCCTTCAACCATTAGCAAACTGTATACCATATATCTAGTTATTAAAGGCCGCGGTATGAAAAAATGCGAAAGAATTTAAAAGAGAAAGCCAATGGCATGGTTTATATTATACTAATAAACGAAAAACAATTATAGCAAACATAAACCTACTGGATTACAGGTTCCTTGGTTTGGACCAGCACCACGTGACTAGCAAATATAGAATGAGGCGAGATAAAACATCAGCACTTTAAGAATAATTACACAAAGAAGTTAATGATTAAGAAACTTAAAAAAACCAAGAATATCGCAACCTAGAAGATCATCATAGAAAACGGAATATCATTTTGGTTTTGTAAAATCTCAAAATGTAAGACAAAGCAGAATTGATGTCATAACATGTAATTATTATTAAACTCCGATTTGAGGAACGTACGTCGATCATAGTCCAACAAATTATAATAAATGCTAAGTATTAAATTTCCCCAATAAGAAAATAAAGGCGAAAGATAGCAAAGGGACATTCAAACTCATAAGTCGAAAATAAACTGACAACACCATGGCTAAAAACGAAGAAAACAAACAATAGTACACAAAACACAACATAGAAAACAAGTGACTGAGCAACACGAACTCGACCAAAACTGGGGGTGATCTCAGGGATAGTACACAAAACACAACATAGAAAACAAGTGACTGAGCAACACGAACTCCACCAAAACACCGGGGGTGATCTCAGGGATAGTACACAAAACACAACATAGAAAACAAGTGACTGAGCAACACGAGCACCACTAATAACCGGGGGTGATCTCAGGGATAGTACACAAAACACAACATAGAAAACAAGTGACTGAGCAACACGAACTCGACCAAAACTGGGGGTGATCTCAGGGATAGTACACAAAACACAACATAGAAAACAAGTGACTGAGCAAGTGACTGATAGTACACAACACGAACTCGACCAAAACTGGGGGTGATCTCAGGGATAGTACACAAAACACAACATAGAAAACAAGTGACTGAGCAACACGAACTCCACCGAAACAGGGGGTGATATCAGGGATAGTACACAAAACACAACATAGAAAACATTTGACTGAGCAACACGAACTCCACCAAAACACCGGGGGTGATATCAGGGATAGTACACAAAACACAACATAGAAAACAAGTGACTGAGCAACACGAACTCCACCGAAACAGGGGGTGATATCAGGGATAGTACACAAAACACAACATAGAAAACATTTGACTGAGCAACACGAGCACCACCAAAACACCGGGGGTGATATCAGGGATAGTACACAAAACACAACATAGAAAACAAGTGACTGAGCAACACGAACTCCACCGAAACAGGGGGTGATATCAGGGATAGTACACAAAACACAACATAGAAAACAAGTGACTGAGTAACACGAACTCCACCAAAACACCGGGGGTGATATCAGGGATAGTACACAAAACACAACATAGAAAACAAGTGACTGAGCAACACGGACCCCACCGAAATTGGGGGTGATCTCAGGGATAGTACACAAAACACAACATAGAAAACAGGTGATTGAGCAACACGAGCACCACTAATAAACGGGGGTGATATCAGGCGCTCTAAATGGGTAAGCAGATCCTGCTCTACATATGGCACCCGTCGTCTAGCTCAAGTAAGTATAAATCCTATGATAAGTCTAATTCGGTAGGTCATATTCGGGAAAAGAGGACGGGATTGTGTTACAACAATTGGAACATATCCGTCATCATCTGTGAAACAGATATTCCATAACGGTCAACCAACTCGTGATTCGTGATGGCGTCCGTAAAATTTACCAAGGGATGATTTCAATTCACCACTTGGAACTCTTGGTTTAATAGCTTCAGTATGAGCAGCAATCCTTTATCAAGGAAATCATGATTGGAAATACAAGCCCTGGAATATTGTATAACCTGCAGTTTGTCTTATCACAATCAGTCAATTTTTGTATCAGGACAAAGTATAATACAGGTATTAGTACATGGAACAAGACATGTCTTATTTGATATCCAAAGACAATTTCTCTCTCTCTCTCTCTCTCTCTCTCTCTCTCTCTCTCTCTCTCTCTCTCTCTCTCTCTCTCTCTCTCTCTCTCTCTCTCTCTCTCTCTCTCTCTCTCTCTCTCTCTCTCTCTGCCATAGAAATACAACATGCAGATTTGTAGTTTTTACCGTAATATATTATTTTCAGTATAGTGCTCACTATATAGATTGATAGAGTTATTGTTGTTCGATGGTATATGTTGTTATCAGTGTAGTGCTCACTATATAGATTGATAGAGTGATTGTTGTTCGATGGTATATGTTGTTTCAGTGTAGTACTCACTATATAGATTGATAGAGTGATTGTTGTTCGATGGTATATGTTGTTTCAGTGTAGTACTCACTATATAGATTGATAGAGTTGTTGTTGTTCGATGGTATATGTTGTTTCAGTGTAGTACTCACTATATAGATTGATAGAGTGATTGTTGTTCGATGGTATATGTTGTTTTCAGTGTAGTGCTCACTATATAGATTGATAGAGTTATTGTTGTTCGATGTTATATGTTGTTTTCAGTGTAGTGCTCACTATATAGATTGATAGAGTGATTGTTGTTCAATGGTATATGTTGTTTTCAGTGTAGTGCTCACTATATAGATTGATAGAGTTATTGTTGTTCGATGGTATATGTTGTTTTCAGTGTAGTGCTCACTATATAGATTGATAGAGTGATTGTTGTTCGATGGTATATGTTGTTTCAGTGTAGTACTCACTATATAGATTGATAGAGTGATTGTTGTTCGATGGTATATGTTGTTATCAGTGTAGTACTCACTATATAGATTGATAGAGTTATTGTTGTTCGATGGTATATGTTGTTTCAGTGTAGTGCTCACTATATAGATTGATAGAGTGATTGTTGTTCGATGGTATATGTTGTTTTCAGTGTAGTGCTCACTATATAGATTGATAGAGTGATTGTTGTTCGATGGTATATGTTGTTTTCAGTGTAGTGCTCACTATATAGATTGATAGAGTGATTGTTGTTCGATGGTATATGTTGTTTTCAGTGTAGTGCTCACTATATAGATTGATAGAGTGATTGTTGTTCGATGGTATATGTTGTTATCAGTGTAGTGCTCACTATATAGATTGATAGAGTGATTGTTGTTCGATGGTATATGTTGTTTTCAGTGTAGTGCTCACTATATAGATTGATAGAGTGATTGTTGTTCGATGGTATATGTTGTTTTCAGTGTAGTGCTCACTATATAGATTGATAGAGTTATTGTTGTTCGATGGTATATGTTGTTATCAGTGTAGTACTCACTATATAGATTGATAGAGTGATTGTTGTTCGATGGTATATGTTGTTTCAGTGTAGTACTCACTATATAGATTGATAGAGTGATTGTTGTTCGATGGTATATGTTGTTTTCAGTGTAGTGCTCACTATATAGATTGATAGAGTGATTGTTGTTCAATGTTATATGTTGTTATCAGTGTAGTGCTCACTATATAGATTGATAGAGTGACTGTTGTTCGATGGTATATGTTGTTATCAGTGTAGTGCTCACTATATAGATTGATAGAGTGACTGTTGTTCGATGGTATATGTTGTTTCAGTGTAGTGCTCACTATATAGATTGATAGAGTGATTGTTGTTCGATGGTATATGTTGTTTCAGTGTAGTGCTCACTATATAGATTGATAGAGTGATTGTTGTTCGATGGTATATGTTGTTTCAGTGTAGTGCTCACTATATAGATTGATAGAGTGATTGTTGTTCGATGGTATATGTTGTTATCAGTGTAGTGCTCACTATATAGATTGATAGAGTTGTTGTTGTTCGATGGTATATGTTGTTTTCAGTGTAGTGCTCACTATATAGATTGATAGAGTGATTGTTGTTCGATGGTATATGTTGTTTCAGTGTAGTGCTCACTATATAGATTGATAGAGTGATTGTTGTTCGATGGTATATGTTGTTATCAGTGTAGTACTCACTATATAGATTGATAGAGTTATTGTTGTTCGATGGTATATGTTGTTTTCAGTGTAGTACTCACTATATAGATTGATAGAGTGATTGTTGTTCAATGTTATATGTTGTTTCAGTGTAGTACTCACTATATAGGTTGATAGAGTGATTGTTGTTCGATGGTATATGTTGTTTCAGTGTAGTGCTCACTATATAGGTTGATAGAGTGATTGTTGTTCGATGGTATATGTTGTTTCAGTGTAGTACTCACTATATAGATTGATAGAGTGATTGTTGTTCGATGGTATATGTTGTTATCAGTGTAGTGCTCACTATATAGATTGATAGAGTTGTTGTTGTTCAATGGTATATGTTGTTTTCAGTGTAGTGCTCACTATATAGATTGATAGAGTTATTGTTGTTCAATGTTATATGTTGTTATCAGTATAGTGCTCACTATATAGATTGATAGAGTGATTGTTGTTCGATGGTATATGTTGTTATCAGTGTAGTACTCACTATATAGATTGATAGAGTGATTGTTGTTCGATGGTATATGTTGTTTTCAGTGTAGTACTCACTATATAGATTGATAGAGTGATTGTTGTTCGATGGTATATGTTGTTTTCAGTGTAGTGCTCACTATATAGATTGATAGAGTGATTGTTGTTCGATGGTATATGTTGTTTTCAGTGTAGTACTCACTATATAGATTGATAGAGTGATTGTTGTTCGATGGTATATGTTGTTATCAGTGTAGTGCTCACTATATAGATTGATAGAGTGATTGTTGTTCAATGGTATATGTTGTTTTCAGTGTAGTGCTCACTATATAGATTGATAGAGTGATTGTTGTTCGATGGTATATGTTGTTATCAGTGTAGTACTCACTATATAGATTGATAGAGTGATTGTTGTTCGATGGTATATGTTGTTATCAGTGTAGTGCTCACTATATAGATTGATAGAGTGATTGTTGTTCGATGGTATATGTTGTTTCAGTGTAGTGCTCACTATATAGATTGATAGAGTTGTTGTTGTTCGATGGTATATGTTGTTTTCAGTGTAGTGCTCACTATATAGATTGATAGAGTGATTGTTGTTCAATGTTATATGTTGTTTCAGTGTAGTGCTCACTATATAGATTGATAGAGTGATTGTTGTTCGATGGTATATGTTGTTTTCAGTGTAGTGCTCACTATATAGATTGATAGAGTGATTGTTGTTCGATGGTATATGTTGTTATCAGTGTAGTACTCACTATATAGATTGATAGAGTGATTGTTGTTCGATGGTATATGTTGTTTTCAGTGTAGTGCTCAGTATATAGATTGATAGAGTGATTGTTGTTCGATGGTATATGTTGTTTTCAGTGTAGTGCTCACTATATAGATTGATAGAGTGATTGTTGTTCGATGGTATATGTTGTTTCAGTGTAGTGCTCACTATATAGATTGATAGAGTGATTGTTGTTCGATGGTATATGTTGTTTCAGTGTAGTGCTCACTATATAGATTGATAGAGTGATTGTTGTTCGATGGTATATGTTGTTTTCAGTGTAGTGCTCACTATATAGATTGATAGAGTGATTGTTGTTCGATGTTATATGTTGTTTTCAGTGTAGTGCTCACTATATAGATTGATAGAGTTATTGTTGTTCGATGGTATATGTTGTTTTCAGTGTAGTGCTCACTATATAGATTGATAGAGTGATTGTTGTTCGATGGTATATGTTGTTTCAGTGTAGTACTCACTATATAGATTGATAGAGTGATTGTTGTTCGATGGTATATGTGTTTCAGTGTAGTGCTCACTATATAGGTTGATAGAGTGATTGTTGTTCGATGGTATATGTTGTTATCAGTGTAGTACTCACTATATAGATTGATAGAGTGATTGTTGTTCGATGGTATATGTTGTTATCAGTGTAGTGCTCACTATATAGATTGATAGAGTTGTTGTTGTTCAATGGTATATGTTGTTTTCAGTGTAGTGCTCACTATATAGATTGATAGAGTTATTGTTGTTCAATGTTATATGTTGTTATCAGTATAGTGCTCACTATATAGATTGATAGAGTGATTATTGTTCGATGGTATATGTTGTTTCAGTGTAGTACTCACTTTATAGATTGATAGAGTGACTGTTGTTCGATGGTATATGTTGTTTTCAGTGTAGTACTCACTATATAGATTGGTAGAGTTAATGTTGTTCGATGGTTTATGTTGTTATCAGTGTAGTGCTCACTATATAGATTGATAGAGTGATTATTGTTCGATGGTATATGTTGTTTTCAGTGTAGTACTCACTATATAGATTGATAGAGTGATTGTTGTTCGATGGTATATGTTGTTATCAGTGTAGTGCTCACTATATAGATTGATAGAGTTATTGTTGTTCAATGGTATATGTTGTTTTCAGTGTAGTGCTCACTATATAGATTGATAGAGTGATTGTTGTTCGATGGTATATGTTGTTATCAGTGTAGTACTCACTATATAGATTGATAGAGTGATTGTTGTTCGATGGTATATGTTGTTATCAGTGTAGTGCTCACTATATAGATTGATAGAGTGATTGTTGTTCGATGGTATATGTTGTTTCAGTGTAGTGCTCACTATATAGATTGATAGAGTTGTTGTTGTTCGATGGTATATGTTGTTTTCAGTGTAGTGCTCACTATATAGATTGATAGAGTGATTGTTGTTCAATGTTATATGTTGTTTCAGTGTAGTGCTCACTATATAGATTGATAGAGTGATTGTTGTTCGATGGTATATGTTGTTTTCAGTGTAGTGCTCACTATATAGATTGATAGAGTGATTGTTGTTCGATGGTATATGTTGTTATCAGTGTAGTACTCACTATATAGATTGATAGAGTGATTGTTGTTCGATGGTATATGTTGTTTTCAGTGTAGTGCTCACTATATAGATTGATAGAGTGATTGTTGTTCGATGGTATATGTTGTTTTCAGTGTAGTGCTCACTATATAGATTGATAGAGTGATTGTTGTTCGATGGTATATGTTGTTTCAGTGTAGTGCTCACTATATAGATTGATAGAGTGATTATTGTTCGATGGTATATGTTGTTTTCAGTGTAGTACTCACTTTATAGATTGATAGAGTGATTGTTGTTCGATGGTATATGTTGTTTTCAGTGTAGTGCTCACTATATAGATTGATAGAGTGATTGTTGTTCGATGTTATATGTTGTTTTCAGTGTAGTGCTCACTATATAGATTGATAGAGTGATTGTTGTTCGATGGTATATGTTGTTTCAGTGTAGTGCTCACTATATAGATTGATAGAGTGACTGTTGTTCGATGGTATATGTTGTTTTCAGTGTAGTGCTCACTATATAGATTGATAGAGTGATTGTTGTTCAATGTTATATGTTGTTTCAGTGTAGTGCTCACTATATAGATTGATAGAGTGATTGTTGTTCGATGGTATATGTTGTTTTCAGTATAGTGCTCACTATATAGATTGATAGAGTCTTTGTTGTTCGATGGTATATGTTGTTTCAGTGCAGTGCTCACTATATAGATTGATAGAGTGATTGTTGTTCGATGGTATATGTTGTTTCAGTGTAGTGCTCACTATATAGATTGATACAGTTATTGTTGTTCGATGTTATATGTTGTTTTCAGTGTAGTGCTCACTATATAGATTGATAGAGTGATTGTTGTTCGATGGTATATGTTGTTTTCAGTGTAGTGCTCACTATATAGATTGATAGAGTGATTGTTGTTCGATGGTATATGTTGTTTCAGTGTAGTACTCACTATATAGATTGATAGAGTGATTATTGTTCGATGGTATATGTTGTTTTCAGTGTAGTACTCACTATATAGATTGATAGAGTGATTGTTGTTCGATGGTATATGTTGTTATCAGTGTAGTACTCACTATATAGATTGATAGAGTGATTGTTGTTCGATGGTATATGTTGTTTTCAGTGTAGTACTCACTATATAGATTGATAGAGTTATTGTTGTTCGATGGTATATGTTGTTTCAGTGTAGTGCTCACTATATAGATTGATAGAGTGATTATTGTTCAATGTTATATGTTGTTTTCAGTGTAGTGCTCACTATATAGATTGGTAGAGTGATTATTGTTCGATGGTATATCTTGTTTTCAATGTAGTGCTAGCTATATAGATTGATAGAGTGATTGTTGTTCAATGTTATATGTTGTTTCAGTGTAGTGCTCACTATATAGATTGATAGAGTGATTGTTGTTCAATGTTATATGGTGTTTCAGTGTAGTGCTCACTATACAGATTGATAGAGTGATTGTTGTTCAATGTTATATGTTGTTTCCAGTGTAGTGATAGCTTTATAGATTGATAGAGTGATTGTTGTTCAATGTTATATGTTGTTTCAGTGTAGTGCTAGCTTTATAGATTGATAGAGTGATTGTTGTTCAATGTTATATGTTGTTTTCAGTGTAGTGCTCACTATATAGATTGAGAGAGTGATTGTTGTTCGATGGTATATGTTGTTTTCAGTGTAGTGCTCACTATATAGATTGATAGAGTTATTGTTGTTCAATGTTATATGTTGTTTTAGTGTAGTGCTCACTATATAGATTGATAGAGTGATTGTTGTTCAATGTTATATGTTGTTTCAGTGTAGTGCTCACTATATAGATTGATAGAGTGATTGTTGTTCGATGGTATATGTTGTTTTCAGTGTAGTGCTCACTATATAGATTGATAGAGTGATTGTTGTTCGATGGTATATGTTGTTATCAGTGTAGTACTCACTATATAGATTGATAGAGTGATTGTTGTTCGATGGTATATGTTGTTTTCAGTGTAGTGCTCAGTATATAGATTGATAGAGTGATTGTTGTTCGATGGTATATGTTGTTTTCAGTGTAGTGCTCACTATATAGATTGATAGAGTGATTGTTGTTCGATGGTATATGTTGTTTCAGTGTAGTGCTCACTATATAGATTGATAGAGTGATTATTGTTCGATGGTATATGTTGTTTCAGTGTAGTGCTCACTATATAGATTGATAGAGTGATTGTTGTTCGATGGTATATGTTGTTTTCAGTGTAGTGCTCACTTATATAGATTGATAGAGTGATTGTTGTTCGATGTTATATGTTGTTTTCAGTGTAGTGCTCACTATATAGATTGATAGAGTTATTGTTGTTCGATGGTATATGTTGTTTTCAGTGTAGTACTCACTTTATAGATTGATAGAGTGATTGTTGTTCGATGGTATATGTTGTTTTCAGTGTAGTGCTCACTTATATAGATTGATAGTGTGATTGTTGTTCGATGTTATATGTTGTTTTCAGTGTAGTGCTCACTATATAGATTGATAGAGTGATTGTTGTTCGATGGTATATGTTGTTTCAGTGTAGTGCTCACTATATAGATTGATAGAGTGATTGTTGTTCGATGGTATATGTTGTTTTCAGTGTAGTGCTCACTATATAGATTGATAGAGTGATTGTTGTTCAATGTTATATGTTGTTTCAGTGTAGTGCTCACTATATAGATTGATAGAGTGATTGTTGTTCGATGGTATATGTTGTTTTCAGTGTAGTGCTCACTATATAGATTGATAGAGTCTTTGTTGTTCGATGGTATATGTTGTTTCAGTGCAGTGCTCACTATATAGATTGATAGAGTGATTGTTGTTCGATGGTATATGTTGTTTCAGTGTAGTGCTCACTATATAGATTGATACATTTATTGTTGTTCGATGTTATATGTTGTTTTCAGTGTAGTGCTCACTATATAGATTGATAGAGTGATTGTTGTTCGATGGTATATGTTGTTTTCAGTGTAGTGCTCACTATATAGATTGATAGAGTGATTGTTGTTCGATGGTATATGTTGTTTCAGTGTAGTACTCACTATATAGATTGATAGAGTGATTGTTGTTCGATGGTATATGTTGTTTTCAGTGTAGTACTCACTATATAGATTGATAGAGTGATTATTGTTCAATGTTATATGTTGTTTTCAGTGTAGTACTCACTATATAGATTCATAGAGTGATTATTGTTCGATGGTATATGTTGTTTTCAGTGTAGTGCTCACTATATAGATTGATAGAGTGATTGTTGTTCGATGTTATATGTTGTTTTCGTGTAGTGCTCACTATATAGATTGATAGAATGATTGTTGTTCAATGTTATATGGTGTTTCAGTGTAGTGCTCACTATACAGATTGATAGAGTGATTGTTGTTCAATATTATATGTTGTTTCAGTGTAGTGATAGCTTTATAGATTGATAGAGTGATTGTTGTTCAATGTTATATGTTGTTTCAGTGTAGTGCTAGCTATATAGATTGATAGAGTGATTGTTGTTCAATGTTATATGTTGTTTTCAGTGTAGTGCTCACTATATAGATTGAGAGAGTGATTGTTGTTCGATGGTATATGTTGTTTCAGTGTAGTGCTCACTATATAGATTGATAGAGTTATTGTTGTTCAATGTTATATGTTGTTTTAGTGTAGTGCTCACTATATAGATTGATAGAGTTATTGTTGTTCAATGTTATATGTTGTTTTCAGTGTAGTCTCACTATATAGATTGATAGAGTTATTGTTGTTCGATGGTATATGTTGTTTTCAGTGTAGTGCTCACTATATAGATTGATAGAGTGATTGTTGTTCGATGGTATATGTTGTTTCAGTGTAGTACTCACTATATAGATTGATAGAGTGATTATTGTTCGATGGTATATGTTGTTTTCAGTGTAGTACTCACTATATAGATTGATAGAGTGACTGTTGTTCGATGGTATATGTTGTTATCAGTGTAGTACTCACTATATAGATTGATAGAGTGATTGTTGTTCGATGGTATATGTTGTTTTCAGTGTAGTACTCACTATATAGATTGATAGAGTTGTTGTTGTTCAATGGTATATGTTGTTTTCAGTGTAGTGCTCACTATATAGATTGATAGAGTTATTGTTGTTCGATGGTATATGTTGTTTCAGTGTAGTACTCACTATATAGATTGATAGAGTGATTGTTGTTCGATGGTATATGTTGTTATCAGTGTAGTGCTCACTATATAGATTGATAGAGTTGTTGTTGTTCAATGGTATATGTTGTTTTCAGTGTAGTGCTCACTATATAGATTGATAGAGTTATTGTTGTTCAATGTTATATGTTGTTATCAGTATAGTGCTCACTATATAGATTGATAGAGTGATTGTTGTTCGATGGTATATGTTGTTATCAGTGTAGTCCTCACTATATAGATTGATAGAGTGATTGTTGTTCGATGGTATATGTTGTTTTCAGTGTAGTGCTCAATATATAGATTGGTAGAGTGATTGTTGTTCGATGGTATATGTTGTTTTCAGTGTAGTGCTCACTATATAGATTGATAGAGTGATTGTTGTTCGATGGTATATGTTGTTTTCAGTGTAGTACTCACTATATAGATTGATAGAGTGATTGTTGTTCGATGGTATATGTTGTTATCAGTGTAGTGCTCACTATATAGATTGATAGAGTGATTGTTGTTCAATGTTATATGTTGTTTTCAGTGTAGTGCTCACTATATAGATTGATAGAGTGATTGTTGTTCGATGGTATATGTTGTTATCAGTGTAGTACTCACTATATAGATTGATAGAGTTATTGTTGTTCGATGGTATATGTTGTTATCAGTGTAGTGCTCACTATATAGATTGATAGAGTGATTGTTGTTCGATGGTATATGTTGTTTCAGTGTAGTGCTCACTATATAGATTGATAGAGTGATTATTGTTCGATGGTATATGTTGTTTCAGTGTAGTGCTCACTATATAGATTGATAGAGTGATTGTTGTTCGATGGTATATGTTGTTTTCAGTATAGTGCTCACTATATAGATTGATAGAGTGATTGTTGTTCGATGGTATATGTTGTTTCAGTGCAGTGCTCACTATATAGATTGATAGAGTGATTGTTGTTCGATGGTATATGTTGTTTCAGTGTAGTGCTCACTATATAGATTGATACAGTTATTGTTGTTCGATGTTATATGTTGTTTTCAGTGTAGTGCTCACTATATAGATTGATAGAGTGATTGTTGTTCGATGGTATATGTTGTTTTCAGTGTAGTGCTCACTATATAGATTGATAGAGTGATTGTTGTTCGATGGTATATGTTGTTTCAGTGTAGTACTCACTATATAGATTGATAGAGTGATTATTGTTCGATGGTATATGTTGTTTTCAGTGTAGTACTCACTATATAGATTGATAGAGTGACTGTTGTTCGATGGTATATGTTGTTATCAGTGTAGTACTCACTATATAGATTGATAGAGTGATTGTTGTTCGATGGTATATGTTGTTTTCAGTGTAGTACTCACTATATAGATTGATAGAGTTATTGTTGTTCGATGGTATATGTTGTTTCAGTGTAGTGCTCACTATATAGATTGATAGAGTGATTATTGTTCAATGTTATATGTTGTTTTCAGTGTAGTGCTCACTATATAGATTGGTAGAGTGATTGTTGTTCGATGGTATATCTTGTTTTCAGTGTAGTGCTAGCTATATAGATTGATAGAGTGATTGTTGTTCAATGTTATATGTTGTTTCAGTGTAGTGCTCACTATATAGATTGATAGAGTGATTGTTGTTCAATGTTATATGGTGTTTCAGTGTAGTGCTCACTATACAGATTGATAGAGTGATTGTTGTTCAATGTTATATGTTGTTTCAGTGTAGTGATAGCTTTATAGATTGATAGAGTGATTGTTGTTCAATGTTATATGTTGTTTCAGTGTAGTGCTAGCTATATAGATTGATAGAGTGATTGTTGTTCGATGGTATATGTTGTTTTCAGTGTAGTGCTCACTATATAGATTGATAGAGTGATTGTTGTTCGATAGTATATGTTGTTTTCAGTGTAGTGCTCACTATATAGATTGATAGAGTTGTTGTTGTTCAATGTTATATGTTGTTTTAGTGTAGTGCTCACTATATAGATTGATAGAGTGATTGTTGTTCAATGTTATATGTTGTTTCAGTGTAGTGCTCACTATATAGATTGATAGAGTGATTGTTGTTCGATGGTATATGTTGTTTTCAGTGTAGTGCTCACTATATAGATTGATAGAGTGATTGTTGTTCGATGGTATATGTTGTTTTCAGTGTAGTGCTCACTATATAGATTGATAGAGTGATTGTTGTTCGATGTTATATGTTGTTTTCAGTGTAGTGCTCACTATATAGATTGATAGAGTTATTGTTGTTCGATGGTATATGTTGTTTTCAGTGTAGTACTCACTATATAGATTGATAGAGTGATTGTTGTTCGATGGTATATGTTGTTTCAGTGTAGTGCTCACTATATAGATTGATAGAGTGATTGTTGTTCGATGGTATATGTTGTTTTCAGTGTAGTGCTCACTATATAGATTGATAGAGTGATTGTTGTTCGATGGTATATGTTGTTTCAGTGTAGTGCTCACTATATAGATTGATAGAGTGACTGTTGTTCGATGGTATATGTTGTTTTCAGTGTAGTGCTCACTATATAGATTGATAGAGTGATTGTTGTTCAATGTTATATGTTGTTTCAGTGTAGTGCTCACTATATAGATTGATAGAGTGATTGTTGTTCGATGGTATATGTTGTTTTCAGTATAGTGCTCACTATATAGATTGATAGAGTCTTTGTTGTTCGATGGTATATGTTGTTTCAGTGTAGTGCTCACTATATAGATTGATAGAGTGATTGTTCTTCGATGGTATATGTTGTTTCAGTGTAGTGCTCACTATATAGATTGATACAGTTATTGTTGTTTGATGTTATATGTTGTTTTCAGTGTAGTGCTCACTATATAGATTGATAGAGTGATTGTTGTTCGATGGTATATGTTGTTTTCAGTGTAGTGCTCACTATATAGATTGATAGAGTGATTGTTGTTCGATGGTATATGTTGTTTCAGTGTAGTACTCACTATATAGATTGATAGAGTGATTATTGTTCGATGGTATATGTTGTTTTCAGTGTAGTACTCACTATATAGATTGATAGAGTGACTGTTGTTCGATGGTATATGTTGTTATCAGTGTAGTACTCACTATATAGATTGATAGAGTGATTGTTGTTCGATGGTATATGTTGTTTTCAGTGTAGTACTCACTATATAGATTGATAGAGTTATTGTTGTTCGATGGTATATGTTGTTTCAGTGTAGTGCTCACTATATAGATTGATAGAGTGATTATTGTTCAATGTTATATGTTGTTTTCAGTGTAGTGCTCACTATATAGATTGGTAGAGTGATTATTGTTCGATGGTATATCTTGTTTTCAGTGTAGTGCTAGCTATATAGATTGATAGAGTGATTGTTGTTCAATGTTATATGTTGTTTCAGTGTAGTGCTCACTATATAGATTGATAGAGTGATTGTTGTTCAATGTTATATGTTGTTTCAGTGTAGTGCTCACTATACAGATTGATAGAGTGATTGTTGTTCAATGTTATATGTTGTTTCCAGTGTAGTGATAGCTTTATAGATTGATAGAGTGATTGTTGTTCAATGTTATATGTTGTTTCAGTGTAGTGCTAGCTATATAGATTGATAGAGTGATTGTTGTTCAATGTTATATGTTGTTTTCAGTGTAGTGCTCACTATATAGATTGATAGAGTGATTGTTGTTCGATGGTATATGTTGTTTTCAGTGTAGTGCTCACTATATAGATTGATAGAGTTATTGTTGTTCAATGTTATATGTTGTTTTCAGTGTAGTGCTCACTATATAGATTGATAGAGTGATTGTTGTTCAATGTTATATGTTGTTTCAGTGTAGTGCTCACTATATAGATTGATAGAGTGATTGTTGTTCGATGGTATATGTTGTTTTCAGTGTAGTGCTCACTATATAGATTGATAGAGTGATTGTTGTTCGATGGTATATGTTGTTTTCAGTGTAGTGCTCACTTATATAGATTGATAGAGTGATTGTTGTTCGATGTTATATGTTGTTTTCAGTGTAGTGCTCACTATATAGATTGATAGAGTTATTGTTGTTCGATGGTATATGTTGTTTTCAGTGTAGTACTCACTTTATAGATTGATAGAGTGATTGTTGTTCGATGGTATATGTTGTTTTCAGTGTAGTGCTCACTATATAGATTGATAGTGTGATTGTTGTTCGATGTTATATGTTGTTTTCAGTGTAGTGCTCACTATATAGATTGATAGAGTGATTGTTGTTCGATGGTATATGTTGTTTCAGTGTAGTGCTCACTATATAGATTGATAGAGTGACTGTTGTTCGATGGTATATGTTGTTTTCAGTGTAGTGCTCACTATATAGATTGATAGAGTGATTGTTGTTCAATGTTATATGTTGTTTCAGTGTAGTGCTCACTATATAGATTGATAGAGTGATTGTTGTTCGATGGTATATGTTGTTTTCAGTATAGTGCTCACTATATAGATTGATAGAGTCTTTGTTGTTCGATGGTATATGTTGTTTCAGTGCAGTGCTCACTATATAGATTGATAGAGTGATTGTTGTTCGATGGTATATGTTGTTTCAGTGTAGTGCTCACTATATAGATTGATACAGTTATTGTTGTTCGATGTTATATGTTGTTTTCAGTGTAGTGCTCACTATATAGATTGATAGAGTGATTGTTGTTCGATGGTATATGTTGTTTTCAGTGTAGTGCTCACTATATAGATTGATAGAGTGATTGTTGTTCGATGGTATATGTTGTTTCAGTGTAGTACTCACTATATAGATTGATAGAGTGATTATTGTTCGATGGTATATGTTGTTTTCAGTGTAGTACTCACTATATAGATTGATAGAGTGACTGTTGTTCGATGGTATATGTTGTTATCAGTGTAGTACTCACTATATAGATTGATAGAGTGATTGTTGTTCGATGGTATATGTTGTTTTCAGTGTAGTACTCACTATATAGATTGATAGAGTTATTGTTGTTCGATGGTATATGTTGTTTCAGTGTAGTGCTCACTATATAGATTGATAGAGTGATTATTGTTCAATGTTATATGTTGTTTTCAGTGTAGTGCTCACTATATAGATTGGTAGAGTGATTATTGTTCGATGGTATATCTTGTTTTCAGTGTAGTGCTAGCTATATAGATTGATAGAGTGATTGTTGTTCAATGTTATATGTTGTTTCAGTGTAGTGCTCACTATATAGATTGATAGAGTGATTGTTGTTCAATGTTATATGTTGTTTCAGTGTAGTGCTCACTATACAGATTGATAGAGTGATTGTTGTTCAATGTTATATGTTGTTTCCAGTGTAGTGATAGCTTTATAGATTGATAGAGTGATTGTTGTTCAATGTTATATGTTGTTTCAGTGTAGTGCTAGCTATATAGATTGATAGAGTGATTGTTGTTCAATGTTATATGTTGTTTTCAGTGTAGTGCTCACTATATAGATTGAGAGAGTGATTGTTGTTCGATGGTATATGTTGTTTTCAGTGTAGTGCTCACTATATAGATTGATAGAGTTATTGTTGTTCAATGTTATATGTTGTTTTCAGTGTAGTGCTCACTATATAGATTGATAGAGTTATTGTTGTTCAATGTTATATGTTGTTTTCAGTGTAGTACTCACTATATAGATTGATAGAGTTATTGTTGTTCGATGGTATATGTTGTTTTCAGTGTAGTACTCACTATATAGATTGATAGAGTGATTGTTGTTCGATGGTATATGTTGTTTCAGTGTAGTACTCACTATATAGGTTGATAGAGTGATTATTGTTCGATGGTATATGTTGTTTTCAGTGTAGTACTCACTATATAGATTGATAGAGTGACTGTTGTTCGATGGTATATGTTGTTTTCAGTGTAGTACTCACTATATAGATTGATAGAGTGATTGTTGTTCGATGGTATATGTTGTTTTCAGTGTAGTACTCACTATATAGATTGATAGAGTTATTGTTGTTCGATGGTATATGTTGTTTCAGTGTAGTGCTCACTATATAGATTGATAGAGTGATTATTGTTCAATGTTATATGTTGTTTTCAGTGTAGTGCTCACTATATAGATTGGTAGAGTGATTATTGTTCGATGGTATATCTTGTTTTCAGTGTAGTGCTAGCTATATAGATTGATAGAGTGATTGTTGTTCAATGTTATATGTTGTTTCAGTGTAGTGCTCACTATATAGATTGATAGAGTGATTGTTGTTCAATGTTATATGTTGTTTCAGTGTAGTGCTCACTATACAGATTGATAGAGTGATTGTTGTTCAATGTTATATGTTGTTTCCAGTGTAGTGATAGCTTTATAGATTGATAGAGTGATTGTTGTTCAATGTTATATGTTGTTTCAGTGTAGTGCTAGCTATATAGATTGATAGAGTGATTGTTGTTCAATGTTATATGTTGTTTTCAGTGTAGTGCTCACTATATAGATTGAGAGAGTGATTGTTGTTCGATGGTATATGTTGTTTTCAGTGTAGTGCTCACTATATAGATTGATAGAGTTATTGTTGTTCAATGTTATATGTTGTTTTAGTGTAGTGCTCACTATATAGATTGATAGAGTTATTGTTGTTCAATGTTATATGTTGTTTTCAGTGTAGTCTCACTATATAGATTGATAGAGTTATTGTTGTTCGATGGTATATGTTGTTTTCAGTGTAGTGCTCACTATATAGATTGATAGAGTGATTGTTGTTCGATGGTATATAAAATTTAGAATGGAAATGGGAAATATGTCAAAGCGACAACAACCCGAGCAAAGAGTAGACAACAGCCGAAGGCCACCAATGGGATTTCAACGCAGCAAGAAAATCCCGCACCCGGAGGTGGTCCTCAGCTGGCCCCTAAATAAAATTGTGTACTAGTTCAGTGAAAATGGACGTCACACTTAGCTCCAAAACATATAAATGAACTAAAATTAAAAAAACATACAAGACTAACAAAGGCCAGAGGCTCCTGACTTGAGACAGGCGCAAAAATGCGGCGGGGTTAAACATGTTTTGTGAGATCTCAACCTCCCCTTTACCTCTAGCCAATGTAGAATAATGAAACACATTGCAATACGCACAGTAAAACTCAGTTCAAAAGAAGTCCGAGTCCGATGTCAGAATAGGTAACAAAAGAAACTAAGCAAAATGACAATGATACATAAGTTAACAAAGGACCTTTAGCAGTTACTGACATGCCAGCTCCAGACCTCAGTTAAACTGATTGAAAGATTATGTCTTCATCATATGAAAATCAAGTACAATCCCTCCCGTTAGGGGTTTAGTATCATACAATCATAAAATATATGAGAAGAACATAACCCGTATCATGCCAACAACTGGTTTTAGAATAATAGTGTTTATTTCCGATGCAAAGACCCTATGAGTGAATCAATATTAATACCAAAAAATGCAATCCTTAATGACCTGACAACAGTATCGTAACTATATCCTTTCCGAATAAGTCTGTTTAAAGGTTTGGTTAGCTTTTGAGGTGAATACCGACATTTTTGTGCTTTGTAAAGAATATTACCATAAAATATTAGATGTGAAATACCTGAACGTATAAGATGTCTACATGTTGATTTTTATTTACGAATGATGTCCTTGTACGGATGATAAAATTTAGTAAATGTTTTGACTAGTTTGTGATATCGAAAACCCTGGTGTAATAATTTTTCAGTAATACAGAGATTTCTTTCGTTGAAATCAAATACGTTGTTACAAACACGAGCAAATCGAACAAGTTGAGATATATAGACACCATAAGATGGTGACAAGGGAACGTCACCATCTAAAAATGAATAATTAATAATAGGGAATTAAAAATTATCTCTTTTATCATAAATTTTGGTATTAAGCTTCCCGTTAAAGATATAGATATCAAGATCCAGGAAAGGGCAGTGTTCATTGTTAGTATTTAATTTAGCTTTATTTAAAGTCAGTTCGGCAGGATAAATCTCTTTAGTGTAGATACTGAAGTCGTCATTATTGAGCGCCAATATATCATCTAAATATCTAAAAGTGTTATTAAATTTTTGAATCAGATGTTGTTTCGATGGGTATTTGCTGATTTTAGTCATAAACTGTAACTCATAATAATACAGAAACAGGTCCGCAATAAGTGGTGCACAGTTAGTCCCCATGGGAATTCCGATAACCTGACGATATACGGAATCTCCATAGTGAACAAAAATGTTATCTAGTAAAAATTCAAGGGAAGTTATAGTATCAAAGCAGGTCCAATTGACATAGTTTTTTTGTTTGTTGTTACTAAAAAATGATCTAAAAGAGTTTGAACATATATATTCGCATTCCGACTTTTTAAATGCCCATTTAATCAGGTGTGTGAATTTTTTCTTAATAAGATTATGAGGCAAAGTGGTATATAGGGTAGAAACATCAAAACTTTGAACAGATTCGAAATGAACAATATAAACATGCAATTTATCAAGTACTTCCAACGAATTTTTGACACTCTAAAAGTAATTAATTCCACTATTTTCAATAGCCTTATTTGAACAATTTATTACCAGGTTTTTGATTGTACCAAGTGTACTAGTAAGTAAAATAGATAGTTTAGTAGTGGAACAATGGCTTGAAGACGAAATAAATCTATATTTGTAAGGAGTTTTGTGCAGCTTCGGAAGCCAGTACATAGTTGGAACTTTCATTGTATTTGGTTCTGCTTGTAAAGAGGTAGCTAAAAGTTTATGTTTGTTACAGATGTCATTTTCCGAAAATGGAGTCAGTTGGAATGTTGGTGAATTGGTGATTTCCTTTTGTAGAACCTCAATGTAAAATTTACGTCAAACAATAATGATATTGTTAGCAGCTTTATCAGCCGGGACAAAAACAAATTCCTTGGCGAGTTCTTTTAGATTATGTTTGATACGAGAAACTGGGCTATTATGGTTGTTGTTAGGAGTAAAATGATCTTTAAACTGTTGAATACGTATATCAACTATATATGTTCATTACCGAATTAAAAAAAGAATCTAATGATTTCTTGTCAGCTTTTTCTCGTTTTATTCATTTAGAGCAGTAAGTACGGAGTGAGTCGTGGATGATGTTACGACACTCATTCCAATTAATAATTGACGGGGACGATATTTAGGTCCTTTACTGAGGAATGATTTCAACTCTCGGTCACGAACGATGTTAAGGTCTCCTGTTATAACATGGGAACTGGGGCCATAAATGTATTCGGAATTACTGCAATTTCATGAGGTAGGTTTATTGTCACTGATATTTACATCTTTACACACTTCGCTGTAATTAAAGACATATTTCCGGGAAGATTTTTTGTAAACATAACAAATAAGAGGGAGTTCAGTATTATCAAAATAGCCAGAAATTTGTTCTTTAACAGAATGATCATTAAAAATACCGGCAATATTTACAAAATCAAAACCTTTATTGACATATTTAATTTTAATAAAATGTTTTTTGTGATCTTCAGGGCGATCAATTTTGGGAAACAATTTAGAATAACAATATGCAATTATTATTTGGACGATTTCATACTTAGGACTGCAATATGGAATTGTGTTGCATTCCTCCAAAATTTGATGTAATTTATTAACAGGCAAAGAACAGAGCTTGGTTAATAGATAATGTCTGTTTTTGAAATAGAAATTAGGTCCGAAATATTTGTATTGTTATTACGAAATTTTCTTTGATTTATTCTACGCCCATGAGAACGGTTTTTACGAACTGTTTTAGAAACTATATCCAAAATGTTAACAGAATCTGTTCTAGATATATTACCAATTCCCATGATATTGTCATTAAGACCGAGAGGATAGACTGTCTGTAATTTTTTAATCCAATTTAATTCAATTATTTTTCGTGATCGTACAAATTTTGAATGAGATTCCCCAGGCTGCTTATTAACTACTTCTAAAGGTTGAACTGTTAAATATTTAAAAGGATGATTGTGCTTCTTAAGGTGTTGATAAATGATACTTTTGAATTTATGGGGTCTTTTAAAACGATAAAGGTGGTCTTGCGTGCGTTTAGATAAATATCGTCCAGTTTCACCTACGTACTGAATACCACATCCCGGTTTGTTTCATGTGAATAAATATATAATACTGTTAGTTTTTCAAGTGATACCCGGTATCAGTTTCAAAATTTAGGGAAAATGTGCGACCATTAAACTTGGACCTTACCGTATTGTTGGTGGAAAGACGGGGACATGCAAGTCATTTTTTGGCATGACACTTATAGATAGATTATAGCAATATACCCGTATCATCGTCCCTTATGTTAAATAAATCTCACCTTTGTATTTTTTGACCCAGGGATAAGTTCCTGTTTCTGGATCCCATTGTTTATACTGTATTATATTATATAGCATGATTTGACTTATCGAATAAAATATTGTTTAAACCAACAGACAAATAAAGAAAGATATAAAATATTTGATGAAAAACTTGAAGATATAAACAGTAAATGCATATTCGTTAATACATTGTTAGTTTTAATTTCTAATGAATTATATACAGGTGATATCAACAAAAGATACTGCATCTTATAAATAAATTGTGTCATGTCATCACTTTTCTAACTTATTGGATTGTGTATAACACTTTCATATTTTCCTTGTTAGTCTCCTGACTAATTTGTATTTATGTGACGGATAACATATTGTTCATCGTTTATTGTCATTATCTGAGGTCTGTCACATGTTATTCTGTAGATACGGACATATGTTCTGTTCGTCGTTGTTCTGGATCTGTCGGTTTTCAACATGTCTTCGTGAATACACCGGAAACGTGCTGGATAAAATCCCGGCATACAGACGAGACCTCATCGGCCACTTCTGAAAAAAAGAGAAATATATTATTCTTAACCGATAGAATGGCCAAAAATATGAGAGAATGTGATTTAAAGGGCTTTCGATGACATGTTAAAAGGTAATCTAAAGGCCTTCGGGGACATGTTTACTGATTACTTAAAGGGCTTTCAATGACATGTTTACTGAGTATTTAAAGGGCTTTCAATGCCATGTTTATTTATGATTTGAAGGGCTTTCAAGGACATGTTAACAGGTGATTTAAAGGGCTTTCGAGGACATGTTTACTGATTACTTAAAGAACTTTCAAGGACATGTTAATGATCATTTAAAGGACTTTCAATGACATGTTTAATGATTATTTAAAGGAATTTCAAGGCGATGTTTATTGATTATTTCAAGGGCTTCCAAGGACACGGTTACTGATTACTAAAGGGCTTCCAAGGACATCGTTACTGATTATTTAAAGGGCTTTCAATGACATGTTTACTGATTACTAGTATTTAAGGGACTTTCAATGACATGTTTACTGATTACTAGTATTTAAGGGACTTTCAATGACATGTTTACTGATTATTTAAAGGGGTTTCAATGACATGTTTACTGATTTTTTAAAGGACATTTAAGGACATGTTTCTTGATTATTTAAATGGCTTACAATGATATGTGATATGTTTTCAAGAACATGCTTATTAATTATTGAAAGGGTTTTCAATGACATGTTGCTGATTATTTGAAGGGCTTTCAATGACATGTTTACTGATAAAAATCATATTTTATTGCAGAGACTAAGTGGAGGCAATCTCCGTTCTAGGAATTTTCAATTGTGTTTGCATATAATAATAAATGTCGTGAGTATAAATAAGGTCTTGGAAGTCATGAAGTCTTATAATAAGTACCGTAACTATTAGTGGTACCTTGTTTGTTCGCTAGTCTAAATCATAATTTCATATTTCATATCATATAAACAAGTGAACTTGGTAAAGAATTACTCACAAAACGCGCTGCAATTTGGGATTGTTGTACCTTATTGACATAGACATAGACATAGACATAGACATATTTTATTAATCCAATCGTGGAGCCCTAATTAGAGCAGTACAATCATTCACAACTAAATAAACAAATTTCAAAAATAAACAAAAATATTATAATAATTTGATATTAAACATAATGGTGCAGAAAAATAAAACAAAACTGCAAACACATTACTATACTATTCCCAGGTACAATATAATTAATTTTCTAGCTTCTGTCTAACTGGGAAAGGGGAGACAACTCCTACTCAAAAGTACCATTTGATATCAATTGTAAGAAATAATTTTATAATACATATCTATACATACTAGTGTATCCCTGAATATCATCCGACTGTATTCATACTGTTGAAATATGCATGCAAATGCAGCAAATAGCTTCATAAGACTAACATAACATTTTGGTACATTTTCTTTCAAAGTATTTAGAATTGTTTTAATCAAACAAGAATTTAAACATTTTGGACAATCTATATATTTTGTATTTAGAAATTTGATGCATGAGAAAACACTTAGTTTAAACCGTTGGTTTTGATGGGAAACTATTCAATTATTGAAAATTCAAACAACACTTTGGTTATGATTACTATCTTTCTTTGGTTAAGAAATCATGACCGTTTTTTTAAAGATATCAAGAAACGAAATATGTTTTAAAACAAAGGCTCCTCTGGCTGTGTTCATAAGATAAATCCAAATCCCATAGAAATGTTCGTTTTGATTTTGTTAGCTAAACATTTTTCAATACTTGACACTCAACAAATTGATTTTTTTATTAAGCAATAAAGAAAATTAGGGTTTCAATGTATTTGGAAAATTTGTTGAAGATTAACTGATTTAGTTCAATTGCATATAATTATTGTATATTATATTGTATGCCTGTGACATTGTAAAACACTGGAAACTGTGTAATAGGTATTGTAATTGTATATCTATATTAATGTATGTACATGTATCTATGCTAACATCATTCAATTTTTTTTTTGACGCAGTCGATATAGTTTCGAATTCGTAACCTTTGACCACAGGCACTTGTCTCTGAAAAAAAATTGTTTTCCTATATACCTTTATATAACGTTATTTTGTTTCCTATATACCTTTATATAACGTTATATTGTTTCCTATATACCTTGATATAACGTTATTTTGTTTCCTATATACCTTTATATAACGTTATATTGTTTCCTATATACCTTGATATAACGTTATATTGTTTCCTATATACCTTGATATAACGTTATATTGTTTCTATATACCTTGATATAACGTTATATTGTTTCCTATATACCTTGATATAACGTTTTATCCTGCAATCAGCCAACTATTGTACACATAACAGGTACACAAATAAAGTTTTGCTTTATTTGTACTTGTACAAATAAAGTCTCCTGTTACCCCTCTTCCATGTTGAGCAAGCGGTAATGTGGATATTTCTTTTTGCGTACCAGTTCATTTTGGGGTCCTCTTCGCGGTCCGCGTTTAAACTATGTCGATTTCTTTGAAAAATTAGAGACAGTGATTTAGATTTTAACAACTAAAGTTTCAAGTGTTGGGTGTAAATTTCAGGATAAAAACAATATATGTACATTGTCGGAAAATATAAAATTTATTTGTACTCGCTGCGAAACAGGAGAAAAGCTCGGCGAGCCTCGCTTTTCGTCCTGTTTCTAAAGCTCATACAAATAAATTTTATATTTTCCGACAATGTACATATATTATATATATTGTTTCTATATACCTTTATATAACGTTATATTGTTTCCTATATACCTTGATATAACGTTATATTGTTTCCTATATACCTTGATATAACGTTATATTGTTTCCTATATACCTTGATATAACGTTATATTGTTTCCTATATACCTTGATATAACGTTATATTGTTTCCTATATACCTTGATATAACGTTATATTGTTTCTATATACCTTGATATAACGTTATATTGTTTCCTATATACCTTGATATAACGTTATATTGTTTTCCTATATACCTTGATATAACGTTGTTTTCCTATATACCTTGATATAACGTTATATTGTTTCTATATACCTTGATATAACGTTATATTGTTTCCTATATACCTTGATATAACGTTATATTGTTTCCTATATACCTTGATATAACGTTTTATCCTGCAATCAGCCAACTATTGTACAAATAACAGGTACATAAAATCTATTTGTACTCGCTGCGAAACAGGAGAAAAGCTCGGCGAGCCTCGCTTTTCGTCCTGTTTCTAAAGCTCATACAAATAAATTTTATATTTTCCGACAATGTACATATATTGTATATATATTGTTTCCTATATTTAATGAATGGCTATTATTTATTTTGATTTATTGAACCATAAAATTAATTTTGACTCTTCACATTGAATAATCCGCGAAGCGGATTATGTAAAATGAAGAGTCAAAAATAATTTCATGGTTCAATAAATTCAAAATAAATTATTGCCATTCATTATAAATTAATTTCTATCAATAATAAGGCTCAAAGAACTTTTATATTATTTATATTAACAATAACAACGAACAAACACGTTGGCGTATGAATATACAACGTCTTAGTGACAGAATGAATGAACTGTCATGGCCGCCACGTCATTGGAATGTTATGAGACAGGTAAACTCTTTTCCAAAATAACAGTTTACTGTGGATTATTTATTTGAAATGTGCAGTTATGGAAAGCTGAGTTAGAAATAAAACCAGACGACATGAAGTTGTTTGACGATAAGGCGGTATTCATAGTGTTTACGTTTGAGTGTCACTAGCCGCCAAAACTGAGATCACACTGTCACTGGCAGGTTTGTTTTGTACAGCCATCGGCATTGGCATCGAAGTATGTGGCGGTGCGCGTCCTGTGGATAGAGTTGAAAGTGTGTCACTCATTGATTTCTTTTGAGGGTAGAACAGTCCCGACTGTAGCTTCGTACAGACGCCTCATTCCGGTGACCGCTCATATACATAATATGTCGGATTTCGAAGCCAGCATCACTCATTGCTTGGATCGCCGTTGCCCGGAGACAATGAGCTGTATACATTACACTACAGGAGGCATTTTCGACACATCTACCATGAATCTTGTGAATTGGTAAGATTTGACCGATTTGTTAGTGTACCATAGTTGTAAAATGTTCGGAGTTTTGGACAACAACGCATCTTTATTAATGTGATTGAAAAGTGAAGTTGCATCTGGATCAGTTTTCAAAATCAGCAATTTCAATGAAGCAACTGGGCAGCGATCGCCTTCACATGAATACATTCGTTTGTCATTTATAGTTTCTCCAGAGTCTAATCCGCCTTGCCAATTTTTCTGTTTCATTTCGTGTGACAAACAGGCATATTCACGATTGTTTTCATCAAAGTGGAATTCAAACGAGTTTATCTGAAGTTGTTGATGAAATTCTATCCCACGGGTCACAAAATGCATAGCAATATTATACCACACACGGAATCTTAGGATAATTGGATCATCAGATGAGTACAGGTAAGAATTTATCTTTTCCAAATCATTCATGGTTATAATCTGTTTATGTTTTGTAGGACGAGAGAGACCTTTTTCGAGGTTTTTCTTTAATTTTCCATCAAGAGTTTCATTCGCCTTCCTAAATTCTTTATCGCGAACGATATCAATATCCCTATCTAAATCATGAATGTGGCTGTTGATTGCTGCCCTTATGTTTTTCATTGAATTTTTGTGATACTCTTTTGACTGGGCAGTTGACATTTCCTTGCCTCTTTTTTCGGAAAATTTTGGGGTTGTCTCGGCGTAAAATTTACCCAAAACATTGTTTAATTCCTGTTTCAGTAGTTGCGAAATCCAATACTTGGTCCAGGGCTTCCATACACCATTCTGAAAAATAACAAAATAAGAAATTCAATTTGATTTTCAAACATAGGAAAGAGGAAATATTCAATATTCATGATATTGGTAGAAAAACAGCAAATAAAGTTTATTATATAGATTCAGATAGCTCAGTGGCAGAGCGCTCATGTTTTTTGAGAGGTCCCAGGTTCAAATCCTGGTCTGAATTTACATTGTTTTATTTTGAGTGTATATAACAGTTGTGTTTGTACATTGTATGTAACTAATTTAACTGAGTATTACAAAATCATAAACAGGGTTTCCATAAGTTTAATTGTATTTACCTTGGAAAACTTTGACTCCCCACTTTGTGTTTTGTTTGGTTGATTTAGCCTGTCGACTGTCTTGCAGGTCTTTCAGTTCTTCTGGGGTAACAGTTTTAAATCGTTTCTGTGATTTTTGAAGCCCAGAAACTGTAAGCCTTTCAACTTCAACCGGGTTGGGTGCCAACGGAATCTGCGATGGGGCCTGTAGCTGCGGTTGTAATGTTAATCTCAACAAGTTCAATATTTTGCAGTCATCTTTAAACAACCATCCCAATAAATCTTCTTCACTGTACGAGTCCATTTCAATCAGCTTTTCGCCCCCACCGATGTCGAAATCCGGCACCTCTTCCATCTTTGCCTTACTAGTATTGAGCAGACGACAGGAGTTGGGGAGGGGCAGTCATACAGTACATGTAGTTCGGGGGTTAGATGGGTAGGATAACACATTTAAAACATTTAAAACGACAAATGATTGAACAAAACTTTATTGTTTGCTCTAAATCGTATTGCTATGAACGTATCATGTACAAGAATCTTCGAATCAATAAAAAAGTAGTTCCGGTAAAAGTGGGCGTGTCGCCATAAAAATTGACAACATTGAAAATAAAAGTAATACTTTTAACCAATCAGAAGAGAGTAAATACACCTTTATATAACGTTATATATTGTTTCCTATATACCTTGATATAACGTTATATTGTTTCCTATATACCTTTATATAACGTTATATTGTTTCCTATATACCTTGATATAACGTTATATTGTTTTCCTATATACCTTGATATAACGTTATATTGTTTTCCTATATACCTTGATATATATACCTTGATATATGTACATTGTCGGAAAATATAAAATTTATTTGTATGAGCTTTAGAAACAGGACGAAAAGCGAGGCTCGCCGAGCTTTTCTCCTGTTCGTAGCGAGCTAAATACATTTTATATTTTCCGACATATATATATTATTTTATCCTAAATTTACACCCAACACTTGAACCTTTAGTTGTAAAAATATAAATCATTGTCTCTAATTTTCAAAGAAATCGACATAGTTTAAACGCGGACCGAAGAGGACACCAAAATGAACTGGTACGCAAAAAATATCCACATTACCGCTTGCTCAACATGGAAGCGGGGTAACAGGAGACTTTATTTGTACAAGTACAAATAAAGCAAAATTTATTTGTGTACCTGTTATTTGTACAATAGTTAGCTGATTGCAGGATAAAACGTTATATTGTTTTCCTATATACCTTGATATAACGTTATATTGTTTCCTATATACCTTGATATAACGTTATATTGTTTTCCTATATACCTTGATATAACGTTTTATCCTGCAATCAGAGATCTATTGCACAAATAACAAGTACACAAATAAATTTTTGCTTTATTTGTACTTGTACAAATAAAGTCTCCTGTTACCCTCTTCCATGTTGAGCAAGCGGTAATGTGGATATTTCTTTGCGTACCAGTTCATTTTGGGGTCCTCTTCGCGGTCCGCGTTTAAACTATGTCGATTTCTTTGAAAATTAGAGACAATGATTTAGATTTTAACAACTAAAGTTTCAAGTGTTGGGTGTAAATTTCAGGATAAAACAATATATATTGTTTCCTATATACCTTTATATAACGTTATATTGTTTCCTATATACCTTGATATAACGTTATATTGTTTTCCTATATACCTTTATATAACGTTATATTGTTTCCTATATACCTTGATATAACGTTATATTGTTTTCCTATATACCTTGATATAACGTTATTTTGTTTCCTATATACCTTGATATAACGTTATATTGTTTCCTATATACCTTTATATAACGTTGTTTTCCTATATACCTTTATATTATAGGGTTATTGCATGAATATTGGGAATATTGTCCCGAGTAGAATTTTATATTGCACGAGCTTGCGAGTGCAATATATTCTACGAGGACAATATTCCTCAATATTCATGCAATCTTCCTTTATGTATAGCAATATAATATTTGAAAGTAAAAATTGGTTTAAACTAAGATTTTGTCGTTGATGACGTCATAAATTTTGAAGATTTATTGCACTAGTGCAATATTAGAATTTATTGCACGCTAACTTTTGGTTACTTTCTGTAGGAAATATTATATTGCTATGCAATAAAACGTTATATTGTTTCCTATATACTTATACCTTGATATAACGTTATATTGTTTTCCTATATACCTTTATATAACGTTATATTGTTTCCTATATACCTTTATATAACGTTGTATTGTTTCCTATATACCTTGATATAACGTTATATTGTTTTCCTATATACCTTGATATAACGTTATATTGTTTCCTATATACCTTGATATAACGTTATATTGTTTCCTATATACCTTTATATAACGTTATATTGTTTCCTATATACCTTGATATAACGTTATATTGTTTCCTATATACCTTGATATAACGTTATATTGTTTTCCTATATACCTTGATATAACGTTATATTGTTTTCCTATATACCTTGATATAACGTTATATTGTTTTCCTATATACCTTGATATATATACAATATATGTACATTGTCGGAAAATATAAAATTTATTTGTATGAGCTTTAGAAACAGGACGAAAAGCGAGGCTCGCCGAGCTTTTCTCCTGTTTCGTAGCGAGTACAAATACATTTTATATTTTCCGACAATGTACATATATTGTTTTTATCCTGAAATTTACACCCAACACTTGAAACTTTAGTTGTAAAAATATAAATCATTGTCTCTAATTTTTCAAAGAAATCGACATAGTTTAAACGCGGACCGCGAAGAGGACACCAAAATGAACTGGTACGCAAAAAGAAATATCCACATTACCGCTTGCTCAACATGGAAGTGGGGTAACAGGAGACTTTATTTGTACAAGTACAAATAAAGCAAAAATTTATTTGTGTACCTGTTATTTGTACAATAGTTAGCTGATTGCAGGATAAAACGTTATATTGTTTTCCTATATACCTTGATATAACGTTATATTGTTTCCTATATACCTTGATAATATGAGGCAGGTATTACCTGTGAAAGGGACGAAGTCAGAAAACCTTTAGAATCCCGTTAAGGTGGTATGGAGTATAAATTAAAAATTTATAGAATTTTTTCATACCATAGGCGGATCCGGGGGTGGGGTGGTCCCCTTTGTGGGAAAATTTGGTTGATCATATAGGGAATCACTGAAGTATGACTGAGCGGGCCCCTTAATAGGTCAGCCAGTGCTCCCCATCCCCCCTTATGAAAAGTTCTGGATCCGCCACTGCATACTTTGCTTAAATGTAGTATATATTGTGATATGTTCAAAAATATAATAAAAAATGATAGGTTACCGAGCATTTTCTGAAGCTACAGGTGACAAAATGACACATTTTGTATGGATTATACAGGGACAAAACATCATTAATTATGCGATTAGAAGTTACATGTAAACTGAATGATAGAATTGTAAAATAAATACGAGAAGACAACTTTTGGAAAATGCTTTGAGAATATTATAAGAAAAGATAGGGTCACTGTACAATTTTTCGGGCTAAAATATAAAATAGCAAAATTTAATTTAAATTCCTTCAGAAAATTTCAGAGTTACCTCACCTTCAATTCATATGATTTAGATTTAAAAAATGGATACCTTTTCATATATTGCGTATGTGAAAATGTAACCTTTTCCCATATTGTTTGGGTTTCATGTGGTGTGTAATGTAGGAGCGGAATACCAAAATGTCAAAAATGAAAACTTGGTTGATTAAAACACAGCAGGGAACACCAAGAACGGTGACAGACGAAGAAGTTATGGGAACTTTATTGACCTTATCATATTTTTCTGATATTTTCCCGACCATTACACATATTTTCAAGCTTGAAAAGGTGACCAATTCCAGCGGCACATCATATCACCTTGTATACAGGAAGTGCCACCAGTAATCTCAATTTATATGGAAAATGTGGAAGGTGATATACGATACTATTAAATATGGATGCCTTGGAGACATTTCAGACACACCAATACAATAGACAATAACACTATTGAAGCTAGTAAAAACTTGAACAGTTCTATGCTTTCGAATGGCAACTATTCAATGTCTCAAATAGCTTATAACAGTTGTCTTCTTAAAACGTACAGAAAAAAAGTAAAATTAACTGACGACTGCTAAAAAAAACAAAAACACAAACAAACAAACAAACAAACATGTCGAGGCCTTTAGTTTTCTCGTTTGAATTGTTTTACATTTGCAATTTCAAGGCCTTTTATAGCCAACTATACTGTATGGGTTTTTCTCTTTTTAGAAGGCTATACGGTTGCCTATAATTGTTTATATCCACTTCATTTGATCTTTGGTTGATAAAAATTTAAAAGAAGGTGTCGTATGATTGCCAATTCAACAACTCTCCATAAGAAATCAAATGACACAGAAATTAACAGCTATATGACATCGTACGGCCTTCAACAATGAGCAAAGTCCATACTGCACAGTCAGCTATAAAGGCCCCAAAATTACAAATGTAAAACAATTTAAAGGAGAAAACTAACGGCCTAATTGATGTACAAAAAATGAACGAAAAACACATATCATGTAACACAGCAACAAACGACAGCCACTGAATTACAGGCTCCTGACTTGGGACAGGCATATACATAAAGTTGTCTCAATTGCAATTACACCACATCTTCTAATTTTTATAAACATCTGAAAAACATCACACCATAAAACAGTATAGAAATGGGCTTAAGTCATATAAGTGTTACAGTTTCAGCTTCTATATACATAGAGTAGAAACACTCTAACAGTGGTCATGAAAGTGTCTTATTTTCTTGCTTCAGACTTTAAACTCTGATTGAAGGTTGTAAAATTCAATATACACCATATCTCATTGGGATGCATGACCTTTGAGCAATGGGTTTGCAAGTGGCTACTGTGAATGTAGAAGGTGATAACATAAAAAACATTGGTTTAAATTTGTGTGACAAGGTAAACGTTGCTAGAAATAATCATTTTTCATTGTTTCTTCACCATGTTTACTGCATCGCGTTACAATACAAATTTCTCACTTCTTGCTAATAGATCTGGTGATGTGAAGTTGATTTCTCTTTTTTCTTCTCATTGTATCATTTTCCTTTTTTTTTTACTCTTTTGTGATGATAAGCCATCATGCAAAGTGCATGTTATTGTATACACACTGTATATAAAACAAAAGTTATGTCAATTTTGCTCAATACCTCAGAGTAACATGTAGGTACATTATGAAGATATGCGGTTGTAAATGACACATTCTATGTAGAATGATTTTATAATTTTGAATAAGAAAAATATATGTCAATTGCCATTATTAAAAATTCAGCTTCGTTTCGGTGTCACTTCTTTTTCTTTTGGCAGTAAGTTTGTCACTAATAAAATTATTGAAATATATGATAAAGAAGAGTTGTTCTGCGAGTTCATTTTTGAAATTATTTATTAAAAGGTATGTATTTTTTTGTTTATTGTCTACGTTTAATTTTTTTCATGCCATACAATGCTTATTTCTTATTCCTTGAAAGTTGTTTTGTATTTTTTTTATAAAAAGGTAATTAAAAGGGTCTATATTCTTCATATTTGAGTGACTCGTTTTCTTTAAATTTGAGTGCCCCATTATTTTCTATTTTTTAACTTTTTTACCATATTTTTCTTTATTCATAATTTGTTTGCTATTTTTTCTGCACATTTTGTCGATTCTTTAAAACCCCACGTAGACCCTCATCTACGAGTGGACTTTGTATCTAAGTTTTAAAAACACATTTAATGAAATAAGAAGAACGATTTTAAGTTAAATTTCCTGAAGATTATACACATGAAAGTGAGATTACTAGTTTTTAAAGAAGCCCGTATGTCGGGGGATAACAAAGCATTCAAATTGTTAAGACATTATGTTGTGACGTCATTTGCAATGTAAACAAAGAAACGCTATTGTCAGGTAACGTTTTTTATCATATCAAAATCTGAATTAAAAGAATGTATATTTAAATGGTTAAAAAGACTGAAAACTCTGCTATTTTAATGTAAACGAAAAGACGTGTTGCTATGAAGCATCGAGTTGTTAAGGAACAGATCTGTTCCAAGACCAACGTGTCACAATGATCCTTAATCATAGCGATCACCATTATATGACTTCATACAACTTTGAATCTGCATGTCTTTTTGTTAAAAGTATAACGAAAAAACAACAACATTGAAGCAAAGTCAACCAAGAATTATAAAAAGGACATTGTAAGAATACAAATGTTATTGTTATTGTATTGTCGTCCATACTCTTTCCGGTAAATTATCATACATATTAATTTTCGGGAAATCGTATGACATATATTGCAGCGTCCGCCAGGGGAAAATGTAACTGTTTGAAAAAGTTCGAAAAACGTTTACGATTATGATTTTATTAGTATATTGATTTTTTATTTTGATTTTTAGTAGTTTTATTGATTTGCTTACAGATGTAAGGTACTCCCCATAACATTTTACTCAAATCCCGAGCCAAAACGATACCGGAAAAGATTTCTGCGCAGATGCGGGAAAATAAAAAAAGTCTGAAAAAAAAAGTTAAAAAAAAGTTAACGATTTTGAGTTCATTAGTACAATGAAAAATTTCGGGAAATTTTCCCGATTTTTTTTTTTTTTTTTTTTTATTGATTTTTCTTCTGTTATAGGGGACTTCGTCCCCTTATAACGTTATATTGTTTTAATATATACCTTGATATAACGTTTTATCCTGCAATCAGAGATCTATTGCACAAATAACAAGTACACAAATAAATTTTTGCTTTATTTGTACTTGTACAAATAAAGTCTCCTGTTACCCCTCTTCCATGTTGAGCAAGCGGTAATGTGGATATTTCTTTTTGCGTACCAGTTCATTTTGGGGTCCTCTTCGCGGTCCGCGTTTAAACTATGTCGATTTCTTTGAAAAATTAGAGACAATGATTTAGATTTTAACAACTAAAGTTTCAAGTGTTGGGTGTAAATTTCAGGATAAAAACAATATATATTGTTTCCTATATACCTTTATATAACGTTATATTGTTTCCTATATACCTTGATATAACGTTATATTGTTTTCCTATATACCTTTATATAACGTTATATTGTTTCCTATATACCTTGATATAACGTTATATTGTTTTCCTATATACCTTGATATAACGTTATTTTGTTTCCTATATACCTTGATATAACGTTATATTGTTTCCTATATACCTTTATATAACGTTGTTTTCCTATATACCTTTATATTATAGGGTTATTGCATGAATATTGGGGAATATTGTCCCGAGTAGAATTTTATATTGCACGAGCTTGCGAGTGCAATATATGTTCTACGAGGGACAATATTCCCCAATATTCATGCAATAACCCTTTTATTGTATAGCAATATAATATTTGAAAGTAAAAATTGGTTTAAACTAAGATTTTGTCGTTGATGACGTCATAAATTTTGAAGATTTATTGCACTAGTGCAATATTAGAATTTATTGCACGCTAACTTTTGGTTACTTTCTGTGGGAAATATTATATTGCTATGCAATAAAACGTTATATTGTTTCCTATATACCTTTATATAACGTTATATTGTTTCCTATATACCTTGATAAAACGTTATATTGTTTTCCTATATACCTTTATATAACGTTATATTGTTTCCTATATACCTTGATATAACGTTATATTGTTTTCCTATATACCTTGATATAACGTTATATTGTTTCCTATATACCTTGATATAACGTTATATTGTTTCCTATATACCTTGATATAACGTTATATTGTTTTCCTATATACCTTGATATAACGTTATATTGTTTTCCTATATACCTTGATATAACGTTATATTGTTTCCTATATACCTTGATATAACGTTATATTGTTTCCTATATACCTTGATATAACGTTATATTGTTTCCTATATACCTTGATATAACGTTATATTGTTTCCTATATACCTTGATATAACGTTATATTGTTTTCCTATATACCTTGATATAACGTTATATTGTTTCCTATATACCTTGATATAACGTTATATTGTTTTCCTATATACCTTGATATAACGTTATATTGTTTCCTATATACCTTGATATAACGTTATATTGTTTCCTATATACCTTGATATAACGTTATATTGTGATATATGTTTTCCTATATACCTTGATATAACGTTATATTGTTTTACCTATATACCTTTATATAACGTTATATTGTTTTCCTATATACCTTGATATAACGTTATATTGTTTTCTATATACCTTGATATAACGTTATATTGTTTCCTATATACCTTGATATAACGTTATATTGTTTTCCTATATACCTTGATATAACGTTATATTGTTTCCTATATACCTTGATATAACGTTATATTGTTTCCTATATACCTTGATATAACGTTATATTGTTTCCTATATACCTTGATATAACGTTATATTGTTTTCCTATATACCTTGATATAACGTTATATTGTTTCCTATATACCTTGATATAACGTTATATTGTTTCTATATACCTTGATATAACGTTATATTGTTTCCTATATACCTTGATATAACGTTATATTGTTTCCTATATACCTTGATATAACGTTATATTGTTTCCTATATACCTTGATATAACGTTATATTGTTTTCCTATATACCTTGATATAACGTTATATTGTTTCCTATATACCTTGATATAACGTTATATTGTTTCCTATATACCTTTATATAACGTTGTTTTCCTATATACCTTGATATAACGTTATATTGTTTTCCTATATACCTTGATATAACGTTATATTGTTTTCCTATATACCTTGATATAACGTTATATTGTTTCCTATATACCTTGATATAACGTTATATTGTTTCCTATATACCTTGATATAACGTTATATTGTTTCCTATATACCTTGATATAACGTTATATTGTTTCCTATATACCTTGATATAACGTTATATTGTTTTCTATATACCTTGATATAACGTTATATTGTTTTCCTTTACCTTTATATAACGTTATATTGTTTCCTATATACCTTGATATAACGTTATATTGTTTCCTATATACCTTGATATAACGTTATAATAAGATATAGGAAAAACAATTTTTCAGATGTACAAGTAAAGTTCTTCAGTCAGATGTACAAGTAAAGTTCTTCAGTCAGATGTACAAGTAAAGTTCTTCAGTCAGATGTACAAGTAAAGTTCTTCAGTCGTATGCATAAAATTACTTAAGTCTTTACTTAACTAAGGAATACTTAAATCGGAACCTTTCCGTATGCAGTGGCGTAGCCACTGGAAAACAAATTGTAAGCCTGGGGTCTGGGGGCGACAGGCCCATAAGCTGAACGATTATAGTAAAATTCTTTTTTATAAAATTATTTGGAAGCACATGCTTACAATGCTAAACTGGTGCTAGGCCACTGCTATGATATATGTTAGCTCATCGCATTTTCTCATCCGATCAAAAGTTTGTTTTGATTATTTACATTGATTGAACAATACATACTTTTATTTAAAACTGGGGTTCAATTGATGTTCGTGTGTAAAACAATTTAAAAATACGTAACCAACTAAAATGTCAAAATAAATTTCAAATTGGCGCATAAGAGAAAAAGGCTGTATTGATGGACGAGCATGGGAAGAAAACAATATTTGTAATGCAAAACTTCCCCCAACTGTTACTACAGGAGAGATGAAATGGACTTGGAAGGAAATTGATTAATTATTGATGGTTGCTTAACGCCCAGTGGCAAATATTTCATGCATGTTAAGGACGAGAACAAATTAACAATAAATGCGATAGTTGAATCTTGTTATAGAGGCTGTCCGGGTTGAAATGCGATAGTTGAATCTTGTTATAGAGGCTGTCCGGGTTGAAATGCGATAGTTGAATCTTGTTATAGAGGCTGTCCGGGTTGAAATGCGATAGTTGAATCTTGTTATAGAGGCTGTCCGGGTTGAAATGCGATAGTTGAATCTTGTTATAGAGGCTGTCCGGGTTGAAATGCGATAGTTGAATCTTGTTATAGAGGCTGTCCGGGTTGAAATGCGATAGTTGAATCTTGTTATAGAGGCTGTCTCCGGGTTGAAATGCGATAGTTAAATCTTGTTATAGAGACTGTCCGGGTTGAAATGCGATAGTTGAATCTTGTTATAGAGACTGTCCGGGTTGAAATGCGATAGTTAAATCTTGTTACAGAGGCTGTCCGGGTTGAAATGCGATAGTTAAATCTTGTTATAGAGGCTGTCCGGGTTGAAGGTCGGGAAAATTTGGACTGCCACTGGAAAAAGAAAGCATATTGGATAGGGACCGAATTTTGCTTTGCAACAATATGCACTCTCTTTACATCGGCATCGGGTTTAAAGTCCCCATTCTGACTGGACGTGGCTGCGTACTTATACATCGCGCACAGCCACTTTGTCAAGGGTTTTACTGCCGGTCGTAAGAAGACCAAAGTGACCGTATTTCTATTCCCCAGTCAACCTTGTGGATGGAAGGAAATAATAAATATATAACAATCTAATAAGCACCGAAAATTCCATAAGGAGAGATTCTTAAGAGATCCCAAAGGGACAACTTATGCATGGAGTGATAAACGTAACATATCAAAATAGTTCTAAATTATCCACTAGAATTTTTGAAATGCAAACAAAACCGTCACTCACATGAGGATTCGCTTAATAGATACTCAACATTATCTTGTTGCAAATCATCCAGCTTGATAATGGTATATGTTAGTAAAATCTTTAAAAAGGTTCCAAATCATCGTACATATCAAACAGATTCATCCCATCTTTAACGCACTGACCATTCATCTTGTGTGTTGCTGGATGGAGGGGCATGGTTTTATTTTTCTACAGATGATATAAATAAGAAGATTTGGTATGAGTGCCAATGAGACAACTCTCCATCCAAGTCACAATGTGTAATTAGTAAACATTTATAGGTCAAAGTACAACCATATATTTTTCAACTCTATCAAAACATGATCAAGATTTTTAAAAATCTATTTCGATTTAAAATTAACTTATTTATCACTTCCCTTTTACAACAATAAAAAGGGGATGGGATCAATTTTCCATGAATTCATATCAAAAAAAGGGCATATTTCAAAAGTCCTTCAATCTTTGCTAAAACACACATTTTCAAATTCATAATTTTTCTGTAAGGTATTATATCTTAGCGTATTTACGAATGTTTCATTTTAAAGTTATTATTGCATAAAGATGACTCAAAAATGCATGCATTCTTTCGAGATTTTAGAACAATTTAAGCAATCATCCAAAAATTGTCGAAAAGGACATTCTTAACCAAAACCAAAATTCTATTGGAAGTAATAACATAAATTATCTTTCAGATACACCCTAATTTGTTAAGGTAAATTTCTTCTTCCTATTCAAAATAGGAAATTTGCAAGATTTTCGTTAACAGGAATATTCCGGAGCACCTGAGATCACCCCCAGTTTTTGGTGGGGTTCGTGTTGCTCAGTCTTTAGTTTTCTATGTTGTGTTTTGTGTACTATTGTTGGTCTTTTTCTTTTTTAGTCATGGCGTTGTCAGTTTGTTTTGACTTGTGAGTTTGAATGTCCCTCTGGTATCTTTCGCCTCTCTTTTAAGGAAATATGGAAAATAATTGAATACTGCTTGTTCATGAGTATGTTATATAGACTGCGAATTCCATGGAGTAGGTCTTAAACCTTTCTGATTTTGTCCAAGTAAGTGAAACAAATTTAGAGGAAATTCGCCCTATATTTTTAGCAAAAAAAATAATATAAAGTTTATAATTGAAAATGTAACCGATTCCATCCTCCCCTAGAAAACAGGACTTTGCATGCCTAACTATCCTTATCGCTTCCTTCATACTGTTTTGTACTAACAATAGATACCAGGCGCGGTATTTTAATAATATAACGTTAAATGTTATTTATGTAAACACGCACGAGCAGGGGAATCAAAAGAAAAATGATAGCATGATTTTAATCCGTGTAAAACTAAGTACTTTTCAATAGACGTGTTAGGAAAGTCAATATGATTTTGCCGCTGATGTTAAATACCAATACCACTACAGGCTATAGTGGGGACCATCTCAAAAAGCACAGATAATCATTCATTATAGTTACCTGTAGGGGTTTGTTTGATAATACTGTGATGATTTTTAAACAATAAAATAATAACAATTTATTACAATAAATTGCATTGTTTCATAGTAGTGATCGATTAAGTTTAAGATCGTTGTTCTCCTGTTTCTTACTATTTTATTGAACGACTACAATGAAAATATGCAAAGGGATCAAAATAAATGAATATAAAAAAAACCACTGCAACCATATCACATCCCAATCAGATTTTTTTACTCTACATCAATCTTCGTTCAAAATGTTCGTTCATTTGAAATTTATTTAAAATATACTTTCGGGGCCTTTCATAGCTTTTATGCGGGATGGGTTTTGCTCCTTGTTGGGGGCCATACGGTGAATTATACTTCCAAACATTTACATCATTCGGTCTCTGGTAGATAGTTGTCTACTTAGGCAATCATACTACATCTCCTTATTTCATATCATTTTCTAGAATAGAGAAATGTGTAGCTTAAAATTCGAATAAAAAAAACTAGAAATTTGTGTACTTGACAATTAAAACAAATAAAAGAATGAAACAAAAGCGTATTCAATTTGATTTATTTTTATATTTTATCTAGAAAGGTCACTATGGCAATTTAATGTAATGCTGAAAAGGGACAATACCTAAAAAAGGTTAAAATGTGTGAATTAATTATTCTAATTTACATTTTAAATGACATTTTCTTTTTATAAACTTTTGTTAGTTAGTTTTTCGGACAAAAGAGCTTATCGAATTGAGTTTTAAAAGATTGCCACATTTAGGCACTATTCAAGCATGTAAGATTTACGTTTCGGTGAAGGGTCGGAGTTTTTTTCTTGATATCACGGCTTCCTCCACCAACAATACAGAACACCACGATTAAATTGAGATATTGTTGAAAGTGACGTTAAAATGTCATATGGAGAAGTTGATTTTATTATCTTTGGGTCAGGAGGATATTTTGAATGGAATATTCATTTTCATCTCTTGCAAAACCTGCTAAATTATATATCGGGCAATTTTTTTTTTTTTTTTTTTTTTCGATTTCCTTCATTTTGGTTTGCCTAATGCATGTTCACTATACAATCCGCTTTCTAAATTGGACGGTATATATAGTGATGAGTGGATGGGTCCATCCATTCGTTCTTTCGTCTATCTGTCCATTCATTGCATGCATACCAGATAGTAAGAAAATACGATTCACATACGGCTCGTGCAAAGTGTTTTTCTTGAACATTAAAACGATCCGCAGCAAGACAACCTTCTTCTAAGAATTGGCACCAACTTGGAATTGGATTTTCCTCCGAACTGTGTTGATTTATGTGATAAGATTTATGCCAACTCTACCAATTGTTTCGCTATATAGGAGACACCAAATAAGACAAAACCGAAAAGGGAAAAAAGAAAATGCAAAAAACTAAATCGAAGAATTTCAGAATGTCAAGTTAATGTCGAACACGCCATCAGACGATTAAAACATTAAGGGTTGTCGGAACTTTGTGGAGACATCCAAGACACGAATCATACCAAATCAAATTGATCGATTGTGTGCTGGACTTGTGGAGAGGCACTTGTGCGAGTTATTTGACAATTAAACATATTCTACTCATATCATTTAATGTATATATTTGGACTTGTTGCCGTAAAATCCGTCATCCCCATTCTTGACCCTTACACTATATTTTTTCAAAGTTTTATTTTGCACTCTTAAATCATACAAATACAAATGAATGTATGAAGATCAACGTAAGGCCAATGCACGTCATAAAATTTGGAGTCGACTTTAACCGTTCGTTTCATATTGTATCAAACACACTATACTACCCTGGGATACTTTTCAATGGAATTACATTTTGAGAAAGTCCACACTTACATCTTGTATCGGTATTGGTATTTAACATCAGCGCAGTAATTAAATCCCTTTCCTAACACGTCTAATATACACAACACGAAATTGAGAAACAAAGGTAGAATGAAATTATATAACTACCCTCTGTTATCGTTTGAATTTGGGATATGTGAATTTAAGAAAATTATAATGATTGTTAATATTTAGAAATAAATAAACGAAATATCACTGATATAATTATTAATCAATTAAATGGTAACTAATCTATCCATGTTCTGCAAAAAAAAGCATCCTTTCGACTGATTTTGTCTATTTATGAACATTTAATGTTGATAATGTTGTCTAGGTACCTTATATTTAAGTATAATCTTTTAATGTATATATTATATATAAAAATATATTTAGAGTAATTATGATTATATATATATATACAAGTCTAAATTGAAAACAACGTTCAAACCTAATGGTATGATTGCGTTGGATAAAAACCGCAATTTTTATACGTGTGCATGCAAAACAAATTTCTTGTTAGAGGAGTCTAAATACAGCACAAACAACATTTTCCAAAAGACCAAAAAAGTGAAAAAGTATATTTTAACAAAACGCATGCATTTGACTAACAGGTCGAACAAAAAATCTTAAACCCTGCTGACTGCCATTGGCGATTGCTAAATAAACGGATCACCGATGTAATAAATGGATCTTAATTAAAAATTTAATACTAAACAGGAAACAATAAACTTGCGCAAAAATGATATACCGCAAACAAAAGTTGCAAAGGTTTTTGTACACCATATCCGGATTTCGACAATTAAAGTCTCTTCAGTGATGTTAGGAATCGAAATGGTATTTGGAAAGCCATACAATTTACCTCAATTTAGGATAGACTCTTGAATTTTGAGGAGTCAAAATAGGATGAACGGATCATATAAACCCGAAGGCATATATAATACAAGCCCAAACGAAAAAATATAATCAAGTCTAAATTGAAAAAAAACATTCAAACCTATGATTGCGTTGGATAAAAACCGCAATTTTTATACGTGTGCATGCAAAACAAATTTCTTGTTAGAGGGGTCTAAATACAGCACAAACAACATTTCCCAAAAGACCAAAAAGTGAAAAAGTATATTTTAACAAAATATATATAGTGTCTAAAAATAGCAACAATCAACATTCAATCTATCTAGGCGTGGATCAGTTTGTAAATAAACTGATGCAGTTACTACATTGAATTATATAAGTGCCTAAGAATGTAACTTTAACACATTAATGAGTGTTATAAAATTAGTTGTTATATTCTATATTATTCACGCAATATTTCGCTAAACAAATTAGCTTCATCAGGCGCGTGCAGCCAACCAGGTAAAAGTTAGAAGCTGTAAAAAAATTTTTGCAGCTCAATGTTAAATGTCTAGAAAAATATTCTGCGGTAAAAAATATATATATATAAGTCTAAAAATTTGCACAACGATACTAATATAAGATGGTATTATACGAAGATGTTGTTATTAAATCGTGTTGACAACATCTTCGTATAATACCATCTTATATTAGTATCGTGCAAATTTTTAGACTTATATAATTTTTTCCTTATCATGCTTGTATAGTTATCATTGACATTTCTTCTCTATTCTAAAACCGTTTTTTGTTCAAACTGTTATGTGTTACATTGTATATATTTTATTTTGACTTAGTTTCTGGTGCAATTTTTGATTATTTGTTAGAGCCAAGTGCGTGTGCTCAATTTTTAGAATTTTAAAACTTTTGACGTCAAATTTAAGCCATTGATCAAAATCATCTGATGGCGTCGAAAATCTTTTTTCAAAGATAGTACTTGTTTCCTTTATGTGTTTGATACTTATGCCCCTTGTTGGCCCATGTTTGGTATTGAAGTATGTTGATGTTGTTGTATTTATATAGTATACCTTCTTATTACAGAGAGAAAGAATATGCCTTCTGTCCTTTCAATATTTAAATGAACATTTGATGTTTGAACAATAATGGTTGCAGCTAAGGTTGGTTCAAAAGATTTGGCGCTAAAATGGCCCTAAAAATTAAATATATTTCAAACTGTCTCTGATTATCAGAATTCAATGATGATTGTATGATTTTTTTATTTTTTTTTTTTTTTTTTTTTTTGTCTTCTTCGAATTTACTTCATAAAAGAATAAACAAAATTCTTTTTTTTTATGAAAGTAAATAACTTTTATTGCATATCTGCTGTTTTAACAATTTACTCGGATTACAGCGTTAGTCCGAGTATCCCTGTTATTAGTTACTGAATTTGAAATAATAATTTTAGATTTAACGCTTATCAATATTTGTTCAATAAAAGTTTAGAATTTATAAAAGTTGAATAAGCGAAAAAAAAAACATCAGTTATAAGAACTCAGGACTTCAATTTTAAATTTAAAGATGAACCGTTATAGACCTGCCGAACATTTTTTTTTTAAATTCTTGAGCTGTTTAAGCAATTTAAAAGTGCCCAACATGTGCATACGAATTGGCGGATTTTTTTGTAATTTCAGTTCATTCGCTACAATAATCGAGAATTAAAACCCGTGAAAATAACCCACCATACAGTGTTTAGAAATAAGATATGGTATGAGTGCCAATGAGACAACTCTCCATCAAAGTCACAATGTGTAAAAAGTAAACAATTATAGGTCAAAGTACAGTCTTCAACACGGAGCCTTGGCTCACACAGCACAGAAAGCTATAAAGGACCCCAAAATGACTAGTGTAAAACAATTCAAACAGGAAAACCAACGGTGTTGAGTGAAGTACATTTTTTTTCATTTCAACAATCGTGATGAGTCACAAATTGACTATTTTATTCAGAATTTTGATATTATTAATACATACTGTACATTTAGTCGTGAAATAGCTAACACTTCAACTCACGATCCGATAATGGTATCAGTTTTCATCAAAACTGCTGACCAGCCGAATGTTATCCCAATAAGTAAACAATTGCCGCGTATAAACTGGAATACAACCGATAAATGTGAATATCAGAGATTAATGGAATTAAATTTGCTATCAAAATTAGTTGAAATAGATAACCTAACTATTGAAAGTTTGATGAATTTGTGATTTCTGCCTGTAAGGTAATCACTCAAACAGCTGATACACTCCAGCTGCCCGATAGTAGAAAACGTGGGAAGAATAGACATTGGACTCCAAATATGACGGAAATTCTAAATTGTAGTAAATTTCATTATTGGAAATGGAGACAACAGGGAACATTGGACAAATCTAGCGTTCATTATCAACAAATGAGAGTATTTAAAAAGAAACTCAGACCAGAACAAAGGAAAATAGAAGCTGCTAAGAGACAGTCTAAATTTACTAAAATTATGTCGTTATATAAAAAACGAGAAACACTTAAGAACCACACCAACAAACGACAACCACTGAAGCAGGTTCCTGACTTAGGACAGGTGCAAATAAATGCAGCGGGTTTAAATGTTTTAACAGGCGCCAACCTTCATCCTAACCTGAAATAGTAGTGTAACATTACAAGATAGAAAGACACACTATAAAATATCAATTGAAATGGCTTAACTCAATCAAAAAGACAAATTAAGAAAAACAAGTAAACATACTCTGAACGAATACATTTGATCTATGACACAATGTCAAAAAGACAACTATAACGTGGACAAAATGGCGTTAAACAAAATAACGTACACAGGTAAATTTAAATATAATAATTTTGTTGTTAGGAGCACGGAGATATTTTTTACAAAATTAATAAATTTGTTGTTCATAGTACGAGAACAGCAGTGAAAATTTATCGTCATAATAAATTCTTATCAAAGGTGGTACATATTAAAAATAGACGAGATATAACACAAAATAAGTAAACATTGAATAACAAAAATGCATTACAAATTGTGTAACAGGTCAAATTAATACGAAAGTACGATTTGAGAGAACTCGCAGTTACTGAAAGCTAGTTAAAAGCCAAAAACAATTAATAATAAAAAAAAATCATGCATCAGAGACTACTAAAGTGTTTGCATGTTGTTTTTTTTATATATATATATATATAAGGAAAGCCATTATCAGAGTAAATCATTGGACACTCCTCTACAAATTATTAAATCTGACATTCCAAGCTATACTATTCGTTCTTTAATGAATTGGTTTGAAATTCGTGTATAATTGTATTAGATGGGGAGAATTTATTTCTAGTGAGTTTAATGTCAGCAATGGTGTGCGTCAAGGAGGTATTTTATCAACTTACTTATTTAATTCTTATATAAATGACTTGAATAACCGATTAGCAAAAGCTAATGTTGGTTGTTATTTAAATATAACCCCATGAATAATTTTAGTTATGCTGATGATAAGTGTATTATAAGCCCATCAGTTGCTGAGTTGAGAATAATTTTATCTATTTGTGAAGATTTTGCTAACGAAAATGATATTTTATTTAATGCCAAGAAATCTATGTTTATGATTTTTGAGATTTACAATGTGCCAAAATTTTATTTATGTGGTAATTTAATAGAATTTGTTGATGCATTTAAATATCTTGGACATATGGTTTGTAATGATTTAAATATCTTGGACATATGGTTTGTAATGATTTAAATATCTTGGACATATGGTTTGTAATGATTTAAATATCTTGGACATATGGTTTGTAATGATTTAAATATCATGGACATATGATTTGTAATGATTTAACTATCTTGGGCATATGGTCTCTAATGATTGAAATGATGAGTGTGACATAAAGAGACAATGTCAAAGTATATGCAGTAAGTTTATATGCTGAAGCGAAAATTTAACAAATGTTCTACGGGTGTGAAGATTAACTTTTCCAGTCTTATTTTATGGATGTCTATTGTGTATCTCTATGGTCGAAAAAAGAGGCGAAAGAAAATGTAAGTATTCCTCTTTAAATTAGATGCTTTCTGAATAATAATGGAAAATCAATATAGATGTTGTGCAAGTAATATATATATATGGACCTTTTGAGTCTGAAATAAAGAGTATTATCTTATCTTAAATAATGATGGGTGAATTAAGATATTAAAAGGTTATACAAGTTTCGATTCATTGCTTGCACAGTTTAACAATATGAAATAAGGATATCTGACATATGATTGCCAAAGAGACAACTATCCACCAGAGACGACAAAACACGGATGTAAACATCTATACTGGACTTCAACAAAGCGACAACTATCCACCAGAGACCAAAGAACGAATATGTGAACCTCTATACTGGACTTCAACAACGAGACAACTATCCACCAGAGACAAAAGAACGAGGATGTCTATACTGGACTCAACAAAGCAACAACTATCCACCAGAGACTAAAGAACGCGGATGTAAACATCTATACTGGACTTCAACAAAAGAGACAACTATCCACCAGAGACTGAAGATCGAGGATGTAAACACTTATACTGGACTTCAACAAAGCGACAATTATCCACCAGAGACCAAAGAACGAGGATGTAAACACCTATACTGGACTTAAACAAAGAGACAATTATCCATCAGAGACTGAAGAATGAAGATGTAAACAACTAATGGACTGAGCGGTATTCAACAATGAAAAAACCTATACCGTATAGAAAGCTATAAAATGCCCCCGACAGGAAAAAATTTAGAACAAGAAAATAAAAACAATTAAGGTAGACAGCAACCTACTACAACCATAACAGGTCCTAACTTGCGATAAGTTAATACATAATGTGACGAGGTAAAACATGTGTGTGAGTTCTGAACCCTCCTCCTTAACAGGGACAGTTGTGTAATAGCACAAATAACAACAAACTAAAAAATAGTTGGGAAAAAGTTGACTCATCAGATCGACCCTAAGCTCACAAAAACCCTAACAAAGTAAAAAAATAAACACGAGTACTCACAGTTACTGAAGGCTAGTTCATGAGTACCCACAGTTATTGAAAGCTACTTCAAAATCAATTCCAACTAATACAAAGAAAACATTTTCACCAAGACTATAACTTTATTTATAATATGACACTCTTATACTTTGTAAACAAAGACATTTTCTAATTCCAATAAAACACGGAGAGCGCGCAATTAAATGTGCAACGTCAGTTGTATTTTGAACGACACTGGAGATATAGAAATGAACATTTTTGTGAAAATATCGCTACGAATTTCATTAAAATCTTTTAAATAGTTAGTTTATTTGTATTTGTACACTTTCAAATCGTTAAACGGTTATTTTTCCATGTCATCCAAAGGATTTAGTATAAAGACGTCATAAAAGTCTGATAAAAAGCATTGCCTTGCATAATGTCAAATTACATGTATCGACAGTGTGTAAGACCAAATGTGTATAGCCTTAGATATTTAGCATTTTCAAATATATTTAAAAAAAATCAATATAAGTATCGATGAAGACAATATTCAAAGATCTTACTACCTTGTTATATTGATAACACTTCAGAAAGCTTGCAACATGCACGAAATCATGATTTTTTTAATGAACTTATAAAATGCAAGAAGCTCTGAATATATTAGAGCAAACACGTAGGTACAACATGAATCGCGGAAAAATAATACTTATAAAAATACGTGGAGCCCTGAATATATTGGAGCTTTCGCTTCGTTACAACATGGAAACTGTAGCTTGTATGCATTTGAGCAGGCGTATCGTAACGCCATGGACGGAAATATGACTCATGGCAAATTAAAATTAAGATTAATTTACTGGGTGTAAGATTACGTTATCCTACCTTTACTGGGTGTAAGATTACGTTATCCTACTTTTACTGGGTGTTAGATTACGTTATCCTACCTTTACTGGGTGTAAGATTCCATTTGCAGCAACATTTAGATTTTCTTCCTCGTCATTTAAAGTTCTCATCAAATGAGCTATGTATGTTGTAGCTAACACTAAAACGTCTAACTTGGATAACTTAGTGTCCGGGGGTACGGCAGGGAGACTCCTCTGTAGTTCTAAAAACGCCCCTCTTAATGTTTTGACCCTAGTCCTTTCACGTTCCGCATTGTCTCCCACATTTTGCATTAAATCCCGTCTGTAATTTATCCTATCGGGTCCATGTAACTGATGCTGGTATTGCGGATAGTTGAATTCGTACATTGTAGTCTGGACCCAATGTAAACTACACAATGTATAATGTTTCGCTACACACGTTAGTATGCGAGACAGATCAAACCTAACAGGGTTTGGTCTCGCTACACAAGTCAGAACGCTCGACAGATCAAACCTTATAGTTTTATAGCTTCAGATTTTTAACTTTTACGTTAATATACTGGACACAATTCAAACTGCTGGACACAATTCAAACTGTTCAATTTTGAACTACAGTTACAGCTTTTTTTCTTGCCGTAGTAAGTTATAAAGGCACAAATGAGTCTTTAATAAAAAGTTCCTGGTTTTGACTTTGTTGCACACGTTAGTAAGTAAGACACATTTCAAACTGTTTTATATACGTGTCTAAGTGATGATACACGTATGAAAATTAGCTAGACACAATTCTTTCTAAAAAATATGAAGTTCCTGGTTTTGACTTTGTTGCACAAGTAAGTAAGACACATTTCTAACTGTTTTATATACGCGTCTAAGTGATGATACACGTAAGTAAGTTAGATAGACACAATTCTTTATATATATATATATATATATATATATATACATATATATAGTTCCAGGTTTTGGTCTAATCGTACACGCGACATCCATCCATCACTACCACACATACAATAAAACAATAAAAAATGTAAACATAAACAATATTATCTATCGTTTATTTTGTAGGAAAGTTGTAATTATCCGTACCATCAAAACCTATAGTGTTTATACGTAGGTTCAAGATTTGTTTTCATTTAATTTGTTTTAGTGCAATGAATTTTTAATGTTTTCTTTTTATTAATCTGTATAATATGTTATATTTATACAGACAACATTTTCATTTGATTCAACGGATAGTTCGATGTTGATACTTTTCAAGTTTCGCTATAAAGAGATATAGATATGGCATATTTATTTATATAGAGCTAATGATAAGGCACTGATTACAATCAATTTGTTCAATAGGAATGAAACCTTTAAAACATTTTTATTTTCAATTTGTTTTAATTTATCTAAAACTTCCTTGGAAATAAATATATACAGACCTCGTCCCTTCGTGAAACTCACTGTAAAATTATTATATAAATATAATAAAATAGAAAATTTATATATATATATATATATATATTATAAATTTTCTTAATATTATCGTTTATATATATATATATATATATATTATAAATTTTCACACTCTCTAGATATAATACACTCTCTTTATTTTATACATCAAATGAATGCATCTGCACCGAAAATTTATTGTTTGTTTTTTTTTTGGATCGTGAAAACCACCATGCATTGTTTAAAGAGTTATTTAATCTTGATGTTTATAATATTTTTGAAAGTCTTTTCTTTCAACACTTGCACATAGTAAGCTAGGTTACTAATATACTTCATTTTGAAAATCAACTTCCCCTAGAACGTCCGATATCTAAACAACCAAATACCTTATTCATCATTGAACAGTTTCATTATTTCACAGTATTTATTTTTGCCAGGAGTTTTGACTATTTGTGTGATTTGACACATACAGTGGAATACCCTATGACCGCACGGCCGGTGATATTGAGGCTAATCTATTTGAAGTATGCTCGGAATATTTTAATAATAATAATAATAATAATAATAATAATAATAATAATAATAATAATAATAATAATAATAATAATAATAATGACTTTATTTAAAGAGGGTGACTCAATTACCATTCACTAATCTACCTTGAGACCCTCACAAAAACATACAGAACAAGTATTACAGATATTACGATTTTTGAACATATAATTAAACTTTCACGCTAAATGATTGTCTGTAGAACAAGGGTGAAAACAAAATAATACATTATACACAAACATAAAAAAAGATATGATAGAGTTAGAGAGTTGTTTCATATCATTTAATTTATAGAGTTTATTCTAATTTATTGACAGGATGCAGCGTTCTAGTTTCGATGTCAGCTCATGTAACTGTGACATTTGAGAAATGTCAGAAAAGTTTATTTTCTGTCATTATCATGCAGCCTGCGATATTTAGTACCCAATAAATAATGTATATGTATGTTGACTCGAGTGTCCCGCTAGTCCTTATCCAGATATAACTTTCTCACTATATATATATATATATATATATATATATATATATATCAAAGATCTGAACTTAGATGTGTAAATGAAGTATAGGTTTATTTTCTCACGGGAATATACTGTCAATCATCTGTAAGTTGTAATTATTTGTTAATACACGCGTTAATTGCAGACAAAGTAGTTTTTACGAGATATTTATTACAACCTACTTATGAATGATTATTAGAAGTGATTATTAAGACCTTTTGACAAGTGATTTTTTTGTTCCGGAAAGTCGTTTTGATTTTATTTTTAAATTGATTGCAAAGAAGACAAAAATATCAGGTGGCACGGTAGTATTTCCTGGCCCATAGGGATAATGATAGCCTTTTTAGAATTTTCACCACTTTCTAACACTGCCCAAAATTCTATATACACAGTTAACTGAAGTACTTTCATTATAATATTCAGAAATGAATTTGAATATTTATCATGACCGTTTACTTTTTTTGCTATCTTTATACACCTAAGACCACTAGTGGTTTTAGGTTTTATATACAAAATTTAAAAAAATTCTCAAAAATTCATTTTCACCTGCATTTAAAATTATTTCATATTTTTCTACACCTGATTCATCCCTCGGTTTGGGAAAGTATGTTCAGTAGATACTGTATTGTTTGTCCAATCACACTCAACAGATCCATTGACTTATGTAGGGGACACAAAAGAGCAACCTAAATTCCGGAATGTAAATACTACCGTACCACCATCAGTTATTCCCGTGTACGGAAAAGTCGGGGAAAACAAATCGATTAAGTTCTGGTGCGATTTCATGCTGATTTGACACTTTTTTGTAGACTTTCCCTTTCCACTGAATCTATAGTATTCCATCCACAATACAAAAATGGAATAAGCTTGATTTAAAAATTCGCAACATCGACTCTAGATCTAAATTTAAGAAAGAATTAAAAAATGATAGTGTCCAGAGTAAAACTGCAACGTGTTATCTGTACGGTCCGAGGAAACTGAATATTGTTTTAACTTAAATGCGATGTTCCGCTTCATTTCTAAACTATGTCCTTCAAAGATAACATTATACTGGATCCTTCCTGTCATTGTTGTTCTGATATTGATGACGTTTATCTTCTCTTTTTCGTGTTCCCAATATAAACTACATGTAGAGAAGAAAATTTACTCAACAATCATAATTGGCTTACCGAAAACTTTGTTTTATATACTAAACTGTTCACTTGCGGAGACTTTGAACTTAATTACAAACATAATCAAGATTTTATTAAAAAGTCAAACAGATTTCTAGTACCTACATAAAGTGGTATTGATACTGACAAGGGACGAATGTCGTCAACAAAACCTTAGTTACCATCACAGAAAAATAGGATTTGTTTCTTTTTCTCTTCTTCTTTTTATTTATAGTTCGTGTAATAAATATCTAATGAATTTGTTCGTTTTATGTGCATGCTCATAATGGCGGTTATTATTGTATATATACTTGTATTGTAATATGGAGAAGACTTCATAAGTATGATTTACTTGTGTCTCATCCATTTTGCTGAGATTTAGCAAATAAAATATGTTTAAACTTATCTGACACTTTCCGCCCTTTATCCGTCAAAATTTTCATAGCATATCAACCGATATACATAAACTATTCTCCACTAAACAATATACATCAACTATTTGCCACTAAACAATATGATAAAGTTATTTATGAAATAAATGTTCTTTGCCACTAAACACTTTGTTAATTCTAATGTTATCCGTAATTTGACTAATTAGTTTTCGTATTTACAAAGTATCTTTTTTGATTTTCATTTCTTCTAGCTTTTTCTGTTAATCGTTTCATTTATCTAATTTCAGATTTGATTTAATATGTACGGAGTTGAAATTCAGGATCAATAATGTCTCGACACTTGTACAACATAAATCATTCACACATAAAACATAATATACATTAAAACTAACAATAAAACATCATTAGCTTAAACAACTAAACATTACAAGTGCCATTCTATTAGGAAATATAAGAGACTATTAAAATAATTATTATATGATTTGCATCATATTTAAGAACTATTCATATATCAAACATTCAATAACATCAACAGCTATATGTAAATATTAAATTTGCTCTTCTTCCTTTATATCAAACCAGGTTTTAGCAACTAGCTTAAACACTCCTTCGCTTTTGTTGAAAAAGGCAAACTTTTCGTCGTCAAATAATAGTCTAGAAGTGATCATTTACAACAAGTCAGGAATATGACAGTTGTTATCCATTCGTTTGATGTGTTTGAGCTTTTGATTTTGCCATTTGATTAGGGACTTTCCTTTTTGAATTTTCTTCGGAGTTCAGTTTTTTTTGTGATTTTACTTTTTACCGCTTTGTTACCCACAATGCTGACGTTACACGTTCCCTACAATAAGACGTGCCATTTCACGCGTTCAAACTCATATTTGATTACCTTTGTTAACTGTACTGAATTTGGTAACCTGAATTCGTGTTGTTGAAAAAATGCATATTTTTTACTAATGAAACTTGAAGTGGTTGCATATTTTTTTTTTTATGAATATTCATTTTCAGAAATTTCACAATTCCGTTTTTTTGTTGCATCATAAATGTCTTTTTGTATGTTTTAATTTAGCAATGGTATTTCTCTATTTTTCTTTTTCAATTAACGATAATATTATACTTTTTCTTTTGACGATTTGTAACTTATAGACAGACGAAGTTCCTTGAGTAAAACAAATTATACTCTAAAACGATGATCCCGATTAAATGTACTCTAAAACGATGATCCCGATCAAATATACTCTAAAACGATGATCCAGATAAAATGTACTCTAAAACGATGATCCCGATATTTTTTTTTTATCTCATTTGATCAACGTTTGATTTTTAACTTAAAATTCTCTAAGTTATACGTGGGTCATAGTAAGAGACTAAGTTATACGTGGGTCATAGTATAACTTATATTTCATTCTTTTATTCGAATTAAACTGGAAACAAATAATCATAATATAAATTTTAAAACGCGAACATGACATCAGTTACGATTTGCGGACGTTGTGATAAAACGGTTATACTTTTGATACTATCTAAAAATCTTAATCATTACGAAAAACGTTATAAACAAATAAAATAAATAAATAAATAATCTTTATTTCAAGAGGATAATCCCATTAGTTAAAACTAATTTTCCTGGCTGAGAGTCCATAAAATAATAACATATTCATAAAGTACATACAATATACAATTTTATATAGATATTAATGAAAAAGCATATTAATCTGCATTCTTCATGAATAAAATTAAAACATTTTGTTTCAAAAGATACAAGTGTATTACTCATCTTTATTTCATTTGGTAAACTGTTCCATATTTGAGAACCAGAATATATAAAACTATTTAGTTTAAAATAGAAAATCTTGAGTACTTTGACCACCGATGTTTATTTTCTGTTATCTAATCATGCTTATTGATATACAGCCGGTCAAAACCTCAATTTGAGGTGACAGGTTAAGAAACAGTAAGGCGAGAGGTTCAGCGCATGTAAGGTGAGAGTTTCGGCAACAGTAGGTATTTGTCTACAATGTATGTGAACATGTATATCTAAGTGTTGCTGGGCCAATACTTTGTCAAACTTAAAGAATTTATAATAAGAGTCTAAAACAAATGAACGTATTTTTCTTAAGATGTTCCACGATGTTTATTCTATGTTCAATTGTTTGCTTTGTTGTTTTCGATACGTTACTGTCTCATTGACAGTTGTACACTTATTCTTTACGATCAAAGAAATACTTAGAGGACATGATTTAACAATGATTTGTTACAACGATACTATATAACATCTATTTTCTCAAAATATTGTTTTACATTATATAACATAGATATAAGAAGATGTGGTATGAATGCCAATGAGACAACTCTCCATCCAAGTCAAAATTTATAAAAGTAAACCATTATAGGTCAAAGTACGGTCTTCAACACGGAGCCTTGGCTCACACCGAACAGTAAGCTATAAAGGGCCCCAAAAATTACTAGTGTAAAACCATTCAAACGGGAAAACCAACGGTCTAATCTATATAAAAAACAAGAAACGAGAAACACTCATGTACCACATCAACAAACGACAACTACTGAACATCAGATTCTTGACTTAGGACAGGTGCAAACAAATGCAGCGGGTTTAAACGTTTTAATGGTACCAATCCTTCACCCTTTTTCTGACTCAATAGTGTAACATCACAACATAGAAAGACACACTATAAAATATCAACTGAAATAGCTTAACTCAATCAAAGGACATATTAACACCAGTGAACATACGTTGAACAAATAAATTTGACCTATGATACAATGCAAATACAAAATAAATAAACTAAGGGAAGAATAAAAAAGGTAATATGTTATATCGGTATGAAATGTTAAACAATTTAAGAAAAACAATATGCTCGAACAAAAATATCAGCTATTTGCAATAACTTTAAACACAGGTAAATGAAAATAATTTTGTTGTTAGGTATACGTGTACAGTTCCAATAGAAATAGAAATATTTTTACAAAATAAATAATTTTGATGTTCATAGTACGAAGTGAAAATTTATAGTAGTACCAAACACTTATCAAAGCTGGTATATAGACCAGATATAACCCTGAATAACATTAAATAACAAAAAAGCATTACAATTAGTATCAACAGGTCAAATAAACAAGAAAGTACGATTTGAGAGTACTCGCAGTTACTGACACTAGTTAAAAGCCAAAAAACGATTAATAATAAAAGATCATGAATCAGAGACTAAAATCAACTAAAACACATCCCAGGGATTTAGTATTTTAACGTCATGGACAGTCAAAGAAGACATGACTTGTGCAATGCCAAAAATAAATGTATCGACAGACAGTAGGATAGTTAGGAGTTTAACCTCTTTATAGATCAAAATGAACGTGGGTGTGTCTTTATACATCCCGTTTGAAAAGAATACAAATTTAGTTATGTTTTAATTTGCTGATGACAAAGTCGATATTAGTGCCAATGTAAACTATAGTCAAAGATCTAATTACAACATTGGTAAGATAACCTTTACTAATAAGTTTATTTAAAGGTTCGATGAGTTTACACGGATCACATAGTGATTTCCGCGCTTTAAGTACAATATTACCGTAAAATTTAGGATGTGAAATACCGTTTTTAATCAGTTTTTAACAGGTACAGCCAAATTTACTAATCAAATCTTTGTATCTATGAAAGAATGCATTTTAAAGACGTATCACTAAATAGTCGAAACATATCTGTGCAAAATAATACCAGTCTATACACGAGTATATTGAAGTATTAAAGTAACGGGCATATTGAAGTATTAAAGTAACGGGCGTATTGAAGTATTAAAGTAACGGGCGTATTAAAGTATTAAAGAAACGGGTGTATTGAAGTATTAAAGTAACGGGCGTGTTGAAGTATTAAAGTAACGGGCTTATTGAAGTATTTAAGTAACGGGTGTATTGAAGTAGAAACGGGTGTATTGAAGTATTAAAGTAACGGGCGTATTGAAGTATTAAAGTAACGGGTGTATTTAAGTATTAAAGTAACGGGTGTATTGAAGTATTAAAGTAATGGGCGTACTGAAGTATTAAAGTAACGGGCATATTGAAGTAAGACATAGGAGGAACAGGATAGAGGATGAGGGGTTATCGTATCTCCCCTACACATCAACAAATTAAGTTGACGAGAAAAAATTCAGACACAAACAATAAAAAATCAGAAAAATCTACCTAAGCGATAATCATTATTAACGTTTTTTGTACTATATAAGAAACATTTTATTATTTGTAATAAAACGATTAAAAATATAGAGAAAATCAAATCCATGAGTCAACTTCAATAAGATTGATGTTTACAGAATTATTATAAGATGTATACATCCTAGTTAACAAGACTGGCGGCGTGTTTGTCCGCCTGTGTCACATGACCTTGGTTATTCAGCAGTCTTGTGTTGCCCGGTGGTCTGCGGATAAACCACAGTGGACATTAACCCGCCAATTTCCTTGTTACCAGTCGTCTGTTTGAGTGACAAATATAATGAATCGCCATGTTACCTTTTTTGTCAATCGTTTTCATTCATCACTATAATTACTTTGATCTGATTCAAATATATATGTCACAAAACTAATTGAAATATAGACTGATAGATCTTTCCTGTTAAACTTGTGGTTATTATAATCTCTAAAGATCGTTAGATCTTGGGGACGATCTAAGATTTTGAAAAGAGGGGGAGGGTGGAGGGAGGGGGCGGGTGGCGGCCCATAAACTAGCAACGTTTGGATTGTGAAATGTAAAAGATCTATGCATTAACCATATATAGTCCAAAAGGGGCCCTAGAGGCGGATTTAGGGGGCCCATAGAGCCCTTTTTTGCGTTTTGGTGAAAAGCAATAACAAAGAGTGAAAGTGTAAACAGTTAAGGTAGATCAACTGTATACCGCCATCTTGGATTGTAAAATAGCAGTACAGAAAGGTCCAGTTCATTGCTTAAATCTGCAAATTTGCATGACTTTAATTGAATAAAGAAAAACAAGAGATTTATTGATTAATTTACATTGGTTGAACAAATACCAAATATTAGATTTTGTTCAAATAAAGTGTCCAGCTTAGCCCTTTAAGGGGAGATAACTCTAATAGTAAAAATCCTATAAAGAAATTTTCTGTAGCAAGAACACAAGATCAGTGAAACCATTTTTTCGTTTTATTTTCTTGAAGCATATTATAAAACCTATCTTCTCATATTCTATTTCAAAATTGTATTTCATAGATTTGATTTTGTTCACAAAAAGTGTGTTTTCATGAATAATCTATGCAAAATTGGACATTTTGCACGACTTGTAGCTTGAAAAAAAAAAAAAAAAACACGGTGACCCATATTTATTTTTGAAATGAAGCATTCTAAAATCTACATTTTGACAAATTATAAGAAAATATTACATGAGGAAATAAATACCGATGATCCAATTTAAAATGATCAGCAAGACACGACCAACACTTAGGTCAAGAAAGCCAAAATTATCAGTTGATTTCTTATAGGAGGCGAATGATGATTTGTTTTCCATGTTTGTTTTGGCAAAATCTATAGTAGATAGATGGAAAATATACAGACAAAAAATATCAGTAATTTAAGATCAATAAAAGAACAGAGTGCCAATGTCCCCCGCGTTGCACATATTTTATCTGTTCAAGGTACAAAGGCTTCAGAGCAAATGCAATGCGATTTCCATTATAATTAATATTTCCAAGGGGCATAACTAGTTAAAAATTTTTGATCAGCACTTATTTTCGAAAGTGTCAAAGACATTGCTGATATAAACCTATGATATAAGTTTTATAAAATTCTGGCAATAATTGTACACATGAGAAAGCTGACAATGCAATTTTCCATATAATCAATATTTCCAAGGGGCCTAACTCTTTTAAAAATAATTGATCGGCACTGATTTTTTAACTCGTCAAAGACATTGATGATATAAACCTATAATACAAATTTCATAAAAATCTGGCAAGAATTGTACACATTAGAGCGCTCATAAGGTAATTTTCCATATAATTAATATTTCCAAGGGGCATAACTCTTTTAGAAATTATTGATCGTCACTGATTTTCGAACTTGTCAAAGACATTGCTGATATAAACTTATGATTTATGTTTCATAAAATTCTGGCAAGAATTGTACACATGAGAGCGCTAACAATGCAATTTTCATATATTTAATGTTTCCAAGGGACATAACTCTTTTAAAAATAATTGATCGGCACTGATTTTCGAACTTGTCCAAGACATTGCTGATATAAACCTATAATATAAGTTTTTAAAAAATCTGACAAGAATTGTACACGTGAGAGCGCTTACAAAACTGGACGGACGGACGCCCGGTGTTTCTATGTTCCCCGCAACGCGTTGCGCGGGGGACAACAAATAGAGATTTTAGTAATGAATTATATTCTAATAGAAATTCAAAGGCCATGGGATATCCATGATCCATGACACAAAATAAGTACATGAACAGCAAAAAACACACAGCGCTTTTATTGCTATTCTTCATCTCAATCAAAGTGCGACCTTCAACACAGATAAAAAACACCCTCTTACCTCACTGCAATGTATTACGACCCCTAGCATCGGTTTGAGTGGAATTCTTTTCAAAATGATTCAGGTACACTTTGTAAGATGTAACACCACCAAATTGGACCCGGTAAAAAGGAACATACTGGAAAGTAGTACATATTCAAAACAAAACACTTCCTACGAATAGGTGTAAATATCAAACTATGTAGAATATAGTTTGGTAATCTAGTCTACAATTTTGGAGAGTGTCCATCGTTAAAGATGGACACAAATCCATGTGAGCAACACATGTTCTTTAGAGCCTTCTTAAATATTGATATTCTATGTATCACTTTACTAGAAAGTATACTACTGATTCTCTACAATGGAGAAAACTGTTGAGCAGGAAACATTATTCAGAAATTCTCATTGTAAAGTAATATATCTGTGTACTTCCAATGTACAAATAATCATGCTCAAATAGGAGGGAAAATGTGACAATGTTTAGAAAGTTAGTAGTAGTTTTATTCCGCTCCGATCGTTATTCAAAAGGATTTTACAATCAGGTAGATGTGGTATGGTTGCTAATGATCTTTGTGTAGATACTATCGCATGTCTTCTTAATATTATTCGTTTGATAGCTAGCTGAATAAAATTCCCCTATACTTATTTGCTTCGACAAGCAGAATTTGATAATAATAATAATTTCCTTTATTTCGACAGATAACATATTTAGTCCAAAGACTAGTTTACTATAAGGATGATAAGGTCCTGCATTATATACATATATTCCAACATAAAGTATAAAATTCAATAATAAAATCCTTATAGAAATATTAAGCTATTATACTGTTATTAGAAATTAAACAAAATATTCTTCAATATATGTTTTAAAAGATTCAATTGTGTTACATGGTTTTAAATTTGTAGACAACTTTGATCCATAAAATACTTCCAGATATCAACCAGGAGAGTTTATAGCGTTCAGTTTTAGTTTTTGGAAAAAAAAGAATATTACAAGTACTTTGTCTGGTTGTTCTAGAACTAACCTGATGCACATATTTAAATACACTAAGATATTCCAGAGTCATTTGGTGAAGTTCTTTAAGAACTAAAATTGCTTTTCTAAATACAAAATAATCTGAAATGGGAATCAATTGCAGCTCTCCAAATAGTACAACAATAATTGAAATGTGGAAAACATTAGAACCTCGGTTTCAGAAAAATTAGGACTTCTTTTCTGGCCAAGGCTGATTCAATACATTTATATAGCTTTAATTGCAACACGATAATAGCCTCTAACAAAGTTTTGTCACAATTTTGTTCAGTTGTTGTATGAAATTTTTTTATCATTTTTAATACTGTAATGTATCTGTTAGTATTACGTTAAAACTCCTTTTTTGCGTTAATTTTTTTATTACATAAAAGATGCAACCTCCAGCCCTTGACATATATACTGAAATACATTTAAACACATTTCATTTAATTCTCTATATATTTTTATTAATTAAAAAAATGTGTTAGGATGGTCTTTGGACAATCATAGTTAAGACTGTCTTTATTGACATCCTATGACATGTCTCAGACACGTCCTACGACCATCATAAATAATGTCATAAGACATAACTTAGGACATATCCTAGGATACTTTCATTGACATGGCCCCTTGTAAATAAGATACAATGCTGTTTTAATGATTTATTCCAAACAGCAATCTAAATTGAAGTGTGATATGTGATATTGAGAGTTTGCGGGCATCCCTTTTCAAATCCAACACCACGTGCTGATTGGAACTATTATATTCACCTAAGAAATTTCAACGTCGATTTTGAATTTTCTTAAGCTACTTTTTATTGGTCAATTATTCTTTCTATGTTATAGATTTATATGATTGACATATATCTTATTTAGTAATGTAAAAGCAATTAATGGATTGATTATCAAAATATTTACTTGATTTACAGGATTATTTTAGTGGAAATATATAGAAACACTTAAGTATCATTTTCTTTGCCAAATTACATACATTTTTATTCAATCCATTTACATTCTAATATACAAAGTTTCAATGACTGTTCCTATGTCTTTACATTCTACTATACGAAGTTTTAATGACTGTTCTTGTGGATGTATATTCTACTATACACAGTTTTAATGACTGTGCTTATGGAATTACATTGTACTCTACAAAGGTTTAATGACTGTTCCTATGTATTCACATTATACTATACACAGTTTTAATGACTGTTCCTATGGATGTATATTCTACTATACGAAGTTTTAATGACTGTTCTTATGGATGTATATTCTACTATACACAGTTTTAATGACTGTGGTTATTGATTTACATTGTACTTTACAAAGGTTTAATGACGGTTCCTGTGGATGTATATTCTACTGTACACAGTTTTAATGACTGTTCCTATGTATTTACATTGTACTATACACAGTTTTAATGACTGTTCCTATGTATTTACATTCTTCTATACAAGTTTTTATGACTGTTCCTATGTCTGTACATTCTACTATACAAAGTTTTAATGACTGTTCCTATGACTTTACATTATAATATACAAAGTTTTGATGACTGTTCTTTTGTATTTACACTCTACTATACACAAAGTTTTAATGTCCTATGTCTTAACATTTTACTATATTATACTATGTACAGTTTTAATGACTGTTCCTATGTTTTAACATTCTACTATACAATTTTTAATGATTTTTCTTATGTCTTTACAGTCTACTATACAAAGTTTTTAAATTAATGACTGTTTCTGTGTATTTACATTCTACTATACAAATTTTTAATGACTGTTCCCATGTGTTCACATTATACTTTACAATGTTTTGACGACTGTTCCTATGTCTTTACATTATACTATACAAACTTGTAATGACTGTTCCTATAAAAATAAGAAGATGTGGCATGATTGCCGGTGAGATAACTCTCCACAAGAGACCAAATGACGCAGAAATTAACAACTATAGGTCACCGTACGGCCTTCTACAATGAGCAAAGCCCATACCGCATAGTCAGCTTCAGAAGGCCACGAAATGACAAATGTAAAACAATTCAAACGAGAAAACTAACGGCCTAATTTATGTTCAAAATAATGAACGAAAAACAAATATGTTACACAGCAACAAACGACAACCACTGAATTACAGGCTCCTGACTTTAATTTGGACAGGCACATACAGAATGTGGTGGGGTTAAACGAGTTTGAAGGCGCCATCCCTCCCTAACCTGGGACAGTGGTGTAACAGTACAACATAAGAACAAACTATAAAAATCAGCTAAAAAGGCTTAACTCATCAGATGGATATAAATAGAAATACATCTAACAAAAACACAGAGTGAACGTGGCAGGGTACTTATACATCCCAACAACAAAAAGACACTAAGTACAGATCTGCGAGTACTCGCAGTTACTGACAGCTAGTTCAAAGCCAATAACAACTAATAAAACAAATCATGCATCTAAGACTAAAATATCAATCAGTACACATCCAACATCCAATGGATATAGTGTAAAGACGTCATTAACAGTCAGAGAAAAACATGACCTTGTGCAATGCCAAGATACAGGTATAGACATATTGTAGAGCCATGAATGTGCATATGTGTATACAAATGATATTTAGTTTGATTTTAATTTATTGATAACAAAATCAATATTAATACCAATAAAAACAATATTCAAATATCTAATTACAGTGTTGAATTGGTAACCTTTTAGAATTTTCAATAACCAATATATAGAAAGTGATTACGACAAAGCTAATTATTTTAACGATTATTTCTGCGCACAGTCTTCTGTTGATGATTCAAATACTGTATTACCAATATTAGAATATGATGAAATTAAAAAACTAGAGGAGCTGATTATAAGTGAGCAGGATGTTGAAGATGTGCTTGTAAATCTTGATATTTCAAAAGCTACAGGGCCTGACTTAATCAGTCCAAGACTCCTGAGGTCGGCAGCAACTGTCTACAGGGTCTGATTTAATCAGTCCAAGACTCCTGAGGTCGGCAGCAACTGTCTACAGGGCCTGATTTAATCAGTCCAAGACTCCTGAGGTCGGCAGCATCTGTCTACAGGGTCTGATTTAATCAGTCCAAGACTCCTGAGGTCGGCAGCATCTGTCTACAGGGCCTGACTTAATCAGTCCAAGACTCCTGAGGTCGGCAGCATCTGTCTACAGGGTCTGATTTAATCAGTCCAAGATTCCTGAGGTCAGCAGCAACTGTCTTGAAGTATCCGTTTACAAAACTTTTTAATTTATCCCTTCTAACAGGGAGATTTCCAGATGTGTGGAAACTAGCAAATGTTATCCCTGTCTATAAGAACAAAGGTGGCCCAGAATTTTTACTTAATTATAGACCAATATCTTTGCTGTCTAACATTGGTAAGACAATGGAGAGATTCATTTTCAAATACCTTTTAAACTTTATTATTACAAATTCTTTATTAACAAAATTCCAGTCTGGTTTTATCCCTGGGGATTCGACGGTAAATCAACTGCTTTGTATAATTAACGATTTTGGTAAAGCATTAGATGCAGGGAAAGAGGTAAGGGTAATTTTCTGTGACACAAGTCGAGCTTTCGACCGAGTCTGGCATAAAGGCTTACTCTGTAAGCTTAAAAAAATCGGAATTAATGGAAAATTGCTACTTTGGTTTGAAAGCTATTTAAACTCAAGAAGGCAACAGGTTGTCATTTGCGGAGAAACGTCCAACAACGAGCATGTCTCAGCTGGGGTACCCCAAGGGTCTATCTTGGGTCCTATTTTATTTCTTATTTATATAAATGACATAGTTAATGATATAGAATGTGATATTAAACTCTTTGCTGACGACACTTCAATTTATATAGTGGTTGATAACGAATATGAAGCGGCAGAAAAGCTAAATAAAGATATTGAGAAAATACATAATTGGTCTCAGCAATGGCTTGTCAATTTCAACCCAAACAAAACAGAAATAATGACCATTTAAAAAAAGCACCATAAACCTCATCACCCACCAGTGTATATGAATAATAATATCATAAAAGAAGTTGAGTCGCACAAGCATTTAGGGGTTATTATAAATGAAGATGGAAGCTGGAATAATCATGTAAAAATGATTATTGATAAAGCTATTCCAAGATTAGCATTGTTCCGAAAGCTAAAGTTTAAACTTAAAAGGAAAAATTTAGAAACTATCTATTTATCTTTTATAAGCCCAGTCTTAGAATATGGGGACATTGTCTTGGATAACATACCTGATTATTTAAAAAAACATCTCTGGAAAACTTACAAATAGAAGCAGCAAGAATTGTCACAGGTGGTACTAAGATAACATCTAGACAGTTGCTGTACGATGAAACCGGTTGGGAAACTCTCCAGTCTCGGCGTAATAAACATAAGTTATTAAAATTTCACCAAATGTTTCACGGAGATTGTCCTGATTATCTTTCTGTATTAGTTCCAAATCAGAGGCTAGATCTACACGACCACAGGACTAGGGGGTCTTCAAATTTACAAACTATATTATGCAGAACAAGCTATTACCAAAAGTCATTTCTACCAGCCGTTATAAACCTTTGGAATGATATTCCAGACGACATTCGTTTAAATCAATCAAAATCGGGTTTTAAGACGTATCTCTCTCAAAATATTAATAAAATACCTTTGTATTTTCACTTAGGCTGTAGAAGAGAACAGATATGTTTAGCAAGACTCAGACTCCAGAGTAGTGTTCTAATGGACCATCTATTTAAAAAAATCTTATCGAAAACGCACTGTGTTCCTGTGGTCGTGTAGAAACTACCTCTCATTACTTCCTCAAATGTCCAAAATATAATGAAATTCGAAGGGATACTATCGGGACGGTCTCTTGTTTTAATCTTAAGATTATCTTATATGGGGACAGTTTAAAGTCTGACGAGGACAATATGCAAATATTTCATAAAGTTTCTGAATACATAAATAAAACAAAACGTTTTGAAAGTTGATCTTGTATATATATATACATGAAAAAAAACGATGTAAAATCGAGTGGATTGTCCGTCGTAAATGACTATAATCGGACATGTGTGTTGGTTTCAGTGACTGTCTATCAAGAAAGTAAAGTAGAGTTGACTGTTTCATTTTTTTTTTTATTTTTTTTTTTTTTTTTTTGTTTCACATTTTCTTTCTTTTAATTTATTTTATTTGTTAGTTGTATTTGTGTGTGTGTGTGTGTGTGTGTGTGTGTGTGTGTGTGTATTTATTCAATTTATCATATGCTACCTTAAACTGACTATACTGTTGGCACGTAATATTGTTTGTTAAATAGATATTTTTTTTTTTTTTTGGGAGACGGATTTATATAAGTTTCTCCAAACTTGTTTCCGAATCCCATATTTGAACTTTATCTAACATTGTATTGTAATATTTTATTCTTGTAATTTTTTCATTAATAAATACTGTTTAAAACTAACCTTTTAGAATAAGTTTATTTAAAGGATTAAAAAGTTTACCGGACCGTTTCTCGGTAAACAACATCTCCGTAAAAATTAGGATGTGCTATCTCGTTTGAAATAAGTTTTCTACAGGTACAACCAAACTTCAAAACCAAATCTTTATATCAATGGAAGAATTTAGTATGTCTGGTCATCTTGTCAGGCCTGTCTGTTAACAGTGTTCCTTAAGATTTATGGTGTCTCTATTTCTACGGTTTCCATTGCTAGTGGATTCATTCCATAATTCCTTGATAACCATTCCACAGCTGTAAATGTCAGACATCCGGGTATGTTGATAGTTGTATTGAGTGACCTCTGGTAGATGATAATGTTTGATTCCAACCTTCCTACCTTCTGTAACAATGTTTTTCGAGTGGTCGACATCACACAGTTTTTTACCTACAATTTTGTATAATACACCACTTCATGTTTGACATGTCTGTTCATTTTTGGTTTCGCATATAGAGAATGTATAAAAAATTCCCTAAAAGTCTGCAGGTTCAAAGGATATATTATATTCCTAATAAGTCTATAGTGTATTGGTATTGAACTCACTCATTTGGATCGATTTGAAATGATACTGAAACTTACTCTAATTTGAATAGCACATTGTCTAAATAATATAAATAAACTCATCATAGACACCAGGATAAAACTTTTGTACGCAGGACGCACGTTTTGTCTACAAAAGACTAATCAGTGACGCTCGAATCAAAAAAGTTAAAAAGTCCAAATAAAGAACGAAGTTGGAGAGCATTGGGGAACCAAAATTCCGAAATGTTTTGTCAAATACAATTAAGGTAATCTGTTCCTGGGGTAGAAAATCCTTAGTATTTCGAAAATTTCAAAGTTTTATAAAAACAGTTCTTTATAATTATGACCATATCAATGATAATTCATGTCAACACAGAAGTTCTGACTACTGGGCTGGTTATACCCTCCATCAGCAGTATCATCGACCCTGTGGTTGTAAATAAACTCATCAAAGATATCAGGATTTAAATTTTTAAAATTAAAATTTCAATCCTTTTTCTTTCGCTTGTTGTAACGCAGCTCTAGCCTTCAATTATAAAAAAAACGCACAAAAATGTTTATTTCAATAATATAAAGGAACATTTTTTAAAACTCAATGTTGAATCCCACATCCTAATTTGCCAGTTATCTACCGCCAGTACATTGATTGTCATGTATTTTAGGAGACTTTCTGATGAAAAGAAATGAATATAGCTTTTAAGCAATGAATACACAGACATCATTTATATAATTCATAAACTTTTAAAACAACTGTCCAAAGAAAGAGATGCACTAATGAATACTTAACTTAAGAGATGCACTAATGAATACTTAACTTAAGAGCTGTCCTCCTTTACTATTATGTTTGTCATTGTATGATTTTTTTGTGTTCCAAGTGGAATGCTGGTTATTATTCACCAATATGTATATTTTATGCATTTCTTTGCTTTAATAATTGTAGATATGTTCAATGTTTTAATCAACTCAATCATTCAAATCATGTTTAGTATTGATGTTTTGTCTTGTAGTCATGATTAAACTGTAATTATTCTGACCTAATACGGGCACTGCGATTAGTTAATAAAATTATTTGTATTTGTATTGATTTGTATTATCTCCCTTACTCCATTGTTTTTGTGCGTGTATGGTTATTGTCTTGTTATGTCCCCTTATTCTTCCTCGCCTCATGATCCTTCCCAAAGATAAGTTGTGTTTCAATGCTCTCTGCTTATGGGCGTATACCCCTCCAAGCTACCCCTTTTATCGTTCTTGAGGTACGCCCCTTTATAGGCATCATCTGTGTCCCATGGAGACATTCTCCATTTATGTTTTAATGCAAACATATAACTTAACATATGACTTTTCCAATATTGTCTTGAAATTTCCTTCAACAGCAATGTTTAGCGCTGAATACGTTTTAAATTTTATTTCATAATATAACTTAAATAATACTAAATAAAAAGTTGAAAATGTATCAAGTATTAAAACTTTGAATTTTTCGAAATCCTAAGGATTTTCTACACCAGGAATAGAATAAGATTACCTTAGCTGTATTTGACAAAAACTGTCGGAATTTTGGATCCTCGGTGCTCTTCAACTTCGTACTTTATTTGGCCTTTTTAACTTTTTTTAATTCGAGCGTCACTGATGTGTCTTTTGTAGACGAAACGCGCGTCTGGCGTACAAAAGTTTAATCCTGGCATCTTAATCAGTTTATTTACAACCACAGGGTCGATGCCACCGCGGTGGAGGTTTCTCCCCGAGGGTATAACCAGCCCAGTAGTCAGCACTTCTGTGTTTACATGAATTATCATTGATATGGTCATAATTAATGTGTATCTGGCTTACAAAAGTTTAATCCTCCCATATTGGCGTATTCCTGCACATACTATTCAATTGTTTCTGCTAATAATTCTGCTGCCATAACTTTCTAGTTTCTGTCTGAGCTCACTAAATTCGGGAAGTCATTTTCAAGTGAATATGTCGAAAGAGTTATTGAATGGATGACCATTTCATATTGTTGGGAAAAGTGGGGACAGGATGATTTTGGAAATAAATACTTAGTATACTGGCTTAAAAAAATAACCTTGCTAAAGATAAGATTTACAGGAATATTATGTCCAACAAAATGAGGGGCAATACAAGAAATAGTGGAGTAGAAAAGTATATAAATTTTGGCGCAAAAAAAATTAGCCATACTATCGGTGACTAAGAAAACCCGTTCTACTGATTTGATATTTCTCAATACTAAGTATGCCAATCACTTCACCAACTCTTTTTTCTCTACCTATTACTAGTTCTGAGTTACTCTTTTTTCTCTACCTATTACTGGTTCTGAGTTACTCTTTTTTCTCTACCTATTACTGGTTCTGAGTTACTCTTTTTAGCTCACCTGGCCCAAAGGGCCAAGTGAGCTTTTCTCATCACTTACCGTCCGTCGTCCGTCGTACTTTCACAAAAATCTTCTCCTCTGAAACTACTGAACCAAATTTAACCAAACTTGGCCACAATCACCATTGGGGTATCTATAAATAAGAATATGTGGTATGAGTGCCAACGAGACAACTCTCCATCCAAGTCACAATGTTTAAAAAGTTAAAAATCATAGGTAAAAGTACGGCCTTCACATTGGAGCCTTGGATCACACTGAACAGCAAGCTATAAAGGACCCAAAAATGACTAGTGTAAAACAATTCAAAAGTTTATAAAATGTGTCCGATGACCCCGCCTGCCAACCAAGATAGCTGATATGGCTAAAAATAGAACATTGGGGGTAAAATGCAAGATTTGTCTATTATTTTGAAAAGCATTACAAATAGAGTAAATCTGACAAGGGCAAACATGTTCAGAATGTTGAGCTCTTATTGTTCATTGACGTCAAAACTGTCAGGCGACTTCTTACAGGAAAATTTTATCATTTTTTTTTTTTTTTCATTTTTGCCTTTTATCTTGAAAACTGTAATAGATAGAGAGAAACTATATGTTGTGAAAATGATCAGCAAGACATGATCTACAAATAAGTATCATGGTCGAAATCGTCAGTCGACTCCTAATTAGTGTTATTGCCCTTTGAAAACGATTTTTACCATTTTTTTGCGTTTTTGCCTAATATCTTAAAAATCATAATAGATAGATACTTACTTAAATAAGCAAAAATTATCAGCAGGACAAGATTTTACATTTCAGACAATATGGTGGAAATTTTCCGATGACTCCTTATTGGAGTTAATGCCCTTTAATGACAATTTTTACCATTTTTTTGTGTTTTGCCTTATATGATAAAAATTATAATAGATAAATAGAAACTTTAAATAACAAAAATGATCAGCAATGCACGATCCACAAACAAGTCAAAAATGACGATATAGTTAGTAGACTGTCGCTCTTCGTAGGAGTGAATGCCCTTAAATGAGGATTCTTTTACCCTCTTTTGTGTTTTGAGCAAAAAGTAAAGAAAATAGAGAGAAACTAAACAGACGAAATGATCAACAATACAAGATGAACAAAAAAGAAAATAGTAAATAATAATGAGAAGAAATACATAAAGGGGGTTTCCCATTATAAAGGAAGACCTTGATAATATAAATAATGGCATACCTTTATATCTACAACTTTCACAGATAAACCCAAACAAAGTTAATGGTTCTCTGGATACAATGATATAGATATTCAAAACAATATGTTAAGTTATTTCATCATATTCTTTTAGAAATGATTGCAGTGTCGAAAGTTAATATCTTATTCGTTTATCGTATTTAGTAAGTTAATAAGTATCTTTATTTATCCTGCAATCAGCCTTGTATTGTACAAATAACAGGTACACAAATAAAGTTTTGCTTTATTTGTACTTGCTAAATAAAGTCTTCTGTTACCCCACTTCCATGTTGAGCAAGCAGTAATGTGGATATTTCTTTTTACGTACCAGTTCATTTTGGGGCCTTCTTCGCGGTCCGCGTTTACACTTTGTTTCTTTGAAAAGTTAGAGACCATGATTTAGATTTTAACAAATAAAGCCTCAAGTGTTTGGAGTAAATTTCAGGATAAAAACAATATATACCTTGTCGGAAAATATAAAAATTTTTGTACTCGCTGCGAAACAGGAGAAAAGCTCAGCAAGCCTCGCTTTTCGTCCTGTTTCTAAAACTCATACAAATAAATTTTATATTTTCCGACAATATATATATATTATATATATTTATCGTATTAAGTAAGTAAATATTTTAAGAGGGCAGCACAGTAAGTAGCAATATAGCTAATCGCTGAGAACCTAAACAATAAAGATTAAAATCAAAATACACAAAAGATTAAAAACTACAATACACATATACAACAAGATTAAAACTACAATATGCAACAAAATCAAAACTACAATATACAACAAGATGCAAACAACAATATACAACAAGATTAAAATAACAATATACAACAAGATTAAAACAACAATATACAACAAGATTAAAACTTCAATACACAACAAGATGTAAACTACAATATACAACAATATTAAAACAACAATATACAACAAGATTAAAACTACAATATACAACAAGATTAAAATAACAATATACAACAATATACAACAAGATTAAAATAACAATATACAACAAGAATAAAACAACAATATACAACAAGATTAAAATAACAATATACAACAAGATTAAAACAACAATATACAACAAGATTAAAATAACAATATACAACAAGATTAAAACAACAATATACAACAAGATTAAAACTACAATACACAACAAGATGTAAACTACAATATACAACAATATTAAAACAACAATATACAACAAGATTAAAACAACAATATACAACAAGATTAAAACTACAATATACAAGATTAAAACAACAATATACAACAATATACAAGATTAAAATAACAATACACAACAAGATTAAAACAACAATATACAACAAGATTAAAACAACAATACACAACAATATACAACAAGATGTAAATTACAATATACAACAAGATCTAAACTACAATAAACAACAAGATTAAAACAACAATATACAACAAGATTAAAACTACAATATACAACAAGATTAAAACAACAATATACAACAAGATTAAAACAAGAATACAACAAGATTAAAACAAGAATACACAACAATATACAACAAGATTAAAACTACAATATACAACAAGATGTAAACTACAATATACAACAAGATTAAAACAACAATATACAACAATATACAACAAGATTAAAACAACAATACACAACAATATACAAGAAGATGTAAATTACAATATACAACAAGATGTTAACTACAATATACAACAAACAACAAGATTAAAATAACAATAAACAACAATATACAACAAGATTAAAACAACAATACACAACAATATACAACAAGATGTAAATTACAATATACAAGATGTAAACTACAATAAACAACAAGATTAAAACAACAATATACAACAATATACAACAAGATTAAAACAACAATACACAACAATATACAACAAGATGTAAATTACAATATACAACAAGATCTAAACTACAATAAACAACAAGATTAAAACAACAATATACAACAAGATTAAAACTACAATATACAACAAGATTAAAACAACAATATACAACAAGATTAAAACAACAATACACAACAATATACAACAAGATTAAAACTACAATATACAACAAGATGCAAACTACAATATACAACAAGATTAAAACAACAATATACAACAAGATTAAAACAACAATACACAACAATATACAACAAGATGTAAATTACAATATACAACAAGATGTTAACTACAATATACAACAAACAACAAGATTAAAATAACAATACACAACACTATACAACAAGATTAAAACAACAATACACAACAATATACAACAAGATGTAAATTACAATATACAAGATGTAAACTACAATAAACAACAAGATTAAAACAACAATATACAACAATATACAACAAGATTAAAACAACAATATACAACAAGATTAAAACAACAATACACAACAATATACAACAAGATGTAAATTACAATATACAACAAGATCTAAACTACAATAAACAACAAGATTAAAACAACAATATACAACAAGATTAAAACAACAATATACAACAAGATTAAAACAACAATACACAACAATATACAAGATTAAAACTACAATATACAACAAGATGTAAACTACAATATACAACAAGATAAAAACAACAATATACAACAATATACAACAAGATTAAAACAACAATACACAACAATATACAACAAGATGTAAATTACAATATACAACAAGATGTTAACTACAATATACAACAAACAACAAGATTAAAATAACAATACACAACAATATACAACAAGATTAAAACAACAATACACAACAATATACAACAAGATGTAAATTACAATATACAAGATGTAAACTACAATAAACAACAAGATTAAAACAACAATATACAACAATATACAACAAGATTAAAACAAAAATATACAAAATATACAACAAGATTAAAACAACAATACACAACAATATACAACAAGATGTAAATTAAGATATACAAGTTGTAAACTACAATAAACAACAAGATTAAAACAACAATATACAACAAGATTAAAACAACAATACACAACAATATACAACAAGATGTAAATTACAATATACAACAAGATGTAAACTACAATATACAACAAACAACAAGATTAAAATAACAATACACAACCATATACAACAAGGTGTAAATTACAATATACAACAAGATGTTAACTACAATATACAACAAACAACAAGATTAAAATAACAATACACAACAGTATACAACAAGATGTAAATTACAATATACAACAAGATATAAACCACAATATACAACAAAATTAAAATAACAATACACAACAATATACAACAAGAAGTAAACTACAATATACAACAAGATTAAAACAACAACATACAACAATATACAACAAGATTAAAACTACAATATACAACAAGATTAAAATAACAATATACAACAAAATACAACAAGATTAAAACTACAATATACAAGATTAAAACAACAATATACAAGATTAAAATAACAATACACAACAAGATTAAAACAACAATATACAACAAGATTAAAACAACAATACACAACAATATACAACAAGATGTAAATTACAATATACAACAAGATCTAAACTACAATAAACAACAAGATTAAAACAACAATATACAACAAGATTAAAACTACAATATACAACAAGATTAAAACAACAATATACAACAAGATTAAAACAACAATACACAACAATATACAACAAGATTAAAACTACAATATACAACAAGATGTAAACTACAATATACAACAAGATTAAAACAACAATATACAACAATATACAACAAGATTAAAACAACAATACACAACAATATACAACAAGATGTAAATTACAATATACAACAAGATGTTAACTACAATATACAACAAACAACAAGATTAAAATAACAATACACAACAATATACAACAAGATTAAAACAACAATACACAACAATATACAACAAGATGTAAATTACAATATACAAGATGTAAACTACAATAAACAACAAGATTAAAACAACAATATACAACAATATACAACAAGATTAAAACAACAATATACAACAATATACAACAAGATTAAAACAACAATATACAACAATATACAACAAGATTAAAACAACAATATACAACAAGATTAAAACAACAATACACAACAATATACAACAAGATGTAAATTACAATATACAACAAGATCTAAACTACAATAAACAACAAGATTAAAACAACAATATACAACAAGATTAAAACTACAATATACAACAAGATTAAAACAACAATATACAACAAGATTAAAACAACAATACACAACAATATACAAGATTAAAACTACAATATACAACAAGATGTAAACTACAATATACAACAAGATTAAAACAACAATATACAACAATATACAACAAGATTAAAACAACAATACACAACAATATACAACAAGATGTAAATTACAATATACAACAAGATGTTAACTACAATATACAACAAACAACAAGATTAAAATAACAATACACAACAATATACAACAAGATTAAAACAACAATACACAACAATATACAACAAGATGTAAATTACAATATACAAGATGTAAACTACAATAAACAACAAGATTAAAACAACAATATACAACAATATACAACAAGATTAAAACAAAAATATACAAAAATATACAACAAGATTAAAACAACAATACACAACAATATACAACAAGATGTAAATTAAGATATACAAGTTGTAAACTACAATAAACAACAAGATTAAAACAACAATATACAACAAGATTAAAACAACAATACACAACAATATACAACAAGATGTAAATTACAATATACAACAAGATGTAAACTACAATATACAACAAACAACAAGATTAAAATAACAATACACAACAATATACAACAAGGTGTAAATTACAATATACAACAAGATGTAAACTACAATATACAACAAACAACAAGATTAAAATAACAATACACAACAATATACAACAAGATGTAAATTACAATATACAACAAGATATAAACCACAATATACAACAAAATTAAAATAACAATACACAACAATATACAACAAGAAGTAAACTACAATATACAACAAGATTAAAACAACAACATACAACAATATACAACAAGATGAAAACAACAATACACAACAATATACAACAAGATGTAAATTACAATATACAACAAGATGTAAACTACAATAAACAACAAGATTAAAACAACAATATACAACAAGATTAAAACTACAATATACAACAAGATTAAAACAACAATACACAATGAGATTAAAACTACAATACACAACGAGATTAGAATTTCAATATACAACAAGATGTAAACTACAATACACAACAAGATCAAATTACAATATGCAACAAGAGTAAAACAACAATATACAACAAGATTAAGACTACAATACACAACAAGATTAGAATTACAATATACAACAAGATTAAAACTACAAAATACAAGATTAGAACAGCAATATACAACAAGATTTAAACTACAATATACAACAAGATTAAAACTACACTATACAACAATATACAACAAGATTTAAACTACAACATACAACAAGATTAAAACTACAATATACAATAAGATTAAAACTACAATATGCAACAAGATTAAAACAACAATATACAACAAAATGTAAACTACAATATACAACAAGATCAAAACAACAATCTACAACAATAAACAACAAGATTAAGCTATAATATACAACAAGATTAAAACAACAATATACAACAAGATTAAAACTACAACACACAAAAGATATTAATTACAATATACAACAAGATTAAAACTTTAATATACAATAAGATTTAAACTACAATATGCAACAAGATTAAAACAACAATATACAACAAGATTAAAACAACAATATACAACAAGATTTAAACTACAATAAACAACAAGATTAAAACTACAATATACAACAATATTAAAACTAGTCAAAACTACAATATACAAAAGATTAAAACTGCAATATACTACAAGATTTAAACTACAATAAACAACAAGATTAAAACTACAATATTCAACAAAATTAAAACTAATAAAAACTACAATATACAACAAGATTAAAACTACAATATACAAGATTAAAATAACAATACACAACAAGATTAAAACAACAATATACAACAAGATTAAAACAACAATACACAACAATATACAACAAGATGTAAATTACAATATACAACAAGATCTAAACTACAATAAACAACAAGATTAAAACAACAATATACAACAAGATTAAAACTACAATATACAACAAGATTAAAACAACAATATACAACAAGATTAAAACAACAATACACAACAATATACAACAAGATTAAAACTACAATATACAACAAGATGTAAACTACAATATACAACAAGATTAAAACAACAATATACAACAATATACAACAAGATTAAAACAACAATACACAACAATATACAACAAGATGTAAATTACAATATACAACAAGATGTTAACTACAATATACAACAAACAACAAGATTAAAATAACAATACACAACAATATACAACAAGATTAAAATAACAATATACAACAATATACAACAAGATTAAAACTACAATATACAAGATTAAAACAACAATATACAAGATTAAAATAACAATACACAACAAGATTAAAACAACAATATACAACAAGATTAAAACAACAATACACAACAATATACAACAAGATGTAAATTACAATATACAACAAGATCTAAACTACAATAAACAACAAGATTAAAACAACAATATACAACAAGATTAAAACTACAATATACAACAAGATTAAAACAACAATATACAACAAGATTAAAACAACAATACACAACAATATACAACAAGATTAAAACTACAATATACAACAAGATGTAAACTACAATATACAACAAGATTAAAACAACAATATACAACAATATACAACAAGATTAAAACAACAATACACAACAATATACAACAAGATGTAAATTACAATATACAACAAGATGTTAACTACAATATACAACAAACAACAAGATTAAAATAACAATACACAACAATATACAACAAGATTAAAACAACAATATACAACAAGATGTAAATTACAATATACAAGATGTAAACTACAATAAACAACAAGATTAAAACAACAATATACAACAATATACAACAAGATTAAAACAACAATATACAACAATATACAACAAGATTAAAACAACAATATACAACAAGATTAAAACAACAATACACAACAATATACAACAAGATGTAAATTACAATATACAACAAGATCTAAACTACAATAAACAACAAGATTAAAACAACAATATACAACAAGATTAAAACTACAATATACAACAAGATTAAAACAACAATATACAACAAGATTAAAACAACAATACACAACAATATACAAGATTAAAACTACAATATACAACAAGATGTAAACTACAATATACAACAAGATTAAAACAACAATATACAACAATATACAACAAGATTAAAACAACAATATACAACAATATACAACAAGATTAAAACAACAATACACAACAATATACAACAAGATGTAAATTACAATATACAACAAGATGTTAACTACAATATACAACAAACAACAAGATTAAAATAACAATACACAACAATATACAACAAGATTAAAACAACAATACACAACAATATACAACAAGATGTAAATTACAATATACAAGATGTAAACTACAATAAACAACAAGATTAAAACAACAATATACAACAATATACAACAAGATTAAAACAAAATATACAAAAATATACAACAAGATTAAAACAACAATACACAACAATATACAACAAGATGTAAATTAAGATATACAAGTTGTAAACTACAATAAACAACAAGATTAAAACAACAATATACAACAAGATTAAAACAACAATACACAACAATATACAACAAGATGTAAATTACAATATACAACAAGATGTAAACTACAATATACAACAAACAACAAGATTAAAATAACAATACACAACAATATACAACAAGGTGTAAATTTCAATATACAACAAGATGTAAACTACAATATACAACAAACAACAAGATTAAAATAACAATACACAACAATATACAACAAGATGTAAATTACAATATACAACAAGATATAAACCACAATATACAACAAAATTAAAATAACAATACACAACAATATACAACAAGAAGTAAACTACAATATACAACAAGATTAAAACAACAACATACAACAATATACAACAAGATGAAAACAACAATACACAACAATATACAACAAGATGTAAATTACAATATACAACAAGATGTAAACTACAATAAACAACAAGATTAAAACAACAATATACAACAAGATTAAAACTACAATATACAACAAGATTAAAACAACAATACACAATGAGATTAAAACAACAATACACAACGAGATTAGAATTTCAATATACAACAAGATGTAAACTACAATACACAACAAGATCAGAATTACAATATGCAACAAGAGTAAAACAACAATATACAACAAGATTAAGACTACAATACACAACAAGATTAGAATTACAATATACAACAAGATTAAAACTACAAAATACAAGATTAGAACTGCAATATACAACAAGATTTAAACTACAACATACAACAAGATTAAAACTACAATATACAATAAGATTAAAACTACAATATGCAACAAGATTAAAACAACAATATACAACAAAATGTAAACTACAATATACAACAAGATCAAAACAACAATCTACAACAATAAACAACAAGATTAAGCTATAATATACAACAAGATTAAAACAACAATATACAACAAGATTAAAACTACAACACACAAAAAGATATTAATTACAATATACAACAAGATTAAAACTTTAATATACAATAAGATTTAAACTACAATATGCAACAAGATTAAAACAACAATATACAACAAGATTAAAACAACAATATACAACAAGATTTAAACTACAATAAACAACAAGATTAAAACTACAATATACAACAATATTAAAACTAGTCAAAACTACAATATACAAAAGATTAAAACTGCAATATACTACAAGATTTAAACTACAATAAACAACAAGATTAAAACTACAATATTCAACAAAATTAAAACTAATAAAAACTACAATATACAACAAGATTAAAACTACAATATACAAGATTAAAATAACAATACACAACAAGATTAAAACAACAATATACAACAAGATTAAAACAACAATACACAACAATATACAACAAGATGTAAATTACAATATACAACAAGATTAAAACTACAATATACAACAAGATTAAAACAACAATATACAACAAGATTAAAACAACAATACACAACAATATACAACAAGATGAAAACTACAATATACAACAAGATGTAAACTACAATATACAACAAGATTAAAACAACAATATACAACAATATACAACAAGATTAAAACAACAATACACAATAATATACAACAAGATGTAAATTACAATATACAACAAGATGTTAACTACAATATACAACAAACAACAAGATTAAAATAACAATACACAACAATATACAACAAGATTAAAACAACAATACACAACAATATACAACAAGATGTAAATTACAATATACAAGATGTAAACTACAATATACAACAAGATTAAAATAACAATATACAACAATATACAACAAGATTAAAACTACAATATACAAGATTAAAACAACAATATACAAGATTAAAATAACAATACACAACAAGATTAAAACAACAATATACAACAAGATTAAAACAACAATACACAACAATATACAACAAGATGTAAATTACAATATACAACAAGATCTAAACTACAATAAACAACAAGATTAAAACAACAATATACAACAAGATTAAAACTACAATATACAACAAGATTAAAACAACAATATACAACAAGATTAAAACAACAATACACAACAATATACAACAAGATTAAAACTACAATATACAACAAGATCTAAACTACAATATACAACAAGATTAAAACAACAATATACAACAATATACAACAAGATTAAAACAACAATACACAACAATATACAACAAGATGTAAATTACAATATACAACAAGATGTTAACTACAATATACAACAAACAACAAGATTAAAATAACAATACACAACAATATACAACAAGATTAAAACAACAATACACAACAATATACAACAAGATGTAAATTACAATATACAAGATGTAAACTACAATAAACAACAAGATTAAAACAACAATATACAACAATATACAACAAGATTAAAACAACAATATACAACAAGATTAAAACAACAATACACAACAATATACAACAAGATGTAAATTACAATATACAACAAGATCTAAACTACAATAAACAACAAGATTAAAACAACAATATACAACAAGATTAAAACTACAATATACAACAAGATTAAAACAACAATATACAACAAGATTAAAACAACAATACACAACAATATACAAGATTAAAACTACAATATACAACAAGATGTAAACTACAATATACAACAAGATTAAAACAACAATATACAACAATATACAACAAGATTAAAACAACAATACACAACAATATACAACAAGATGTAAATTACAATATACAACAAGATGTTAACTACAATATACAACAAACAACAAGATTAAAATAACAATACACAACAATATACAACAAGATTAAAACAACAATACACAACAATATACAACAAGATGTAAATTACAATATACAAGATGTAAACTACAATATACAACAAAATTAAAATAACAATACACAACAATATACAACAAGAAGTAAACTACAATATACAACAAGATTAAAACAACAACATACAACAATATACAACAAGATGAAAACAACAATACACAACAATATACAACAAGATGTAAATTACAATATACAACAAGATGTAAACTACAATAAACAACAAGATTAAAACAACAATATACAACAAGATTAAAACTACAATATACAACAAGATTAAAACAACAATACACAATGAGATTAAAACTACAATACACAACGAGATTAGAATTTCAATATACAACAAGATGTAAACTACAATACACAACAAGATCAGAATTACAATATGCAACAAGAGTAAAACAACAATATACAACAAGATTAAGACTACAATACACAACAAGATTAGAATTACAATATACAACAAGATTAAAACTACAAAATACAAGATTAGAACTGCAATATACAACAAGATTTAAACTACAATATACAACAAGATTAAAACTACACTATACAACAATATACAACAAGATTTAAACTACAAGATACAACAAGATTAAAACTACAATATACAATAAGATTAAAACTACAATATGCAACAAGATTAAAACAACAATATACAACAAAATGTAAACTACAATATACAACAAGATCAAAACAACAATCTACAACAATAAACAACAAGATTAAGCTATAATATACAACAAGATTAAAACAACAATATACAACAAGATTAAAACTACAACACACAAAAAGATATTAATTACAATATACAACAAGATTAAAACTTTAATATACAATAAGATTTAAACTACAATATGCAACAAGATTAAAACAACAATATACAACAAGATTAAAACAACAATATACAACAAGATGTAAATTACAATATACAACAAGATGTAAACTACAATATACAACAAACAACAAGATTAAAATAACAATACACAACAATATACAACAAGGTGTAAATTACAATATACAACAAGATGTAAACTACAATATACAACAAACAACAAGATTAAAATAACAATACACAACAATATACAACAAGATGTAAATTACAATATACAACAAGATATAAACCACAATATACAACAAAATTAAAATAACAATACACAACAATATACAACAAGAAGTAAACTACAATATACAACAAGATTAAAACAACAACATACAACAATATACAACAAGATGAAAACAACAATACACAACAATATACAACAAGATGTAAATTACAATATACAACAAGATGTAAACTACAATAAACAACAAGATTAAAACAACAATATACAACAAGATTAAAACTACAATATACAACAAGATTAAAACAACAATACACAATGAGATTAAAACAACAATACACAACGAGATTAGAATTTCAATATACAACAAGATGTAAACTACAATACACAACAAGATCAGAATTACAATATGCAACAAGAGTAAAACAACAATATACAACAAGATTAAGACTACAATACACAACAAGATTAGAATTACAATATACAACAAGATTAAAACTACAAAATACAAGATTAGAACTGCAATATACAACAAGATTTAAACTACAACATACAACAAGATTAAAACTACAATATACAATAAGATTAAAACTACAATATGCAACAAGATTAAAACAACAATATACAACAAAATGTAAACTACAATATACAACAAGATCAAAACAACAATCTACAACAATAAACAACAAGATTAAGCTATAATATACAACAAGATTAAAACAACAATATACAACAAGATTAAAACTACAACACACAAAAAGATATTAATTACAATATACAACAAGATTAAAACTTTAATATACAATAAGATTTAAACTACAATATGCAACAAGATTAAAACAACAATATACAACAAGATTAAAACAACAATATACAACAAGATTTAAACTACAATAAACAACAAGATTAAAACTACAATATACAACAATATTAAAACTAGTCAAAACTACAATATACAAAAGATTAAAACTGCAATATACTACAAGATTTAAACTACAATAAACAACAAGATTAAAACTACAATATTCAACAAAATTAAAACTAATAAAAACTACAATATACAACAAGATTAAAACTACAATATACAAGATTAAAATAACAATACACAACAAGATTAAAACAACAATATACAACAAGATTAAAACAACAATACACAACAATATACAACAAGATGTAAATTACAATATACAACAAGATTAAAACTACAATATACAACAAGATTAAAACAACAATATACAACAAGATTAAAACAACAATACACAACAATATACAACAAGATGAAAACTACAATATACAACAAGATGTAAACTACAATATACAACAAGATTAAAACAACAATATACAACAATATACAACAAGATTAAAACAACAATACACAATAATATACAACAAGATGTAAATTACAATATACAACAAGATGTTAACTACAATATACAACAAACAACAAGATTAAAATAACAATACACAACAATATACAACAAGATTAAAACAACAATACACAACAATATACAACAAGATGTAAATTACAATATACAAGATGTAAACTACAATATACAACAAGATTAAAATAACAATATACAACAATATACAACAAGATTAAAACTACAATATACAAGATTAAAACAACAATATACAAGATTAAAATAACAATACACAACAAGATTAAAACAACAATATACAACAAGATTAAAACAACAATACACAACAATATACAACAAGATGTAAATTACAATATACAACAAGATCTAAACTACAATAAACAACAAGATTAAAACAACAATATACAACAAGATTAAAACTACAATATACAACAAGATTAAAACAACAATATACAACAAGATTAAAACAACAATACACAACAATATACAACAAGATTAAAACTACAATATACAACAAGATCTAAACTACAATATACAACAAGATTAAAACAACAATATACAACAATATACAACAAGATTAAAACAACAATACACAACAATATACAACAAGATGTAAATTACAATATACAACAAGATGTTAACTACAATATACAACAAACAACAAGATTAAAATAACAATACACAACAATATACAACAAGATTAAAACAACAATACACAACAATATACAACAAGATGTAAATTACAATATACAAGATGTAAACTACAATAAACAACAAGATTAAAACAACAATATACAACAATATACAACAAGATTAAAACAACAATATACAACAAGATTAAAACAACAATACACAACAATATACAACAAGATGTAAATTACAATATACAACAAGATCTAAACTACAATAAACAACAAGATTAAAACAACAATATACAACAAGATTAAAACTACAATATACAACAAGATTAAAACAACAATATACAACAAGATTAAAACAACAATACACAACAATATACAAGATTAAAACTACAATATACAACAAGATGTAAACTACAATATACAACAAGATTAAAACAACAATATACAACAATATACAACAAGATTAAAACAACAATACACAACAATATACAACAAGATGTAAATTACAATATACAACAAGATGTTAACTACAATATACAACAAACAACAAGATTAAAATAACAATACACAACAATATACAACAAGATTAAAACAACAATACACAACAATATACAACAAGATGTAAATTACAATATACAAGATGTAAACTACAATATACAACAAAATTAAAATAACAATACACAACAATATACAACAAGAAGTAAACTACAATATACAACAAGATTAAAACAACAACATACAACAATATACAACAAGATGAAAACAACAATACACAACAATATACAACAAGATGTAAATTACAATATACAACAAGATGTAAACTACAATAAACAACAAGATTAAAACAACAATATACAACAAGATTAAAACTACAATATACAACAAGATTAAAACAACAATACACAATGAGATTAAAACTACAATACACAACGAGATTAGAATTTCAATATACAACAAGATGTAAACTACAATACACAACAAGATCAGAATTACAATATGCAACAAGAGTAAAACAACAATATACAACAAGATTAAGACTACAATACACAACAAGATTAGAATTACAATATACAACAAGATTAAAACTACAAAATACAAGATTAGAACTGCAATATACAACAAGATTTAAACTACAATATACAACAAGATTAAAACTACACTATACAACAATATACAACAAGATTTAAACTACAAGATACAACAAGATTAAAACTACAATATACAATAAGATTAAAACTACAATATGCAACAAGATTAAAACAACAATATACAACAAAATGTAAACTACAATATACAACAAGATCAAAACAACAATCTACAACAATAAACAACAAGATTAAGCTATAATATACAACAAGATTAAAACAACAATATACAACAAGATTAAAACTACAACACACAAAAGATATTAATTACAATATACAACAAGATTAAAACTTTAATATACAATAAGATTTAAACTACAATATGCAACAAGATTAAAACAACAATATACAACAAGATTAAAACAACAATATACAACAAGATTTAAACTACAATAAACAACAAGATTAAAACTACAATATACAACAATATTAAAACTAGTCAAAACTACAATATACAAAAGATTAAAACTGCAATATACTACAAGATTTAAACTACAATAAACTACAAGTTTAAAACTACAATATTCAACAAAATTAAAACTAATAAAACTACAATATACAACAAGATTAAAACTACAATATACAACAAGATTTAAACTGCAATTTACAACAAGATTAAAACTACAATACACAACAAGATGTAAATTACAATATACAACAAGATTAAAACAACAATATACAACAAGATTAAACTTACAATATACAACAAGATTAAAATAACAATATAGAACAAGATTTAAATTACAATATACAACAAGATTAAAATTACAATATACAACAAGATTAAAACAACAATATACAACAAGATGTAAATTACAATATACAACAAGATTTAAACAACAATATACAACAAGATTAAACTTACAATATACAACAAGATTAAAATAACAATATAGAACAAGATTTAAATTACAATATACAACAAGATTAAAATTACAATATACAACAAGATTAAAACAACAATATACAACAAGATGTAAATTACAATATACAACAAGATTTAAACAACAATATACAACAAGATTAAACTTACAATATACAACAAGATTAAAATAACAATATAGAACAAGATTTAAATTACAATATACAACAAGATGAAAACTACAATAAACAACAAGATTAAAACAACAATATACAACAAGATTTAAACAACAATATACAACAATATGTAAATTACAATATACAAAAGATTTAAACAACAATATACAACAAGATTTAAACAACAATACACAACAAGATTTAAACAACAATATACAAGATTTAAACAACAATATACAACAAGATTTAAACTACAATACACAACAATATACAACAAGATTAAAATAACAATATACAACAAGATTGAAATAACAATATAGAACAAGATTAAAACTACAATATTACAACAAGATATGCAATAGGATTAAAACAACCTCATCAAAAGTCAATAATTGTAGAATGTATGATTGTACGAATCTACACTATATAGATATAGGAAGATGTAGTGTGAGTGCCAATGAGACAACTCTCCATCCAAATAACAATTTATAAAAGTAAACCATTATAGGTCAATGTACGGCCTTCAACACGGAGCCTTGGCTCACACCGAACAACAAGCTATAAAGGGCCCCAAAATTACTAGTGTAAAACCATTCAAACGGGAAAACCAACGGTCTAGTCTATATAAAAAGCGAGAAACGAGAAACACGTATAAATTACATAAACAAACGACAACTACTGTACATCAGATTCCTGACTTAGGACAGGTGCAAACATTTGCAGCGGGATTAAACGTTTTAATGGTACCAAACCTTCTCCCTTTTTCTGAAACAATAGTATAACATCACAACATAGAAAAATATAGTCAGTTTCTATATACAATTGTATTTGGACTCTGCTCGAAACAGGATAGAATTGATCGACAGAGCCTAGCATTCAACCTGTTTCTAAGCCTTGTACATATACATTTTATATTTTGAGACAATTTACAGATATTCTATATTTAAAAAGAACCTTCTGGTTTTGAAGAGGGGCTAAGGGACAATTGGAATGAATAACCCAAGATGACACATAGCGTCCTAAACTAAGGTAGGATGAATATGTAAAGGTCCAGTGTAATCTGACAGGACAGTTTCCATAATCGTTATTGTAGAAATTTATCATAAAGCAGATTTGTACTAATATCAATTAACGAATACGATAAACTTTAATAAAGAAAGAATAGAACAAAAAGATTTTTCGGGCACTTTGACGGAATTGTTTATAAAACGCCCTTAAATGGATCACCACCCTTTATCTATGTCATATTTATAATGATAATATAACTGAAACCCAAATGAAAGTATCAGAAAATAGACAAAGAAAACTCCTTTTCCCCCAAATAAAATATCCCACTTACAGACAAACAACAGCTGATACTGCAACTACGTCATAGCTTTTTTGAAAGGTGAAACTTGTAATTTATTAATCAACGATCAAAATTTGTAAGGTCGACCTATATTTAATGTAAAGAACTCCCAGAGTAAATATTGTTAAAACAAGGTTACTATGAACACACTTGTAGCACTCTCACTTTTTATTTCACACTATTTTACAGAAATTATTTATAAATAAATCGATTACACGTATGGACAAACAAAATGATAAGATTGTATAATCAATATGGCGGATGGAATACAGTCAGAGATTTTAATATCGATTAACTTAAGTTGACATCGTAAACTGATGCCATTCTACCACGCAGACTCAACAGAGATGAATAGTACCTTCATTAGTGTGTCATTTTACAGTATGTCATAGTTAATATATATAAGGTAAGGAAATCTATATTATATATCTGGGTTTTCATTAAAACATATGACAAGAATATAATACTATATATAATTCCTATTCATAGTACCTTTAATTAACGACCCCGAGTGACAGGGAATAACTGTCATCATATATATATCGGTGTATATTAATCAGTTGCCAAATTCTATATTTAGAGTAACCTGTTGTTATCAGGTTGTTTGAAAATTGTATTTATCAAAACTTTTTTAATTTTCAGGGGGGAAAAAATGTGATTAGAATATATCATATATTTAGAGTAACCTGTTGCTTTCAGGTTGTTTAAAAATTATGTTTATCGAAATACTTTTTAATTCCAGAAAGAAAAACGTTTATTATACTGAATATCATCATATGAATATTTTTTTTTTGTAAAAACTCTAGCTAAAAGCATTTCCTGTGAAATGTTTAATCGATTTGTATGGTAAAGTAGATTAGTATTGTAGCTTGATTGCTTAATTTATAAGGGAGCTATTGAATTGATTGGTACATAAAAATAGAGATGTCACCATGCTACTGTGAGGTTTGAGATAATATGGTTGTGGCTTGTTGTAACAGAGCAACTGCAGCTTGATGCGGTCAGATATGTAACATTTTACTATAAAAATAAAAAGATGTGTTATGATTGCCATTGATACAACTTTCAACCAGAGACCAAATGACGTAAAAATTAGCAATTATAGGTCACCGTTCGACCTTCAACAATGAGCAAAACTCATATCGCATAGCAATCTATAACTGAGTTAAGGCTATAACATTAAAACAATTCAAACGAGATAACCAAATGCAAGTTATTTTGTATACCATTGTTACTCCAAATTTAATGTACATACTAGTAAAATGGTTTGTTTCGTCTTTCAGCTTCTCAATGCCAAAAGAATGTCGTGTAGATTAAACCTTGAATAAAGATGTCAATACGTCAATGTTAATAAAGCAGTAAAATGCCTATCGTCAAAATACTACTCAATACAAGTCGTCCAGAGCTGTTTGGTAATAATACTATTTATGAACTTCATCATAATACTAAATATAAAGACAGTGAATTGAATGAGTTGTTGTACGTTGTCATAGTGATAATGTTTTATGCTACTGCATTGATGGTGATGATCGCTACACAAATAAGAAAACAAAGACGAGAAGGACAGGATGCGGAATATTATGACGAGTACTTAGAGCGTAATAGAAATATAAAAGACAGATTTGGAAAACAGCCATTATTAGCGCAGCCGCATAAAAATGACGGGAGGGGTACCAGTACGAATGGTGCAGGGCTAGAGATAATATCAGATGAAAATGAACAGCACCAAGGTCCATCAAAATGTTGAAATTGTCGGGTTGTCGGAAATTGTTATTTGGTGATATCTTAGTTGTATTATGTTATATTTTTGTATCTCTTTTATTTTTGTGAAATATAATTTTAAGATTAAAATCAATGTTTTTTTTTAAATATTTTAAATCAATTATATAAATCTGTTTTTTTTTAAGAAATTTAATTTCCCCTTGAAACATGTTTTCATACACAAATTGTTTCGCTCAGATCTGCATCAAACACACTCTAGAACAATAGTTATTCATGATAAAGACCTGTAAAACACACCGGTTACATAAATACCTAAACGAACAGCTGCAATCCCTATATACAGCTTCACACCGAAAGAGGAGAGAACCTTTATCTAATGAAAATTACGTAATGAAAATAAATTTCTAAGAGAGAATGAACAGAAGCTAGCACGATTCTTTAACTACAATACAGATGATTTCCTGTCACAAAATAATTCAAACTACAATAAGGAGACATGGTATCATTGTCAATGAGCCAACTATCCACCAGAGTCCGAATGACTTATGTGTAGGTAACTATAGGTAAACGTATGGCCTTCAACAATGAGCAAAATCAATACCGTATAGTTAGCTATATGAGGTACCGACATGGCAAAATGTAAAACAATTCAAACGAGAAACTTGACAGACAGCAACAAACGACAACCACTGGATTACAGGCTCCTGACTTTGGGACAGGCAGGTTAAACATAATTGCGAGAGCTCAACCCTTCCCTCATCTAGGACAGTGGTGTTACAGCACAACAACCCTTCCCTCAACTAGGAGTGTGGTGGGTGTTACAGCACAACAACCCTTCCCTCATCTAGGAGTGTAGTGGGTGTTACAGCACAACAACCCTTCCCTCATCTAGGACAGTGGTATTACAGCACAACAACCCTTCCCTCATCTAGGACAGTGGTGTTACAGCACAACAACCCTTCCCTCATCTAGGAGTGTGGTGGGTGTTACAGCACAACAACCCCTCCCTCATCTAGGAGTGTGGTGGGTGTTACAGCACAATAAAAGAACAGCACCAAATTGGTACACGCCACAAAAAAAAAAAAAAAAAACAACAAGCAAAAAGATAAAAATATACAAAGCACCTATATAAGAGTACTCGAAGTTACTGTAAACTAGTCAAAAGCCAATTACAACTAATAAATAGATCATATTTGTCCCAGACTAAAGTATCAATCAGTATACATGAAACAGATTTAGGAAAGGACGTCTTGTTTTTTGGTAGTTTATACACCACTAAAGTATCAATCAGTATACATGAAACGGATTTAGGAAAGCACGTCTTGTTTTTGGTAGTTTATACACCACTAAAGTATCAATCAGTATACATGAAACGGATTTAGGAAAGGACGTCTTGTTTTTGGTAGTTGGACGTCTTGGTTTTGGTAGACACCACAATGCATACAAATACACTATCGAACAATTAAATTACAAACGGGATTTGGGTTGTCATTTTAAGATTTGGTTTGTTTGTTGTCATAATAAGATTCAATTGTTTGTTGTCATATTGAGATTTGGTTTTGTGTTGTCATTTTAATATTTGGTGGGTCTGTTGTCTTTTTAAGATTAAGTTTGATTGTTGTCATACTAAGATTGAGTTGTTGTCAAATCAAAATTTGTTTGTTTGTTGTAATGTTAAGATTTTGTTGTATGTTGTTATATATGAATTTGGTTGTATGTTGTTATATTAGGATTTGGTAGTTTTTTGTCGTATTAAGATTTGGTTTTTGTGTTGTCATATTAGGATTTTAGGATTTTATTTGTTTGTCGTTATATTCAAATTTAATTGTTTGATGTCATATTCAGATTTGATTGTTTGTGGTTATATTAAGATTATGTTGTTTGTTGTTATATAAAGATTATGTTGTTTGTTGTCATATTAAGTATTTGGTATGTTTGTTGCCATATTAAGATTTGGTTGTTTGTTGTCATATTAATATTTGGTTGTTTGTTTTCATATTAAGATTCTGTTGTGTGTTGCCATATTAAGATTTGATCGTTTGTTGACATTTTAAGATTTGGTCGTTTGTTGACATTTTAAGATTTGGTCGTTTGTTGTCATATATAGATTTGGTTGTTTGTTGACATATAAAGATTTGGTTAGTGTGTTGCTATATTAAGATTCGGTTGTTTGTTGCCATATTAAGATTGTGTTGTTTGTTGTCATATTAAGATTCAGTTGTTTGTTGTCATATTAAGATTCGGCTGTTGTAATCATATTTAGATTCGGCTGTTTGTTGTCATATTAAGATTCGGTTGTTTGATGTCATATTAAGATTCAGTTGTTTGTTGTCATATTAAGATTTGATCGTTTGTTGACATTTTAAGATTTGGTCGTTTGTTGTCATATATAGATTTGGTTGTTTGTTGACATATAAAGATTTGGTTTGTGTGTTGCTATATTAAGATTCGGTTGTTTGTTGTCATATTAAGATTGTGTTGTTTGTTGTCATATTAAGATTCAGTTGTTTGTTGTCATATTAAGATTCGGCTGTTGTAGTCATATTTAGATTCGGCTGTTTGTTGTCATATTAAGATTCGGTTGTTTGATGTCATATTAAGATTCGTTGTTTGTTGTCATATTAAGATTCGGTTGTTTGTTGTCATATTAAGATTCGTCTGTTTGTTGTCATATTAAGATTCGGCTGTTTGTTGTCATATTAAGATTCGGCTGTTTGTTGTCAAATTAAGATTCGGCTGTTTGTTGCCATATTAAGATTCGGCTGTTTTTTGTGATATTAAGTTTCGGTTGCTTGTGGTCATATTAAGATTTGATTTTGTGTTGTCATATTAAGATTCGGCTGTTTGTTGCCATATTAAGATCGACTGTTTGTTGTCATATTAAAATTCGGCTGTTTGTTGCCATATTAAGATTCGGTTGCTTGTGGTCATACTAAGATTTGGTTTTTGTGTTGTCATATTAAAATTCGGCTGTTTGTTGCCATATTAAGATTCGGCTGTTTGTTGTCATATTATAATTGTGTTGTTTGTTGTCATATTAAGATTCGGCTGTTTGTTGTCATATTAAGATTCGGTTGTTTGTTGTAAAACAACAAAGGGTAGTATGTCAAATCTGACTACATTTAACGGTAGTACGTCATGTCTGACAACAGCAAACGGCAGATCGTCATATCTGGTTAGAACAAACGGAAGTACGTGATGTCTGACTACAACAAACGGTAGTACGTCATGTCTGACTACAACAAACGGTAGCACGTCATGCCTGACTACAAAAACGGTAGCACGTCATGCCTGACTACAACAAACGGTTGTATACGTCTTTTCATAGTAGGATAAATGGTAGTACGTCGTATCTGACTTCAACAAACGGTAGTACGTCATGTCTGATTACAACAAACGAAAGTATGTCATATCAGACTACAACAAACGGTAGTACGTCATATCTGACTACAACAATCGGTAGTACGTCATATCTGACTACAACAAACGGTAGCAAGTCATATCTGACTACAACAAATGGTAGTACGTCATATCTGACTACAACAATCGGTAGTACGTCATATGTGACTACAATTAACGGTAGCACGTTTTGTCAGACGAACAAACGGTCGTACGTCATGAGAGACAGGATCAAACGGAACAGATCTGTTTAGCAATTGAAAAAAAAACGCACAATCATAAGTGACAACGTAAGGAAAATACATGTGGACACATACCAAATACAGTAGTTTTATGACTATTGTGTAAATATAGATATAAGATCATGTGGTATGATTGCCAATGAGATAACATTCCACCAGATACCAAATAACGTAGATCTTAGCAAGTATAGGTCACAGTACGGCGTTCAACAATGAGCAAAACCCATACCGCATAGCAAGCTATAAAATGCCCCGATATGACAAAGTTAAAACAGTTCAAACGAGAAAACAAACGGCCTAATTTATGTGTAAAACAAATAAACAGAAAACAGATATAAAATACAGCAACAAACGACAACCACTGAATTACAGGCTCCTGACTTTGGACAGGCACATGTAGAATGTGGCGGGGTTAAACAAACCTTCCCCCCCCCAACACACACACACACAAAGTACAGATCGGAAAGTACACCCATTTATGGTAACGAACTGTGAGGCTTTCCTGGCCGACCTCTTCTTATTTTCATATGAGTCGGAGTTCCTTCAGACACTTGTCAAAAACAAGAAGATCAAAGAATCCAGATCATTTAATTTCACATTCCAAACTTTTCTGATTGAGTTCCATTAATATATCCTCCAGAAGTAGAAATTAAAGAAACAACAGACACGGCTTCCTCCGCCTCATTTTTAGAATTATACCTCGAATTTGACATAAGCGGTCATCTCAGTACCTGAATCTATGACAAACGAGACGATTTTAATTTTGAAATTATCAATTTCCCCAACCTTAGTAGCAATATACCAACTCACCTGAAGATACCAAGACCTTGTTGATAAATATCCCGTATAAACTTCACAAATAATACACGATGGTCTTGAAGTACAGATTCTAGGTACTGACGTTGTTTATCATCTTAATTACGTGTTATAGTGTTCTTTAATTTGTGTTTTTAAAATATTTACTTTACTGTTTAGTCCATTTTTTGTAATATCCTCTTGGCGTGGCTCGGTACTTATACACCCCGCCATTGTGTTATTGTGCTATCGTCGTTTTTAGCTCACCGGGGCCCGAAGGGCCCTTATGTCATCCCTTGTCGTCCGTCGTCGTCCGTCGTCTGTCGTCGTCTGTCGTCGTCGTCGTCATCTGTTGTCGTCTGTCGTCGTCTGTCGTCGTCGTCGTCATCTGTTGTCGTCTGTCGTCGTCTGTCGTCGTAAACTATTTCAAAAATCTTCTCCTCTGAAACTACTGGGCCAAATACCTTCATACTTTAACTAAATGTTCCTTAGGGTATCTAGTTTATAAATTGTATCCGAAGTTTGATCCATCGACAAACATGGCCGCCATGGCTAAAAATAGAACATAGGGGTCAAATGCAGTTTTTGGCTTATATCTCAAAAACTAAAACTTTTAGAGCAAATCTGACACGGGGTAAAATTGTTCAATTGGTCAAGATCTATCAGCTCTGAAATTTTCAGACGAATCGAACAGCCCATTGTTGGGTTGCTGCCACCGAATTGGTAGTTTTAACAAAATTTTGCAGTTTTTTGTTATTATTTTGAATATTATTATAGATATATATAAACTGTAAGGAGCAATAATGTTCAGCAAAGTAAGATCTACAAAAAAGTTATATGACCAAAATTGTCAATTGACCCTTAAGGAGTTGTTGCCCTTTAAGGACAATTTTCATCAAGTTTGCTAACATTTAAAAATCTTCTCCTCTAAAATACAGGTGAGCGATTCAGGCTCTTGAGAGCTTCTTGTTTGTATTCTTGTCTTTCATTTTTGCTTATGTGCTTTGTCTATATGCCATTTTATTTTTCTTTGTTGAGAATATTTGTTTGTTTTTATAGTGATTAAGATTATAACACAATGTTGACTGCTGTACCCCTATTTTTGACATTTTTACCTACTATGTCTGTTTGTTTTGTTCACATATTGTTGTCAATATATAGGAATTTTATTCGACTGTCATACAAGTGAGAGGTTTAGCTAGCTATAAAACCGGGTTTAATCCACCATTGTCTACATAAGGAAATGCCTGTACCAAGTCAGGAATATGACAGTTGTTTTCCATACGTTTGATGTGTTTGAGCTTTTAATTTTGCCATTTGATAAGGGACTTTCCGCTTTGAATTTTCCTTGGAGTTCGGTATTTTTGTTATTTTACTTTTACTGAAAGCTAGTTCAAAGCAAAGTACATTTCTGATAGTACTCGCATTTACTGAAAGCTAGTCCAAAGCTAATAACAACTAATAAAAAATCATGTATCTAAGTCAAGAATACCAATCAGTACACATCCAACATCCAATTGATTTAGTGTAAAGATGTCATTAACATGACTTTGTGCAATGCTAAAATATAGGTATCGACACAATGTAGAACCGTGAATGTGCATATGTGTATAGCAATAATATTTAGTTGGGTTTTAATTTATTGAAAACAATATAAATACTTTTACCAATAAAAACAATATGCAAAGATTACGTTTATATCATGGCATATCACGTAAAATTGGTAACCTTTAGGAATAAGTTTATTTAAAGGATCGATAAGTTTGCTCGGATCGTATTCAAAGTTACGGGCTCGATAAGCAACATCACCGTAAACATTATGATGTGCTATCCCGTTTGTAATAAGTTTTCTACAAGTACAGCCAAACTTTCAAACCAAATCTTTATATCCATGAAAGAATTTAATAAAGGCTTTAAGTAATTGGTGGTAACGAAATCCTTGACTTTACGATTTATCAGTAATACATAGATTCTTCCGTTGAATCCGAAACGTCACTACAGATACGGGTAAAAACCTACATTTATGCTGTCCAGCAGAAAATTTACAGCTTTAATAATCTCGTCACACTTCCAGTAAGTATATCTAGTATATTTACATTTCTCATTAAAGAAGAAAACATTATATACATGATATATGTTGCAGCAGATTATGCAATCAGATTTTTCAAACAACCATTTAAATAAGTAAGAAAACTTGTGTTTGATTATATTGTGTGGAAGTGAAGTATAGAGAGCTGAAAAGTAAAAAACATGTACACCATATTAGAAGGACCATCAAAAGTAACCAATATATAGTAGGGACCTTCAAATTATCAGAGGAGGCCTTCAGCTGAGATGTGGTTATGATTTGATTGTTTACTATATTACTCTCTGTGGCGCGCAAGGACCTGAATGTAGAAGAATTCATAACTTTATTCTTTAGAACTTCCGTGTACCACCACCACATTGCTGCGGCTTTGTCGACCGCTACGAAAACAAATCGTTTTGCGAGTACTTGAAGTGTCTTTCTTATTCTAGAAATAGTCGACTTATGTACCCTTTTATTTAATTCTAAATCATGTATGAAGTATAAAATTATTTATAAGTAAGTTCTACTTCATAAACATTTTATTTTCATCTCTCTCTCTCATGCTGGTTAATTTATAGATGAACAGAATACCATGTATAATTAACGGAGTGTCTATTTTTCCGGCGGAAGAATAGGTAAACATCTCTACTTTTTTTTCGGCCACCCGTTTTCTCATGCGCTTATGTTCAAAATCAACAGCGGTGTTATGTGGCGAAATGTATCCCGGATGAGGCGTCGGATCGATTGCATACGCGCGTATACAATGAACGTTTTGATAATTGGAGACCGTATTTTATATTTGGAAATGTCCTGAAGAAAATAAGAGAGAGTGAGATTGCTTTAAAAACAAATTTCTATAGAACAGACTCCAGAACAATAGCGTGTGCACGTGAAAGAGGAATAAAGCCTGAAATTTAACTGAAATTACTGATTTACCCAGTTACCTTTACCTGTATCAATGGAGGCAAAACTCATAAAAACAATTCACAGGAAAACGACCAAAATCAAATATACGTTTCTCGTTTTTTATATATGGTACAGGCATTTTCTAAATTTAGGCACTTTGTAAAATGTCTGTTAGATTCGGGCATTTTATATATCGACTAATTAAAAATGACACACTGAGATTTCATAAAGACGCACTGAGATTACAAAAAATAAAAAACACACTCTGAGAATTGAAAATTACACGCTGAGAATTGAAAATTACACACTGAGGTTTCAAAAAGACACACTGAGATGAAATAAACTGAAAAACACACACTGAGAATTTGAAATTACACAGTGAGAATTAAAAATTACACACTGAGATTTGTGCGCACTTTTTATGCGCACATATCTAATTAGCATACTTAATCTGAATCTATTACAAGCTTAAAACAACTAGGGAACAGAACTCGTTAGTCTTTCAATTTGGCGCTAAAAGTTTTATTAAAGACATTAGAAATTCAACCTATAGAAAAACTACGTTGTTAAAGACCACTAAAACAAGAAAAGTACCCACTTACTCTCATTAAAAATATAACCAAATGGTGAAAAACTTTATTAAAATTATAAGAAAAGATTGGAACAATCTGCAAAAAGTGAAACACACAGTGAAATTTTACCCAAGTGCCTATTATAGCATATAAAGATCTATAAACGTAACAAAAATATAAAAGATTACCTTGCGAAATCAGGGTAACATGCTTAAACAGTTTGAAGCAAAAAAAAAAAAAAAAAAACCGATAAACTGTAATAATCTGAATTATAGGCAACAAACTTATGAATATGAGTTAGCAAAAAACGATGTTAAGTCTTGACATTTATTACGAATGTTGTTTGAAGGAACCGCATTTCATTATAATGACGAGAGTTCGGGATACCAAGATATTAATCTGTTGAATTATTCATCTCATGAATATTCATTAGTAATGTGCATATTAATCTCAGTGTGTATTTTTGAAATCTCAGTGTGTAATTTACAATTCTCAGTGTGTGTTTTTCATATTTTAACTTGAATCTCAGTGTGTAATTTCGATTTCTCAGTGTGTTATTTTAGGTTTTTAAATCTCAGTTTTTTTTTTCTAATTCTCAGTGTGTATTTTTTTTTTTCGAAAAAAGGGTTTAAACATAGTTTTGACGAGAACGGCTTGCCATAGTGGAGAGCCATTTTGCCCCCAATCCTTTAGCAGCAAGTGAAAAGTCTGAATATGATGTATACGATGTAGTAGAAGTAAATTCATTTGCATTTTGATTTGTTTTAGTGAATAGAAATTATTTTACCAAGTGACATAAATTCAAAAGTGTCTTTGCTGCATATCAATCGATTGTATTGATATGCTTTCTTTTGATCACTCTCTACTAGCTGTTTATATATATATACACGGAAAATCGTCGTGTTCTAAAGAACAGTCAGTAGACAAAATAAATTGAAGTTTATTCCCGTGATAATTTTTCATTTTTGGAAAATTACGCTATCAGCGGCATGTTTCCGATACCATTGACCAGAACTTACGGAAGTCGATTATTGCCTCCGCCAACCGCACTCGGTTTCATATTTACTATTTTACATTCTAACTGGAATCTGCTTGTATTACGCTACACTCGAACAAAGTGTTGTAGTCGGACGGGAACCAGTTTACATACTTTATTTTATTTACCAAAAAGATATCTTGACCTGTCCATATGTTTTTTGTTATTAAATGGTATTTGGAGCTACCCCTTTGTTATATTTTTCATATTTATTCGAGCTTTCAAATTTATGCACATGTCTTACAATCGTAAACAATCGGTATATATACATGATAAATAGATCCGTTTTGTTATGGTGTTGGACTTTTTGCCCTCCAATGATCAGCAATCGCTAGACAAAATAGTTCTCCTAAATAATGCCAGCCTTTCATGCCATTTCAACTTTACAATCATTAAAAAAAGTGAAAATCGGAATCATTGTGATATCCATTGGATAGAAACTGGTCTTTATCCAGATTTACGAAGATTTTAAAAATCGGAAATTAGTAATACGGTTATACCCACGCGGTGCGTATGAATCTTTGTTTACAAAACAGGATTTCGGAACGTCTCTAGTTTTTAAATCGTAAGTCACGATAAACTCAAACTGAAAGTAAACCGTTGTTTGTAAGACGCAGGTTTACTCACCATAAACAAGCTGAAACGTTCAGTATGGCATATATTTTAGGTTAAAGACGGTCCCATTCATTTAAAAAGCATTTTGAAAGTAGACGATGGGATTATTTCAGGTTTGGGGAACGAGTAAATTATCACAAAGTTCATTTCTTGACGACCTCATAATTTCATCATTTGGATGGTACAAATCTATTTTTACTGTTTACTGTCGCTTCTCATGTTTTGTTTTTAAACGGTCGTTTATTTCTAAACCCGAACCAGGCATATGCATTCTGTAATTGTGCAAATCTTCGTTCTTTGGTCAATTGGCTTATGGATAGTTGTATCAATTTCAACTCATACATTATTTTTTTTAAAAATATATTTGCATTACACATGCAATGGCAGTACCTTTCCAATTACTATTTATGTGTTGTATCTAAATTAAAATTGTAACACTTTATAGTGACTGGAAAGGGTAGAAAAATTCATCAGATGAGAAAAGGCTGAAGATACTTCAAACGGCACCGAATCATTAGATATTGCATCTTATAAAAAGAAACTGAGATTTGGATAGTTCCACTTCAAGGTAGAAATGTTTATCTCTTGTGAAATGAAATAAAAAAAATATTGTAACACTGTAGTTAATTAATAAAGATACTATTACGTGTATTTCTGTATTGGCCTTATTATTGGTTCTCGGCCAGCAGTCAAACGGCACCGAATCATTAGATATTGCTTCTTATAAAAAGAAACTGAGATTTGGATAGTTCCACTTCAAGGTAAAAATGTTTATCTCTTGTGAAATGAAATAAAAAAAATATTGTAACACTGTAGTTAATTAATAAAGATACTATTACGTGTATTTCTGTATTGGCCTTATTATTGGTCCTCGGCCAGCAGTATTGGCCTTCCGCTTCGCCTCAGACCAATACACCCAAGACATGGACCAATAACAAGGTCAATACAAAAATACTTACGCAGTAATATTATAGAATGACAGTATGGTTCAATAGCGGGAATCAGCCCCTCAGCTACTTTTTACATAAATATTAACTTCTAGCTTCAACGCTTTGTTCGTCTTGTCTGGAGATCTTGCTGTAGTTCCAGTTCAGCAAGCATTTTAGAGACGTATCCCGTCCATCCTCTTTTGACTTGTAATCTCTGGTGATAGATTTTGCCGCTTGACATTGTATCCTTTCAAGCTTGTTTTTTTTTTTGTTACCGTGTAGGGGTCCCATACTATGGCTCCATATTAAATTATAAGATCCATTCCTAAAGATCTAGATCATTGTTCTACTCTGACACAAATTTCAATAACTGGAATGCTACCCAAGTTGAATATATGGTGACCCACGAGAACAGCATTATCACTATTGAAATTGTGTTTAATACCATGATTGTTCAATGTCATTAACTTAAATGGAGACAGACATTTCACCTGAAAGACATGAAAAGTGGTGTGGGAGTGCAAAATCAAAAACTAACTGACTATGATATATGGTTAAAGAATGAATATCAATTACATGGGTCAACATGGTCAAGGGCAGAGTTGTTATAAAATAACAATAAGTGGTTTCAAGTTTCACCTGACTGACATGAAATAAAAATCGAAGGGCAGAGGTGAAATAAAACTAGTAAAACAATATTATACTATTTTCTAAATATACAGAAATATAATTTGCTTCAAGTAACAGAAATAAAGTGGTTTCAAGTTTCATATAAAGCGACCTGATCATTCAAATAGCCTTGACCTTTTTATTAGTACAAAAGAACAGCCAGTAGTCATTGGATATTGTAGATCATTCCGGTAGTCTTGACCTATTTATTTATACAAAAAAACAGCCAGTAGTAATTGGATACTGTAGATCATTCAGGTAGTCTTGACCTATTCATTTGTACTGAAAAAACAGACACATATACGAATATCAATTATATGCTTACGAGACATGTTGCAATGTTAAACTTATTACGGTATGTGAAAATCAAGACTTGCATAAAAAATATCACAATATTAGAGTCAGTGGCGTCATTTTTCCTCAGAGCTTTCAGCTCTTTGATTAAGTGTTTGCACCGTAGAGATGGTAGATATTTTTGTCACTACATTCTCCATTAGATGTACAAATTAACCACTTAAACAAAAACTTATTCGTTATTCATTGTTATGTATGGCCGGGAAAATAACAATTGTTAAAATAGCATAGAAAATCTATTATTCCGGATGGGCGGAAGAATAGACATTTTTTTCTATTGGTTTTCTATTGGTTAGCCAGTAGCCACTGCCTATAATCAAAGAAATATGGCGGATCGAATGCTGTCAGATACTTTATTATCGATTCATGTTTAATGATGAAATGTTGTTGTAGGTCGCTGGCATTTGTAGATCCGATCTTGAATTGTATTTCTACTAAATATGGCATTCTAGATATCAGGTAAGAAAATAATATAGTTCAGCGTAAACAACGGATAGGGTGACAGTCACTTGATTGCGGAAAACATAAATCGGAACCTTTATATAATATGTTAGCTCATCGCTTGTACTCATCCGTGCAAAATTTCGCATTGATTGAACAATTCATACTTTTATAACGAAGTGGATGGGGGAGGGGAGTATATTTTCATCATAATAAGAACAGAATATTCTGTTAGGAGAGATTCTAATGAGATCCAAAAGAAGTGGGACAAATTGTGAATGGGGTGATAAATGTAAAATATCAAAATATTTTGAAATTTTCCTCTAGCGACTTTTAAAGCCATCAAAACTTCAATCACAGAAGGAGTGGCTAAATGGCGAAGTGTTGAATACTCAAAATCAAACAATCTTGTAGCAAATCATCCAGCTTAAGAATGGTATATGTTAGTTTAATCTTAACTTTAACAAAAGTTCCAAATAATTGTGTATACCAATTAGCTTTGTCCCATCTCTAAGGCTCTGTCCCATCTCTAAGGCTTTGTCCCATCTCTAAGACACGGAATCTGTCATTGGTGTTGCTAGTGGAGATGGCTTTTTTTTTTCTCAAGAGAAACATATATTTTTCAACTCTTACAATCCAGGATCAAGACATGTTTAAATCAATTTTATTTTCTTTTTTTTATATATAAATTTCAATTCAAAACCAACGTTTTTATCAATTCCCTTCTACAACAATTAAGGGTTTGATCAATCTTCAACGATTTCAGGGGACATTTTTATTACTTCTTTCGAAATAAAAAAACCCATGCCCCAACCCCAGAATACAGGATTTATCATGCCTAAAGATTCTCAGCTTTTCCTTTATACATTTTGTACTAGCAATCGATACTAGGCGATGGTTTTGAACTGGTATGTATATAAGCATGCATGCATGCACGAAGAAAGGAACCAAACGAAAAATAATAGAATGAATTACAAATGTATAATAATAGTGTGCACTTTTCGGAATACACATTAGAGAGATTGAGAAGTAAGGACAAACGAAATATATCTGATATAATTACTAATCAATTAAACTGTAGCCTAGCATTCTTTTTTATGCGAAACTGCATATTGTCGACTAATAGGTACCTTATACTTAAACCAACTCAGATTTTGCAAAGAGAATTCGAAGTTTAATATGTTTAGGTATACGGGCCAAGGTAATAATGCGTACGATTTTTTCAGCTCTCTTATAGTCACGACTAAGAGATCACATTACACATATACCAATTTCTTTAAAATATTCATAAATGTTAACTATTTATTACTTCAACTTTTATTTCATGTTTTTATTTTAGTTCATTGTATATATTAATTATTCAATTATTCATTATATATAAAATATTTATTAGATTATTATCGGCCTCGTATATTTTCATTAAGTTTCGTTAGAATAGCGAAAATGGCAGATAAGACACTTTTCTTGAAAACGGACCCAACCCCTATTTCACCCTTTTTTCTACGATTTTCCACAAACGGCTCTGGACACAATTTTATTGATGCTACTTATAATGTGTTACATACTGATACTTTTTTGTCTTTTCAGCTTCTAAATACCAAAAAGATTAGTTAAGATCAAATAAGCCACTGCATACTAGTAATCTGATATAGGTATTCGTCAATGTTGCGACAACAGAGAGATGCCTATCATAAAAATTCTAATTAACACAAGTCGTCCAGAGTTCTTTAATAACACTGTTTTTAGACTCCAGTCATGGATTAAATATGAAGACAGAGAAGAAGATGAACTGGATGAATACATGTTGTATAATCAGGACAACTTTATAATAATAACTGTCTTATTGCATAAGTTTTACGTCACAGCATTGATGGTGGTGATTGTCTCACAAATATGGATACATAGGAGAGAAAGACACTATACCGAAAATATTGACGAGAATTTAGAATTAAAAAAAGAGAGATTTTGTAAGCAGCCTTCATAATTCCCGCCTTATAAAAATGGTTGATATGGTACTTCACATGGTAAGGCACAGGGATTACAGATTTATATGATGAAAAAAGATGTTCAAATCGTCAGCGGAAAAATAGCAATGCGTCATTTGTTGACACTGTATTTATATTATATTTCTGTGTCAAAAAAGTCAGTATGCTTTTGTGAATTTTTTTGTCATTCTTTCTAGACTTAATCTTATTTCCAACCATCGAACTGATATATCTCGGAAGAGTAAGCAACTTCTGGTTAAAATTAGTGTGCATATGTTTTCATTCCTTTATTGTGTTCAGTGGGCCACATGGATTTGATTATCTTCAGGACACACTACAGGTCTTTTTAATGTAATTAACGTCACCAGTGTATGTAATGTGCGAATCCTAAAATGTCATTTTAACTGTATCCGTGATGAATTTTTGTTGTAGAATGATAAATAAACAGACGACAAATTCAAGATTTTTGAATAAATAAGAAATAATATGTAATGTGTACTGTTTTTATAAATTCATGATATAGGTATGAGATGCGGACGGGTTTTCATCGCGCTTACAGCCATCCAGGTGCAAAATTGATACACAAATAGATAAATATAAAGAATAGTTTACGAACAGAGCGTGCAAGAGATTTAAAAGTAGCAGTTAAGTTTCATTTGTAGAAAAATGTACCTTTTAACATACTAGTAATTATTAATGTTGTTTAACTTAAAACAGGTTTTGTTATTCAGCTTGTTGATATTGAATCAAATTCCACTATAGTGTTTTCGTTATGCGATTCATGTTTACTGTCGAATAATGATACTAGACTTTCATTTTCACTGTAGAGCGATTCATTTCTATTGTATATGCGATGCATTTTCACAGAAGGAAATTAATTAATTGTCATTATATAAAGTCTTAATTCAGCCGACTCTCTAACAAAATTTATGAAGTCAGAAGGATCATTGATTATGTATGCATACTTAGTGAGTGAAAGTCTGAGGTAAGATATCAATAAATTCCTTTAACATGGTATTTATTGCTTATATAGTCAATTCTATTTTCTCAAATTATTTGTCCTGATCTATATGTAGGATACAATTTATTCTTTCCTATGACACGTCGTCATTAAATACATATAGCTTGGACAGTTGAGCCAATCCACGTCACCGGAAAAGCAAAGTTTCTGTTTCTTTCGGTCTAAATCTACATCGCATACTAATAAATTAAACGTCATTAGTGCTAATTTCCTAATGCTTGTAGTTAAAAGGTGTGGTTGGTCTTGATTGTGTAAATGTTGCCTAAGCATTGTAATTAAGATTGAACAAACGTTTATACAAACAAACAAGCAAGCCAACCAAACCTTTAAACTAAAAGCGTTAGGAAAATAGCTCTAATGGATGCATTTGAGATAACAAAGAGCATTCACAAAACGATCTTCATTTCACGATTGAATGAGTGGAAACGTTTTCGTCTTGCACAAACAATTGACGCTTGGATGACTGGATGATTGATATTTATCATGCCATTGTGTTAAATCTTATACAGTAAAGAAAGTTCGAGCAACAGTCGAGTCACCTTAAATATGCTTGAATTTCTTATAAGTCGGTGTTACAAATAAGCCAATACGCAATTGTGAGAATACAAAAAAATGTTCAAAACAGTTTATTGTTACATGTTTAAATGGTTCTATACCACGGGGTATAACCGCCGTACAGTTGATTCCGGACGTTAATCTCTACATCGCGAAGCATTTTGGTAGATATACCGTTCTTATATTTACACCAAAGACTAATTGACTAACTGTTCAGTTAAGTATTCAATGTTTATGAAAACAAAGTTTACTGCTCCTGGCAGCATTGTTTATCATTTATATTACATGAACACCATGTGACTATTTCAAAAGACAGGTCTGTGAATTACTTGTAAACATCGCGAAACAAAAACTATATGTAACTCAAACTTGATTAAAGTACGAATAGAACATAGTTGGTTGGCTCTTTCACTAAATGCGACCGTGTATTTTGGGCTTTGTTGTTGTTAAAATACATAATACGAATGAGAAACCCGTTGTTTTAATTTTATTTTTAAAACATTTACTTGAAAAACTGACCTCAGAATTTTGACACTGTACGATTCATTCTCTTTGAAGTTTGTTTTCTATCTTTAGTACCGTTCGTTGTACATTCTTGTACTGTTCGTTGTGCAAAATCCTATCAATACGGTAGAAATATGTATGACACGGCGTGACAAATGTTCAAAGCTTTTTTAAGCGAGTTATAAAACTTTTCAAAGAAAATTCGTCGAAGAAAAACGTTATATTCATGGATGTTCTGCTCCAGTAAAATTTCGGATCCATGACAAGCTAATAGGAAACTCACCAACAATATTTGAATATTCATTATATGAACGTGGTTATACCCGTGTATATTCAAGTAAGCATCTACGACTAGCTTGCCGCGGGTTTCAAAATTGTAAATATCATCAATATTAAAGTCATTTAAAAACTATTTTCAGTAATTGTATGTCAAATAATCATATAAAACGACAATGAAAATTCATCGCACTTCCAAAAATGCCACATCAGAAATGATTGCACTTACAGTGATAATTCATCGCATCTATAGTTAAAATGAATCGCATTCAGTAATCAATATTATGGATTCTGCTGCTTAAATAACACTTTTTTGGACTTTAATCCTGTTATTATACATTAAAAAGTAATATTCTAATGAAATTCTGTTAAAACATACATTCAAATATATTATTTTGTATTTTCAAAAAGTAAACAAACGCAGTTTTTCCCATCATCCTTTATTCTACAATAGACATACTCGCATACAACAGTGAAAATGAACTAACTGGATTCGCACTTTATATACACTGGTCACGGTACCCAAATTGCACCTATTTAGAAAAATTAGCAGAGGAAATCTTACAAGTTTTCCTAGAGACTAAACAATTTGTATTTTTATGAACAGATTTGACACTATGCACGTCTTTCAACATAGGTAAATATATTTAAATATACACAAAAAGTTCACAGTATATATAAACAGATGAAGTGTTCACTGGAAAAAGTAAATTGTACGGAAACGTCGCCATGCGACGTCCACAAAAAGTCATCTTTTAAAAATTAGCAAATAAAATATGTTACAAGCATTAATTTCTTAAAAAATGAATAGTAAGCATGGACTAATGTCATATTGTTCTAAATATTTAAAGAAATAAAAGAAAATATCTGTTATTCGACTTTTAAGGATGTGAATTTAAACATGGATGCAATTTGGGTACTCCTCATTACAGAACCATTGGTCGATTGGAGGTCTGTTCAAACCCATTTTTCTATGATTCAATATGGATTCAAAATTAAATTGGTGGAACCATGTAATAAATAATGATACATCTACAAAATAAACACAGAATGGAAACTTTTGTCTAGATCATAAATAAACGTAGGTGAAAAAACTGTCAAAATAGGTGCAATTTGGGTACCCTCACGTTACACCTTATATAAGAAAGCCAGATTTTGATTGGTTGATAGCCAGTGTATTTTTCGCATATTCTAATATTTTTTCCTCATTTCAAACGAATTTGCCTGTTTTTCACCACTGCCGGTGAATTTGCCTCAAATACCATGGTATTTGCCATTTTGGATATTCCTTTTTTACCCTCTCGAGCATTTTCCCGCCAAAAATTTTTCGGATATGACGTTACATAAAAAAGCGAGCTAACGCGTACTAGTACATGTATAATTACCGCGGTTCTATGATAATATCCTCTTATCCTCAAAATTATGCATAAACATGTGAATGAATTAGTTTCAATCCAAATCTATTCGGTGTAATTAAACAGATATATCGTGTTATGGAGGGGTATTTGCGAAAAATACCAGTCTTGGGACCGAATTTCCCTCGCCTAGCGGCTCGGGAAATTTTACAGTCCCTTGACTGGTATTTTTCCCTCCATAACATGATATATCTGTTCAAAATTTATCTGCGAGTTGTTTTGTTTCCCGGTGTTTGCTGCTTCGTCCTTAAAACAGTTGACAATATAAATCTTATTAGAGGATATAAAACTTTATGTAAAAAGGGGAATATGATACCAATCAATAGCGACGAAGTTCAAGAAAACAGACAACACCATGGCAAAAAACGGCGAAAAGACAAACAACAGTCCACAAAACACTGCACACAAAACTAAAGAATGAGAGACACGAACCCCCTCCCCCAAAAATAAAAACCAACAACAAAACAACAAAATAACAACAAAAACAACAAAACAACAAAAAAAAAAAAAAAAAAAAAAACCGCGGACGAACTCAAATGCTTCGAAAGGGTCATCAGTTTCTGCTCAACAAGTGGCACCCGCCATAATACTCTTGTTGAGTCAGCAGTTCCAGCTCAACTAGCGGCACTCGACATGCTACTCTTGTTGGAATACATTGATGACCCATGTGCAGTAAACATCTTAGAATAGGGAATTAAAAATTATATCGTGTGTAAACAAGTTCTGAGAATTTAGGCATGTCATATATCACGCATGAAAGGAAAGACATGGTAGGGTAATAGTATGTCAACAAGTTCAGAGAAGTTAGGCATTGCATATATTACGCATGAAAGGAAAGACATGGTAGGGTAATAGTATGTAAACAAGTTCAGAGAAGTTAGGCATGTCATATATTACGCATGAAAGGAAAGACATGCTAGGGTATTAGTATGTAAACAAGTTCAGAGAAGATAGGCAAGTCATATATTACGCATGAAAGGAAAGAAATGGAGGGTAATCGTGTGTAAACAAGTTCAGAGAAGTTAGGCATGTCATATATCACGCATAAAAGGCATGGGCATCTAAATTTATTCAGGGGAATACACTGCTTTTTATTTTTACATAGAAAAGATTAACTCCGCACTTTCCCCAAACATACACCTTATCGCTATTTGTCCGCCATACTTCTTTCTCAACGAATATTCATAAATCCCGCTTATAAATTCAGAACGAGGCTATATTCGGTAAACATTTTAACAAACATGGCCGCCATGAGTGAAGACGAGAAAGATTTCCTTGAATTATCCAAGATGGGAAAGGTAGTGATCAACATTGTTGTGTCCCTAACTGCAACAGCAATGGTCGTCGCCATCAAGTTTCTTTCCACAGATTTCCCAAGCTGGTGCAAGGAGAAACTCGTGGATTCAGGCAATCAGAAGAGACCCTGGACCACTATTCAATGTAAGTTTATCTGTTTATGAGTTGATTGAATCATCGTTGTATAACCCGCAGAATCTTCAAAACTATTTGCCTCCGCTATATCACCACATACACAGAGTTTCACATAAAATCAAAACCAAATAAGTAATAGGCCTAATAAATATTGTTTATTTTTGTAAACAGAAGTTGTCTGATGACCTATTAGTATTATTTAGTACATGTATTAAGGCTATTTTCATCCTACCTTTATTCTATCTATTTTATCGCACATCTGTATATAATAATGTGTTTTCAGGTTTCTAAAATTAAACACAACAACACTACATGTACATGCTTTTTCGAATTAGAAATGTTGAAATGTGCTATCAAAGACTTTAAATACAGATTCCATTCAATGTTTCACGTGTACATCATCATCACTACATGTTTAACAATATACAAAAATCATTATAATTGTAATGTTTTACTCCTGCAGTGCCACAACAAAACTACAAATTACTATAACTGAGAACTGTCTAATAGATATAAGAAGAAACGAGAAACACTTATGAACCACATCAACAAACGACAACTACTGAACATCAGATTCCTGACTTAGGACAGGTGCAAACAAATGCAGCGGGTTTAAACGTTTTAATGGTACCAAACCTTCACCCTTTTTCTGAAACAATAGTGTAACATCACAACATAGAAAGACACACTATAAAATATCAACTGAAATAGCTTAACTCAATCAAAGGACATAGTAACACCATTGAACATACACTGAACAAATAAATTTGACCTATGATACAATGTAAATTCAAAATAAATAAACTAAGGGAAGAATAATAAAAGTAACATGTTATATTGGTATGAAATGTTAAACAATTTAAGAAAAACAATATGCTCGAACAAAAATATCAGCCATTTGCAATAACTTTAAACACAGGTAAATAAAATAATTTTGTTGTTAGGTATACGTATACAGTTACAATAGAGAAAGGAAATATTTTAACAAAATGAATAATTTTGATGTTCATAGTATGAATTGGAAATTTATATTAGTACCAAACACTTATCAAAGCTGGTATATAGACCAGATATAACCCTGAGTAACATAAAATAACAAAAAAGCATTACAATTAGTATCAACAGGTCAAATAACGATTTGAGAGTACTGCAGTTACTGACAGCTAGTTAAAAGCCAAAACAATTAATAATAAAAATCATGCATCAGAGACTATAGACCTAATAATCATAACCACGATGGAAGTTTTAAACGACCTTGACTGGCTATACAGCCTTTGCACGGTCTGTTTTATTATTATTATTATAACCAGTGGTTGATCAAGAACTTTTATAAGGAGGGGCAGCCCCAGTCATGCATCAGTGATTCCTTCTATCATTTTTCCCGTAATTATTTGGACTACAATGATTTAGGCTGTGTCTTTTGTACAATAGTAAATGTGTCTGAATGTCGATTCAATTTGAAAACAGATGGCATGACCAAATCATGAAATGACACTTTGTTTTAATTTTAGCACATATTGGTATACCAGTATTCTCCTTTTCCTTAACAGTGAGATTTAAGATATTTATATGTATTAATTGATTTGTTGTAATCATTATATAAAATTAATAATGCAACTTTAAATGTTAAATACAGGATTGCCATTTTACCCATCAGCAGTTTACATTTTTGAGATGCTGGATCATCAACTTACCCAGGCCTTGTGACGATTGATGCTGGAACATCTTCATAAGAATACAAAATTATTCTCAAAATGGTTTTGTTTGTCAAACTTTACCAATATTGATATGAAATATGAGTTTGCAATCAAAGATTATTTTGGATGATTTGAAAGACATCCTTATGCAGCTGGCCTGTTTGATGTGGAAATAGATCATGCCTGTACTGTAGGTCCAGTCAAAATATATGATGCTTAAGATAGTAATGTATATGTATGCAGTCATTTTGCTTTTATAACATTTTTATTTCAGGTAACTATCAACTATTTATATACGTGTATTTCATTTTATAATTGTGAATGCCAGGCTTTAATCAAGATTTGAATAAATTACTCTTTTGATATACGAGTTTCCCAATTGTTTGAGGAGTTATTTAGTCAATTACCCTTTTCTGGTGAATCATATTTTTTATCGCAATCAAACAATGACAGCGCATATTTATGAAATAATACACTGTTCAATTACTCAACATTTATTTTGTGATAATCAGCATCCTTAATTTTTTTTTTTTGGTTCTTTACAGCCACTCATTATTCCATGGCCACTTCCCAAATTAAAGTATTGATTTTAATTTAAATTTGAAATTATCATATTTTGTTAAACATTGTAACAATCTTTCACCGTCATCTACATGTATATAATATAAATAAAATTGAGAATGGAAATGGGAAGACGCCAAAGAGACAACAACCCATCCATAGACATAAATACATGTTGATTTTATATACTAAATACAATTGTTCAATTTTAGATCAATGCATACACATTTGTGTGTTCCTTGCACTTCATAAGAGAGGATTTCAAGTGGACACCAGTAAGGAAAACTCTGAAAGCAGATGCTGTACCAACAGTGTTCAGTTGGACAAGAGATTTCACCCCAAGAAGAGAATTATTTAAACACATCACACCAAACAAGAAGCCAAAACTGAAGTCAGAAAATGAGACATTGTTGGATAGTATTGTTAGTGAATTTGTTATATAAATTATAATTTGTAAATTGATATGACATTCTTGGAAGTGGTCATAGGAATACCACATGGTGCTGTTCTTTTTTACTAAAGGAATGGGATTTCAAATGCACTGCAAACAAAATTAAAACATTCCAACAATTAGTTTTAAATGAAAACACAAAAGTGTCAAAAAGTTGGAAATCCATGGTAGAATAAAAACGTCCAAGAAAATATTCAAAAGGACATACATGTACATCAAACTGACAAACAAGACATAAAAATTATAAAATAAAAAGTACATGAAATGAGCATCAGACATTTTACCTTGACATGTGTACATGTATTAAAGTTACTTTACTTAAACATGTTTAACTACCGGGTACACTGTATCTTGGGTTGAGAGTTGTCTCATTGGCACTCATATCACATCTTCTTACTTGTATGTACATGTTTTTGTACTACAATGTTGCATTGACTAGGATGCATGTACATGTACATGTACTTCATATTCAAATGTTGATCAGTACTTTAATCTTGAATTTAAAAATGTTATTTCAACAAAAATGTATTCCATTATAAATGAAAAGTCTGTGTACAAATCATACAATATTATGAATTTCTCATCAGGATGAATGCCAGGCTGTAACTGAAATTTGTACTATTTACTAAATAAGAGTCAACATATTCATGATAAAAGTTAGTTACAAAATCATCCCATGAAAATATGATTTTATCTTTTTTATGAGGTCCTTGATGTTTTGTCACATGTAAATTGTAATCATGACCTTAGACATTACATTATGTGTATTTGAAGGATAGCCAGTTACATGTAGATTGTTCATTTGACTCATTAATTCTTATTTCAGTCAGAGGAGGTAAACCAGGAAGAAGATATACAAGAATCTGAAGAACATTTGAGGAATCCTAGGTATGATAAATCAATTAATTAGGGCCCTACCATGAATAGGCAGTGCCCAAGAGCAATGCATCTGACAGTTTGGTAACATAATTTCTAATGTTGACATTAGGCCTATTTGTATTTATCATTGCAAAGGAATACATGTGAAATAATGCAGATAGTGTCCACATGTGGACACAGATGATGCCCCGCTTGCATATCATATAGTTATAAAGGGACATAACTGAAGAACGGTAAAAGTGACGCTACCCAAATTTGAACTTGATCTGAGTTTTGTGGTAATAAGCATTGTGTGTAAGTCTCATAACAATTTAAGTAGAGAACAGAAACTAAAAATTCAGCAATTTTATAATTTTTATGGTCGTATATTGGTATGACGTTGGTGTCGTCCGAAGACACATTGGTTTTCACAGTAACTTTAGTTTAAGTGAATGCATCTCTATGAAATTTTACCATAAGGTTCAATACCACAAAAGGAAGGTTGGGATTGATTTTGGGGTTATGGTACCAACAGTTAAGGAATTAGGGGCCAAAAGGAGACAAAATAAACATTTTGTAACTTCTAGACAATAACTTGTGTGTTAGTGTATGGATATCTCTGACATTGTACCACAAGGTTCCATATCACAAAGGAAATGCTGGGATTGATTTTGGGGGTAATTGCCTCAAAATTTTAGGAATTAGGGGCCAAAAAGGGCAAAACAAGCATTTTCTAGTTTCATGACAATAACTTGTGTGTAAGTGTATGGATCTTTCTGAAATTGTACTACAAGGTTCCATATCACAAAGGAAAGCTGGAATTGAGTTTGGGGTAATTGCCTAAAACGTTTAGGAATAAGGGCCAAAACAAGCATTTTACAGTTTCAGACAATTACTTGTGTTCAAGTGTACGGATCTCTGAAATTGTACTGCAAGGTACCATACCACAAAGAGAAGGCTGGGATTGAGTTTGGGGTGATGAATCATCTGTGTTTTGTGGTAATAAGCATTGTGTATAAGTTTCATAACATTTGGTTACAGCGGGGCATAAAAGGATATTCCAAACTATATGGAATTATTTATAATTATTTTAGATATAACTTGGTTTGCTCCACATCAATTACATGTAACTGGTGAACTTGAATATTTCATACAAAATTTAAGTACTAAGTATTTTCTGGAGTATTATTTTTTTGTTTTCAAACACCATTGTAAATTTCAGCACTTGGTTTCCTCCTCTTTGCTGTTGCATTAATTAAATAATTTGAATAATGTGAATTTCAGTGTGGTTGCTGAAAACATAGAGAAAGAACTAGAGAGAAAGTTGAAGAGAGAGATGAAGAGATTAAACAGTTAAAGGAGAAGTTAAGAATAGAACGTTTTGGGGTGTTCAGATTTTCGAATGATGATGCAATGATTATGTTTTATACAGGTTTTCAACTTATGCTTTGTTCTTGGCTTTCTTCAATTATGTTCAACCAGCTGCTAATTCTATGACCAGCTATTATTATAAAGCCACTGATACTATTAATTTGTCTGTTTCCAGACAAAGGACCATGGTTTTAATAGACGAGTTGTTTATGTTTCTGTGCAGGCTTAAGTGTGGTTTATTTGAACAAGATTTAGCTTGTAGATTTAATGTTCATGTTTCAACTGTTAGTAGAAAATTAATAACATGGTCAAATTTTTTGTATTTTGTACTGGGTAGCATAAATATATGGCCAACAAGGAAACAGATCCAGAACAAAATGCCTCAGGTTTTTAAAACTTTGTATCCTACTACTAGAGTTATTATTGACTGTACTGAGATACCAACTGAGAGACCATCATCTTTGGCACTCAATTCTAAGTGTTACTCTACTTATAAGAGTACACATACTTTTAAAAGTCTTGTTGGTATTGCACCGAATGGTGCCCTTATTTTATTTCTTCGTTGTATACTGGTAGTATGTCAGATGTTGAGATAACTAAGCTTTGTGGTTTAGTTGAACTTTTAGAGGAAGGTGATTCAATTATGGCTGATAAAGGTTTTGTATTAAATAATGTTTTATCTGGAACTGGCATAACTGTGAATACACCCCCATTCCTTATGAATAAGGGTCAGTTCACCAAGCAGGAGGTAGAGGAAACTCAAACTATTGCTCGCCTGAGGATACATGTTGAAAGGCACATTAAAAGAGTGAAAGAATTTCACCTTTTGACAGACCTATACCTCTGAGCATGGTTGGTTCCATCAATCAAATTTGGACTGTTGCCAATATTCTGACACTTTTCAGAGGTCCACTTGTAAAGCAGTGGCAGTAAAATGTACATGTATCACAAATGTTAGGTCATCATTTTTAATGCCCACGTATGATGGCGTAAAATTTAGATAACATTCTCATGTTAAAGTTTTGTTTAAGGTAGTTTTGAGTAAGTTGAAGTCATAGCAACTTATTACACATATTCATTATGATGAAATATTATTAATTTTATTGTCTGTGCATTTACTAGAAACCGTTCAACCAATAATAATAATTATCTTTTCAGTATTTAAAATATATTTATAAAATATATTTCTGTGATACTGTACATTGAAGGTATGCATTATCAGAAATGTTTTTTTCTCACCTATTGATCACAATGACTATTCAAAAGAAGTTTAAGCAATATTCATAATTCTGATTAATCCAAGAAATAATTAAAGTAAAATAAATCAAGTTTTGTTTTCATCCTTCCCACTCTTCATCATCAAAATTAATTGTCTCCAGATGCTGTTCATCAGCCTCCAAACATAAAAATGGCTCCACTTAAGTCCTGTAACAGCAAGTTGCATAATGACTTGATGATAGTGATTGTGATTTTTTTTAAGGTTAGGTTTCCGTCATCATTCTTTCTCAAATAAAGACAATCTACCAGAGGCTTCACTGGACATTTTATTTCTAGCAATCCATATGGTGGCAACATGGCTGGGTTGTACACTTTCCTATCAGGACTAGCTGCCAACCAAGGTGAGAATGGGCTGACAATGATATCACTTGGAAAAATATTCACATTTTCATTCTGTAACTGGAAAAGTTAATTCATTTAATTATGACAAACATATTATTCTGATTAATCCAAGAAATAATTAAAATAATGTCAGCCTCAAACACATGGTAGTCATTTCTGATTGATCGAGGGTTTAAGTTAATTTTAATAAATAGAAATTGGTCCTTAACTATGACATCATGCTATTTTATTAAAAGCATTTGACATAAACTATGTTGAATTTATCATAAGGAAATGAATGAATCTCATATTATTTGCTCTTAAAGAAGAAACATCAATTTTTTTTTTTACGAAATACCATAAATTGAAATTGTTAAAATCAAAGAATATGATATAATAGTTTGGAATTTGAGAAATTATTCAATACCCTTACTTTTGCATAGGAATCAGCAGCAACAGCCTCAAACATCAACCCATGACGATACTCTCTGTCACCACTTTTCGTGTTGTTTTTAGTCTAGCTACTAACGGTTCATTATCTGAAAAAATTGAGAATATGGATACATGTATATCAAAAGGGCTGAATAGAAGGGAATTAATTTTAAGATGAAATAATATTGCTAATACACAAATACATGCATACTGTATTTTTGGTAATTTTTTTATTTCTTACAAGCTAGATTGTGTACTTTTGAGAAAAAGGAATCAACTTTTTAAATTTCAAATTCTTCTGTCATTTTTCTCCCTGAAAAGAGGTCTTTCAAATGTTTATGCATGAAATGCAATTATTTTGCTATCTATGAACTTCAACTTAAGTAATTTTTTTTTTTTACTTTTTTGGTCCCTTTTAAATTTATTTGCTCATTAATATTAACATCAAAAATCAATTTGCAAATTTGCAAGATGCTTATTCAAATGGTTTCAATCTACCTTAAAGTGATTGTATGTTTTTATAATACATGTAATAATTTGGTCATTTGAAGTTACATTATTTTTTGTGAATTTCTAGTAGTAGGATACAACCATACATGTACATGTGTATATGTATCATATTTTAATAATTGTCCAATAATAAAATTATCTTATATTTTTTATTTGTCTGTCTTTTATAAAAATTAAAGGGATATGGAGTAAATGTACATGGGACAAAATCGCACAAAATACAAGGAAAAAAACAAATTATCGATGAAGAGGGCTTTTATTCCTGTTCTTTATCTTGACAGTCAAGTAGGGTCTTCAACAATGAACTTGTTTAGTAATGAGTTCCTTTAAATACTTCAAAAACCAGGAAATCCTGTGCCGTCTTTAAATATTTGTTTATGTATAGCTATTTAAATATGTCAAATAAGGCTAGGTGTCTTATTTCATCTCATTGTTAAATTTAATCTATTTTCACAGACAGATGGAAACTATTTATGAAAAAGTATCAGAACAGTTAGGCCTAGAGTTGTATACAAATGGTATAACACATGGTATATTATTTGGTAGACAACAAACCAGCTCTCCTCTTGACTATGTCGCCAGCAACTGATGCTGTCAACCTGTCTCGACGAACAGCATGCCACCTGGGATCATCACTCTGGAGCCTTGTCATCACTTCTATGTTCCTTGTTTCATCCATACTGACTTGGATTGCATTAAAGCTGGTAGTTTTAGTCCTGTTTAATGCAACTTGTAGTGTGTTTAGCATAAAGTTATCAATTGGTAGTATGGGGAAGTCTTCATCCAAGATATTCAAGATGTAATGAGCTGAAAGCTTTTGTTGGTAACCTAGTGCAGAGCCTTTTGGAAATTTACCAAATTTTGTGTCTGTGGTTTCTTGACTCGTACCGCTGCAGACAGAAAGCATTAAAATACTGTTGTCAACTTTAGAAACTGCTTCACATAATTCTCTGACAGGTGGAAAATCTATTTTTGAAGGATTATATAAAGTTGATCTTAGACCACGGGGTTGCCTATATGGAGATTTTGAATTGTAGCCACAAACAACAATATCATCAACTTGGCTGCCTTTAAGCTTCTCACCTCTAGGTATATGCCAGGTCTGAGGCAAAGAAGTCTTTAAGATATCAGATGGTATTGACTTTAAATTTGACGCTTTCATGTGTGCTAATGTGTATAGAAGCCCAGTAACGTGGCCACATGTACCTGATTTTCCTACAGCACAGGAACAATTGCTGGATTCTAATCCAGGTCCTTCCACTAAAGATATCTACAAAACGAGAATTAGACACAAATAATAAATGTTGCATTTTTCTAAACAGTTCTCTTTGTTTATCAATATATATAAACATTTTAACAAAGTCAAATATGGTGAATGGTTAAATGAAAAGAGACTCGTGCAAACAATTCAGCTAGTGATCATATGCATGACATGCAAAATACTTGTAGTGTAATATTAAAGATACATGTACATGTATACATATGGACTTAATCACCATTATTGACAAGGTCAAATGTTAGGTATCAGACTGGTTAATCTAGATGATAAATATAAGTATACCTTATCGTGCTTATATGCCTTCTGTAATTTGGACTTGTTAGAAAGACAAATCAATATTAAGTAAAAAATAAAGGGATATGGAGTAAATGTGTATGGGACAAAATCACACATAAACAATACAAAAAGTACATAGAAAAATGACAATTACACAATGAAAAGGGCTTTTATTTCTGTTCATCATCTTGACAGTCGCTGGATGGTATTCAACAATGAACAAGTATTCATACCCTATCACAAGGTCAATTGGGCTCCTAGCGTCGACTTAAGCAGTACTATTGATAATCAACCACAGTTCACCATCTTGTGCCCACCCGCTGCAGAGTGTAAATATTTCCTGTGTCTCGCAATATAATAGTTTAATCTCAACAACTGCAATATTTTTATTTCTATGGAAGTAAATTATTGCGGTTACCGAAGTGTAAAAAGAAATAGAGGGATCAACATGATCAATGGGCAGAAAAAAAAATATACTGAAAACATGAGAAAGACTGAAGACAAGCAACAAACAGGAAAAATTACTTAAGAAATAAAAGTAATTCAATTATAGGTAGCATGCATCCAACCAAATATCTGAGTTGAACTCATGTGCTTTGGAAGGGTAAGAATTTCAACAAACTAAAACCTAGATGTCACTCACTGATAAATGAAGTAATGACAAGCAGTATGTTTAGATTTTGTCAACTTATAACTTACAAGTAGTAGATTTTTGGGTGCAAATTAATTAAAAAAGTCAAACTGTCAACACAATAAATGCGCATCTATATACTCCTGTCGAGGACTTGAACCTCAATCTCTTACCAGTGGTAAGTGTAATACATTATACTAACAAGGTTTGTAAATATAGATTATGCAGCATTGAACAGTTCAGGAGATGTGATCACCTTCCTTCAAAGTAGCAGTACACAATAATGAAACTGAAATAGTTTTGAATACAAAACATGCCAATAGGACCCTATATAGCAGTAAATAGCTTACTCTTTGGTATGAGTTAAGTTCTACTTTAAAATTGAGAATGGAAATTTTGAAGGCCAAATACTGCAGCTTACTCTACATTGTGTCCGAGATAGAGAATTGTCTCATTGGCGCTCATGCCACTTCTTAAAGAAAGAAACATTGTGGTAGCCTATATGAAGACACTGCCTTTCAATTGATCCTGTTTTAAACCTATATATTTTTTATATTTTAAGACAACATGGTTAAATGAATTCCATTTGTTTACCTCTATTTCATGTGGACTTTCATTCTTTTTTTGGGATCTGTGACATCTTGCTGTTACCATACAACCATTATCCAATTTATGAACTGTAAACAAATTAAAACAGTATATGCAAGTATGCCAGGATTAACATGTTTAACTTAAGGATCAATTAACTTGAACAGCAACAATGATTGTGCACAAGAAAAATTACTACAAGGATTGTTCACCTATTAAAAGGGTTATAAGAAATTTATAGGTGATTTCAGGAAGCTGATAGAGATGATAATGAATGAAAAAGATTATTCATCATTCTAGTGAAATTTGAGTCAAAATATTGATAATTCAAGCTCAATCATGATCTATATTGTCGTATTGTCCCACTTTGCTCTGCTACGTAGTGTTACATTTGATAATTTCACAGTGGATTTGGACAGGGGATAACATACACAACTCTTACCCTTCTGAGCACCTGAGATCACCCTGAGTTTTTGGTGGGGTTCGTGTTGTTAAGTCTTTAGATTTCTATGTTGTGTCATCTGTACTATTGTTTGTCTGTTTGTCTTTTATTTTTGGCCATGGCGTTATTAGTTTTCGGTTTATGAGTTTGACTGTCCCTCTGGTATCTTTCGTCCCTCTTTAAATAGTTGGTTTACTATTATTTTACAGGAACTAACGTGCTAACGAAGACAAACATATAGTTCATTTTGCGAAAGTTATTGTGTACGATATTGAAACAACATGAAATTTAAAAGGGTTAAAATGAATCAGCGCCAGAAGTGAAGGACATGTACCTGAATGTTAAATAAGTATTTCTCGCTGAAATACTTATATCCCTTAGATATCTCTTTGTCTCCTGACTCTTACTTCCTGATTTAACAACAGATTCAACAAAACTAAAATTGATAGCCGGTAGAAAAGTCAAATCCTTAGTAGAAGTAGAATCTGATGTTTTACGCAGGGAAATCATAGAGAGGGAGCCTAAGTCGCTTCAGATGATAATCAGACAATGGCGGATTTATTTCGGAAATATCTAGATTTTACATAATAAATAGACATAAAGTCCGAACATACCGATAAATAATCCTTCTAATTCGATTGGCTTAAAGTTTTTGGTGTTTTATTTCGATAAGTGTATGAACCCTTGACCGGTTATTTGGGGTCTTCTTCTACACTCCCAAAATAGGATAACAATTATTGTCACGTGCTCGTGTGTCAAAACACACGAATGCACTCCATTAAAGTGTTTTCTACGTGTATTATAAAATATAAAATGGGGAGTATAATTGAAAATGTTTCAGAGCATCAAATTACATGATCTAAGCCAAGAATAAAAAGGCAGATTGTTTGTTTGTTCTTAATATTTCTTGAATTAATGTCTTTTCGTCCACTGACGATATCTAAAAACGGGGCGGGGAGGGAATTAAATGTTTGATTCTAAATGTCTTTACAATCGTAAAATTTTCTTCAACGCGGATGAATTAATATTCAGCAAGAAATTTACATACAATGTTTGTTTTTCTTTTAATTAAATTAATTTTCACCTGAGGATAAAAAGTGTCGGTGCTTTTACATAATTGACATAATTTTGATTTCGGGTACAAGGTAACACTGCTTCCTCGTGTAAGCATTAATTTGATTAAAATTTTACAATTTTGAAGATTTTAAATGACAAAATGTCAATGTCTTGTTTTAACTATAGATATAAAAATACTGCATTGAAAAGCCCTTAAAACTTGAAAATGATCCTCTGCCTCCACAAAAACAATGACTAAAAATGTGATTTGGTGTAAGTCGCCCACATATGTTGGATATTAAAAAGGGACTCCGTGTAGTGGTATTATAATATAATCATTGAAGGCTCTGAGAGTCTCATTAAATTATAGCCTCAGATAATAGCTAGCACTAGCTACAATATTATCACGTCAAAACTAAATTATAGCCTCAGATAATAGCTAGCACTAGCTACAATATTATCATGTCAAAACTTCTTTTTTTATCATATTATTCAGTCACATCTTTCCGTATTTATTCTCTGTTCTTTTAATTCACTATATTGACAATTTAACAAGTAGACGATTCCAGAATGTATATAACTAATGCAAGTATACAGTGGTTGGATATAATCGAAATTTCGTATTTCATATAATTATCCTGCCCTTAAAACCTGTCCAATGTTTTTAAGGAAGAACCTCTCATATATAGCGTTCATGCAAGTTGGCTACTTTATCTTCCGCATTGTTCACTGAATCAGCATAGGCGGATCTAGGCCCCTTTAGAGGGACAAAAGGTTAATTATATAGGGAATCACTGATCCACGACTGTAACGGACCCCCCAATAAAAACTTCGGGATCTGCCACTGGAATGGCTAATTGTAATGCACAAACTTTCAGGAAAATATAAATATTTGGCAAGGATGCCACATTTTCTTTAGGAAGTATCCAATATTCCGTCAATGAAACAAATCTGGAAAAGGGTTGAATCATTTTTTTTATATCAGAGACATATACATGTATATATATGTGTCTCTGGTTGAATAATTTGTATATTTATAAAATCTGGATTGCAGATCTTTGATGAAAAAGTAACGTTTTTAAATTATGACGATTTGAAGCTTGACATAAAAAAAATCAGGTAGGCACCGTTTATAAAATATTTTCTTTAATACCTCTAGATTTAGATTCTATGCCTTTTGGGAGTTTTAAAATATATATACCCGTATTTACTCATCAAGAACAGAGCTCTATTCATTTGTTTACAAACCATGAAAGTAAGTATCTATATAGACGCTGGTGTTACTCCAAAAATGTTATCGTTCGCTGCCGACGAAACACCTTTCAATATCGTGAATAATTGTTAAACAATACGGATACAGGAATTAGGAGTTTCCAATTCACTTGGATACCAAAATTCTCTCCCTCGTCCATGCATTCAAGAAAGAGGATATCTTAAAACTCATAGGCGTGTTTAACGTTTAGTTTTGTATTTCAACCAAACTGGATGCAGACACTGAATTTTCTTTAACAAACTGTGCCCTTTTCTTGACAAACACGTTCCTTCACTTTATGAGGCAGATTTCACACAGAAGCTTCTTTGAGCATGTTACAAGAAATATAAGAAGCTGACATCATCCCTTTTAACATGCGTACTTATCTTTCTTATTCTTTTCTTATTTGTTGTTTCCAGCTGCAGAGTCAGCAATGTATTTTAAAGGGAACCATAAGTCATATGTCGATAATATTTGGGATGCAGTTGTCAGAGGCTGAATAAAAGTTGGCAGTCAGGGTGCCCTCCCCTCTTATGAAGCTTCATTTAGGGTTAATCCAGACTTTGCCGGTTCCACTCTAAACTTTGTCTAGGTTGGGGACTCCTCCAAGACCCTTGTCAAAATCCTGGATCTGCATCTGGTTGTATTAACTGAAGCAAATCTTATTTCCATGGAGATTTTAGCCCAGCCCATGGTCAGGGTTTATTGACTTTAAGAGCTTTTGCATGCAGGGACATGAATGAGTTATTTTCAGTAGATTCATTTGGTCTCTGGTGGAGAGTTGTCTTTTCATGATTGGCAATCATACCACATATTTTATTTATTATAAGAGTGACATTTCTGTGTGTCAACTGTTTGTTCTTAAATGTTAAGCTGTTACACTGTCACAGATAACAGGATAATTTAGCACTTACAGTATGTGTAAGCCCACCACATTCTCATTCTGTATGACCTTGTTCTAAGCAGTGGCGGATCCAAAGGGGGTTCGGGGTTGGAACCCCTTTATTTGGACGATCAATGCATTTGAATGGGGACATATAGTTGGAACCCCTTTATCCTGGGTTGGGAACCCCCTTTTAAAATGGCTGGATCCGCCTGCTAAGTAAGTAGTGGAAACTCTGTGGTTGTTGTTGGTTGCTTTTGGTCATATCAACTTTTATTTGTTTGACACTTGCATTTATAAATGTATGAGGATCCTGATTTTACACCAACAAACTACACTACTTATAAAAACACAAAATGTACAATGCGACTGTGGATAATCCAGTTTTATCTGCATACAAACGGTATTCTTTGCTTATCCTAGGACCATGTATCTTAAAAGTAAAACAAACAACAACAAAACTGCCAGCACTAGATACATTATAAACCCAATATCTCAGGACCACCAAATTGAACAAGATAATAAAAGATTGCAAATAATTTGAAAAGGGTTAAACAAATATTAGTCTAATTGGAGCTTGGTAATGTAGCTATTTATAGCTGCTTACTGAAAAGTGTGAATAGAAAAAGAAAATAAAGTGTCTTTATTTACACTGATATCCATTTATCTCTCATACACTGAATATTTTTGCTGTTGTGTTAATAATTGAACATCTTTATAAAACACACTGTTTATTTATTTCCTCTTTAGAACAAAATCTGCTTCATATTAATCAATATGTAGATCACAATTATAACCTTCGTCTTCACCAGTTTTCCATTCTAACCTGAAATTATAATGTTATACATGTAGTGAAAACAAATCCAATATAAGAAAAAATATAATATGCAATTTAAAAGTACAATGTAAATGTGAATTATATATTAATGTCTAATGACAATAACACATCTCATTTTATTGCATATATAAAAAAAGTTTAAAAAAAACCCTTACATTTTCAATGCTTTATCAAATTATCATATATTAAATGTGTAAATTTTACAAAAACATTTCAACCTAAAAATTTGAATTGAAATAATCAATGATTGTGTGTTCTTAAAAAGTGGCAGCCCTGTCAGTCTGGAACCCAAAATCAAGAAGGTCAATGTAGTCCTGATTGCAAACTATTAAAAGTTTGTGGTTGTTTTATTCTCTTATTTTAGATTGTCTGGTATTTTTATATTGGTATACATGTAGCTGCTCAGTGGCAGATCCAAAACTTTTTGTAAGGGGCCAGCTGACTGACCAAATGGGGCCGCTCGAGTCATGCTTCAGTAATTCCTTATATAATCAACCAAATTTTTTCCCACAAAAAGGGGACCAAGGCCCCCAAAGGATCTGCCTATGCTGCTGATTACAAAGTACATCAATATTTTAAATGTAAACTGTTCAAGCACATTTTTCCATGCAGTTTTGCTCAATCTAAATTACACCTACATGTACATGTACGAAAGTATGAAAATCTGCAAATACATGACTGAATATCACTAGAACTGATCAATAGCAATAGCTGTAGACTATACAAAATATTTTGAGAACTTGGCAATTTTAATTATAAGACAATAATATTTTAATGTTTGTTTATGTACATGTGCACTTGTTTGTATTCTTAAATCTTTGAACTTCCAATTCATTTGAGACAGAGTTACATTTGTAAGTCAATATACATACAGGAAGAAGAAAGAATATTTTCCATGAAATATTACATGCAACTTTTCTCACAAGTAAAAATAACTATATAAATATAACTTATTACTTTAATATCTTACCTTCTTTCATTCATTTTGTACATATAGTTGATGAAAAGTAATGTGTTACAACACTACAACATGTGCAACGTTTTAAAGAATTAAAGAACACTATAGTAGTGTTTTCATAGTCTGTATGAAAAATTGCAAAATCAGCTAGGATGTTGGATTCCTTGTATTTCCATTGACTGAAATTATATGAAGATATAATATCAATATGAACATGACTAGTACTGGATCATTCAAAGCAAAAATAAATATTGTACGCTAGCTAAGGACACATATCTAGAGTAGTATAATTTCATGAATGATGGATATTGTTTTGCAATGGTAAATCATGATTTTATATGCAAATACAGATATAAAAACCAACACTATTCATCAACTAGTTTATACCCTAGTGAGACTTTTTACTTTCAATTAGAAATGTTAATTCCACATATTTTACATGATGGTGAACAAGATATATGCTAACTCTTCCAGATATCAAACTCATACAGTTTATCTAAATGGTTCTATCAAAGATATAAATATAAATATGGCTATTATATTATAGATATAATATAGATATGGCTATTATATTATGGATATAATATGGATATGGCTATTATATTCTAGATATAATATAGATATGACTTTTATATTATAGATACATGTACAATATAGATATAGATGTAATATACATGTAGTTATGGCTATTATATTAAAGATATAATCATGATAATATAGATATGGCTATTAAATTATAGATATAATATGGATATGGATATGGCTATTACATTATATTATAGATATAATTTAGAAATCAAATGGCTATTATATTATAGATACTGTATTATATCTTTTACTATTTGTGCACCAGACTCTATGGTCCACAAACAATTAAAAAATATCATATAAAGGACTTTAAGAGCTACAGTTCTGCAGATAATGATAACTATGATGCTATGTAGTGTTTCAAAAATTTGTTTGTCTTTACATCATTCATTTGTCTTTTTTGTCTTATGTTGATTTTGTTTGACTTGAAGGTTTTACATGTCCTTTTTGGTGTCTTCTGTTTCTTTTTCTACTTTATTGTTTTCAATATATTAATAAGTTAATATAATTTACATGTATTTAAACAATATCACTTTAGAGTCTACTATATAAATAAAATTTAAAGACAAACATACCCTTGATACAAGATGTATGTAGTTTATTATTTACATGTAAAATCATGTAAATTTTTCTTATATAATGTAGTTATTAAAACAGATATATTGAAATATTCATACCATACAACGCTTACATGTTTCAATGATACATCATGTGTTGAAGTACACAAACAACTGGTTATGGTCGCTCATTTGAATAACAATGAAGAGGCATAACATGTGCGTCAAAATGCATAATTTGCATCCGATCTGCAATGATGTTATCATATAAACATTCGAAAACCTATTAAACTTTTATCGGACCTTAAGTTTTAAGAAATATCTTATCCAAAAAGGAACAATTGTCAAAAATTCATAAAACCAAGACTTGGTTTTACCAGACATGTGTTTTCGCATCATTTTAGAAACATCGCAGTATTTCTCAAAAACCTGAGAAATTTCAATTATCAAAATATGATAACATCAAAATTTTCAACTCAGAGTACCATAAACACTAATCAAATATAAAATTGGGTTGCTCGATTTTCTAAATTCAGACTTTCAAATTGACCACTTACCTCTCTGAGTATGACCGGTTTTTCCAAAATGGCGTCTATCCGGAAGTTAGGTAGGCCTGTTTTACGTTAACCTTCGCCGCCATATTGTTTACTTAGGTGACCGAATATAGCCTCGTTCTGAACATGTTATGAATATTTATGAGGATCTCATTAAGAGAGGAGTATTACTGGACATCACAAAGGTTCCTGTAAAATGTTGACGTCACAATAGAAAATATCTGACGCCACAATGGAAAAGTGATTGTTGTATGACGTCAATTGTTCAAGTGTTGCAGATTCTCAGGTCAAGCGTCGCAGATTTCCAAATAGCGATTAGGTCTATTAATAGAGAAAATGTGATGAGTTTAAAACTTATTTCGGTTACAATTTTTTTTTTTTTTTAGTCTGTTGTTTTTGTTTTGTTTTGAACAAGTGAGAGATTTAGTTACTGATGACGTTAATGAAACCAACTTGCATGTGGCTATATCATAAACTATTCGAATGTCTAACAACTGTTTTGTCTTGTCGTCATAACGTCTTACCATGCAATGTATTGGGGAAGTTTTGAGAAAAGAATTCTTATTTGCCATGATATATAATAAGAATGGTGCGGCACCATAAATAAACTACTGTTATTGTAAAATCGTATGGATAACTGCAAGAAGACATTTAATAAGTGTAATTAAGGAATATTTACTAAAAATATAAGAGTACAAACAAAAACAAATAGAAAAAGTGGGATCCCTTCCCTCCCCCCTTCCATGCGCCTATAGGTGTGGTCTCGATATGACAATCTGTGAAACGATGATCAGTCTACTAATCTGAATTCAAGGTATCAAGGTAATGTTACCTATATCAAAGTACATGATTAAATCATATATATATATATATATATATATTAAAGCACAAGTGAATAAGTCTAAATTGAAAACAACGTTCAAACCTATGATTGCGTTCCAGATAAAAACCGCAATTTTTATACGTGTGCATACAAATTTATTGGTAGAGAGGTCTAAATACAGCACAAACAACATTTTCCAAAAGACCAAAAAAGTGAAAAAGTATATTTTAACAAATATATTAAACGCATTTGACTAACAGGTCGAACAACGGATGTTCTTAAACCCTATTAAAGCACACGTGTATATAGACACATGCCGAGACATTATATTGTCTATCTAGTCCAAGTACAGTGATCTAAAATTGAATTCTGGAAATTACTCAGTTCTGGTCTTCAAATTTGTCAGTATATCTAAAATGTCTTTCCATTTACGGCTACATATAAGATGATTTCAATCTGTATATCATACTGAAGTTGCCAACATCTGGAAAGTATATCTTGCCACTAAAATATCTTTATCAGTCGGATAATTTTTGGACGTGGAGCTTTCAAGCGTATTTCTTTAACTTGCAATGCAAGCTTTCTATATTTTTGGTATTTGATACTAATAGTAGTGTATACAAATGTTTTCTAACTTCCAACATATACTGAAATGCATAGTGAGTGAGTTTACCATCTGGAATCAATGTTTAAGGTGGCGTGTGCCATGACTTCAGACCGCACACTTTGCCAGTGTAAATGTTGAATATGGAGTTTGCCATGACTTGAGACCACACAGTTTGCCAGTATTAATGTTTAATGTGGCGTTTGCCATGACTTGAGATAACACAGTTTGCCAGTATCAGTGTTTAATCTGGGGTTTGCCTTTTTTTGAGACCACACATTTTGCCAGTATTAGTGTTTAATGTGGCGTTTGCCATGACTTGAGACAAAGTGGTTTGCCAGTATCAATGTTTATAGTGGCTTGACTTGAGACCACATGTCCAGACGGTAAAAGTGTTATAAACTTTTACGGACGTCCTACCACTGCAAATTATTGCGCCCCATTTATTTACATTAAAGAACTCCTATATAGCTGCTTTATTAAAAGTTAAATTAAAGGTACCTATATTATTAGATATTTTATAAGAATGAGTTGGCAGAAATTATGTTATTCAAAACAACAATTGCACTCCCCCCACCCCCTTCCTTTTTATTTCAGAATGAATGCTCATTTATTTCAAAAGCTTCGCAGTACAAATCAATATATTCTATATTTTTTTTTAAGTTAACGTGATTCTTACTTTATCAGATATTTTATGACAATGAGGGGGTAGACATTTTTAAAGTCTTTTAATCCTTTTAAACAACCGCATCAATGCGATTTTTTCATTTTATTTCGAAATCAGTTTATTTGGGACTATTACGTGAATTGGTCCCAAGTGTGATGCAACAGGTGACCACTAAAGTAAAAAAATCAAACTGAGTAGCCTTCGAATACATCATTAATTAATTGGGCTACCTGTATACCCATATATCTATGTACCTGTATACCCGTATATCTATGTACCTTTATACCCATATATCTATATGTAATATGTGCCACGGGATATTAAGCAAACAACAATTAACCAATCAATTTTATTCGATTTATATTTTAAATTTATATTTTAGCGTCTTTATATTTGACTATTGATCCTATAAGAAGTTTATCCTATAAATGGACTTCTAGTCCTAGGTATTAACAAAGCTATCCTATAAATGAAATTTATCATATAAATGGACTTCTAGTCCTAGGTATTAACAAAGCTATCCTATAAATGAAGTTTATCCTATAAATGGACTTCTAGTCCTAGGTATTAACAAAGCTATTCTATAAATGCTTCTGTTTATAACTACAGTAGCGGCGTGTCTGTACACTACGGTCAATAATAATAAATATTCTCGAGATTTATTAGTCCAAGCTATATAATACACAGAGTATATATATGTGAAAGTGAATCATATATATCACGTTTGAGTTGTTTGTGTGGCTATGTCGTCTATATATCTCAAGTATGCCTTGCGTATTTGTTTCTGTGCTTCACGTTTGAGTTGTTTGTGTGGCTATGTCGTCTATATATCTCCAGTACGCCTTGCGTATTACTTCTGTGCTTCACGTTTGAGTTGTTTGTGTGGCTATGTCTTCTATATATCTCCAGTATGCCTTGTGTATTTGTTTCTGTGCTTCACGTTTGAGTTTTTTGTTTGGCTATGTCGTCTATATATCTCCAGTATGCCTTGTGTACTTGTTTCTGTGCTTCACGTTTGAGTTGTTTGTGTGACTATGTCGTCTATATATCTCCAGTATGCCTTGTGTACTTGTTTCTGTGCTTCACGTTTGAGTTGTTTGTGTGACTATGTCGTCTATATATCTCCAGTATGCCTTGCGTATTTCTTCTGTGCTTCACGTTTGAGTTGTTTGTGTGACTATGTCGTCTATATATCTCCAGTATGCCTTATGTATTTATTTCTGTGCTTCACGTTTGAGTTGTTTGTGTGACTATGTCGTCTATATATCTCCAGTATGCCTTATGTATTTATTTCTGTGCTTCACGTTTGAGTTGTTTGTGTGACTATGTCGTCTATATATCTCCAGTATGCCTTGTGTACTTATTTCTGTGCTTCACGTTTGAGTTGTTTGTGTGACTATGTCGTCTATATATCTCCAGTATGCCTTATGTATTTATTTCTGTGCTTCACGTTTGAGTTGTTTGTGTGGCTATGTCGTCTATATATCTCTAGTATGCCTTGTGTATTTGTTTCTGTGCTTCACGTTAGAGTCTTTGTGTGACTATGTCGTCTATATATCTCTAGTATGCCTTGTGTATTTGTTTCTGTGCTTCACGTTTGAGTTGTTTGTGTGACTATGTCGTCTATATATCTCCAGTATGCCTTGTGTATTTGTTTCTGTGCTTCACGTTTGAGTTGCTTGTGTGGCTATGTCGTCTATATATCTCTAGTATGCCTTGTGTATTTGTTTCTGTGCTTCACGTTAGAGTCTTTGTGTGACTATGTCGTCTATATATCTCTAGTATGCCTTGTGTATTTGTTTCTGTGCTTCACGTTTGAGTTGCTTGTGTGGCTATGTCGTCTATATATCTCTAGTATGCCTTGTGTATTTGTTTCTGTGCTTCACGTTAGAGTCTTTGTGTGACTATGTCGTCTATATATCTCTAGTATGCCTTGTGTATTTGTTTCTGTGCTTCACGTTTGAGTTGTTTGTGTGACTATGTCGTCTATATATCTCCAGTATGCCTTGCGTATTACTTCTGTGCTTCACGTTTGAGTTGTTTGTGTGGCTATGTCTTCTATATATCTCCAGTATGCCTTGTGTATTTGTTTCTGTGCTTCACGTTTGAGTTGTTTGTGTGGCTATGTCTTCTATATATCTCCAGTATGCCTTGCGTATTACTTCTGTGCTTCACGATTGAGTTGTTTGTGTGGCTACGTCTTCTATATATCTCCAGTATGCCTTGCTTATTTGTTTCTGTGCTTCACTTTTGAGTTGTTTGTGTGACTATGTCGTCTATATATCTCCAGTATGCCTTGTGTATTTGTTTCTGTGCTTCACGTTTGAGTTGTTTGTGTGACTATGTCGTCTATACATCTCCAGTATGCCTTGTGTATTTGTTTCTGTGCTTCACGTTTGAGTTGTTTGTGTGGCTACGTCTTCTATATATATGCCTTGTGTATTTGTTTCTGTGCTTCACGTTTGAGTTGTTTGTGTGGCTATGTCGTCTATATATCTCAAGTATGCCTTGCGTATTTGTTTCTGTGCTTCACGTTTGAGTTGTTTGTGTGACTATGTCGTCTATATATCTCCAGTATGCCTTGTGTTTTTGTTTCTGTGCTTCACGTTTGAGTTGTTTGTGTGGCTATGTCTTCTATATATCTCCAGTATGCCTTGTGTATTTGTTTCTGTGCTTCACGTTTGAGTTTTTTGTTTGGCTATGTCGTCTATATATCTCCAGTATGCCTTGTGTACTTGTTTCTGTGCTTCACGTTTGAGTTGTTTGTGTGACTATGTCGTCTATATATCTCCAGTATGCCTTGTGTTTTTGTTTCTGTGCTTCACGTTTGAGTTTTTTGTGTGGTTATGTCGTCTATATATCTCAAGTATGCCTTGTGTATTTATTTCTGTGCTTCACGTTTGAGTTGTTTGTGTGACTATGTCGTCTATATATCTCCAGTATGCCTTGTGTATTTGTTTCTGTGCTTCACGTTTGAGTTGTTTGTGTGACTATGTCGTCTATATATCTCCAATATGCCTTGTGTATTTGTTTCTGTGCTTCACGTTTGAGTTGTTTGTGTGGCTATGTCGTCTATATATCTCCAGTATGCCTTATGTATTTATTTCTGTGCTTCACGTTTGAGTTGTTTGTGTGGCTATGTCGTCTATATATCTCTAGTATGCCTTGTGTATTTGTTTCTGTGCTTCACGTTAGAGTCTTTGTGTGACTATGTCGTCTATATATCTCTAGTATGCCTTGTGTATTTGTTTCTGTGCTTCACGTTTGAGTTGTTTGTGTGACTATGTCGTCTATATATCTCCAGTATGCCTTGTGTATTTGTTTCTGTGCTTCACGTTTGAGTTGTTTGTGTGGCTATGTCTTCTATATATCTCCAGTATGCCTTGCGTATTACTTCTGTGCTTCACGTTTGAGTTGTTTGTGTGGCTATGTCTTCTATATATCTCCAGTATGCCTTGTGTATTTGTTTCTGTGCTTCACGTTTGAGTTGTTTGTGTGGCTATGTCTTCTATATATCTCCAGTATGCCTTGCGTATTACTTCTGTGCTTCACGATTGAGTTGTTTGTGTGGCTACGTCTTCTATATATCTCCAGTATGCCTTGCTTATTTGTTTCTGTGCTTCACTTTTGAGTTGTTTGTGTGACTATGTCGTCTATATATCTCCAGTATGCCTTGTGTATTTGTTTCTGTGCTTCACGTTTGAGTTGTTTGTGTGACTATGTCGTCTATACATCTCCAGTATGCCTTGTGTATTTGTTTCTGTGCTTCACGTTTGAGTTGTTTGTGTGGCTACGTCTTCTATATATATGCCTTGTGTATTTGTTTCTGTGCTTCACGTTTGAGTTGTTTGTGTGGCTATGTCGTCTATATATCTCCAGTATGCCTTGTTCATTTGTTTCTGTGTTTCACGTTTGAGTTGTTTGTACTTTGAGTTGTCATTTGCATTATTTGATTTCTTCTTCCTTTGTATCTTTCTTCCTAATGAGTCGACGGATATCTGTGGTAATCCATGGGCAACCATTTTTAGTGCGAGCTGTTTTGTGTGGAATATTTCTTTTTAAGCTGTTTTTAGTTGTTTTACAGAAGAGTTCCCAAATGACTTCCGCGCTGGCATTCTCCTTAAATAATAATGCAAATCTTAGCTTGTACATTTTTGAAGTCTTTTTCTACATTTTCCCATTTTGCCTTCTTGTAGAGTAGGATCTCTCTTGGTTTTTGGTGGATCTTTGCTGGTATCTTATTGACCTCTGTATATGCAATGTCATGATCAGATATTCCTGAAATATCAATAATTATTTTACTAATTCCATGATCAGATTTCAGGGATGATGGATAATATATAGATCATGGGAATATTTTTGTCAAGATCGGGAACGTGTTCAACTTTTTTTTTAAAAACCCAGGCTACCAGTCTAGCTAGTATTAAGCGGATGCCCTATAAGGCAATGTTTGGAGTAAAGACAAAGGTTTTCCTAACACTATTCTCGTATCTTTTATTTTTTTGTAATGTTTTACTCACGAAAGTAAAAAGAGGCCGAAAGTTATACATGTTACAGCATTCAATTAGGATCACACGGATACAGAAAATGAAGAAGATATGTACAGTCGAAGAACTCTATTAAAAATGTTATAAACTGCCCGACAAATATTCCCGTGCAATGTTAGATAGGCAAAGCCTATAAATTCCAGATTATCTTCTAATTAATACGAGCTCGGTCATCATTGAACGGCCTACTCGTGATGGGGTTTGTCAAATTTTCGAATGGATGACTTCAACTTCCTTGATTTAATAGCTTCCTTATAAGCTACGAACCCTCTTTCAACGAAATCATGATAGGAAACGCAAGCTCTGTAATATCTTATTAACTGGCATATGCAGGCGCTGCTGGAATGTTGCTGTATAGATACGGGAAGTTCAGTACAATATGAGTAATGTATATGTTATTTTCATAACACTCATTAGCGTGTTAAAGTTGCATTCTTAGGCATTTATAAATATACATATTATATATATTTTTTAAGATTTGCGCGACCTCATCAAATAAAACTAAACTCAATAAACGTGGCTGCGTATATATACATCCCAAATTGTCAAAATGCAGTAGTATGTATAAAGGTATGTAAAATAAAAGAGGAGCCCCTCTATAAAACTGTTAGTACTTCCTGTTGATGCCGGGAAAAATCTTGGATAGTTTGGAATTCTTTTCAATTGTTTTGCTCACGAATGGCGGCACAGAAGCTGTTTTTAAGAGATGGGTGGTAAGTAAGAACACATGGAGTCTTTCTTTCTTTTTATCTTTGTATTCTAGCTGTTTGCTCCTTGTGACATTTCCGCTTTTAGAATAGTCTTGTGTTTACAGCCCCGTCTCTTCTAGCGGGTTTCGAGTTTACTCGTTTTTTAGTTGTTTCTGTGTTGGAACATATTCGCTTGACTCTGAGTGCCAAATCTAATTAAAATATAGTTCTCTGATTTCGTTATACTAATATGAACATACATACGAGCACGTGAGTTAATATGGATCAGAATTTTAATCAAATTGTCTGAGTGCCTGACTGTACGGGATGTTCTTAGTACAGTGAGCAGGATGGCAACTTTTTGGGGACAGGTATTGGTGAGTATCAGTTGGCTTAGAATATAGGTCTGTGGATATCATGCCATCTGTTATGGAAGTATCGAGGAAGGTCCTCCTTAAACAACACTGCAAAGAACATCTCATACTCTAAGTAACGAATTTAACACTCCTTTGAATAGCTGCAAAGAAGATCTCACATCGGACAATTAACTGTAATGCTATCAAAGCTCGCCTTAAGGACATCACTACCATACAATATCAAAATCTGCGTGAAAGACAAAAAAAGAAAATCTCGCAGGAATGGCATTGAATACATCCATCCTTCCATACCATCTGATAATACATTACCAAGATTATACATTATGATGGGATCCAGAAACAAGCAACATTGTTTATTTTAATATGTCTAAAAAAGATGATGTCATGCACAATGAATACTTGGAGCATGCTCTTGTAGTAGTGTCATTTTTACGCCTATTAAATAACAGTAAAAATATATTTATAACGTTCTTCAAATTAATTTATGATAAGCGTTTTACTCTTCAATTTTGATAAAGGAATATTATAATTTAAATCCAAATCTACACTTTACTTTTTATATTTAGTTCATGAATATTCAAAAGGTTCTTACTTAAAATTACGTATCTGATTGGTCATTGTGATTTCGCGGTCAATTTATATTTTGTATTGACCAGGTAGATTTGAACGGGAACTTGAAATTGCAGTCGCATGATATTGTGTGTCCCGAATTTATATCACCTGTATATTATTGTTTTCATTCATTGTGGACACAACATATTATCTGATTAATGACTCCATTGATGTAGTTATATACAGAGTATTACTTGTGAACTGTGCCTACTTCTTAACAGTAAAACTCACTCCACAAGTGAGTTTATTTTCTATACTAGTTATTAAATCATCCGAACCCTATAGAGCAGAGTTTGTTGTTTCTTCACCCAAGATACGACCCTGTTACACTCTGTCAAATCTTTAGACTTTTATATTATTTTTCTTATCTGCGCAGTATCGTCTATTAGGGACGATCCGATACGTATTAAATTTGCTGGTTGATCCCTCATTTAGACTTCTGTGTCTAAAAAATGATGTCGTGCGCAATGAATACTTGGAGCATGCTCTGTCAATTTGAATAAAGAAAGAATTGTAAATAAAAAATAAAATTGATTGTTTTATAGTTTGAGAGGGGAAAAAACAAAACAAGTGAGTGAGTGAAATAAACTTAATGAAATGCAAGGAAGACATGTAAATGAAGGTTTCAAACTATGATGTGAACCTTTTACTTCGCGATATTTATATTTCTGTATCGATTCAAAAAGAGTACTATTTGCTTCACCAGTTAAAATATCTGACCCAAACGTAAAATATTTACATCAATCTGCTGTGGAAAATCCGCAAAAAAAATATCCATAAGCACTTGGCGTATGTTATTATAAATAGGACACGTCAATACAAATATGAGAGCTTGTTTCTGTAGCACCACAACAACAATTTTGGCGAATTCACTAAATTACCGTTACGGAATATCCCTTTCACAGATGAGGGTGCCACATGTGAAGCAGGATCTGCTTACCCTTCCGGAGCACCTGAGATCACCCCCAGTTTTTGGTGGGGTTCGTGTTGCTCGGGTCTTTAGTTTTCTATGTTGTGTTTTGTGTACTATTGTTTGTCTGTTGGTCTTTTTCTTTTTTAGCCATGGCGATGTCAGTTTATTTTTTGACTTATGAGTTTGAATGTCCCTTTGGTATCTTTCGCCCCTCTTTTACAATGATTTCGTAAAAATGAATTTGAGTTTAAAGTACTTGAGTTTATTTGCAAGCGTTGGGAATTTGTTCAACATAATAATATGAGGGAACCTTCTTATTTTGTTTACAAATATGTTTTTTTAATTATTGAAGGAGAGATTATTAAAAGGTATTTATTCCATACTGTAATTTCACTTCTGTTATTGTAAAATATGAGCGCCTGTGATTAGTATCAACGCAGCGTAATGACTGTGTTTTGTGCATTCCAAATTATTTATTAAAAAAAAATCAAATGAATGTTCATATATGGTACTCTGAGTGCTATAAATACCCGGGTGGGGGGGGGGAGGCAATCCAAATTATTTATTAAAAAAAATCAAATGAATGTTCATATATGGTACTCTGAGTGCTATAAATACCCTTGGGGGGGGGGGGGCACTTCCTGTATACAGCAGGGGCGTAGGTAGGTATCCAATAAACTGTAGGCACAAATTGCGGCAGGGGGTCTGGTGGCCGCTAAAGGCCCCCAGCAGGCCCAGGGCAGATACCTGGTAGGGGGTTCAGGGGCGAAGCCCCCCTGACGGAAAACGGTTTCAGCATTTTAGTTGCAAAATTTTGTGTACAATAAAACATAAAATTTACTGGTCATTTTATCATGATAATATACATAAAAAAAAAAAAAAATGTCGAAAAAATAAACATAATTCTATAATTACATCTGACTAATGAATTAACCGGCAGTACATCGGAAATATAAAAAAAAAATCAAATATTTCCAATATGCATTGCCCAGCGTGGATCAGCACATAGCCCTTTATTAAGCAGCACAACCTGTTTCTGATTGAGTATAATTGATATATACGTCAATTGATAGTACATCTTGACGATCCTACATTAACGAAAAAAGTAGGCACGTAAACACTGAGACTACTACACAATAATACTAACTTTAGGACTACGCATCGACCATTCAACTTTTGATTCTTAAACCTTCACCCTCCCCCGGCCACACGAAAACATACACACACACAGTCGATACGTCATACAGAAGTTCTCTTCTGTTCATACTATCTAACAAAATTCAAGAAATTCATATTTCTTTATATCCTGTACTGTAAAATCCCTACCTGCTTAAGAATTTGGATAATTATGGTCATTACACGTAGATCTGAGAGTACCGTCGAAGTTACTGAAAGCTAGTTGGTTGATTGATTGATTGCTAAACGTCTAGTGGCAAATAGTTCATGCATGTTCAGGACTAAAACAATTAGGGGTCGTCCAGGATGAAGGTCTGGAAATTTGGAAATGCCATGCATTTGAAAATGAGGGTTAATTGGATGGGAACAGAAATTTGCCTTTCAGTAGACGACCTACGAACCCCTCAAAGACGGTTGTTGCAAGTTTCTTAACCATGATGCAATATTTCTACACTAGGCATCGGATTGAACTTGGGCCAACAACAACTAATTAAAAAAAATCATTTTATTTTATCTAAATTGAGGTTCATTCAAGAATTTGTTGATAGAAGTGAAATAATCTGAACCAATTAAAGTTCTAGTTTACAGTTTCTATAAAAGGTGTAATATAATGACATACAGTTCCAATACTCCACTAATTCACTAAGGATGATAGACTAGTGTACAAATGACATTCGATAATTAAAGAGTTTAGACGACTTCACATGCATGCAGCTACAGATAACATTATTATTTTTTTTTAATAAAAAATATTTGTGAAAAAAATTATGTGTAGGCACTTGCCTTAAGTGCCAAACGGCAGCTACGCCTCTGTACTTTTCCAGGGGCACTACCTGTATACAGCAGGGGCGTAGGTAGGTATCCAATAAACTGTAGGCACAAATTGCGGCAGGGGGTCTGGTGGCCGCTTAAGGCCCCCAGCGTGCCGCTGGAATAAGTCACATTTCCGAGCTTGAAAATATGCGAATAGGTGGGGAAAACTATCAGAAATATATGATAAGGTCAATAAAGTTTCCATTACTTGAGATGTGAAAAGCCCTGTCATTTGTTTTCACATCCGAAAGTCTCGTCGTGACGTAAGTAAACATTACATAAGAAATATTCCACTTTTCAACACACTACACGAAATCCAACCAATATGGGAAAAGGGTACCTTTATTTTACCTACGCAATATATGAAAAGGGCATACATTTTTAAGATAAAATTAGAAAAGGGTGGGGTAACAGAATCCCAGCGGCACCTATAAATTGATTTCTGATTACTTTTTCGTTTTTCACTAGCTCATGGTAGAATTATCTGTTTTAAACCAGTCAGATTTAATCACCGGTTTTTGACATGCTCAGGATAGTTGTCGATCACGTGATCAAAATAGAATAGAACTTATTCTGGAATTCCGAGTGTCGAATTCAAAAGTTGACAGCTTAATGTCTTGTTATATTGGAAGATAGCAGGTAAAGCAAAGCTTTTTTATTACTCAACGCATTTATCTAAAGTATTTCAAGAGTACATAAAACACTGTAAGCGTAAGACATTGAGAAAAACATCGTAAAGTGACAAAGGGTTGACCATCGATCAGCTGATTGTAAACAATATTTTACATTAAGTAAATTACTGCAACAGTGTAGATTTACAGATAAAGAGTGTCACATAGGATGTTCTGATCTGTAAAAATGAAGAAAAATTAGCATCCTGTTCAATCTAGGGACCTGAACTGTTCATATGATGTCAGTGTCATATAGCAGTGATTGTGCCAAAAGAGTAGTTTCCAGTTTCATGAGTTTCAGTAGTTTTCCATAGAATTTACTGCATAACCCCCTTTGGGAGGCTGTCCTTTCTGATATGGCTGAATAAATGAACTCAAGGACATCACTTGTGTCTCTCAGTTTGTACTAAGATAACCATGCCTGTACCCTTTCTGTTTTACAGGTTGGGGAAAGTAAGACACCATCCAAGAAAAATCCTCAAATGATGAGGCAAACTGGGAAAATATAGAAGCAGATCTACAAAACACACTTAAAGAGCTTACTGATATGAACAATAACACCAAAAGTTCTGTAAACATGATGAATGAAATTTGGGATTTACTTAATAACATCATCACAAAATCAGTAGATACAAATATCCCACACAAAATGTTAACATACATGTAAAAACATTGCCTATCCTGGGTGCACAACGAACTAAGAAAAATGGTTAATAATAAGAACAAAACTTGCTCCAAAATGAAAAAGGACAAAAAACATTTAGAGAAATATCAAAAACTAAAACAAAGTCCAACAAGAACAGAGACGTGCCTATTTTACATATATAGACATTGTGTGTAATGTATTAATATGTCGATTTTAAAAGCTCACTAGAGCTTGTGTTACTTTGTTTACAATGTATCGACAATAAATAAAATTTTGATTTGATTTGATTTGATATAGAAAAAATTCGTAAGGGTTCCAGGAACCGAGTGTCTCGCCTACTTCTGCTGTTGTCTATGTTTTCAGTGTGATAGCCAACGACGACGGAATGTAGGATCACTATGTCTCGCTTTTGCGACAAAAGTCGCAGGCTCAACGAAAATGGGGAAAAAATATTGTAAATTTTCCTTTACATGCTTTATATACTATCTTTTGATTGTAAGAGGCTTCTGTCCAAGTTGGGTAAAAATCCAGGATGGTTTATGAATCTAATAAATGTTTTAAAAACTTTAACTGCAGACTGTACATTGTATGTAATGTTAACTGGAAGAAAAACTAAGTCCATTTATTAGTAATATACGGAAAAACAGGAAATAAGTTTATACAAAATTACATTCTAGATAGCTTTTGATCATAAACAAGCTTCTGTCCAAGTTTGGTACAAATCCAGGATAGTTTAAGAAAGTTATTAAAATTTCAAAAACTTTAACCACAGAGCAGAGTTCGCGAAAACCTTTTTTGACCCGTCAGTCATTGGACTGACAAAGCAAGATTATATGTTAGTCCTACAAAATTTTTGCCGGTCCTACAAAATCTGTCAATTTTATCTTGAAATAAAAATTAATAACATATTTTATCGAAAAATAACTTTATTTGGCAAATTAACAATGAAGGAACAGTTCTGGTCTTCTGATTGTTCTTAAATTCAAAGTCATCTTTACTGTCCATTTCATCATCTGAATCATTTCTCAGCTGTGACAGTAATTGTTGGCTTCATCGGAAGGTCCTACTGCCGATTGTTTGCCAGGCATGGCTTAATGAACAAATTAAATAGGCCACGTGTGGCTCGTCACTTTGATTTGTTTATAATAAAATTCGGAAACCAGTACCGGAAATTAGCCGCGGGTACATCTGATGACCAATGTAAAAAACGTACTGGAAATAGCGAGTCCCCATCTAGTCATACCATCTCTCATAATCACTACACCTGGCATACAGAAATTTTTATACAATATCAATCCACACAAAGCCAGTGGCCCAGACAACATAAGTGGCAGAATATTTAAACAACTTCAAAACATAACAGCAGCAATTCTTACCATAATTTTCCAGAAATCACTCACAACTGGCTGTATACCATCTATTTGGAAACATGCAAATGTCGCACCAGCATACAAAAAAGGTGAAAAATACAATGCAGTTAATTACAGACCAATCTCTCTCACTTGTATCAGTTGTAAACTAATGAAACTATCATAACAAAACACCTAATGAACCATCTAGAAAATAACAACTTATCATATGATTTCCAGCACGGCTTCAGACACACTAGATCATGTGAAATACAACAACTGTCCTTCGTACAAGAACTTGCTTCAAATTCAGACAATAAAACTCAAACAGACTTAATAATTACAGACTTTGACAAAGCCTTTGACAGAATCCCACACCAAAGACTCTTATCATGCTTATACACAATTCATTTTTATTGTATACAAAATGAATCATTAAACTGGATCTCTGCCTTTTGATCAAACTGCACAAAAACAGTAGTCCTGGATGGAGAGTCATCAGATGTTGCTCCAGTTACTTCTGGTGTCCCACAGGGAACAGTTCTGGGTCCTGTTCTATTTCTGGTATAGATATAAACGACCTACCAGAATATTTGAAATCCAGTAAACTCAGACTGTTCGCAGACAGCAGCTTGTATACAAAGCTATCAAATCTAAAAAAGATTGTGATAGCCTTTAGTAAGATCTTGATGCTGCTGCAAAGTGGGAAGAAGACTGGCTGATGGCTTTCCATCATGACAAATTTACAGTTCTCACTGCTTCAAACAAGAAAACTATCAAACACTATTACATTCTTCATAGTCATACCTTAGAATCTGTCTCTCCAGCAAAATATCTCAGCATTGCTCTTCAATCTGACTTAAAATGAACTCAACATACAAACAATATTATTGCAAATGCAAATAAAAGCCTAGACATTCTTAAAAGAAACCTCAAAACATCCATCACCAACATTAAATCATAGGCATACAATGTACCTAGCATCTGTCAATCCAAACCTAGAGTATGCTTGCTCTGTTTGGATTCCTCATACTCATGATACTGCTGAACCCTTATAAACTTGAGATGGTTCAGCGTGGTGCTGCTAGGTATGCCCGTCATCGTTATAACACCAGGAGCGTTGCAGACATGCTCAATACTCTCAACTGGCCTACCTTATAACAAAGCAGACTTAAAACAAGATTCATATAATGTTCTATAAAATTGTTCACCATATTGTCCTAGTACCTCAGTATTACTTTTACCAACAGACAATAAAACTCTGCAAACCTTTCCATATACCATGTATACATACAGATACCTACTTACATCTAAAGACTGCTACAAATATTCATTTTTATAGGGAGCGGGCATTAAGTGTTACCCCTGTACGTCTGTCCGTCCCAAATTGGTTTCCGTTCTCTTACTATAGATTGCCTCAACCAAATATTATGAAACTTATACAATATGCTTATTACCACAAAACACAGGTCAAGTTTGAATTTGAGTTGCTTCACTTTTACTGTTCTAGAGTTATGCCCCTTTACAAATGCAAAAATTGTTTAATGTTTCGCTTTCGTTCTCTAACTTAAGTTTGCCTCAACCAAATGTTATGAAACTTATACCCAATGCTTATTACCACAAAACTCAGATCAAGTTTGAATGTGGTTGGCGTCACTTTTACCGTTCTTGAGTTATGTCCCTTTATAACGTTATATGTAAGCTGGGGCATTACATGTATCTGTGTCCCATAATAATCATACAAAATCTGTTGAACAACTGGATACCTTATATAATTAAGAAGAAGGGGACAACCCACCAAATGGGGAATACATGTACATTTAGTTCCCCAAATGAGGAATGCTTTTCTAGTGTTAAAAACTGTTTTTTTAATGGACATAGAATACTTGAAATGGTACATTATATACTGGAAATGGCACATTTATATTTAAAATGCAGCAAAATTCCCAAAAGATGATATCCCTGACCTGATTTACTGGTGACAGAAAAGTTATACAAGCCTATGAAAATTTGAAAAATTGACAATTTCCAAGGCTACTAACTTTTTTAAAACCCAAAATAAAAATATGGTTCTTTGAAAGAAGTTATTTAATTTTCTATAAATTCATCAGTTCCCCATTTAGCGGGTTGTCCCCAACCTGTTTTATGACCCCAAATGTCATGAATGTGATAGGGGAATAGTGATATGGTCACCTTGGTCTTTGTGTGAAGGGCAGTAAAACCATTGAAAAGTGTGTTGTTTGCTGTTCAATCAGAATGAGGACATTGAATCCCATTCCTTGTGTATATTGTAGATAAGGTCTCTGTAAGTTTAACAGTCAACACAAGAGTAAAGACCAACCATTGAGCTCCTGTGAGCTCTCAAACTGACTCGGGCTGTTTTCAATATTAAATGTACATAAATATGCCAGTAAATAAATTTTGTTAATATCATTTACCATGTTTACAGATACAGATTTTAATAACAGAAACAATTTTTCTCATAAAGCATAAAACAAATCCTCCCTAAACACTTATTAACATCATGAACATAGGCATCCTGATGTAATTAATAACAGTAAATATTGATGCCTTTTGGTCAGAGATTGGTCATTTGGAACTATTAGATTGTAATTTTCCTTCAAACCTTGAAGGTAAACAGATCTACATGTCGATATAAATTTTGATTTGATTAATAATTTCTATAAACCATAGTGAACAAATGCCTGGTACTTCTTTTAATTCTCCCTTTGTTGTCTTCTGCTTCATTTTTGTAACTGAAATCAAATAATTATATATATCTGTATACAATTCTACTTATCATGCTTATTAATTATATAAAATACATGTAGCTTATAGACATGATATGCTTGGTATTCCTAATTATTGGAAGATTTTATATAGACAGAAAAAGTATACCTAAAACGACAAAGTTATTTTTCATTTACGGTACCTGTATATATTATGAAAACCGGTTTTTTCAAAAGTGATTATTTTCTAAGGGTTAAATATTTCGCGGTGGTGTCTTGCCATGGCTTTATTTGGACTTGTTTGTTTGCTTTTTGGCCTTGAATGTTTGTCCCTAATATTTTATTAACTATGTATTTACTTTCAGATATCACAGATCAATTTATTCTTTCATAGTGTGTTAATTTACGTTTTGATTGAGTTAAGCCTTCCAATTGATGTTTTATCGTGTGTTTTCTATGTTGTGATGTTATACTATTGTTTCAGAAAAAGAGAAGGTTTGGTACCATTAAAACATTTAATCCGCTGCAAATGTTTGCACCTGTCCTAAGTCAGGAATCTGATGTACAGTAGTTGTCGTTTGTTTATATAATTTATACGTGTTTCTCGTTTCTCGTTTTTATATAGACTAGACCGTTGGTTTTACCGTTTGAATGGTTTTACACTAGTACTATTGGGGCCCTTTATAGCTTGTTGTTCGGTGTGAGCCAAGGCTCCGTGTTGAAGGCCGTACATTGACCTATAATGGTTTACTTTTATAAATTGTTATTTGGATGGAGAGTTGTCTCATTGGCACTCACACCACATCTTCCTATATCTATTGTGGTGTATGCCCTTATATTTTACAATTATGGGTTGTTTGCCTGTGAAAGAACTTAATACACATGTTTATTATATCTTTGTTCTTTATTTGTTAATTCAATATTATGGTGTTGGGATGTATAAATACTCATCCACGCTTGCTGTTTTTATTATTGTCCCCTGCTATGGTTTTACTTAGATTTCTTGTAATCTTTGTTTTTGCCCTGTGTTTGTTTATATGTCTGTTTTGTATTACTTAAGTCTTTGTGTCCGGCATTTTATAACAGTTTTTGTAAGAGTTCTTTTACTGCTTTGCCTATTATTTCTTATTCTGTAATTGTGATCCCAATTCAATGTTACAACCTCCGGTCTTTTTTATTTCTTATACCCCTACTTAAATAATCATGATATTACGAAATGGAAAGAAAGTGAAAAACAATCCTACTTCTAGGATATCCACGTGCTTAAATAATTGTATTTCTAATATAAATTCTACAGCAGCCTATCAAAATTATCCTACTATATATTTAGCACTGTCATGACTGTATACAATTGTGTCAAAGGAGGCATAATGCCTCTGCAGCCAGATTGTTAAACAAAAATGCACGTGGATATCCACAAATTTTTCCGTGCAATGCCAGAAAATTACTGACCTGTTTCAGATTAACTTCGATTCACACAATACTGTTAGGTCAACAGTGAACGGGAGAGCTTTTTCGCTCTCCTTTTCCTGTGACATTACCTGAAAAACGCAAAACCTTATTTATCTGGTAACTTGAACCCAGCCTAAGTGTGGTATTCAATATGTGGGACAGACGGGACGAGCATGTTACATGTATAAAAGAAATCAAGAGCACCTTTACCGCTTTCGAAGACCTAAATATTTCAAAAGTTTGATTACCAACATTTAGATAAGCATAATCACAATCTTAAATTTATAAAATTCCAACCACTGAAAACTGTTCAGAAACAACCGGGACAATCACACAAACAATTTGAAAAATCCTGTGAAGTTCGCGAACTATTTTGGATGAAAAGACTTCACACAGCTTATCCTCTCGGTCTCAATGACAAAATATTGGGACAGGGGAACATATCTAAAACTTCTATCTATGTCATGAATATTGTCGATAAACAGCTAAGAAATAATAGGACTCATGGTAAACTATGTTATCTATAATAAAAAATAATGGTAGACATCAATTACTATGCAAACTTGGTCATATATATATACCAATAAGTAAACTATATGATATTTTCCTGGAGTGTGATAAAATTTCATTTTTCAGCCCGTTGTATGAATACACCCGTATTATTACAGCCTTTTGTTATCACAGGCTGTTTCCTAGTATCGATAAACCTGAAAATCATAAACGGCATTTTTTAAAATTAAAATATATAAATAGAGGTATTGATTTTATTAACTTATCTAGTATATTCAATGACTCTACATCAATAGTCAAATACCTCAATATTTTGATAATACAGACATGACAGAACCACCTATTATTTCGTATTCGTACAAAAAATCCAGCAGAAGTTTGATTTTTAATTATAGTCAGTAACATCAGACTTCAATATCATGAATATAGAAAATAATGTTCCTTCCACTTGAGACTGTGAAACATCTAGTTTTAGATATGTTCCCCATGGTCATGTCATTACAGGAGATCTCAACATCGTTGAAGACCATGAGGTCAAAACTTTTCTTAAGAAAGGACCTAAATATCGTCCTCCATCTATTATAGATTTGAAACAGTGTTGTCAGGTCATTAAAGACGCTCTGTCCAGTGGCGGATCCAGAGGGGGGCGTAGAGGGCGTACGCCCCCCCTTTGCTTGCACTTTTTTTTTTTTTTTTGTAAAATGATTAATCATCGTATTTACTTTAATATATTATTGATTACCGGTATGTCAAAGTCATGTGATTCTCTACGGTGGAGTTGACCAGTTCGTCGAAAAAAACGTTACTCAGTCATTTTGAAATTCAAATTACAGTAAGACATTGCTTAGGCTGAGGATGACAAGCATGACGCCTTCAAAGCGACAAAGTATTGAGCAAGAACGTATTGACTTCTATTTCACAATTCCACCCAACAGAAAGTACATGTAATACTCTATTACACTCTCATGAAAAAAAAGTTCCACAGCAGTATTATTTACCTCCGAAAACATGTTTAACCCCACACGCCCCAGCCCATTAATAACATTGCTGAACTATTGATCCCCAGTCAGTAAGTTCTAGATATAGATTTAAAGTCTAAGGTACGGACCATTTGATCTGAAGGGGCAGTCTGAGATATTTTAGAGAAAAAATTCTGACCCTGATTTTTGCCTTAAACAAAAATTCTGGCCGTATCTGGATTGAAAACAATAATCTTGTCCACTTTTTTGCTATTTGAAAAAATTATTTTCAACAGAATTATTTAGCATTAAATGAACATGATGAATAAAAAACGGGCATAATTTTTTTTGGAGGGGGTTGCATGTGAATCCCATATCTGACCGGAATGTCTGTTTCGCCGAACTGATATACTGAATACTTTTTTCAAGGCCCGACTGCAACCTGCCTGCTGGGTGTAGCCTATATGTCTCCATGTGTCGACCGTCATTCACAACTTCATTGTCATTTCCGACTCATTCGTAGCCTTTGGTTGATTTAGAACCGCTTACTTCCCTTGTTGGGTGAAACATTTCAACCAAACATTTGGATGAAAATTGCTTGTTTGTCTTTCTTCGTTTCGGTCGTATTGTAAATTTCATTGAATAGCCGTATATCTTGTTTACAACAAGAAATCTGTGAGGTTATGCTAACTAACCATACAACAAACGAGAATTTTCCATGTCCATTTTTTACTGACAAATCCCACATCAAATATATTAATTAGTACATAGCTTTGGATCCATCCAATCCTTTCATAATAGACAATTGATGGAGAGAATACGGCACCAAAAATGTCCAACCCCTACACTTTAACTATAAAATGCATTTTACACTTATTTTATGTTTTTTAGCCAAAAAAAGGTCCAAAAAAATTTTCGCCTCGCTCTGCTCGTCAACCTTTAATACTACGCCCCCCCTTTCCAAAATCCGGGATCCGCCCCTGCTGTCTGCCTACTGTAAATATTGGTGTGAACGTGAAAAATCTGATAAAAAATCTCCAGACAGTTATTTGAATAAAATTATGAATACTGTTGATATTTGTATATCTCATTTTGAAAACAATTCTGAAATTAATAATAGGGTTTATGATATACCCATTTCTAGAATAAAAAATAAACTCCAAGTACTCGCAAAGCGGTTTGTATTCGTACCAGCAGACAAAGCAGCCAATAATGTAGTGGTGGTGTGATGCATATACTACACAGAAGTTCTCCAAAACGAAATTATCAATTCTTCTACATTCAAGTCCGTACGCTCCACAGAGAGTCAAATTGTAAACAAGCATATCACTGCCACTACCCAGCTTAAAGCCTCTTCCGAACATTTGAAAGTCCTGACTATATACTGGTTACCTTAATTACACAAACAACCATTTAAATTTCGTTTCATCTCCGCATCTAGTAAGTGTTCTACTACTAATCTGTCAGTGCTTCTAACTACCTCCCTTACTACTATCAAAGAACTTGTTATTAACTTTTGTAATAAAGTTTATGAAAATAATGGTATTAATTATTTTTGGAGTGTTAAAAATTCTTTAGAGGTTTTAGATAAAATACATGCTTTTGATGGTCCTTTAAATCCTGTTGACAGTTATGATTTTTCTACTCTCTACACTACACTTCCACACAATATTATCAAGAAAAAGTTTTCATATTTAATTAAATGGTCTTTTGAAAAATCTTATTGCAAATTTATTTGCTGTAACTCATTTAAAGCCTTTTTCTGTAACGAAAAAGGTAAGTATGCTAGATACACTTACTGGAAATGTGAGGATATGATTGAAGCTTTAAATTTTCTCCTGGACAACATATATGTACGTTTCGGCGATAAAGTGTATCGACAGTTAGTAGGTATTCCTACATGTATGGGCACTAATTGCGCCCCTTTAATAGCAGATTTATTCCTATATTGCTATGAATCACAGTTTATGGCCAAAATCAGTAACAACACGTCATTGTTACATTTAGTTGACACATTCAACAATACCTACTGTTATCTTGATGATATTTTTTCATTAAATAATCCAGAATTCTCTAAATATACTACCGAAATTTACCCAAAGGAACTTACTTTAAATAAATCTAACATAAACAGCAGTAGTTGTACTGTCCTTTTCCAGATTCAGACATTTCAATTTCAAAAAGGAAACTCCATACAAAAATTTACGACAAAAGAGACAATTTTTCATTCCATATTGTTAATTTTCCTTTTTTAGACAGCGATGTTCCTTTGGCTCCATCATGCAGTGTTTATATAACCCAACTCATTCATTATGCCCGTGTGTGTAGTGATGTCATAGATTTTAACAAACATAATCAATGTATCACTGGTAAATTATTAAGTCAGGGATTTCATTACCATAAATTACTTAAAACATTTACTGAATTCTTTCATAGATACAAAGATTTGATTAGTAAATTTGGCTGTACCTGTAGAAAACTTCTTAAAAATGGTATTTTACATCCTAAATTTTAGGGTAATATTGTACTAAAAGCGCAGAAATCACTATGTGATCCGTGTAAACTTATCGAACCTTTAAACAAACTTATTAGTAAAGGTTATCTTATTAATGTTGTAATAAGATCTTTGAATATTGTTTTCATTGGCGCTAACATCGATTTTGTCATGAACAAATTAAAACATAACTAAATTTGTATTCTTTTCAAATGGTTTTTTGGGATGTATATACACATCCACGTTTATTTTCTATTTAGAAATTGTTTTATCTATACATAACATCATACATATTTATTATAAGGTTAAATCCAAACTATCTTACTGCCTGTCGTTACTTTTATTTTGGCAATGCACAAGTCATGTCTTCTTTGACTGTCCATGGCGTTAAAACACTAATCCCTGCCTGGGATGTGTTTTAATTGATTTTAGTCTGATGCATTATTTTTGTCACAAAAAGCTCGACATAGGGATGGTGATCCGGCGGCGGCGTTAGCTAACTTCTTAAAAGTTTTATATTTTAGAAGCTAGAAGACCTGGATGCTTCATACTTTGTATATAGATGCCTTATGTTACGAAGTTTCCGTCTGTCATATGTCCATTGTCCTTGACCTCATCATGGTTCAGTGACTAGTTGAAAAAAAAAGTCAACATTTTTTGTAATGTTAATTTCTTTCTTATGCTTATGAGTAATAGGATAACTATATTTAGTATGTGCATACCTTGCAAGGTCCTCATGACCTGTCAGACAATTTTCATTTGACCTCGACCTGATTTCATGGATCAGTAAACAAGGTTAAGTTATTGTGGTCAAGTCCATATGTCAGATACTATAAGCAGTAGGTTTACTATGTTTGGTATATGGAATGATTGTAAGGTGTACATGTCCAACTGCTAGGTGTCATCTGACCTTGACCTCATTTTCCAGTCAAGGGTCTAACTTAGAGAAAAATCACATACATGTCGTTATTGTGGGCTAAAATATCAAAAAACTGTGATAACATATGTATGTTACGTTTCAAAGAGGCAATATACATCCTTTACTTTGTTAAATTGTATACTGTTCTACTGGTATTATTATTGTCTTTATGTATACTAAACTTAAGAAAGATATAACAGTTTATAATTTGCCAATCATGTATAGTACACCTATGTTATTACAGAAAATATATGCCTGTAATAACTAAAGGGTGTTATTACAGCTTTTCTACATCTCTTCAAAGCCATTTCTCAGACATATATCATAATGTATTTTAATTCATTGTAAGAAATAATGATCAGAGCATGTAATGAGGTTCTGAGCAAGCTTTCCAGTAATTCTTAAGTGTCTCATTTTATAAGTTACATGTCTGTAATAACTAAGCCTTGTTATTACAGCTTAGTGTATCCCTTAAAAGCCTTGTCTCATTGATTTACCATGGTTGATCAAAAATTTATTAATTGAATTGGAAAATTAATTATCAAGGTTATGCATTTAAAGTTTCTGCACAAAGTTTCAAGAAATCCCAAGAGCCCACTGAAAATAAAAATATATTTTGATATATTAACTAATAACAAACATATGTTACTACAGATTAAGAAATAAAGAGCAGACAACTCATGAAAGTATCTGTAATAACACATGTATGTTATTTTTCTCTAATAACTTATTTAAGTTAGACCCTTGACTGTTTTCATGGTTCAGTGGTCAAAGTTAAGTTTTTGAGTTTTGGTCTTTTTTTCTAATACTATATGCAATAGGTCAACTATATTTGGTGTATGGAAATATTTAATGATGTACATGTCAGTTTCGCAGGTTTTATTTGACCTTGACCTCATTTTCACAGTTCATTTCTCAGTGTTAAGTTTTTGTGTTTTGGTCTGTTTTTCTTCAACTATAAGCAATAGATCAACTATATTTGTTGTATGGAAGGATTGTAAGGTGTATATGTCTGTCTGGCAGGTATCATCTGACCTTGACCTCATTTTCATGGTTCATTGGTCAATGTTAAGTTTTCATGGTTAAGTTTGTTTCTTAGACATGTTAGATACTATAAGCAATAGATCAACTATATTTAATGCATAAATTGATTGTAAGGTGTACATGTCTGTCTGGCATGGTTCATCTGACCTTGACCTCATTTTCATGGTTCATTTGTCAATGTTAAGTTTTCTTGGTTAAAACTGTTTCTGAGAAACTATAAGCAATAGGTCAACTTATGTTTGGTTTATTGAATCATTGTAAGGTGTACATGTATTTCTCGTTTGGTTTATCTGACCTTGACCTCATTTTCTTGGATCATGTTTATGTGTTACCTGTAGTAAAGCTTTATATTTAGGACTATCAACATAAAATCAGTGGTTAGTAAAGAAGGCGAGACATTTCAGCGTGTGCACTCTTGTTTATTATTAATTGTTTTTGGCTTTTAACTATCTTTCAGTAATACTGGTAATTGCAAGTACTCTCAAATCGTACTTTCGTGTTAATTTTACCTGTTGACACAATTTGTAATGCATTTCTGTTATTCAATGTTTACTTATTTTGTGTTATCTTGTCTTACTATTTTTAATATGTACCACCTTTGACATGTTTGACAAGTATTTAGTATGACAAAAAAAAAAAAAATTTCACTTCTGTACTCGTACTATGAATAACAAATTTATTTTGTAAAAAATGTTTCTGTACTAACAACAAAATTATTATATTTAAATTTACGTATGTACGTTACTTTATTTAACACCATTTTGTCCTAGGTTAAAGTTGTCTTTTTGACATTGAAACATCTTTTTTATTTATATTGTGTCATAGATCAAACTTATTCCTTCAGTGTATATTTATTTGTTTTTGTGTATTGTCTTTTTGATCGAGTTAAGCCATTTCAATTGATATTTCATTGTGTGTCTTTTTATGTTGTAATGTTATACCACTGTTTCAGGTTAGGGTGAAGGTTGACGCCTGTTAAAACGTTTAAACCCGCTGCATTTTTATGCACCTGTCTTAAGCCATGAGCCTGTTGTTCAGTGGTTGTTGTTTGTTGGTGTGGTTCATAAGTGTTTCTTGTTTCTCGTTTTTGTCGAGCCTGCGACTTTTGTCACAAAAGCCAGACATAGCGATCCTACATTCTGTTGTCATCGTCGGCATCCACAAATATTCACTCTGTGGTTAAAGTTTTAGAAATTTTAATAACTTTCTTAAACTATCCTGGATTTCTACCAAACTTGGACAGAAGCTTGTTTATGATCATAAGATAGTATCCAGAAGTAAATTTTGTAAAAAAAAATCCTGTTTATCCGTATTTTACTTATAAATACATGGATTTAGTTTTTCTGCCAGTTAACATTACATTCACTCTGTGGTTAAAGTTTTTAAAATTTTAATAACTTTCTTAAAATATCCTGGATTTCTACCAAACTTGGACAGAAGCTTGTTTATGATAATAAGATAGTATCCAGAAGTAATTTTGGTGAAAAAAAATCCTGTTTATCCGTATTTTACTTATAAATGGACTTATTTTTTCTGCCAGTTAACATTACATTCACTCTGTGGTTAAAGTTTTAAAAATTTTAATAACTTTCTTATACTATCCTGGATTTGTACCAAACTTGGACAGAAGCTTGTTTATGATCAAAAGCTAGTTTCTAGAAGGAAATTTTGTAAAAATTTATTTCCTGTTTTTCCGTATATAACTTATAAATGGACTTAGTTTTTCTTCCAATTTACATTACATACAGTCTGCAGTTAAAGTTTTTTAAAACATTTTCTAGATTCATAAACCATCCTGGATTTTTACTAAACTTGGACAGAAGCTTCTTTATACAATCAAAAAATAGTATCTAGAGGAAGATTTTTAGTAATTTTTTCCCCATTCAATAAATTTATGTTTCAACTCTTTTATAAATCTATAGATTTGATTGCATACTAGTACTGTATTCATTTTTTACTAGCATAACTTTTTTCATACATTTCAAACGTTTTATTTCATTAACTGTAAATCTATTATGTGCATTCCCCTATCACACTGAAAACATAGCATAGACAACAGCAAAAGTAGGCGAGACACTGGGTTCCGTGGAACCCTTACAAATTTTATATATAGATTAGACTGTTGGTTTTCCTGTTTGAATTGTTTTTCACTAGTTTTTTGGGGCCCTTTATAGCTTGCTGTTCGGTGTGAGCCTAGGCTCTGTGTTGAAGGCCGTACTTTGACATATAATTGTTTACTTTTTACACATTGTGACTTTGGGCGTGTTTCATTGGTCTCTTCTGTACATCACCAGAATGTCTTATGGTGAAGAGTCCAAAAAAATGAATCTGGACCTCTTCTGAAGATATTCTGTAGACATGGTAGAAGAAGCAATAAAACAAAAAAAAACCAATTTTCCGTCGAATATATCAGATTTTTTTATGTTGGATGACATAAATGAAGTTTACGATGATTTATTAGAAAATAAAGATATGTCAGTTCATTCGGTAGACATGACTGTAATAGTGTTCTATGTTTCAGCATTGGTGTAATTATACAATAAGTGTAAAAACAAAGAAAATTGGTTGGAAGAAATCGCTGTGTTCGTGACATTTTTTCTTTATACTTTTCTAACTCAATTTTGCTAAACAAATCTGAATTAAGGATGTACTTAGGTGAAATTAAAAAAATCTAGAATTTAAAATTGATACTAGAAGTCAGAAGAGCATTTGTTAAGGAACAAAATAAGCTAAAACTATTAATAGGTAATGGAGCTCCTTTTCGAGATATTTAATTTTATTAAAATGGCGGGAAAAGGCTGACTCTGACTTTTACCTTATATTATTTGGGCCGTCTCAAATCGAAAGAAAAGAAATCTAGAATCTGCTTAATTTTGGTAAATGACCTTTTATGAGCTATTGAAGACTTATATGAAAAGAAAAATGGGTGTTATGGGGCAAAATATTTAACGCTGTATTGTAGGAAAAAAACCAAGGCGTCCGAACATCTGACAGCAATTCCCAAACCTCACCTAAGTACATCCTTAAAGCTCCGACCATTTGATTTTCAGGAATAATCTTAAACTGTACAAGAATGTGTCAATGTTTGTTTGGTATATGATCGAAAAGGACATCTTGTCTCTATCAAAATTTTCAGTTTATAAAGTATTTAAGAACTGGATTATTTTTGTATATATAAAAGATACCGCAGAGTTCTCAAAATCTTTTTTCCCTGGTGGCCCTTGAAGAAAATCTGTTGGTCCTAACTATTATTTCTATTGCAAAATTTCGATGGTCAAAACCTTCGGACCACCACTTTTTGAGATCTTTAATTGTATATGTATACAAGGTATATTATGGTCATGGCTTTTCTCAGACTGTTTATGACTAAATCTGTTGATTGTGTACTGATTGATACTTTAGTCTGGGAGAACAAGATATATTTGTTAGTTGTATTTGGCTTTGAACAAACTTTCAGTAACTGCAAAAACTCCTTATTTCGGTGCTTTGTGTCTATTGTCATAATGTTAGTTGTTTTTTGTGTCGCGTATCTTTTGAGTTAATCCTATTGCAACTGATTTTTACAGATTGTTCTTATGTTGTACTGTTACACCACTGTCCCAGTTTAGGGGAGAGTTGAGCGATCACAAACATGTTTAATATTTTCTATGTTTTCTATGTATTGTGTGCGATTTTGTCCCATGTACATTTACTCCATATCCTTTCATTTTCTATTAACCCTGCCATATTCTTAATGTGCCTGTCCCAAGTCAGGTGCCTGTAGTGGCTGTCGTTGGTTCATGTGTGTTGACTCATATTTGATATTTGTGAATTGTTTTTGTTATATATCAGGCCGTTAGTTTTTTTCGATTCAATTGTTTCACATTTTTCATGCCAGGGCCTTTAATAGCCGACTATACGGTATGAATTTTTGTCATTGTTCAAGGCCATACGGTTACCTATAATTCCTTATATCCCCTTCATTTGAACTCCAATGTACAGCTGTCTCATTGGCAATCATACCACATCTCCTTATTTTTATATTATATACCTGACTTTTAGACTCTTGTTTTTCCTGAAAATGGATGAAATATTTGTCCCTGGACATTAAAAATAAGCAACAAACAATCAATCAATTTAAACTTGTGTTAAATAAGTAGAAAACCATTTGGTATTTTTTTTTTTGGTTGGTGTGGGGGACATGAGGATTTTGAATAGGAATATGGTTGGCCTGGTAAGAGCTGAAAATAGGCATGCATAGGGACCTATTAAAATGAATAATAAATCCGCAAAAAATCCTCCTGCTCCCTCCCCCTCCTCAGAATATCAAATAGTCGTCTCCTTACTGTTATTGTCCATGTAGTTCTTATATTTATCCAGCTTATCGTCCCTACAGAGATGTTCTCCTAAGGCAGCAATACCATAAAAACGTTTATCACAGAGCTCACATTCTATTATATCTGCATTCATAAATTTATTAATGTCATTTAGACTAAACAACGCCATGTTTGTTATGTGCCTCTGCCGTCTAAACCACCTATTTAAAAAGAAGAGGTAGAAGAGAAACAGAAGATCTTCCCCATGCAAAAAAACAGAAAAGGACCTCTTCTGGCTCACTACCGAAAAACAAAAAAACTCGCCCTTGGATGGATAGTTGTCTCATTGGCACTCATACCTCATCTTCTTATTTATATGATAGAAGTTACATTTCTATCATTATTTTTAAGGTTTAACCATTTACCTGTACTGTCATGACTATGTCATGTATGTACTCAAATCAATTTTAATTAATTCTTATATTTATGTCATCAATGTAAAAATTCTTAAAAACTGCATATACAGGTACAAAATGAAGTCCACGCTTCTATCATGTCTATTGTAATAATAGAGGGTCGTAATGGGGGTACCTTGATGACTAATAACGGTAAAAAATCTTGGCAAATGACGTTATATTTGGTGCATGACAATAAACATTTTCTTTATGACAATTAAAAAAATCGACTGATTTTGATGAATCACGTTAAATTCTTTCCAAAAATAACAGTAACGGATAATTATTTGAGACCTGACAAATCACGATAAAATTTTAACCAATTTGACGCTAACGGTAGCCGAAAATGACCATTTGACGCCTGACGGTAAAGGGCATTCCTACCCTCATTTTAAATAACTCTTCTGAGTAATTTTTTATATAAAACTAACTGCATATATGTATATAATTAAAAATAATAACTTAAAGCAATTGAGTGTTATATCAATTTTTGACAAACATGAGGTAAGCTTTTGGGGTCCAACTCACAAACTAAAAAAAAGTTTGAAGGACAAGTTTGTGAGTGAAAGTGTAGTGAGTGTAGAAGTATACATATCATGTACATGTTGGTAGTGGTATTCCTTGCTAAATAAAAACTTCTTTTGCAAAATGTCCTCTCCTCTTTTAGAGTATTGTACCAACTACCAACATGACCTGTATTAAAATGTATTACATACATCATACATTATACATGTATTATACATTCGGTAAAGAACATTAATTTCTCCTACTATCTGACAGTTACATTAATTATGTCTAGATTAATTTTATGAATTTTTGAATTTCTCTGAAGTTAAGTTTGCCTCAACCAAATGTTATGAAACTTATACAAAATGCTTATTACCACAAAACACAGATCACGTTTGAATTTTGGTGGCATCACTTTAACCGTTCTAGAGTTATGTCCCTTTTCAAATGAAAAAATGCTGAATTTTTCGTTTCTGTTCTCTTACTTTAGTTTTCCTCAACCAAATGTTATGAGACTTATACACAATGTTTATTACCACAAAACACAGATCAAGTTTGAATTTTGGTGGTGTCATGTTTACTGTTCTAGAGTTATGCCCCTTTACAAACCTAAAAGATTCCGTTCTCTAACTTTAAGTTTGCCTCAACCAAATGTTATGAAACTTATACACAATACCTATTACCACAAGAGTCAGATCAACTACTAATTTGGGTAATGTCACTTTTACCGTTCTTTAGTTATGTCCCTTTATAACTTTATATGATATGCAAGCGGGGGTATCATCTGTATCCCATGGACACATTCCGTATTTATTTTCTCCTCATTTTATATTTAACACCACTTTCAAATTGTCATGATTTACAATACAAATATCGTCCTCCACACACATGGCCATGAAAACACTGAGATATTATTTTTAATTTAGTTGAATTAATAATTAGGATAAAAAAGGTTCTAAGGTTCACGTATTGTCTTTTTTTTTTAAAGCAACTTGTTTTACTTATACAAGTAAAACAATCATACTATCTTCTTTTCTTGAATTTCTCAGGACTTCCTTGCTCTTATAGAATTTTAATTGTCTGTCCTTTGCAGATGTCTTTACCAATCATTTAAGTGTAATTTCATGGACAATGAAAATCTCATTTGTCTGTTATCTTTAAAACACTGCTCATTTACAAGCCTCCAAGGGGCAATTTTTGAAGGCCTTGGGCAATTAGTTTCTTTGTTGAATTAATGAGATGAAACATTGAACTCTTATAAAAAATTATTAGTTAACCAGAGAAAATTGTTTAAGGCATGTTTTGACATCCCAAAACTTGAAAATTTAAGGATTGTAAAAAAATTACTTATACAAGTAAATTTTTGAGAAAATTAAGGGAGATTATTCAAACCTTATAAGAAAATATGAATATAACAAATTTACTTATATTAGTATATTATTATTCTTCAAGTAAATAAAATAACTTGTACAAGTAGTACATTTTGTACCTCTGACTGTATATATATGCTATAGTTTAGATTCTTTAATACATGTATATACATTCAAGTAGTATTTAACAACTTTTAGATTTTGGCCCTGTAATTGAAAGAAATACAGAGGAAATTGACCCATACATTTGTAGCTCTTTCTTTCATAGCATAAATACTTTTTGAGTAGAAATTTATTTTACAAGCATTTAATTAAAATCAAATATATCATTATTCTGTAAAAGTAAAATCACAAAATACTGAACTCCGAGGAAAATTCAAAAAGCAAAGTCCTCAATCAAATGGCAAAATCAAAAGTTCAAACACATCAAACGAATGGATAACAACTGTCATATTCCTGACTTGGTACAGGCATTTTCTTATGTAGAAAATGGTGGATTGAACCTGGTTTTATGGCTAGCCAAACCTCTCACTTGTATGACAGTCGATCAAATTCCATTATATTGACAACGATGTGTGAACAAAACAAACAGACACAATTGGTAAAATGTCAAAATAGGGTTACAGCAGTCAACATTGTGTTATCATCTTAATCACTATAAAACAAACAAATGTTACGAAGAAGCACAAAAGGGCATACATCAAATTTAACATCCTCATTATGCTTATATCATACGATTTTATTTATCTATGTAATTGAGACTAAATATGTCTGTCATACAAAGTCAATATATATATATTGAAAAGTTTTAAATTTAGTCCCACTGTGCACAAAATAGGAAAAAATATAATAAGGCTGGGTAACATCTATTTAGTCCTGAACGTCATAATATAGTACAACGAGGTATAGTACCTATGTTGTACTATATTATTGGGGTCCAACTCACAAACTAAAAAAGTTTGAAGGACAAGTTTGTGAGTGAAAGTGTAGTGAGTGTAGAAGTATACATATCATGTACATGTTGGTAGTGGTATTCCTTGCTAAATAAAACTTCTTTTGCAAAATGTCCTCTCCTCTTTAGAGTATTGTACCAACTACCAACATGACCTGTATTAAAATGTATTACATACATCATACATTATACATGTATTATACATTCGGTAAAGAACATTAATTTCTCCTACTATCTGACAGTTACATTAATTATGTCTAGATTAATTTTATGAATTTTTGAATTTCTCTGAAGTTAAGTTTGCCTCAACAAAATGTTATGAAACTTATACAAAATGCTTATTACCACAAAACACAGATCACGTTTGAATTTTGGTGGCATCACTTTAACCGTTCTAGAGTTATGTCCCTTTTCAAATGAAAAAATGCTGAATTTTTCGTTTCTGTTCTCTTACTTTAGTTTTCCTCAACCAAATGTTATGAGACTTATACACAATGTTTATTACCACAAAACACAGATCAAGTTTGAATTTTGGTGGTGTCATGTTTACTGTTCTAGAGTTATGCCCTTTACAAACGTAAAAGATTCCGTTCTCTAACTTTAAGTTTGCCTCAACCAAATGTTATGAAACTTATACACAATACCTATTACCACAAGAGTCAGATCAACTACTAATTTGGGTAATGTCACTTTTACCGTTCTTTAGTTATGTCCCTTTATAACTTTATATGATATGCAAGCGGGGGTATCATCTGTATCCCATGGACACATTCCGTATTTATTTTCTCCTCATTTTATATTTAACACCACTTTCAAATTGTCATGATTTACAATACAAATATCGTCCTCCACACACATGGCCATGAAAACACTGAGATATTATTTTTAATTTAGTTGAATTAATAATTAGGATAAAAAAGGTTCTAAGGTTCACGTATTGTCTTTTTTTTTTTTAAAAGCAACTTGTTTTACTTATACAAGTAAAACAATCATACTATCTTCTTTTCTTGAATTTCTCAGGACTTCCTTGCTCTTATAGAATTTTTAATTGTCTGTCCTTTGCAGATGTCTTTACCAATCATTTAAGTGTAATTTCATGGACAATGAAAATCTCATTTGTCTGTTATCTTTAAAACACTGCTCATTTACAAGCCTCCAAGGGGCAATTTTTGAAGGCCTTGGGCAATTAGTTTCTTTGTTGAATTAATGAGATGAAACATTGAACTCTTATAAAAAATTATTAGTTAACCAGAGAAAAATTGTTTAAGGCATGTTTTGACATCCCAAAACTTAAAAATTTAAGGGATTGTAAAAAAAAATTACTTATACAAGTAAATTTTTGAGAAAATTAAGGGAGATTATTCAAACCTTATAAGAAAATATGAATATAACAAATTTACTTATATTAGTATATTATTATTCTTCAAGTAAATAAAATAACTTGTACAAGTAGTACATTTTGTACCTCTGACTGTATATATATGCTATAGTTTAGATTCTTTAATACATGTATATACATTCAAGTAGTATTTAACAACTTTTAGATTTTGGCCCTGTAATTGAAAGAAATACAGAGGAAATTGACCCATACATTTGTAGCTCTTTCTTTCATAGCATAAATACTTTTTTGAGTAGAAATTTATTTTACAAGCATTTAATTAAAATCAAATATATCATTATTCTGTAAAAAGTAAAATCACAAAAATACTGAACTCCGAGGAAAATTCAAAAAGCAAAGTCCTCAATCAAATGGCAAAATCAAAAGTTCAAACACATCAAACGAATGGATAACAACTGTCATATTCCTGACTTGGTACAGGCATTTTCTTATGTAGAAAATGGTGGATTGAACCTGGTTTTATGGCTAGCCAAACCTCTCACTTGTATGACAGTCGTATCAAATTCCATTATATTGACAACGATGTGTGAACAAAACAAACAGACACAATTGGTAAAAATGTCAAAAATAGGGTTACAGCAGTCAACATTGTGTTATCATCTTAATCACTATAAAAACAAACAAATGTTACGAAGAAGCACAAAAAGGGCATACATCAAATTTAACATCCTCATTATGCTTATATCATACGATTTTATTTATCTATGTAATTGAGACTAAATATGTCTGTCATACAAAGTCAATATATATATATTGAAAAGTTTTTAAATTTAGTCCCACTGTGCACAAAATAGGAAAAAAAATATAATAAGGCTGGGTAACATCTATTTAGTCCTGAACGTCATAATATAGTACAACGTAGGTATAGTACCTATGTTGTACTATATTATGACGTTCAGGACTAAATAATAATGTCGCTAATAGACGTTACCCCTGACGACGTCGCCAGCAACCATATCCTTGAAGATCTGTTAAACAGTGATACCGGTAGGATACTATGGAGGATACTATGGAGAACATTATGAACAATTTTATATTGTAAGAGACAAGATGTGAATATTCATATTGAATACAAATATTTGGTGCATTTTCAGCCTAATTATATTTTTTTTCCTATATATACATGATATATATATATAAATATATATACATCTATTCAAAGCATTGCATTGCATGTAAAAATGGCTACAGTTGCTATGTATTACATTTCCTCTCTTTCATGACAGGTAACCACAGGAATGTTTTTTTAGCTCACCTGGCCCACAGGGCCAAGTGAGCTTTTCTCATCACTTGGCGTCCGTCGTCGTTAACTTTTACAAAAATCTTCTCCTCTGAAACTACTGGGCCAAATTTAACCAAACTTGGCCACAATCATCATTAGGGTACCTAGTTCAAAAATTGTGTCCTGTGACATGCCAAACCAACCAAGATGGCCGCCATGGCTAAAAATAGAACATAGGGGTAAAATGTATATTTTGGCTTATAACTCTGAAACCAAAGCATTTAGAGCAAATCTGACAGGGGTAAAATTGTTGATTAAGATAAGATCTATCTGCCCTGAAATTTTCAGATGAATCGGACAATGGGTTGTTGGGTTGCTGCCCTGAATTAGTAATTTTAAGGATTTTTTCCGTTTCGGTTATTATCTTGAAAATTATTATAGATAGAGATAAACTGTAAACAGCAATAATGTTCAGCAAAGTAAGATCTACAAATAAGTCAACATGATCAAAATGGTCAGTTGACCCTTAAGGAGTTATTGCCCTTTAAAGTAATTTTTACCAATTTTTGTAAATTTTTAATCTTTACAAAAATCTTCTCCTCTGAAACTACTGGACCAAATTCAACCAAACTTAGCCACAATCATTATTAGGGTATTTAGTTTAAAAATATGTGAGTGACCCAGCCAACCAACCAAGATGGCTGCCATGGCTAAAATTAGAACATAGGGGTAAAATGTAGATTTTGGCTTGTAACTCTGAAACCAAAGCATTTAAAGCAAATCTTACAGGGATTAACTTGTTCATCAAGTAAATATCTATCTGCCCTCAAATTTTCAGATGAATTGGACAACTGGTTGTTGGGTTGCTGCACATGGATTGGTAATTTTTAAGGAAATTTTGCCGTTTTTGGTTATCTTGAAAATTATTACAGATAGAGGTAAACTGTAAACAGCAATAATGTTCAGCAAAGTAAGATCTTCAAATAAGTCAACATGATCAAAATGGTCAGTTGACCCCTTAAGGAGTTATTGCCCTTTAAAGTAATTTTTACCAAATTTTGTAAATTTTGTAATCTTTACAAAAATCTTCTCCTTTTGTAATCTTCTTTTTGAAACTGCAGTAGAAAATCAATATAGAAAACAATCTACTAATGAACTGGCAATAAAAATAATTGATAATTCTATAACATGAAAAAAACCCACATTAATACCTGATGATGGTGTTTCTTTCTTTACATTGAAAATGATGTCACAACTATAATCCCGAACAATAGGTCGAATGTCAGATATGTTTCAGTACTTTGGCTTCATTTTCTACAGATTCAAGTGCAAATGATGCTTGAATTCCTACACTAATTTATACAGACTTCATCCCTTTCACAGGTAATGCCTGCCTCATATTATATTTAAAACTTTAATAGAATATCAGAAATTTTGAGAGAAAATTAATCAACCATGCAAGATCTAAAACTTAATTAATATTGTTCAAATTATCAATTAACTATTAAAAAAAATTCTCATTAAAAAATATACTTCTTCATTTTATATTTTATCAGAAGTTTAGGGAAAAAATTGAATTAATTGTGTCCCTTGTTCTCATTTCCTGGGATAAATCCAATACAAATTAAAGTATTGGTATTGAATTAATATTTAAGAAATATTTCAAACCTTACCATTTTCTTCACAAGAATGAAGACCATATTTTCAGTGTCATGAGTATCAGTCATCATATTTGTTGTACTTTGTTGTTTAAAAGTTGAATACAAAAAGATCAACAAAGCAATTCAAAACCACTTGAATTTTGCAACAACAAATGAGAGTTTTAACGACCTCAGCTGGCTATACAACCCTTGAACAATCAACTGAATTTTGCAGAATCATTAATAGGAAAGATTGCCCTTAAATGATAATTTTTATTACCTTTTTGTTTTTTTTTTGGGGGTTGCAACAACAAAACTTCACAACAAACTTTCTCATCACTTGCATTTCGTTAAATTTTACAAAATTCTCCCTGAAACTACTGTCAAATTAAACCAAACTTGGTTTAAATCACCACTAGGATATTCAGGGACCACTATGTATGATGACCCTGCCTTCCAACATGGCACACATGGCTGAAATAAAACATAGGTTTCAAACGCACTTTTTAGTCATATATCTCTGAAACTAAACGACAGTACAACAGTTGCATTTATCATGCATCAATTGTAAATAAAAATATCAGGTGAGCGACACAGGGTCCTTGGAGCCTCTAGTTATTAACTATTATTTGTCACACATTAAGTCTTTAAGACATAGAACAGTAAATCTGTTTATTTAATATCTATAATGATAAAAACAAGCAAAGAATTTCAAGAAAAAAGACAGTTATGTTTTTACATCTTATTTGTGTTGAATATTTGATGCACACCGCTTTAAAATTAGCATGTTTAGAAAATGACTTCGAATAATATAACCATTCTGATATTTTGGGATCTGCTCTATCAAGGACTTTGTTTTCTCATTCTCAGTTCTTCGTATACAATTAGCTTCTGATGGTTGTAGCCCTCTTAGTTTGACAGATTTGTTTGTTTGAAATTTAAAGATAGTATCAAGAAACACAGAAATGCATGCTTGTGAAAAATAGAATAACTCATTGAATTACAAACATATAGTTATCCCAAGCAGTTGGTTGTAGGACTCGCTTCTGCTGATAGTCAGATAGAAGTGTTGCCCAAACACCATGAAGACAATGGGGGAAAAGTGAACTGAGGATATGTGCCCCTTAAAATGAATTCATTTATATCATTTGTAATTAACTTTGTGTTACTAAAACATATGATAAACATTTTGTTACATATTTTATACATGTAAAAATAAGAAGATGTGGTATAATTGCCAATGAGACAACTCTCCATCAAATGAAATTTTCAGATGAATTGGACAACTGGTTGTTGGGTTGCTGCACATGGATTGGTAATTTTAAGGAAATTTTGCCGTTTTGGTTATCTTGAAAATTATTACAGATAGAGGTAAACTGTAAACAGCAATAATGTTCAGCAAAGTAAGATCTTCAAATAAGTCAACATGATCAAAATGGTCAGTTGACCCCTTAAGGAGTTATTGCCCTTTAAAGTAATTTTTACCAAATTTTGTAAATTTTGTAATCTTTACAAAAATCTTCTCCTCTGAAACTACTGGACCAAATTCAACCAAACTTAGCCACAATCATTATTAGGGTATTTAGTTTAAAAATATGTGCAGTGACCCAGCCAAACAACCAAGATGGCTGCCATGGCTAAAAATAGAACATAGGGGTAAAATGTAGATTTTGGCTTGTAACTCTGAAACCAAAGCATTTAAAGCAAATCTTACAGGGATTAACTTGTTTATCAAGTAAATATCTATTTGCCCTCAAATTTTCAGATGAATTGGACAACTGGTTGTTGGGTTGCTGCCCTTGAATTGGTAATTTTTAAGAAAATTTTGCCGTTTTTGGTTATTATCTTGAAAATTATTACAGATAGAGATAAACTGTAAACAGCAATAATGTTCAGCAAAGTAAGATCTTCAAATAAGTCAACATGACCAAAATGGCCAGTTGACCCCTTAAGGAGTTATTGCCAATTATAGTCAATTTTTAACAATTTTCATTAATTTGGTAAATTTTGGTAAGTTTTTACAAAATGTTTTCCTTTTGTAATCTTCTTTTTTGAAACTGCAGTAGAAAATCAATATAAAAAACAATCTACTAATGAACTGGCAATAAAAATAATTGATAATTCTATAACATGAAAAAAAAAACCCACATTAATACCTGATGATGGTGTTTCTTTCTTTACATTGAAAATGATGTCACAACTATAATCCCGAACAATAGGTCGAATGTCAGATATGTTTCAGTACTTTGGCTTCATTTTCTACAGATTCAAGTGCAAATGATGCTTGAATTCCTACACTAATTTATACAGACTTCATCCCTTTCACAGGTAATGCCTGCCTCATATTATATTTAAAACTTTAATAGAATATCAGAAATTTTGAGAGAAAATTAATCAACCATGCAAGATCTAAAACTTAATTAATATTGTTCAAATTATCAATTAACTATTAAAAAAAATTCTCATTAAAAAATATACTTCTTCATTTTATATTTTATCAGAAGTTTAGGGAAAAAATTGAAATTAATTGTGTCCCTTGTTCTCATTTCCTGGGATAAATCCAATACAAATTAAAGTATTGGTATTGAATTAATATTTAAGAAATATTTCAAACCTTACCATTTTCTTCACAAGAATGAAGACCATATTTTCAGTGTCATGAGTATCAGTCATCATATTTGTTGTACTTTGTTGTTTAAAAGTTGAATACAAAAAGATCAACAAAGCAATTCAAAACCACTTGAATTTTGCAACAACAAATGAGAGTTTTAACGACCTCAGCTGGCTATACAACCCTTGAACAATCAACTGAATTTTGCAGAATCATTAATAGGAAAGATTGCCCTTAAATGATAATTTTTATTACCTTTTGTTGTTTTTTTTGGGGGGTTGCGCAACAACAAAACTTCACAACAAACTTTCTCATCACTTCGCATTTCTCGTTAAATTTTACAAAAATTCTCCCCTGAAACTACTGTCAAATTAAACCAAACTTGGTTTAAATCACCACTAGGATATTCAGGGACCACTATGTATGATGACCCTGCCTTCCAACATGGCACACATGGCTGAAATAAAACATAGGTTTCAAACGCACTTTTTAGTCATATATCTCTGAAACTAAACGACAGTACAACAGTTGCATTTATCATGCATCAATTGTAAATAAAAATATCAGGTGAGCGACACAGGGTCCTTGGAGCCTCTAGTTATTAACTATTATTTGTCACACATTAAGTCTTTAAGACATAGAACAGTAAATCTGTTTATTTAATATCTATAATGATAAAAACAAGCAAAGAATTTCAAGAAAAAAGACAGTTATGTTTTTACATCTTATTTGTGTTGAATATTTGATGCACACCGCTTTAAAATTAGCATGTTTAGAAAATGACTTCGAATAATATAACCATTCTGATATTTTGGGATCTGCTCTATCAAGGACTTTGTTTTCTCATTCTCAGTTCTTCGTATACAATTAGCTTCTGATGGTTGTAGCCCTCTTAGTTTGACAGATTTGTTTGTTTGAAATTTAAAGATAGTATCAAGAAACACAGAAATGCATGCTTGTGAAAAATAGAATAACTCATTGAATTACAAACATATAGTTATCCCAAGCAGTTGGTTGTAGGACTCGCTTCTGCTGATAGTCAGATAGAAGTGTTGCCCAAACACCATGAAGACAATGGGGGAAAAGTGAACTGAGGATATGTGCCCCTTAAAATGAATTCATTTATATCATTTGTAATTAACTTTGTGTTACTAAAACATATGATAAACATTTTGTTACATATTTTATACATGTAAAAATAAGAAGATGTGGTATAATTGCCAATGAGACAACTCTCCATCAAATGACATGTGTCAGTTTGATTATATGTCATAGAATTTTTAATTCTTGTGTAAATGTGTGTTTGGTTTGTCCAGTCAGTATTCACTGTGACTGCCAGTGCCAGATAGGAGGTTGACCTATTACTAATAAAGAATTGTAGTGTTAGTGACCTTAAATTGTTACACTGCACTGGATTAAACCTTCTCTTTAATATTTCTAAATATAAATTCCTATTCACACATACATGACATATATTTAAACTGGATATTATATTATTTGATTTTAAATATCACTGATTTATATTCATTTAAGCAAAATCATTATTTAATTTAGTCTTTACTTAAATTCTTACTTAGTGTAGCTTTTATACAGGAACTACATGTTAACGTATTTTGGCTAAAAACTGGGTCACAAATTAAAATGCAAACCAAAAGATCTACATTTGAATAGTATCATGAGTATCACTATCAACATGATCAATAAAATGAATAATAGTAATGACCATGTATCTAATGAATATAGGTATGATTTATTTTGACATGTTTATACAAATACATGTACACAATATAAATATGATCATATATATTCTTGTATAAACAATTTCAGTGTAGGCACTTTGTGTTGAAATGAATAATAATGGAGGAAAGAGTACACAACAAAAACAACAATCTATGATGAAACCTATCAGCTCATACATGTGGATGGGTATCAGTTCATACATGATGGGTTGAAGTGAACATTAATTTCTACTTCTAGCTGATGCAGAATGGCTGAAGGTGTAGACCCAAATTTAGCCCAGGCTGTTAGTTCTACCCTGACTGTTGCCAGTATACATACCATTGGTAGTGTGAACCTGACTCCACAGCTACAGAAGAAGTTTACTTCTCGAGAGAGTTCGATGACAGGGACAGATTTACTGCCAATATGTCGTATTTGTCAAATGCCTGGTGATGCTCAGGACCCTCTATTTTCACCGTGTCGTTGTTCAGGGACGCTAGGATTTATACATTTTTCATGTTTAAAAGTAAGTTGTGATAAGTAGCTGACAACATTTTTGAGAATTTGTTCAAATTTAAATGAAGGAAGTGTTAAGATACCATTCTATTATGCTCATGATGTCTACTGACTACATTGTTTTCATAAATTATAAAAATATGCTTAAAAAACTCAGTTTACAGACAAAAATGTGACTTTTATAGTGTATTTAACTTTGGCTCTGTCATTTATAGAAGTTTGACTTTTAGTTTACACACTTTTGTCAATGATAGAATTAATTAATCAAGACTTTGCAAACAATACACATTGTATGTCCCTGACTTCTGCTAACACTATGTCCCTGAACACTATGTCCCTACCTTCTGCTAACACTATGTCTCTGACTTCTGCTAACACTATGTCCCTGACTTCTGCTAACACTATGTCCCTACCTTCTGCTAACACTATGTCCCTGACTTCTGCTAACACTATGTCCTTGACTTCTGCCAACAATATGTCCCTACCTTCTGCTAACACTATGTCCCTACCTTCTGCTAACACTATGTCCCTGACTTCTGCTAACACTATGTCCCTGACTTCTGTTAACACTATGTCCCTGTCTTTTGCCAACACTATGTCCCTACCTTCTGCCAACACTATGTCCCTGACTTCGGCTAATACTATGTCCATGACTTCTGCTAACACTATGTCCCTGACTTCTGCTAACACTATGTCCCTGACTTCTGATAACACTATGTCCTTACCTTCTGCTAACACTATGTCCCTACCTTCTGCTAACACTATGTCCCTGACTTCTGCAAACACTATGTCCCTGACTTCTGATAACACTATGTCCTTACCTTCTGCTAACACTATGTCCCTACCTTCTGCTAACACTATGTCCCTGACTTCTGCAAACACTGTGTCCCTGTCTCCTGCTTAGGTAGCACTCCACAGTTAGAAAATAAAATTATAAGTGAACCACAAAATGTTTAATCATCTTCTATTCCTGGCTTTCTAATACATTAAACCAACTGTTTGTGTCATACATGTGCATATGAATGTAAGCAGTATCTTCCATAGATTTAATTTTCAAAAGTTAAAATGGTGAAAAATAATTCCTTTTTTCCATAGCAACATTCTGCATTTATTTATCATAAAATATTGCAAAAAGGGACATGAAAATGTCACATATTCCCCCAAAATTTGGTTTCAACTAGAATTTCAATGCCTATGAGTGATACCTTTTCTGAAACATTAATCTACCAAATGATCAAATAAAAATTGGGTGTCTTTCGCCTCGTAAAATTTAATCACAAAGTTCGTGCAACAAAAAGTTAGAAAAAAACAGTGCAATAATTGCTGGACCGATGTCTGATATGGATATGAAAATACAGACTGTCATACAGAAAACAGCCCATAATACATGCATTACACAATCTAGATGTTCCTATAAACCCACTATGAAGGCTATATTAATCTTTAGCTATCCAAAAATGAATTTTATTGCACACTAGCTCTCATATTTGAAAAATCCACAGGGGCCAAAATGCGAAACTACACACCTAACTGTGGAGTGCTACCTTAACAATATGAGCCTAAGTGACATGTGCGAACACTACATTCCCTGCCTTCTGTTTCAAAATTGGTCTATTTATTTATATTCTTCTCTAATATGTAGGTAAGACACTGGACATATTTAGCATGTTGAGGGGAACACAGGGATATTTTAGGGGATCACAGCTGGGTTTATTATAGAGAGATCACATAGTTTATTTAGGGAAAACACTGGTTTTATTTACGGGGAATAGTGGGATTAAATAAGGGGACCACCAGGTCATTTATGGAACAACACAGGGTTTATTTATAACATGTAGGGGGAAAACTTAATTCACTAAGGGAACAGTGAATTTACTCATGGGAATACTGGTTTTATTTATTGAGACCACTTGGTAAATATTTAGTGGAGAACACTGGGTTTAATAAGGGGGAATACTAGGTTAATTTTGTGGAGAACACTCGGTTTAATAAGGGGGAATACTTGGTTTATTTAGTGGAGAACACTTGGTTTAATAAGGGGGAATACTTGGTTTATTTAGTGGAGAACACTGGGTTTAATAAGGGAGAATACTTGGTGTATTTAGTGGAGAACACTTGGTTTAATAAAGGAGAATACTTGGTTTATTTAGTAGAGAACACTGTGTTTTATAAGGTGAAATCCTTGGTTTATTTAATGGAGAACACTTAATTTAATAAGGGAGAATACTTGGTTTATACACTTAGTTTAATAAGGGGGAATACTTGGTTTATTTAGTGGAGAACACTTGGTTTAATAAGGGGAAATACTTGGTTTATTTAGTGAAGAACAATGGGTTTAATAAGGGGGAATACTTGGTGTATTTAGTGGAGAACACTGGGTTTAATAAGGGAGAATACTTGGTGTATTAAGTGGAGAACACTTGGTTTAATAAGGGAGAATACTTGGTTTATTTAGTAGAGAACACTGGGTTTAATAAGGTGAAATCCTTGGTTTATTTAATGGAGAACACTTAATTTAATAAGGGAGAATACTTGGTTTATACACTTAGTTTAATAAGGGGGAATACTTGGTTTATTTAGTGGAGAACACTGGGTTTAATAAGGGGAAATACTTAATTTATTTAGTGGAGAACACTGGGTTTAATAAGGGGGAATACTTGGTGTATTTAGTGGAGAACACTGGGTGTAATAAGGGAGAATACTTGGTGAATTTAGTGGAGAACACTTGGTTTAATAAGGGGGAATACTTGGTTTATTTAGTGGAGAACACTGGGTTTAATAAGGGGGAATACTAACTTTATTTAGTGGAGAACAGGGTTTATTTATAACATGTAGAGAGAAAACTTAGTTTACTAAGGGAACAGTGTATTTACTCAGGGGAATACTGATTTTTTTTTATTTAGACCACTTGGTAAATATTTAGTGGAGAACTCTTGGTTTAATAAGGGGGAATACTTGGTTTATTTAGTGGAGAACACTGGGTTAAATAAGTGTGAATACTTGGTGTGTTTTGTGGAGAACACTTGGTTTAATAAGATGGGGAATACTTGGTTAATTTAGTGGAGAACACTTGGTTTAATAAGGGGAAATAATTGGTTTATTTAGTGGAGAACACTCGGTTTAATAAGGGGGAATACTTGGTTCATTTAGTGGAGAACACTGGGTTTAATTAGGGGGAATACTTGGTTTATTTAGTGGAGAACACTTGGTTTAATAAGGGGGAATACTTGGTTTATTTAGTGGAGAACTCTTGGTTTAATAAGGGGAAATACTTGGTTTATTAAGTGGAGAACACTGGGTTTAATAAGGGGAAATACTTGGTTTATTTAGTGGAGAACACTTGGTTTAATAAGGAATACTTGGTGTGTTTAGTGGAGAACACTTGGTTTATTTAGTGGAGAACACAGGGTTTAATAAGGGGAATACTTGGTTTATTTAGTGTAGAATACTTGGTTTAATAAGGGGGAATACTTGATTAATTTAGTGGAGAACACTTGGTTTAATAAGGGGGAATACTTGGTGTGTTTAGTGGAGAACACTGGGTTTAATTAGGGAAAATACTTGGTTTATTTAGTGGAGAACACTGGGTTTAATAAGGGGAATACTTGGTTTATTTAATGGAGAACACTTGGTTTAATTAGGGGGAATACTTGGTTTATTTAATGGAGAACACTTGATTTAATTAGGGAAAATACTTGGTTTATTTAGTGGAGAACACTGGGTTTAATTAGGGGGAATACTTGGTTTATTTAATGGAGAACACTTGGTTTAATAAGGGGGAATACTTGGTTTATTTAGTGGAGAACTCTTGGTTTGATAAGGGGAAATACTTGGTTTATTTAGTGGAGAACACTGGGTTTAATAAGGGGAAATACTTGGTTTATTTAGTGGAGAACACTTGGTTTAATAAGGGGGAATACTTGGTTTATTTAGTGGAGAACACTTGGTTTAATAAGGGGGAACACTTGGTTTATTTAGTGGAGAACACTGGGTTTAATAAGGGAGAATACTTGGTGTGTTAAGTGGAGAACATTTGGTTTAATAAGGGTTTTATTAGTAATACCAGGTTTATTAGTTTAAGCATATGGGTTACAATGGGAAGAACCTGCACACATGTACAATGGGAAGAATCTGTACATGCACAATATATCTTGAACTTCCTACTTACAGTGAAATATCGGTTCTTAGAACAGGTTAAAAACTGTTGGTATGACTATTTGGTTATAAAGGAATATATACAGTATGGTCATTATTAAACAAATTTTACTTTCATGAATTGATCATGAAGTTATATTGATTATAATCTGAAGAGAAACAAGACATATTATTGTACATGTATGTACCTTGATCTCAATAAACAAGACATATTATTGTACATGCATGTACCTTGATCTCAATAAACAAGACATATTATTGTACATGTATGTACCTTGATCTCAATAAACAAGACATATTATTGTACATGTATGTACCTTGATCTCAATAAAAATGGAGAGAATAAAGATATAACTGGTAGAACAATTATAGAGAGCAATTCAGTTTTCATCTTTTATGGAAAATTACTAACAGGAATATCAGCATCAAGAAAAAAACTATTTATTATTATTGTGATTTTTTTCTGACTGTACATGTGCATGCATGTATACCATGTATACAAGTATTTTAAATACCTGGTCATTCTGTTTTAGCATACAGGAATTAGGTTTTTGAGGTTATGTACTTTTGTATGATTAAATGCATGGACACACAGATACCATGCATATTTTGATAGGAAATATAAGTGCAGCAATTAAGTTTACAAATTTACATGTTATATTGATGTTTTATTCATAATCTGAAAAAAATATAAAAAGTACATGTAGGTACTTTTCCAATGTGAAATTGCATGCTCTAGACCCTCCATAAGATTGTTTGTAACATTGATGATATGTGATAACATACTTACAAATGTTACATGCACCAATCTAGTTCATGTAGTTCAAATTAAATATTTAACTGTTCCTGTTTTCTGATGTGTCGTGACATATATAAGAATACAGGGAGCAATTAAACATTTGATTTTAATTAGATTAGTAATATACATGATATATAATCTATACAGAATCTGGACAGGCACAGACTGAGTAGATGTTCATCTGTAAGATTCATTGGGTCAATGAGGCATCTAATTGTACCATCCATGTATAAATTGAATACTCAGTGACATGGTGTATAGATATATTCAATATACAGATATAAGAATAAGGAGATGTGGTTTGAATGCCAATGAAACAGCTATCCACCAGAGTTCAAATAAGTGGATTTAAGCAATTATAGGTCACTGTTCAGCCTTCAACAATGAGAAAAATCCATACCTTATAGTCAGCTATAAGTGGCCATACCTGAATATTTGTTATTAAAACAATTCAAACAAGAAAACTAACAGCCAAGTTTATAACAAAACAATTTACGAAAAACAAATTTGACAAGACATAAACCCATGACGACCACTGAACTACAGGCTCCAGAATTGACAGACACGTACAGACACGTAAAGAATGTGGCAGGGTGAAACATTTTTGTGAGCACCTAACTCTCCCCCTAATCTATAAGATAAGACTACCACAAAGAGTTTGTGGGAACTCAATTCATAGGACTAAGACCTACAAAAAAAAGTATTACCATGAAATCGAAATTTTAATTAATAGAAATTTGAATTCAGTAGGCATATCATGAATAAAGGACGGTGCGAAATTTTCCAGTTTACAGTACTCATGTCTGTCCAAAGCTCCAGAATTTTTTAAAGATATTATAGTTAGTTTTATAGTTTTTATTTACCTCAATTTGATAGATTTTGATTATATATATTGGAACGTTATGTTTGTATTTACACCATGTACACTAGTCATTATCCTATAAATATATATAACATATAACTGTTTCAATTATTAAATTACAGAGGTGGATAGAAATCTCAACAAGAAAAAAAAAGAAGCAGCCGAGGTGTGAACTATGTCATTATCAGTTCCACAGACATAAAACATTTAAGGTGAGCAGAATAAAATGTAAACTACATCATCATTCCTCAGACATTTAAGATGAGTCGAGTGTAAACTATGTCATAAAATTGAGAATGGAAATGGGGAATATGTCAAAGAGCAGAACAACCCGACCAAAGAGCAGAAAACAGCCCAAGGCCACCAATGGGTCTTCAACACAGCGAGTTCAGTGAAAATAGACGTCACACTAAACTTCGAAACATATAATAGAACTAAAATAAAAAAAGCATACAAGACTAGCAAAGGCCAGAGGCTCCTGACTTGGGACAGGTGCAAAAATGCGGCGGGGTTAAACATGTTTTGTGAGATCTCAACCCTCCCCCTATACCTCTAGCCAATGTAGAATAAACAAACACACAGCAATACGCACAGTAAAACTCAGTTTAAAAGAAGTCCGAGTCCGATGTCAGAATAGGTAACAGAAGAAACTAAGCAAAATGACAATGATACATGAATTAACAAAGGACTACTAGCAGTTACTGACATGCCAGCTTCAGACCTCAATTAAACTGATTGAAGGATTATGTCTTCATCATATGAGAATCAAGCACAATCCCTCCCGTTAGGGGTTTATTATCATACCATCATAAAATATATGAGAAGAACATAAACCGTATCATGCCAACAACTGGTTTTAGAATAAATGTGTTTATTTCCGATGCAAAGACCCTATGAGTGAATCAATATTAATTCCAAAATATGCCATGTTTAATGACCTGACAACAGTATTGTAACTATATCCCTTCTGAATAAGTCTGTTTAAAGGTTTGGTTAGCTTTTAAGGTGAATGACGACATTTTTGTGCTTTGTATAGAATATTACCATAAAAGATTGGATGTGAAATACCTGAACGTATAACATGTATAAGATGTCTGCATGTTGATTTATATTTACAAATGATGTCCTTGTACCTATGATAAAATTTAGTAAATGTTTTGACTAGTTTGTGATATCGAAAACCCTGGTGTAAAAAAAATTATTTTTCAGTAAAACAGAGATTTCTTTCATAAAAATCAAATAAATTGTTACATACACGAGCGAATCGAACAAGTTGAGATATATAAACACCATAAGATGGTGACAAGGGAACGTCACCATCTAAAAATGGATAATAAACAATAGAAAATGAAAAATCATCTCTTTTATCGTAAATTTTGGTACTAAGTTAACGATATAGATATCAAGATCCAGGAAAGGGCAGTGTTCATTGTCAGTATTAGCTTTATTTAAAGTCAATCATTACTTCCTCAGACATTTAAGGTGAGTTGAGAAGAGTGTAAACTATGTCACCATTTCTTCCTCAGACATTTAGGGTGAGTTGAGTAGAGTGTAAACTATGTCATCATTACTTCCTCAGACTTTAAGATGAGTTGAGTAAAGTGTTAACTATGTCACCATTACTTCCTCAGACATTTAAGATGAGTTGAGTAGAGTGTAAACTATGTCACATTACTTCCTCAGACATTTAAGATGAGTTGAGTAGAGTGTAAACTATGTCACCATTTCTTCCTCAGACATTTAAGATGAGTTGAGTAGAGTGTAAACTATGTCATCATTACTTCCTCAGACATTTAATATGAATTGAGTAGAGTGTAAACCATGTCACATTACTTCCTCAGACAGTTAAGATGAGTTGAGTAGAGTGTAAACTATGTCACCATTAATTCCTCAGACATTTAAGATGAGTTGAGTAGAGTGTAAACTATGTCTTCATTACTTCCTCACACATTTAAGATGAGTTGAATAGAGTGTAAACTATGTCACCATTTCTTCCTCACACACTTAAGATGAGTTGAGTAAATTGTAAACTATGTCACCATTTCTTCCTCAGACTTAAGGTTGAGTTGAGTAGAGTGTAAACTATGTCTTCATTAGTTCCTCACACATTTAAGATCAGTTGAGTAGAGTGTAAACTATGTCACCATTTCTTCCTCACACACTTAAGATGAGTTGAGTAAATTGTAAACTATGTCGCCATTTCTTCCTCAGACTTAAGGATGAGTTGAGTAGAGTGTAAACTATGTCTTCATTAGTTCCTCACACATTTAAGATCAGTTGAGTAGAGTGTAAACTATGTCACCATTTCTTCCTCACACACTTAAGATGAGTTGAGTAAATTGTAAACTATGTCGCCATTTCTTCCTCAGACTTAAGGTTGAGTTGAGTAGAGTGTAAACTATGTCTTCATTAGTTCCTCACACATTTAAGATCAGTTTTGTAAACTATGTCACCATTGCTTCTTCAGGCATTTAAGATGAGTTGAGTAAAGTTTAAACTATTTCATCATTACTTCCTCACACATTTAAGATGAGTTAGTAGAGTGTAAACTATGTCTTCATTACTTCCTCACGCATTTAAGGTGAGTTGAGTAAAGTGTTAACTATGTCACCATGACTTCCTCACACATTTAAGGTGACTTGAGTAGAGTGTAAACTATGTCAGCATTTCTTCCCCAGACATTAAAGATGAGTTGAGTAAAGTGTAAACTATGTCACCATTTCTTCCTCAGACTTTAAGATGAGTTGAGTAAAGTGTTAACTATGTCACCATTACTTCCTCACACATTTAAGGTGAGTTGAGTAAAGTGTGAACTATGTCACCATTTCTTCCTCAGACATTTAAGATGAGTTGAGTAAAGTGTAAACTATGTCATTACTTCCTCACACATTTAAGGTGAGTTGATTAGAGTGTAAACTATTTCACCATTTCTTCCTCAGACTTTAAGGTGATTTGAGTAGATTGTAAACCATGTTATCATTCCTCAGACATTTAAGATGAGTTGAGTAAAGTGTGAACTATGTCACCATTTCTTCCTCACACATTTAAGATGAGTTGAGTAAAGTGTAAAATATGTCTTCATTACTTCCTCACACATTTAAGGTGAGTTGAGTAGAGTGTAAACTACTGTCTGTTTGTTGGTCTTTTTCATTTTTAGCCATGGCGTTGTCAGTTTATTTTCGACTTATGAGTTTGAATGTCCCTTTGGTATCTTTCGCCTCTCTATGTCACCATTTCTTCCTCAAACTTTAAGATTAGTTGAGTTAAGTGTAAACTATGTCACCATTACTTCCTCACACATTTAAGGTGAGTTGAGTAAAGTGTAAACTATGTCATCACATTGTAAGGTGAGTTGAGTAAAGTGTAAACTGTGTCATCATTCCTCAGACATTTAAGGTGAATTGAGTAAAGTGTAAACTATGTAATCATTCCTCAGACATTTAAGGTAAGTTGAGTAGAGTGTAAACTATGTCATCATCCTCAGACATTAAGGTGAGTTGAGTAAAGTGTAAACTATGTCATCATTCCTCAGACATTTAAGGTGAATTGAGTAAAGTGTAAACTATGTAATCATTCCTCAGACATTTAAGGTAAGTTGAGTAGAGTGTAAACTATGTCATCATCCTCAGACATTAAGGTGAGTTGAGTAGAGTGTAAACTATGTCATCATTCCTCAGACATTAAGGGGAGTTGAGTAGAGTGTAAACTATGTCATCATTCCTCAGACATTTAAGGTAAGTTGAGTAGAGTGTAAACTATGTCACCATTTCTTCCTCACACATTTATATTACGATTAGTTGAGTATGTAGGGTGTAAACTATGTCATCATTTACTTCCTCAGACATTTAAGGTGTGCTGAGTAAAGTGTAAACTATGTCATCATTACTTCCTCAGACATCTGACCTTGACCTCATGTTTGTCTCACGTTGAGGGAGTGGAAAAAGCAAGACACAGGTATGCTATTTATGGCGTCTGCATCGGTGTCAACAATGTATTAGTTTGTGATTAGGTCAGTTTTTGGCGAACCACTAGTGGTAGGTCAATGATATTTGGTATGCAGTTGTATTAGCATTGGAACATCTGATTTCCATGGAGATTTTTTGGCCTCACCCCCTCAGTCATGGTCTATTGACTTTGAAACTTTTTCTTACATTACATGTATTAGTTTGTGAATGGGTCAGTTTATGGGGAACCACTAGTGATAGGTTAATGATACTTGGTAGGCAGCTGTATTAGCATTGGGACATCTCATTTCCATGGAGATTATTTGGCCCTGCCCCCTATGTTATGGTCTATTTACTTTTAAACTTTTTCTTACATTACATGTAAAAGTTCGTGATTAGGTCAGTTTATGGGGAACCACTAGTGGTAGGTCAATCATATTTGGTATGCAGCTGTATTAGCATTGACACATCTCATTTCTATGGAGATTATTTGGCTCCACCCCCTCAATCATTGTCTTTTGACTTTGAAACCTTTGTTAAGTTTACATGTATTAGTTTGTGACTGAGTCAGTTTATGGAGAACCACTAGTGATAGGTCAATGATAATTGGTATGCAGTTGCATTAGCATTTGCATATCTCATTTCCATGGAGATTGTTTGACCCTGTACCTTCAGTCATGCTTTATTGATTTTAAATATTTTGAATATTTTGCATAATGTACATGTTAAAGTATTGCTATTTTAATAATAACATTTGCATTTTACTATCAAAATAACAAAAAAGTGAGACATATCTGTGTTCCAAGGGTGAAAAGCAGATATAAATTCCTATTGATATTAGTTTATTTTCCTTTGCAGTTTAAGAACTGGAGGTTCCCAAGGGTGAAAACCAGAGATAAATGTCTACACATCTTATTTCTATTGCTATATTAATTTATTTTCCATTGCAGTTTAAGAACTGGAGGTTCCCAAGGGTGAAAACCAGAGATAAATGTCTACACATCTTATTTCTATTGCTATATTAATTTATTTTCCATTGCAGTTTAAGAACTGGAGGTTTCCAAGGGTGAACAATAGAAATAAATGACTACACTTCTTATTTCTATTGCTATTAATTTATTTTCCATTGCAGTTGAAGAACTGGAGGTTTCCAAGGGTGAACAATAGAGATAAATGTCTACACTTCTTATTTCTATTGCTATTAATTTATTTTCCATTGCAGTTTAAGAACTGGAGGTTCCCAAGGGTGAACAATAGAGATAAATGTCTACACATCATATTTCTATTTAATCTGGTTGTTATGATTGGGTGTGCTGTAGCTACAATTATGTGCTTTCTATCTGATAAAGGACAGATTACAAAGTTCCCTAAAAACAAGGTAGAGTTAACTACAGAGGAGATCATCACATTAGGGTGTGGAGTGGCATTCTTTGTGGCCTTTTTCATTGCAATGACTGTGGAAATAAAAGCTAAACACACTGTGTATAAATTGTGTATGAGATTCATTATGCATAACACAGAATGGGCTGTGGACTCTTACGATCGCAACAAAGACCCAGATATCAATAAACCTCCCAAAGCACAGTATGTTTAAAGTTGCTCATTCATCTCTTACAGATCATAATATATATTTTATCAGAGTTATGTCCCTTGACAAGTGTATCCTTGATATTATGAATTTTGTACAAAGCTATTCATCAATTTTATTTAGCTATTTGTATGAATCTATAAGAAATTCATAGTTTACAAATTAGTAATTCTGTTTTGTGCAATAGGAAGCTCCTATAAGTATTTTAGTACTGATTGTGGTGGTAGAAATATATAAACCCATTTATTTAACTTTTACTCCAACATCCCTATCATCAGAAGAAAAAATAAATACCTATATCAAAGTATAACTTGAGTTTGAAATTTGTTTCAATAGTCCATATTATATTTTGCAATGTTGTATATCTAGATAATTATCCAATGTAATTGTATGTTCTCTGTAGGCCTATTAATTTGTAATGTTGATACAAGACCTAGGTGATACACAATAACATGAATTAGATCATTAATTTAATTATACATCAAAAAGTGACCCGCATTTACTCTGTCTGTGTGTCCTAATCTGACTGCATAAGACTCCATACTAAAAATACATCACAAAAAATTATTCAGGAAATATCTACTTCATCTTTAAATTACAGCAAGTTTAATTATAAGAAATAATCTTTTGATTGTACAATGAATTCTTGTAATACTGAAATGTGAATAGACCAATATAACAAAAAAACAAAGGATATGGGGAATCCATCCATGACACAAAATCAGTACATGCACAACAAAAACACATAAAAGCAAAGGAACAGTGCTTTCAATGCTGTTTTTTATCTCAAAGTCACAGTGAGGCCTTTAACACAGAGCAAAACAACTCCCATCTCACTGCAAGTTTAAGATGGCCCCTAGCACTGGCTTGAGCGATATTTGTTGCAAAAATAATTCGTATAGACTTTGTAAGATGTAACACCACCAAATCATATGTCTGAATTGGTATGTAAATTATCATTCTTTAATGGACACCCCCAAAAAGGTTTTTAGTTTAAAAGTATTTATTTTTATGCTGACCGTCATTCATTAGTATAATTGCATAACTAGATTTTCAGAATGCATTATTTGTCCATTTCACTTGAACATGATGTAAATGACCATATGTATATAACTTTGGGATGTTCAAACATTATACTGATTTCTATTGTAGTATATATTATAGTTTATCACAAATGTATTAATTTTGCAAAAAAATATTTGATGTAGGTTCCCATCCCTGCCTCAAGTTATATTCAACACTTACCAGGGGTTTTTCTATTTCACACTTTTGCCATTTGAATTTGAATGTTTGAACCTAAAATTAACAATATGTTCATTACCAGAAATAATTTAATTAGAAATCTCCAGCAACTACATTTTTATACGGCCGCAAAAAAATTTTGTGGTCGTATATTGGTATGACGTTGGTGGCGGCGGCGTCGTCGTCGTCGTCCGAAGACACATTGGTTTTCGCACTCGAACTTTAGTTTAAGTGAATGGATCTCTATAAAATTTTACCATAAGGTTCAATATCACAGAAGGAAGGTTGGGATTGATTTTGGGGGTTATGGTACCAACAGTTAAGGAATTAGGGGCCAAAATAAGCATTTTGTAACTTCCAGACATTACTTGTGTGTTAGTGTATGGATCTCTGACTTTGTACCACAAGGTTCCATATCACAAAGGAATGCTGGGATTGATTTTTGGGGTAATTGCCTCAAAATTTTAGGAATTAGGGGCAAAAAGGGCAAAAACAAGCATTTTCTAGTTTCATGACAATAACTTGTGTGTAAGTGTATGGATCTTTCTGAAATTGTACTACAAGGTTCCATATCACAAAGGAAAGCTGGAATTGAGTTTGGGGTAATTGCCTGAAACGTTTAGGAATAAGGGGCCAAAATAAGCATTTTTCTAGTTTCCAGACAATAACTTGTGTTCAAGTGTATGGATCTCTCTGAAATTGTACTGCAAGGTACCATACCTCAAAGGAAGGCTGGGATTGAGTTTGGGGTGATGAATCATAAGGGGTTCAAAAATTTGGGGGATTTTTTTTTCCTTTTTTTTTCTTTAAAATTTTCCATTTTAAGTTGGTTATTTCTGATTTATATTTAAAAGCAAATAAAAATGATATGGCAGGAGATACACACCAAACAGGATGTGTAAATTATTATATAATAAGTATTGTGCAATAGCAAGAAATTTTCAATTGCACAGTATTGCTAATAGCAAGAAATCTTCAATTGCACAGTATTGCGCAATAGCAAAAAAAACCAATAGCACAATATTGCGCAATAGCAAGAAATTGTCAATTGTACAGTATTGCGCAATAGCAAGAAATATTCAATTGCACAGAATTGTGCAATTGCAAGAAATATTCAATTGCACAGTATTGTGCAAAAGAAGATACTTTGTGTAAATTGCTTATTTCTTGACCAATTTCAATGGGGTTTTATTCTTGAACTCTTGGGGTTCTTTAATATGCTGAATCTAACCATGTATTTAGATTTTTGATTTTTGGGCCCCGTTATCAACTTTGTCCACATTGAGGTCAAAAGGGTCCAAAATTAAACTTTGTTTGATTTCATCAAAAATTGAATTATTGGGGTTCTTTGATATGCCGAATCTAACTGTGTATTTAGATTTTTAATTTTTGGTCCCGTTTTCAAATTGGTCTACATTAAGGTCCAAAGGGTCCAAAATTAAACTTAGTTTGATTTTAACAAAAATTGAATTCTAAGGTTGTTTGATATGCTGAATCTAAACATGTATTTAGATTTTTGATTATGGGCCCAGTTTTCAAGTTGGTCCAAATCGGGTCCAAAATTAAACTTTGTTTGATTTCAACAAAATTGAATATATGGGGTTCTTTGATATGCTGAATCTAACCATGTATTTAGATTTTTGATTTTGGGCCCGTTATCAACTTTGTCCACATTGAGGTCAAAAGGGTCCAAAATTAAACTTTGTTTGATTTCATCAAAAATTGAATTATTGGGGTTCTTTGATATGCGAATCTAACCGTGTATTTAGATTTTTAATTTTGGTCCCATTTTCAAATTGGTCTACATTAAGGTCCAAAGGGTCCAAAATTAAACTTAGTTTGATTTTAACAAAATTGAATTCTTAGGGTTGTTTGATATGCTGAATCTAAACATGTATTTAGATTTTGATTATGGGCCCAGTTTTCAAGTTGGTCCAAATCGGGGTCCAAAATTAAACTTTGTTTGATTTCATCAAAATTGAATTATTGGGGGTTCTTTGATATGCCGAATATAACCATGTATTTAGATTTTAGATATTGGACCATAATAGGTGAATGTCCAGTTTAAAATTTTTAAGTTCTTAGACCACATTCATTCTGTGTCAGAAACCTATGCTGTGTCAAATATTTAATCACAATCCAAATTCAGAGCTGTATCAAGCTTGAATGTTGTGTCCATACTTGCCCCAACTATTCAGGGTTCGACCTCTGCGGTCGTATCAAGCTGCTCCCTGCGGAGCATTTTATTTCTTTATGAAACAACTTTTAAAAAAGGTTTATAGTGCGTTATGTTTTAATAAACCCTTTGATTAAGTGGAGAAAAAAAATCCGAATGAGGGATAAGATAAATTCTATATGTGCCCAATACAACTCTTGATTCTGTACAGAGAGAGGGGGTAGAGAAAGTAGCATTGTTCGGTTGTCTCATTTTACTCGTACTTATCATTTGGATTGTATGTCATATTTTGAGATGAATGAGTTTGCAAATAGTTTTATAATGAATCAGTTAGAACCATATGTAGAGAATAAACCTGAAGGATAATTGACCATTAGCTCTGTACTCTATATCTGTATGTGGCAACAATAACCATGATAAGTGGGAAGGGGGGCAGGGGGGTGTAAAAGCTAATATGATAACAAAATTACAAAAAATGGGCCTGGGGTAGAAGTTTAAGAGAGAGATAAGATTGGAGAATATGATGTAGATGTACAGTTATGTTAGAAGGATATGGTGTACATGTATGCTTTATTTAGAAGGATATGGTGTAAGCATTTGTTATAAGGTAATCAAATGAGAGTTATGGATACTGTTTTGGTGAATGTTAGAATTGGTAAAGTGTTATGTCTGTGTGCTGAAAGCTCCATGTATATCTGTATACTGTGTGCTGAAAGCTCCATGTATATCTGTATACTGTGTGCTGAAAGCTCCATGTATATCTGTATACTGTGTGCTGAAAGCTCCATGTATATCTGTATACTGTGTGCTGAAAGCTCCATGTATATCTGTATACCGTGTGCTGAAAGCTCCATCGTATATCTGTATACTGTGTGCTGAAAGCTCCATGTATATCTGTATACACCATATGCATGTTAAATGGACAGAAAATGATAGGAAAAATTCATAAAATTGATTGGACAAAAAGTCATAATTAACTGGTTTACAATTGTTTGAATATTTAAAAGAAAATTCTGGAAATAATTTCTTTTTATTAAATGAATATTTTGTAGTTTGGTTTCTAAATTCCAAGTGCAACTGCTTTATAAATCTCAGACACCATGAAGCTTATCAATTAACAAGAAACTTTGACAGCTTGTTTTCTAAAAAAAAAAAAATTTTCATTTAGAAAGTTTTGTATTTATATATTAATGTAAGAAAAGTACAAAAATAATTTTGAAAAATAATGCTATTGTTAATTAGAGAAAGGATTATCTAGAAACTGTGGTCTCTTAGAAACACAGCAAAGGACCTCTTTTGTGCATTATATATATATATATATATAAATCGAGCACAATTTACCACAAAGGACCGCAAAGGAATATCATAAGTGCACACAGGACCTAAATTGAAATACTTTATAGTGAAAATTAAATGTCCTTTCAAGCCAAATGAAAAATATTAATTTATATCAAATTTTGTCTGTAAATCAATAACAGAAAATTTAAGATTTACAAAGCCGTGTTCCAAAATCAGTACAGATAAGCATGCCATTACCATGATTACGGTATATTCAAGACAATCAGTAATCGAAGATTTCTTATTGTATATATATATATATATATTGAATAATATAAAACAAAAGCTAAGGTAAAATACCCTCCCCCCAAACCAACCAAACAAAAAAAAACTAGTACACTGAACATATGAATTATCATTTATATGGTCATATTTATAAATTAACTGTTTACAAAACTTTGAATAGTTGGAAATACTAAGGATTTTCCACCCACAGAATAGATTACCTTAGCTGTATTTGGCAGAACGTGTGAATTTTTGGCCTCAATACTCTTTGGCTTCATACTTTATTTAGCCATTTAGCTTTTTTGGTTCGGGGGTTGCTGGTGGATCTTTTGTGGCAGAGGCAAGTGTCTGGTGTACAAAAATATAACCCTGGTATCTTTGATTTGATTGCATTGGGTATGAAAAAAGTGAAATTATTTACAGTTAATTGTTGTCAAAGTTAAAATGGTTTTATTTACAAACAAGAAAGTTGTTGTAAATGTATTGCTGAATCAATATTGAAGAAAAAGAAGAAAAAATTCTGATTAGAAATAACGCAAGCAGTGATCAAAGACATTGTGTATTTGAATAAATAAAAAAAGAGTAAACTGAAACTTTTTTATAGGAAAGTATGAATTGAAAGTAATCTTTGATGGACAATTGTTCGCCATGAATTCAAGATGATACAATTATGAGAAGTTTTAAATTTTAATGTGTCCTTGATCATGTTGATTGATATATAGGAATAAATGTAGGTTATACTTTCAAATGACAGCAACCCAACAACAGATATAGTCAAACATATACTTGTCAAGTCCAAGTCCAAATTCCATTTCAAATTGTGATTAATTAGTAGTCATTTTAAACCATTGTATGTGATTGTTAAATGAATGAAGTTATGTTTGTAACATGAATGATTTGTTTGAAGATAGAATGGCTATTGTGTGTGATATCTATATTTCTGTTATGGTTGTGGCCTGTTATCTATTTCTCATATCACACTGTACTGATACAAAAAATGCTTTAATTTGATTGGCTTATCCAGCATCATTTAACAGTATTCCTACATTTCCATTGGTTATTCATTAGGTCACTGATGACTTTCAAAAGTCAAAACAATGTACATTTCCTACATGGCAACAGAGATTTGTGATTTCTTCAATAATGTACAAAACACTCACACTTTTAACATGAAAATCGTTGTTTTGTCAAATTTTATTACTTTCTTACGAGTACAAAAAGATTTTATATTGCTGATGTTAAAGGTTTGACACCAGAGCGGGACACACGATGTCATACTGCTATGTGCAAAAAACTAGACCAACGAATCACAGACTTTTTTTTATATAACACAAATAGAATGTTTACCATGAGAGAAATAGGTTTACCAACTCTTGAGAATTGGATATCACTTGATTTCATCTCTTGTTATTTAATTTAAATAGTATTAAGAAACTCACCAAAGGCTTGTTTATTTATTATATTAAATTAAATAACTTGAGTTGTTATCAAGCAATATCCAATTCTCACTTGTTATGAAACCTATAAATAAACATGATATTCATGTGCAGTAAATATCAAATAATGGTGCTGTTTTGGTGTATGATGTCATGGTTTGTATGATCTATTGTGTTAACTGTATGATGTCATGGTTTGTATGATCTATTGTGTTAACTGTATGATGTCATGGTTTGTATGATCTATTGTGTTAACTGTATGATTGGAAATAAAACGCAACATTCAAACAAAAAATGTTTGCTATTGAATTTGTTTGGAATGTTGATAGGACGGATGTTTGAAGTGTGTATAGTGTTAAAATGGTGCAAAAGTTTTTTAACCTAAAGTACACTGTTAAAAGAATTAAGAATATTGCATTTTTAAACTTATAAAAAATAAGGAGCTACATGTATCATTAGAGCCACTGTGTGACCCCAGAAATTCTAAAATAAAATGTATACTTTTCATTTCTTTCAAATTCAGGTAGATGGGGGGTCTAAATTAAATAATTTTAATACTTTGTCAAAATGTAGTTTATATCATGCTTTTTTCAAAAATATACTAAAATGTATTGGTTACCAGGCTTTTTTTCACGCGACAGGTGGAAAATGGTCAGATTTTATATAGATTATGCATGGAACTTTGAGATAAAATATGAGAAGATAGCACTAATGTGATATGCTTTCAGATAAGAAAAAAAATGGTGTCACTGGACTCGTTTTCTTGCTACATAATAAAATAGGTAAATTCATAACACATTCCATTATAAAAGTTACTTTATCTGAGTTATCTCCCCTTATGTTGCAAAGTTAAAAATATTGAATTAAACAAAAATATTCTATTTTTTGGAAAAAACAGCTGTGAAATATGATAAAACACATAATTTTCTATATAAGAATGAAAAGTCTTGCACATGAATTACATACTACTCTCAAAATTTCAACATTTAATTAAAGAACTAGACTGGATTGTTATCTGCTATTTCAAAATCCAAGAAGGAGGAAGACACCCCAGCTACCTTAATGTTAATTGTGATGATAATCGAATAAGATGATATTGATTAATGTGTTAACTTTGGTAAAGAAAATCATGTTTAATGTCACTATGAAGTCTCATGATTGACATGTTTATGAAAAAATTGCTATTTTACTTATAGTTTGTGGCAGAATATAATATTAACAAGTTTTAAGCCCAAAATATTTGACTCACATCAACATCTTTGTAAATATGGTAAAAGATATATTTTAGCACAGTAATCTTTGCAAGGCTGTTGCCTATATCTAAAAATAAATAAGATTTTACATAAAGCTGTTGTCGTTACCTTCATGCTGTAAAAATTTTAAAGCCTAAAGAAATATGTTAGACAAAATTCAGAAATTGTACAGGAATCTGACAGACATATCTTGTGAACTAATTTGAAAGATCTATGAAACTTTTCAATCAAAAAGGGTGGATAAAGTGGCCTCATTATGCCTTCTCTATTTCAGATAAATAACCTGAATTAAATATAATGAATGAATAAGTGCTAATTGTCAGGGATTATTTTTCCCGTTTAGTAAGAATTAAGGAATGTATTGCCAACAAGTACGTGTGTGTTATTATAATGATCATTTACTATGATAGGATATAAGTGATAGGATATTAGTATATTCTGAATAGGCTATGATAGGATATTAGTATATTCTGAATAGGCTATGATAGGATATTAGTATATTCTGAATAGGCTATGATAGGATATTAGTATATTCTGAATAGGCTATGATAGGATAGTGAATTCTGAATAGGCTATGATAGGATATTAGTGAATTCTGAATAAGCTATGATAGGATATGAGTGATAGGATATTAGTATATTCTGAATAGGCTATGATAGGATATTAGTGAATTCTGAATAAGCTATGATAGGATATGAGTGATAGGATATTAGTGAATTCTGAATAGGCTATGATAGGATATAAGTATATTCTGAATAGGCTATGATAGGATAGTGAATTCTGAATAAGCTATGATAGGATATGAGTGATAGGATATTAGTGAATTCTGAATAGGCTATGATAGGATATTAGTGAATTCTGAATAGGCTATGATAGGATATTAGTGAATAGGCATTTTGGTGCACTTTATAGAGATTTACCTTTACATATATTGTGATACATCTGATATACAGTGTTATAAGAGGCTTCAGTGTATATATCATCTCTGTTTAAAGAACAAACACTGTACATATATTAAATATGGTTTTTTTCTAAGGAAAGGTGCACAATATTTATATCAAGAAAACATAGTTTAATTTCTTAGTTTTAGTTTTTATTTTCCTTTGATTTTTTATTAATTTTTTTAAACATATTTTGATATTTTCTAGCATGGATGTTGTTTGACATAAATTATATTTTTGTGCATTTAGCTGAAAATGAGTAGTTAATTTGATATTGTTATCACAAACTCTCTGTATCATCACTTTATGTTTTTTATGATTATTAATATTTTTTCTAAGTTGGTGTTCAAGCATATATATTCTTGGAAGTCAGCTTTGGTGATTTACATATTTGCCACTGGACATTAATCAATCAATGAATCAAGTGGTGACTTGTACAAAAGCTTTTTTTCCTCATTGGATTTTAATTTATGGATTCATTTTTGATAAAGAACAAGTTGTTGAAAATTAATTTATAACATGTTTTTTGGTCAAACACAACATTTCTGAGAACATTTATAAAACAATGTATTTTCTCAGTTTTAAAAATTCTTTTTCAAACAGATATGTAACCGAGCATTATAGTGTATTCCTCATTGTTTATAGTAATATATTTAGATTTTCCATGCGATGCATGCATGTAGATGGGTATGTATGTCTAAATTATCCTAGGTTCCTTTGAATCATTTAAAAAAAAAAGAACAGAAACAGTTCAAAAGGATTGAAGAAACCAGAAACCAGAAAATATTGGATTTTATTTGTCATGTTGCATTTATTTGATGTAGAACTAGAAAAGACTTTAATCTTTGTACCTCTTTATTACAACTGAACAAGACAGCTATGGTTTACCCTTTGACAACATATGTTTGAAACTTATTTATCATACAAGTGCTTGTGGATGCATTTAGTTATAAAATATATTCAATGTTTTGTTTTTGTTACACAAACTTGTGTTTAGTGCTATTGTGTGGTTAAAACCTCAGCAACATAGTTGATGAGGAAATGTGTTGTTTTAAACTTGTCATAAAAACGAACCTTGTTAAAATGTGTAAGGAGCTGAATAGTTAACTACACAGGAGTTATATAATTCACATGGAACTGTCCAAGATTTAAACAGTAAAGGGAAAGAGTAATGAAGTATACATGAAGTATAAAAGACGTATAAATGGCAAATTGTAGATAGAATTTCCTCCTGTTTATCTTATTTGTTTGTTTTTCATTAAATATATACATTGACATATGCCTTGTGTTATTTGATTAAGTTTTTTTACACATTGAATTCTTGCCTAAGTTGAAGGTCTTCATTTATGGACGCCATCATCATTTGGCTAACGTTTATGGAATAATGTTCCACTTCGAAAAAAGTTTATAAAAGTTACCAGGCTTATAATTTGGTCTTATACTAGACTCATCAGTTGCACTCCAGTCAAAACAGTTAGAGGCCAAATCATATACGAAGTGGAAGGAAGAATCAAAACTCAAAGAGAGACCAACATAATCATGGCAAAACTAAAATTGATAAAAAACAATCTACAAAACAAGACTGAGCAACACTAAGCCCACATTTCTTTCTTTCTTTGCAGTAAATTCCTCCACTATCTGGAGCACCACAAAATATCTGTAACAGAGGAACGGATTTTAAAATATGCGTATTTTAAAACTTATGCTCCGGGCCTAAGTTTATGTCTTTGCAACTACATAGTAGAATATGGTCTATACAACAACACAGCTATATACACATTCACCCACCACCTATGAGAAAACACAATGTACAGCATTCTTAATTTAAAAGTCTACTATTGGTTTTAAAAGTCTCTTTTCCAATCACGTAGCTTCACAGTTAAAAAGTCTATTTCTCATGTTCTTACAACTGTCCTGTTAGCCTTCACTATAAAATGTCATATGTGTAACATCCAATCAATATAAGATACATTTTCTTTAGATTAAAAATTATCCTAAAAATGAATCTATTTAGGATTTATGAGCTAATCTTAAATTAAATGCCACAGGATTTATCTACTTAATATAAAAATAAGGAGATGAGGTATGATTGCCAATGAGACAACTATCCACCAAAGTTCACATAAAGTGGATGTAAGCAATTGTAGGCAACCGTACGGCCTTCAACAATGAGAAAAAACCCATACTGTATAGTCGTCTATAAAAGGCCCCGACATTAAAATTTAAACAATTCAATTGAGAAAACTAACGGCCTAATTTATAACAAAACAATTAACGCAAACCAAATATGAGACATGAACCAACGACAACCACTGAACCACAGGCTACCGACTTGGGACAGGCACATAAAGAATGTGGCGGGATTAAACATGTTTGCGAGCGCTCAACCCTTCCCCTGACCTGGGACAGTGGTATAACAGCACAACATAAGAACAAACTATAAAAATCAGTTGAAAAAGGCTTTAACTCATCAGATCGATACAAAGAACATAAACACAGACCGGATGTTAATCCATTTAAACCTTAAAAATTTATCAACTTGTTACTAAAAGGTAAAATGGACTACAAGCGCACCAAGTCCATAGACTAGCCCCAGTCTCACCCCACGTGTATATCAAGCCTGGAACATCTTTCTCGGTGTAAGGCAAAACACAATCCTCTGGATATCACTTCTATCTGATGAGATATCCCACTGGCTTGTAGTCCTTAGACTAGCCCCAGTCTCACCCCACGTGTATATCAAGCCTGGAACATCTTTCTCTGTGTAAGGCAAAACACAATCCTCTGGATATCACTTCTATCTGATGAGATATCTCACTGGCTTGTAGTCCTTAGACTAGCCCCAGTCTCACCCACGTGTATATCAAGCCTGGAACATCTTTCTCGGTGTAAGGCAAAACACAATCCTCTGGACATCACTTCTATCTGCTGAGATATCTCACTGGCTTGTAGTCCTTAGACTAGCCCCAGTCTCACCCAACGTGTATATCAAGCCTGGAACATCTTTCTCGGTGTAAGGCAAAACACAATCCTCTGGATATCACTTCTATCTGATGAGATATCCCACTGGCTTGTAGTCCTTAGACTAGCCCCAGTCTCACCCAACGTGTATATCAAGCCTGGAACATCTTTCTCTGTGTAAGGCAAAACAATCCTCTGGATATCACTTCTATCTGCTGAGATATCCCACTGGCTTCAAGTCCTTAGACTAGCCCCAGTCTCACCCCACGTGTATATCAAGCCTGGAACATCTTTCTCTGTGTAAGGCAAAACAATCCTCTGGATATCACTTCTATCTGCCGAGATATCTCACTGGCTTGTAGTCCTTAGACTAGCCCCAGTCTCACCCACGTGTATATCAAGCCTGGAACATCTTTCTCTGTGTAAGGCAAAACACAATCCTCTGGATATCACTTCTATCTGATGAGATATCTCACTGGCTTGTAGTCCTTAGACTAGCCCCAGTCTCACCCACGTGTATATGAATCCGGGTCCGTTCGCCCTGATTCGCGTTCGCCCTAGTACCTGTTCGCCCTAATACTTGTTCGCCCTAATTCCTGTTCGCACTGAGTCCGTTCGCCCTGATTTCTATTTTATTTTGTTGTCTTGTATAATATAAATTATTTGAATTAATTATGTTAAAGTTTGTTGAAAATTCCGCCGAAATATTTGGTCAGATCATACGTACGTCATATGATTTCGTACTATGCATGCTTTTTCAATGGAAATTGTGACATCACAATGCATTCTTAATAGCACGAAAACCCATGAGACGAGGATTTATGTTGTATTGATGCTACCAGATAATGATTTTTCTTTTGATTTGCATTGAATATTCTTGCAAGAATATTCATCATGTTGAATGTGGACAGTATTTTGAAGAAGAAGAAGAAGAAGAAGTGTTCAGGAACTGGAGACCAAGTTATCTAAATGAATTTATCTTTTTTGAAACCATGTAACAATTTCAAAACAATTCAAACAGGTATAACAAGATCCAACTCACTAAACACCTTGAGATCAAAGAAGCCAATTAAGCGGTAAAAACAATTTCCCTTTAATGTCTTACAATTCTTACATCATTGTTTTAACTCATTCCAAGCTGACTTGTTATTTAAAAAACAATTTCATTATTAATCCACCAAAAACAATAACTACAACAATCAGTGAGACCAAAGACATCGTAATCATACATGTTTCTAATCAGCGTTCTAAATTACAAAACTTTGAATTTTCGGAATACTAAGGCTTTTCCACCTCAGAAATATATTACCTTAGCTGTATTTGGCAAAACTTTTAGGAATTTTGGGTCCTCAATGCTCTTCAACTTCGTACTTTATTTGGCCTTATTAACTTTTTTGATTCGAGCGTCACTGATGAGTCTTTGGAGACGAAACGTGTGTCTGGCGTACAAAGTTTCAATCTTGGTATCTATGATGAGTTTATTTACAATCAACAGTCATTAAAAGTAATTCTGAATAAAACAAATGTAACCAATTAGCCTGATTAATGCTCCAAAACAAAAACCTTTTTTTAAATTTCAATGTTTATTCATGAATTTGGAGATATACATTTTAATATTTACCATTTAAATATCTGAATAAGATTACAAAACTTTAAATTAAAGAAAATTAATATTATTTTTTTAATAAAATTAGGGCGAACGGACCCAGGGCGAACGGACTCTATGGGCGAACGGACCCAGGGCGAACATGTAATTAGGGCGAACGGACCCGATACCCGTGTATATCAAGCCTGGAACATCTTTCTCGGTGTAAGGCAATTTGAAAACACAATCCTCTGGATATCACTTCTATCTGATGAGATATCCCACTGGCTTGTAGTCCTTAGACTAGCCCCAGTCTCACCCCACGTGTATATCAAGCCTGGAACATCTTTCTCTGTGTAAGGCAAAACACAATCCTCTGGATATCACTTCTATCTGATGAGATATCTCACTGGCTTGTAGTCCTTAGACTAGCCCCAGTCTCACCCCACGTGTATATCAAGCCTGGAACATCTTTCTCGGTGTAAGGCAAAACACAATCCTCTGGATATCACTTCTATCTGATGAGATATCTCACTGGCTTGTAGTCCGTAGACTAGCCCCAGTCTCACCCCACGTGTATATCAAGCCTGGAACATCTTTCTCGGTGTAAGGCAAAATACAATCCTCTGGACATCACTTCTATCTGCCGAGATATCTCACTGGCTTGTAGTCCTTAGACTAGCCCCAGTCTCACCCACGTGCATATCAAGCCTGGAACATCTTTTCTGTGTAAGGCAAAACACAATCCTCTGGACATCACTTCTATCTGATGAGATATCTCACTGGCTTGTAGTCCGTAGACTAGCCCCAGTCTCACCCACGTGTATATCAAGCCTGGAACATCTTTCTCGGTGTAAGGCAAAATACAATCCTCTGGACATCACTTCTATCTGCCGAGATATCTCACTGGCTTGTAGTCCTTAGACTAGCCCCAGTCTCACCCCACGTGTATATCAAGCCTGGAACATCTTTCTCGGTGTAAGGCAAAACACAATCCTCTGGATATCACTTCTATCTGATGAGATATCTCACTGGCTTGTAGTCCGTAGACTAGCCCCAGTCTCACCCCACGTGTATATCAAGCCTGGAACATCTTTCTCGGTGTAAGGAACAAAACACAATCCTCTGGATATCACTTCTATCTGATGAGATATCCCACTGGCTTGTAGTACCATTGGCAATGACGGAGTATCAACTGAAACTACTACACTTTATATGATTTAATAGATAACTGTCCATTTGTTCCTCCAAATTTTCGAGGCTATTTATAAAATGTTACTTAGTATTTTCTAATGTCCTACACTTAATATAAAATGTTCAATATCTTCTTCGCCGTAGTTACACAACGGACAAATTGGTTTCTCTCTGTTTCAAAAGAATTTGGACCTTTCCTTCTGTATGATATATACTCCAGTAGCAATTCTAGCTCTTATAAATACCTTCTTTATCGAAACGGTTTCTTCACATGCAGATATCCAGATATTATGAGGTGTACCAGGCGTCACAGTGCGATTTAAATATACCAAACGATTTATTTACTGCATCTTTTTCTACTAATTTCTTCCAGTGGCCATTTATTTTCTGATTTACCATGTTGTTCCATACAGTTAGAGATGGCATATTATCTATAAGAGTAAAATGGATGTAAGATCATACTGGTCTAGTAATTTATTTGCATAGTTAAACAACTATTCGAAGTGTCATCTATAACAGGTATCTGACGAGTGCAAATTTCCTTCTCAATACGTCATATCACATGATACTGTCGAGCTGATCAATATTTGTTATTATTTTAGACTCAAATGGTAACTGTCCAGAGAGAATGTATACTGCTGAATCTGCTGTTCCATCTGGAAGATTTTGTATATTCTTTAGAACTTTCTTGTAATATTGATTTAGCTCTTCTTGATCCTTTTTCTTTAGTACTACTGATTTCAAGTCCAAAAATTAACCTTGGCATAAAATATGTATTCCATAACTTGATGCTAACCTTGAAACTTATCCCATTATAATTACCCATGTTCTCCATGCCATTTTTAGCTCACCTGGCCCAAAAGGACCAAGTGAGCTTTTCTCATCACCTGGCGTCCGTCGTCTGTCGTCGTCTTCGTCCATTAACTTTTACAAAAATCTTCTCCTCTGAAACTACTGGGTCAAATAAAACCAAACTTGGCCTAAATCATCCTTAGAGTATCTAGTTTATAAAAAAATGTATCCGATGACCCCGCCAATCAACCAAGATGGCCGCCATGGCTAAAAATAGAATATGGGGGGTAAAATGCAGTTTTTGGCTTATATCTCTGAAACTAAAGCATTAAGAGCAAATCTGAGAAGGAGTAAAAATGTTCATCAGGTCTATCTGCCCTAAAATTTTCAGATGCATCAGACAACATTGTTGGGTTGCTGCCCTGAATTGGTAAGGAAATTTTGCAGTTTTTGGTTATTATCTTGAATATTATAATAGAGATAAACTGTAAATAGCAAAATTGTTCAGCAAAGTAAGATCTACAAATAAGTCAACATGACCAAAATTGTCAATTGACCCCATAAGGAGTTATTGCACTTACTATTCACCGTAGTAATCACCTTAGTCATATATTCTTAATTTACTACTTTATTCAAATGAAGTTATTGACTATAAGTGATGTAGTGATTTAATGGTCACATTTTCAATATGTTTTGTTCTTTTCTTGTAAAAGGATCGACTCCTACTTTACCACTCCTCCCATTCCTTTAGTGAAGTTAAAAACTTTATACTTAAAGGTTTGTAAAAATCGATCATTTTCATCAATGAAGTATTGTGTGAGTTATGCTGTAGGCGACATGTTTCGCTGAAACCTAATTATATTGTTGAAGATTGGTGTTGCTCAATCTTTATTTCTCTGTGTATTTTTTCAACAACTGTTTTTTTCTGTTTGTCGTTTTTATACGACCGCAAAAAATTTTTTGTGGTCGTATATTGGTATGACGTTGGCGTCGTCGTCGTCGTCGTCGTCGTCGTCGTCGTCGTCGTCCGGCGTCGTCGTCGTCGTCCGAAGACACATTGGTTTTCGCACTCTAACTTTAGTTTAAGTAAATGGATCTCTAGGAAATTTTACCATAAGGTTCAATACCACAAAAGGAAGGTTGGGATTGATTTTGGGGGTTATGGTACCAACAGTTAAGGAATTAGGGGCCAAAAAGGGGCCAAAAATAAGCATTTTTGTAACTTCCAGACAATAACTTGTGTGTAAGTGTATGGATCTCTCTGACATTGTACCACAAGGTTCCATATCACAAAGGAAATGCTGGGATTGATTTTGGGGTAATTGCCTCAAAATTTTAGGAATTAGGGGCCAAAAGGGGCAAAAATAAGCATTTTCTAGTTTCAGGACAATAACTTGTGTGTAAGTGTATGGATCTTTCTGAAATTGTACTACAAGGTTCCATATCACAAAGGAAAGCTGGAATTGAGTTTGGGGTAATTGCCTAAACGTTTAGGAATTAGGGGCCTAAAAGGGGCCAAAATAAGCATTTTCTAGTTTCAGACAATAACTTGTGTTTAAGTGTATGGATCTCTGAAATTGTACTGCAAGGTACCATACCTCATTGAAGGCTGGGATTGAGTTTTGGGGTGATGAATCATAAGGGGTTCAAAAATTGGGGGATTTTTTCCCCTTTTCTTCCTTTTTCCTTTTTTTTCTTTAAAATTTTCCATTTTAAGTTGGTCATTTCTGATTTATATTTAAAAGCAAATAATAATGATATGGCAGGAGATACACACCAAACAGGATGTGTAAATTATTATATAATAAGTATTGTGCAATAGGAAGAAATTTTGAATTGCACAGTATTGCGCAATAGCAAGAAATCTTCAATTGCACAGTATTGCGCAATAGCAAGAAATATCCAATAGCACAATATTGCACAATAGGAAGAAATTGTCAATTGTACAGTATTGCACAATAGCAAGAAATATTCAATTGCACAGTATTGCGCAATTGCAAGAAATATTTAATTGCACAGTATTGTGCAAAAGAAGATACTTTGTATAAATTGCTTATTTCTTGACCAATTTCAATGGGGTTTTATTCTTGAATTCTTGGGGTTCTTTAATATGCTGAATCTAACCGTGTATTAAGTTTTTGGATTTTGGGCCCCGTTTTTAAATTGGTCCACATTGAGGTCCAAAGGGTCCAAAATTAAACTTTGTTTGATTTCATCAAAAATTGAATTATTGGGGTTCTTTGATATGCCGAATCTAACCGTGTATTTAGATTCTTAATTTTTGGTCCCGTTTTCAAATTGGTCTACATTAAGGTCCAAAGGGTCCAAAATTAAACTTAGTTTGATTTTAACAAAATTGAATTCTTAGGGTTGTTTGATATGCTGAATCTAATCATGTATTTAGATTTTTGATTATGGGCCCAGTTTTCAAGTTGGTCCAAATTGGGGTCCAAAATTAAACTTTGTTTGATTTCAACAAAATTGAATATATGGGGTTCTTTGATATGCTGAATCTAACCATGTATTTAGATTCTTAATTTTGGTCCCGTTTTCAAATTGGTCTACATTAAGGTCCAAAGGGTCCAAAATTAAACTTAATTTGATTTTAACAAAATTGAATTCTTAGGGTTCTTTGATATGCTGAATCTAAACATGTCTTTAAATTTTTGATTATGGGCCTAGTTTTCAAGTTGGTCGAAATCGGGGTCCAAAATTAAACTTTGTTTGATTTCAACAAAATTGAATATATTAGGTTCTTTGATATGCTGAATCTAACCATGTATTTAGATTTTTGATTTTGGGCCCCATTATCAACTTTGTCCACATTGAGGTCAAAGGGTCCAAAATTAAACTTTGTTTGATTTCAACAAAAATGAATATATGGGGTTCTTTGATATGCTGAATCTAACCGTGTATTTAGATTCTTAATTTTTGGTCCTGTTTTCAAATTGGTATACATTAAGGTCCAAAGGGTCCAAAATTAAACTTAAGTTTGATTTTAACAAAATTGAATTCTTAGGGTTGTTTGATATGCTGAATCTAATCATGTATTTAGATTTTTGATTATGGGCCCAGTTTTCAAGTTGGTCCAAATTGGGGTCCAAAATTAAACTTTGTTTGATTTCAACAAAATTGAATATATTGGGTTCTTTGATATGCTGAATCTAACCATGTATTTAGATTCTTAATTTTGGTCCTGTTTTCAAATTGGTCTACATTAAGGTCCAAAGGGTCCAAAATTAAACTTAATTTGATTTTAACAAAATTGAATTCTTAGGGTTCTTTGATATGCTGAGTCTAAACATGTCTTTAAATTTTTGATTATGGGCCCAGTTTTCAAGTTGGTCCAAATCAGGGTCCAAAATTAAACTTTGTTTGATTTCAACAAAATTGAATATATGGGGTTCTTTGATATGCTGAATCTAACCATGTATTTAGATTTTTGATTTTTGGGCCCGTTATCAACTTTGTCCACATTGAGGTCAAAAGGGTCCAAAATTAAACTTTGTTTGATTTCAACAAAATTGAATATATGGGGTTCTTTGATATGCTGAATCTAACCATGTATTTAGATTTTTGATTTTTGGGCCCGTTATCAACTTTGTCCACATTGAGGTCAAAAGGGTCCAAAATTAAACTTTGTTTGATTTCATCAAAATTGAACTCTTAGGGTTCTTTGATATGCTGAATCTAACCATGTATTTAGATTTTGGATATTGGACCATAATAGGTGAATGTCCAATTTAAAATTTTTAAGTTCTTAGACCACATTCATTCTGTGTCAGAAACCTATGCTGTGTCAAATAGTCAATCACAATCCAAATTCAGAGCTGTATCAAGCTTGAATGTTGTGTCCATACTTGCCCCAACTGTTCAGGGTTCGACCTCTGCGGTCGTATCAAGCTGCGCCCTGTGGAGCATTTTATTCTTTTGGTCATAATGTTGTCTGTTTTGCATCTTCCTAGAAAGAGGAAATTTAAAAAAATCATCAATCCGTCCTTCTCTTCTCTGGCATTGACACCAAAAAGGAAAAATCTCCCTTATACTGGATGCCGAATCGTCACAAAAATCCTTAATACTAACGATACAGTCAACCAATGGTTTCAATTAGATGTGGATTCTAAATAATTCTAAAAATATAGTCCGAAATCTACAATCACAATCGTTACATTTTTCCAGTTTATATCAAAAACTTTGATTTTTCTACGCTTTACACAACTATTCCCCATACTCAACAGACAGATCGCCTACATCGTCTCATTAAGCAGAGCTTTTTCTACCAAAGTGGAAACGTAGATACAAATTCTTTTTTTTAGGTCATGAATAATCTTACTTTATCAAGTTTCGGGAGGTTTAGCTAGCTATAAAACTACGTTTAACCCACCATTTTCTTCAAAACTTGTCGGTACAAAGTCAGAAATATGACATTTGTTTTAACTCGTTCTGTTGGTTGATAATGTTTGATTTTGTCAGTTTTAATGGACTTGTATATTTGTCGAGTTTGGTTGACTGATGTTTCAGCAGACAGTTTTTTTCTCTCACGGTATTCCGATGGATACTAATTGTGCACCACTTCTGGTCGACTTATTTGTGTACTCATATGGAGCAGAATTCATACAGAACCTTTTCAAAGACAAAATGAAAAAATCATTTTGCAAAGTTCTTATATTCACATTCAGATAAATTGATGAAGTTCTGTGACTCAATAACCCACATTCTAATGAGTGAATACATCTTATGTATCCCAGTGAACATGAGAATAAGGATATTACTGAAAGTAGAAGGTCTGCTTCGTCACTTGATCTTTTTCTCGATATTGACACAGATGGACTTTTTTAAACTAGAATATATAATAAACGTGATGAATTCAAATTCCAATTGTCAACTTCCCATTTCTCAGCAGTTAATACGTTACAATCGTATATTTTTACGCTATTCGGACTTCATTTAAAAGGAGTGTGTTCCTTACACAAAAAATGCTCCAACAGATTTACGAAAAAGAACGACTGAAATCGACATAGATATACTTACTGGAGGTGTGATGAGATGATTAAAGCACTAAATTTTCTCCTTGACAACATTTATGTACGTTTCGGCAATGAAGTTTATCCGGCGACAGATTGTAGGTATTCCTATGGGCACCAATTGTGCCCCTTTAATAGCAGACTTGTTCCTTTACTGTTATGAATCACTGTTTATGGCCAAACTCAGTAAAGAACCGTCTAAATTCCATTTAATTGATGAATTCAACAACACTTATCGTTATCTTGATGATATTTTTTCGTTAAATAATCAAGAATTATCTAACTATACTGCTGAAATTTACCCAAAGAAACTTACTTTAAACAAAACTAATATCAACAGCAATAACTGTCCTTTCCTAGATTTAGATATTTCAGTATTACACCAGAAACTCTACACAAAAATTTACGACAAAAGGGATGATTTTTCTTTCCCTATTGTTAATTTTCCCTTTTTGGACGGTGATGTTCCTTTGGCACCGTCTTATGGTGTTTATATATCTCAACTCGTTCGCTATGCTCGAGTTTGTTGTGACGTTTTGGATTTTAATGAGCGTAATCTATGTATTACTAGTAAATTATCAAGTCAGGGATTTCGTTACCACAAATTACTTAAAACCTTTACTAAATTCTTTCATAGATACAAAGATTTGGTCTGCTGTACCTGTAGCAAATTATTTTAAACGGAATAGCACACCCTAAATTTTACGGTGATGTTGTAAACCGAGCCCGGAAATTTAGATATGATCCGGGTAAACTTATCAATCCTTCAGATAAACTTATTCTAAAAAGTTACCTATTCAACACTGTAATTAAATCTTTGAATATTGTTTTTATTGGTGTAAATATTGATTTTGTTATCAGTAAATTAAAACCATACTAAATATTACACATATGTACTTTCACGGTACTACAATCTGTCGATACTTATAGTTTGGCATTGCACAAGGTCATGTTTTTCTCTGACTGTTAATGACGTCTTTACACTAAATCCATTGGAAGTTTGGATGTGTACTGATTGATATTTTAGTCTTAGATACAAGATTTTATTCATTAGTTGTTGATGGCTTTGAACTAGCTGTCAGTAACTGCGAGTACTCTCAGATCTGTACTTAGTGTCTTTTTGTTTTTGGGATGTATAAGTACCCGTCCACGTCCACTTTGTGTTTTTGTTAAATGTATTTCTGTTTGTATCCATCTAATGAGTTTTTTTCAACTGATTTTTATAGTTTGTTCTTATGTTGTTCTGTTACACCACTGTCCAAGGTTAGGAGGAAGGTTGAGCGCTCACATACATGTTTAACCCCGCCACATTCTTTATGTGCCTGTCCCAAGTCAGGAGCCTGTAGTTCAGTGGTTGTCGTTGGTTCATGTCTGTCATATTTGTTTTCGTAAACTATCTTGTTATAAATTAGGCCGTTAGTTTTCTCAATTGAATTGTTTCATATTTTTCATGTCGGGGCCTTTTATAGCCGACCATACGGTATGGGTTTTTCTCATCGTTGAAGGCCGTACGGTTGCCTATAATTGCTTACATCCACTTCATTTGAACTTTGGTAGATAGTTGTCTCATTGGCAATCATACCACATCCCCTTATTTTTATAATAATCGAAACAAGTGTTATGGTCACCAATACGAATTGGTTGACCGATACAATGTGTCGGTCTCTTAACTCACTACCGACATGTTTTTGCGGTCTAATATTTATGTATTCAAGTATAGTCGTCTGATCCATAATTTTACCGATTGTGACATTTTAACTGTGTGAATTCGTATGGCGGGTGATGCGTGGATATGAGAAAATGCTTATCCTGTGAACGCATCCGGTCTCGCTGCTTTCGGTATTCATTCGATTCCCTCGGTTTTTGTTTCCCCTTGTGTTCATTCGATTCTCTCAACTTTTGTTTGTTACCTTGATTTGTCTCTTCTGAATCGATCCACGAGATTTGAACATCAGTAAACTTCTGTTGCCTTAATTTTAAGTTTAAATAAAAGTTTAGTTGAAAACCTTCAAGCATAGTGTAGTCACTTACTCATTGATTACTATAGTATTCACTCGCTGTAGATATTTCTATTGCTATATACCCAGTAATTAAAAAGTCATTATCTACTATACTATAGAGGGGGCCTCGGTGGCCCAGTGGTCCAACTACTGAGTCACTAGCCTGTCAACACTGAGGTTGTGAGTTGGAACCCCGCATGTGGCGGGTGCATTCGAATCAAATCTTAATTGATTAGGAATGTTAGTTTTGTTTTCCTGCCGAAGGTCGGGGGTTTTCTCCGGACACTACGGCTTGCTCCACTAATAAAAACTGACCGCAACGAAATAGCCATTAGTGCTGAAAATTGCTTTAAACACCTATCAATCAATCAATCAATCAATCTACTATAGTGTAAATGGATTGTGCTATGATTTACCAGGTTTAGTTATGCTGTAATTATTTATGTCCTATTGACAGGCGCATTAGGTAAGGGTCTCCCCCTTTTTTCTTATATAACTGGTTCTTGCTCTGATCGTAAAATCTTACATAAGTTGTCGTTCAAAAGTGATGATCGCTCGCTGCTCTTACATTTGCCAATCATAAAATGGTAGAGGGACATGTAGCACGTGAAAATTACAACTATTTTAAGATATGTATGTAAGGACAAAAACACTTAAAAAAGGGGAAAAAGTTGAATAATAGAGATAGTTTAATAAAAAGTCTTAAACATCCAAAAAGAGGGGTCCACGCACCTTTGGACATGTTTTTTTTTTCAGCGAATAATCCCGAAAGCAGTATGCTGGACAAAAGTTGCTTCCATATATCATACTCAAATAATACTTATCCAATTTATTAATTTCTGATGAAACCGTGACGTGCAAAGGCCACACAATTCTTTATCTTAATCTCACATAGAAAATACTAGTAAGAATAAATCGCTAACCATGTTTAATGCTATTTATATATCTATGTTGATCCGGAGGTATTGATTTTTGTTTCTATATTTAAATCTTAGTGTTTACCTTTTTGTTTGATATAAACCTATGAAGTGGATATATCTATTCGGTGAGTGATGAAATATCCATTGTTTGTACAGTGGGGGCGGACATTGTATATGTTTCCTTTCTAAAGCCCTCTTCCCCTTACATCATATCTACCTTCACCTTTAACATGTTTAACCCGTAAGCTTAATCAATCTTCTGTCCTTTCTCTTCTTTCTTTGAATGCTACTCCTTAATTTTCGTCCTTTTCAAGGGCGGATCTAGTCATTTTTAAAAGGGGGTTCCAACCCAGGAAAGGGCGGTTCCAACCATATGTCCCCATTCAAAAGCATTGATCGTCAAAAAAAGGGGGGTTCCAACCCCCTCCCCCCTCCCCCCCTTTTCCCCTTTTCTGGATCCGCCACTGCCTTCTACCGTGTGAGTTCTTCATGACAGACAGTCATGCAGAATTACGAATGTGTGATCCCTATCCAATACCAATCTAATTTGATTCCTTCTCCTAACCGCTGGCCCCCTTCTACAGTGTCACGGTAGGTATAATGTCCGGCTGAGATCGTGTTTTTTCGTGTATAGATCAGGTTTTTTCAAGTGATATGACATGCGATCAGATCGATTTACTGCTATTTCGCGAGTATAATAGTTTTATTCATGACTGTTCATCTTATTCTGAATACTTTACATGTTTTGAGCACAAACCTACAATTTCTTTCTCGTTCACTTACAATTCAGTGTATTACCTTTACTGTTTAGTCCATTTTTGGTAACATACTTTTGGCGTGGCTCGGTATTTATATACATCCCGCCATTGTGTTATTGTGCTATGGTAATTTTTTTGTATTCTTGTCTTTCATTTTTGGAAAATGACGCTATCAGCGGCATGTTTCCGATACCATTGACCAGAACTTACGGAAGTCGATTATATTTCTCCGCCTTCCGCACTCGGTTTCATATTTACTATTTTCCATACTAACTGGAATCTGCTTGTATAACGCTACACTCGAACAAAGTGTTGTAGTCGGACAGGACCAGTTTACATACTTTATTTTATTTACCAAAAAAAATATCTTGACCGGTCCATATTTTTTTTTTATTAAATGGTATTTGGAGCTTAGTATCCCTTTGTTATATTTTTCATATTTATTCGAGCTTTCACTTTTATGCACATGTCTTATGCACATGTCTTACAATCGTAAACAATCGGTATGTATAAATAGATCCGTTTTGTTATGGTGCGTCTCTAGTTTTTAGATCGTAAGTCACGATAAACTCAAACTGCAAGTAAACATTTGTTTGTAAGACAGTTTTTATTTACTCACCATAAACAAGCTGAAACGTTCAGTATGGCATATATTTTAGGCTAAAGACGGTCCCATTATTTAAAAAGCATTTTGAAAGCAGACGATGGAATTATTTCAGGTTTGGGGAACGAGTAAATTATCACAAAGTTCATTTCTTGACGACCTCATAATTTCACGATGTCGATGGTACAAATCGATTTTTACTGTTTACTTTCGCTTCTCATGTTTTGTAAACGGTCTTATATTTTTAAACCCAAACCAGGCATATGCATTCTGCAATTGTGCAAATCTTCGAATTCGTTCTTTGGTCATTTGGCTTATGGATAGTTGTATCAATTTCAACTCTTACATTATTTTTTTTAAAACTATATTTGCATTACACATGCAATGGTAGTACCTTTCCAATTACTATTTATGTGTTGTGTCTAAATTTAAGTTGTAACACTTTATAGTGACTGGAAAGGGTAGAAAAATTCATCAGATGAGAAAAGGCTGAAGTTACATGGAAACGGCACCAGATCATTAGATATTGCATCTTATAAAAAGAAACTGAGATTTGGATAGTTCCACTTCAAGGTAAAAATGTTTATCTAGTGTGTAATGAAATAAAAAAAAATATTGTAACATTGTAGTTAATTAATAAAGATACTATTACGTGTGTTTCTGTATTGGCCTTGTTATTGGTTTTCGGCCAGCTGTTTTGGCATTCGGCTTCGCCTCAGGCCAATACACCAAGCCTCGGACCAATAACAAGGCCAATACAGAAATACTTACGTAATAATATTATAGAATGACAGTATGGTTCAATAATAATAATAATAATAATAATAAATTCTTTATTTAACGAAGGTAACTCATTTAACATACAATTGTTAATCTCACACAAGGCCTTCACACATTTAAATGAACAATTCATATAACAATCAATGTATATAACACAATAAACAATAGAGATGTACACAATTACAAATGTATATACACAAGCATGAAAACAGACTGTAGAACTAGCATGGCAAGAATGTCCTAAAAAATTTGTAAAGTATGTCTACTCATTTTGTTTTGTGATAAAGAGATTAGCACATTTCATCTTAAAGCTTTCTATATGTCTTAAATCCTTTATATCATTTGGCAAACTATTCCAAATGATTAGACCAGAATATTGAAAAGTCTTTTTGAAGTATTCAGACTTTGGCCTTGGTATATGAAGATGTCCAGATGTTGTTGACCTAAGAGAATAACTATATAGATCACTGCACGCAGTAAATTTACTTGTAAGATAATCTGGCGCGAGTCCATTCATACATTTAAACATTAAAATGGCTTGAAAATATTTTATCCGCGTAAAAATGGTCATCCAATTAAGTTCTTTAAACATTGATATTGATGGATAATTAAAACGCTTATTCAAAATTAATCTTGCTGTGCGCTTTTGTAGTTTATGAATCCGCTCAATGTTGCAATTTGCGGTAAAACCCCATATGGTGCAACAATAATCAATTATTGGTAATATATAACTGTTATAAAAAAGGATAAGACCTTTGCGAGGCAAGTATCGTTTTAATCTATTTAGCAGATATAATCTGCTTGAAAAAATTTCACATACTTTATCTATGTGAATTGACCATGATAGATTTTATCAATATGGATACCAAGAAGTTTTTCTACTTCCACATTGTCAAATGAAGTTTGATTTTGCGATAATACACACAAGACATCATTACAATTCTCAAGTTTTCTCTCAGATCCCATAAGCATACATTTGGACTTCTTGTTATTTATTATCATATTGTTTTTAGCACACCATTCAATTACGTTTTCAAAGTCTTTATTTAAACAAGAGTTTAAGTTTGAAATAGATTTGGACGATATATGCAAAGTTGTGTCATCAGCATATAATTCAGACTCTGTGTGTTCTAATGTAACGGGAGATCATTTATATAGATTAAGAATAATAAAGGTCTTAATATGGAACCTTGTGGGACCCCAAATGTTACATTATTGTATCCTGATTCAGTTTTTCCAATTTTAACCTTTGCAATCTATTTGAGAGATAGGATGAAAACCACTTAACAGAGTGATCATCACATTTATATAAATTAAGTTTCGATAATAAGATGTTATGGTTAACGGTGTCAAATGCTTTTTAAATCAAGAAATAAAACAGCAGTGAAATTGCCTTTGTCAAATTCTTCTAACCATTTGTCAATTATTTTGATAAGTGCTGTGTGGCATGAGTGTTTTCTCTAAATCCAGATTGTTGTTGTACTAATAGTTTGTATTTAGTTAAAATGAATATAATTGTTTAAACACAGCCCTCGCAAAATCTTGGACACTGTAGGTAAAATTGAAATAGGACGATAATTGTTAGGATCATCCTTATTACCGGCTTTGAAAATTGGAGTTACTTTTGCATACTTTAGAATATCAGGAAATATACCTGTACATAAACTAAGGTTTATAATATGAGTGAGAGAATCTACAATTATTGATTTTGATACTTTTATATTCTTGGGCCAACTCCATCGGTCCCGGTTGATTTATTAATATCTAGATTTGTGAGATATTTAAAGACATCACCATTTGTGACAGTGTATAGTGAAAATAACGTGTTATCATTAATTTTGGATTTCACATAATTGTTTATTTTCTCTGATTCAAAGTTAGAATGGGGATGTGGAATAAGCTTTCTCCCACTGAACTAAAGTGATCATTTAAGCAGTTTACAATGTCAATTTTATCCGTAAGATTCTTATCTTCGTATGTTATCATATCAATATCATGATCCGTTGTAGAGTTAAGATCTTTAAATGTCTCCATAGAGTTTACAGTTTTATCCTTATTGATGGCTTCCATAAAATACTTAGATTTTGAAGAACGAATCAGTTTATTTGTTAGATTCCGATATTTCTTATAATTATCCGTATCTTTCTTTTTATGATAATAATCTCTCTGGTGAGCTGATTTACAGATTTCATCTGTATACCACTCTGGTTGATATTTATTTTTTATCCGTTTGGTTACAACAGGGGCATGTTTATCTAAAACATTAATGATAAGATAATACCACATATTTATTGCTTCATTTGGGTCACTTATTTCATGTATAACATTTAAAGGTTGTTTAGACAAATCATTTAAGAATAATTCTTCGTTAAATGTTTTGAAGTTTCTGTATTGGATCTCTAAATGTGAACCAGATTTATCCTTGATAAGCTTAGTAAATCTGTTTACGGTGCAGCTAATGGGATAGTGATCACTTAGGGCATTAGATGGCACTGTAACATCGATAATATTTGAGGGATTAGTGCTGTAAATATGGTCAATTAATGTGACACTAGTTGAAGTAACTCGAGTAGGGTCAATAACCATTTGATGAAGACCATATGTTGAAATAAAATTTGACCATCTAATAGGAAGTGTCTTCATATAATCAATATTAAAATCACCCATCAATAAAATATTATCGTTTATAGAGAGGGAATTTATGAATTCTTTTTCGATATTATAGTACCAGGAAGTTTGACTGTTTGGTGGTCTGTACACAAAGCATAATAAAAAGACTCATTATGTTTTGGGAAAATTTTAAACCACATAGTTTCGATGTTTTCACTTTCTAATGAAGTTAGTCTTTCATATTTAATATGTTTCTCTATCTTTTCTTGCATTAGTAGAGCTGTAGCCAGGAATATTGATCTCATTTGAATCCTGCTTGCATTTTTTCATTTAAAATGTTTCGCACATACCGATGATATCTGGTCTCTGTGATTTATTAAGATTTTCAAAGTTAGCCCTTATTTCATCAATTTTAGGTAAAATATGTTGTATATTATGGCATGTTAATTTTAAACCTTTTGGGAATGGCCATAACTATTGTTAAAATCTTGAATAGTTTTATTTTGCCTAATTGTTGTGTTCATTAAAGATTCAGGGTCATGACTAATCCTTTTATTTTTACAAGAGTTATTAATATTATTTATATTTAGCTGGTGGTTCTTAGTAAGGTTACTTTCATTAATCATGTTTATAGAGGACACATGTTTACAACAACAATCAAAACAATCATTTTGACATACATCACACACAATTGTATTAAGTACCTCAAAAGTATTTTTATACATATGTTATCTGATTGATCTGATTGACATTCTTTGCCAATTATTCATGCTGAGTGGTTGTACCAGCAGTTAATCTCTTTATGTCCAAGACGAAAACAAAAGTTACATTTGATCCTTTGATGATGTTTGCAGTTTGACAGAGTGTGATAATTTGATCCACAGTTGTAACAGTAGGAGTCCATGTATTTCTGTCATAGGTTTGATAAGGCTGCACTGACGAATTGACACTTCTTATTGATATTACTTTGTTAATGTTATCAATTAGTTTCGTGGTTCCCGAATTTGTTAGATGAACACCATCTGTGTGTATCAAGCCTGGCACTATTTCCCCATTTCGCAAAACAAAGCTATCCAAATGGTTGATAAATGTGACATTTTCCTCTATACTTATTTCCGAAAGGGCTTGATTGATGTGTTCAAGGTTAAAATAGCGGGAATCAGCCCCTCAACTACTTTTTACATAAATATTAACTTCTGGCTTCAACGCCTTGTTCGTCTTGTCTGGAGATCTTGTTGTAGTTCCAGTTTGGTAAGCATTTTGGAGACGTATCCCGTTCGTCCACTCTTGACTTGTAATCTCTGGTGATACATTTTTGCCGCTTGACGTATCCTTTCAAGCTTGTTTATTTTTGTTACCGTGTAGGGGTCCCATAATATGGCTCCATATTAAATTATAAGATCCAATCCTGAAGGTCTACATGTGTATATCATTGTTCTAATCTGACACAAAACTGGAATGCTACCCAAGTTGAATATATAGTGACCCACGAGAACAGCATTATCACTATTGAAATTGTGTTTAATACCATGATGGTTCAATGTCAATAACTTAAATGGAGACAGAAATGGTTAAAGAATGGATATCAATTACATGGGTCAACATGGTCAAGGGCAGAGTTGTTATAAAATAACAATATGGCAGAGAAGTGGTTTCAAGTTTCATACAAAGCGACCTGACTGACATGAAATAAAAAATCAAAGGAGTATCCCTATTTGTCTAATCTTCAAGGTGAAATAAAACTAGTAAAACAATATTATACTATTGTCTAAATCTACAGAAATATAATTTGCTTCAAGTAACAGAAATAAATAGGTCACTAGTAACTTATTTAATGAGTATGTTGGGTATAAGAGCTTGCTTACAACAGGCTCTTCATAATCATTTGGTTTGAAAAGGATACTAGTAGTCTGTATTCTTGATTTAGAAAATGTAATTGCAAGAAAAAATCACATTACTTAGAATACTTTAGATCATTCAGGTAGTCTTTATTTATATGTACAAAAGAACAGCCAGTAGTCATTGGATATTGTAGATCATTCAAATAGTCTTTACCTATTAATTAGTACACAAGAACAGCCAGTAGTCATTGGATATTGTAGATCATTCCGGAGTCTTGACCTATTTATTTATACAAAAAAAAAACAACCAGTAGTCATTGAATACTGTAGATCATTCAGGTAGTCTTGACCTATTCATTTGTACTAAAAAAACAGCCAGTTGTCATCTTTACTTCACACACACACATATACGAATATCAATTATATGCTTATGAGACATGTTGCAATGTTAAAATAATTACTATATGTGAAAATCAAGACTTGCATAAAAAATATCACAATATTAGAGACAGTGGCGTCATTTTTCCTCAGAGCTTTCAGCTCTTTGATTGATTATGTACTTTTTCTATGGAGTGTTTATATGTCATTTTGTTTTTCTTTGTTCAAGTAGTTTTATGTTTTTATAGCGATTAAGATTATAACACCATGTTGACTACTATGCCCAAATTTTTGACATTTTTACCTATGCCGTTTTGTTTTGCTCACACGTTGTTGTCAATAAAATGGAATTATATGTGACTGTCATACAAGTGAGAGGTTTGCAATATAAAAAGTGAAATAACAAAATAAAACGGAAAGTCCCTTATCAAATGGCAAAATCAAAAGCTCAAACACATCAAACGAATGGAAAACAACTGCCTGACTTTGTATAGGCATTTACTTATGTAGAAAATGGTGGATTAAACCTGGTTTTATAGCTAGCTAAACCTCTCACTTGTATGACAGTCGTATACAATTCCATTATATTAACAACAATGTGTGAACAAAACAAACAGACATAATAGGTAAAAATGTCAAAAATAGGGGTACAGCAGTCAACATTGTGTAATAATCTTAATCACTATAAAAACAAACAAACATGTCAACAAAGAAAAACAAAATGGCATATAGACAAAGCACATAAGCAAACATGAAAGACAAGAATACAAAAATTGACCATAGCACAATAACACAATGACGGGATGTATAAGTACCGAGCCACGCCAAAGGGATATTACCAAAAATGGACTAAACAGTATAGGTTATAATTTACAAAGACAAATAAAAGAACACTAAATCATGTATATCACGTAGTTAAGATGATAAACAACTTCAGTACCTAGAATCTATACTTCAAGACCATCATGTATAATTTGTGAAGTTGATACGGAATATTTATCAACAAGGTCTTGGTATCTTCCGATGAAATTTATTTAGAAAATGGACAAGACGTTCTTTGTCATTACCCTGGTTCATCAACTTTCTGCTCAGACACTGGTGACGTTTTATAAAGTCTGAGTAGCAGCTGCAAGCTCTTGAATACCGAATGAGTTGGGGAATGTATATTGCTTCTAAGGTGGGGGAAATTGATAATTTCAAAATTAAAATCGTCTCGTTTGTCATAGATTCTAGTACTGAGATGACCGCTTATGTCAAATTCGAGGTATAAGTCTAAAAATGAGGCGGAGGAAGCTGTGTCTGTTGTTTCTCTAATTTCTAGTTCTGGAGGATATATTAATGGAACCCAATCAGAAAAGTTGGACTGTAGCGAAGGACAATATTATATATTCACAAAACATGTTACTGTGTAAATCAAATTAAACCCTTTTCAATTCATTGATAACTTTCTGTTATGAATTTTTTTTCCATAACCTTGCAGTATTAAAATATATTAGAAACTACTTGATTCTTTCTAAAACTGTCTTTAGAACCGAGAACAGGGGACTCGTAATCTTTTCAATATCATGTAAAGCTACATTTATATATATCACAGTGGTGAACCCCGGAGTTAGGGATAGGGATACGAAAACTAAGGGACAGCAGTAATAAATCAGTAAATATTCTACTAAGAGATGCCTGTGGTGAGCCCCTTCCTCACCAAAACAGTGTTATAGCAAAAACACACAAACTTAATTCGCCTTGTATTATTTCCGTTGACAATACATTTTGAATTGAATGGAATATATACCAAACAATGAAATAAATAAGCTATAAGCTTTAGTATGATTCTTTTGGAATATTAATAAGAAAAAATATGTATATGATAGCGTACACCTCGTGTAATAGTATTTAATTTATGTCTTTCGTAGAGTTCCGTGGGTACACATTGTTAATTCCAATGTCTAGATAGAAATACGTATTTTCTATTTATCTGATGGAAAAATAAGCTATCATGGTGCTTTATTGCTGTGCAACCAAGTATAGCATACGCTTTATCATACTCCTCTTCACAGTAATAGTATATGAGCATTGATTTTGTTTTTCCAAAACAAATTGTCATCAAAACAAATAGTAAAGGAAACATTTAGGATGTATTTTCTGTAAGATAAAAATACATATACCTGCTTTACACACACAATGTACGTGATACTTAAGTATGGGATATGATGATTTATTTATTAGTTGTAATTTGCTTTGAACTAGCTTTTAGTAACTGCGAGTACTCTTATATCGGTGCTTTGTTGAACTAGCTTTTAGTAACTGTGAGTACTCTTATATCGGTGCTTTGTTGAACTAGCTTTTAGTAACTGCGAGTACTCTTATATCGGTGCTTTGTTGAACTAGCTTTTAGTAACTGCGAGTACTCTTATATCGGTGCTTTGTTGAACTAGCTTTTAGTAACTGCGAGTACTCTTATATCGGTGCTTTGTTGAACTAGCTTTTAGTAACTGTGAGTACTCTTATATCGGTGCTTTGTTGAACTAGCTTTTAGTAACTGCGAGTACTCTTATATCGGTGCTTTGTTGAACTAGCTTTTAGTAACTTTGAGTACTCTTATATCGGTGCTTTGTTGAACTAGCTTTTAGTAACTGTGAGTACTCTTATATCGGTGCTTTGTTGAACTAGCTTTTAGTAACTGTGAGTACTCTTATATCGGTGCTTATATCGGTGCTTTGTTGAACTAGCTTTTAGTAACTACGAGTACTCTTATATCGGTGCTTTGTTGAACTAGCTTTTAGTAACTGCGAGTACTCTTATATCGGTGCTTTGTTGAACTAGCTTTTAGTAACTGTGAGTACTCTTATATCGGTGCTTTGTTGAACTAGCTTTTAGTAACTGTGAGTACTCTTATATCGGTGCTTTGTTGAACTAGCTTTTAGTAACTACGAGTACTCTTATATCGGTGCTTTGTTGAACTAGCTTTTAGTAACTGCGAGTACTCTTATATCGGTGCTTTGTTGAACTAGCTTTTAGTAACTACGAGTACTCTTATATCGGTGCTTTGTTGAACTAGCTTTTAGTAACTACGAGTACTCTTATATCGGTACTTTGTTGAACTAGCTTTTAGTAACTACGAGTACTCTTATATCGGTGCTTTGTTGAACTAGCTTTTAGTAACTACGAGTACTCTTATATCGGTGCTTTGTTGAACTAGCTTTTAGTAACTGTGAGTACTCTTATATCGGTGCTTTGTTGAACTAGCTTTTAGTAACTGTGAGTACTCTTATATCGGTGCTTTGTTGAACTAGCTTTTAGTAACTGCGAGTACTCTTATATCGGTGCTTTGTTGAACTAGCTTTTAGTAACTACGAGTACTCTTATATCGGTGCTTTGTTGAACTAGCTTTTAGTAACTACGAGTACTCTTATATCGGTGCTTTGTTGAACTAGCTTTTAGTAACTACGAGTACTCTTATATCGGTGCTTTGTTGAACTAGCTTTTAGTAACTGCGAGTACTCTTATATCGGTGCTTTGTTGAACTAGCTTTTAGTAACTGCGAGTACTCTTATATCGGTGCTTTGTTGAACTAGCTTTTAGTAACTGCGAGTACTCTTATATCGGTGCTTTGTTGAACTAGCTTTTAGTAACTGCGAGTACTCTTATATCGGTACTTTGTTGAACTAGCTTTTAGTAACTGCGAGTACTCTTATATCGGTGCTTTGTTGAACTAGCTTTTAGTAACTGCGAGTACTCTTATATCGGTACTTTGTTGAACTAGCTTTTAGTAACTGCGAAGACTCTTATATCGGTGCTTTGTTGAACTAGCTTTTAGTAACTGAGAGTACTCTTATATCGGTGCTTTGTTGAACTAGCTTTTAGTAACTGAGAGTACTCTTATATCGGTGCTTTGTTGAACTAGCTTTTAGTAACTGCGAGTACTCTTATATCGGTGCTTTGTTGAACTAGCTTTTAGTAACTGAGAGTACTCTTATATCGGTGCTTTGTTGAACTAGCTTTTAGTAACTGCGAGTACTCTTATATCGGTGCTTTGTTGAACTAGCTTTTAGTAACTGAGTACTCTTATATCGGTGCTTTGTTGAACTAGCTTTTAGTAACTGCGAGTACTCTTATATCGGTGCTTTGTTGAACTAGCTTTTAGTAACTGAGAGTACTCTTATATCGGTGCTTTGTTGAACTAGCTTTTAGTAACTGCGAGTACTCTTATATCGGTGCTTTGTTGAACTAGCTTTTAGTAACTGAGAGTACTCTTAGATCGGTGCTTTGTTGAACTAGCTTTTAGTAACTGCGAGTACTCTTATATCGGTGCTTTGTTGAACTAGCTTTTAGTAACTGCGAGTACTCTTATATCGGTGCTTTGTTGAACTAGCTTTTAGTAACTGCGAGTACTCTTATATCGGTACTTTGTTGAACTAGCTTTTAGTAACTGAGAGTACTCTTAGATCGGTGCTTTGTTGAACTAGCTTTTAGTAACTGCGAGTACTCTTATATCGGTGCTTTGTTGAACTAGCTTTTAGTAACTGCGAGTACTCTTAGATCGGTGCTTTGTTGAACTAGCTTTTAGTAACTACGAGTACTCTTATATCGGTGCTTTGTTGAACTAGCTTTTAGTAACTGAGAGTACTCTTATATCGGTGCTTTGTTGAACTAGCTTTTAGTAACTGAGAGTTCTCTTATATCGGTGTTTTGTTGAACTAGCTTTTAGTAACTGAGAGTACTCTTATATCGGTGCTTTGTTGAACTAGCTTTTAGTAACTACGAGTACTCTTATATCGGTGCTTTGTTGAACTAGCTTTTAGTAACTGTGAGTACTCTTATATCGGTGCTTTGTTGAACTAGCTTTTAGTAACTGAGAGTACTCTTATATCGGTGCTTTGTTGAACTAGCTTTTAGTAACTGTGAGTACTCTTATATCGGTGCTTTGTTGAACTAGCTTTTAGTAACTGAGAGTACTCTTATATCGGTGCTTTGTTGAACTAGCTTTTAGTAACTGAGAGTACTCTTATATCGGTGCTTTGTTGAACTAGCTTTTAGTAACTGCGAGTACTCTTATATCGGTGCTTTGTTGAACTAGCTTTTAGTAACTGTGAGTACTCTTATATCGGTGCTTTGTTGAACTAGCTTTTAGTAACTGAGAGTACTCTTATATCGGTGCTTTGTTGAACTAGCTTTTAGTAACTGCGAGTACTCTTATATCGGTGCTTTGTTGAACTAGCTTTTAGTAACTGCGAGTACTCTTATATCGGTGCTTTGTTGAACTAGCTTTTAGTAACTGCGAGTACTCTTATATCGGTGCTTTGTTGAACTAGCTTTTAGTAACTGCGAGTACTCTTATATCGGTGCTTTGTTGAACTAGCTTTTAGTAACTGTGAGTACTCTTATATCGGTGCTTTGTTGAACTAGCTTTTAGTAACTGCGAGTACTCTTATATCGGTGCTTTGTTGAACTAGCTTTTAGTAACTGCGAGTACTCTTATATCGGTGCTTTGTTGAACTAGCTTTTAGTAACTGAGAGTACTCTTAGATCGGTGCTTTGTTGAACTAGCTTTTAGTAACTGAGAGTACTCTTATATCGGTGCTTTGTTGAACTAGCTTTTAGTAACTGTGAGTACTCTTATATCGGTGCTTTGTTGAACTAGCTTTTAGTAACTGAGAGTACTCTTATATCGGTGCTTTGTTGAACTAGCTTTTAGTAACTGCGAGTTCTCTTAGATCGGTGCTTTGTTGAACTAGCTTTTAGTAACTGCGAGTTCTCTTAGATCGGTGCTTTGTTGAACTAGCTTTTAGTAACTGAGAGTACTCTTATATCGGTGCTTTGTTGAACTAGCTTTCAGTAACTGTGAGTACTCTTATATCGGTGCTTTGTTGAACTAGCTGTCAGTAACTGTGAGTACTCTTAGATCGGTGCTTTGTTGAACTAGCTTTCAGTAACTGTGAGTACTCTTATATCGGTGCTTTGTTGAACTAGCTTTTAGTAACTGAGAGTACTCTTATATCGGTGCTTTGTTGAACTAGCTTTTAGTAACTGTGAGTACTCTTATATCGGTGCTTTGTTGAACTAGCTTTTAGTAACTGCGAGTACTCTTATATCGGTGCTTTGTTGAACTAGCTTTTAGTAACTGCGAGTACTCTTATATCGGTGCTTTGTTGAACTAGCTTTTAGTAACTGCGAGTACTCTTATATCGGTGCTTTGTTGAACTAGCTTTTAGTAACTGTGAGTACTCTTATATCGGTGCTTTGTTGAACTAGCTTTTAGTAACTACGAGTACTCTTATATCGGAACTGTGTGTCTATTGTTGTTATGTTAGTTGTTTGTGCTTTGTACCGATCTATTGAGGTCAGCCATTTTACAGTTTGTTCTTATGTTGTTGTGCTGTAAGCCTGTAACACCACTGTCCATTGTTAGGGGAGGGTTGCCCGCTTACAAACATGTTTAACATTGGAGACAAATCCTAATGTTTACGGAGATGTTGTTTACCGATCCCGGAAATTTAGATACGACCAGGGTAAACTAATCAATCCTTTAAATAAACTTATTTTAAAAGGTTACTAATTCAACACTGTAATTAGATCTTTAAATATTGTTTTTGTCTCGCCTTGACGGAGTCAAAAAGCGAGACTTAGGTATGCTGTTTCGGGCGTCGGCGGCGGCGGCGGCGACGGCGACGGCGGCGTCAACAATGTATTAGTTTGTGATTAGGTCTAGTTCATGGTGAACCACTAGTGGTAGGTCAATGATATTTGGTATGCAGTTGTATCAGCATTGGCACATCTCATTACCATGGAGATTATTTGGCCCCGCCCCCTCAGTCATGGTCTATTGACTTTGAAACTTTTGCTTAGTTTACATGTATTAGTTTGTGATTAGATCAGTTTAAGATGAACTGCTAATGTTAAGTCAATGATATTTGGTATGCAAATGTATCGGCATTTGCAAGTATCGTTCCATGGAGATTATATAGCCCCACCCTGATCATGGTTCATTGACTATGAAACTTTTACATAGTTTACAAGTTAATGTTTGTGTTTAGGTTTGTTTAAAGGGAACGACTTATAATAAGTCAATGGTATTTGGTATGCAGTTGTATTAGCATTGGCACATCTCATTCCATGGAGATTGTTTAGCCATATACCTTCAGTCATGGTTCATCGACTTTGAATATTTGCATTACTTACATGTTAAAGTATTGCTATTTTAATTTCAACATTTGCATTATCAAAATTACAAAAAGGCGAGACATATCTCTGTGATAACAGTTTATTATTGGTATAAATATTGATTTTGTTACCAGTAAATTAAAACCAAACTAATATTATTGTTATATACATATACAGTGTATGTAATGTGCGAATCCTAAAATGTCATTTTTACTGTATCCGTGATGAATTGCTGATGTAGAATGATAAATAAACAGACGACAAATTCAAGATTTTTGAATAAAATAAGAAATAATATATAATGTTTACTGTTTTTATAAATTTATGATATAGGTATGAGATGCGGACGGGTTTTCATCGCGCCTACAGCCATCCAGGTGCAAAATTGACACACAAATAGATAAATATTAAGAATAGTTCACGAACAGAGCGTGCAAGAGGTTTAAAAGTAGCAGTTAAGTTTCATTTGCAGAATAATGTACCTTTTAACATAATTATTAATGTTGTTTAACTTAAAACAGGTTTTGTTATTCAGCTTGTTGATATTAAATCAACTTCCACTATGTTGTTTACGTTATGCGATTCATGTTTACTGTCGGATAATGATACTCGACTTTCATTTTCACTGTAGGGCGATTCATTTCTATTGTATATGCGATGCATTTTCACAGAAGGAAATTAATTAATTTTCATTATATAAAGTCTTAATTCAGCCGACTCTCTAACAAAATTTATGAAGTCAGAAGGATTGATTATATATGCATACTTAGTTAGTGAAAGTCTGAGGTAATATATCAATAAATTCCTTAAACATGGTATTTATTGCTAATATAGTCAATTCTATTTTCTCAAATAATTTGTCCTGATCTATATGTAGGATAAAATTTATTCTTTCCTATGACACGTCATCATTAAATACATATATCTTGGACAGTTAAGCCAATCCACGTCACCGGAAAAGCAAAGTTTCTGTTTCGGTCTAAATCTACATCGCATACTAATCAATTAAACGTCATTGGAGCTAATTTCCTAATGCTTGTAGTTAAAAGGTGTGGTTGGCCTTGATTGTGTAAATGTTGCCTAAGCATTGTAATTAAGATTGAGCAAACGTTTATACAAACAAAGCAAGCAAGCCAACCAAACCTTTAAACTACAAGCGTTAGGAAAATAGCTCTAATGGATGCATTTGAGATAACAAAGAGCATTCACAAAACGATCTTCATTTCACGATTGAATAAGCGGAAACGTTTTTATCTTGCACAAACAATTGACGCTTGGATGACTGGATAATTGATATTTATCATGCCATTGTGTATAAATCTTATACAGTAAAGAAAGTTCGAGCAACAGTCGAGTCACCTTAAATATGCTTGAATTTCTTATAAGTCGGTGTTACAAATAAGCCAATACGCAATTGTGAGAATACAAAGAAATATTGAAAACAGTTTATTGTTACATGTTTAAATGGTTCTATACCACGGGGTATAACCGCCGTACAGTTGATTCCGGACGTTAATCGCTACATCGCGAAGCAAAGTTGGTAGATATACCGTTCTTATATTTACACCAAAGACTAATTGTCTAACTGTTCAGTTAAGTATTCAATGTTTATGTAAACAAAGTTTACTGCTTCTGGCAGCATTGTATATCATTTTTATTACATGAACACCATGTGGCTATTTTAAATAGACAGGTCTGTGAATTACTTGGATACATCGCGAAACAAACACTATATGTAACTCAAACTTGATTAAACTACAAATAGAGCATAGTTGGTTGGCTCTTTAACTAAATGCGACCGTGTATTTTGTGCTTTGTTGTTGTTAAAATACATAATACGAATGAGAAACCCGTTGTTTTAATTTTATTTGAAGACATTTACTTGAAAAACTGACCTCAGAATTTTGACACTGTACGATTCATTCTCTTTGTAGTTTGTTTTCTTTCTTTAGTACCGTTCGTTGTACATTCTTGTACAGTACTGTTCGTTGTGCAAAAGCCTATCAATGCGGTAGAAATATGTATGACACGGCGTGACAAATGTTCAAAGCTTTTTTAAGCGAGTTATAAAACTTTTCAAAGAAAATTCGTCGTAGAAAAACGTTATATTTATGGATGTTCTGCTCCAGTAAATTTTCGGATCCATGACAAGCTAATAGCAAACTCACCAACAATATTTGAATATTCATGATATGAACGTGGTTATACCCGTGTATATTCAAGTAAGCATCTACGACTAGCTTGCATTTCAAATTGTAAATATCATCAATATTAAAGTCATTTAAAAACTATTTTCAGTTGTTGTATGTCGAATAATCAAATAAAACGACAATGAAAATTCATCGCACTTCCAAAAATTCCACATCAGAAATGATTGCACTTACAGTGATAATTCATCGCATCTATAGTTAAAATGAATCGCATTCAGTAATCAATATTATTGATTCTGCTGCTTAAACAACACTTTTTTGGACTTTAATCCTGTTATTATACATTAAAAAGTTATATTCTAATGAAATTCTGTTAAAACATACATTCAAATCTATTATTTTGTATTTTCAAAAAGTAATCAAACGCAGTTTTTCCCATCATCCTTTATTCTACAATAGACATACTCGCATACAACAGTGAAAATGAACTAACTGGATTCGCACTTTATATACACTGCATATACATATGCACATTAACGGTTCTACTATCTGTTGATACCTTGGCATTGCAAAAGGTCCTGTTTTTCTCTGACTGTTAATGCCGTCCTTATACTAAATCCACTGGATGTTGGATGTTTGTTGATTGACTCTTAAGTCTTAGATAAATGATCTTTTAATAGTTGTTATTGGCTTTGTACTAGCTGTTAGTAACTGCGAGTACTCTCAGATCTGGACTTATTGTCTGTTTTGTTGTAGGGATGTATAATACACTGCCACGTCCGGTCTGTGTTTTGGTAACATGTTTTTCTGCTTTGTATTGATTTGATGAGTTAAGCCCTTTTCAACTGATTTTTAAAGTTTGTTCATATGTTGCAGTGGCGGATCCAGCGGGGGTTCCGGGGTTGGAACCCCCCTTTTTTTTGGCCGATCAATGCATTTGAATGGGGACATATGGTTGGAACCCCCCCTTTCTCCTGGGTTGGGAACCCCCCTTTTTAAAATGGCTGGATCCGTCCCTGTGTTGTACTGTTACACCACTGTCGCAGGTTACAGGGAGGGTTGGGCGCCCGCTAACATGTTTAACCCGACCACATTCTGTATGTGCCTGTCCCAAGTCAGGAGCCTGTAATTCAGTGGTTGTCGTTTGTTGTATATCATATTTGCATTTCGTTCATTGTTTTTACATAAATCAGGCCGTTAATTTTTTTACCGTTTGAATTGTTTTACATTTGTCATTTCGAGGCCTTTTATAGTTGACTATTCGGTATGGGTTTTGCTTATTATTGAAGGCCGTACGGTGACCAATATTTGTTAACTTCTTTATCTTTTGGTCTCTGGTGGAGAGTTATCTCATTGACAATTATACCACATCTTCTTAGTTTTATATTAACCTCGCTACATTCTTCATGGCCTGTCCCACGTCAAGAGCCTGTAATTCAGTGGTTGTCGTTGGTTCATGCCTGTCATATTTGTTTTTCGTCCATTGTATTGTATACATTAGGCCGTTAGTTTTCTCGTTTGAATTGTTTCACATTTTTCATGTTAGGGTATTTTATAGCTGACTACAATTCAAGGTATGTGTTTTTCTTATTGTTGAAGACCGTACGGTAACCTATAATTACTTTTATCTTCGTCCATTGTCTCATTGTAAATCAACACATCTTCTAATTTTATATATGGATGTGCTCACATACAGTGTATATAAAGTGCGAATCCAGTTAGTTCATTTTCACTGTTGTATGCGAGTATGTCTATTGTAGAATAAAGGATGATGGGAAAAACTGCGTTTGTTTACTTTTTGAAAATACAAAATAATAGATTTGAATGTATGTTTTAACAGAATTTCATTAGAATATAACTTTTCAATGTATAATAACAGGATTACAGTCCAAAAAAGTGTTGTTTAAGCAGCAGAATCAATAATATTGATTACTGAATGCGATTCATTTTAACTATAGATGCGATGAATTATCACTGTAAGTGCAATCATTTCTGATGTGGAATTTTTGGAAGTGCGATGAATTTTCATTGTCGTTTTATATGATTATTCGACATACAACAACTGAAAATAGTTTTTAAATGACTTTAATATTGATGATATTTACAATTTGAAATGCAAGCTAGTCGTAGATGCTTACTTGAATATACACGGGTATAACCACGTTCATATCATGAATATTCAAATATTGTTGGTGAGTTTGCTATTAGCTTGTCATGGATCCGAAAATTTACTGGAGCAGAACATCCATGAATATAACGTTTTTCTACGACGAATTTTCTTTGAAAAGTTTTATAACTCGCTTAAAAAAGCTTTGAACATTTGTCACGCCGTGTCATACATATTTCTACCGCATTGATAGGCTTTTGCACAACGAACAGTACTGTACAAGAATGTACAACGAACGGTACTAAAGAAAGAAAACAAACTACAAAGAGAATGAATCGTACAGTGTCAAAATTCTGAGGTCAGTTTTTCAAGTAAATGTCTTCAAATAAAATTAAAACAACGGGTTTCTCATTCGTATTATGTATTTTAACAACAACAAAGCACAAAATACACGGTCGCATTTAGTTAAAGAGCCAACCAACTATGCTCTATTTGTAGTTTAATCAAGTTTGAGTTACATATAGTGTTTGTTTCGCGATGTTTCCAAGTAATTCACAGACCTGTCTATTTAAAATAGCCACATGGTGTTCATGTAATAAAAATGATATACAATGCTGCCAGGAGCAGTAAACTTTGTTTTCATAAACATTGAATACTTAACTGAACAGTTAGTCAATTAGTCTTTGGTGTAAATATAATGTGATAATGTGTATTTCTCATATTTTATAATACATTTATAAAATATGCTTTATTACTATGAATATTTGATATTTGAATTAAATTATATTTTAAAGTTATTTAATTGATACAGTTCTCTTTTGTTTAAAAAGAATATATTTTATTCATCTACTTGACAAAATATTGATTTTGTCTTCAGGCTATGATTGATCTTTATAGTACATGTATTGTTATATTTAACTATACATTGGATTTAGGAATTTTCCAGAGGTGTTATGGTCAAGTGAGTTGTGTGAATGAGCATTTGTATATAGCGCATTAGCCATCCTACTATGTAGGAGTGCGCCGATCTAGAACGGCGATTCATACCTGTAGAAAGAAAGTACAAAAAGTTGTGAGTAGTTTAAGGTGTGTCTTGTTTGAGTCTTTCTATTGGTTGGATATTTCTAGATTCCTTTGTTTTGTGGTTGGATATAGTTTTCCCGCCTAAATCTATATTGTGACCAGTGGGTTCTTTGTCTTCATATAGTTAAGACATATTTTCTATTCATAGAGTTTGAGAATATTGCAGATTCTATATTCTTGTGACAGATATAATATATTTATAAGGTAGATATTCTTCCTTATTACACTTTTCCCAGTTTTACCCATTTTTGTGTGAATGAGCATGAGTGATAGATTTATGAAAAATGTGTGTTTTTGGTACATTATGGTATTCATTGTTAGATAATTTTAAAGTAGTATTTTTGTAATTGTGAGATCCTGCAAGTATGATAATCAGACCTTTTATTTGAATAACTGATAAAGCATATTGTGTTCTGTAGCTTCAACATATAGTTTGATGATTTTAAAGATTCAGACAGTAATAATATTTTCATTGTTCATAGAGGTAAAAATGTTATTACTTTATATTTTCAGATATTATTTACTACTGAATAAGAATATAGTTACTGATACATATTACCAGTATAAAACCTGGTCCCATAGACAGGTAATTACATGTTCTTGTATTTGTCTTGTGTCATGTCAGTTTTGAATGTATTGTTCGACTGGTTGTATTTTATGTTATTTTTCAAATATACTCTAGTTTCATAACTAAGTGTCAATCGTATTAAGCAAAGAACATTTTGATAAGCTACATGTATTTTTGTATACTTGATTCAGTGTATTATATTGTATTGTATTGTATTGTATTGTCTTACTAATAATGTGTACATGTCTATGTTTATTTGTGTATAACTTAATGTCTATTTCTGTACTTGAAGGGTTGTTGTTTATACTGTCGTAATAAAAGTATTGACATAATCTAGTCTGCTCTACCTTCCACTGTACCCTATTACAAATTGGCGCCCAACGTAAATGGTATGATGCAAACTGTGTAGACCAGTGATTTTGAGGGCAAAATCATTTAGAGGCCAGAGGTGAGACTGTGAGTTCGGAATTTCGTCGACTATAGTGTTTTCTACAGTGCACAAAGTTGGAATTTACCTGTGTCTATTTATAGAATTGACAATCCGTAATTTGACCTTATGGAACTTCCGGAACAGAAACAACGTGGAATGAAAACAGACAATTTATCAACAAACTTTGGTTAATAATTGGTAAACTTTTACACTTATTATAGTATTAACTGTTTATATTATTTGTAGATATTGTGTGCCAGTGTCACGAGTAACTTATTCGTGCATATTTATGTGTGTTTTGTAATTTACTTGTACTTTTGTGACTGGAAAATATTGACGTTATTGTCCATTTTTGTATGTGTGTATTTTCAGTCTCTATATTGTGTGATATTTGGTTAACAGTTTTATTTGGAATTTTTGTGTATATGTATACTTCATGTAGTGGGTAGGTAAAGTTGCTTAGACTTTAATATATTGTTTGTGATTGACACACATATAGTACGAAGGTAGATGTGAGATAGTCCTTACCCCCTGGCCCGTCCCCCCTCATAGTCCACTTCCGGGTCATTATATAGGTCATCCAGGTCATAAGTTAGGACTTTATTGTACTTTGTTGTTTTCATTTCTGGTTTACACAGTGATACTTTAGCATATATTTGATTGATATTTTAGTTACTATACTAGTTTTGAGTTTAGATTTACATTGATACAGAGTTTCTCAGGTTGACCCATTGTATTAAAGTACTTTGTTACACTTAGTTATTTTTATATAACATGTGTATTGTGATCCCTTGAGTGACTTCTACTATTGTCTGATATTTATTACTATCCTTGATATTTACATACATATTTATATATAGCATTCGTGTACATATATGTGACTTTTACTTTAGCGTGCGTTATTTTGTCGTCGCGATTTTGTGTCATATCTTTTCGTGCACATAGTTTTGTCAACATTAGATGTCTGTCAACAAATTATTTAAATACATAAGAAGACCGTTGAAACATCCCTATTTAAAACTTTATACTTAAAGCCTGTCATACTTGCTGACAGCAAAGGATCATACTTGCAATCAGAGATTGTTACTCAATCGAAAGAGAAATCAAATGGTATTTTAAGAAAGGAGCTTCAATAAAGGAAGCAAGAATCTTTCTTCAACAAAACATACAATCAATTATACAGGAATTTGGAGACCTATCTTTATATGTATGGCTTGGAACATGCAATTTAACCTCTAAATCTATTAAAGGACGCATAGCCATTACTACATTTAACCGCAACCAAGTCATTGAAAACATTTTGCAAGAAGTTGAACTTATTATTGAACTTTTCAACAAATATCCGAAAAGTAAACTCACATTTTTGGAAGCTCCTCTATACTCCATTGTTGAATGGAACAGGAATAAGAGACACCCTGATATTACTGAATTTTATGAACAAGATATTGAACTAGAGGAGCAATTAGTTCAACTTAATAAACAAATTAAGCTGATAAACAACCGTATTGGCAGCTATTCGCCAAAATTTTCATCAGATTTAGCTTGCAATACAAAATACAAAAAAGGATTGTGTCATAACAAGTTAACAAAACGTCATCATCATAATTTTAATTTATACAAGGACGGTATACACCCAAAGAAGTTATTAGCAGTAACTTGGCTCAAAAAGATTACTGAGCAGATACTAAAGGATTGTTGGCATTAGACAGACAAAGTTATATTGCGTTAAAACTGTAAAGTAGTCAGTTTGGGTTTCGCCAAGCTAAACTACATCCGCAACTACAGTATAGTTAGTAGTCAGTTTGGGTTTCGCCAAGCTAAAAACACTGGACACTTTTAATTTGCAAAACACTCATTTGCAAATCTGCCGCCTCAAATAAGAGCTACAATGTCATGTATATAACCAAAATGTGCGGAATTACATGGGATTCAATAATTTCATTTGTTTTCTACTGTTACTATTATATTTATTTTGCTATTTGATTTATAAAAACATGGGATTTTCAATATCCCATGGGACGAACAAAATCCCATGGGATCGACCATTATCCCATGGGATTTTGGTTAAATCCATGGGATTTTTTGGTCCCATGGGATAATTGTAGTCCCATGGGATATTTGTTGTCCCATGGGACAAAAAAATCCCATGGGACTATAATTATCCCATGGGATTTTTAATATCCCATGGGACACATTAAAATCCTATGGGATTCAAATTATAATTATATAGATATAAATATATATTAATGTGTATGTTACAATATGTATTCTGTTTGGTAGTAAATTGTTATAAGATGAATCTTTTAATTGAATATCTTTTTTCTTTGGAAATGTTAATTCAACATATTGTTCTATAACTGTTCAAAACTGAACTTTTAAACAACAAAGCAGATAATGTAAGTATCAATATATGTTTATTTATGAATTATAGAATACTTTCTTGAAACACAATTATTTACCATTTGAAATCAATGAAAAACTCTATCATTAGGCTTAACATACTAGTAGCTATTTAAGTAAATCTATTTTTTTCACAATATCCCTCCACACAAAACATTAATAGTTTCTTATCATCCAGCATTGTGTGATTGTATAGTCCACTTTTTAGTCATTCAACACAGAACATTGACATTATTGTGGTTTCAATATCTTTTGGTTTTAATAGAACTTGATTCATTGACTGAGTGATGAAAATAATAACTGATCCAACTTTTGTCTTTGAATTTATTCTGGTCTTGTTTCTATGTTTTCTCCATTTATCTTAGGTGATGAATTTCAATCCTTCTGAAAAGAACCAATAAAATCTGAAGTTATGTATTATACAAAATTGTTTGCATACATGTAGCAATAATATGATTTTCAATAAAAATAGCTATGCGGTATGGATTTTACTGATTTTTTAAAAGTTGTCCAGTGTCATCAGTTGCTAACCTCCTACATCCTTTGGTCTCTGATGGAGATTTGTCAAATTAGCAATATACCGCATCTTCCTATTCTAATACTATATAACAATCAATTAATTTATTCTTCTTTATAACATTTGGGTATTTTCCCAGGTTATATATAATATATATATATAATATATATATAAAGATCAATGTTAAAACTTTAGGCAATTATAATAACATTCCATTATTCACAAGAATTTGCAATATATTATACAAAGCAGACAACAGAAACAATATTTCCTTAAGCTTTTGAAGTTCTGACAGAGTTCAATTTGTGTTTTATTTCAATGAAAAATACCTTGAACTCTTTGGACATATTGAAATTATAACATTGATACAAAAATTATATTGTTTTATCCTTATTTTTGTGTTGTTGGCTTGCTGTCTCATTTTATATACAGTTATACATACATCAATAATCTTCTTCTTTATTAAAAGTAACTAGAGGCTCCAAGGAACCTGTGTCGCTCACCTGATATTTTTATTTACAATTGATGCATAAATCAATGCAACCGTTATACTTTTGCTTTAGTTTCAGAGATATAAGCCAAAACTGCATTTTACCCTATGTTCTATTTTTAGCCATGTCTGCTATGTTGGTTGGCAGGCAGGGTCATCGGACACATTTTTAAACTAAATACCCTAATGACGATTGTGACCAAATTTGGTTAAATGGTTAAGTGTCTCAGTTGTTTCAGAGGAGATGATTTTGTAAAAGATTACAAAATTTACCAAAAATTGTTAAAATTGACTTTAAAGGGCAATAACTCCTTAAGGGGTCAATTGACCATTTTGGTCATGTCAACTTTTGTAGATCTTACTCTGCTGAACATTATTGCTGTTTACAGTTTATCTCTATCTATAATAATATTCAAGATAATAACCAAAAGCGGCAAAATTTCCTTAAAATTGCCAATTCAGGGGCGCAACCCAACAACAGGTTGTCTGAATCGTCTGAAAATTTCAGGACAGATAGATCTTAACCTGATGAACATTTTACAAATGTCAATTTCGCTCTTAATGCTTTAGTTTCAGAGATATAAGCCAAAACTGCATTTTACCCTATGTTCTATTTTTAGCCATGTTGGTTGGGCGGGGTCATCGGACACATTTTTAAACTAGATACCCTAATGATGATTGTGATCAAGTTTGGTTTAATTTATCTTACTAGTTTCAGAGGAGAAGATTTTGTAAAGATCACAAAATTTACAAAAATTGTTAAAATTGACTTTAAAGGGCAATAACTCCTTAAGGGTCAATTGACCATTTTGGTCATGTAAACTTTTGTAGATCTTACTCTGCTGAACATTATTGCTGTTTACAGTTTATCTCTATCTATAATAATATTCAAGATAGTAACCAAAAGCGGCAAAATTTCCTTAAAATTACCAATGCAGGGGCAGCAACCCAGCAACGGGTTGTCCGATTCATCTGAAAATGTCAGGGTAGATTGATCTTGACCTGATAAACAATTCTACCCCATGTCAGATTTGCTCTAAATGCTTTGGTTTTAGAGATATAAGCCAAAATCTACATTTTACCTCTATGTTCTATTTTTAGCCATGGCGCCATCTTGGTTGGTTGGCTTGGTCACCGGGCATAATTTTTAAACTAAATACCCCAATGATGATTGTGGCCAAGTTTAGTTAAATTTGGCCCAGTAGTTTCAGAGGAGAAGATTTTGTAAAAGTTAACACGCGACGGCGGACGCCGGACGCCAAGTGATGAGAAAAGCTCACTTGGCCCTTTGGGCCAGGTGAGCTAAAATGGATATTTATTTATTTTGATATCCCAAAACATTATAGTTCTATCGAATAACTTATTACCAAGTTCACAAACACCAATGTGTTTTATATTAATTTTAAAACATGTATAAATGTTCCAGACCATATCAGTATTTGGACCGTGACGTTAACATATAAGTATACTCTTATAGTCCAACCATATGCATATAGTCAGACCATTTGAGTATACTTGTACTGTCTAGTACCAGCTCGACCAAACATGTGTTTTTATTTCAACTGCAATTAAACTTTTGTATTAATCTATTAAAGATTTCAGTTATGTTGATCTGTAATGTACATTTGTTTCTAATAAACTTGACCAACTTCTTAAAATTGGGCAGACTGTACTCGTACAGACCAGATACTCATATGTTCTGGAACATAAACATGATTAACAAGCATTTGACAGGATGTCTTGCTAAAATCCCATTAATATTAGTACTAAATTTTGCGTATATACATGTAAATCCACAAAATACTTACTGAAATACATGGCGAACACTCACCAAAAACTTAAAGAGGATACAATTTAGAGGAAGGACTGGACAGATGAATGCACAAACACTATTAAAACAGAGCATAAAACTTACCGAAAACAAGATGTTTTACATTTATCCTTCAGATGCAGGAAAATTGAAAAGTTTTTTTCTTTCTCTGCGTCCATGATATAAACTATAAATTTATTCATGCAAAATATGGAAATCTGCAAAGGTAGGACCTTGAACCTCAGCTTATCCACATTTTGATTTTTGAACTGCATATTTGTTCTTTTCATCTTGCTGACAACCTAAACATAAAAATGATAAAAACATAATTCTAGATTAACTTTGTGTTTTTATTTTTGTTGGTACAAACAATTTTAGCAACTTAAAACGAAAACATCATCACAAAAACAGGAGGTCATACTAACCTCAAAATTTTAAACAAACCAAAATTATAACTTGATTAAGATCTTGTCATAAATTAATAGCATTGATACTCTTATTTTGAAGACCATATATAATGTCTATTGCATACTTATATTCCTTTGTACAAGAGTATGCATTAAGATTAAGATTAAGATTGATTCCGAGGACTTTAATGTTAAATTAGCATGATTAATTTTACAGTTTCTCAGCTCCATGTGTACATTTTGAGAGAATCTTGCAATACTGTATATTCTGATATTCAGAACTTATTGTGAGGTTTTATTAATGCAACTGAGAGCTGTATCTCATTCTCATTTCTGATACATATTTATGAGCTGAAGACCAGTGCGAAATTTTCTCACTGCATTGAAGACCCATAGGTGACCTTCAGCCGTTGTCTCCTCTTTGGTTGGGTTGCTGTCTCTTTGACAAATTCCCATTTCATAACATGTATGCAGATTTTTCTTAAATTACAATAATCAATCACGCAATTTCATCCATTATTGAAAATAAGCAAAAATAAATGCACACAAAATTGAACATTGTTATTAAAGGTTTTTTAAAATTCAAAACAGTTGCCTACACCGTTAAGTTCCTTGTTTGATTTATTTCATATTTTAAAGCCTTTATAGTTAGCTAGATGGTATGCGGGCGGATCCAGCCATTTTAAAAGGGGTTCCAAACCCAAGACAAAGGGTGTTCAACTATATGTTCCCATTCAAATGCATTTGAAAAAAGGGGGTTCAAGTTGAACTTCCAACCCTGGAATCCTCCCCTGGATCCGCCATTGGTAAGGCTTTTGCTCATAGTTGCATTCATATCGTTACCTATACCTTACTTGTACATCATTTTGTCTCTGATGGGGATAGGCCTACTGAAGAAGGTTCAACTTGCAATTTGCGGATTATGGGTCTATTTATCCAAAATGTAGAAGAAAGACATGCATAATAAAACCAAAATTATGTTCAAACAAGAAGTAATTGTAACAGGATGCTGTAACGAAGTCTCCCAAACAAAGCTCACATAATTCGCCATTCCTATTGTCCCATATTCATTTGATTTGTTTTATTGTCTCATACAAGAATATATATGGTTTAGGGGTGGGGATCAGGGATCCGAAATTTTTCACCTAACCACTGGGGATCTCAACCATTTAAAAGTTTTTCAAACATGTGGGGTGGGGTGACCCCCATGGACTCTTCCTATATTTCATTTGATGTGTTTTATTGTTCCATACAAGAATATATATGGTTTAGGAGTGGGGATCTTGACCGTTTACAAGTTTTCAAACAAGAGGGGTGAGGTGACCCCTAGGGACTTCCTTTTATTTCATTTCATTTAGTTTATTGTCCCTACAAGAATATATATGGTTTAGGGGTGGGGATCTGGATCATTCACAAGATAATAGCACATTCTCAAATTGAGCAGGGTGGGTTGACCCCAGGGACTTCCTTTAATTTCATTTGATTAGTTTTATTGTCCCATACAAGAATATATATGGCATGGGGTGGAGATCTGGACTGTTAACATGATAATAGCACATTCTCAAATTGAACGGGTGGGGTGACCCCAGGGACTTCCCTTTAATTTTAATTGATTTGTTTTATTGTCCCATTCAAGAATATGTATGGTTTAGGGTGGGGATCTGGACTGTTTACAAGATAATAGCATATTCTCAAATTGAAGGGGTGGGTATTACCCCAGGGACTCACCCTATATTTCATGTGATTTGTTTTATTGTCCTATCATCATTTCTGAAGACTGCGTGTGTCTATCACTTACAGTTTACAAGTTATATTCATTTGAAAATTGCAGAAAATAAAATCCCATAGGGTTCTATAGTAAACCCTCCTTCTTTCTTCCCCAAAATACCCTTAATAGACCCCAATGCACAGCTAATTTACATTATTTTCCTTGATTTACACTTTAGAATACAGGTATAAAGTTTTCAAGATAATACAACTGAAGCCCACAGTGGTGGATCCAGAAATTTTCATAAGTGGGGGCCTACTGACTGCCTAAGAGGGTCCTGCTCCTGTCATGCTTCAGTAATTCTCTATATAATCAATCAATTTTTTCAAAAAGGGGCCCTGAACTCCTGATCAGCCCCCTTTTCCTCATTTCAATCACCCGGATATAAATTTGATTTTATCACTTACAATAGGAATGGTTTAAATTCCCCAATAATCGGTCGGTCAAATATATGAATAAATTGATTTAACCTTTATACCATTCATTAATATCAACATATTTCATTTTGATAAAAGAAGGGCAAAAGTTTTCTATGGGTAGAAATGGATAGTTACTAATTTGGGAAGCTTTCAAATTCACAACATGCGGTGGCTGTGTTCAAAGTACTGGGTTTTCATCACCCTCGTTGTTTGCGGACTAACGATTTAGGCCTGTGGTGGATAATAGTGTGCGTGCATTAATTTTCTGTACCTTCTTAATCAATATTTTCAAATACTGACGACAAGTGTTGTAATGTATCAATGATCATCAATGTCTTATTTGAGGCCAACGTGCTATTTACATGTGCGATCGATAATGCAGGGGAAGGAAACTTGTCAATTATGTTTATATTTAAGCCAAAATAAGATGATCCGCCGTAAAATTAACCTTGGGTAATCCTCAAATTGATGCAAGAGTGCTACCGGCCGACTACTAATACATGTCTTTGTCTCAAAATAACTCGGCAGCGTCAAATAACAGTTGAAGTAAGGATCGTCTCGGGGGTCTTCTTTTTAGCTATAATTTTAATAACTTACACTTTTTCCATTATTCTCTTTCTTTCACTATTCTTTATTCCTTTTTCTTTGTCCGTTATTCTCTATTCTGTTAATTCACATCCCTACCCTCTTAAGTGGACTTTCGGTGGGTTTTTTAGTTCTGGTATTACAGTGGCGGATTTACCGGGGGCACAGGGGCACTTGCCCCCAGTCGAGGTCACCAAAACATTTTCTAACATAGTTTTATTGCTACTGTATCTGCTTATTTAGATATCTAGATCGAAAATCAAGACACAGCTTGATTTGACTTCTTAAACTGGTCGTTAAATAACCCCAGCTTCAACATGTGATTTATGACAACTTATCGATGGGTGTTAATTTGACAACTTTGTGTATATATAATGTCTATATCCAAAAGCATTTATGTAAACTACATGTACATGTACATGCTGATTGGAATTAATACGAACATATTTATTGGTTTCTAATACAATATTACAGGATCAAGATCGATTAACAAGTGAAATCTTCTGATCAGGAAAGAAATTACCAACTATAAAATCGGTCTTAAAAGAATATGTAAAAATAGATGTTTAGTGTCAGGAATGTTAGTATCGATATGAGATATGTCTTTTTTACCAAACACTCACATTGTATACGGTTTCTGGGGAATGTGCCTGTCTCAGAACAGTCTTTTTCGGATTTTATTAAACAACAAACGATTTTTTTCAATGCATACAGCATTTTTTTTATACGACCGCAAAAATTAAAAATTTTTTGGTCGTATATTGCAAGGATTTGTATAGTGAGAAATCCTTGTATATTGGTATCACGTCGTCGTCGTCGTCAGCGTCGTCCGAAGACAGATGGTTTCCGGATAGAAACTTTAGTATAAGTAAATAGAAATCAATAAAATTTAAACACAAGGTTTATAACTACAAAAGGAAGGTTGGGATTGATTTTGGGGGTTATGGTCCCAAAGGTTTAAGAATTAGGGGTCAAAAAGGGCCCAAATAAGCATTTTGCAGTTTCAGACAATAACTTGTGTTTAAGTGAATGAATCTCTGAAATTATACCACAAGTTTCCATACATATAAAAGTTTTTTTCCTCTTATTTTTAGAAACAAACCCTTCCCTCTGCAAAACATGAATGGTCTGTGCCTTATATATAACCATTAATAAAATTATATTGTATCATAGAAAACCTACTTATATTTGAGATGAAGAACAACAATAAAAGCTTATTGTGTGTTTTTTGCTGTGCATGTGCTGATTTTGTGTCATGGATGGATACCCCATATCCTTTGTTTTTCTATTATAGTACAGTAATATGTGTAGGCCTATATTTTTCTTGTTTTAATTACCATGTATGAGGGTATGAATAGGTTACCGTGAACTAGGGTATGAATGGTTTACCCTGAATGAGGGTATGAACGGGTTTTACAGATTAGAGAATAATGGTCAAAAGGTAAGGCTAGAAAAAATGGGCCCAAAAATATAGAAAACAGATTAAAGCTGTGATGAACTGTAAAGAATAGAGGACAATTGGCAACAAATAAAGAGTAGAAAGAAACGGACCCCAAAATAATGAAAAGGTATAAAATGAAGACCCGACCCCTACCCTCCCTCATGCGACCACCATCATCCCCAATACATGACACCACCGCCACCCACACTCGCATATATGCATATATAAAAAATCTTTAATTTTGGTTTCATGGTGCCCCAGACATCGAGGTTCTGGATCCGCCCTGTATTATGCGATAAGTCAATTTTTCATGCAGTTTCATGAAATAATGGTTTTATGCATATCAGCAAGGAATTGTATTTAAACATACAATTCCTTGATATCAGCCAAGATTGTGCGTGAAATTTTAATAAACAATTCAACACTACACGTTATGTGAATTTGATCAAAATCGATGAACATGAATTTGACAGCTAGTGCCCTTTAACAGGTAAAATTCAATTAACAAATTCTGATCTACTGGCATTCAACACCAAATTACTTACTTGCTGTATATTGATAAACGTGATTGTATATTGTCAATACCACAACATCGTGAATACGCCATGTGAGGTGTTGGCTATGTTATGGGGTCACCGGTGGCGGCTTCGAAACAGAGAAAAAAATCAAGGTAAAAAGTGTAGAATTTTGTTGTTGAAAATTTAAGTTGTAAATTCTAAAAAGTACTTAATTCCGTTCAACTGCTAACATGTTAGTTCGATACGAAAATAGGATAAAAGCATCCGGAAAATTTGTGATCAGTAATTATCATTCGAATATATGAAGAGCAATGGGTATAAAAAAACTGAACAAGAAAAGTATTAGTAAACAGACAGAAAGTCGCTGAATTAATTATTTTACAATTGTTTAAATATGTGAGAGAATGTTTTAGGCGAATTGTCTTTATTTACAGATAAATGTATTTTAGTTCTGAAATGATTTATTCTTCTGGCGGCTTCAAATTTTTTTATCAATAACTTATTACACAAGGAGACATTTTGACTTTTGACAGCATGAACCCCAGTTAATTAGCAAACACAAATTAAGAAACAAAATCGTTTACAGTTAAATTTTATAGAAGGAAAAGGGGGGTAAATAAACAAATTTTACTATACGCTCACATACTTCTAAAAGATTTGCATATGTAAGCTGTCTATAGATAATGTTAAATTATTTCAGGAATTTTGAAAAAGAATATATACAGTTTAATTTTCGACGTCTACTGCTACAAAAAATAGTGATAATTTTTATAGATTTGGTACTTCGATCAGTTTCGACTCAAAATTTCTTTTGGAATTGTTAGATGGCAAACTATTTAGGAGAAGATTGTATCTGTACTTTATGTAATTATGGTGATATTGGCGACGAGATTCATTATATGATAGCAAGGGCTTGTACAAATCCTTGATTATAGAATGTTCGGCAATATAAATAGACGAAAGTAGACAGGGGTTTTGATCTCCAAGCGGGCCACATCGAATAAGATCTGTATTTCTAAACGTTTTTAAATGAAATAACTTGAATTGAAAAATTTTCCAGCTATGTGAAGGTTTTTATATTTCTAAACGTCTTCAATTATTACATACGAAAGAAAAATTATTTAGCATATTCATATATTTTTATAATTTTTCCTAGGAAACTTTTTTGGAAAAGTTTACTTCTATGTGTTTATAACCATCACCAGAGACATATTCTCTGCCATCACCAATCAGTCCTAATCATTAAAGATCAATTAACCAAATTCAAATGATGATTGGTATTGAATATGATCATCGGCCATCCGTCGCGTATCCCAAATACCGGCGCATGCTGATAGATAGATAGAATGATAGATAAAGATGGTTTGTATGGCAAGCCGTTGTGGAATTTATTCCTATTCATTAATATTAAAATGATTTTTAATATTACAAAATCATTTTTAATATTAATAAATCAATTTTTAATATTAAAAATACTGTCATTTTTAATATTAATAAATGAATATTTAATATTAAAAATCATGTATTAATATTAAAAATCATGTATTAATATTAAAAATCATTTTTAACATTAAATATTCAGTCTGATTTTTAATATTAATAAATGAATTTGTAATATTAAATAATACGCTGATTTTTAATATTAAAAATCAACATCAATGTTACCTTAGCGTTTAATATAAGGCACACCAATCATTTGATTTTATCAGAGACATATAATACATGTATTATATGTCTCAATACATGTATTATATGTCTCTGATTTTATCAAAACAAAAATTACAAAATTATAAAATAAATTATCAATCGAATGTATACCCTCAATGCTCACTAAAACCAAGGAGGTTATATGAGAAGGAGAGTGAACACTCTGCTTGATACAAAATTAGCATCCCAGGATAGCAATTCGATCAGAGGAAATGATAAAATATAAAGAAACCGACATGTTTATCACCCACTTGATATGGTCCTCTGATGTACCAGGCTGTTACCGCGATCGGTTCGTGTGATTAGGAGAATCGCTAATGTCACGTGATTGTAATCGGTGAGTGGGTCATCAAAATTCAGGTGTACTTATTGTAACTAATCAGTTTTAATGTGTTTTATTGTGCAATATCAGTTGACGCGAAATTCGAAAGTATATCGTCTAACTACGGTGAAAATCGACTAAGAAATGACAGTTATGAGGGTTTAAAGTAATTTAAGAATGCAATTTCTATTGAACCCCACCTTGCCTTAAACAAAGATTTTCGCTTCACCTGTGTGATGCTGCCCATGATAATTAGTAGGTAATATCGTAGAAAATAGAGGAATATGTGAGGTACTTTCCTTACGGTGACCGGCTGCGACCGGAGCGAATATTTGTAATTGAAACGAAGAGAAATTTATCGAGCCAGCGAAAAGTTTGTTTCTCATTGCGTTAGGCTGTAGATATAGGTATACAGCTGTTAGATTTTCACTTCCCATGTTTGCTCCTGGAAATGGGAAGTGGTAGGTTATATCCTCGAAAGGAATATGTGATGTATCCTTAGTTAAAGTGACCGGATGCGACCGGAGCGATTTAATTTTCAGGACATGGCAGTTTTTTCTCTCATTAAAATCGTTTCTGTGCAAAATAAAATGTTTTTGCATCGGTTCATCTTATTTTCCAATATTTTAATTTTGGTTCGCTTTGAATTGACGGGCTCTCATTGAAAGCAAAGGAACAAAAAAAAAAAAAAAACAAAACAAAAATTAAAAAATAAAGAAATATGATAACAATTTTAATTTTTGAAAATTCTCAATGTGACCACGCAAAATAAATACTTTGTTATACACTGCATGGGTTTAATTAAGGTTTTGTTAAAACCAGTTCTTCATTGGCTTAATACAACGGTAAAAAGTCAGAAAATTACACATGCATTTTGTACATCAATACTAGGATTGCAAGGCATGTAGATTGGTACCCCTCTATATATGTTTTTTTTCCCGACAATACACGTGGTATGTGTAGATTTCTTCTTAATCAATACTCTTTTCAGGCCATGCACGGTTGTAATATATAAAAAAAAATATGTCAGTGTGTTAATAAAGATACTACGACAGGAAAGCGTGTCTATTCTTTTATTTACGGACATTTTTTCCTGCACATTTTTATAAATATTTTATGTTTTAAATTTTAATTCCATATATATACATCATTTACGAAGCAATTCAGGTCTACTGAGTCGTGCGTCTTGCAGATGCAGAATCTTTCTGGATCAAATTCTTTTTCGAGCTCCAACACTTAGGCATCGCTTATAGATACATCGTCGACCATGATCAAATGATGACTGAAATACGTCAACAGAAAACATCCGGTGTGTATTTTTTAATAGTCTGGGATCCTGGCCAAACCTTCCCTTCTTGTAAGTAAGGCTATATATATATGTGTGTGTGTATACTGTCGAGAATTGAGCCATGATCTCAGCCTTATTTTGTAAAATCTCGGTCGGTTTATTACACTTCGGGTGTATCCGTTCTTACTCGGATGTGTAATTAGGACAAAATCTCCCTCTGCTACCGAATCGATCTTAACTAATTAACACCCACTTACAGAAAAGGCGGTAACATTTTATGTGTAATTAGCGTCTTTCGTCCTCTCTCCTTCTCATATAACCTCCTTGCTAAAACTTATATATACATGTCCTAAGTGACTTTTTATGTCCTGCGTGCACCCAGGAGATCCTGAACGGTTTTAGACGTACCATTATTTTATATGCATATATTTGAAGCTGTTTTAATTTTGTACATAATAGGTATATATATATATATATATATATATGTGTGTAACAGACCAAATGACTTCCCAATTAGCAGAGGCTGATTTAGGTTTTTCCCCGCCCCCGCCCCCATCTTGGAAAAAATTGGTAGACTATATAGGAATCACTGAAGCATGACTGGAAGGACCCCTCTAAGGCAGTCAATGGGTCCCCACTTATGAAAATTTCTGGATCAACCACTGCTTAGTTCTAGTTATCTTAGGTCCTAGTGTGAAATAAAGCCAATGGGAATTGGTCTTTTAAACACATCTACATACATGTATACGTTTTCTCAAGGGTTGGTTCATGCAATTTTGAAATGTTTACTCAATGCGCAGTTACTGAAGTTTATATTTGCTACTTTTCTTCTTTATTTCATATAAATGATTTTTGATTTTTTTTTAAATTTGTGGTGTTGAAATAGGAATGGACACAGATACCTAAGCACATTTAACAAAAGAAATTTTGTGTAATGTCATCAATCTGTATTACGCGTAGACAGGATGTTCTCTAGAAAACTATACGTTATACACACCGAGGGTACACGCACTGTCGTAATGGAAAATTACTGTATGTTATAATTACCTGTAATCAGCTTTGCAACAAATCAGTTGACTGACCATGTCATTACAGTTCAAAAGATTTTCCTCAAATCAAAATGGAATATTCATTTTATATTTAAAATTTAATAAAACTTTACAAATAGAAATAGAAAGAATTGAACAATTTAAAATCGTATTTTAACAAAAATCAAGGATTTGTATAGTGAGAAGGATTAAGATATAATTTTACAACGACCCTAAGAAAATATGCAAACAAACGTTGAATCAAACCTACGCAGTTTTATATTATAAGACTGACACACACCAGTTTGTTAACTCAGTGTGCTGGGTGAGGTGCTGGAACTTGATATACATGTATCATTAAGTTATAGACTAGTTCTGTTAGGATTTGACTGCCTTTTACAGGGACTTTCTATTCTTACTGTTAACAGTTAGTAATAGACTGTTCCTGACTTAGAATGATTCTCTGCTCAGCAACTGGTGCGTAATTAGCATTTGATTCAAATATCTTGTAGTAGTAAAAAACACAAATTAATGTATTTAACAGCTTTATTCAGGAGCACAGTCTGTTAATCGTAAATAACTTCGAGATTTATGTGTAAGTTTACTCTGCTGCTCGAGCTCTGCTAATCGATGTTCCAGTATTTCAGATTTATATTTATTCGTGAGGCCCTCGTCGTTATTTATATTCACTCAAAGCACAGTCGCCTGGAGATTTAATAATTATAGCGAAAATTATAGCGAAAAATAGCGACAAATGGAAATAAAATATTTTAGTAGCATTATTATTAAATCTTCAGGCGACTGTGCTCAATTAAGAGGTTCTCCGTTACTTGGAAAATCTTATCTGAATCAGGATCAATTCATCGGTTACACTCCCCTATCATCAGTGATTCTTTGTTTTTAAAAAGGTATTGTGTAAGTGTTGACTCTCAATTTGCATGATTGATAACAGATATCGACTCACTACCCGGACTACTGCTAAAAACAATTATTCAGTTCACTGATTTAGATGGAAGGTAAAAGGACAGAAAGTCACAGGACAAAAAGTCAAAGGACATAAAGTCACAAATTTGATAGGACAAAACATCCATTTTAAAAAGGGGGGGTTCTCAACCCATTGTAAAGGGGGGTTCCAACTATATGTCCCCATTCAAATGCATTGATCGTCCAAAAAGGGGTTCCAACCCGGAACCACCCTCTAGATCCGCCACTGCAAAAGTCACAGGACAAAAGTCACAAACAAATTGTTGACAATTGTTTGAATATATATTAAAAGATCTTGAAATATTTTCTTTTTATTACATATATTCATTTTTAATTTAAGGAAATTGCTCATACATGTCATAAACCTTGATAAATGAAAATGTATTAGTTTTAATCATGCAAAGGATATATTTATTGGCAAATTGAAGCCATTTAAGTACCAAGCCACTTTGACATTTTGTTTTCATAAGAATTATTTGATCATTATTGATATTTATTGAATACATTTCAATTACAAAGTTGCTTCATGTATAAAACTTCAAGAAAAATACAAAAAAGTGTTTTCTTGTTCAACATGTTCAAAGAAAAATAATCTCAAAACTTAATTGTGACTTTTGTCCTGTGACTTTTTGTCTGTGACTTTTGACCGTGACTTTTTGTCCTGTGACTTTCTGTCCTACATTCAGATTGAATAGGGGTTTGGTTGACCCGTCTCCCTCTATCTGAGACTACCATCTCAGTGATGAGCTTTATGTTTTATGGATTGTGCTTGTCATATATGTATGTCGGATAAAAGCTCTACAGAATGACAGAGCTTATGTTGTATTGTTATATATATAACCGACTTTAAATAAGTCTTTTAGCTAGCCCTAACAACTAACAAGTAAGAATTAGGTTACTTCTTTTGTAATACAAACAATTAAGACGTCTTGCAAGGCTTTTTTTTTACCATGACGGCGTCCCATAAAAAGTTGAAATAGCCATGCAAGACGTCATTATCATTTGGACTAATATTATGGCACAGATTGTCGTACCACAGGGATTTGTGTCAATTTTCTGGTTTTCTATCCTCACGAACCCCAAAATACTAGTGATAAAATGTTAACTTACTTCTTAATTAAAGCCTAATATTAAGAAGGCAGAAGACCTGGACCATTCATACTTTGTATATACATGCCTTATGTTATGAAGTTTTCGTCTGTCATATGTTTATTGACCTTGAGTGACCTCATTTCATGGCTAAGTGACTGCATTGAAAAAAGTTAAGGTGTTTTAGTATCCTTAATTTCTATTATCATGATTATAATGAGTAATAGGATTCCTATTACTCATTATAAGAGAAATCAAGAATACTAAAAATTTAAGGATAACTATATTTGATATGTGCATACCTTGCAAAGTCTTCATGTTCGCCAGACAGTTTTCACTTGGTTTGACCTTATTTCATGGATCAGTGAACAAGTTAAGCTTTTGTGATCACGTCCATATCTCAGATACCATAAACAATGTGTCTACTATATTTACTTTTAATTATTGTATAGAATGATTGTAAGGTATGCATGTCCAACTGGCAAGTTTCATCTGACCTTGACCTCATTTTCATGGTTCAGTGGTTATTGTTAAGTTTTTGTGTTTTGGTCGGGTTTTCTAATATTGTATGCAACATGTCAAGTATATTCGTTGTATGAAAATTTTAGGGATGTACATGTTGGTCTGACATGTTTTATTCAATCTTGACCTCATTTTATGGTTCATTGCTTGATGTTACCTTTTGTTTTTTGGCCAGTTTTTCTATTTTCTTATTTTCAAATTAGCAAAAGGTCAACTAGGTACATATGTCTGACTGAGAAGTTTCATCTTACTTTATTTTCATAGTACATTGGACAATATAAAAAGAAGATGGGATATGATTGGACAACTCTCCACAAGAGACCAATTGAAACAGAAATTAACAACTCAAGGTCACTGTAAAGCCTTCAACAATGACCAAGGCTATGCTGCATAGTCAGCTATAAAAGGTCCAGAAATGACAATGTAAAACAATTCAAGCGAGAAAACTAACGACCTAATTTATGTACAAAAATGGAAAAACAGATATGTTACACATAAACAAACGACAATCACTGAATTATAGGCTCCTGACTTGGAACAGGCACATACATAACGAATGTGGCAGGGTATAAGGAACTATGAAAATGTTTAGTTTTGTGGTTTGGTCTATTTTCCGGATACTGTAAGCAATAAGGCCCCTTTATTTAGTGAATGGAATGATTGTAAGATGCACATATCTGTCTGCCATATTCTATATGACCATGACCTCATTTTCATGGTTCATTGGTCAATGAAACACTGCATTGTTTTGTCAGTTTATCATATGCTTAAAGTTACAGCTAGATTATATTTGGTGGATATGTAACAATTGTAAGGCATGTAAGGTGTGCATGTCTGTCTGGCAGATTCATATAACCATGACCGCATTTATGGTTCTTTGGTCAATGCTAAGTTTTCTTGGTTTTGTCATTTTATTCGATATTATAAGCATAGGTCTACTTGTTGTTGTACGGAATGACTGCAAGGTGTCATATAAGAATAAAAAGATGTCTGTCTGCCAAGGTTAATTTTACTGTGACCTCATTTTCATAGAATAATGATAATATTAAACAGCAAGAATGATGAGCAAGTCGACATTATATACAAATGAGGCAAAATTTTCAGTTGCCTACTAATTATGTAATAGTAGTTATTTTGTCATTAAATGATAATGTTTACCCTTTTATGTGTAGGGCAAGAACATTAAAGATAAAGGAAACTATAAACAGAAGAAATTATCAACAAAAATAGATTTACAGAGGTCAATAAAGCCTAAATGGTAAGTCCACTGTTATAAAAGTTTTGCCCTTGAATAATGATTAAATATTTATTAAAATAAGATGTGGTATGATAAATGAGAAAACTATCCATCAGAGTTCAATTAAGTGGATGTAAGCATTGTAATTACTTATTAGAGGCCAATGATGACCTGTAAGTAATGAGAAAACCCATACCCTATACATGATATAGTAATCTATAAAGACAACACTAACAACATTTGAAACAAAACATCAATTCAAACTTCAAATATACCAGACAAATTTATAAAAACAAAAAATTATGAAAAACAAAAATAACGGATATGAACCAACATCAACCACTGAACTATGTACAAGCTCCTGATATTGGACAGGCATAATATGGCTGGGTTGATATAAAAATAAGAAGCAGTCTGATTTCAATGAGACTTTTCTCGGATAGAGATCAAATGACATTTAACATGTGTTTAAGGAGGCTTGAGGGTATAAAAATTTCAGAAAAATATTGAAAAAAAAAAATTTTTCATAACTAATTTTATTTATAACTTTATTAGTTGTTACTTTATCATATGGTACAAAAATCATTCAAAACCATCTATTCGTTTTGGCCCCAGATGACTTTTAAAATGTATATATCATTGAAAAAGCTCCAAATTATCTCCCTTTGGTGCAAAAATGCCATTTTTTGACATTAGAATTGTAATATCTTTTTTAACTCATCGGTGACCTATATTTTTTATTATCATTTCAAATAAGCTGTACTTAAACTAAACTATTGTAAAATTTAAGTGATTTTGTAATTTAGTTCTTTTTATTTCGATATTACCTCTATTTCTCCTATTAGTTCAACAGAAAAAAGTACCTTTACAAAATGTATGCTTCTTTCGAAGGCGGATTGTGAGCGTAAATGAACGGTGACCCGTTTTTTTTATTTTATTTTTCTATTAAGTATAAGATAAAGTTCATTTATAGAAAAATATAGCAAAATCCTATATTAAGAAAAAATTTGATTTAGACCTGCGAGCCCCTTAATTTAACAAAATAGTTCACTGTACAGCCTTTGACAATGAGCAAATCCTATACCCGACAGTGGTTTTAATAACAGCACAACATTTGAACAAATTGTAAACATTTGTTGCAATGGGCTTAACTCAAAAGACTGCAACAAGGAACCAAACAACAACCGTAATATGTAAATCATAGACACAAAGCACTGAAATAAGAGTACTAACAATGAATATTCAAATGAAAGTTTATCAAAATGTTCATAAACATGATAAAATAGCCATTTTATTGCTGTATTTCTCTTCACTGATAATTTTGAGTTTTGTGTATTTGTAGGTCAGACATCTCGGTTTTCATGGTCATCATTCAACAGATCAATATTGAACAGAAAACTTAAAGTTGATATTTTTCTCCATAGTGCGACTTTTTTATTAATTTGAAATGGAGCGTGTTTTTCCTACATTTATTAGAAAGAGGAAATTTCAACATAATGACTTTAAACAAAAGGAGTCATATCATTACCATCATAGATGCACAAGAACTTGATCATGTAAATGCAACAATGTAATTATCAATTGAAAGAAGGAACGAATGAGAAAAATATTAGTATGTTGTTGTCCAAATAAACTTCCTTTGTCTTCTCATTTGAATCGCTCCAACCAATAAAGATGTACGGAGGAAGATCTTTGAAGAACAGATTGAAAAAATGTGATGTCTAAGAATTGCAGGAATATTCTAGTGGATGAAATAATTTATTGACTTGACTCTTATATAGTGGATTGAATAATTGTACATAGCAAGCAGTGAAAAAGAAAACTAAAACTTTAACAGAAAAAGTGTTTATATTATAAATTTGCAAATATAAGCAATATTATGTACACCACAAAGGTATATAATTCAAATTGTTTGCATATTCATGTATTGCAATGAAACTATAACAAAGAAAACCTTACCTCATGAAAAGAGTAAACTTGTCAGTCAGAATATGAAATATTTTTTCAGTTCTATTTTTCATAATAAAATAAACAAGACAAAGATTTCAAAACAATATTTTTCATTTATTTAGACATGTCATCATTTTGTTTCAGTGAAAGGACTTTACTCTTTGACCATAAATATTATTATGCATTCCAAATTGCAAAATAAGAATAATCTTTATTGTCATATAAACAAATAAAAACATGTCTGTGACAAAATGAAAAATAAATATATATATATATATAAAAATATAAAAACTCGTATACATTTAAAACTTTTACTACCAAACAGCATTCATTGTAACATACACATTACTGTATATTTATATCTATATATTTATAATTTGAATCCCATAGGATTTTATTTTGTCCCATGGGATATTAAAATCCCATGGGATAATTATAGTCCCATGGGATTTTTTTGTCCCATGGGACAACAAATATCCCATGGGACTACAATTATCCCATGGGACCAAAAATCCCATGGGATTTAACCAAAATCCCATGGGATAATGGTCAATCCCATGGGATTTTGCCCTGTCCCATGGGATATTGAAAATCCCATGTTTTTATAAATCAAATAGCAAAATAAATATAATAGTAACAGTAGAAAACCAATGAAATTATTGAATCCCATGTAATTCCGCACATTTTGGTTATATACATGACATTGTAGCTCTTATTTGGGCGGCGGGTTTGCAAATGAGTGTTTTGCAAATTAAAAGTGTCCAGTGTTTAAACTACATTGCATCACAATTTACGCATCTAGTTATAATATATATGAGACTGCCTGATATTTGAAACATTTCTACTATTTTGAAACTTTGTTTTTGTGTTGTGGAGATCTTTGTACATTACGACTAATAACATCCGACATATATAAAAGGGAGATAATTTGAAAATGATAATAATAAAAGGTTGAAAACAAATCAAATAAAAAAAAATTAAAGGGAGATAATTTGTCCTTATCAACTTAATTTTTTTTCTATATAACATGGCTAGTCCATTAGAGAACTCCAAGGAGGATAAACTTCAAAAAGAGGAAGAGTTAACACTGGAAGAAAGAGCTGTGTTATTAAGTGAATTTGATAAACTTGGTGCTAAGCCAAAAATTACCTCCACCACTGGACTTAAGATATGGTTGGCACAAATGGATGAATGAAGTAAGCAAGTGGAGGAACTCAAGAAAGCTGAAACAACTAAGCAGGCTGACACCACTAAGCAACCTGAAATAAAACCAAATATTGAAGTACTAAATAAATTAGGAACTACTCAATCTATACCAGTAACTACTACAAATGTAACATCCTCAGTTACATCTAATCCAGCTGTAATGTCATCTGGAAATGTTCAAACACTAACTTCCCTACCGAATTATACACCAAGAATATCAACATTCTTTGGTGAACCGGGAAGAGGAGAAGCTACATATAATTTATGGCGTTATGAAGTGGATTCTTTGCGAAAATCAACCTTTGCACCACACATTGATGATTTATTAATAAGGCGTTCTTTGCGAGGTGAAGCTGAAAAAGTAGCTGTGCGATTAGGTCCAGAGGCTTCATTAGATCAACTTTTGAATAAACTTGAAGTAAATTATGGATTGTCTATACAACATGACAAATTAATGGAGGAGTTTTATAGTGCTAAACAAAAGCCAAATGAAGATATTACGGCTTGGGCTAATCGATTAGAAGATCTTTTATATAAAGCAAGTAAACAGAAACTAGTAAGGCCTGAAGACATTAATGATAAGCTATGTTCTATGTTTTGGAGTGGTTTAGATCCAAAACTCCGTGAAACTTCAGGACATCTTCATTTCATGATCAAAGATTTTGATAAACTTAAGTTGGCCATGCGTGAACAAGAAGTTGATTTTAAAAAGGAAGCTAGACCTCAACCAGCCAAAATGATGACACAAACTGGAACTGATGATAACACCCAGTCAGAATTTACTTCAATGCTACATCAATTAATTGCTGATGTAAAAGATCTTAAAGAGAGAGACACACAATACAACAACAAATACCAAAACAACAATAGAGGTGGTTCAAATTTCAGGAATAGCAATACTAATTATAGAGGAAATAGATCAAACTATCATAATCAAGGTAATAGATCAAATTATCAGAACCAAGGAAAGAGATCAAATTATCAGAATCAAGGACAAAGATCAAACTATCAAAATCAAGGACAAGGAGCAAATTACCAAAACTCATCATATGGAAATAATGTATCAAGTCAAAGCAGGAGGGAATTTACACCAGATGGCATACCTGTATGTTGGAGATGTGGACAGGAAGGTCACAAAGCATATGGATGCTTTGTTAGATTAGATAACAATAGAAAGGCAGGTTTAAACTCCAACAGGTCGGCATTGAGGGGCAAATAGTCGACCATAGACCACAACGTCCCAACCGATATAGTAGTACTTTGGTGGGATCTGCCAATGAGACAGATATTATTGTAGGAGGTATCCATACTCAAGGATTATTAGATACAGGATCAACTGTTTCTACCATTTCTAAAAAAATTTATCTAGAGAATTTGTCAGATATACAACTACAATCTATTCAAGAAGCACTTAGTATAGAATGTGCTGATGGTAATCAGTTACCTTATGAAGGATATATAGAGGTAGATCTTAACCTACTAAGTAAGAAAGGAAAGACTAATACAGACACTACTTTATCCAATGGTATATTTCTTATTGTGCCAGATAGTAAGTATAATTTAGTAGTACCAGTATTAGTAGGAACTAATATATTGGCGTCTTACATTGATCAGTTGGAGCATACTTATGGTGACAAATATTTACAAAGTGCACAGCTTTATACACCAGTGTACATGGCTTTACGCTGTCTTAACCTTAGAGAGAAACAACTTAAGAAGCAAAACCACAGATTGGCCATTATAAAATCAGCCGAGACAAAACGTATTCTGATTGAACCAAATACTGAAGTTAGAATTAGAGGGTATCTGGATAAGCAACAACCATACCACTCAGTTTGCTGCCTGGTCCAGTCAACAAAGGGTTCTTTAATCCCAGATGATATTGACATTACACCAACTATAGTGCCATACACATATGAACAAACCAAAAAGGCTGATGTTCACTTATCCAATATCTCAACCAGAACTGTGACTATATCACCAAATGCAATTTTATGTGAGTTACACCCAGTCACTATAGAGAATTTAACAAGATTTGAGGAAGAAGAAAAGGTTGATACTGAAATGTCTAAGCTCATTACAGAAGAGGGAGTAACTATATGTACTGATGATTTAACACCTGAGGAAATACAACAGGGAAAGAATTTAATAGGTAAGTATGTTGACATCATGTCCAAGGATGATTTGGATATAGGAACAACTAAGATAGTAAAGCACAGAATAGAATTAGTAGATGAGAGACCTTTTAAACAGAAACACCGGCGTATTCCACCTGCCATGTATGAGGAAGTAAGAAATCATATACATCAGTTGTTAGCTAGTGGTGTAATAAGGCAATCATTTTCTCCATGGGCTTCGAATATTGTACTTTGTCGTAAGAAAGATGGGAAATTAAGAATGTGTGTGGACTACCGTCAATTAAATGAGAGAACTATAAAAGATTCCCATGCGATTCCGAGAATTGAGGAAATTCTAGAGGCCTTAGCTGGAAATAAATACTTCACCGTTATAGACATGAAGTCTGGTTACCATAATGTGGAGATAGAAGAACAACATAAAGAGCGAACAGCTTTCACATTGGGACCTTTAGGCTTTTATGAATACAATAAAATGCCATTTGGCCTTGCTAATAGTCCTGCCACATATCAGCGCCTTATGGAGACCATACTGATGGATTTGAATTTGAAAATCTGTTTTGTATACTTAGATGATGTCATTATATTTTCAGACACATACCAAGAGCATCTAAATAGAATAGACCTTGTATTCCAAAGACTTCGAGATGCTGTCCTGAAATTAGCTCCAAAGAAATGTTCATTTTTTATGCGGCGTGTGAAGTATGTTGGACATGTCGTTTCAAAAGATGGAATAGAACCAGACCCTGACAAAATTGAAAAGGTTCATTCTTGGCCTAAACCAACTTCACCGGAAGAAATAAGAAAATTTCTTGGATTTGTAGGATACTACAGGCGTTTCATTAAGGATTTTTCAAAAATAGCCCGTCCACTGACAAATTTAATGCCTGCACCTAATAAGAAGAAACATGATAAAAGAAACAAGGATAAAAACAATAAAATATCTTGGAATTGGACCAATGAGCAAAATAATGCATATGAAAGATTAAAACAGTGTCTCATGAAACCACCAATTTTAGGCTATCCGGATTTTACCAAACCTTTTGAATTACATATTGATGCGTCATCGCATGGATTAGGGGCCGTTTTATATCAGGATCAGGATAATCAAAAACGGGTTATAGCATATGCAAGCAGGAGTTTAACCAAATCTGAAAAACATTACCCTGCCCATCGATTGGAATTTTTGGCGTTGAAATGGTCTATTACAGAAAAATTCAGTGATTATTTAAAACTACACAGATTTCTAGTTCTTACAGACAACAATCCATTAACATATGTACTAACATCTGCTAAATTAGATGCAACAACTCAACGATGGATTGCTGCTTTATCATCATATGATTTTGAGATAAAATATAGATCTGGAATAAATAATGCGGATGCTGATGCAATGTCTCGGTTACCGGAATTGTTACAAAAATGGACGTCATGTAGTAAAATTTCATCAGAATCTATAGAAGCGATATGCAATGCCATTCTTCCTATTCCAGCTATTGAAACTGTGTCATGTTCATTAGATACTTTGAACAATTTAAATACCGAACCTTCAACTATACAGCAATTGAATGTTCCGTATATACAAAATCATGACAGGATACTGAGTTTTTGGATTGATAAGGTAAAAACAGGTAGTAAACCACTAAAACATCATATACCAAATACAGCTGAACATAGAGCTATACTGAACAACTTTGATAAGTTAGAAATCATAAACAACTGCCTTTATAGATCCACCACTGATACTGTATCTGGAGAAACCAGAAAACAGTTGTTAATACCAACAACCTATAGAAAATGTATACTTCAGAAGACACACAATGAAATGGGTCATCAAGGAAGAGACCGTACCATATCATTACTCTGTGATCGCTTTTACTGGCACGGTATGACAAAAGATGTAGAAAGCTGGATATCAAATTGTGACAGATGTCTTAGAAGGAAAACATCAGCAAAACAGAGAGCTCCTATGGTAAGTATAGAGACATCTGAACCACTTGAGCTAGTATGTATGGATTTTCTAGGACTTGAAACATCAAAAGGAGGTCAACAGTACATTTTAGTGATAACCGATCATTTCACTAAATATGCAATAGCAGTACCAACTAAGAACACCACAGCACGTACCACTGCTGAAGCCTTCATGATCAACTTTGTAGTCCATTATGGATTTCCCAAGACAATCCACAGTGATCAAGGTGCCAACTAAATTAATTAAGGAACTGTGTGAATTAACTGGTATGCAGAAATCTAGAACAACTCCATATCACCCACAAGGAAATGGTGTTTGTGAAAGATTCAACAGAACTTTAGTAAATATGCTAGGGACACTTAATCCAAATCAAAAGCATGATTGGAAATCACATGTTGCAACTATGGTGCATGCGTACAATTGCACAAGACATGATACAACAGGAATGTCACCATATTATCTTCTATTTGGTAGAGAACCACAAATACCGGTAGACATTATATTTGATTTGGACAAATCAGAGAAAATTATGAACTCCAAATATATAAAAGCTTTAAAAGAAAGAATGGAATCAGCATACAAACTTGCAATAGCATCATCAAGGAAACAACAAACACAACAAAAACTACATTATGATTTAAAATAAAAAAATGCTATTTTAGATATTGGAGATAAAGTACTAGTTAAAATTGTTGCTTGGGATGGAAAACATAAATTATCTGATAAATGGGAGGAAGATGCATACATAATTATAGGACAACCAAATTCAGGAATTCCAGTTTTTGAAATTAAGAAAGAAAATGGTACTGGTCGGAAACGGACATTACATAGAAATTTGCTACTCCCAATTGGACACCTTTCTGAACAGTCAAATACTGATCAAGGGCAAATTACCCTTGATTATAAAGAAGAGGACGATAATGATTCATTGATATTTGATCAAGTAGAGTACAATGTGAATGATACAGCAGATGTATCAATTAGTGATCCATTGTCTACACAGGATACTGGAAGTGTGGTAGCAGGGGACGCCTTGCATCCTGGTGATCAAAGTGAAGATGATGAACAGGAACATTCTGTTAGTTTAGAGTCAGAAGTTGAAAGTGGTCAGGAATCAACAATTATTGTTGATGATGATATTGAGCATTCCAATTCAGATATTAATCAGGGCTCTGAGACAAATGATATAGTTGTTAATAATCAAGAAGACATTGCTCCTACACCAGCTCCAAGGAGATCAAAGAGAACAACTACTCAGCCAAACTGGATGAAGTCTGGTGAATATAACGGGTATAACCACGTTCATATCATGAATATTCAAATATTGTTGGTGAGTTTGCTATTAGCTTGTCATGGATCCGAAAATTTACTGGAGCAGAACATCCATGAATATAACGTTTTTCTACGACGAATTTTCTTTGAAAAGTTTTATAACTCGCTTAAAAAAGCTTTGAACATTTGTCACGCCGTGTCATACATATTTCTACCGCATTGATAGGCTTTTGCACAACGAACAGTACAAGAATGTACAACGAACGGTACTAAAGAAAGAAAACAAACTACAAAGAGAATGAATCGTACAGTGTCAAAATTCTGAGGTCAGTTTTTCAAGTAAATGTCTTCAAATAAAATTAAAACAACGGGTTTCTCATTCGTATTATGTATTTTAACAACAACAAAGCACAAAATACACGGTCGCATTTAGTTAAAGAGCCAACCAACTATGCTCTATTTGTAGTTTAATCAAGTTTGAGTTACATATAGTGTTTGTTTCGCGATGTTTCCAAGTAATTCACAGACCTGTCTATTTAAAATAGCCACATGGTGTTCATGTAATAAAAATGATATACAATGCTGCCAGGAGCAGTAAACTTTGTTTTGAATTTCATAAACATTGAATATTTAACTGAACAGTTAGTCAATTAGTCTTTGGTGTAAATATAATGTGATAATGTGTATTTCTCATATTTTATAATACATTTATAAAATATGCTTTATTACTTATGAATATTTGATATTTGAATTAAATTATATTTTAAAGTTATTTAATTGATACAGTTCTCTTTTGTTTAAAAAGAATATATTTTATTCATCTACTTGACAAAATATTGATTTTGTCTTCAGGCTATGATTGATCTTTATAGTACATGTATTGTTATATTTAACTATGCATTGGATTTAGGAATTTTCCAGAGGTGTTATGGTCAATTGAGTTGTGAGTAGTTTAAGGTGTGTCTTGTTTGAGTCTTTCTATTGGTTGGATATTTCTAGATTCCTTTGTTTTGTGGTTGGATATAGTTTTCCCGCCTAAATCTATATTGTGACCAGTGGGTTCTTTGTCTTCATATAGTTAAGACATATTTTCTATTCATAGAGTTTGAGAATATTGCAGATTCTATATTCTTGTGACAGATATATATTTATAAGGTAGATATTCTTCCTTATTACACTTTTCCCAGTTTTTACCCATTTTTGTGTGAATGAGCATGAGTGATAGATTTATGAAAAATGTGTGTTTTTGGTACATTATGGTATTCATTGTTAGATAATTTTAAAGTAGTATTTTTGTAATTGTGAGATCCTGCAAGTATGATAATCAGACCTTTTATTTGAATAACTGATAAAGCATATTGTGTTCTGTAGCTTCAACATATAGTTTGATGATTTTAAAGATTCAGACAGTAATAATATTTTCATTGTTCATAGAGGTAAAAATGTTATTACTTTATATTTTTCAGATATTATTTACTACTGAATAAGAATATAGTTACTGATACATATTACCAGTATAAAACCTGGTCCCATAGACAGGTAATTACATGTTCTTGTATTTGTCTTGTGTCATGTCAGTTTTGAATGTATTTTGTTCGACTGGTTGTATTTTATGTTATTTTTCAAATATACTCTAGTTTCATAACTAAGTGTCAATCGTATTAAGCAAAGAACATTTTGATAAGCTACATGTATTTTTGTATACTTGATTCAGTGTATTATATTGTATTGTATTGTATTGTATTGTCTTACTAATAATGTGTACATGTCTATGTTTATTTGTGTATAACTTAATGTCTATTTCTGTACTTGAAGGGTTGTTGTTTATACTGTCGTAATAAAAGTATTGATATAATCTAGTCTGCTCTACCGCCCACTGTACCCTATTACAATAAGAACGGTATATCTATCAACTTTGCTTCGCGATGTAGCGATTAACGTCCGGAATCAACTGTACGGCGGTTATACCCCGTGGTATAGAACCATTTAAGCATGTAACAATAAACCGTTTTCAATATTTCTTTGTATTCTCACAATTGCGTATTGGCTTATTTGTAACACGACTTATAAGAAATTCAAGCATATTTAAGGTGACTCGACTGTTGCTCGAACTTTCTTTACTGTATAAGATTTATACACAATGGCATGATATATCAATTATCCAGTCATCCAAGCGTCAATTGTTTGTGCAAGATGAAAATGTTTCCACTTATTCAATCGTGAAATGAAGATCGTTTTGTGAATGCTCTTTGTTATCTCAAATGCATCCATTAGAGCTATTTTTCTAATGCTTGTAGTTTAAAGGTTTGGTTGGCTTGCTTGCTTTGTTTTATAAACGTTTGCTCAATCTTAATTACAATGCTTAGGCAACATTTACACAATCAAGGCCAACCACACCTTTTAACTACAAGCATTAGGAAATTAGCTCTAATGACGTTTAATTGATTAGTATGCGATGTAGATTTAGACCGAAACAGAAACTTTGCTTTTCCGGTGACGTGGATTGGCTTAACTGTCCAAGATATATATGTATTTAATGATGTGTCATAGGAAAGAATAAATTTTATCCTACATATAGATCAGGACAAATTATTTGAGAAAATAGAATTGACTATATTAGCAATAAATACCATGTTTAAGGAATTTATTGATATATTACCTCAGACTTTCACTAACTAAGTATGCATATATAATCAATCCTTCTGACTTCATAAATTTTGTTAGAGAGTCGGCTAAATTAAGACTTTATATAATGAAAATTAATTAATTTCCTTCTGTGAAAATGCATCGCATATACAATAGAAATGAATCGCCCTACAGTGAAAATGAAAGTCGAGTATCATTATCCGACAGTAAACATGAATCGCATAACGTAAACAACATAGTTGAATTTGATTTAATATCAACAAGCTAAATAACAAAACCTGTTTTAAGTTAAACAACATTAATAATTATGTTAAAAGGTACATTATTCTGCAAATGAAACTCAAGTGCTACTTTTAAACCTCTTGCACGCTCTGTTCGTGAACTATTCTTAATATTTATCTATTTGTGTGTCAATTTTGCACCTGGATGGCTGTAGGCGCGATGAAAACGCGTCCGCATCTCATACCTATATCATGAATTTATAAAAACAGTACACATTATATATTATTTCTTATTTTATTCAAAAATCTTGAATTTGTCGTCTGTTAATTTATCATTCTACATCAGCAATTCATCACGGATACAGTAAAAATGACATTTTAGGATTCGCACATTACATACACTGACATATATAGTGTTAAAATCACGAATATTTACTGTATGAAACCATATCGGAACGCGAACAAGAAGATTGTTCACATCACGCAAATTTACTGAATGGAATCGATAAACGTATGTTTAGAACGTTAGAATATGTGTACTTGGGAGTTGACTTGTTGGATAGTTCCACCATTTTTGCATAGGCGTGGACATGTTGGATTGATTCAAACAAACATTAACCCGTGTGGGTTAAATAGAGTAGACGTGCATGGTGTCAACAGTCTTTACTTGCAAGCAGACATGTTTGATCTATCCAAATATACGTATGCCAGAGTCCATGTAATTTATTAGATGTGGCAAACAATTGTATACACAAATGAACGATGTTTTTTTTATGAAATGTACGTGTTACGTAATACAGTATTATCAAACTGGTTTAATGCATCGGTTTCGTACTTTATTTCAGAGTTAATCAAACGTATATGCATTGACATAAAACATTATAAGCCAATGAAATTTTGTGTTTTCACTCGATAAAAACCTTGACCGCACTAAAAAAACCAGACTCCTCTCGAAACAAACCAAGGACATATACAAACGAATTTATTCTAAATGTCCTTCTCAATGCAATAACAAGAATTTTTGTCTGTATTTCTAAAGATATATAGATTCCTAATATACATTTCCTTTGACATGTACATTGGTATTTGTATAGAAATAGCTTTATGATATATTTTTGAATAAAGCATTGTAGATCAAGATTTTATAACATTAGACAATGTAGGGTTGATGATATCTTTTTATCCCAAATACTAACTTACCTTGAATGATATATATGATCTTGTATATTAAGTTCAAGCATCTTCATCACGTCTTACAAAAAAAGAAGTCTGTTTGTTTTCATTTTTGATCATATTCACTCGAAAAAAATGTGGTCACACTAGACCAAACCCGATCAAATCACGCAAAAAAAAGAAAAAAACACGATCCAAACGGGACACTATACTTTCTGTGAATGTTTGTTCCTCGTGACAGATAATCATGGATGATTACAAATTAATGATCTCTTTACAGTACATCTTGCAGTCTCTATAAGTGAAAAAAGTATAACAAAAATACAGAAAAAAACTCCAAGGTAAATTCTAAATGGGAAAGTCTATAAAAACTGAAATCAAAATTAACAAAAATCAAACGTTATCAACCAACGGAACGAATGAAAAACAACTGTCATATTTCTGACTTGGTACAGGCATTTTCCGAAGAAAATGGTAGGTTACACCTGGTTTCACAGCTAGCTGAACCTCACACTTGAAACCGATGTCTGTACGAAAGTTGTATAAAATTGTGAAAACAGTAAAAAATGTATTGACATGATTAAAAACAATAAAGTTTCGTTGTCTCCGACATGTTAGGGAAACAGTAAAGTTGTATTGTCTCTGACATGTTAGAAAACGGTAAAGTTCCATTGTCTCTGACATGTTGGGAAACAAAAGTGTCAGTGTCTCTGACATGTTTGGAAACGGTTAAGTTGTATTGTCCCTGACATGTTGGATACATAGAAAAGTTGTATCTGACATGTTGGAAAAACAGTTAAGTTGCATTGTCTCGGATATGGTGGGAAACTGTAAACCTAAATATCATACGTTGCTGTCAATTTAAATCTTCCTTTCCAGAGATTTCCCACATGGCAGATCTCATTCAATGTTGGAGGACACTAAGTCGTGATCGCCTTGGAGTATCTGAGGAGAAAACATTAAATTGGTGGAAACATATCCAGTCTCAGTACAGCGAGAGTCACAGATATTATCATACACTGAATCATCTGATAGATATGTTTCATCTTTTCAACGGACATAAAACCAAAATGTCAGAACCAGATTTAGTGTCATTGGCTATTTTCTTTCACGAGTAAGAAACAACACAAACTATTTAATGTGTTTTCTTTCACGAGTAAGAAACAACACACACTATTTAATGTGTTTTCTTTCACGAGTAAGAAACAACACACACTATTTAATGTGTTTTCGTTCACGAGTAAGAAACAACACACATACACTATTTAATGTGTTTTCTTTCACGTTTAAGAAAAAACACACACTATTTAATGTCTTCAAGTAAAATAGATGCTTCTGCTTCTGCTTCTGCCTGATAATGGCCACAATCAACGAGCTGATTATTATGCCATGACTTAGGTGCACATACAGCCCCCTCCCCCACCCCCCAATTTGATAATTTAGTTCAGCTTTGTCAGCGAGGCTTTAAAGGCCTCGACTGACGGTGCTGATGCTACCCCAGGAGGGAGAGCGTTCCAATCCCTGATCGTTCTCGGGAAAAATGAGTATTTCCTGTAATCACTTCTGGATGCATGAATTTGGAAACTTTTGTCGTGCATATTCCTCGACAGTCGTGTTGGTTGCATAAGACGACCTTCCTTAGTTACAGCCACAGATGAATACCAATCATCGTCATTTTCTCCTTATACGAAAAACAAAACATTGTATCTACCAACTTATTTTATGTTTTTGTTTAATTTCATTTTTTTTTTAAATATCGATGTATTTGTTTCCTTTTAGGCTTTGGACATTAGGCATTATTATTCATGCATTTACGGAATGACTGTAATATTTTTTCTGTCTATGAAGAAAAAAGATAAAAAAGTGGTGCACACTGAATAACCCGCGTGACGGGTTATTTAAAAGTGTACACCACATTTTTTTTAGGGTTTTTCGAATAGACAGAAAAAATATCACAGTCATTCCTTATAATTTAATTCTAAATTCTATTTTTAAAGGAGAAAAAATTTGGTGAAAAAACGTCACATGACGTCACGGTCACATGACAAAACACTTTCAGCCAATCAGAAGACGTGTTACATCCCAAATAATATCTTCTTAAACTTTAGATATGCATGTTATTTTATTTAATTTCACACCTAGCTGACCACTATACGTATTTTTATCTATGTTTTGCAGTATTATCTATGATCCTAAGAAGAATGACAACGAAGAGAGAAGTGCTGACTTGTTTGTCCAATATACCAGGGAATGCTGTGTCAATCTGGTAAATATCAGTTTGTGTAGAAAAGGAATGGACGGTTAACCTGGTAATACTATATGTTTGTTTAGTATTTTGGCACTTATAAAGGGCCAAATAACGTATGACATCGAAGAGATTTGACGACCCTAAATTCAAAAAGATTTTGCCAAATACAGCTAAGGTAATTTATTCCTGGGGTATACAATTCTTAGTATTTAGAAAAATTCAAAGATTTGTTAACAGTTAATTTATAATTATGACCATATCAATGAGATTTCATGTCAACACAGAAGTGCTAACTACTGGGCTGGTGATACCCTCGGGAAAAAAAACCTCCACCAGCATTAGCATCGACCCAGTAGTAGTAAATAAACTCATAGATACAAGGATTAAAATTGTGTCCTCCAGACGCGAGCTTTTTTTTTTTCTACAAAAGACTCATCAGTGACGCTCGAATAAAAAAGCTTTTAGTATACCCCAGAACGCGTGATGATAGAAATTCAGTATACCACAGAAGGCTCACGTAGTGTGGATCAGTGTGGCAGTGGTTCAGTATATCACAGAATGATCACATAGTGTGACAGTTATTTAGTATACCACATAATGCTCGCTTAGCGTGACAGTAATTCAGTAGACCACAGAATACTCGCGTAGTGTGGCAGTAATTTATTATACCACAGAATGCTTTTAATTTAATATATAATAGAATCTCACATAATGTGGTAGTAACTCAGTATAAAGCAGAATGCATGCATAGTGTGGTGGTATTTTAGTATACCATAGAATGCTCACCAGGTGTTGAAATAGTTCAGTTTATTAAACAATGCTCGAGTAGTGTGATATAGTTATTCAGTACATAACATAGTGATCGCATAGTGCTACAGTAGTTCAGTTTGAAACAGAATGCTCGCAGTGTAGTTGGGCAGTTTTTCATTGTACCACAGAATGCTCGCGTAGAGTGGCAGTAGTTCAGTATGCCAGAGAATGCTGGTATAGTGTGGCAGTAATTCAGTATATACTTCTCACAGAATCTTCTAATAGTTTGGCAGTATATCAGTATACCCCAGGATGCTCGCAGCGTAGTGGGACAGTATTTCAATATACCCCATAATGCTCGTGTAGTGTGGCAGCAGTTCAGTATAAAACAGAATGTTCAATAGTTCGCCATTAATTCAGTATACCTCCTAATGCTTGCATAGTTTGGTAGTAGTTCAGTATACTTCATAATGCTCGCTTAGTATGGCAGTAATTCAGTATATTAAAGAATGGTCGCGCAGTGCGGCAGTATTTTAGTACAATCAATAATGTGTGAGTACTGTGGCAGTAGTTAAAAGTATACTTCAGAATTCTCGCGTAGCGTGGCAGTAATTCAGTAATATCAGAATGCCGTTTCTATCTGAAAATTATCTCTTTATTATACCAAATAAAGCTAACAATTATCATTAAATTTTAAGTACAGTTATACTCTATTCATTTTCTATAAAAAGATGGAAAAGATATCAAGTAGGCACTCAAAACCAATAGAAAAACATACAACACCTGGACAAAACGACGAAAAGACAAGAATCAGTAACTAGAATCCCACCAAAATCTTGGCCTACTCTCAGGTGTGTCTCCAGGTTCAGCAGTTCTTGCACCACTGTTGATGCACGATTTGTCTCCGATGATGATATCAGCCCAGTAGTCAGCCCTTTTGTTTAGCATGAAATATCACTGATGTTCATTTTCTATAAGTTTACTATATGTCAAATGTTAAATTATTCGAAACAATAAGGTTTTTTTTTATACCCAGGCATACATTTTTAGGTATATTTAGCGAAACGTTTGGAAAATTACCGTATGAAATGCTCTTCAATTTAATATTTGATTTGGGAAGCGCGAGTCTTGAGTACCAAATTATTATAGAAAAGCAAAAAATATGAGGTATCCATCCATGACACAAAATCAGTTCATGCACAGGAAAAAAACACACAAAAGTAAAAGAACAGGTCATTAATAAAGACATTATTTAGATTAGGTGATGTATAATGACGATGATCATGACTGCATCTACGTCGAGGAGTAGAGTTAAAAAAAATTCACATTCACCGAGCTACAGGAAGGACTAGATAAAATACATATACCATCAGTTTTGTCATTGCAACTAGAGGGTATCGCAATTCCCAATTGAAATCGATTAGTCTTGCGTAGCAAAAGCTGCATTTGGAAACAAAAGTTTCGGAATTTTCTGTATTCAATGCTAGTCAACTTTCATTGTTTAGATATTATATAAATAACACATAGCTGAGAGGGTGATAGAGCAGATTGTTACCCCGAGAAAACCTTGTCAACTGAGCCGAAGCCAAGGTTGACAATGTCTTTTCGAGGGGTAACAATCTGCTCTATCACCCTGTCAGATATGTGTTATTTAATTTATTATACTGAATGTTCTGTTATTACTGTCTATTGAATTTCAAATTCAAAGTAATAAACTATGACGTCTTGTACATAACAACCATCCGTATTTAATAAAGCGCACACTTGATCAAGCGTCTCCGTGAAGGGTAATAGAGTATTAACCATAGGATAGAGTAAATTGTCTCCCTCGTATTAACCAATCAAAATCTGGCATTTTGACATGAAGTATAATAATAGGAAATATCTATTATCTAACTCGTAGACGTCACCAAATGCATATAACATCGGCCATGTCATGTAAATTGCTAACACTATAAATGTGAAAGGTTGAAATAAAAACAAGGTTTTCAGGTCAACGTATAGAAAAGACTGTTGGTTGTACGTTAATCAAATCAATTAATCATTACAATCACGTGCATAACGAACTAGTTGGGAATTATAAACTCCGAAAAAAATGTACAAAGGAACATCACTGTCCACAAGGACTAATATATATTAGTGTTATAGTCCCCCAGCTGTCCATGAAAAAAAATTAACAATAGGGAACAAAAAATCGCCTCTTTTGTCCAAATATGGTTGGTATAGAGATCCCGTTTGAAACTGAACTGAAAGTTTCAAACCAAGAAAAGGACAATTATTGCTGTTGAGATCAGATTTATTGCAGTCAGTGTCATCGGTGTCATTTCCGCTGTATAATTAAAGAATTCTTGGTTATCTAAAGCAAACTTATAATCAAGGTAAGGTAAGTGTTAATTGTCTTTTGACATATATTTTCTGTATTTGTCTTTAAACTGTGATGTATATGTTATCTACCACTTCCTTCCATTCCCCAACTCAAGGTACAACATGTTGGAGAATTAAGTCTTCAATGCTCCACCAACTCAAGGTACAACATGTTGGAGAGTTAAGTCTTCAATGCTCCACCAACTCAAGGTACAACATGTTGGAGAATTAAGTCTTCAATGCTCTCAACTTTATAATTGATTTGACCTTCCAATCATTTTGGTTCGAGCGTCACTATTGAGTCTTGTGTGGAAGAAAAGCATATCTATCTTAATAAACTAAAATATACTGCAGTTATGAGGATTTCTTAAATAACATATTTTATTTGTTCAGTATATCAAAAATGTAACAAATAAATATAAAGAATCAAAGACTAAATCATGATGGCTAACAGTTAATAATGTAAAAATTGAAGAATATCATCTGTTTAACCTTTGAAAAATATCATCTGTTTAACCTTTGAGCAATATCATCTGTTTAACCTTGGAACAATATCATCTGTTTAACCTTGGAACAATATCATCTGTTTAACTTTGGAACAATATCATCTGTTTAATCTATGCATTCTGAATTATAGTTAGCAACCACAAGTGGAAAAATTCACTTAGTTTGGAAATATTTACAAATCGACTTAACTTGTAGAAAGAAGACGAAATAAGCAAGGTTAAGGACTGGATTCTTTTGACGAAAACACATCAGGTCAAAGATGTAGGATCAGAAGACTATCATTATTTTCTAGATATTGATATGGCCGTACTGGGAAGACAAGAAAAAGGTAGGCATTTATCTATTTCTAACTGAAGAATAAAAAATAACAAGCCGGTTTATTGACTAGTTTGTTATGCGTTATTGTCATAATTGTATTTATTGACTAATTTGTTATGCGTTATTGTCATAATGGTATTTATTGACTAATTTGTTATGCGTTACTGTCATAATGGTATTTATTGATAACAATTTACTAGGCTTACTTAAATAGTAAAAATACATATCTTTAAATTCGATATTGTGTTTTCTTCGGCACCCATACTCCGTAAATAATACACATTAAATAATAAGTATAATATGATGTTGGTGACCAACACGCGCTCGAGAGGAGAGCAAAAGTTTGGCCAAATTTATAAAACATTCAAGAGAACAAAATTATAATGATTAATTTCTGTAAATGTACTGTTTATATAATGTTGAATAATTTCGAAGCACTAAGGTTTTATCTACCGGGCATAGTTTGCCTTAACCGTATTTGACGCAACATTTTTGGGATTTCGGTTTTTAATGCTTTTCAACTTTATATTTCATTTGGCCTTCCAATTTGTTTGATTAGAGCGCACAACATGCCTTCAACTTTATATTTCATTTGGCCTTCCAGTTTGTTTGATTAGAGCGCACAACATTTTGGGGATTTCGGTTTTTTAATGCTCTTCAACTTTAAATTTTATTTGACCTTCCAATTTGTTTGATTAGAGCGCACAACATTTTGGGGATTTCGGTTTTTAATGCTCTTCAACTTTAAATTTTATTTGGCCTTCCAATTTGTTTGATTAGAGCGCCACTGATGAGTCTGATGTCGACGAAACGCGCGATTGGCGTACACAATTATTAGCCTGGTATCTTTGATGATTTTTAGCTCACCTGGCCTAAAAGGCCATGCGAGCTTTTCTCATCGTCCGTCGTCGTCGTCGTTAACTTTTACAAAAATCTTCTCCTCTGAAACTACTATGCCAAATTATATCAAACTTAGCGACAATCATCATTGGGGTATCTAGTTTAAAAATAGAACATAGGGTAAAATGCAGTTTTGGGAAAGACGGCTTGTCCGACGACCTCGCCTACCAACCAACATGAGGAGCCAAATGAATAGATTGACTTTAAACACTTTTAGCTAAAAATAGAACATAGGGATCCAACCTAAATGCAGTCATTGTTGGAATGCCACACTACGTAGAAGCAGGGATATCCTTTACTGATTATTTAAATCATTCTCAGAGTTCGTGTACTAATTTAAAATTGGTATTTGTTCAATTTGAACATAATTATGTTTGCTATAGATGATTCAAACATCAACATGCAATGCTTTAATTTGTAGGTCAACTTGTAACTTTCACAGTAAACAATGGCCGTGGGGATACATGAGATTGGGAGAGAAACGACAGTTTTCATTTTTCTGTAAAATTCTGTTTTGAGAATCTTCCTCCAGTACAGGAGCACCTCAATTGATGAGTAATAATCCACTAAAATAAAAGTTAATGTATCAGAACACTTAAAATGTGACATTTAGTATATGATTAATAGTCTTCCATTAAAACTAAATTTTGTGTACCAACATAATCATTGTATAAAAAAAATAATAATTAAAAATGTTGCATTTTGTAGTTTAATAGATATAAGAAGATGTGGTATGAGTGCCAATGAGACAACTCTCCATCCAAGTCAAAATTTATAAATGTAAACCATTATAGGTCAAAGTACGGTCTTCAACACGGAGCCTAGGCTCACACCGAACAGTAAGCTATAAAGGGCCCCAAAATTACTAGTGTAAAACCATTCAAACGGGAAAACCAACGGTCTAATCTATATAAAACGAGAAACGAGAAACACTTATGAACCACATCAACAAACGACAACTACTGAACATCAGATTCCTGACTTAGGACAGGTGCAAACAAATGCAGCGGGTTTAAACGTTTTAATGGTACCAAACCTTCACCCTTTTTCTGAAACAATAGTGTAACATCACAACATAGAAAGACACACTATAAAATATCAACTGAAATAGCTTAACTCAATCAAAGGACATAGTAACACCATTGAACATACACTGAACAAATAAATTTTACCTATGATACAATGTAAATTCAAAATAAATAAACTAAGGAAGAATAATAAAAGTAACATGTTATGTCGGTATGAAATGTTAAACAATTTAAGAAAAACAATATGCTAGAACAAAAATATCAGCCATTTGCAATAACTTTAAACACAGGTAAATAAAATAATTTTGTTGTTAGGTATACGTATACAGTTACAATAGAGGAAATATTTTAACAAAATAAATAATATTGATGTTCATAGTACGAAGTGGAAATTTATATTAGTACCAAACACTTATCAAAACTGGTATATAGACCAGATATAACCCTGAATAACATTAAATAACAAAAAAGCATTACAATTAGTATCAACAGGTGAAATAAACAAGAAAGTACGATTTGAGAGTACTCGCAGTTACTGACAGCTAGTTAAAAGCCAAAACAATTAATAATAAAAAAATCATGCATCAGAGACTAAAATCAACTAAAACACATCCCAGGGATTTAGTATTTTAACGTCATGGACAGTCAAAGAAGACATGACTAGTGCAATGCCAAAAATAAACCTAAACCTATTTATTCATGAAATTTACAAATATATCAAAATGTAGGATTTGGAAACAAGCTTCACACAGTTTACATCAATCATATTGGTTTTTATTAGTACCTGTATCCCTGTGATGAGAGTTGTAACTGGGAACTTTATCAATGGAAATTTAAAACTGAATAGATTTTTCAGTCCTCACTTTCTTGAGAAAAAAAATAAAAGTCTTAGAGTACTGTCACAAAAAGGAAAATGGCCCTAGCCTGCAGTTCAGTGGTACACAATTAACATTTAAAAAATATTGTAGTAGTTGTTAAATGATAGAATTCAGTTGAATTTTAGATAATTAACTTTCAACTTTAATCGAATGTTTTGATTTAGAAGATGCAGATCTGCTCCATTGGTCCAAATTGAATCCTTAACTAAGGAAACAAAATTACATTACACAACAATTGATTTCAATATTGTCAACCTTTCTACATATTTTTTGACTTATATCTCTGAAACTAAAGCATTAAGAGCAAATTGTTTATGGTAAAATGTTCATCAGGTTAAGATCTATCTGCCCTGAAATTTTCAGACGAATCAGACAACCCGTTGTTGGGTTACTGCCCCTGCATTGGTAATTTTAAGGAAATTTTGCAGTTTTTGGTTATTATCTTGAATATTATTATAGAGAGAGAGATAAACAGTAATCAGCAAAGTAAGATCTACAAATAAGTCAACATGACCAAAATTGTCAATTGACCCTTAAGGAGTTATTGCCCTTTGAAGTCAATTTTTAGCAATTTTTCGTAAATTTTTGTAATCTTTTACAAAAATCTTCTCCTCTGAAATTACTGAAACAAATTTTTCCAAACTTGGCCATAATCATCATTAGGGTATCTAGTTTAAAAAATGTTTCCGATGACCCTGCCTGCCAACCAACATGGCCGACATGGCTAAAAATAGAACATAACTTTAAATGCAGTTTTTGGCTTATATCTCTGAAACTAAAGCATTTAGAGGAAATCTGACGGATGTTCATCAGGTTAAAATCTATCTGCTCTCAAATTTTCAGATAAATCAGACAACCCGTTGTTGGGTAGCTGTCCCTGAATTGGTAATTTAAAGGAAATTTTGCAGTTGTTGGTTATTATCTTAAATATAATAATAGATAGAGATAAACTGTAAACAGCAATAATGTTCAGCAAATTACGATCTACAAATAAGACAATATGACCAAATTGTCAATTGACCCCTTAAGGAGTTATTGCCCTTTATAATCAATTTTAACAATTTTTCTTAAATTTTTGTAATCTTTTACAAAAATCTTCTCAACTTAATCTACTAGGCGAAATAGAATTAAACTTAGTCACAATATTTAATAGGGTATCTTGATTGACAAAATGTATCCGATGACCCTGCCATTAAACCAACATGGCCGCCATGGCTAAAAATAGAACATAGGGGTTTACTATAGAAGTTTATGGGAAAATTGTAAAAAAACAATTTCAAATGGTCACAACTTGAAAACTAATTTAAATAATGATAAGGGGTCTTCAGTAACTATTGTAAGACTACAATGGGATGACCTGCTTTTAATTTAACAACTGGGCCAAATTAAACCAAACTTGGCTCAATCTTTATTAGGGTATCTAATACTATTTATTATGATTTTAACCTTATTTTACATGATTTCCAAAACCACAGTAGAAAAAGGTGAGCAACACTGGCTCTTAAGAGCCTCTACTTTTTTAAAAACCTGACATATTACAGGTTACAAAGAATATGCAGATCAGATAAGAGAGGAATATAAACATATACCTGACAAGGAATATAAAACAAAAAGATCTAAGGTAATGATAAGAGAGGAATATACACATTTACCTGACAAGAAATATAAAACAAGAAGATCTAAGGTAATGAGAGAGGAATATAAACGTATACCTGACAAGGAATATAAAACAAAAGATCTAAGGTAATGAGAGAGGAATATAAACATACACCTGACAAGGAATAAAAATAAGAAGATTTAAGGTAACGAGAGAGGAATATAAACATATGTCTGACAAAGAATATAAAACAAGAATATCTAAGGTAATGAGAGAGGAATATAAACATAAACCTGACATAGAATGTAAAACAAGCAATGACAAGAAGATCTAAGGTAATGAGAGAGGAATATAAACATATACCTGACAAGGAATATAAAACAACAAGATTTAAGGTAATGAGAGAGGAATATAAACATATACCTGACAAAGAATATAAAACAAAAAGATCTAAGGTAATGAGAGAGGAATATAAACATATACCAGACACAGAATATAAAACAAGAAGATCTAAGGTAATGAGAGAGGAATATAAACATATACCTGACATAGAATATAAAACAAGAAGATCTAAGGTAATGAGAGTGGAATATAAACATATACCTGACAAGGAATATAAAACAAGAAGATCTAAGGTAATGAAAGAGGAATATAAACATATACCTGACAAGGAATATTAAGCAATAAGATCTATTAGGGTAATGAGGAGAGAGGAACATAAACATATACCTGCCATAGAATATAAAACCAGAAGGGCTAAGGTAATGAGAGATGCATATCAACATATTCCTAACAAGAAATAAAAAAACAAGAAGATCTAAGGTAATGCGGAGAGAGGAACATAAACATACCTGACATGGAATATAAAATAAGAAGATCTAAGGTAATGGGAGAGGAATATAAACATATACCTGACAAGGAATATAAAACAAGAAGATCTAAGGTAATGAGAGAGGAATATAAACATATATCTTGCAGAGAAAAATAGGACTAGAAGATCCTCGGTAATGAGGAGAGAGGACTTTAAACTTTTATCTGACAAAGATTATAAGACTAGAAGATCAAAGGTAATCATAAGAGAGGAATACAAACATTTATATGGCACAGAATAAAAGACTAGAAGATTTAAAGTGATAGATTAAAGAGATAAAACATATTATCTGGCGATCTGTTGATCGAGATTAAGAAATGGAGAGGGTTGAGATCTTATAAAACTAGTTAAACTCGCCCCATTATCTTGTGCTTGTTTGTAATCGGGAACCCCGTTAGCAGTAAATGTATGTCATATCTTAATGTTTGTGGAATTCGGTGTTGGTGGCAGATCATAGTTATGGTAGTTTCCAATTAGGTTGAAATACTGATCCTTTGTCCGCGTATTGATTTGCCTTTTAAGAAAATCGTAGACTCATGCTCTTTATTTAAATCTGATTGGATATTTTATGTTGCATCGATTGTTTTAGTTGAATTATTTGAACATTAACGTTTGTCTTCCACCAGTCAGAAAAGAGAGGCAAAAGATACCAAAGGGACATTCAAACTCATAAGTCGAAAATAAACTGACAACCCTATGCCTAAAAAACAGAAAAAGACCAACAGACAAACAAACAACAGTACACAAAACACAACATTGAAAACTACAGACTGCGCAACACGAACCCCACCAAAAACTGGGGGTGATCTCAGGTGCTCCGAAAGGGTAAGCAGATCCTGCTCCACATGTGGCACCCGTCGTGTTGCTCATGTGAGTACAAACTCGATGATAAGTCTTATTCTGTAGGTCACATTCGGAGAAAAGGGTGCGGAAGTGTAGTTACGACAATTGGAACATATCCGTTGTCATCTGTGATATAACAGATATTCCATAACGGTCCATCAATTCGTGATGGCGTCCATAAAATTTACGAAGAGATGATTTTGACTTCACCACTTGGAACTCTTGGTGTAATACCTTTCTTTTGAGCAGCAACCCTCTATAAAGGAAATCATGATAGAAAATACAATTAAGCCCTGGAATATCGTATCAACTGAGAGATATATACTCCGCATGCAGGCGTTGTTTGAATGTTGCTACATAGAAATGGAAAGTTCACAATTGGGAAGCTGAAATCATCTCTTTTCAACCGACCCTCATTGTCATAAACTGCCTTAGTCGTATTTGGCACACCTTTTTGTTTTAATGCTCTTCAACATATTCAACTTCGGAAAATGCCTGTACCAAGTCAAGAATATGGCAGCTGTTTTCACTTGTTCTCCTGATCTGTTGAATGACAGCGTTTGATTTTGTCAGTTTGAATCCCCTTTTTGAATTTGTCATGGGGTTCTGTATTTTTGTTATACTTTTTTTCGTATTTGATTATGATTTGGCCTTCCTACTGTTTGATTCGAGCACAATTGATGAATCTTATTGGGACGAAACGCGCATCTTCTGTACTAAATTATAAGCCTGGTATCTTTTGGGTGATGCTACTACTGGTTGAAGTTTCGTTCCCGAGGGTATTACCAATCTAGTAGTCTGCACCTTTGTGTTGACATGAAATATCACTGATATGGTCAAATTGTTCATTTTCGGTAATTTCACTGTTAATAAAATGCTGAATTATTTGAAACATAAAAGGTTTTTCTACCACCAGGTATAAATTGCTTTATCCCCATTTAACATTACTTTTCGGAATTTTCGGTTTGTAATGCTTTTCAACTTCGTTTTATATTTGATTTGACATTCCAGCTGTTTGGATTCGAGCGCAACTGATGAGTCTAATGTAGACGAAATGCGAGTCTGGCATGCCAAATATTAATTAATCCTGGTATCTTTTATGAAGATTTTTTCTAGACTTGGGACGATTTAGAACTTCGCATTTTGCATTGTTGGTGACTGTATGTTTCTACCTGGATGTCTTTTGGTAATTCTTGTCGTTGGGGTGCTGGTTAATTGTCGCTTATCCCAAAACTCCTCTGCACTTTGACATGCGTGTTACAATCATGTATCACGACCTTGTTCTTCTATCAGTATAGCGTCATAGTAAATAGGTTCTAATACGCTTTGTTTCTAACAAAACTGCTTGTTTTCAGTAATCTATGATAAAAAAGGAATCCAAAATCATTGTAAGGTAAATCAAAAATCAATCAGACACAAGAGGTCAGTATTGCCTCCTACAAGATAATTTTATTTTTATCGTTAGACGAGAAATCTTTTCAATTGGATGTGCATGTCTTGTATTGTGACGTATGTTATGTATGCTGGAACCAAATACAGACATGACAGAGGCATCTCATAATCCCAATTTTAATATGTAGGTTCAAATTTTGCATGAATAGTTCAGCATGTACTTTTTTTTATTGTTGTGAGTAAACAGATCATCAATAATTTTGAAGAAATAAATATCAATCTATCGTTATCTTTTTTTTAAGGTTTTATCCAATTTCTGCAAAAGAGACAGATTATATTCAACAAAGGAATTCTTTGATAATTATGACAATCAAGCCAAAGAGAACATGGCTAAAGAAATAGCAATCTTAACAGAATAAAACAACTTTTTGATGTGCTTATAAAGTTACCTACCTGAACATATCCTTATTAAAATGACAGTGGAATAAAAAGTATCATATATATATATAAATAATAAAGGTTGTCTAATGATCAATGCCATAGTATGACATTATGATGAAGAACAACAATTACGTTACTGTTATATATCTCTGACCATACATTTCTAATGCATTTCTAAGATAAAAATTTACATCTCAACGGCATTCATACTACTCCTAATTTATATATTTACCAAACGTTCTCTCTGCTATAATGGTATCACACTAGTTACAGGATCTTTACAATATAAAGTGTTTTAATTTGAGAATTAGAATCTATGATTACAGTTTTATGATTTAACTATGCAATGTGATATGATGTATAAGTCAGTAACCTTATCAACAGACTGTACAACTGATCAGTATCATTAAAAAAAACTTAACTGATATGTTCATGCACTGCTGTACATGTATACTTGAAAGGCGTATCAAGAGGTCAGTATGTATATCATTTTATTTTCTCCAAATCAAATATTTTTCATTTGACTTTTCTGTTTTACGTGTGTGGGGTAACGATTGCATTTTTAAAAATGACTGCCAGGACAGGGCCAAGGATTCTATATGAAAATGATATGCACAATGGTAAAGCAAATGCATATATCATTGACTTTTTTTTAGTGTTTCACCTGAAACTGACCTAATCACACACTTCAACAAATTGTTGACACTGCCGACACCAGACGAAGCAAGTCTAAGTCTTGCTTTCATGACTTCATCAAGGAGAGACAGAAAAAAACTTATTTTTCCCCCCAAAAAGTTGGACACATCACTTCTATCTGAAAACTCGATACAAGTGTCTATATATTTCCAGCCTTCATACAATTTGTTTTTAAATCCAGTCATTTTGACTCAAAATATCACATCTACAACATTCTAAAAATATTTCTTCAAACAAAAAACTTTTATTTTATCAACAAAATATATAAAAAAAAACTTCCTCTAAAAAAAACCAAAGCCTTAATATTCATAATTGATCTTATAGATAGGAATAAAATAATAAGTAATACGTCCATTTCTAGGATTAAAAACAAAATTCAAGTACTCACAAAGCGTTTTGTGTTCGTACCGGCCGACAAATCAGCCAACAATGTGGTGGTGGTATGACGTAAATACTACACGGAAGTCCTTAAGAATGAAATTATACATTCAACTACATTCAAGGCCGTACGCTCCACAGAGAGTCATATAGTAAATAATCATGTCACTACCACATCTCAGTTTGAGGCCTCCTCTGAACATTTGAAGGTTCCCACTATGTATTGGTAACCTAAATTACACGAAAAAACCGTAAATTATCGTTTCATCTCGGCCTCTAGTAAGTGTTCTACTACTAATCTTTTGGTGCTTTTAACGAGTTCCTTAACTACTATCATTAGTTTTATAATTTAACATATGAAAATAGTAGAATTAACCATTTTTGGAGTGTAACAAAATCTTTGGATGTTTTAGATAAGTAACGTGCTTTTGATGGTCCTTTTTATTCAGTTGACAGTTTTGACTTTTCCACTCTTTATACTACACTCATCACAATCTTATCATACAAAAGTTTTCCTGTTTAATTAAATGGTCGTAGCTAATGCCCCTTTAAACAAAGTTTCCTAAAAGAGAGGCCACAGATACCAAAGGGATATTCAAACTCATAAGTCGAAAACAAACGGACAATGACATGGCAAAAAACGAATAACGATAAAGACTTATAACAGTATACAAAACACAACATATAAATCTAAAGACTGAATATTACTATTGGTTAAGACAAGAATAAAATCAACCTATAGAAATTCTACTGAAATCAAAAACTGTTTCCAATGTTACCAGTGATATAGAAAGTTTACTGAAATGAACATCCTGTTTCTTTTCCGAATCACATATCCATTCTTCAAATAACATCTAGTGACCACAATATCAGGGTTGTACAACAAATGGGTCTTAGAATTCTGAATATGTTATCTTGTCCTTCTCAACTTTATAAATCATTCTTACAACATTGTTAAGTAATAACATAACACAATACAATAAAGGATGATCATAACAAGAAACAGTTAACATGCTGCCAGCTTTCTATGATCATTCTCTAATAATATTTTAATTAGTATCGTCTTGTTCATTTATAAGTGTTTTTATTTTTGTTAATGTCCATCAAATTCAGCCTATCAATTTTTATTATTGTTTTCATTGGTATAGGAAGATGTGTGAGTGCCAGTGAGACAACTCTCCATCCAAGTCACAATTTATAAAAGTAAACCATTATAGGTCAATGTACGGCCTTCAACACGGAGCCTTGGCTCACACCGAACAACAAGCTATAAAGGGCCCCATTGTCTGGTTATTTAGATTACTATTTTTGTTGTTTTAAAATGCAGGTTGTTGTGTTACTGACTTTTTATTCATGTGGCTATTTTCTGAAAATCTTTTTTTTTTTATAAAATGTTAAAATGATTAGAAATACTAAGGTTTTTTCTACATTGAGGTATAGATGGACCACTTTTTGGAATTATTTCAACATTGTCCCACTCTATTCATGTTTTATACTGAATTCAGATGTACTGTAGGTGCATCACTCGACACCAGTTGTCTTGTAAACTCAGCCAAGGTTGCGTTGTCTTTTCATAATAGCTGTAGAATGGATATAGAAATCAATCATAAGAAGTAACAAAAGAGGGACGAAAGATACCAGAGGGATAGTCAAACTCAGACAAACAACAGCACAGATGACACAACACAGAAAACCAAAGACTTAGCAACACGAACCCCACCAAAAACTGGGGTTGATCTCAGGTGCTCCAGAAGGGTAAGCAGATCCTGCTCCACATGTGGCACCCGTCGTGTTGCTTATGTTATTACAAATCCGGTAAATAGTCTAATTCGGTAAGTCACATTCGTGAAAAGGGAGGGTATTGTAGTTACGACATAAGGAACATATCCTATATCATCTGTGAAACGGTTATTCCATAACGGTCAACCAACTCGTGATGGCGTCCGTAAAATTTACGAAGGGGTGACTTCAACTTCACCATTTGGAACTCTTGGTTTAATAGCTTCCTTGTCAGCAGCAATCCTCTATCAAAGAAATCATGATAGGAAACACAAGCCCGGGAATATCGTATCAATTGGGAGATATATACTCCGTATGCAGGCGCTGCTGGAATGTTGCTACATAGAAATGGAAAGTTCACAATTGGGAAGCTGAAATCATCTCTTTTGTCGTAAAGTTTTGTTTTCAACCGACCCTCATTGTCAATTTCTATATGTAAGTCAAGATATGAGGCAGACTTAACTGTATCTGTAGTATCCTTTATCTCTCGTTCGATGGGATAGATTCGTTCAACATAGTCACCAAATTTTGTATTATATAGTGAGAGAACATCATCTATATAGCGGAACGTAGAGTTAAATGATATTGCTAACTTCTTATCTTTCTTCCTAAGAAATTCCTGTATGAAGTCAGCCTCATAATAATTAAGAAACAAGTCGGCAAGAAGAGGGGCACAATTGGTTCCCATTGGAATTCCGACAGTCTGTTGAAAAACACGTCCTCCAAACGTAACAAATATGTTGTCAATCAAGAAATCAAGCTTCTTGATAATGTCAGTTTCAGAGAATTTTTTGTTTAAATCAGAGTGATTCTTTACAAAGTAGGATTTATCCCTCCCCAAGACAAGATACTTGTATCTACGTTCGCCATTCTTTTTAATGAAACCAAGTAATACCAACTCTTTCAATTTGTCTTTTAGTTTGAAATGGGGAATACTTGTGTAAAGTGTAGAAAAGTCAAATGTTTTAATACTATTGCAAGATGAGAGAGTCTTAGATTGTATGTACTCTAAAAGATCTTTGGAATTTTTTAGTATCCATATCTGATTCACGCCACCTCTAGAATAGGTAGTTTCACAATAACTTTGGAGCCCGGCTTTGATTGCTGATAAAATAGATGTTAATAATTTAGAAAGAGGTTTCGTGGAGCACTTGGAAGACCCAGCAATATACCGTTGTTTGTAAGGACACTTATGTAGTTTAGGTATCCAATACAGTGATGGAAGATCCAGTTCTTCATCCTTGGTTGAAATTCCAAAGGAACATAGAACAGACCTATGATTATCCAGGATTTCCTCTTTGGTAAGTGTCGTGAGAGTATATGTTGAGTTTCCAAGTGAATTGTTAATACCTAATTCATTTATCAAGCAGTCTATGTAATGATATTTACACACAAAAACGATGTTGTTTGGGGCTTTATCTGCGGGGACAACAGCATATTTGTCATGGAGGTAGGACAAGTGTTTTGCAACATTTTGGTCTTTAAAAATTGACGTAGCGTGGGTATTGATATGCCCATTTAGTTTCTTTATTCGGATTTGTATCAACGACCTCACAGCCTTAATCCATTCGGAAAGAGTATCTACGTCTTCTCTCTCGCGTTGAGCCCATTGCCTGGCATAATCCTCGACTGAATCCATCAGTATTTTGAAGTTGTTTTTCAATTGATGGATTTAGGCTCACGATATTTCGGACCTTTGGATAACAAATTTCGCAGGGAATTTACACAGGCATCAGATTGACTCTCTAGGCCTATATAGATGATCTGGTCTTACTGTCACATCTAGAGACACACATGCAAGCCAAAACCACCAAATTTAAAAAAAAAACCGCAAGTATGATATGACTAATCATCAACGTCAAGAAATCAGAGGTTATACCCTTTAACATCTCAAAGCCCCCTGGGATAAGTTTAATTGAGACATATCTGGAATGCACTTCATTGTTCACTGACCTGAGCAGCAACATCTGAAGGAAGAGCAGACAAAGCCATCCAAGCCAGAATAGGAAAAGAAAGAACTGCATGTGTAAAGCTATGTAACATCTGGAAGTCTAACAACATCAGTAAGAACACCAAACTGACTACATAATAGCCGTTTACTAGCAGTGCTGCTATATGGGTCAGAAGTTCTCCAAAACGAAATTATCAATTCGTCTACATTCAAGTCCGTACGCTCCACAGAGCAGAGAGTCAAATTGTAAACAAGCATATCACTGCCACTACCAAGCTTAAAGCCTCTTCCGAAAATGTGAAAGTCCCGACTATGTACTGGTTACCTAAATTACACAAACAACCATTTAAATTCCGTTTCATCTCCGCATCTAGTAAGTGTTCTACTACTAATCTGTCAGAGCTTCTAACTACCTCTCTTACTACTATCAAAAAACTTGTTATTAACTTTTGTAATAAAGCTTATGAAAATAATGTTATTTTTGGAGTGTTAAAAATTCATTAAAGGTTTTAGGTAAAATACGTGCTTTTGTTGGTCCTTTTAATTCTGTTGACAGTTATGATTTTTCTACTCTCTACACTACACTTCCACACAATCTTATCAAGAAAAAGTTTTCATATTTAATTAAATGGTCTTTTGAAAAATCTCATTGCAAATTTATTTGCTGTAACTCGTTTAAAGCCTTTTTCTGCAAAGAAAAAGGAAAGTATGCTAGATACACTTACTGGAAATGTGAAGATATGATTGAAGCTTTAAATTTTCTCCTGGACAACATATATGTACGTTTCGGCGATACAATGTATCGACAGGTAGTAGGCACTTACTGCGCCCCTTTAATAGCAGATTTATTCCTGTATTGCTATGAATCTCAGTTTATGACTAAACTCAGTAAAGACACGTCATTGTTACATTTGGTTGATACATTCATCAATACCTACCATTATCTTTATGATATTTTTTCGTTAAATAGTCAAGAGTTCCCTGAATATACTACCGAAATTTACCCAAAGGAACTTACATTATATCCATTACAGTACAATTTGTACAAGTAATGGATCAATGTATACATTATATCCATTACAGTACAATTTGTACAAGTAATGAACCAATGTATACATTATATCTATCACAGTACAATGTGTACAAGTAATGAACCAATGTATACATTATATCTATCACAGTACAATGTGTACAAGTAATGAACCAATGTATACATTATATCTATCACAGTACAATGTGTACAAGTAATGAACCAATGTATACATTATATCTATCACCTGTACCAGGAGGACCTGCCCATAAAGCTAAATAACTTATATCTTGTATATGTTTAGGGTCATGGCATCCAGTAAACCCTGTACCATATGGACCCTGACCATAAAGCTAAATAACTTATATGTTGCATATGTTTAGGGTCATGGCATCCAGTAAACCTATACCATGTGGACCTTGTCAAGAAGGAAGAGTAAAGACTAAGCTGACATCTGGTGTTACACCTGTGAAGAAGGATTATGTTCAACGTGTTCTAGTCACCATAAAAGATCCAATGGAACAAGTGATCATAAGACTATTGATATCAATAGTTATAAACCCTCCATTGGAGCTATCAATACAGAATGTGACATACATGGTCAACAGCTTAACTTGTATTCCTATGGGAACGAACTGTGCGCCTCTCCTTGCCGACCTCTTATTTTCATATGAATCGGAGTTCCTTCAGACTCTTGTCAAAAACAAGAAGATCAAAGAAGCCAGGTTATTTAATTTCACTTTCAGATATATTGATGATGTTCTTTCCATTAACAATCCGAACTTTTCTGATTGGGTTCCATTAATATATCCACCAGAACTAGAAATTAAAGAAACAACAGACACGGCTTCCTCCACCACATTTTTAGACTTATACCTCGAATTTGACATACACAGTCATCTCAGTACCAGAATCTATGACAAACGAGACGATTTTAATTTTGAAATTATCAATTTCTCCCACCTTAGTAGCAATATACCAACTTCACCTGCATATGGGATATACATTTCCCAACTTATTCGGTATTCAAGAGCTTGCAGCTCCCACTCAGACTTTGTAAAACGTCACCAGTGTCTGAGCAGAAAGTTGATGAACCAGGGGTATGTCAAAGAACGTCTTGTCCTTTTTCTAAAAAAGTTCATCGGAAGGTACCAAGAACTTGTTGATAAATATTTCGTATCAACTTCACAAATAATACACGATGGTCTTGAAGTATAGATTTTGCGTACTGACGTTGTTTATCATCTTAATAACGTGTTATAGTATTCTTTTATTTGTCTTTATTAATATTACTTTTACTGTTAAGTCCGGTTTTTTGATATATCCATTTGACGTGACTCTGTGCTTATGTATCCCGTCATACTTTGAACGACAAAATTATTTCATTTTTAAATATTACTTTTACTTTTAAGTCCGGTTTTTTTGATATATCCATTTGACGTGACTCTGTGCTTATGTATCCCGTCATACTTTGAACGACAAAATTATTTCATTTTTAAATATTACTTTTACTTTTAAGTCTGTTTTTTTTTGTGATATACATTTGACGTGACTCTGTACTCATGTATCCCGTCATAATTTGAACCACACTATTATTTTATTTATTAATATTACTTTTACTGTTAAGTCTGTTTTTTGTGATATCCATTTTACGTGACTCTGTGCATATGTATTCTGTCATACTTTGAACGACAAAATTATTTTATTTATTAATATCACTTTTACTGTTCAGTCTGTTTTTTGTGATATACATTTGACGTGACTCTGTACTTATGTATCCCGTCATAATTTGAACCACACTATTATTTTATTTATTAATATTACTTTTACTGCTAAATCTGTTTTTTGTGATATCCATTTTACGTGACTCTGTATTTATGTATCTCTTTATACTTTGAACGACAAAATTATCTTATGTCTACCTGTGCGAATTTCAAACGTGCGATTTTACGCCAGTACTTAAAACCTTCCATCCTTTATAGGTGGATTTTACATAGATAAATAAAATCGTATGATATAAGCATAATGAGGATGTTAAATTTGATGTATGCCCTTTTTGTGCTTCTTCGTAAAATTTGTTTGTTTTTATAGTGATTAAGATGATAACACAATGTTGACTGCTGTAACCCTTTTATTGACATTTTTACCAATTGTGTCTGTTTGTTTTGTTCACGCATCGTTGTCAATATAATGGAATTTCATGCGACTGTCAAGTGAGAGGTTTGGCTAGCCATAAAACCAGGTTCAATCCACCATTTTCTACATAAGAAAATGCCTGTACCAAGTCAGGAATATGACAGTTGTTATCCATTCGTTTGATATGTTTGAACTTTTGATTTTGCCATTTGATTGAGGACTTTCCTTTTTGAATTTTCCTCGGAGTTCAATATTTTTGTGATTTTACTTTTTTGTATTGCCCCAATCATTTAATGCCTTGCTGTGATGAATGTATTCCTTCTAGCCATTTACAATGTACGGGAATAAAAATTTTAGCCAGTGTTGTGGAGAAAACAAAGATTGAAGAAACAAAAGAATCTGTAGATAAAGATACCAACTCCATCTTACATCTCTTGGATAAAATGGTAAATAACAAATCAACCAACATCAAAACTGGAGAACAAAAATGTGAAGACATGTTAAAATAAGGAATCAAATGAATAAACATTTAGACCATCTGGAGAAGAAGTTATGCCAAGAAGTAGACATCATCTGGAATCAGGAAAAGTCAAACGCAACAGATTTAATAACTGAAATCAAAGAAAAAAAAAGAAAATGTTAAAAAAGTTCATAACAATTTGCCAACAGTAACAACACAAAGTTCAAAACTCCAATCATTTCTGACAAACAACAGCACAGATGACACAACACAGAAAACCAAAGACTAAGCAACACGAACCCCACCAAAAACTTGGGGTGATCTCAGGTGCTCGGAAGGGTAAGCAGATCCTGCTCCACATGTGGCACCCGTCGTGTTGCTTATGTTATTACAAATCCGGTAAATAGTCTAATTCGGTAAGTCACATTCGTGAAAAGGGAGGGAATTGTAGTTACGACATTAGGAACGTATCCGATATCATCTGTGAAACGGTTATTCCGTAACGGTCAACCAACTCGTGATGGCGTCCGTAAAATTTACGAAGGGATGACTTCAACTTCACCATTTGGAACTCTTGGTTTAATAGCTTCCTTGTGAGCAGCAATCCTCTATCAAGGAAATCATGATAGGAAACACAAGCCCTGGAATATCGTATCAATTGGGAGATATATACTCCATATGCAGGCGCTGCTGGAATGTTGCTACATAGAAATGGAAAGTTCACAATTGGGAAGCTGAAATTATCTCTTTTGTCGTAAAGTTTTGTTTTCAACCGACCCTCATTGTCAATGTCTAGATGTAAGTCAAGATATGAGGCAGACTCAACTGTATCTGTAGTATCCTTTATTTCTAGTTCGATGGGATAGATTCGTTCAACATAGTCACCAAATTTTGTATTATTTAGTGAGAGAACATCATCTATATAGCGGAACGTAGAGTTAAAGGATATTGCTAACTTCTTATCTTTCTTCCTAAGAAATTCCTGTATGAAGTCAGCCTCATAATAATAAAGAAACAAGTCGGCAAGAAGAGGGGCACAATTGGTTCCCATTGGAATTCTGACAGTCTGTTGAAAAACACGTCCTCCAAACGTAACAAATATGTTGTCAATCAAGAAATCTAGCATCTTGATAACGTCAGTTTCAGAGAATTGTTTTGTTTGAATCAGAGTGATTCTTTACAAAGTAGGATTTATCCCTCCCCAAGACAAGATACTTGTATCTACGTTCGCCATTCTTTTTAATGAAACCAAGTAATACCAACTCTTTCAATTTGTCTTTTAGTTTGAAATGGGGAATACTTGTGTAAAGTGTAGAAAAGTCAAATGTTTTAATACTATTGCAAGATGAGAGAGTCTTAAGATTGTATGTACTCTAAAAGATCTTTGGAATTTTTAGTATCCATATCTGATTCACGCCACCTCTAGAATAGGCAGTTTCACAATAACTTTGGAGCCCGGCTTTGATTGCTGATAAAATAGATGTTAATAATTTAGAAAGAGGTTTCGTGGAGCACTTGGAAGACCCAGCAATATACCGTTGTTTGTAAGGACACTTATGTAGTTTAGATATCCAATACAGTGATGGAAGATCCAGTTCTTCATCCTTGGTTGAAATTCTAAAGGAACATAGAACAGACCTATGATTATCCAGGATTTCCTCTTTGGTAAGTGTCGTGAGGGTATATGTTGAGTTTCCAAGTGAATTGTCAATACCTAATTCATTTATCAAGCAGTCTTTGTAATGATATTTACACACAAAAACGATGTTGTTTGGGGCTTTATCTGCGGGGACAACAACATGGAGGTAGGACAAGTGTTTTGCAACATTTGGGTCTTTAAAAATTGACGTAGCGTGGGTATTGATATGCCCATTTAGTTTCTTTATTCGGATTTGTATCAACGACCTCACAGCCTTAATCCATTTGGAAAGAGTATCTACGTCTTCTTTCTCGCGTTGAGCCCATTGCCTGGCATAATCCTCGACTGAATCCATCAGTATTTTGAAGTTGTATTTCCAATTGATGGATTTAGGCTCACGATATTTCGGACCTTTGGATAACAAATTTCGCAGGGAATTTACACAGGCATCAGATTGACTCTCTTGGCCTATATAGATGATCTGGTGTTACTGTCACATCTAGAGACACACATGCAAGCCAAAACCACCAAATTAAAAAAAAAAAAAAAAAAAAAAAACGCAAGTATGATATGACTAATCATCAACGTCAAGAAATCAGAGGTTATACCCCTTAACATCTCAAAGCCCCCTGGGATAAGTTTAATTGAGACATATCTGGAATGCACTTCATTGTTCACTGACCTGAGCAGCAACATCTGAAGGAAGAGCAGACAAAGCCATCCAAGCCAGAATAGGAAAAGAAAGAACTGCATGTGTAAAGCTATGTAACATCTGGAAGTCTATCAACATCAGTAAGAACACCAAACTGACTACATAATAGCCGTTTACTAGCAGTGCTGCTATATGGGTCAGAAGTTCTCCAAAACGAAATTATCAATTAAAAGGAAAGTATGCTAGATACACTTACTGGAAATGTGAAGATATGATTGAAGCTTTAAATTTTCTCCTGGACAACATATATGTACGTTTCGGCGATAAAATGTACCGAATGGTAGTAGGCACTTACTGCGCCCCTTTAATAGCAGATTTATTCCTGTATTGCTATGAATCTCGGTTTATGACTAAACTCAGTAAAGACACGTCATTTTAACATTTGGTTGATACATTCATCAATACCTACCATTATCTTTATGATATTTTTTTTCGTTAAATAGTCAAGAGTTCCCTGAATATACTACCGAAATTTACCTAAAGGAACTTACATTATATCCATTACAGTACAATTTGTACAAATAATGGATCAATGTATACATTATATCCATTACAGTACAATTTGTACAAGTAATGAACCAATGTATACATTATATCTATCACAGTACAATTTGTACAAGTAATGAACCAATGTATACATTCTATATATCACAGTACAATGTGTACAAGTAATGAACCAATGTATACATTATGTCTATCACAGTACAATTTGTACAAGTAATGGACCAATGTATACATTATATCTATCACAGTACAATGTGTACAAGTTATGGACCAATAGAAAATGAAAGGATATGGAGTAAATGTACATGGGACAAAATCGCACACAATACATAGAAAACATAGAAAATTATCGATGAACAGTGCTTTTATTCCTGTTCTTCATCTTGACAGTTGATGTAGGGTCTTCAACAATGAATAAATCATTCATTACCCACAACAACATCAAGACGGCCCCTAGCAAGCGGTACTATTGATAAAAATAAAGTAATTTTGAAAGACATCGATCGCCGCTAAAATATGCCTTGAAGTTACACATGTCGGGAGCGGTCAATGAATTACATAATGTATAATTACGGGCGAGGTTTTTGAACATATATTTGTCATACATTGCCCAACAAAAGACCAATAATTTCGAAACAACAAATGATAGACAATACATATAAAACTAAACAACAAATGATAGACAGCACGGGGCACATCGAAATATGTGTAAGAAAACCTAGCAGTTTAAAATAGTATGAAAGGGCTATATACAAAACAGATGACCAGATCAGTATTTTAAAGAAATTTAACCAAACATGAAATTTTGACGGTATATTAATATGAGAAATTCTCACATGAACAAGCACACCATAACTGCAAATATTATAAGAGCATACACCTCAAGCACGGGGAAACGTTCTACTGCCTCCACACAGCACTAGAGACAAACTCTAGAATCAATAGAAAATGAAAGGATATGGAGTAAATGTACATGGGACAAAATCGCACACAATACATAGAAAACATAGAAAATTATCAATGAACAGGGCTTTTATTCCTGTTCTTCATCTTGACAGTTGATGTAAGGTCTTCAACAATGAATAAATCATTCATACCCCACAACAAGGTCAAGACGGCCCCTAGCAAGCGGTACTATTGATAAAAATAAAGTAATTTTGAAATACATCGATCGCCGCTTAAATATGCCTTGAAGTTACACATGTCGGGGTCAATGAATTACATAATGTATAATTACGGGCGAGGTTTTTGAACATATATTTGTCATACATTGCCCAACAAAAGACCAATAATTTCGAAACAACAAATGATAGACAATACATATAAAACTAAACAACAAATGATAGACAGCACGGGGCACATCGAAATATGTGTAAGAAAACCTAGCAGTTTAAAATAGTATGAAAGGGCAATATACGAAACAGATGACCAGACCAGTATTTTGAAGAAATTGAACCAAACATGAAATTTTGACGGTGTATACATTATATCCATCACAGTACAATGTGTACAAGTAATGGACCAATGTATACATTATATCTATTACAGTACATTGTGTACAAGTAATGGATCAATGTATACATTATATCTATCACAGTACAATGTGTACAAGTAATGGACCAATGTATACATTATATCTATCACAGTACAATGTGTACAAGTAATGAACCAATGTATACATTATATCTATCACAGTACAATGTGTACAAGTAATGAACCAATGTATACATTATATCTATCATAGTACAATGTGTACAAGTAATGAACCAATGTATACATTATATCTATCACCTGTACCATATGGACCCTGACCATAAGGCTAAATAACTTATATGTTTAGGGTCATGGCATCCAGTAAACCTATACCATGTGGACCTTGTCAAGAAGGAAGAGTAAAGACTAAGCTGACATCTGGTGTTACACCTGTGAAGAAGGATTATGTTCAACATGTTCTAGTCACCATAAAAGATCCAATGGAACAAATGATCATAAGACTATTGATATCAATATTTATAAACCCTCCATTGGAGCTATCAATACAGAATGTGACATACATGGTCAACAGCTTAACTTGTATTGCCGCAATGATTTAATGCCTTGCTGTGATGAATGTATTCCTTCTAGCCATTTACAATGTACGGGAATAAAATTTTTTAGCTAGTGTTGTGGAGAAAACAAAGATTGAAGAAACAAAAGAATCTGTAGATAAAGATACCAACTCCATCTTACATCTCTTGGATAAAATGGTAAATAACAAATCAACAAACATCAAAACAGGAGAACAAAAATGTGAACACATAAAGAAATCAATTGTTAAAATAAGGAATCAAATGAATAAACATTTAGACCATCTGGAGAAGAAGTTATGCCAAGAAGTAGACATCATCTGGAATCAGGAAAAGTCAAACGCAACAGATTTAATAACTGAAATCAAAGAAAAAAAGAAAATGCTCAAAAAAGTTCATAACAATTTGCCAACAGTAACAACACAAAGTTCAAAACTCCAATCATTTCTTGGTGTACATCAGATTGAACAACAAGTACCTAAATGTCAAAGGTATGTCGAAGATCTGGAAAATGATGACAGGGCAAAAAAATTTGACGTCAAAATGAGGCAAAATAATGAAATAGAAAAGATACTAAGAAATTTAGGATCAATAGAATCCCTGGGAGAAGTAATGGTTGTTAAAACAAAATAGCCTTGAATAGAGAAACAATTGTGAGTAGGAAAGCACAAGTACAGTCAAGAGAACAATCCAACATAAACAACATGACAATGAATATTGAAACAAAATAGATATAAACATGAAGAAGTACAGCAGTGACATGATTTGTCTGATAGATGGAAGAGTTATAGTTGTGGAATGGTGTGATAAAATTAACCTACTTACTTCTGATGGCAAACTATAGCAACAATTACCTATACCTGATGGAGCCTACTGTATTACACAGATCAATCAGATCACTATAGCCATAACTTATCCTAAGACGGGACACATTCAGATCTGCAATATGGAGAATGAAACGGTTACCAAAGTTTTCACATTAGACATACCATGCTATGGTTTATCATTCTCCAATAATTCTCTGGCTGTAGGTTTGCGTGATGATCAAATCCGTATTATAGACTTGGAAGGAAATACACTGAATTCAATACAAGTTCAGAGTAAATCAGCGATGTTTAACCTTGTTTATAGTAATGGCAGAGTAATCTATAGTGACGAGTTAGGTAACGCAGTTTACTGTGTGGATGGATCAGGTAAACAGATCTGGCAATATACACAGGATTTAACAGGACCAAGAGGACTTTGTATAGATACTTATGGTAACATTATGGTAGCAGACGGTAGATCTGATAAAATAATAGAAATATCAAAAGATGGACAGAATAGTAAAGTACTGATTTGTGAAGAGGATGAACTGAAGTGTCCTTGGTGTATTTGTTTTAAGCAGAATGAGAATTCAGGTTTTATTTGTAATATCAATGCCACATACTTGGCAAAATTCATTTTATCTTCTGGATAAGTTTTCCTGATTTTTAATATTTCACATTATGATCAATTTGTTTTACATTAATGATTAGGAGTTAACACTCAACTAGTTGACTTAAAAGCAATAACTCGATGGAAATCATATCCTATATAGTGCAAAATTGATTTTGAAAATGACAAAAAAATTGAATGAAAAATTGAAAGTATCATAAGGAAATTGCTAACAAAGTGATTAATACATTATAAAGATTTTCATTATGAATGTATAACATTTTTGTTAAACAAAGATTATTCTAGGCATAAAAGTGGAAAGAAACATCATAGTTTGTTGTAGTACAAAAAAATGTAGAATGGAAGTAAAATTTCCACTTTCCAATTTTCGATTTACCAAAAATCACAGCACAATATAAGAACAAACTATCAAATCTTAAGCATGTTTGCTGCTCCCGTTTCCGAACCATTACATTACATTTCAATTCTAATAAAGATTTAAAACTAAAAGCAGGGAAAATTCCCGATGCTTAACAATGTATGATAAAATGTTATGAAGTAGAAAAAGTATATATTTTATTAGGATAAAAACAAAAATAAACAGAAATGTTAAAAGTAAGTTTCTGTGCATGTGTCAAACATATTTCGGATTAAGTGTAGCATCTATCCATGTGCACCACTGGGAGTTAAAAATGGGATTTAGTCTAACATCCACCAATGCTCACAACCGGGAGTTATTTTCAACATTTTCACAATCGTTTTTTTTTTATTATTGAATAAAACTTTTTTTTTCTCAATAAATACTGTTTTATTAGTCGATAATTGTAAACAATATTTTTTCAACGTAAAAGATAAGATATATCGATTGGAATGATGTAAACAATGAATACTTTCTGTTACTTTACATTGGTCCCTTTATTGATTATTAAATACGTAACTACCAACATTATCGTTTAATATTTAGCACAATTACTTAGATTACACTAGTTTTCATATCACTTATCAACAATCTTTCTTATCTAGAGCTACTGTATGTGGACAAGTTAAAATTATTATTATTATTTTTAATTTGTATTTTTAACTGAATTACTTTTTCTCTGCATGTTAAAATCTGACATCGATAACTGTAAGTTACTTAGTTTACAGATGTATTTTTCATTAAATGGTGAATATTTATTGGAGGTACTTATTTGACTAAGATCAATAATGTTTGGAAGGGATTAACGATAGATAAACTGGGATGCTGTTCTGCTTGAGTGGATTATCTTACTAAAGGCTTACACTTTAAATTTCAAAGGACATAACACAGTATGATTTCGTTAAGCAGGGGTGTGGCTTACTAGTTTGACGTAGCTGAACCATATCTTAAAACAACTTAAATGACCGCAAGGGAATCTGTTTGACTGGTATTAAAATGATTTGAAATGGATTAAAATAAACTGAAAAACAATTTTAATTTTTGTCAATCAAATTAAAATAATCAGTAATCTTTTTCAAATAGGATTACTGTGGGTTCATATATATTCGTTGGTTAAGGAATGTATGCAGACTTTAACAAAACCACGAAATCTAATATCCACGAAAATGCAAGTTTTTCTCAATCCACGAAAATTGGTACCCACGAAAATTCAGATAATGTAAAAATCTTTTTTGGATAGAGCTCGTGCGATTTTTTTCAATTATTGTTTTCGTCAAAAAGAAATTCAAAATTCGAATTCAAATTCAAATTCTTTATTTCCTAATCACAGGACCCTTTCTGGCATTACAAAATTTAACACGATCATTCACACTTTTATACATGTCTTCCTCGCTCCACTCACTCTGATTAAGTTTATTGGATACAGTACATTGCAGAAATGCACTACGAATTAACTGTGTTCTCGGGCTAGATATTCGATAAAATAATAGTGATATTACTTAAGATCTCAGGAAGACAAGTTCACACTTTGAACTGTAAGACAAATTTATACTCTGAACAGGAACCTTTCTAAGTATTCATGGAAACAATAACTATAATGAGGTCAATTCATGACAAAAATTAATTGATTGTTGCTAATGTGTTCCGGAAGGGTAAGCAGATCCTGCTCCATGTGGCATCCGCCGTGTTGCTGGTGTTAGTACAAACCCGGTAACAAGTCTAATTCAGTAGGTCACATTCGTAAAAAAAGGGAAGGGGATTGTAGTTACGACATAAGAAACATATTCGCTATCATCTGTGAAACGGATATTCCATAATGCTAAACCAACTCGTGATGGCGTCCGTAAATTTTACGAAGGGATGATATCAACTTCACCATTTGGAACTCTTGGTTTAATAGTTTCCTTGTGAGCAGCAACCCTGTATCAAGAAAATCATATTAGGAAATACAAGCCCGGGAATATTGTATCATTTGGAAGATATATACTGCGTATGCAGGCGCTGCTGGAATGTTGCTACATAGAAATTGAAAGTCCACAATTGGGAAGCTGAAATCATCTCTTTTGTCGTAAAGGTTTGTTTTCAACCGACCATCATTGTCAATTTCTAGATGTAAGTCAAGATATGAGGCAGACTTAACTGTATCTGTTGTATCCTGTATCTCAAGTTCGATGGGATAGATGCGTTGAACATAGTCACCAAATTTTGAATTATTTAGTGAGAGAACATCATCTATATATTAAGGTGCTGCTCAATAGCTATTTGTCACATATTTTTAGAATAATGCCTTCAATATATTATGACCCACCAAAAAAATTGCTACTTAAATGTTAAAAAAATTAAAATTTGTTGAAGGGTTTCAACTTTGTGAAAAAGGGTGTATGGATTTTACTTCAAATAAGAAAAATATAACACAAAAAAGCAAATTATTTTTTCAAGAAAATTGTGGAATAAAATTAAAAACAACAGTTTACAACTGAAGATCAGCAAAAACTGTAATGTGATCTTGCAAGCATCTGTTGAGAAACAGTGACACCAGAATTGATCCAGAAATGGTCAAGCAAGCCTCCTAATTGATGGGTCGCTGTATTGATCACCTGTTTGAATTGAATATGGTCCATGAATACTTGCAATCCTCTATAGGCAGCTGATGTTTCAAGCATGTTTATAATAAAATCACCTACTATTACAGTAGGTATATCTCTCTTAATGCTTGCAAGGATTTTTGTTAGTCATCTCATAAACTTCTCAAATGTGCAAGATGGAGGCCTGTAAACACCAATGTTGTTCATTTTAGCACTATTTCTTTTGTATTGAAGAACAATTGCATCACATACATCTGAAGATACTTGCATTTGTACAGGAACCATTGGTGTCTGCGAAAGCACTGACACCCACACAACTGTTTTCTGTTTTCTGTCCTAACACTATGATATTGGTATTGAAATTGTGAAACATTTATATATGTTTTGTTCCTTTTCCAAGTTTCCAAGATCATTATGTCCACACTACCCAGATAAGAATCTGAATTAATGTGGTTCTCTTTGTTTTGAACTGATCTTATATTGAACAGGAGAACGCGAGTTGGATCCTTCTCTAGCTGAACATAAAAAGTTTGAAATTTCATTTATGTACGTAAACGTCTCATTTTCTCTTTGGTGGATGCTGAAGCTTTGATTGCCTCAGGTTAAAAATCATTTAAATGAAGTCCAGAAAGTGAGGTCACTCGACTGCAAGCAACATACATCATTCCAGGTTATCGTATATTTGAACATGACATGACAACATTCTTCAAAGAGGTACCTTGTATTTTATGAATTGTACAAGCAACACAAAGCACAAGTGGCAGTTGTTTGCTTGTTATTTGTGGTGAAGTCTCACTCCTTCCAACATGTTCTTGAACTTCAATAGGGTAAATTGGTGTACCTTGTGGATAATTGTTAAGTGAAATTGTTGAGGCTTGTTGTGTCAACAATCCACAGGACGGATCATCAAATCTAACTATCACACATTTTGGCACAGATGGAGGCTTAACATTCTGGCTATATATTAAATCTAACAGTAAATCTGTTGCTCCATTTGCAAGCTGAAAAAAAGCAATTCAAAAATTAACTCAAGTAAGACTTTTGCAGGTTTTCCAATACAATGCTCTTTGCTGAAAATTTCATCATCTATAAAAAAAAAATCTTCAGTAGAAATGCTCTTGTTTCTATATTTGATGATAATCTGTAAGACAAATTATGAAATAAAAAGTATTAATAAAATGTAAAAATCATGACCTTTTAGCCAGCCCATTGTAGTAAATATATTTTTTCTCTTATATAATTGACATTAGTAATATCAATGATAGTTTTTATATATATAACAAGCCCAAAATATGTGGAATATGAATAGCTACACAAGCATTAAAAGGCTGTTACCAGTGCAACCTCTAGGAGGATCTACATTATACAAACGTAGCCTATGTAATGAATAATGCAGACAGGTCATGCATAATCAGATTTAATCCACTACCATAATTGCAAAAAAGTAACAACTTTAAAAAATACTACTAGTAACTGAAGCTAAAAATGGGTAAAATGTGAATATAAATAAAGCATGTAAGCTGTGAACATATCCTTTTTATCAGTACAATACAAGAGATTGGAAAAATATATGTTCTCCAACAAGTCTGCTTTGCATTATAAAGACATGCAGAGTAAGGCGGTGATAAAAGGTGATTTAAAAGAGTAAGAAAGCATAGAAAATGCAAGCAAGCAATGCAAAGAACCGTCAAGATAATAAGACAGGTACTTTTAGAAAACAGCATGACAGAAATATCATATTGAAATAAGTGCATGTATACTAGTATGAGAAAGTTGAAATATGGTACTTACTGTAATTTCATCGACATCCAATTTGATTATTGTATGATACTCCACATCCATTTTTTTTGGGGTATTATGACACATCTCCACACACTCTGGTGTTAGTTAATATACCTGTCAAGTATAAAGTATGAAAATATAACGGTTCTAAAGATATAGAGCGGACACGATCTTTACCAGAGGACATCGGGTTGTCTACTGAAACCAAATATTTTGACCTTTGACCTAGGAAGTTGTACATACATTATGACACACACTCTGGTGTTAGTTAATATACATTTCAAGTTTAAAATCATAATGGTTCTCAATATATAGAGCGGACACAATTTGTTAGGGAAAGACGGACCGACAGACAGACGGACGGACCTTTGACCTAGGAAGTTGTACATACATTATCACACACCCTCTTGTGTTGGTTAATATGCATGTCAAGCATAAACTTCGAAATCATAACGGTTCTCAAGATATAGAGCGGACATGATCTGTACCATAGGACATGAGGTTGTCAACTGAAACCAATGTTTTTGACCTTGAACTTTGACCTAGGAAGTTGTACAAACATTATGACACACCCTCTGGTGTTGGTTAATATACATGTCAAGTATAAAGTATGAAATTATGACGGTTCTTTAGATATAGAGTGGACACAGTTTGTAACGGACGGACGGACAGACTAATCACTATAAGGCGACCCGCCACTAGGCATAGCTCTAATCAATGGACGTTTGTCCGTTGTTAATTTACATGTTGTAATGTACCATTATATTATTAATTTATGTATTTCTCTGTCCTGAGTGTTCTTGCATTTATTTGTAGTGTATTCTTGTCACCTTGTGTTGTCATTTTAGCAGTATTTTCAACATTGTCATATAAGCGGGAGGTTTGGCTAGCCTTACAATCAGGTTTACCCCATCATAATGACTACTGAACAGCGGAATTTGATGCGACTGTCATACAACTGAGAGGTTTAGCTAGCTTTAAAACCAGGTTTAATTCACCATTTTCTACATAATAAAATACCTGTACCAAGTCAGGAATATGACAGTTGTTGTCCATTCGTTTGGTGTGTGTGAGCTTTTGATTTTGCCATTTGATTAGGGACTTTCCTTTTGAATTTTCCTCGGAGTTCAGTATTTTTGTGATTTTACTTTTTATTCTACTGTTGCCTTTATTTATACTTAATTCAGATGTACTGTAGGTACATCACTAGACACTAGTTTTCTCGTAAAATCAAGAGTTAGACAAGGTTGCGTAATGTCTTTTGAGTAATGCAATCAATCATAATCAGTAACAACACAGGCATCAAATGGACTCTCTTGACCTATATAGATTATCTGTACTATACAGGCGAGTTTGGCCTTAGTTACATCTACAGACTCACTTGCAAGCCAGAACCACCAAATTACAAAAGAACTCAAGTATGACTGGACTAAACATCAGCATCAAGAAATCAGAGGTTATGACTCATAACATCTCAGATCCTCCTGGTATAGATTTAAATGGGACATATCTGGAAATCTCTTCATCGTTCACTTACCTGAGCAGTAACAACTGAAGGAGGAGCAGACATTGACATCCAAGCCATGATAGGAAAAGCAAGAACAGCAGTTTTAAAGCTAACAACATCAGTATGAACACCAAACTGACTATGATAGCTGTGTACAAGCAGTGCTACTATATGGGTCAGAATGCTGGAGAATGACCAAAAAGGACATCAATAAGCTTCCCAGTTCTCACAATGGCTGCCTCAGAAAAATCTTAAGGAATTTTTTATTGTCTACACTACTAATTTTAAATGTTTATCCAGACATAAAATATTTCTGATCAAACTATTACTGTAAATTCAGAAATTATTGCGTGCATTTATTATTGTGAATTTTGCTGAATGGACTAAAATGCGAGATTAAATATTGCGATTTCAGGAAAATCTGCATACAGTTATATGTATCAGATATAAGAATGCGAGTTCTTATTATTGCGATACTCATTCAGTCGCATTATTCGCATTAATAAAAACCTCACAATAATTTCTGAATTTACAGTAACTCATAACAGATAAGATTAGTCATAAAATCAAATGTTCTTCAAATTTTCTCTTTTTTTCAGAATAAGATGTTCAGTATGTGTACTTTAATAAAACTATACAGTTTTGATCTGAAGTATCCCCTTTTTAAAAGTGATACAAAAATATGCACCTAATTCAGTAATATGACAAAATACACATGATATTAACTATTGGCCTTTTTGCTAAACATATGGATAATCTCTCTTTTGACAACACTTAAATAAGGCTACCTAAATAATTACATTTTCTGAAAGTTTCTCTTATGAGTTTAATAATCAAAGCATCGTCGATGTTGTGATCCAGTCATATTCATAGCTAGTCTGATATTCTTTCTGACCATACTTTTTTCAATATTTTTTCTCTTTTCATTTCCATAATCTTACTGTAAAATTTCTATGTTATTGCAAATATTTATATTGATATTTTAGACAACTGTCAGATTTGTTTAAAAATATTTGCAATTTAATGATTTTGACCAGAATGGAAAGGGAAATCGTCAAACAAGTAATATATTTTTTTATATGCCATTAATAATAATTGGTTTAATAATTTCCAGAAAGTTGCCTTGGAAATTCACTTTCTCAACAACTTAAATTGAAAAAAACATAGAAACTATTTTTTATCTAAATTGGTGATCTTGTTCATTAAGAAAAATACATTTCCAATTTCAAATTTAAATGTACAAATACCAAATGCTGAGATATTTCAATTGCTGTTAAATAGTAATAAATGGGATATAAATGGAGAACAAACAAATAACTTTTATTGCAGGAAATGCTCAGGTTAGAGTGATGCAATTTTGATTATTGTTTTAACCAAATTTCTGATAATAGTAACTAATTAATTAGAACTTGATTATTGACTTATGTAAGATGATAATGACACTGATTTTACAAGTGAAATAAAATTTGCTTGCTTTTTAATACATACTTTTTCATTTATTGTCTTTCTTTGAAAAAGAACACATCTGATTAATCATTCAGCCAGCTATATATATATATAGCTTACACACAAAATTAACACAATATTTTAATGTAGTGTAGATCAAAATAAATAATACATTTGTAGGTTTACTATTGAGGTCAAGAATTTGTGTATTCAGATAGGTGTGTAATAAATTGTGTCTTTTTAATTATGTAACAGGTCATGAGATACTAACTGTGGTGAATTAAGAATTGAGTTGATTCCAATTAATACTTACACCTTTGGGTGTAATTGTTTGAAAATTATGACAGTTGATAATCATACTGGTATAGTATCAATAAGGGAAGAATTGGAGTAATAGCATTTCAAAAAAGTGTGGGAATCAACTTACATATACATCTTGACCCCTCAAAAAATTATTCAATAACTTACACAAGCATAAGATACTAATAAAATACTTTCAAAATTCTTATCAATTGGTTAAATTGATGTATATTACTTTATCACATTAATTCATAAATAGTAAATTATAAATTTTGATTTAGAGAGGAACTATATGCTAGTGTATATCTAGAATAAAGCAGCTGTTCGACCAATCTTTTCTTAATTTAAGGGCAAATAACATGTCAAAAGTTGGCAGCTGATAATTAAAATGGTGTATGAAGTTTCTGCTATTCATAAAAACACGGGGCCTCGGTGGCCGAGTGGTCTAAGTAGTTACTACTGTAATCACTAGCCAGTCAACACTGAGGTTGTGAGTTCGAACCCCGCTCGTGCGGGTGCACTCGACTCCAATCTTAATTGACTAGGATTGTCAGTTTTCCTATCGAAGGTCGGTGGTTTTCTCCGGGCACTCCGGCTTCCTCCACCAATAAAAACTGGCCGCCACGAAATAGCCCAAAAGCGGTGCTTAAAAGTGGCGTTAAAACACCAAAAAATCAAATCAAATCAAATTCATAAAAACACATAATTAGTTTCATGATATGTCTTCAACTTAGTACTCTGCACCATCTCCAAAACCAGAGTGATCGCATAGATCCTGCATGGCTGAATCAAAAATGTGAATTGAAATGGTTTTAAATGATTTTTTATTTTGGTGAATTATTAGGACCAATGCAAATTAAATAAGACCCTAAATGTACACGTTTACTATAAATTAGGTGTGAACATGTATTAAAACAGATATAAAACTTTTATTAAAAATTATAAGCTTATTCAACTTTATACATTATTTTCCGATGAGGAACAAACCAAAATGGAAAAGTTTGTGACTGTTAAACTATCAAATGTAGTCAGAAATTCTGTTTTACTTCAATTGTTTACAATGATTACTTCTATATAAACAATCTCTGTATATTACAATGATTACTTCTATATAAACAATCTCTGTATATTACAATGTGTCCAATACAAATTATAAAATAATGATACAAAATGATCTCAAATATGAAAATATGAGAACTTACAAATATTCCAGGTGAGCAGATTGTAAATATGAGAAGTTCACACATATATCAGGTGAGGAGATTGCTTTATCACATCTTTAATCTGTATGACGTCACGTCATTGATGTCATGCCGTCACTGTTGCAAAGGCTTTATCAAACCCCTAATCCGCTGTATGATGTCATGTCACATAAAAAACATCTTTGTGAAGTCAGGAACATATATATTTAGATATACTGTTCCCAGGTTAGGTATACTTTGGATTCATGTATGTTCGTGGGTACCAATTTTGGAGGATTGAGGAAACCTTACATTTTTGTGGATATTTAATTTTGTGGTTTTGCCAAAGTCTGCATACGAGGCTATATTAATTTGTAATAAGTTGAAAATTTAAATTCGTGGTTCATCAGTTCCAATGAAATCAACGAAAATTAGGATCCAACGAATAAAAATGAATCCACAGTATGATAAAGTGTATATGGCTTTTTCAATATCTCACATTGTATCAACCCTCATTCAATATAATCCCTCAAGCAGAGCTCTTGTGATTATATTGGTGTCTTGGGTTGATACGGATGTGAAATTGAAAAATCCTTATGACATTTTTTTCTATCATCAGACAGCTTAGAGCTGATTATCTACTACTAACACCAGAATCAATCAGGAAACTTCAACATTTGAAAAAGCATCAATATCACAAGTTTTATCTATAAATAAATTATTTTCTATTCTATATCATTATAATTATCTACAATTTGCTCTTTAATCATGTCAAAATTTCAATCTTGATAGCAAAACCTACTTATATTATTATAATTATTGTACAATTATGCAATGATGTGTACACTATTTACATCATATCTGAGTTTGTACAAGTATTAGAACTGTGTGTACACTATATACATCACATCACAACTTGTACACGTCATGGCACAATGTGTACACTATATACATCAAAGTACAATTTGTACATGTAATGAAATAATGAGTACAGAATATACATAACATCACAATTTGTACAAGTAATGGCACAATGTGTACACTATATACATCACAGTACAACTTGTACAAGTAATTGGACAATGAGCACACTATAAACATCACAGTACAATTTGTACAAGTAATCTTACACTGTGTACACTCAAAGACAGTCTCTTCTTATATAAAGGTAAACACAGATGTGCTGGTGGTATGGGTAACCATTTTGGAATGTTAAATATATCAATTGGGTACTTTTTCACATGTTATATCTCAATGGGTAGATATTTATATGTCAATGGGTCATACATGTTCATCTTCAGTTAAGATATCTGCCAAACTGTGTTCTGATCTTCTTGTCTAATAATATAAGTGATCCCAAGGTGTTAATGTCTAAATAAGATGTCATGATATATTGACATAAATATTGACACATTCCCCATTTCCATTCATAATTTTATGATAGCTTGTATATATATATAACTGGGTTGTGATTTTCCTGTGAAACCACAACCAGAAGACTGTACCCAAATGTGTATGTTGATAACCCCCCTTCCACCCTTGTGTACACTATAAAACATCACAGTACAACGTGAACAAGTAATGGACCAATGTACATTATATCTATCACAGTACAATGTGTACAACTTAAAGTATATAAATATGAATAAAATACAATGTTTTCATTTTAAAAGCCTATCATTAAAGCAGGTATCAAGATCCAAATTCGGTGGTATCAGATGTAATTGGTTTGAACTCGTACGCTCCTCTCCCATCCATCTGTAGGTAAAACTGAAATGAAAAAAACAAAAGCAATTAGGACACAGAAATTTTAAATGTCTCTGGTACAATGTTAAACCAAATGGTTTATTCTGTTTTGAATTTTCCTCGCATTCAGTATTTTTGTGATTTCACTTTTTTTTATCCACAAAACTGATTATCTGTACATGAGGTTCATTATAGTTTAAAGGAATTCCAGTTTATGTGTATTGAACTTCAGGAAGAAATTTTCAAATTAAATTTTATTGACCAATATCACATTGAATCATAGTTAAATCAATGACTAGAAAACTAATAGGTTTTTTCCTGAAAATTTGCATATTAGCATTCTTGGAACAAAGCAAAAAGCAATGCCACATTACAATGAGAGTTGTTTAACTATTAACAATCAAGTGATCCAATCTTCCACATGCGAAAGTCTCTTAGGCATTAAAATTGACCCTTCCCTCACATGGACAAACCAAATTGATGTGATCTGCTCAAAAATTTCATCTAGGCTATATCTACTATTAAAGATTAAGAAATTTCTAAATCTAGACTGCAGAAAATTATTCTATAATGGTTATATCTTGCCACTAATTGATTATTGTTGTATAGTGTGGAGTAGTTGTAGCAGTGAGGGTTTAAAAAGGATATTAAAATTACAAAAGAGAGCTGCTAGATTAATACTAGAAACAGTCCCTTTTGCTCCTTCCGAGCCCTTATTCAAACACTTAAACTGTATGACAGTTGAACAGAGAATAAAATATCACAAGTTTGTGATGACATTTAAGTGCTTAAAAAATGACGCACCATCATATCTTACTAACGAGTTTCATTATGTTTCAGACAGAAATCCATACCCCTTGAGAAATGCTATTCAAGGAAACCTCATACTCCCTAAACCAAAAACAGAATTGTTCAAAAAATCTTTTATGTATTCTGGACCATTCTTGTGGAATAATCTGCCAATACCGTTAAGAAATATTACAAATGTTAATTCTTTCAAATACAGAATAACAGATCATTTATTGAAATCAACCTAGCTGTATAAAAAATATTGAAAACTGATTATGTCATCACGTTTATTTTTTCATAACATTTTATCAAGTTGCATTGAACATTATTATCATACTTGTCTTTTTATACTAATGTATGCAATGTATATGTTTGCATTTTGTTTGTTTGTTTGTTTTGTTTTTGTTTTTGTTTTTGTTTTTTTGTTTTTTTTTTATGATGAGGGCCTCAGGGAAGATGAGTTATATAGCTAACTGTGTAACCCTCTTAAAATAAAGTATTGTTGTTGTTGTTGTTGTTGTTTCATGATGTCACAAATATCAGACATTTTTATCTACCACAAATATTCCATGAAAGTTGGTAAATTTCCATTTACTTTTTGGACTCCCTACACAATGGTCCAGTTTCATCTAGTTATCAAACTCACACAAAGATGAGCAGAATTTTGAGTTCATTTGATTAACTGATTTGCATCCCATATTACTCTTTAACACTATGAAGTAATATTGGTTTGGGTTATTGATCATGGTTAAATAGGAATTAGAATAATATTAAAGAAGTGATGGTTACAGTAAAACCATTATCAACAATGTCACAGTTATTTAGTAATAAACAAACCTCATGATGTTTCCATAATGACTTTCTGTGTGATACTGTAAACAATGTTATTCCAACCTATAAATATAATACACATATTATTATGGTAACAGGTATCACACATGTTAACGTGTTAAATTTCAATACCAAGTAACATCAGAGTACCATGAATTCATCATTATTCATTGAATAACTATTTTAGATTAAAAGGGTAATCAATTTAAATGTTTAGCTAATTACAAATTTTCTATCAGCATGATAAGCTTGTATGTCAGTTTTGGAAATACCACAAGTCCAATTTGTCCTCACTCCATGTTAATTGGTAACTACTTCTTATCTCCCTTTGTACAATGAAGTGCATTATTAATGTAAATAAAACAGTCTTCCTCATGGTTGATGGTTAAAATGTATCTGTTTCTGGAGTCTTATAAAAATAGCTTATTCAATTTAAAAGAATTTTCTTAGAAATAAAAAAAAACATTTGTAGGCATTTAATGAGAAAACTACAAAAGAATATCAAAGTAATCTGTCCACTTTTTCAAATGCTATCTTTAATAAAATAAATGATGTTGACAGTTTAATTATTCTTCTACTTATTGGTTTGAATGTCTCTTTAATATCTCTCTTTTAGATCACTGATTGTGTTATTGTCTGTTAAAATCCTACTGGGATCTTTGACTATGCTTGTGTACTGAAAATTATTAATTTAACTGACTTTATAATACATATTGCAGGTTCAAACTGAAATCTAACAAATGTCAATGTAAATGCATTGCATCAGGTAGAATTGAAGACCTCAATCTCTAAAATAAATTACTAACCTCTCTGCAATACTGATAAATAAAACCTTCTACATCCACACTGACTGCACTAGTACATTCATCTAGGATAGCAAACTGTGGCTTATGGTAAAGTAATCTGGCCATCTACAACAAGAAAGATACTTTTTCAGCATTGTGAACAAATACAATACACTACGATTTATATTCTATAATTAAAAGTGATAATTTACACAAATTATCAAAACTCCAACTCATGAAAGCCTTCTAAATATGTTCAATAATTTTATAATAAAACTAGATGTACCGGAATGACATGAATGGCCCTGCTTTCAGAACAAGCTCCAAACCACTGTTAGGTGGAGCAGAACCAAACAAACATGAACTTGATTTCTAGCTCATCATAGTAGACTCACATACTAAAAATCAGCTAAACATGTGAAGGCGTTTAGAAGGAAAGTCTGTATAACTGTTTGTTCTGGAATGACAGATAAAGGTAAAATAATATGCCGGTGGGATGAATGAATATTTTTGTTAGCAAAGTTCTGGGTCATTCTTCATTAATACTTATTTGTTAATTATCATTATATAAAAATAAACACAATGAATAATAAATCCCCAACATCTGTACTTACTGCAACTCTTTGTTTCTCTCCACCACTCAACACATCCATCCAATCCTGTAAATACATCAACTCATTGAAAACCTTATATATGTGGAAAAAGTTCTTAAACTCATTAAAAAACTTTAAATGTGGAATGAGTACTCAAACTCATAAAAAAAACTTTAAATGTGGAACAAGTACTCAAACTCATAAAAAACTTTATATGTTGAACAAGTACTCAAACTCATTAAAAACTTTAAATGTGGAATGAGTATTCAAACTAGTTAAAAAATTCTAAACCATATAGATAAGAAAGCTGTGTTACAGACAAATAGTTGCACAAGAAAGTTTTATTTGAAATGCAAAACATTTCACAACATTGTGCATTTTTTTAATAAGAAATTCATGATAGAAAATCCCCTCATGCACTTGAAACAATGAAAAGCAAAAGAACAACACTTATTAATAAATCTGTCAAAACTTACTTGAACAGAATCCCAGCCCCTTCTCTTTTCAGTCAAAACTTACTTGAACAGAATCCCAGCCCCTTCTCTTTCCAGTCAAAACTTACTTGAACAGAATCCCAGCCCCTTCTCCTTCCAGTCAAAACTTACTTGAACAGAATCCCAGCCCCCTTCTCTTTCCAGGATGTATTCCAGCTGTACCTATAATGTAAAAATTTAAAATTAATTACAAAAAGCCTTCTACATATAAATAATAATTAATCATTCATCAATCTTTATATTCTGAAAGAAATATAAGACTTTGTACACAAATCCACAATTCCATCTATAACACTTTCCAAGGCATGACTTCCACTAATAATTTAAGAAGCAATTCTCTATCACGGAAATCAATATTGTATCAAAGTAAGAGATATACAGTCAATACACATTCATTGCTGTTTATTTTTTGAAAATTGAAATCATCTCTTTTGTCATAGAGTTAAGTTCTCAACAAAATCTTAATGTCATTTTTTTGCTATTTATAAAGATGTAAGTCAAGATATTAAGCTGTCATAAAACTATACCTGTAGTATCCAGCTGTATTTCTTATTCAAAAGAATATTTATAGAGAATTCAACTATAAGAAATATTTAAGGCCTGACCAAACAACACATTAATTCACAAATGTTTAAGGCCTGACTGAACAACACATTAATTCACAAAAGTTTAAGGCCTAACCGAACAACACATTAATTCACAAAAGTTTAAGGCCTAACCGAACAACACATTAATTCACAAAAGTTTAAGGCCTAACCGAGCAACACATTAATTTCACAAATGTTTAAGGCAAACAGAACAACATATTAATTCACAATTATTGTTCACAGGTTTTAAGTTATCAGTGTTGTTTGGTCACATGTTGAATAACAACATCAACAAATCTTGACAACTCCTTTGTAGCTCACCTGGCCCGAAGGGCCAAGTGAGCTTTTCTCATCACTTGGCGTCCGTCGTCCGTCGTCGTCCGTCGTCGTTAACTTTTACAAAAATCTTCTCCTCTTAAACTACTGGGCCAAATTTAACCAAACTTGGCCACAATCATCATTAGGTTATCTAGTTTAAAAATTGTGTCCGGTGACCTGCTAAACCAACCAAGATGGCCACCATGGCTAAAAATAGAACATAGGGGTAAAATGTATATTTTGGCTTATAACTCTGAAACCAAAGCATTTAGAGCAAATCTGACATGGGGGTAAAATTGTTGATCAAGTCAAGATCTATCTGCCCTGAAATTTTCAGATGAATCGGACAATGGGTTGTTGGGTTGCTGCCCCTGAATTAGTAATTTTAAGGATTTTTTCCGTTTTCGGTTATAATCTTGAAAATTATTATAGATAGAGATAAACTGTAAACAGCAATAATGTTCAGCAAAGTAAGATCTACAAATAAGTCAACATGATCAAAATGGTCAGTTGACCCCTTAAGGAGTTATTGCCCTTTAAAGTAATTTTTACCAATTTTTGTCAATTTTGTAATCTTTACAAAATCTTCTCCTCTGAAACTACTGGACCAAATTCAACCAAACTTAGCCACAATCATTATTAGGGTATTTAGTTTATAAAATGTGTGCAGTGACCCAGCCAACCAACCAAGATGGCTGCCATGGCTAAAAATAGAACATAGGGGTAAAATGTAGATTTTGGCTTGTAACTCTGAAACCAAAGCATTTAAAGCAAATCTTACAGGGATTAACTTGTTTATCAAGTAAATATCTATCTGCCCTCAAATTTTCAGATGAATTGGACAACTGGTTGTTGGGTTGCTGCCCTGAATTGGTAATTTTAAGGAAATTTTCCGCTTTTGGTTATTATCTTGAAAATTATTACAGATAGAGATAAACTGTAAACAGCAATAATGTTCAGCAAAGTAAGATCTTCAAATAAGTCAACATGACCAAAATGGTCAGTTAACCTCTTAAGGAGTTATTGCCCTTTATAGTCAATTTTTAACAATTTTCATTTATTTGGTAAATTTTGGTAAGTTTTTACAAAATGTTTTCCTTTTGTAATCTTCTTTTCTGAAACTGCAGTAGTAAATCAATATAGAAAACAATCTACTAATGAACTGGCAATAAAAATAATTGATAATTCTATAACATGAAAAAATAAAATGCTCCGCAGGGCGCAGCTTGATACGACCGCAGAGGTCGAACCCTGAACAGTTGGGGCAAGTATGGACACAACATTCAAGCTTAATACAGCTCTGAATTTGGATTGTGATTAAATATTTGACACAGCATAGGTTTCTGACACAGAATGAATGTGGTCTAAGAACTTAAAAATTTTTAAATTGGACATTCACCTATTATGGTCCAATATCCAAAATCTAAATACATGGTTAGATTCAGCATATCAAAGAACCCCAAGAGTTCAATTTTGATGAAATCAAACAAAGTTTAATTTTGGACCCTTTTGACCTCAATGTGGACAAAGTTGATAACGGGCCCAAAATCAAAAATCTAAATACATGGTTAGATTCAGCATATCAAAGAACCCACATATATCAATTTTGTTGAAATCAAACAAAGTTTAATTTTGGACCCCGATTTGGACCAACTTGAAAACTGGGCCCATAATCAAAAATCTAAATACATGTTTAGATTCAGCATATCAAAGAACCCTAAGAATTCAATTTTGTTAAAATCAAACTAAGTTTAATTTTGGACCCTTTGGACCTTAATGTAGACCAATTTGAAAACAGGACCAAAAATTAAGAATCTAAATACACGGTTAGATTCGGCATATCAAAGAACCCCAATAATTCAATTTTGATGAAATCAAACAAAGTTTAATTTTGGACCCTTTGGACCTCAATGTGGACCAATTTAAAACGGGGCCCAAAATCCAAAAACTTAATACACGGTTAGATTCAGCATATTAAAGAACCCCAAGAGTTCAAGAATAAAACCCCATTGAAATTGGTCAAGAAATAAGCAATTTATACAAAGTATCTTCTTTTGCACAATACTTTGCAATTGAATATTTCTTGCAATTGCGAAATACTGTGCAATTGAATATTTCTTGCTATTGCGCAATACTGTACAATTGACAATTTCTTGCTATTGCGCAATATTGTGCTATTGGATATTTCTTGCTATTGCGCAATACTGTGCAATTGAAAATTTCTTGCTATAGCACAATACTTATTATATAATAATTTACACAACCTGTTTGGTGTGTATCTCCTGCCATATCATTATTATTTGCTTTTAAATATAAATCAGAAATAACCAACTTAAAATGGAAAATTTTAAAGAAAAAAAAAGGAAAAAAAGGAAAAAAAAATCCCCCAAATTTTTGAACCCCTTATGATTCATCACCCCAAACTCAATGCCAGCCTTCCTTTGAGGTATGGTACCTTGCAGTACAATTTCAGAGAGATCCATACACTTGAACACAAGTTATTGTCTGGAAACTAGAAAATGCTTATTTTGGCCCTTTTGGCCCCTAATTCCTAAACGTTTCAGGCAATTACCCCCAAACTCAATTCCAGCTTTCCCTTTGTGATATGGAACCTTGTAGTACAATTTCAGAAAGATCCATAGACTTACACACAAGTTATTGTCATGAAACTAGAAAAATGTTTGTTTTTTGCCCCTTTTTTGGCCCCTAATTCCTGAAATTTTGAGGCAATTACCCCCAAAAATCAATCCCAGCATTCCCTTTGTGATATGGAACCTTGTGGTACAATGTCAGAGAGATCCATACACTAACACACAAGTTATGTCTGGAAGTTACAAAAATGCTTATTTTGGCCCTTTTGGCCCCTAATTCCTTAACTGTTGGTACCATAACCCCAAAATCAATCCCAACCTCCTTTGTGATATTGAACCTTATGGTAAAATTTCATAGAGATCCATTCACTTAAACTAAAGTTAGAGTGCGAAAACCAATGCGTCTTTGGACGACGACGACGACGCCAACGTCATACCAATATCGACCACAAAAATTTTTTGCGGTCGTATAAAACCACATTAATACCTGATGATGGTGTTTCTTTCTTTACATTGAAAATGATGTCACAACTATAATCCCGAACAATTTTGAATGTCAGATATGTTTCAGTACTTTGGCTTCATTTTCTACAGATTCAAGTGCAAATGATGCTTGAATTCCTACACTAAATTATACAGACTTCATCCCTTTCACAGGTAATGCCTGCCTCATATTATATTTAAAACTTTAATAGAATATCAGAAATTTTGAGAGAAAATTAATCAACCATGCAAGATCTAAAACTTAATTAATATTGTTCAAATTATCAATTAACTATTAAAAAAAATTCTCATTAAAAAATATAGTTCTTCATTTTATATTTTATCAGAAGTTTAGGAAAAAATTGAATTTAATTGTGTCCCTTGTGTTCTCATTTCCTGGGATAAATCCAATACAAATTAAAGTATTGGTATTGAATTAATATTTAAGAAATATTTCAAACCTTACCATTTTCTTCACAAGAATGAAGACCATATTTTCAGTGTCATGAGTATCAGTCATCATATTTGTTGTACTTTGTTGTTTAAAAGTTAAATACAAAAAAAGATCAACAAAGCAATTCAAAAACCACTTGAATTTTGCAACAACAAATGAGAGTTTTTAACGACCTCAGCTGGCTAAACAACCCTTGCACAATTAACTGATTTTTGAAGAAATCATTAATAGGAAAGATTGCCCTTAAATGATAATTTTTTATTACCTTTTTGTTTTTTTTTTTGGGGGTGTTGCACAACAACAAAACTTCACAACAGACTTTCTCATCACTTCACATTTCTTGTTAGATAAATTTTACAAAAATTCTCCCCTGAAACAACTGTCAAATTAAACCAAACTTGGTTTAAATCACCACTAGGATATCCAGGGACCACTATGTATGATGACCCTGCCTGCCAACATGGCACACATGGCTGAAATAAAACATAGGTTTCAAATGCACTTTTTAGTCTTATATCTCTGAAACTAAACGACAGTACAACAGTTGCATTTATCATGCATCTATTGTAAATAAAAATATCAGGTGAGCGACACAGGGTCCTTGGAGCCTCTAGTTTGAATGACATTAGATCTATTTTGCATGCAAAATTATCGATTCTATTTAAGTGGGAATTGTAGTATTTCATTGTAACCAATGTAAAAGAATGTCTCCCATCTTAATAACCAGCATTATTCAGAGAGAGAATTTTTTTTTTCAATTAAAGAATACCTTTTTAAGAATATCTTCTAACTGAACATCTCTAATTCCTTTCTTTAATTGGTTGTCTCTGCTATCAGGATATATTACTTGATCTCTCAATGTACCCACAGTCATATACGGTCTCTGTAGAAAGAACAAACTGTTCAGGTAATATATATATAAGAAAAAAGCAACTGAAATTCAAAACTTCAACATGATGCTATTAATAAATTTACAATGAAATTTATACATACCAATCATATATTTAACATGTCTGCTATGCAAGAGTTTTTAAGTCAATGATCCATGACAGGTGTTGGACCCATACAATATCCATGGAAATGAGATGTGCCATTACTAAAACAACTTATGGAGACTGGTTTTCTTAACTTAATCTATCATGTGGAGCAGGATCTGCTTACCTTTCCATAGCACCTGAGATCACCCCAGATTTTGGTGGGGTTCGTGTTGCTTAGTCTTTAGTTTTCTGTGTTGTGTCTTGTGTACTATTATTTGTCTGTTTGTCTTTTTCTTTTTTAGCTATGGCGTTGTCAGTTTATTTTCGATCTATGAGTTTGACTGTCTCTTTGGTATCTTTTGCCCCTCTTCTACCATTGATACTGTTGCATTTTTCTTTATTTCTAATTAAAGCATTACATTAGTTTCTGAATTTTCAGTAACCATGATTGAGGGAGCAAGGATATACAGTATCCATGCAAATGAGATGTTCAAATACTATTACAACTGTATATCATGGACTTTGCCATTGTTCCCCTTTCGCTGACCTTAATCATAAAAGAGGGACGAAAGATACCAGAGGGATAGTCAAACTCATAGATCGAAAACAAACCGACAACGCCATGGCCAAAAATAAAAAGACAAACAGACAAATAATAGTACAGATGACACAACATAGAAAACTAAAGACTAAGCAACACTAACCCCACCAAAAACTTGGGGTGATCTCAGGTGCATAAACTTGCATGAAACAACTAAGCAAAAGTTTTAAAATCAATTAACCATGACTATCTAGGCAGGCCCATATAATATCACTGGAAATAAGATGTGCTAATACATTTAGGAGCAATAACTCATATAATGATTTTCTTTATAAAATGGACATGTTGATTTGCAGGCGAGATCACAGGAAATTCTTTAGTAAAGTTAACGGATGACAAAACAGGCTGTGGATAGACAATGGAGGTTAAAGATGAACAACTGACACCAAATGAATGGTAAAAAATAAACAAAGTTGCCAAAGTTTACCTAGTACGAGAACAAAAAAATAAACTGACTTACCTGAGGAACATAAAATAAATTGACTTACCTGAGGAACATAAAATAACTTCCCTTTTTCTGGCTTTGTCATTGTACCACCAAATAATGGCCATAACTACAATAGAAATATTGTGAGAGTGAAGATAATAAATTGGTTTTTAATGTCTTAGTGGCAAATAAAACATATATGTATATCAATACTAGAAAATGTTATTGATATGAATATAACCCCTGCATTTAACAAGACCAACACACAGAGACAGATATCAGATTGTTAAAATGCTTGTTCACAAGGTATCAGTTTTTACATAAGACATATCATCCTACCAAGACAGGACACATTGTTTTGACTCAGAGCTGACCCTAGTCTAAATAATTATGAAAGCCTTTTCAAATTTGCTGTGATGTTGTCGGCAGTCGTCACATCAAAAAAATTGAAATGGCCTTTTACCACATCATAATTATTTGGACTTTAAGCTGAATTTCGAGTCTTTGCTCTCTCTGTTAAATGTTGCATCTGCATTGTGAACAAGTTTAAATACCAATTTTTAAGTTTTTAGTTTGACTTAACATGGAATAAAACCCGTCATCCCCACCACTGAAGGCAAAAATCTAAACACAAGACAAGTATGTTGGTGAGGATAAATAACATGAACTGTACCAACTTAAGTGAGCTGCATTTCTGCATTTCTGATTCTATATTGATGAATTTCATGTAGCTGCAATTGTTTACAAAATAGCAATGATTTGAAGTAGTCCTATTATAAACTTGAAAATCAATTACCCTACAATAAGAGGATACATGTGACATCAAACTGTGACAATTGTACCACATTAAATGTCTATAAATATTATACAGCAAAATTGACATAGATTTTCTAAAGTAAAAAATTTAAATCCCTGCTTTATAAAATGTCTGGTAACATGATTATTGACCTATGTCATATAAACTTGGTCAGGTATGGTATTTTAAAAATATCTATTGATTACCTTGATCAGGATTCAACATGTTCTAATTAACTTCCCAGTCCGCTGATTTTTATGTGAAACATTTTAATTGCCTGCACACAATGGAAGTTATATTCAAATAAGGTGATTTAATATACAGAACAGATTTTTTTGTAAACAGGTAAGACGATCTTATATTAAGATATTTCACATATACATGGAAAAATACCAAACAATTTCTTAAGAAATTTGTATCATACAAATTGCCCTTTCAACTTCAATAACCTCTAAAGGATGTAACTTGAAAATTACAGATCCATTTCTAATTTACCGATAGGGATGATCAAGTTTTTTTATAAAATTCAAATTAAAACTTGTTTCATAGTTGAGTGTAAACAAAATGAGAAACACGAAATCATCTTGTTGTAAAAGATTTTGGCCAAAAAGTCAAGCAAAGATTTTGAAATAAAATTAAACAATTGTTTGCCTATCTGTGTCCAAATCATGAACAATGCTGTCTTGTTTTTGTATTTTGAATGAGATTATAGTATAGCAATAATTCTACAATTTAGAAACCATTTTTCACCTAAAGAGCAGAAAGATTTCAAGTTGACAACGATCGTTTGATAAACAAAAAGACATCTGAGGGCCTTCTGTATAGCATTTCCTATAGATTGAACCTGTAAGACCACCTGTCATATGAAACCTCTTTTTGGTCCCCCTTAAGTAGTCTCTTAAAAAAGTTTCACTGTAAATAGAAACACCGATATTGATACTTTTTTTATAAAGGAACACAAACCAAGAACAGCAATTTTCTGTTTTTAAACGGCACAACCCTAGAATGGTTAAAGTGAAGCCACTAAAATTCAAACTTCATCTGTGTTATATGGTAATAAGCATTGTGTATTAGTTTTATAACATTTGGTAGAGGCAAACTAAAGTTAGAGAACAGAAACCAACTTTTGGGACGTATGTACGTTCTTACATACAGACGAACAAAGGTAAAACTTAATGCCCTTTCCGCTACTGCAGGGGACATACAAATTAATTAAAATATGTTTTTCAATATCAGGGCTCGAATTTAAGCTTTTTGTGTACTGGCCAGCCAGACCAGTGGACTGAAAATGTACTGGTCGGGCTCCAAATCTACTGGTCCTGCAAAATGACATTCATTTGACAAACACTAAAATGACTAATATAAATGATAGATTTTCACTTTTATTTTCCTCGGGTGCTTTCCTCTCTTTTATTCCAGTAGATTTTTTATTGAAAACCATTATATCAAACCATAGTCAAAATAACTTTATTACTTGCTGATTTAACTAGAAACTGCCTTGGCATGATAAGGGAGCCGAATTGACCAAGTGACAATTTAACAGGGTGCAATTATGACTAGAATTAAAAATTCCCAATACAATCTTATATTTGACAAGATGGTCCAGTCCAACCAAATATTGACCTACCCATAAATTGTGCTAACTTATATCATGTATATGTTTTGGGTCATGGCATCCATTAAACCTTTACCTTGTGGACCTGCCCATAATTTGTACTAACTTATATCATGTATATGTTAAGGGTTATGGCATCCATTAAACCTATACCATGTGGACCTACCCATAAGGCAAAATAACTTATATCTTGTATATGTTTAGGGTCATGGCATCCATTAAACCTTTACCTTGTGGACCTGCCCATAATTTGTACTAACTTATATCATGTATATGTTAAGGGTTATGGCATCCAGTAATCCTATACCATGTGGACCTACCCATAAGGCTAAATAAATTATATCTTGCATATGTTTAGGGTCAGGGCATCCAGTAATCCTATACCTTGTGGACCTACCCATAAGGCTAAATAACTTATATCTTGTTTATGTTTAGGGTCATGGCATCCATTAAATCTTTACCATGTAGACCTACCCATAAGGCAAAATAACTTATATCTTGTATATGTTTAGGGTCTTAGCATCCCGTAATCCTATACCATGTGGACTTACCCATAAGGCTAAATAACTTAGATCTTGTATATGTTTAGGGTCATGACATCAAGTAAATCTTTACCTTGTGGACCTGCCCATAATTTGTACTAACTTATATCGTGTATATGTTAAGGGTCATGGCATCCAGTAATCCTTTACCATGTGGACCTACCCATCAGGCTAAATAACTTATATCTTGTATATGTTTAGGGACAGGGCATCCAGTAATCCTTTACCATGTGGACCTACCCATAAGGCTAAATAACTTACATCTTGTATATGTTTAGGGTCATGACATCCAGTAAATCTTTACCTTGTGGATCTGCCCATAACTTGTACTAACTTTTATCTTGTATATGTTTAGGGTCATGGCATCCAGTAATCCTATACCTCGTAGACCTACTCATAAGGCTAAATAATTTATATCTTGTATATGTTGAGGGTCATGGCATCCATTAAACCTTTACCTTGTGGACCTGCCCATAAGTTGTACTAATTTATATCGTGTATATGTTTAGGGTCAGGGCATCCAGTAATCCTATACCATGTGGACCTACCCATAAGGCTAAATAATTTATATCTTATATATGTTTAGGGTCATGACATCCATTAAATCTTTACCTTGTGGATCTGCCCATAACTTGTACTAACTTTTATCTTGTATATGTTTAGGGTCATGGCATCCAGTAATCCTATACCTCGTGGACCTACTCATAAGGCTAAATAATTTATATCTTGTATATGTTGAGGGTCATGGCATCCATTAAACCTTTACCTTGTGGACCTACCCATAAGTTGTACTAACTCATATCGTGTATATGTTTAGGGTCAGGGCATCCAGTAATCCTATACCATGTGGACATACCCTTAAGGCTAAATAACTTATATCTTGTATGTTTAGGGTCAGGGCATCCAGTAATCCTATATCATGTGGACCTACCCATAAGTTGTACTAATCTTTCGTCCCTCTTTTATATCATGTATATGTTTAGGGTCAAGACATCCAGTAATCCTATACCATGTGGACCTACCCATAAGGATTACTAACTTATATCTTGTATATGTTTAGGGTCATGGCATCTAATAAACCTTTACTTTGTGGACCTACCCATAAGTTGTACTAACTTATATCGTGTATATGTTTAGGGTCATGGCATCCAGTAATCCTATAGCTTGTGGACCTGCCCATAAGTTGTGCTAACTTATATCATATATATGTTTTGGGTCATGGTATCCATTAAACCTTTACCTTGTGGACCTGCCCATAACTTGTACTAACTTTTATCTTGTATATGTTTAGGGTCATGGCATCCAGTAATCCTATACCTCGTGGACCTACTCATAAGGCTAAATAATTTATATCTTGTATATGTTGAGGGTCATGGCATCCATTAAACCTTTACCTTGTGGACCTACCCATAAGTTGTACTAACTCATATCGTGTATATGTTTAGGGTCAGGGAATCCAGTAATCCTATACCATGTGGACATACCCTTAAGGCTAAATAACTTATATCTTGTATGTTTAGGGTCAGGGCATCCAGTAATCCTATATCATGTGGACCTACCCATAAGTTGTACTAATCTTTCGTCCCTCTTTTATATCATGTATATGTTTAGGGTCAAGGCATCCAGTAATCCTATACCATGTGGACCTACCCATAAGGCTTACTAACTTATATCTTGTATATGTTTAGGGTCATGGCATCTAATAAACCTTTACTTTGTGGACCTACCCATAAGTTGTACTAACTTATATCGTGTATATGTTTAGGGTCATGGCATCCAGTAATCCTATAGCTTGTGGACCTGCCCATAAGTTGTGCTAACTTATATCATGTATATGTTTTGGGTAATGGTATCCATTAAACCTTTACCTTGTGGACCTGCCCATAATTTGTACTAACTTATATCATGTATATGTTTAGGGTCATAGCATCCAGTAATCCTATACCATGAGAACCTACCATAAGGCTAAATAACTTATATCATGTATATGTTTAGGGTCATGGCATCCATTAAACCTATACCTTGTGGACCTACCCATAAGCCTATATAACTTATATCTTGTATATGTTTAGGATCATAGCATCCAGTAATCCTATACCATGAGAACCTACCCATAAGGCTAAATAACTTATATCATGTATATGTTTAGGGTCATGGCATCCATTAAACCTTTACCATGTAGACCTACCCATAAGCCTATATAACTTATATCTTGTATATGTTTAGGGTCATAGCATCCAGTAATCATATACCATGTGGACCTGCCCAAAAGTTGTGCTAACTTATATCATGTATATGTTTAGGGTCATGGCATCCGTTAAACCTTTACCATGTAGACCTACCCATAAGGCTAAATAACTTATATCTTGTATATGTTTAGGGTCATAGCATCCAGTAATCCTATACCATGAGAACCTACCCATAAGGCTAAATAACTTATATCATGTATATGTTTAGGGTCATGGCATCCATTAAACCTTTACCATGTAGACCTACCCATAAGCCTAAATAACTTTTATCTTGTATATGTTTAGGGTCATAGCATCCAGTAATCATATACCATGTGGACCTGCCCATAAGGCTAAATAACTTATATCTGGTATATGTTTAGGGTCACAGCATCCATTAAACCTTTACCTTGTTGACTTATCCATACTTATATCATGTATATGTCCCTCTGGTATCTTTCGTCCCTCTTTTAGGGTCATGGCATCCATTCAATCTTTACCATGTGGAACTACCCATAAGGCTAAATAACTTATATCTTGTATATGTTTAGGGCCATGGCATCCAGTAATCCTATACCTTGTGGACCTACCCATAAGGCAAAATAACTTATATCTTGTATATGTCTAGGGTTATCGCATCCAGTAATCCTATACCATGTGTACCTACCCATAAGGCAAAATAACTTATATCATGTACATATTTAGGGTCAGGGCATTCATTACACCTTTAACATGTGGAGCTACCCATAAGGCTAAATAACTTATATCTTGTATATGTTCAGGGTCATAGCATCCATTAATCCTATACCATGTGGACTTACCCATAAGGCTAAATAATTTATATCTTGTATATGTTTAGGGTCATGGCATCCATAAAACCTTTACCTTGTGGACCTGCCCATAACTTGTACTAATTTATATCGTGTATATGTTTAGGTCATGGCATCCAGTAATCCTAAACCATGTGGACCTACGCATAAGGCTTAATAACTTATATCTTGTTTATGCTTAGGGTCATGGCATCCAATTAACCTTTACCTTATGGACCTGCCCATAAGTTGTACTAACTTATAGTGTGTATATGTTAAGGATCAGGGCATCCAGTAATCCTATACCATGTGGACCTACCCATAAGGCAAAATATCTTATATCTTGTATATGTATAGGGTCAGGGCATCTAGTAAACCTATACCATGTGGACCTGCCCATAAGGCTCAATAACTTATATCTTGTATATGTTTAGGGTCGTGACATCCATTAAACTTTTACCTTGTGGACCTGCCCAAAAGTTGTACTAACTTACATCATGTATATGTTTAGGGTCAGGGCATCCAGTAATCCTAAACCATGTTGACCTACCCATACGGCTAAATAACTTATATCTTGTATATGTTGAGGGTCATGGCATCCATTAAACCTTTACCTTGTGGACCTGCCCATAAGTTGTACTAACTTATATCATGTATAAGTTTAGGGTCAGGGCATCCAGTAATCCTATACCATATGGACCTGCCCATAAGTTGTACTAAGTTATATCGTGTAATTGTTTAGGGTCAGGGCATCTAGTAATCCTATATCTTGTGGACCTGTCCATAAGGCTAAATAACTTAAATCATGTACATGTTTAGGGTCATGGCATCCATTAAACCTTTACCATGTGGAACTACCCATAAGGCTCAATAAATTATATCTTGTATATGTTTATGGCCATGGCATCCAGTAATCCTATACCTTTTGGACCTACCCATAAGGCTAAATAACTTATATCTTGCATATGTTGAGGGTCATGGCATCCAGTAATCCTATACCATGTGGACCTACCCATAAGGCAAAATATCTTATATCTTGTATATGTATAGGGTCAGGGCATCTAGTAAACCTATACCATGTGGACCTGCCCATAAGGCTCAATAACTTATATCTTGTATATGTTTAGGGTCGTGACATCCATTAAACTTTTACCTTGTGGACCTGCCCAAAAGTTGTACTAACTTACATCATGTATATGTTTAGGATCAGGGCATCCAGTAATCCTAAACCATGTTGACCTACCCATAAGGCTAAATAACTTATATCTTGTATATGTTTAGGGTCATGGCATTCATTACACCTTTACCTTGTGGACCTGCCCATAAGTTGTACTAACTTATATCATGTATAAGTTTAGGGTCAGGGCATCCAGTAATCCTATACCATATGGACCTGCCCATAAGTTGTACTAAGTTATATCGTGTAATTGTTTAGGGTCAGGGCATCTAGTAATCCTATATCTTGTGGACCTGTCCATAAGGCTAAATAACTTAAATCATGTACATGTTTAGGGTCATGGCATCCATTAAACCTTTACCATGTGGAACTACCCATAAGGCTCAATAAATTATATCTTGTATATGTTTATGGCCATGGCATCCAGTAATCCTATACCTTTTGGACCTACCCATTAGGCTAAATAACTTATATCTTGCATATGTTGAGGGTCATGGCATTCAGTAATCCTATACCATGAGGACCTACCCATAAGACAAAATACCTTATATCATGTACATATTTAGGGTCATGGCATCCATTAAACCTTTACTATGTGGACCTACCCATAAGGCTAAATAACTTATATCTTGTATATGTTTAGGGCCATGACATCCATTAAACCTTTACCATGTAGACCTACCCATAAGGCTAAATAACTTATATCTTGTATATTTAGGGTCATGGCATCCAGTAATCCTATAGCTTGTGGACCTGCCAATAAGGCTAAATAACTTATACCTTGTATATGTTTAGGGCCACGGCATCCAGTAATCCTATTCCTTGTGGACCTGCCCATAAGGCTAAATAACTTATATCTTGTATATGTTTAGGGCCATGACAGCCAGTAATCCTATACCATGTAGACCTACCCATAAGGCTAAATAACTTATATCTTGTATATGTTTAGGGCCACGGCATCCAGTAATCCGATAGCTTGTGGACCTGCCCATAAGTTGTACTAACTTATATCATGTATATGTTTAGGGTCATGGCATCCATTAAACCTTTACCTTGTGGACCTGCCCATAAGTTGTACTAACTTATATCTTGTATATGTTTACGGTCATGGCATCCATTAAACCTTTACTATGTGGACCTACCCATAAGCCTATATAACTTAAATCATGTACATGTTTAGGGTCAGGGCATCCAGTAAACCCATACCATGTGGACTTACCCATAATGCTAAATAACTTATATCATGTACATGTTTAGGGTCATGGCATCCAGTAATCCTATACCTTGTGGACCTGCCCATAAGGCAAAATAACTTATATCATGTACATATTTAGGGTCATGGCATCCATTAAACCTTTACCATGTCGACCTACCCATAAGGCTAAATAACTTATATCTTGTATATGTTTAGGGTCATGACGTCCAGTAAACCTATACCATGTGGACCTTGTCAAGAAGGAAAAGTAAACACTAATGCTGACATCTGGTGTTATAACTGTGATGAAGGATTATGTTTAACATGTTCTAGTCACCATAAAAGATCCAATGGAACTGGTGATCATCAGACTACTGATATCAAAAGTTATAAACCCCCTATTGGAGCTATCAATACAGAATGTGACATACATGGTCAACAGCTTAACTTGTATTGCCCCAATCATTTAATGCCCTGCTGTGATGAATGTATTCCTTCTAGCCATTTAAAATGTACGGGAATAAAAAGTTTAGCTAGTGTTGTTGAGAAAACAAAGATTGAAGAAACAAAAGAATCTGTAGATAAAGATACCAACTCCATCTTACATCTCTTGGATAAAATGGTAAATAACAAATCAACAAACATCAAAACAGGAGAACAAAAATGTGAAGACATAAAGAAATCAATTGCTAAAATAAGGAATCAAATGAATAAACATTTAGATCCTCTGGAGAAGAAGTTATGCCAAGAAGTAGACATCATCTGGAATCAGGAAAAGTCAAATGCAACAGATTTAATAACTGAAATCAAAGAAAAAAAGAAAATGCTCAAAAAAGTTCATAACAATTTGCCAACAGTAACAACACAAAGTTCAAAACTCCAATCATTTCTAGGTGTACATCAGATTGAACAACAAGTACATAAATATCAAAGGTATGTCGAAGATCTGGAAAATGATGACAGGGCAAAAGAATTTGACATCAAAATGAGGCAAAATGATGAGATAGAAAAGATACTAAGGAAGTTAGGATCACTGGGATACCTGGGAGAAGTAATGGTTGTTAAAACAGAAACCACCTTGAATAGAGAAACAAGTGTGAGTAGGAAAGCACAAGTACAATCACAAGAACAATACAACATAAACAACATGACAATGAATATTGAAATAATAATAGATATAAACATAAAAACGTACAGCAGTGACATGATTTGTCTGATGGATGGAAGAGTTATAGTTGTGGAATGGAAGTAAACCTACTTTCTTCTGATGGGAAACTACAGAAACAATTACCTATACCTGATGGAGCCTACTGTATTACACAGATCAATCAGGACACTATAGCCATAACTTATCCTAAGACGGGACACATTCAGATCTTCAATATGGAGAATGAAACGGTTACCACAGTTATCACATTAGGCATACCATGCTATGGTTTATCATTCTCCAATAATTCCCTGGCTGTAGGTTTGCGTGATGATGAAATCCGTATTATAGACTTTGAAGGAAATACACTGAATTCAATACAATTTGAGAGTAATTCAGGCCTTTTCAACCTTGTTTATTGTAATGACAGAGTAATCTATAGTGATGATGATGGTAAAGCAGTATACAGTGTTGATGAATCAGGTAAACAGATCTGGCAATATGCACAGGATTTAACAGGACCAAGAGGACTTTGTAAAGATAATTATGGTAATATTATTGTAACAAACGGTAGATCTGATAGAATAATAGTAATATCAAAAGATGGAAAGGATAGTAAAGTACTGATTTGTGAAGAGGATGAACTGAAGTGTCCTTGGTGTATTTGTTTTAAGCAGAATGAGAATTCAGGTTATATTTGTAATATCAATGCCACATACTTGGCAAAATTCACTTTATCTTCTGGATAAGTTTCCCCTGATTTTTTATATTTCACATAATGATCAATTTGTTTTACATTAATGATTATAGGAGTTAACACTAAAATAGTTGACTTAAAAGCAATAACTCAAAGGATATCATATCCTATAAACAATTGAAATTTAGTGCAAAACTGATTTTGAAAATGACAAAAATAAATTGAATGAAAAATTAAAAGTATCATAAAATTTCTAACAAAGAGATTAATAAATTACAAACTTCCACCCATGCACACCACTGCGAGTTATTTCAACATTTTCACTATAGTTTTTCATTAAATAATACTATTTTTTCAATATATACAGTTTTTCAGTTGATAATTGTAAAATATTTTTTCAACTTAAAAGATAATTTTAACTGATTTACTTTTTCGCTGCATGTTAAATTTCTGTCATCAATAACTATAAGTTACTTAGTTTACAAATTTTTCATTAATTTTTAATGGTGAATATTAATTGGAGGTACTTATCTGACTAAAATTGATAACTTTGGAAAATAAATGCTAGATAAACTGGAATGCTGTTCTGCTTGAGTGATTTACTTTACAAAAAGGTGGACACTTTAAAGTTTAAAAGGACTTAACATCAGTTTGATTTCGTTTAACAGGGGTGTGGCTTATAAGTTTGACGTAGCGTAACCATATCTTAAAACAACTTAAATGAGCACATGGGAATCTATTTGACTGGTATTAAAATGATTTGAAATGGATTAAAATAAATTGAACAAGAATGTGTCCCCAGTACACGGATGTTCAGTGGACCGCGAAAATGGGGGAAAATCTCTAAGTAGGCATTAAAATAAGAAAGATCATATCATAGGGAACATGTATTCTAAGTTTCAAGTTGATTGGACTTCAACTTCATCAAAAACTACCTCGACCAAAAACTTTAACCTGAAGCGGGACGAATGGACGGACGGACGAATGGACGGACAGACACACAGACCAGAAAACATAATGCCCATAAATGGGGCATAAAAACAATTTTAATTTTTGTCAATCAAATTTAAATATTCAGTAATCTTTTTCAAATAGGGTTAATACCTTTTGTGCCGATCAATCTAAATTCTGGTTACTAGTGCAGTGTATAACCTGCAAATGTTTTTAAAACACCTACCAAATTTATTTCTTTATAATTTATGCATAAAATAGTAAGTAGGGGATGAAATTACATGTAAAACAAATTTGGGGCATAAATTTTTAAGGAAAGTAGTGACTTGGTCCAGTTTGAAAGGGTCAAATATTAGTATGTCTGAAGCTGTAAAACTGAAATACAGACCCACTTAACATAAAATTATCCATTTTGAGTTAGAGCCGGGAGAACTTTCTATAATTTTGTTATATATTATTTGTCCCAAAAGAAATGCACTACGAAATAACTGTGTTCTCGGGCCAGATATTTGATAAAATAATAGTGATATTACTTTAGATCTCAGGAAGACAAGTTCACACTTTGAACTTTAAGACAAATTTATGTTCTGAACAGGTCACCTTGCTAAGTGTTCATGGAAACAATGACTATAATGAAGTCAATTAATGACAAAAATTAATTGATTGTTGCTAATGTAACATCCACGACAAATTATTTCATGCATATTCAGGAGGGAAACAAGTTTAAAACCATCAATACAAAAGGCAGCTTCAGCAAGGTAGGTTGGCCTGAAAGGTTGGAAAGAAGTAAGTTCAAGAAGGGTTAAATAAAGGCAGTAGTATACTGCTGTTCAATAGTCATTAATCGATTTAACTGAAACAAATCCGGGTCACAAACCAAAACTGAGGGAAACACATCAACTATAAGAGGGAAAAAAATGGGAAACAGAAACACTGAACTGATACAAAACCAATCGCCAACATACATAGAAACATACTATTTGATAACAATAGCCATATTCCTGACTTGGTATTGGACATTTTAAGAAAAAATGGTGGGTTGAACAAGACCAGGTTTAATGGCTAGCCAAACCTCCTGCTTATATGGTAATGTTAAAAATACTGTAAAATGACAACATTATGTGACAGGAATACAGTACAATAAATGCAAGAACACTCAGGACAGAGAAATACATAAATAAATAATATAAAAGTACATTTCAACATGTTAACCACAGAATAAGAACAAACACCTAAAATTAATTGCCGACAGTACACAAATACAGCACAATAGAATTATGAACTTGCGTCACAGGAATGTATAAACGCCACAAAAAGTGATGTCACAGGTAAATTTCTAAAAATTTAGAATATAAAATTGGGATTAAGTTTGTAATGGTGTTATTTGATTTATTTTCTAACCATTACAAGAATATTAATAAAGAAGTGCGTTAGTAATGGTGTAATTATCTGTATTTTATAACCATGTCAGTTTTCTTCTAAATCAAACTGAGTTAAAACAAATAAATCCTGTGCATATAGTTGCTTTAAACTAAAAAATTTATCCTAAACTTTTGATGTTTTTAAAGCAGGCTAAAATACTACTTTCACATAGAAATAGTTGTGATATTCTATTTATACAAAACAGCTTCTTTTTGGCACATCCCATTCAAAATGACAAGGTTGTAATCCCTTAGGTATGCATTATTTGTGTTATAAAGTCAAGTTTTGGTAAAATATTCCATGATTCTTAACCGTTTTTAGCATAATTTATTTTGACCACCACCCCTGATCCATAAGGAATTGCATCTAGAGATTTAAAATCATCATTGGCAACTTTTGGTAACAGAAAATTCTGGATCCTAGGTTGAGGTTAAGTGTTTCCTCAAGCTTTTAGGTCAGTAAAACACAAAAATCATTGTGTTTTGATAATGTATCTAAAATATACTCTCTTTGACACATTCCCTATTTCCATTCTCAAATTTAGCTTTGAAGCATAGAATGTACTCTTATGAAGAGATTTGTTTAACCTTGTAGTAAGTGAACCTTGTCCTTTAGACTGCCACTGGAAAAAGAGGGCATGTTGGAAAGTGGCAGAATTTTGCAGACCTATCTGACAAGTGTTTGAAGGGTTCATTAACATGCAGAGCATAAAACTTGTCTCACGATATGATTTAATGTACTGATTTCCACCAGACATGGCTGTGTTTTTTACCTCCCCACATCACCAAAGTGATGCTTTACTTTCACAAGGATTTAGAGCTGGAGAAGTCTAGGGATAATTATACTTCTATATCTTAGTCCATCTTTGGGGTCTTCGATTACAATGATCATTCCTCAGTTTAATTTCATATATCCTAGTCCATTATAACAACTGTAATTCTTTAACACTGCTTTAATAGAAACTAATACCCCATTCACACTTGGACATTCACATGCCTGTACCAAGTCAGGAATATGACAGTTGTTGTCCATTCATTTGATGTGTTTGATTAGGGACTTTAAGTTTTGAATTTTCCTTGGAGTTCAGTTTTTTTTGTGATTTAACTTTTTAGATCGATTTAAACTAATTCAGTTCATGTTAGATCGATTTAAGGATGTTTGCTTGTCAAGTTTTGGAATTTTTGTCAGATTTTTGAAATCCTCTGGTTTTATCCATTTGAATGCCTTAAAAAATTTTGCCCATGGACCCTCATTTTCTTTTATAAATCTTTTACATATATAATTATAAGCCATTTGTAAAAGTCTTATAAAATCTTATTTATTCTTTAATAGTTTTTGAGAACTTTAACTGGTCAATGATAAAGCTATGAAAATGAAGAGAGAACATTTTCCTTAAAATTCCAATGGCTAATATCTCGAAAACAAGCACATTGACCCCTATATTTTTTTTGCTTTTAGGTTCCTCAATTAATCCCCTATCAATATATGCTAGTTTTATGGAAAGTTATTTATTTTGAAACTGAGCAGCAAACTTCCTTAAGGGCCAATGTGAACGCTTTGAATCAATCTTGAATCAGTCTAAACTAAAACACCAAAAGATTTAGTTTAGTTTGATTCGATCTAAAGTGAACTGATCTAGCTTTGAATGTGAATGCAGAGATCGATCTAAACTAGTACGATTAAATCAAAATAATTTTGTACCATGTATGGCGGAAAATACAAGTGCAATTTATTACAAAATGGAAGACCAACATAAAAGGGCTGAAAATTAGCGAAACTGTCAACAGACCAGCAATATCAACATTTGAACTTAAAATTTAAGTGAAAAAACTACTTCATCCATTATTTTTGTTTGCAAGCTTGTGTATGAACACATTAATTTGATTAAATATTTCTGTTTAAACACTGTGTTTACATTTTCCTTGGTAATTAGGTCAGATTGATTGCATTTTTACTTGAAGTGTGACTGCAGATTAGACTGATAGAGACTGTTAAGATTAAAGATAATGTGAACGCTAACTAGTTTTATCTAGATCGATTAGTCTTACTGACCCTAATATCAGACCTGTTTACCCAGTCTATCAGTAGAATTGTCAGTAGTTTTTTTTAAATGTTGTCAGTAGTACTCTCGATATGTGCCGCGAAGTGGCACGAACCATCTAGGGGGGTTTGGGGGCATGCCTCCCCAAGAAAATTTTGAAAAATTAGATGCAATTTCCTGCATTCAGACAGTATCTGCAGTCTTATTCATATATTTTTGGAACAAAGATTTTGACCAAGATTATAACCTAAAATTTGCATGATTTGACAAAAAGTTAAGCTCAAGTTTGGAATAAGTCAATACATGCAAATCTGGCATTCACTATAAAGAAACAAGATATGTACATTTAAAATTTCATTAAACATTTAATCTTGTACAACACATTTAAAATAACCTCAAAATAATAAACTCAATAGGGACTAGATTTGAATACTTTTGACTAGAAATTTAATTGCCAATGACTATAAATCAACTAGTTACTATCAATACAAACTTGCCAATAGTTTAAGAGTTCAACAAGGTACTCTGGAGATCAGAAACGCCGGCATCCTGATCCATGCCGTCCATGAAATAAACTTGATCGCTATCATTTTGCGCTTTAAAGAGCGGCGATTCCCAGTCAAAAAAGCGCCTTTTAGACACCGATCACCGTAAACGGAAGCAACTATGATTTTTTTTCGGATTGGTAGAAAATCAGTACTTTTTCATGACGAATCCGTATAGAGTAATTTTAATAAAAAAATCTGTGTAAAATACGGACAATCCGTACAAGTAAACACCTCTGTAATATAATATGGGAATAAAAATATAACTGAAAGAATTTTATACAACTGTAAGTTATGACATCAAATATTTGACTAGAAACTGTCTCTGAAGAGGTCCCATAAAGCCTTTAACATTGACAGAAACAGAGATTAATTGGAGGTCATATCAATGATAAGGCTTTCCTCAAAATATATGCTCCAATAGCCTTGGGTGTTGCCAACCCATATACCTGGGTGTTGATACTCATTACCCTTGGGAACTTACACATACCATGGGGTTTCTTCAACACAATCTTTGTTTAGGCATACTAAATAAAACTTACATAATTTTGACTCACAATATTGGAATTATCAATTAATTTGGTGAAAAAGTAATATAAAAGCTTCAGTGAAAATTATAAATTAATGTATACCTCACCAAGTGTCCTAAATAATGAACTTTTACCACATCCATTTGGTCCGCATACCAATACATTCATACCAGATTTTACCTGAAAATATAACTTAAATTAATCATCTAGAACCTCAGTAGGATATTCAATAGAAAATAATAATAAATAATTGAACAAGGTAAATATAGTTAGTTAAAATAACTAATGTTTCCTGAGGCCTTCATATACAATGTCAGCAAAAACAGAGAGAAGCTGGTAGCTACTGCCACTTTTGTATATTTGAAAATAAAATGCTTCGCCAAGCACAGCCTGATACGACTGCAGAGGTCGAACCCTGAACAGTTGGTGCAAGTTTGGACACAATATTCAAGCTTGATACTGTCTGAATTTGGATTGAGATCAAATTTTTGACATAATACAGTGTTCTTCCCAGGCCCTTAAAGGACCGTGGGCCAGCGATGCATAATTTTTTAGCGTGGTGCTATCAGTCTTACTGCGATGTATAATTTTTGTCTGTGGTGCTAATATTTTCAGTAAAAAAATCATAAATCGGTAAAGTTTTAAACTACTTGTTAAATCTTTTCCGTGAGGTATAAAATTCCAGGTGAGATTTGACCAATTCAAACCAGTTCAAACAGATTGTTTACACCACATGACCGATTTACCTAACAAGGTTAACATTGATGATTGGATTTAATTGATGTAATTAACACTTGTTACATGATTCTTTTGTGTTTTAATTAAGAGATCCTAACTTTATGATCACAGATAACTATTTTATGGCTTCACTCACCACCCAAGCACTGACCCGTGACAAGTCGGCAAATATTTTGCACACAAACAGTGCTGACCCGATAGCTGTACACATGTTGGTTCATTTTTTGTACATAATAAATTGTTGGCTCATTACATATAATTGACAATTATACATTTCTCAATATTATATTATAGTATTATATGTCTCTGATTAAACCATGACCCAAATTATCTTTAATTATGACATAGTTATTGCATGATAGTTGGGTTTCAAACTATAGTATCTGTCAACAAGTAATTCAAACATGACGGACATCTATACATATCACATGACCCAGATAGTTCCAGTAGAATATTCAAGTTTATTTACAATTTACTGCAATCTATTTTATAAATAAAATGCATGACTGTACCTTCAAACTGGATATCTATATCCATAATTAATGAATTACAGAAGTAATCTTGAAAATTTTATTCATGAGCACATGTTAAAATCTATTTATATCTACTTCCTGTTATTAAGGCGGGAAAATAGGGAGACTTTGTTGTTGACATTGACATGGTTACCTATAGATCTATAGACCTAAGATAAATTTATAGTTTTAGGAATTCTTTTAAATGGATCATGACAAATAAAGATTTAGATTTCAGTGCAGTATTAAGTCTGTATCTATGTTTGATTATTACCAAAGACAAGAAAGGTTAATATTTACATGAAATTTATGGCAAAATGTTTTAAAGTTTATGAAAAATTTAAGATAGAAACTGGTTCAAATAATATAACAATATTTGATCTTGTTAATTTTACATCTCCTTATGACAGGAATCCTTTTACATACAACAACTTTCTTTCTAGAAACTAGAAAGTCTTTTAAATTGGACATTTTGTTCTCTTTTGAATGATATTTTATTTTCATTGATCAGGGATTTTATAAAAGATTTAATGACTATAAATTTAGATATATATTTTGTAATGAATCATGTTTTATTTATTTAAAAAAATAATAAGGTATAAAAGTGTTTATTGATTTACTTCTTTTTTACCAATAATCTTTTGACTCAATGTCTACATATAACACAGTACCACAGTATTAAAACAAAACAAAAGACATAAAAACTACAGTAACTAGAAATATAGCTAAGTGACCCAACGTGACACGACTAATTGTATGAATCACTTCACCAAGCTGTCCACATGCATTACCCTGGTGCTATCCAAAAATCCTGGGGAGAACACTGATACTATAGGTTTCTGACATAAAATAAATGTGGTGAAAGATCTTAAAAATTTGAAATGGGTTAAAATATTTGTATTAATTTTCAATTGAAAATTTCTTGCTATTGCGCAATACTGTGATATTGTGCAATACTGTGCTATTGCGCAATACTGTGATATTGTGCATATTGTTTATTGTGCTACAGTGCAATACTGTTCTATTGTGCAATAGAAGATTTCTTGCTATTGCGAAATATTGTGCAATAGAAGTTTTCTTGCTATTGTGCAATACTGTGCAATTGAAGATTTCTTGCTATTGCACAATACTATGCAATTGGATATTTCTTGCTATTGCGCAATACTGTGCAATTGAAGATTTCTTGCAATTGAGCAATACTGTGCAATTGAAGATTTCTTGCTATTGCGCAATACTGTGCAATTGAAGATTTCTTGCTATTGTGCAATACTGTGCAATTGAAGATTTCTTGCTATTGCGCAATACTGTGCAACTGAAGATTTCTTGCTATTGCGTAATAATATGCAATTGAAGATCGCTTGCTATTGCGTAATACTGTGCTATTGCACAATACCTAATATAATAATTTACACATCCTGTTTGGTGTGTATCTCCTGCCATATCAGTATTTTTTGCTTTTATATATAAATCAGAAATAATCAATGGAAAAATGGAAAATTTTAAGGACGGCGACAACTATGCCGCTGACTACATCATAGCATTATACGACACAAAATATAAAAACATATTAACTACAATTAAATATTATGGAAAGGAAAACCAGATAAAGTGAAAAGAACAGTGGTTATGTCCGAACACTGTGATGGCGGTCTTAAGATGCCTAATATTTACTATTTTTGCTAAAGTGTAAAATGTCTTGGCTGTATAAATTATTAGACCCCCAAAATTACTCTCCTTGGAAAGTTTTGCTACTTAGTTATATACAAAAATTTGGGGGGGACAAAATTTTACATTTAAGTAAGGAAGGATTGCTTTATTTAGCAAAAAAAGTCAATCCCTTTTGGCATGATATCCTGGTAAATTTTTCAAAATTGAAAAATAAGTTGAAAGTTGAAAACAATACAGATATTCTGGCCCAGTCCATATGGCTAAATCCGAACATCAAAATGGATGGCAAGATGATTTTGAAGGGTAAATATATTGAAAATTGTATATTTTTTATCAATGATCTGGTGTCGAATAATAATACATTATTCTCATATGAAGAATTTGAAAAAAAGTATAATATCAATACTAATTTTGTAGAGTTTTATGGTATTTTAAGTGCTATTCCAAATAGATGGAAAAGTATGATAGAAGGTAGTTCTAAACTTGATAATATTGAAAATAAATTAGTAGATAAAGTTAAAAAAGAACCAAAATCTTGTAAATTTTTTTATAATTTATTTCTGGAGGATGATAAAGTATTATCATTATCTTCCCGTAATAAATGGGAAATAGACTTATATATGCAGATTGAAGATTGGAATGCTATTTATTCCATGCCCTTCATTATAACCAGAAATTCGTTTTTACAAAATTTTCAATTTAAGATTGTTCATAGGATTTTACCATGTAATTCCTTTTTATTTAAATGTAAATTAAAAGAAACTGAACTATGTACATTTTGTTCAGAAATTAGAAAATATTTTCACATTTTTGGGAATGTAATGTAACACAAAACTTCTGGTTTTCCATTATAGATTGGATTAGAAATTATGACATCTTCTTGCCTTTCAGTGCAAAAGAGGTCATTTTAGGTGTGTCTGAGGATTTTGTCAACAGTAAAACAGTTAATAATATCTTGTTGTTACTTAAATACTATATATACAAATGTAGATGTAAGAGCATATTGCCCACAAAATATGGTGGGATAGAATATTTAAAGTATTGGATTAAAATAGAAAAATACTCTGTATGTTTCTTAACCCTACACAAAATAAAAATGGATCAGAAGTGGCAATTGTTAGAAGCAGCATTTAATTAACAAAATCAATTGTAATATTTATATTTATTATACCATTATGATTTAATCGATCTTACAAGTGTTAATTTAACTTTTTATACTTTGTGTCTAATACTGTATTATGTAATTTCACATGTTTCATCTTGAAAAATAAAATAATTACAAAAGTAAAATTAAGGACAAATTCACAATAAATCTGTTAAAACAAAGAAATATGTATCATGTCTTTGTACTGTTAGGCTGCTGTCTCAATCTTATATTCCAATTATCTCTTTTAAACAAAGATAAAGATGTTGAGCTTTTAAAAATTATTTATAAATATTTAAAAAAGTATTTTGGGCTTTTAAAGACACACAGATAAAAGTTAAGTCATCCATATATTCTATTGCAATTAACTCATATAAATAAAGGAAAATTTTATTCTGTTAATATTGCAAATTATTGGTTACAATTTCCTTTCAACATCCCAAATAAATTTGAAAGATATAATGAGAAAGTCAGTACTCAGGCCATTCATTGGGAGGCGGTACTCTGTACTTTTACCCTCCTATGCTACTGATATGTACGCCTGAATTCAGAAATTTTATACAAGATGTTCATTGAATAATTTGAAAAGTACCACCTACAAATAGGAATGTACCAGTCAACATGAAAGATAATGAAATCCCTGAGTAATCCTTAACTGTCTTATTCACAAAATATGTTTTCAGTATTTTGAGATTTTCAATGAAAATTAGACTGAATCTCACCTCAAAATCCAGTTCTTCTATTAAAACATCACCATTTGGAGTAACCAATGGTACTTTCTCAAATCTGAAAAAAACATGAAATAATCCCTCAAAATAATGAAACAATAAGAGCAGCATTCAAATACTGGAATGATAATGCTGGTGTACCCAAATACTGGAATGATAATGCTGGTGTACCCAAATACTGGAATGATAATGCTGGTGTACCCAAATACTGGAATGATAATGTTGGTGTACCCAAATACTGGAATGATAATGCTGGTGTACCCTAAATACTGGAATGATAATGATAATGCTGGTGTACCCAAATATTGGAATGATAATGCTGGTGTACCCAAATACTGGAATGATAATGCTAGTGTACCCAAATACTGGAATGATAATGCTGGTGTACTCAAATACTGGAATGATAATGCTGTGTACCCAAATACTGGAATGATAATGTTGGTGTACCCAAATACTGGAATAATGTTGGTGTACCCAAATACTGGAATAATGTTGGTGTACCCAAATACTGGAATGATAATGCTGGTGTACCCAAATACTGGAATGATAATGTTGGTGTACCCAAATACTGGAATGATAATGTTGGTGTAAATTAAGTATTTTCTGTTTTCAGATGTTTTATTTTTGTCAGCAAAACATGCAAAATATATCAACAATAAAATTAAACAGAATGTGAAAAAAGACTGCTGTTTAATTAAACTATCTTTACACTGGTCAAAGGGCAATAACTTTAATGGCATTTGGGTTATTAACGTATAGGCATTTGGGAATTGTATGAATTTTCAGTAAATTTACACTTTTTCAGCAATCAAATTTACACAATTTCTGTGGCGGTTTTTAGTGCTGTACTACTTCTTTCCCTGAATCAGTGGTTTTAACTACTAATTGCATAGTTGTGTTCATATTTTTCAGTTTTCTTCATTCCACTTGTGATACGTGCAGATGTCTGTTGTTGGGTTCTGTTCCCTGTTTAACAGAGGGATTAGCTTACCTGACCCTAACATTATTAAATGATTATCAAATGTATTTATTAGTGTTATTGTTCAATTTTGTATTTGTTAACATTTACTTTCAAAATTATGTGCCAAATGTAACGTTGCATGTTCCTATTCTTGTACATGTACATGTTTATGAATAACTTGTGAAGTACATTACCAGTAAACGACACTTTAGTTTAAATAACAGAACACATGCACAAAATGGGAGAGTTTCTCAAAGAGTCTACTTGCCTTTCGCAGTATATAAATCTCTGAGTTGCAGCACTAAGTGAAAATGCTTGGTGATAATAATTTATGCACTTGACAATTGCACTAAGTCTTCTTATCAAAATCTAGTCGCAGTGTTCGCAAAGATAAGAAATAAACCATGAACTGAGTATGGAGAGTATTAGAATGTAGTTCACCTAATGCTAGAAGCAATATTCTATTTAACTTTGTGAAAGTAATACACCTAGCTTTAGTATATATGTAGGACTCAAATCTATGGTGGGTTCCAAATCTATGGCAGGTTCCTATAAATCTATGGCAAATGTGACGTCATGCCATCCCAAATCTGTGTGAGATTTTTACAATCCTAATCTATCTAATACTGTATTATGTAATTTCACATGTTTCATCTTGAAAAATAAAATAATTACAAAAAAAAAATTAAGGCCAAATTCACAATAAATCTGTTAAAACAAAGAAATATGTATCATGTCTTTGTACTGTTAGGCTGCTGTCTCAATCTTATATTCCAATTATCTCCTTTTAAACAAAGATAAAGATGTTGAGCTTTTAAAATTATTTATAAATATTTAAAAAAGTATTTTGGGCTTTTAAAGACACACAGATAAAAGTTAAGTCATCCATATATTCTATTGCAATTAACTTATATAAATAAAGGAAAATTTTATTCTGTTAATATTGCAAATTATTCGTTACAATTTCCTTTCAACATCCCAAATAAATTTGAAAGATGTAATGAGAAAGTCAGTACTCAGGCCATTCATTAGGAGGCGGTACTCTGTACTTTTACCCTCCTATGCTACTGATAATACGGCCTGAATTCAGAAATTTTATACAAGATGTTCATTGAATAATTTGAAAAGTACCACCTACAAATAGGAATGTACCAGTCAACATGAAAGATAATGAAATCCCTGAGTACTCCTTAACTGTCTTATTCACAAAATATGTTTTCAGTATTTTGAGATTTTCAATGAAAAATTAGACTGAATCTCACCTCAAAATCCAGTTCTTCTATTAAAACATCACCATTTGGAGTAACCAATGGTACTTTCTCAAATCTGAAAAAAAACCCATTAAATTATCCCTCAAAATAATGAAACAATAAGAACAGTATTCAAATACTGGAATGATAATGCTGGTGTATCCAAATACTGGAATGATAATATTGGTGTACCCAAATACTGGATTGATAATGCTGGTGTACCCAAATACTGGAATGATAATGTTGGTGTACCCAAATACTGGAATGATAATGCTGGTGTACCCTAAATACTGGAATGATAATGATAATGCTGGTGTACCCAAATATTGGAATGATAATGCTGGTGTACCCAAATACTGGAATGATAATGCTGGTGTACCCAAATACTGGAATGATAATGCTGGTGTACTCAAATACTGGAATGATAATGCTGGTGTACCCAAATACTGGAATGATAATGTTGGTGTACCCAAATACTGGAATAATGTTGGTGTACCCAAATACTGGAATAATGTTGGTGTACCCAAATACTGGAATGATAATGCTGGTGTACCCAAATACTGGGATGATAATGTTGGTGTACCCAAATACTGGAATGATATGTTGGTGTAAATTAAGTATTTTCTGTTTTCAGATGTTTTATTTTTGTCAGCAAAACATGCAAAATATATCAACAATAAAATTAAACAGAATGTAAAAAAAGACTGCTGTTTAATTAAACTATCTTTACACTGGTCAAAGGCAATAACTTTAATGGCATTTTGGTTTTTAATGTATAGGCATTTGGGAATTGTATGAATTTTCAGTAAATTTACACTTTTTCAGCAGTCAAATTTACACAAATTTCTGTGGCGGTTTTTAGTGCTGTACTACTTCTTTCCCTGAATCAGTGGTTTTAACTACTAATTGCATAGTTGTGTTCATATTTTTCACAGTTTTCTTCATTCCACTTGTGATACGTGCAGATGTCTGTTGTTGGGTTCTGTTCCCTGTTTAACAGAGGATTAGCTTACCTGACCCTAACATTATTAAATGATTATCAAATGTATTTATTAGTGTTATTGTTCAATTTTGTATTTGTTAACATTTACTTTCAAAATTATGTGCCAAATGTAACGTTGCATGTTCCTATTCTTGTACATGTACATGTTTATGAATAACTTGTGAAGTACATTACCAGTAAACGACACTTTAGTTTAAATAACAGAACACATGCACAAAATGGGAGAGTTTCTCAAAGAGTCTACTTGCCTTTCGCAGTATATAAATCTCTGAGTTGCAGCACTAAGTGAAAATGCTTGGTGATAATAATTTATGCACTTGACAATTGCACTAAGTCTTCTTATCAAAATCTAGTCGCAGTGTTCGCAAAGATAAGAAATAAACCATGAACTGAGTATGGAGAGTATTAGAATGTAGTTCACCTAATGCTAGAAGCAATATTCTATTTAACTTTGTGAAAGTAATACACCTAGCTTTAGTATATATGTAGGACTCAAATCTATGGCAGGTTCCTATAAATCTATGGCTAAATGTAAATATGACGTCATCTCCTTGTAATATAGAAGGAAAAGAAAAGGCCAGTTTTCAAGGACCAATACACTGAAATGTCTCGCACTGAAATGTCTTTACTAACCATTGATATTATGTTGATAATCCTAAATATAAAGCTTTACTACAACTATCACATAAATTAACCATGAAAACTAAACATTGACCAATGAACCACCAAAATGAGGTCAAGATCAGATGATACCTTCCAGACAGACATATACAGCTTACAATCCTTCCATACAACAAATATAATTGACCATGAAAACTTTGCTTATAGTTGAAGACAGAAAACAGATCAAAACACAAAAACTTAACACTGAGTAATGAACCTTGAAAATGAGGTCAAGGTCAAATAAAACCTGCGAGACTGACATGTACATCATAAAATATTTCCATACACCAAATATAGTTGACCTATTGCATATAGTATTAGAAAAAAAGACCAAAACTCAATAACTTCACTTTGACCACTGAACCATGAAAATGAGGTCAAGGTAAGATGACACCAGCCAGTTGGACATGTACACCTTACAATCATTCCATACACCAAATATAGTATACCTATTGCATACAGTATAAGAAAAACAGACCAAAACACAAAAACTTAACTATAACCACTGAACCATGAAAATGAAGTCAAAGTCAGATGACAACTGCCAGTTGGACTTGTATACCTTACAACCCTTCCATACACCAAATATACTAGACCTATTGCTTATAGTATCTGAGATATGGACTTGACCACCAAAACTTAACCTTGTTCACTGATCCATGAAATGAGGTCGAGGTCAAGTGAAAACTGTCTGACGGGCATGAGGACCTTGCAAGGTACGCACATATCATATATAGTTATCCTATTACTTATAATAAGACAGAAATAACATTACAAAAAATCTTAACTTTTTTTTCAAGTAGTCACTGAACCATGAAAATGAGGTCAAGGACAATGGATATGTGGTAGATGGAAACTGTGTAATATAGGGCATCTATATACAAAGTATGAAGCATCCAGGTCTTCCACCTTCTAAAATATAAAGCTTTTAAGAAGTTAGTTAACGCCGCCGCCGCCACCAGATCACTATCCCTATGTCGAGCTTTCTGCGACAAAAAAAAAAAATAGCAAACATCACATTTGCCATAGATTTGGAACTCGCCATTAATTTGAGTCCTACATATATATAAATATATATCATTTCATGTCATATGTTTATGAACCACTGTATTTGTTATATTGATAATCAAGCAGCAAATAGTACAATTTATCAGCAATTTGTACATTTTCCATTTGATCTTACTGCTAATATTGCTTGATATTCTTGCTGATAGTCAGTATCCAAAACAAAAATGCCATCATTCTTTATACATGAACTTCCATTATGATTCTTATTATTATTTTCTTAACCTGAGGCCAACATAAGTAACACAGTTAAACTCAAACTCGAAAACACGGAACAAGTCAGGAATATGACAGTTGTTTTCCATTCATTTGATGTGTTTGAGCTTTTGATTTTTCAAATGTTAAGAGACTTTCCATTTAAAATTTTCCTTGGAATTTCAGTGTTTTGTTGTTTTACTTTTTACAATACTATTTGACTATGGTAGTCATGGTAGTACTTGATTGTAGATTTAGACCATGGATTATTTACTTAAACTTATTGTAACACATCCTTTATACTGACATGATGAAGTCTAATGCAATTATGTTGTATCAATGTTTCTGATTGGATGACAATAAGTGTAAAATTCTCTATCTCCCTGTCTGTAACTAAGGAAGCCGACATTTTGAATTTGGAATGTATTGACATGTAATTTCTCCAATAATAAGCAAAAAACTCACATTTTGCACCTAGAAATCTTCTTTTTATCACATTTTATTACATTTTGAAGTGGACAAGAAGCCAGAAAACTCCCAGTGTTTAAGTTTGATGCCGCAAGCATACATATGATGTCACCTAGTTATGGCGCCAAAGAAGATAACATCATTTCGCAGAATTTTCGTTTAAAGAAAATTTTACACTGAAATAACGACTAAAATTGAATGATTTGTTTATTTTGCATTAGAATAGAGATAACTACGCGTCGCCATGTAAACTAAATTTGCGACAGTAAAACTATCAATGGACGTCCGCAAAGATTCAAATACAATACAGTTATCTCTAAATTGTTTAGAACCAGAAAATCTATTTTACATGGCCTTAATATGTTGAATACTTTTTTGACATTCTGTAAAATATGATATTACCATTCATCCAATAAAAACCCAACTTTAAACTTACCCTAAAAAGAAACCATTCACAAGAGAGCAGTTTTGTCTATGGTTTCTGAAGTGACCAAAGCATGCAATGGTTACATTGGCATGTACACAATAATGATAAATATACCTAATTATGTGATCCTGGGGATAATTTTACCACTGCCAGGTTTACATACCTTATTATGTGATCCTGGGGGATAATTTTACCACTGCCAGGTTTACATACCTTATTATGTGATCCTGGGGGATAATTTTACCACTGCCAGGTTTACATACCTTATTATGTGATCCTGGGGGATAATTTTACCACTGCCTGCTTTAAATACTTTGTTATTTTTCTTTTGTCCTGAAATAAAATAAAATAATACATTTTGTCTTCTCTCTAATTCTGCTTCATTTTCCCCATTATAGATTTAATATCCCACAACAACTTGGAAAACAAATCTTTTTATTCCTGTTCTTAATCTTAAAGTCATATGAAACGCAATGATATTAATGTTTAGGGAATTATTGAACCAATACTAAACCAAACCTGTGTGCATATTTTTTTCCAATTATTGCAATCTATAATAATATAAACGTGCCTGGATGCATAGACAAGCTAAGTGTCTTTTGCTATGCATGCATCACCTGCCATGGGAATTCACACTCAGTCAAAACATCACAATTAGGAATATCACACAATCAGTAAATTACAGATCAGATGACTCTACTATATAAGTCAGATGATAGAGCAATGTTAATTGCTGCTTTTGAAATTTATCTATATTTTCCATGCATTTCCATTTGTTAAATAAACTTTGTCATAACAAAGTGTTGAATGATTTGGTGTATTCAAATATTTTTTTTTCAGAATCAGTTCATACTATCTTCCTTCCATGTTTGTTTATTTATTCTTTTATCACAGTTTTCCCCTTTGCTCTTGCCCAATGTGATTAACAATTTCTAATAAGAGGTGTTATGTTATGGTTACAGCTTACAGAAAAGCTGTCGGCAAACTAGAGTTCAGAAATACAATAATTCAACCGCAGTACATTTCCTGAAAATTTGGATAAAATAAGGGTTTTCTACTAAAAGAAAGTCTATGTCTTGTGTTATAAAATAAAATTTTGCAATTCAGTTATATGAAACATAATCATTCGAAATTTGAAGGATCATATGACTAATAGTTCGTTGCAAGTCTTTATAGGGATCTTAGGTATATACTACCATAGGTTATAAAATTCTGTAGTGTCATTAAATATGTCCAGAACTACAGTGAGAATTTCACAAAGCATTTAATTGCATATAAGAAAATAACCATAACCGAAAGTAAACCAAGCAACTTTTCGTTTTTTTAGCTCACCTGGCCCAAAGGGCCAAGTGAGCTTTTCTCATCACTTGGCGTCCGTCGTCCGTCGTCAGTCCGTTAACTTTACAAAATCTTCTCCTCTGAAACTGCTTGGCCAAATTTAACCAAACTTGGCCACAATCATCATTGGGGTATCTAGTTTAAAATTGTGTCCGTTACCCGCCAACCAACCAAGATGGCCGCCATGGCTAAAAATAGAACATAGGGTAAAATGTAGATTTTGGCTTATATCTCTGAAACCAAAGCATTTAGAGCAAATCTGACATGGGGTAAAATTGTTGATCAAGTCAAGATCTATCTGTCCTGAAATTTTCAGATGAATCGGACAATGGGTTGTTGGGTTGCTGCCCTAAATTAGTAATTTTAAGGATTTTTTTCTTTTTGGTTATTATCTTGAAAATTATTATAGACAGAGATAAACTGTAAACAGCAATAATGTTCAGCAAAGTAAGATCTACAAATAAGTCAACATGATCAAAATGGTCAGTTGACCCCTTAAGGAGTTATTGCCCTTTAAAGTAATTTTTACCAATTTTTGTAAATTTTGTAATCTTTAACAAAATCTTCTCCTCTGAAACTACTGGACCAAATTCAACCAAACTTAGCCACAATCATTATTAGGGTATTTAGTTTAAAAATGTGTGCGGTGACCCAGCCAACCAACCAAGATGGCTGCCATGGCTAAAAATAGAACATAGGGTAAAATGTAGATTTTGGCTTGTAACTCTGAAACCAAAGCATTTAAAGCAAATCTTACAGGGATTAACTTGTTTATCAAGTAAATATCTATCTGCCCTCAAATTTTCAGATGAATTGGACAACTGGTTGTTGGGTTGCTGCCCTGAATTGGTAATTTTAAGGAAATTTTGCCGCTTTTGGTTATTATCTTGAAAATTATTACAGATAGAGATAAACTGTAACCAGCAATAATGTTCAGCAAAGTAAGATCTTCAAATAAGTCAACATAACCAAAATGATCAGTTGACCCCTTAAGGAGTTATTGCCCTTTATAGTCAATTTTAACAATTTTCATTAATTTGGTAAATTTTGGTAAGTTTTACAAAATGTTTTCCTTTGTAATCTTCTTTTCTGAAACTGCAGTAGAAAATCAATATAGAAAACAATCTACTAATGTACTGGCAATAAAAATAATTGATAATTCTATAACATGAAAAAAAACCACATTAATACCTGATGATGGTGTTTCTTTCTTTACATTGAAAATGATGTCACAACTATAATCCCGAACAATAGGTCGAATGTCAGATATGTTTCAGTACTTTGGCTTCATTTTCTACAGATTCAAGTGCAAATGATGCTTGAATTCTACACTAATTTATACAGACTTCATCCCTTTCACAGGTAATGCCTGCCTCATATTATATTTAAAACTTTAATAGAATATCAGAAATTTTGAGAGAAAATTAATCAACCATGCAAGATCTAAAACTTAATTAATATTGTTCAAATTATCAATTAACTATTAAAAAGAAAATTCTCATTAAAAAATATAGTTCTTCATTTTATATTTTATCAGAAATTTAGGAAAACAATTGAATTTAATTGTGTCCCTTGTTCTCATTTCCTGGGATAAATCCAATACAAATTAAAGTATTGATATTGAATTAATATTTAAGAAATATTTCAAACCTTATCATTTTCTTCACAAGAATGAAGACCATATTTTCAGTGTCATGAGTATCAGTCATCATATTTGTTGTACTTTGTTGTTTAAAAGTTGAATACAAAAAGATCAACAAAGCAATTCAAAACCACTTGAATTTTGCAACAACAAATGAGAGTTTTAACGACCTCAGCTGGCTATACAACCCTTGCACAATCAACTGAAGTTTGCAGAAATCATTAATAGGAAAGATTGCCCTTAAATGATAATTTTTATTACCTTTTGTTTTTGGGGGGGGGTTGCGCAACAACAAAACTTCACAACAAACTTTCTCATCACTTGCATTTCTCGTTAGATAAATTTTACAAAATTCTCCCTGAAACTACTGTCAAATTAAACCAAACTTGGTTTAAATCACCACTAGGATATCCAGGGACCACTGTATATGATGACCCTGCCTGCCAACATGGCACACATGGCTGAAATAAAACGCACTTTTAGTCTTATATCTCTGAAACTAAACGACAGTACAACAGTTGCATTTATCATGCATCAATTGTAAATAAAAATATCAGGTGAGCGACACAGGGTCCTTGGAGCCTCTAGTTTCCTGTTAACAAGCTTTAGCATGTTTAGTAACCATGTCTCCTCAAGTTTCTGAAATATTTTATTGGAACACCAAATAAGAAAAAAACGGTGCCTTGAAACACCCAAGATATATGTTGATGACTCGGAAAAAAGGTTCTGCAATGAAATGCTGGGTTAATTTGATAAGATAGGTAAAGGAAATAATGTTTTCTCATAAGATAAATCATACAGTATGAGAGATAACTCTGTATTCCATAACAGCTTTGATAATAACAATTAATTTTAGTATGCATGAGTTGTAACATCATATTTGTCTTACCATTCTGATCAGAAACCATGGTTCTTTCATAATGTCCTTTGTTCAAATCATCTAAAACTGTGTTTAACTGTGTAATTCTGGCCGTGAACCTAGAAATACATAAACCCATGTTAAAAAATCATCTGCTACTTAGTGTTAGAACCGTAAACCTAATGCATAAGAGGGACAATTCTTATTCATAGTGTATGCAAGTATTTTTCTCCCATGAAGAGTTCTGAACATAAAGCCAGGCTGATGTCACCTGTACTTTGAGTTTTACGATATATATTTAAAGATTTAAATTTACAGTCACATAATTATCAACAATTTCACTGTCAATGTAAGTATGATGTGGGATATACATCAATCAGACAGCAACCCAATCACAAAAATAATCAAAAGATATCTAAAATGGCAACATCCAGTCATCATTAATAGACAGCTGTCTATATAATATGTCAAGCTTTGAATTGTCAGGAGTCTATAAAGGTTGGAAGGTTTTGTAAGTAAATATGTCAAGCTCTGAATTGTCAGGAGTCTATAAAGGTTGGAAGGTTTTGTAAGTAAATATGTCAAGCTCTGAATTGTCAGGAGTCTATAAAGGTTCAAGGTTTTGTAAGTAAATATGTCAAGCTTTGAATTGTCAGGAGTCTATAAAGGTTGGAAGGTTTTGTAAGTAAATATGTCAAGCTCTGAATTGTCAGGAGTCTATAAAGGTTGGAAGGTTTTGTAAGTAAATATGTCAAGCTTTGAATTGTCAGGAGTCTATAAAGGTTGGAAGGTTTTGTAAGTAAATATGTCAAGCTCTGAATTGTCAGGAGTCTATAAAGGTTGGAAGGTTTTGTAAGTAAATATGTCAAGCTCTGAATTGTCAGGAGTCTATAAAGGTTGGAAGGTTTTGTAAGTAAATATGTCAAGCTCTGAATTGTCAGGAGTCTATAAAGGTTGGAAGGTTTTGTAAGTAAATATGTCAAGCTCTGAATTGTCAGGAGTCTATAAAGGTTGGAAGGTTTTGTAAGTAAATATGTCAAGCTCTGAATTGTCAGGAGTCTATAAAGGTTGGAAGGTTTTGTAAGTAAATATGTCAAGCTCTGAATTGTCAGGAGTCTATAAAGGTTGGAAGGTTTTGTAAGTAAATATGTCAAGCTCTGAATTGTCAGGAGTCTATAAAGGTTGGAAGGTTTTGTAAGTAAATATGTCAAGCTTTGAATTGTCAGGAGTCTATAAAGGTTGGAAGGTTTTGTAAGTATGTATAAAAGGAACTATGGGGTATAGATCAATGAGAGAGTTATCAAATGACACAAACAAAAACATCTAAAATATTCAACAATATACAAAAAGCTCTGAATCACACTGAATGTGAAAAGTTGTGAATAAACTTCACAAATGCAACAATCAAAATCAGTTAAAGAGATACTGAATCAATATGTTGCTTGCCATCATGGCCATAAACTTCATAAACAGAAATAAATGTAGTAATTGTGATATTCATAGATTGGTACATTGTGGTCTTTTGTCTTTTTATAAGATGTCTTTGTGCTTAGTACCGATAATCAACTTTTAACTGAATTTTACAGTTAGTTCTTATGATGTGCCTTTAAAAGACTGTAATTTGTGGTTATAGCTTACTATATATGGTATAGGTTTTGCTCATTGTTGAAGGCTGTACAGTGACCTGTAATAATCACATCCTTATCCTTTTGTCTCATTTGCAATCATACAACATCTTGCATTGGTTGAAAATATACTTTTTGCACTTATTGGTTATCATGACTATTAAAATACTTACCCAGCTAATCTGGTCATATCTCTGCCAGCTAATACAATTCTACCTATAGCCTCCGCCATTCGTACTAACATTCTGCCACTTTTATAATAATCCTTCACAGAATAAAACATAATAACTGATGATGTTTCATTAGATTCAAAATATTTCGAAGGAGAAAGTCACTCTGATATCTGTTTAAATTCTAAATCATATAGCGATAAAAAAAATTATTACCAGGCCTCTTACCATGGTTTGATTTGAAATTGACAATTCAAGCAATTTTACAAAGATTTTGTTTAAATGTTTATTCTGTTACCTAAAATACCTGTGATGTTTCTTTATTTTCACCTTAATATTTGTATGATTGATATATTTACCTCTAATCTCTCACTGGAAGTGCTGTTTAAATGGCGTGGATCTGCTAAATCTAAAAATGGTCTACTGACAACTAAATAACCAAATACAGTTGCTACATCTGAAAATACACATTTAAAAATGGTGTAACACAAAAATATATAACCTATAAATACAACATAGTATAGCTGCCTAACAGAGATGTAGAAAATCATTCAGTACTGACCAGCAAATTGGAAGAAGGTTCTTCATGTCATATGTCAATAAAAAATACATATGTCAAAGGACTGGTAAATTGACAATTCTGACAGATAAAACTTTCTGATCCTTTTTTGACATTTTGATCAATGCATCAACTTTTGCGTTCTCAATCTGATCGCACGTAAGTTTTGGGAAACCTCCATAGCGTATAAATATACATGTTTTGACTGGTTTCCAGATCTAAAGCATGAGGACTTTGAAGCAAACTATGTTTCTGGTTACCAGTTGTTCACCAATGAGCATATGTCTTTGAAAAAGCACAGGCCCTGCCCAAGTGAAACCTACTCAGGTTTGATTGGATGAGCTAGATCAAACAACCAAGCTGTTGTTGAAACAAAAGAAACGAGAACAGAATCTGAAGTTAAACTAAACCAATCCATTGAAAATGCCAAAAGTGAACATACACAACAGCTCACGTGGATTTTGCTTTTTTGATAAAAGTTCACCAGTAATGATGTATTCGTAACAAAAGACAGGCATGCGCAATACGTAAAAGTTACCTATTGTCATTTGATAAGGAAATGTGTATTTCATGCTTGGACAGATTCAGGATCATTTTTACTATTGATTGATCACACGTGTACAATTGAACGTTATATTTATAACACAATTCATTTTTGATGCATGGACTTCTAATAAAGATGATAATAAGATAATATGCACAATCTCCCTTAAGCATTTTCTATTTACTAATTCATTAATTTTTTATTCCGGATTCTTATTTATATTTTTGTTTTTTGCTGAATTGGTAGTTTTTTCTTTTATTTATTCAATGTTCTATCTTGGTTCCGAATTCCGAAAATTACAAGTTTCTCTTCATTTCAGCTTATGCTGTATCTTAGTTGATCCAGAGATAAAAAAAATTCTGCCGCCCTACCTCCTTTTTTTCAACGAGAAACACATTAACCATTCTTTATCAAGAATACGACCCGTATCTTGTACTGATGCAATTCCGATTTCAAATAATGCATTTATATCTAGGTCCGACTTTAATAATAACACATAGGGGCCTACGCATAATGATTAACTTTTTAACTTCAATGAAAATTTGCAAATGTTTAAATTTAATGATGAAATATACGTATCATAATTCAATTTTCATGTATGTATAACGTTACGTCGCAATTGAACAACCAAGACTCAATCTAAAGGTAAATGTGTATCAAGACAGAACAAAGAAAAATAATCCTCAATAAACCACGGGTCGTTAAGAAATCATCATGTAATTCATCCTTTATTTTAAGTTTTTTTTTATTGTAATAGTACGACAAAAGATGCTCAGAGCGTGCATGCAAGTCCATCCATGAAATATGTATGTCATGCTGATATAGTGAATGATTTTATGATGTAATAAGTCAACCTCTTTACAGCACTTATTTATGTAAACCACAGGTGTATATATTAAAGCAAGAGGTTTCATATTACTTAACGTCCAGTGACAAATATTTCATGCATAATGTCGGTGAAAGATTTAAGTTTTAAACTAACAAATAGTCTCCTATGATCATGATGATAGAAAATAAGAACTCATTCATCATTCAATATATTAAAATTGTTAATATTATTGTAAACAAAAAGGAATAGGTGTGCCATTCGTGTTGATAAGGAGGAGAATGTGAGGGTCAATTCCGGTAAACTGCAAACTTATAAACAGCTAATATAAATGTCAGAATTTGGTGTTCTTAATTTTATCATTTGCAGATGAATGTGGGCACTGGCATACAAATACTTACTTTAATAATGAAGAATTTCGGACTTGTATATTTATGAACCACATTGGGATAACTGTATCGGAAATAATTATAGCAGGTGTGCATTGACTGACATTGTTCAATCATGCGTTACGTTATCCTTTGTTCACCGAACACACACACAAGTATATTGATTGACAGGTGATAAATCTGTTTAACATCGAATATGGGGTACAAAAAGGTAGCAAGTTAGAAATGAATAAAAAAGGGATTTTCATTTGAGTTCGGAAATTAAAAATATTTTTAAGGCATTAACACAAAAACATATTGTCTGTCATCACAAAAAATGTTTAACTGAATAAGAAGCGTTAAACAATATTTTTTATTCTGCATGCAGATCTAGTTGAACCCTTTACAAGACATCAGCAATAGCGTTGCTTCATCTCCTTCACTCAGTGATATAAAAGACAGCTATCAAGTAATAAATTACGCAATGGAAGAAGTATAAAAGTAGAAATTCCGTTAATCGCCTGTCATCGTAGACCGAAGATTGATTTTAAAGGCAACATGACCGCGATTGTTTTATTGTGTCAATCATGGATATCTCATTTTAATAACGTATAACAAAAAAAGTCCTCAAGACACAGATCTGTCCGAAACATCGCTTGTTTGGTTTTCATTCGATACAAGATATAGAAGCTTCTTACTGACCCTTTGAAATGTTGAATAGACACAGACCAAGTTACTTCTGCCCACTCAGATTGCCATGGACCCCACGCCCACGACAATGCGTGGACACCATGGGCACGCGGGCGCCCGTGGACCGGTACAGTCCACCATATTCCCACGCCCATGGTGGGCCTGTGGGAAAAGCAAAATCCATGTGAGCTGAAGTGTACAGTAATTGAAATAAAGATGCAGATAAAAGATAACTATACTGAATCAGACTCTTCATCACAAAGTGACTTAGAAAATAAACAAACCAAATAATTAAATTTCTTTTATGTGTAAAAATTTGCTTCAGAAGAATAATTATAAGAAACGTTATGCATTTCTATATAATTTTTATTTTCAATTAAATTCACCAATATTTTATAGCTTCTTCAATAAACATGAAACAGATGCAGTGTGTAACTCAATGAGACATAATAGTACCTTAAAATATGTATAAATCAATCATATAATAAAATGTGTAGGACTGGCAGAAATGGCATGGCACTGACAGAAACAACAAGAGTGTCAGTCCCACAGACTGACACAACTTTCAGAGTTTTTGACATCTCTGGGCTAACACACCATCAGGAACATCAATAACATAGCTATCATCTAACATCATAATGATAACTATATATAGTACAGTTGATGTAATAAGAATTGGTTTGTATATAAATGTTTAAGATAACTTACATTTTGCTATAATATTATCTACAAATCCCATCTGCATCCTAAATGATATAAAATTCGTAAATGTCGAACCTATGAAAAAAATAATGAATTAAATTCATTTAGTAATATTTAAGAAAATAAAAGAGATAAATGCATTATTTTTTTTAATTTTCAGTAATAGTTCAATGAGCCAAAGTTTTATGAAAACTGTGACATAGTCCATTTACTGTAACTTGACCTAAACAGTAAATTATGTGAATTAATAATATCAAATTTTGGATTATTTTGAGGGAAAATTTAGTTTTTTATACATCAAATTCTGATGAAACTAAAATATAGGTGAAAACAGGTCAAATACTTAACTCCAGGGTTATTTAAATACCCAAATGGATCATAAACAAGTCTCTGTTAGTAAATAAATAGTTCACAACTACAAAAATGGAGTTGACAGGTATGCTATATGACTCGTAGAGATTAACACCGATCAAATTCTTCATTCATTGACAATATTATAACAACTATTCTATTCTTATCCTGACTTACCAATTTTCTAAATGTAGCTATAATAATGGTTTGTTCTCTTTTGTTTCCTTGATAAAATGCTATTTCTTCACTGAAATAAAACAAAGAATTCAATGGTTACACCTTCCTTAGCAAGGTATTGTTGTGTTAATTCTATTTCTTGTTCTTCATCATAGGGACTGTACAGGGAAGCAGATTAACATTTGGTGACCAAGAAGACAGATGCAATATATACATATCTCATGAATTATTATACTGAAAAGTTGTTTTAGACAGCTACTTATGAATATCATTTAAACTGTTTTCTTTTGAAGGTACATGTTCTTTGATTGAGAAAAGCCTGATTAGCTCAAATGACAAACATAAAATTGAGAATGGAAATGTTGATATTGTAGCACTTTGCCGTTTTTTTCTACTATAGTTCCAAAGATAATTGGTGAAAAAAAAGCAAACAATCATTATTTAAGGGCAATGACTACTACAAGAAATCATTTCAAGGGTTTGGTCATAATTACAAAAAAACATTTGTAGATCTTGCATTACTGATAAATTTTGGTGCTTACATTTTGTCTTCAAAAAACTATTTTTTTTATTAAAAACTAATTTAAAATATCTTTTTACTGGTTACCTCTCATTTATCATTCTGAATTAAATGACATGTTAACTTGTTATCAGTTCTAAAATGATCATAAGACTGGTTACCTGTTAGTTATCAATCTAGTATTAACATATCTGTATTCTCCCTCTAACTTTTGTTCTTGCATGGTAAACTTTCCAATAGGTCGCCGTAATCTGTTGAAAAGGGAGAGGAACTATTATATTCACTAAGTTAACTCATACATGAAACATGAAACAAATAATTTTGATAATCATACATGTATATTAATATGAATATAATCAACTAAATTTTAAAATCTTAAGCCAAAGCCATACCAGAGCCATAAGCATATAAGTAAATAAATGGGGAATGTGTCCCTGAGACACAGATGATGCCCTGCTTGCATATAATGTTATAAAGGGACATAACTCAAGAACGGTAAAAGTAACCCTATACAAATTTGTACTTGATCTGAGTTTTGTGGTAATAAGCATTGTGTGTAAGATTCATAACATTTGGTTGAGGCAAACTTAAGTTAGAGAACGGAAACGAAAAGTATAGCAATTTTTCCATTTGTAAAGGGACATAACTCTAGAACGGTATAAGTGAAGCCACCAAAATTCAAACTTGATCTGTGTATTGTGGTAATAAGCATTGTGTGTAAGATTCATAACATTTGGTTGAGTCAAACTGAAGTTAGAGAACGGAAACGAAAAATTCAGCAATTTTTCCACTTGTAAAGGGGCATAATTCTAGAAAGGTAAAAGTGACACCACCCAATTCAAAATTGATATTTTTTTTTGGTAATAAGCATTGTGTATAAGTTTCATAACATTTGGTTGAGGCAAACTAAAGTTAGAGAACGAAAACCAATTTCGGGATGTACGGACAGACATACAGACAGACAAGGGTAAAACTTAATGCCCCCTCCACTACGGCAGGGGCATAAAAAGCAGTAACTTATTTTTAACAGATTATATATAATATTAACAGACAAATATTCTTAACGTGTTACATATAAACATATCTGTACAGGTTTTCTTGAATATAAAGCCAATTTAACTTTGCACTTGTGTTTAACATTTCGAAATTTTTACATCTTATCAAAATTTTTTTAACAATACACATGTATATAAATGCAGGAAAGGGGGGCAGAAGGGTATTTTAAACCCCAGCCAGACCCCCCCAACACACAAACACACACATACATGTGTTTCATTCACTTTCACAGAATGTTGTTCATTCAACTGCGACACTAGCATTATTAGGTATGAATTAAACCAACTGAAATGTTTTGGATGTAAATGTTTACAATGAATAATCACAATGAAAAGTATTAGATGTTCAGGTTTACAATATTAAATACATGTATAAGTTCTGGGGTAAAGAATGAAAATTTCTGCACCTTGGCTATTTCCAGGCATTTAATTGAATTGCAGGAGACACAGCTTTTCTCTGTCTAATTTTGATATTTATTGATAAATTTTATTTGGAAACCTGGTCTTATTTTCTTTTGTCTTCCTAAATATTTGGCTTAGGCATCACTGATGAGACATTATTTGGCCTCAAGCATCACTAATGAGACATAATTTGGCCTAAATTGCAAGCATCACTAATGAGACATTATTTGGCCTCAAGCATCACTAATGAGACATAATTTGGCATAAATTGCAAGCATCACTAATGACACATTATTTGGCCTAAATTGCAAGCATCACTAATGAGACATTATTTGGCCTCAAGCATCACTAATGAGACATTATTTGGCCTCAAGCATCACTAATAAGACATTATTTGGCCTCAAGCATCACTAATGAACCATTATTTGGCCTCAAGCATCACTAATAAGACATTATTTGGCCTCAAGCATCACTAATGAGACATTATTTGGCCTCAAGCATCACTAATGAGACATTATTTGGCCTCAATTGCAAGCATCATTAAGGAGACATTATTTGGCCTCAATTGCAAGCATCACTAAGGAGACATTATTTGGCCTCAATTGCAAGCATCACTAATGAGACATTATTTGGCCTCAATTGCAAGCATCACTAATGAGACATTATTTGGCCTCAATTGCAAGCATCACTAAGGAGACATTATTTGGCCTCAATTGCAAGCATCACTAAGGAGACATTAGTTGGCCTCAATTGCAAGCATCACTAATGAGACATTATTTGGCCTAAATTGCAAGCATCACTAAGGAGACTTTATTTGGCCTCAATTGAAAGTATCACTAATGAGACATTATTTGGCCTCAATTGCAAGCATCACTAAGGAGACATTATTTGGCCTCAAGCATCACTAATGAGACATTATTTGGCCTCAATTGCAAGCATCACTAATGAGACATCATTTGGCCTCAATTGCAAGCATCACTAATGAGACATTATTTGGCCTCAATTGCAAGCATCACTAATGAGACATTATTTAGCCTCAATTGCAAGCATCACTAAGGAGACATTATTTGGCCTCAATTGCAAGCATCACTAATGAGACATTATTTGGCCTCAATTGCAAGCATCACTAAGGAGACTTTATTTGGCCTCAATTGAAAGCATCACTAATGAGACATTATTTGGCCTCAATTGCAAGCATCACTAAGGAGACATTATTTTATTGAAGTGGTACATCAGACTTGTTTTTCATTAATTTTTTTGTACATAAATCAGGCCGTTAAATTTCTTGTTTGAATTTTTTTTTTTTTTTTTTTTTTTTTAAACATACTTTATTGATATTTTTGACATTTGTTAGTGTATACATCAAATACCGGTACCTTATCCCGGCCTCGTTAACTGTTAGTGGTATATAATCAATTTGGTTAGTACTTGTTAGTTTATTTTATCTGTAATATATACATTTATAAATTATAATATATCCAACTAATACATTATCAATATAGAATGATCCATATATTTGAATAGAATAGAAAAATAAAAGAATAAATAAATAAAAATCACAGAAATTTGGAATTTTGGAAAAGCAAAAAACAAAAACAAAACAAAAAAAAATATATCTTACAGCATTCATAATACAGCTTGCAAAGGATTTTTTCAATTATTTTCGTACAGGCAATAACTAAGAGGAACATAAATGTAGTTATAAACATAGACAAAACATCAAGCATACATATAAAACAACATATAACAGTATTAAATCATAACATAGATGGTGATGTGGATAAGGTAAAGAAATGTAAGTGAAAGTAATTTCCGTACACAATGTACCTATTTTTGTATAATAAAAATTATTCTTCTAATATTGGAAGCCAGGGTCCCAGCAGATATTGGCCATATGAAAAGGGTTTCTTTTAAAAATATATTCTTTTCTAGTGCAAGAGATTCTTTGAGGTAATTTTAAGTCCTGTAAAATTTACCTTATTTTCACAGAGTTTTGTTCTATAAATATAGAATTTTGTAAGGAGTATTATTAAGTTTTTATCATATTATTTCCTTTGTTACCTAAATTTCCAAATAAAATAATATCTATATTAAATGGAATTAATATTTGTGTTTGGTTATAAATCCAATCACCAAGTCTAATCCATAAATCTGAAATTTTATAGCATGTCCAAAATATGTGCTCAATATCTTCAGTAACTTCATTACAGAAAGTACATTTATCTGTTTGTTTTATCTTAATTTTGAATAAAAATTCATTTGTGCCTATGATTCTGTGTACTATTCTGTATTGGAACCAATGAAGTTTAGAGCCTTTTGTGGTGTAGAAAGACATATTATGCACTTTTTTCCAATCAAATTTTTTGTTTAATCTTAGAGACCATTTATCTTCACAGCTAGGCCTTGTACTATTTTTTTCTAATAAAACATTGTACATATTTGTTTGAATTGTTTTACATTTGTCATTTCACGGCCTTTAATAACTTGCTATGCAGTGTAGGTTTTTCTCATTGTCGAAGGTCATACAGTGACCTATTGCCTCTAACTTTTATGTCATTCAGTCTTTGGCAGAAAGTTGCCTCACTGGCAATCATATCAAATCTTATTTTTATATTGATACTGTATAATTGTTTTTCTTTTTTTACAACAAGTAAAACATGGTTTAAAGAAACTGACAGACAAATCAGCTTTAACTTATGAATGATAACAAAAGACATCTAGAGAGTAATCTACAGTCTTCAACAATAGACAATTGTCTTTATATCTAGAAAGTAATCTACAGTCTTCAACAATAGACAATTGTTTATATCTAGAGAGTAATCTACAGTCTTCAACAATAGACAATTGTCTTTATATCTAGAGAGTAATCTACAGTCTTCAACAATAGACAATTGTCTTTATATCTAGAAAGTAATCTACAGTCTTCAACAATAGACAATTGTTTATATCTAGAGAGTAATCTACAGTCTTCAACAATAGACAATTGTCTTTATATCTAGAGAGTAATCTACAGTCTTCAACACTAGACAATTGTCTTTATATCTAGAGAGTAATCTACAGTCTTCAACACTAGACAATTGTCTTTATATCTAGAGAGTAACCTACAGTCTTCAACAATAGACAATTGTCTTTATATCTAGAGAGTAATCTACAGTCTTCAACACTAGACAATTGTCTTTATATCTAGAGAGTAACCTACAGTCTTCAACACTAGACAATTGTCTTTATATCTAGAGAGTAACCTACAGTCTTCAACACTAGACAATTGTCTTTATATCTAGAGAGTAACCTACAGTCTTCAACACTAGACAATTGTCTTTATATCTAGAAAGTAACCTACAGTCTTCAACACTAGACAATTGTCTTTATATCTAGAGAGTAATCTACAGTCTTCAACACTAGACAATTGTCTTTATATCTAGAGAGTAATCTACAGTCTTCAACACCAGACAATTGTCTTTATATCTAGAGAGTAATCTACAGTCTTCAACACTAGACAATTGTCTTTATATCTAGAGAGTAATCTACAGTCTTCAACACTAGACAATTGTCTTTATATCTAGAGAGTAATCTACAGTCTTCAACACTAGACAATTGTCTTTATATCTAGAGAGTAATCTACAGTCTTCAACACTAGACAATTGTCTTTATATCTAGAGAGTAATCTACAGTCTTCAACAATAGACAATTGTCTTTATATCTAGAGAGTAATCTACAGTCTTCAACACTAGACAATTGTCTTTATATCTAGAGAGTAACCTACAGTCTTCAACACTAGACAATTGTCTTTATATCTAGAGAGTAACCTACAGTCTTCAACAATAGACAATTGTCTTTATATCTAGAGAGTAACCTACAGTCTTCAACAATAGACAATTGTCTTTATATCAAGAGAGTAACCTACAGTCGTCAACAATAGACAATTGTCTTTATATTTAGAGAGTAACCTACAGTCTTCAACACTAGACAATTGTCTTTATATCAAGAGAGTAATCTACAGTCTTCAACACTAGACAATTGTCTTTATATCTAGAGAGTAACCTACAGTCTTCAACACTAGACAATTGTCTTTATATCTAGAGAGTAACCTACAGTCTTCAACACTAGACAATTGTCTTTATATCTAGAGAGTAACCTACAGTCTTCAACACTAGACAATTGTCTTTATATCAAGAGAGTAACCTACAGTCGTCAACAATAGACAATTGTCTTTATATCTAGAGAGTAACCTACAGTCTTCAACACTAGACAATTGTCTTTATATCTAGAGAGTAACCTACAGTCTTCAACAATAGACAATTGTCTTTATATCTAGAGAGTAATCTACAGTCTTCAACAATAGACAATTGTCTTTATATCTAGAGAGTAATCTACAGTCTTCAACACTAGACAATTGTCTTTATATCTAGAGAGTAACCTACAGTCTTCAACAATAGACAATTGTCTTTATATTTACTTATTTATATTTTAACCAGATATTCATCATTCGTCTAAACTTGTTTGAATGCTTCATCAATATCTAATATTTATTTTGTTCATAAAATTTCTGATATTGTAAGTTTTCTTCCCTTTCATGTTTTTTTTTTCTTTGGCATTGGGGTTTTCTTTCCTATAAATTGTAGGGTCAGTGTTTGGAATTCTTTTTGATTTTTAGTCACCAATAGGAAAATATTGTGTTTTCATGGAGGCTGGATCCGTCATTATACTAATTGCTTTACAGGAAGTTGGCCATTTGCAATTTTTCAGTGAACAAAAAAGACTTTGTTTACTTGGTTTTGATCAATTCTGTATACTTTTATTCAATATGTTAGCAGTTACAAATCTAATGTTGTTGCAAAGTCTTTGGTGTTATCCATTGTACTGGCAAACCATAATTCAGGGACCTAGATATATAACTAGTTCTCATAGGCCACTGGGCAACCAGGAATTTTAGGAAGATAATCATTTTCATTCCCATCCACTAGGCTGTCATTGTTAATCAACACTTTTTTACACTTTCTTCAAGAGTAATATGAATGAGAGGAAATTGAGGGAAAACATTTATAAGACAGCAAGCTGACAACATTTGTAAACCAGAATATAGTATTCTTAAACAGGAAAACTGCATTTTACTTCAGAGTAGACAGGATAAACTTCACCATAATTTATGACTGGCAAACATATAAATATAAGAAAATCATGTTTCCTCTGGTAAAGGGTTGGCGGTATACATACTTTGTTAAGATAAGACCATAAACTTCTAAATATTTATACATAACAGCTGGACCCTGAAATAAATTACCTTGTTAAGATAAGCCCAGAAACTGCTAAATATCCTAACATAGTTGCTGGACCCTGAAATAAAACAATATCAAAACTATAGAAATTTAAATGTAGTTATTGATAAAGAGAAGATTTAGATCAAATAAACAATAAATAACACTTCTTGAATGTACATATTCTTCAAAATAGAAAGGCATTTAAAGCATTTAAATCACGCTGAAAATGAAAATACTGATGGTGCTTAAAATTAACCAAAACAATATTTCAGTTTAAATTTGACAAAATGTTCAATTATATTAATATCATATTAATGTTTTTTTTTCTGTTTTCTTGTTTACACATATTTCTTGTTTTGAAAAAGTTGCTTTATCCAAGGTACTTAATTTTGTGTTTTAAAACATTTTACTTTTTTCGAAAATGCATCTGAAAGAAAAGCATGCACACATAAAGATGAAATTTAATTTCAGGAAGTTCTGATTTGTGGTTCGTGAGAAAAGTGCAACCAAAATTTGATGGGAAGGACAGGAGGAAGATGGACAGATGAACATCAGTAAACCTCCTCCTATCAGAGTAGGGGTTTGATATATATTTACCTGTGCTCCAATACTGCCAGTTAACTTAACTGTGTATAACCCTACATCCAGTAACGGCTGAAAATATAAAATGTCTTTTAAGTATTATCATCAGCTGTTGAAGGAGCTATCAAAGTCATGTTCACTGATTTGACTCAAATTCTCATATTTGATTAATAACACACTAAAACTTATATCCAAATTACAAAAAGTATAAAATAAACAATTAACAATGCATGGACTTGATAATGTTTATCAGCATTTCATGTGCATTTTCATCTAGACCCCATCTAATTAACAGTAACTAACTCTTTACCTTACTCAGATAGGAGTATTACTCATCCACACTACCACAGAACTTCTGTACATCCTGAGTGAGTAACTAACCCATACCTTACTCAGATAATAGTATAACTCTCTAACAGCATCACAGAACTTCTCTTCATCCTGAGTGAGTAACTAACCCTTACCTTACTCAGATAATAGTATAACTCTCTAACAGCATCACAGAACTTCTCTTCATCCTGAGTGAGTAACTAACCCTTACCTTACTCAGATAATAGTATAACTCTCTAACAGCATCACAGAACTTCTCTTCATCCTGAGTGAGTTACTGACCCATACCTTACTCAGATAATAGTATAACTCTCTAACAGCATCACAGAACTTCTCTTCATCCTGAGTGAGTTACTGACCCATACCTTACTCAGATAATAGTATAACTCTCTAACAACATCACAGAACTTCTCTTCATCCTGAGTGAGTAAATGACCCTTACCTTACTCAGATAATAGTATAACTCTAACAACATCACAGAACTTCTCTCAATCCTGAGTGAGTAACTGACCCTTTCCTTACTCAGATAAGAGTACAACTAACAGTATCAAAGAACTTCTTTACATCCTTTGTAACTGGCATTTACCTTACTCATATTAGTATAACTATCCAAAAATATTAAAGAACTTCTCTTCATCCTGAGTGAGTAACTGATCCTTTCCTTATTCAGATAAGAGTATAACTCTCTAACAACATCACAGAACTTCTCTTCATCCTGAGTGAGTAACTGACCCTTACCTTACTCAGATAAGAGTATAACTCTCTAACAGTATCACATAACATCTTTACATCCTTTGTGAGTAACTGACTTTTACCTTACTCAGATTAGAGTTTAACTCTACAAAAATATTAAAGAACTTCTCTTCATCCTGAGTGAGTAACTGACCCTTACCTTACTCAGATTAGAGTATAACTCTCCAACAGCATCACAGAACTTTTCTACATCCTGAGTGAGTAACTGATCAGCATTAGATATTCTGTTATCTAAATTGCTCATTTTATAGTAGGTGAACCCCCTGAAATTAAATTATTTTCATATTTTTATCTGATAATTAGTTTAATCAAAATCTTTTCATATATATCAGTATACTTCATCTCATATTTACAATTTCAAATCTTTTAACGTATAGGTAGATTGATTAGTGTTTAACGCCACTTTCAGCCCTATTGGCTATTTCATGGCGGTCAGTTTTTATTGGTGGAGGAAGCCAGAATGCCGAGAGAACCACGACCTCTGGCAGGAAAACTGACAAGCCTAGTCAATTAAGATTGGAGTCAAATGTACCTGCAACATGCAGGGTTTTGAATTCACAACATGAAGTGTTGACAGGCTAATGATACAGCAGTATGACTAATTAGACCCTTTTGGTAATGTATTAGATAAAATCTATTTAATCTTAGCCTGGGGTCTAGACAAAGCTGTGAATAATTCTCAAAGACTATCAAAGTTCTGTCACCAATACCAAATTCTCCTAACTACAGGTTCTTAAGATCCTGTGTCACTCACCTACATGTAGGTCTTTGTGCACCTTAATAGGCACCCTCAAACATTTTAGACTAATATTATTGATAATTCATGACTAAAATCTGTATTTTGTTGAACCCGAATTGATGATCATTTTTTCTGTTTACAGTTTCTCCCTATCTTCTAAAGTTTTTGCCCAAAACACAAAAAAGTGTTAAAATTGTCATTCAAGCCAAATAACTCCTATTTGAAGACAACTGACATATTTATCTAAATGTTAGCTGACCAGCCTGACCTATTTGCAGATCTTGTTTTGCTGATCATCTTTGATTTTTTAAGTTTATACCTATCCATTATAGTTTTCAAGATAAAAGGCAAACACATTAAACAAGAGTGCACACGCTGAAATGTCTCATCTGTTTTAAATCTTAACATTGACCAATAAACCATGAAATGAGGTCAAGATTATATGAACCCTAGAAGACTTACATGTACACCTTACAATCATTATATACATCAAATATAGTTGACCTATTGCTTATAGCATCTGATAAACTTACAAAATTACGAAAAATTATCATTGACCAATGAATCATGAAAATGAGGTGACAGTCATATGAAACTTGCCAGACAGAACATGTATACCTCACAATTGTTCCATACTCTAAATATAATTGACCTATTGCTTATAATATCTGAGAAATAGACCAAAAAAAAAATAAACATTGTCCAATGAACCATGAAATCTGAGATACGAACTTGTAACTTTAACTTTTATCACTGATCCATGGAATAAGGTTGAGGTCAGGTGAGCCCTACCTGACGGACATGCAGACAATGCAAGGAACCCATATATACCAAATATAATCATCCTATTACTCATAAGTGAGTATTTCACTTAACAAAAAACTGTAATTTTTTTTCAAGCAGTCACTAAACCACGAAAATGAGGTCAAGAACAATGGACATATGACTGATGGAGACTTTGTTACATAAGGTATCTGCACACAAGGTAGGAAGCATCCAGGTCTTCTACCTCATGAAATATAAAGTTTACGTCGTCAGTGCCACCTCCAGATTGTAATACCTATGTCTCTCATACTGGCTAGACAAAAAATGAAAAAAATCATCATTTAAGGGCAATAACTACTATATATTATGAGTCAAATGAAAACAAAAAAGACTCAAGAAATGCGACTTAACACAACATCAAACTTAAGACTAAAAGCTGAGGGCACAGAAATCCAACAGGTAGATAAATTTACTTATCTAGGAACTGTGGTTAGCACAGAAGATCCAACACAAAACGACATTAAAAGGAGGCTAGCCAAGGCAAGATCTGCATTTCAAAGACTACAACCCATTTGGAAGTCCAAACAATACAACAGGAAACAAAGATATGGCTATATAACAGTAATGTTAAATCTGTCCTTCTGTATGGAAGTGAATGCTGGAGAGTAACAAAGATAAGGCTATATAACAGTAATGTTAAATCTGTCCTTCTGTATGGAAGTGAATGCTGAGAGTAACAAAGATAAGGCTATATAACAGTAATGTTAAATCTATCCTTCTGTATGGAAGTGAATGCTGAGAGAAACAAAGATAAGGCTATATAACAGGAATGTTAAATCTGTCCTTCTGTATGGAAGTGAATGCTAGAGAGTAACAAAGATAAGGCTATATAACAGTAATGTTAAATCTATCCTTCTGTATGGAAGTGAATGCTGGAGAGAAACAAAGATAAGGCTATATAACAGTAATGTTAAATCTGTCCTTCTGTATGGAAGTGAATGCTGGAGAGAAACAAAGATAAGGCTATATAACAGTAATGTTAAATCTATCCTTCTGTATGGAAGTGAATGCTGGAGAGTAACAAAGATAAGGCTATATAACAGTAATGTTAAATCTATCCTTCTGTATGGAAGTGAATGCTGAGAGAAACAAAGATAAGGCTATATAACAGTAATGTTAAATCTATCCTTCTGTATGGAAGTGAATGCTGAGAGAAACAAAGATAAGGCTATATAACAGTAATGTTAAATCTATCCTTCTGTATGGAAGTGAATGCTGAGAGTAACAAAGATAAGGCTATATAACAGTAATGTTAAATCTATCCTTCTGTATGGAAGTGAATGCTGAGAGTAACAAAGATAAGGCTATATAACAGTAATGTTAAATCTATCCTTCTGTATGGAAGTGAATGGTGGAGAGAAATGAAGATAAGGCTATATAACAGTAATGTTAAATCTATCCTTCTGTATGGAAGTGAATGGTGGAGAGAAACAAAGATAAGGCTATATAACAGTAATGTTAAATCTATCCTTCTGTATGGAAGTGAATGGTGGAGAGAAACAAAGATAAGGCTATATAACAGTAATGTTAAATCTATCCTTCTGTATGGAAGTGAATGCTGGAGAGTAACAAAGATAAGGCTATATAACAGTAATGTTAAATCTATCCTTCTGTATGGAAGTGAATGCTGGAGAGTAACAAAGATAAGGCTATATAACAGTAATGTTAAATCTGTCCTTCTGTATGGAAGTGAATGCTGGAGAGTAACTAAAACAGATATGAGATCACTCTCAAGTTTCCACCACAATTGTCTGAGGCAAATTTGCAAAATCTTCTGGCCAAACCGTATTTCAAATGAACATCTCCTTGAAATGACTTAGTCCACATGTATCCTCAAAGAACTACAACAGAGGCGTTTCAGATGGCTGGGGCATGTTCTCAAGATGCCTGTATCCAATATAACCAGGATAGCTCTTAGATGGACACCCCAGGGGAAGAGACCAAGAGGAAGATCCAAAACCACCTGGCATCAAATGATTGAAGCAGAACTGAAGGAGCTTGACATGACCTGGGGAGAAGCCAAATAATGGTTAAAGACAGAACTGGATGGCGAAAACTTGTGGCAAATTATCAAAGATTTTTCTAATTGATTTTTTTGTAGATCTTATCCTACTGATCATTGTTGCTCCTTTAAGTTTTATCTATATATTATAGTTTTCAAGATAATAGGCAAAAATGCAATAAAATGGTAAAAACCTTCATTCATATTTTAAGACTTTTAAGTCCAGAAAAAAAATTTCATACTTAACGGTTCCGGGCGCGAAAATCCGTTTCCGATATCGGGTTTTCTTTTACTTTTAATGTTTTTAACATGGCTGATGAATCTGACCTTGTAAGGTCCCTGACCCGAAAGAATCAGATAAAGATCATATGGTCACGAATGATTCGAATCCAAGAAAAGACAAGGGACATTATTGTTTTTTTAAATCCCACACTTTGATTTATTGAAGGGAAGGAGAATTTTTCATCTGACCTGAAGACAACATTTTTGATAAGTTATATATACTTCCAGTTACAAAAATGTAACCTCAGAATGCAGATTTCACATCTAATTTTCCAAAATGTTCATGGTGGGCATGCCCCCAAACCCCCCTAGTAGTTTCAGAATACTACGTGATCCTCAACGGTGACACAAAAGTCATGGCTAATCACATGAAAATATGGCTAAGCAAAAATAATGATTAACCACTTTGCCTATTGACATTTTTTACTACTGCTAACACAGAATAATTATATAAACAGACAGCAACCAATTACTAACCACTGGGATACAGTCTCACGCCTTGGGACAAACACATATAAAGAAAGTGGGTGGTGGGGTTTAACATGGTTATTAGTGGTCCCCCTCCCTTAACCTGCAGGGACAGTGGTGTAACAGCATAACACAAGGACACACCGTAAAAAGTGTTATTACGGCACAACAAACACATTGCATTAATGGAAAGGTATTGTCATGATTGCATTAATGGAAAGGTATTGTCATGATTGCATTAATGGAAAGGTATTGTCATGATTGCATTAATGGAAAGGTATTGTCATGATTGCATTAATGGAAAGGTATCGTCATTGCAAATTAAATATATATGGTTAATGAATGTATCTTTTAATAACTGTTTTTAATATATCTAACAAATTAAAATATCAGGAGACAAAGCATGAACCCAAGCTATCACACACACAAATATATGGTGCACTATTATTGAATATATCAAAATCTGTTCAGATTTACATCCCTTAAAACTATATGCATTCTGAATTGCCATGACAAGACCTTTTGAGTGCATCATAGATTTGTGTCGGTGGATTGGGGCATGGGTTCAGCCTTGACCTTTTAAGGTCATAGTTCAATTTACCTTAAGTATTTATCATATAAGTGTTGAGACAGATTGGTTCTAAACCTCAGCTTCAACTCATTTAAACCATACTGAAATAGAAATATAACTGTAGTATAATATCATTACTCGTAATTTATTTTTGATAACATTGTAATTTTTTCAATTTTTTCAATTAAAATCTATTTATAATCCAACATACTTACCTCCTTCCTATCTATCCAATATCTTAAAAAAATGTTGGGGGTTTATACTATTTTAGGCAGACATTATATTTTTGATAAATTCTATCATGAGAAAACAGGAATGTGACATTAATACCAGAACAAATAACTGAAATATATTATACAAATCATATTTGATATTATTCCATACCAGATAATTGCATGAAATGACCTGAAAACATAGGTTTCAAAATACAAAACATTAGATCAATAAAGGATTTGGTGCCTAAGAAGACATTTGAGATGCCAATGTAAAATAAAAGTAAAACATCAATTACTAATGCATTTAACTAATGAGTTCAAGTGTATATCAGAAAATTCTATTTCTATGTTTTACACAATATTTTTTTTACATCACTGTCTAATGTAAGTTTGAGTGATTTAATCAACAAAATATTATTTTTTTGACTGACTGAACAAAACTTAAATTGATAAGTAAATATAAACTTTACCTTCAGCATGTTGTTTACAACTGATATCTACAACAGAAAACAAAATATTCATATCAATAAATCAAACATATGATAACAGGCAGTAACTTCCTATCTATTAAACATCAATATTTTAATAGGTTTCTGCATCTTTGTTCCAATTCTCAAATACCATCAATCATGTAAAAAATAGGTCAAGATTTATCTGACCCTGTCTAATCCGTCTGTCTTGAGAGACAAATGGTCAATAATATCAAATTTAAAAACAAAAAATGTTTCAAGAGATTTCATAGATCTAAAACTTCTGATTCAATTTTTATGTACATGATATAGCTGTCATACAATAATGCTTGCTTCAAAGTCATGAAATACAAAACCCTCTTCTGAGCCCTTGTTTGTTAAGCCAGGGGTTCCAATGACCCTGGTTAACCTGCCAGGTATAGAAGCACATGCAAAGTAAAAATATTAACATCCAGAAACTATTCTTCCCTTTTTCTCAATTTTTATTAACAGTAAACATGAACTTTTACATATTGACCCCAAAATCAATAGGCTTCTTCCCTTTATTTTATCTTCAATATGTATAAGTTTCATTCCAATCAAGCAAGGGATACTCGAGTTATCACCTGGAAACCTTTGTTTTTGACACACAGATTGAAGGAAGTACAGACAAAGCAATTACTGTATGCTTCAACATTTTTTTTCAGGGAGAATAATAATTGAGAATGGAAAACAAGATTTGATATTATTTTCTTACCGACTATTACAAATACAGCTTACAGCTCATTTGTCCTTGATATAGAGATTTGGTCTTGTAATTACAGATTGAATTGTATTACATTTGTAAGTCAAAAGTAAGGAGACTAAAAGATGACAATTTTTGTAATCCTTCCCGAAAATAGTTTTAAATGTTAATGTTAAGTACTGTATTTCTGCACTGCCAATGTTCTACAAAAACTATTTTTTTGCTGCACAAAATATCTGATCTTTGTTTTGTTTATGCTTAAGGTTGCATTGGTGTAATTTTCTCTTCACGAAGAACATGAATTTTAAACACCAGGTTTTTGGTGAGGTTAGTATTTCTCGATTCTATAGTTTTCTCTTCACGAAGAACATGAATTAATCACGTTTTTGGTGAGGTTAGTCTTTCTCAATTACAAGTTTTCTGTAAAGTGATTCATGGACTATTGTTTGTAATTTCGTCAGTTTTTTTGGGCCATGTCTATCTTCACTTATGGTGTTTGATATCTTCTCCTTTTTTGTAAACACCAAAAGCATGGCATAAATGAAATTTATACAGATACCCACAGATGGCAGTACAAAGTGATTTGTACAGTTACTATTCATGGCATTACATAGATAAATTTGTACAGTTACTATTCATGGCATTACATAGATAAATTTGTACAATTACTATTCATGGCATTACATAGATAGATTTGTACAGTTACTATTCATGGCATTTCATAGATACATTTGTACACATACTCACCAATGGCATTGCGTAGATAAATTTGTAGAGATGCACTTTGAATAGGGACATATCTCTCCCAATAATAGCACTGTAAATCATAAAATATCAAATAATAAATGAAAAATGTTTCCATGGACACAGATGATGCCCCCGCTTGCATATAACGTTATAAAGGGACATAATTCAAGAACGGTAAAATTGAGGCCACCCAAATTCGAATTTGATCTGAGTTTTGTGGTAAGCATTGTGTATATTTAGTTTCATAACATTTGGTTGAGGCAAACTAAAGTTGAGAACAGAAACTAATTTTGCGACGTATTGACGGACAAGGGTAACACCTTATGCCCCCTCAGCCGTGGTGGGGGCATAAAAAGAAATGTTTACATTCTATCACAACATCTGTTTTTATGTTATACTTAATCTTTTCTGTATTTTGATTTGAGAACTATTGTTTATCTTTTTTATTTGTTCTTATGGACATTTTTTCTTCTTCCACTTATGATTTTTAATTGCCTCCCCTCTGGTTTCTTCATTCTTTTTTATCAAGGTATGTATCGATTCCATGATTAATATTTATGAATTATAGCTTACTCTGTTATGTTGTTTATTTTATGTCTGTATATTTGCTTGCATCTAACCAAAAGGAGAATGTAACTCTGTAATCCAATCAGATCTGTCATATTTAATTGTACCAGGCGAAAGCCAGGAGGACCCTGCCATATTTATTTGTACCTAGCAAAAGCCAGGAGACCACTGTGTCAGAACACTGCCTAAATTATTGTACCTATCCACTGCCAAGAATAAGATACCAAATAGATATATTAGTGTTATTTGATTTGTACCTTCTTGGTTTTGTGTTTATAAATAGGTTGTTTACCATGTTTATACACTTGCCTATATATCACCTCTTGGAGATTAATATATAGCATAATACGAAACTCAACATAAACACCATATGATAGACTTAATATTTTGGACATTGTCTCCTGTACATCGACCATTTTTTATCTTATCTATGTAAATAATTCAAATAAATTTTACAATTGTATGTGAAGAGTCTCTACAACACAGTTTAAATGAAATACATATTTTAATCAATAATTTGATCTCCAATGATGGCTTAATTACATGCATGTATTTTTCTGTGGTTTGTAACACTTTCAATTCCTTACAAATCTTTTCAGTTTCATTTTACTGTTATCTGATTTACAATCAAATGTCTTCAAATTTAACTGTGGAGATGTTTTGTTCTATATAAGGCTATAAATGTAACTAACACTAACCTTTCTATAGATGTACCATTCTGTATCATCCATACGTCTGCATAAGTTCTGGCTATAAGTGAAGCTGCTACTAAAGTCATATAAAACGCCTGAAAAGTATATAATGGCTGTAACTTAAAATGTCATGTGCAGTGTATCAAGTATGGGGCATTATTTACACTTAAAATCAGTCAAAAATGTTCATCAGTGCACTAAATTGACTCAAATCATCTTTCCAATATCACTGAGTCAACTGAAGTTATATACATGTGTCTGCCCTAACTATATGATAGTTACACAATACAGTCAACTTGCCTTAATCGTGTACAACTTAATGCATAGATATGCTTCGTTAAAATCAGATGATTTTGATTTTACTCGATAGGTCAATAAGGTAAGTACATTCTTTCACATGATTAATCATTCTTACATGCATTCTCATTTTCTTATTTCTTTTATATTCACTTTTCTTTTGTTTGAATAAAGATTAGTCATTTCAGGGCCTTTTATACCTGACTCTGCGGTATGGGTTTTGTTCATTGTTGAAGGCCGTATTGTGACCTATAGCTGTTAACTTCTATGTCATTTGGTCTCTGGTGGAGAGACTGACAAACAAAAAGATGTAAAGTGCCCCCGTACTACTTTGCATATACATTTAATGGAAACAATCAAGGTCATTTAAACAGTGGACACACTATGCAAGTCGAAAATACTGCATGTCAAAGGCATATGGAATACTCTTGTTTCACATAGGCACGTAGGGTCATGATAGGGACATTTTTTAGCTAATTATAACATACCAGTTTTACTCATTGTTGAAGACAACACATGGATCTACAATTGCTTACATTCACAACCTTCTGTCTTCCATTAATAGTCTCAAATCATACCACATCTACTGTTTTATATCATCTACCAATGTATCAGTGTTTGTAGATTTTAGACTATAAAAATTTTTGCCTGTAATTCCTAAAAAGTGCTTCAAATGGATTTAATTCTGTATAATATATCTATCTATTTACTTGAATGTTTTCTGTATCATCTACAAACTTACCTCTTTTGTTACCCATCCAGGTATGAGGATTTTTAGTAAGGACCATAGTCTCCTGAAAATAAACAAAGATGTAGCTGTTGATAACTTAAACTTGACCATCAACACAACTGCTGTAAAGTAATTAAAACAAATGAATGTGATAAATTATCAACTACTACAGAAGTTTTTATTTATAGATGTTAAGAGTAATCATTATAATTCATGTATTCTATGTTTACTTCTGACACTTGTTGTGGTTGTAAGAACAGGACAGGCAAGGTGCATGTATTCTATGTTTTCTTCTGACACTTGTTCAAGTTGTTGTGATTGTAAGAATAGGACAGCCGAGGTGCATGTATTCTATGTTTACTTCTGACACTTTTTGTGATTGTAAGAATAGGACAGCCAAGGTGCATGTATTCTATGTTTACTTCTGACACTTTTTGTGATTGTAAGAATAGGACAGCCAAGGTGCATGTATTCTATGTTTACTTCTGACACTAGTTGTGGTTGTAAGAATAGGACAGCCAAGGTGTATGTATTCTATGTTTACTTCTGACACTTTTTGTGATTGTAAGAATAGGACAGCCAAGGTGCATGTATTCTATGTTTACTTCTGACACTTTTTGTGATTGTAAGAATAGGACAGCCAAGGTGCATGTATTCTATGTTTACTTCTGACACTTTTTGTGATTGTAAGAATAGGACAGCCAAGGTGTATGTATTCTATGTTTACTTCTGACACTAGTTGTGGTTGTAAGAATAGGACAGGCAAGGTGCATGTATTCTATGTTTACTTCTGACACTAGTTGTGGTTGTAAGAATAGGAAAGGCAAGGTGCATGTATTCTATGTTTACTTCTGACACTAGTTGTGGTTGTAAGAATAGGACAGGCAAGGTGCATGTATTCTATGTTTACTTCTGACACTAGTTGTGGTTGTAAGAATAGGGCAGGCAAGGTGCATGTATTCTATGTTTTCTTCAGACATTTGTTGTGAATAGGGTAAGTAGCAAACCTTATAGCGAATTTATCACACACAGAACTTTTCCTGCCAAGTTATTTATAGATATAAACAATGAAATACAATAACATTTTTAGATGATGTCACCATTATAAGTAGATGCAATGATACTCCTATGAAATCTTCTTAACCCCTACGTATCCATAGGGGGTCACCATGTGATGGTTTTAAACCAATCACAACGTCACTAATTTTCCCAAGGTGAGATAAATATGTATAATACATATCAAATGTATATATATAGCTACATTTTAAGAAGCCTTATAACAAAAAACTCACTTGAAGAAATCCAGATCTACTGCAGCTCTTTCTTTCTTACCACCAGTCTGAAAAATGGAAAGATTCTACAAAGAACTGCAATCAGTGCGCTGTTTCAGTGCACAATCATAAAACAGGTCATTGAGTCACTGATGTATCATAGTGAATAACTCATTATCAGCAATCCCACTCTTTCACAGTGAATCACTCAACACCAGCAACCAACCTACTACTCAGTGTATCATTTAACACAAGCAATCATCATGTTTAACAAGAAATCACTCAACACCTGCAATCACCCTGACTTGCAGTGAATCACTCAACACCAGCCATCACCCTCACAGTGAATCACTTAACACCAGCAACCAACCTGCTACTCAGTGTATCATTCAACTCAAGCAATCATCATGTTTCACAATAAATCACTCAACACCTGCAATCACCCTAACTAGCAGTGAATCATTCAACACCAGCCATTACCCTCACAGTGAATCACTCAACACCAGCAATAAACCTGCTACTCAGTGTATCATTCAACAAAAGCAATCATCATGTTTCACAATAAATAACTCAACACCTGCAATCACCCTGACTAGCAGTGAATCACTCATCACCAGCCATCACCCTCACAGTGAATCACTCAACACCAGCAACCAACCTGCTACTCATTGTATCATTCAACAAAAGCAATCATGATGTTTCACAATAAATCACTCAACACCTGCAATCACCCTATCTAGCAGTGAATCATTCAACACCAGCCATTACCCTCACAGTGAATCACTCAACACCAGCAATAAACCTGCTACTCAGTGTATCATTCAACAAAAGCAATCGTCATGTTTCACAATAAATCAATCAACACCTGCAATCACCCTGACTAGCAGTGAATCACTCAACACCAGCCATCACCCCCACAGTGAATCACTCAACACCTGCAATCACCCTGACTCACAGTGAATTACTCAACACTAGCAATCACATGACTCATAGTGAATCAGTCAACACTAGCAATCACTCTGACTCACAGTGAATCACTCAACACCAGCAATCACCCTGACTCACAATGAATCAGTCAACACCAGCCATCATCCTCACAGTGAATCACTCAACACCAGAAATCACCCTGAACAGTGAATCAATCAACACCAGCAATCACCCTACTCATAGTGAATCAGTCAACACCAGCAATCACCCTGATTCATGGTGAATCACTCAATAACTGCAATCACCCTGACTCATAGTGAATCACTCAACACCAGCAATCACCCTGACTCATAGTGAATCACTTAATACCAGCAATCACCCTGATTCATAGTGAATCATGCAACACCAGCAATCACCCTGACTCACAGTGAATCAGTCAACACCAGCTATCACCCTGACCCACAGTGAATCACTCAACACAAGCAATCACCCTTATTCACAGTGAATCAGTCAACACCAGCAATCACCTTGTTTCACAGTGAATCACTCAACACAAACAATCACCTTTTTTCACAATGAATCACCCAAAACCAGCAAACTTTTTTTTTTCAGTGAATCACTCAAAATAAGCAATCCCACTGTTTCACATATTTAATGCATGTATGATAATATGGATAACAGTTTCTAATTTCATTCAATTACAACAGATAACATACCTTGTGTATTGTAACAAAACATACAAGTAACTACAACCGACAACATACCTCTGACATGTATAACAAAACACAAATTACACCAGACAACAACAAATATTTGACATGGATAAAGGCTTATATTTTCATGTAACTACACCAGACAACATATACCTGACATGTATAACAAAACATACAAGTAACTACACCAGACAATATACCTCTGACATGGATAAAGGCTTATATTTTCATGTAACTACACTAGGGCAAAATATACTTTTGACATGTATAACAAAACATACAAGTAACTCATATCAGACAATATACCTCTGACATGCATAACAAAACATACAAGTAACTACACCAGGCAACAATACCTCACAATATAACTTATCTAAACATACAAGTAACTACACCAGACAACATATACCTCTGACATGTATAACAAAACATACAAGTAACTACACCAGACAACATATATATCTGACATGTATAACAAAATATATACAAGTAATTTACACAGTAACAATTATATTTTCATGTAACTACACCAGACAACATATACCTCTGACATGTATAACAAAACATACAAGTAACTACACCAGACAACATACCTCTGACATGTATAACAAAACACACAAGTAACTACACCAGACAACATATACCTCTGACATGTATAACAAAACATACAAGTAACTACACCAGACAACATACCTCTGACATGTATATCAAAACATACAAGTAACTACACCAGACAACATATACCTCTGACATGTATAACAAAACATACAAGTAACTACACCAGACAACATATACCTCTAACATTGTAACAAAACATACAAGTAACTACACCAGACAACATACCTCTGACATGTATAACAAAACACACAAGTAACTACACCAGACAACAAATACCTCTGACATGTATAACAAAACATACAAGTAACTACACCAGACAACATACCTTTGACATGTATAACAAAACATACAAGTAACTACACCAGACAACATACCTCTGACATGTATAACAAAACATACAAGTAACTACACCAGGCAACATATACCTCTGACATGTATAACAAAACATACAAGTAACTACATCAGACAACATACCTCTGACATGTATAACAAAACATACAAGTAACTACACCAGGCAACATATACCTCTGAAATGTATAACAAAACATACAAGTAACTACACTAGACAACATACCTCTGACATGTATAACAAAACATACAAGTAACTACACCAGGCAACATATACCTCTGACATGTATAACAAAACATACAAGTAACTACATCAGACAACATACCTCTGACATGTATAACAAAACATACAAGTAACTACACCAGGCAACATATACCTCTGAAATGTATAACAAAACATACAAGTAACTACACTAGACAACATACCTCTGACATGTATAACAAAACATACAAGTAACTACACCAGGCAACATATACCTCTGATATGTATAACAAAACATACAAGTAACTACGCCAGACAACAATCCTCTGACATGTATATCAAAACATACAAGTAACTACACCAGACAACATATACCTCTGACATGTATATCAAATCATACAAGTAACACCAGACAACATACACCTCTGACATGAATAACAAAACATACAAGTAACTACACCAGACAACATATACCTCTGACATGTATAACAAAACATACAAGTAACTACACCAGACAACATATACCTCTGACATGTATAACAAAACATACAAGTAACTACACCAGACAACATATACCTCTGACATGTATAACAAAACATACAAGTAACTACACCAGACAACATATACCTCTGACAGGTATATCAAAACATACAAGTAACTACACCAGACAACATATACCTCTGACATGTATATCAAAACATACAAGTAACTACACCAGACAACATATACCTCTGACAGGTATATCAAAACATACAAATAACTACACCAGACAATATACCTCTGACATGTATAACAAAACATACAAGTAACTACACCAGACAACATACCTCTGACAGGTATATCAAAACATACAAATAACTACACCAGACAACATATATATACCTCTGACATGTATAACAAAACATACAAGTAACTACACCAGGCAACATATACCTCTGACATGTATAACAAAACATACAAGTAACTACACCAGACAACATACCTCTGACAGGTATAACAAAACATACAACTACACCAGACAACATACCTCTGACAGGTATATCAAAACATACGAGTAACTACACCAGACAACATACCTCTGACATGTATAACAAAACATACAAGTAACTACACCAGGCAACATATACCTCTGCCATGTATAACAAAACATACAAGTTACTACACCAGACAACATACCTCTGACATGTATAACAAAACATACAAGTAACTACACCAGACAACATACCTCTGACATGTATAACAAAACATACAAGTAACTACACCAGACAACATATACCTCTGACATGTATAACAAAACATACGAGTAACTACACCAGACAACATACCTCTGACAGGTATATCAAAACATACAAGTAACTACACCAGGCAACATATACCTCTGACATGTATAACAAAACATACAAGTAACTACACCAGACAACATATACCTCTGACATGTATTATAACAAAACATACAAGTAACTACACCAGGCAACATATACCTCTGACATGTATAACAAAACATACAAGTTACTACACCAGACAACATACCTCTGACATGTATAACAAAACATACAAGTAACTACACCAGACAACATATACCTCTGATATGTATAACAAAACATACAAGTAACTACGCCAGACAACAATCCTCTGACGGGTATAACAAAACATACAAGTAACTACACCAGACAACATACCTCTGACATGTATAACAAAACATACAAGTAACTACAACAGACAACATATACCTCTGACATGAATAACAAAACATACAAGTAACTACACCAGACAACATATACCTCTGACATGTATAACTAAACATACAAGTAACTACACCAGACAACATATACCTCTGACATGTATAACAAAACATACAAGTAACTACACCAGACAACATATACCTCTGACATGTATAACAAAACATACAAGTAACTACACCAGACAACATATACCTCTGACAGGTATATCAAAACATACAAATAACTACACCAGACAACATACCTCTGACACGTATAACAAAACATACAATTAACTACACCAGACAACATATACCTCTGACATGTATAACAAAACATACAAGTAACTACACCAGACAACATACCTCTGACATGTATAACAAAACATACAAGTAACTACACCAGACAACATACCTCTGACACGTATAACAAAACATACAATTAACTACACCAGACAACATATACCTCTGACATGTATAACAAAACATACAAGTAACTACACCAGGCAACATATACCTCTGACATGTATAACAAAACACACAAGTGACTACACCAGACAACATACCTCTGACAGGTATAACAAAACATACAAGTAACTACACCAGACAACATACCTCTGACAGGTATATCAAAACATACGAGTAACTACACCAGACAACATACCTCTGACATGTATAACAAAACATACAAGTAACTACACCAGGCAACATATACCTCTGCCATGTATAACAAAACATACAAGTTACTACACCAGACAACATACCTCTGACATGTATTACAAAACATACAAGTAACTACACCAGACAACATACCTCTGACATGTATAACAAAACATACAAGTAACTACACCAGACAACATATACCTCTGACATGTATAACAAAACATACAAGTAACTACACCAGACAACATACCTCTGACAGGTATATCAAAACATACAAGTAACTACACCAGACAACATATACCTCTGACATGTATAACAAAACATACAAGTAACTACACCAGACAACATACCTCTGACGGGTATATCAAAACATACAAGCTACTTATTCAGACAACATACCTCATGTATAACAACTTTAATTTCTGGTTCTTCAGCTCTATCAAATATAAATAGTATACAAAATAATAAATATACATGTTCATTGAATTTTTCCCATTTTGCTTTATAAAAATATAATGGACACAGACCATGTCTTTCTGTTACATTATTTAGAATATATGATCATGCCTCTTTGAATTATTATAAATTAAAAGGTCTTGAATGTGTGCACATGTCTAGTATAACAGTTCATAATACATTTTTTTAATAATACACATATATTTTAATACAGTAGATTTGAAAAGTTCACTAGAGTTTACAAAATGTATGTAGTCTGGTACATGTTAATTAAATATCAGAGGCTTTCCCTGACATTGAAAACTATGACTTTTAAAGCATGACATTCCTTACAAAAAATACTTTTTCTGGGGTGGGTAAATATTAACTATTATAAGCTTTTCCAGTACCATAATTTTAAGTTTTTGCAGTATATTTGTCTGCGATGTCTAAATAAACAGCTGCGCCACGAGCCTGTCGTCTTGTGTGTCAATTTTTATGCAATAATCATAAATAGTTTCTGACATACCGCGACATGTGAAAACCCCTTTTTTTACAAAAAACTCAATATCTCTAAAATAAAATTTTGAATCAAAACCAAAAAGTATACAGATCTTTAGATTAATATAACTAAGAAGTGTGCAAAATTTTAAGCAATAATCATAAATCATTTTTGAGATACGGCGTGACATGTGAAAAAACCCCTCCCCCTTTTTTTACAAAATACTCAATAACTCAAAAATAAAATTTTGAATCATCACCAAAAAGTATACAGATCTTAAGATTAATATAACTAAGAAGTGTGTAAAGTTTTAGGCAATAATCATAAATTGTTTTTGAGATACAACGTGCCATGTGAAAAAAACACACACCTGTTTTAGTTACTAAGTCCCGTAACTCAAAAAGTTTTAATCTTATTTTCACCAATCAAAGAGCGTAAAAGCTCTGAGGGAAAAGACGGCAAATGTTTCTATTTTTTTTTTGTATCTTTATGATAGTCGTCATACAAAGAATAAGCAAAAACATGTAGAAAGATTGAAAATATTGAAATTAATAGTTGGTTAATAATGTAATTTCATTTCCTTAGCCAAGAATTCATCATAAAATCAATTTGGACCAATAAAGAGATTGGCACCTTCTAATTCAAAACATTTCATTAAAGTTGAAAGTTAATTATCTAAAATTCAATTGAATTCTATCATTCATACATGTGAACCTCCGACGGGAGTACAATTATCCTGCTCAGGGTCTCCTCCGTCCTCCCGTCCAGGAGAAAAATCCTGCATGAAATATTTCATGAATGAAAATTTTCAGCCGCCATTTTTATAATTTGTTAGCTAGTACTACGGGTGTAACTGACACCTGTTAAATTTTACCTGTAAATCAAAGAAGATGTATAATTATATGGCTTCAATTGACAGCTTGGGTGTCAAACATACTGGTAATCAACGATGTTTACCTCTGGCTAACTGCCGTTGTGTAATAAAAACTGTGTATTGGAAAATTGGGTTACTTCCTTTGATTTATCCTGTTTTAAGTTATATTTCTTTCAATAATGTAAATTGTAAGAAAAATATAAATGAATAATATTTTAATCAAATAGTCATATAAGAATGGTAATTAAATGATTTTAAATGTCTTGGACAAATAAGAAAACATAAATTTAAAATTATTTGAGAAATCTAGACTTCTTTTCAAGGCTTAAATTGAAATTTACATAGTAAGTCTGCCCTGCAATTTTAGGTATATTTTGTCATTTGATCACACAATTGTGATTTTTACTTGCCTATAAGGTTACCATTGATAAGAGGATGAAGATATGAATACAATTCTATACACAAAGAAAAGGTCATAATGCATTAACTACAAACAGTCAACAACAATTTTCAAAAACAAAACAAGAAACAGAATATTCTCAATATTTTTTTAATAATGTGATATCATTCAAATAGAAAGGCTACAAGGGTACTATAAACATATTACATTCTGATGAAAAGTTGAAGAAAAACACTTAAAAGACAATTTTGCATCATACGGTTACATTTACGACAAAATTTATGTCGATAAAAACCTCCTGATCTGAGGCCTAATCTCCTGACCAAAATTTCCCAATCTCCTGATTTGAGTTTCACAGTCCATCACATGTATGATCATTTAATAACTACAACAATATATATTTTTTTTATCGTATACCACTGAACTGCAAGCTAGGGCATTTCTCCATTTTTTGACAGGGCTCTAAGATTTAAAATTTTTCTCGATAAAGTTAGGACTGAAAAGTCTATTCAGTTTTAAATTTCCATTTAAATATGTTTAAACTACAAAAGCCATTTGAAATTTTTTTTTTTTTTTTTTTTTTTTTTTTACCATTACAATGATTATGTTGGTACATAAAATTTTGTTTTAATAGAAAACTACTTATCATATAATAAATATCACATTTTAAGTGCTCAGATACAGAAACTTTTCTTTAGGTGGATAATTACTCATCAATTTGAGGTGCTCCTGTATTGGAGGAGAGATTCTCAATACAGTAACAGAAAAGAATGAAAACTGACGTTTCTCTCCCCAATCCCATGTATCCCCATTGTTTACCGTGAAAGTTGACCTACAAATCAAAGCATTGCATGTTTGAATCATCTATTCAAACAGAATTATGTTTTTAGATAAACAAATACCGATTTCCAAATCATACACGATTTCTGTGAATGATTTTAATAATGAGGAAAGGATATCCCTGCTTCTACCTAGTGTGGAATTCCAACCATGACGTCACTAGGTTGGATATATTTAGAATATTTCATAATACTGATTTTTCCGGATTGTATTTAAGAAACGTAAATAATGTTAAGGAGAGCTCAAGATACGATAATTTCACGAGATACAGAAGGCAAATGTGTTAAAAAGTGTTTAAAGTCAATCTGTTCATTTGTGTGTCTCCTTCTCATCAATTCAGTATGAAATTTTGAGGTGTTTCCCCAACTATAAAAACAAAATGAGTGACGTGAGGGGCTTGGAAGTCTGGCCAGCCACATAGGGAATTGACGGCTTGAAGCCGTCTTTCCCAAAAAGTATACAGATCGTTTGACCATCATAAGAAACAACTATGTTAAGTTTATGAAATTTGGATAAGTCGTTCTCAAGTTACGATGCGACATGTTTACGCCGGACAGACAGACGGACAGACAACATTTGTATACCATAATAGTTTTAATACATGTACGTCCCATCAAATTTTTGACGGGCGTATAAAAATTACTTGCAAAATCTTGGCGAATGATCTAATCATAAAGATAATAATTGGGACAATTCAATATCTGACCTATTAGTGTTTCCTGCAGCTTTTAAAAAGGGCAGGGTAATTTTTTTCTCAGAGGGCACACTTAGGGTGATTGCCTACACTTTAAGGGTACCCTTTGCATGGAGGACTACACTTTCAGGCACCTTTTAGGGCCCCTTTATATAGTTGTATAAAGGCATTGTAATATGGATAGGGATTTAATCAAAATTTACCATTGTTTCATATTTACTTGTAAAATATAAAGATATGTATACAGAAGATATATCTTTTTGGAATAAATTTATCACTTCTAGACACAACTAATATAATCTTGATAGTGCAACTGCCTCATTTTAATCAAAACACCAGTTATAAACTTTAATACTGATCCCTAAGGCTGATTGTTTTAAGGATGTGTTGTAAAAGTGTCAAGACTTGCATGACAAAGAGAATATATGCATTGCTTTTTAGCTGCACACGGAATTAGTGACAAATTACACCTTTTGGATCTGAAATGATTATACCAATCAAAGCTTCAAATGCCTTGGTTCATAACTGTACAAAACTTTTGGGCTATTCTGTTGTTTTTTTTTAATTGAAATGGTGTTGATTTTTGGTACTAATCAAAACTAAAACAGTTATTATCTTAACTTTTTTATTTTATTTAGATCACAGTAAGAAAGAAAGCCGTCTTAAAGTCACCCCCAATCCAACGTTTCGACCGACCAAATATTTGAAGTGGTCATACTTGAAATGAAAATATAAACAAACAGCTGATTGTTTACGTAATGTTCATCACATGCACCGTAAAATTATAACTCAAACGATTGCCTGGTTCCTTTTCAAATTGTCTACATTTTAAATTTGTAGACATGATAGAGGTACAAATAGATATAGGAAGATGTGGTGTGAGTGCCAATGAGACAACTCTCCATCCAAATAACAATTTATAAAAGTAAACCATTATCGATATTGTCTTTATTAGATTCAATCAAGTATTTGTACTCGATCGCTTCAAAAATGTTCAAATATAATTTTGAATTTCAATAAAATGTTGGCCATACAAATTTTGATTTCGTGCAAAGGGAAATAACTTGAAATGGTTTTACTAAAAGATGAATAGCAGAACCGATCTTTAATTATGGGAGGATGTTATAAAATACAGCAGAAAAGGGGCATGGCGCCAATTTTTTCCCAAAAATGACAGGGCGCCATACCACCACAAAAGCTCCTTTAGGAAACACTACAGATATATCAAAAAGGGTGGATCAAAAGACAAGGGCCTACATGTATTTCATGTTGATTCAGCCCATATTTTAAGTCGATTCAGCCCTTTATGAAAAACACTTTCAAGGGTTCCCTAGGATTTATAAAATTCTGCTTCTATAGATAAAATTCATATGCTCTACTAAAAAGTATAAAAAAAATCCAGACCACATGATTTTCATGACGTCGGTTTTCTACTTGTGAACTACTTATATTATGGTATTATTTCCAGTGTACTTCTTTCAAATTGTTTTCAGTAAATGGTTAAAAAGGAAAGAGCAGCCACCTGGGCAAACAATAGTTAACCTCTCAGTCTCAGTGATCTGTGACCTTAAAGGTCTGCTCGTATTTACCGGACAATTGGTGCAGTAATGATTTAGATATTACTTGACCAGTTCATTAGGGCCAAAAAAAAAAAAAAAAAAACAAACTGGCTTGTAATTAATTCTTATTTACAACTAACTTCTAAATCATATTCCAACTGTTCATTTCACTCAACCCCCCTTCACCAGTCAGGGGTACTACTCAAACTAGTGATTTCAAAATCATTTCTTTGAGTGATTTTGGCTGTGAAATATTAAAAATTTCCACACAGACTTTTCAAAATCACTGAAACAAGTAATTTGAGAAGTTGAAATGTAATCACTTCAATAAGTGTTTATAACATTTTTTGGATATTTTTCCCACAAGCTTGATTTTTTTATTGGTAAAAAGACAAGAGTTCTATTGAAAAAACAACTATGTTCATGCAGAAATTGTCTTTTGCTTGATAAGCCTGTCAGTTTTTACAGTATATTTGAATATGCAAAAACTGGAATAATTTGTAGATCAGGACATAACCTTAAAATAAATCATTCTAACTCTAAAGAAAACCAATCAGGTTACCTAATATTGTTGACCTTTGTCTGATAGTAAGAGCAGTTAATGAATATTTGATTACAGAACAATTCCCAAGGGTCCTTTTAAAAGCTTTAGCGCACTAACTTACTGCCCAAGCGCACTGGTGAAATTGATATCCAAAGATAAAGGGATAATTGATTTATGCAGGAAAATTATAGAAAAGTTTGTGAAAATATGGAAAATCAATGAAATTAGCATTTGAAGATCAAAGGAAACACAAAAATCACTTAAATAGGTGATAACTGAATTTAAAAAATCACTGAAATAGGTGATAATGAAATCACTTGTTTAAGTAGCACCCCTGACTGTTCACAATATTCATTCTTTTTATCTTTTTCATATAATACATGATGCATAATTTTCATCATGTGTTCATTAGCCCCTCAAAGAATTTCAAGGCAAGTACTGTTCACCAATGTCTGTGACTCATCATATTTGGTTACAATGATCAATGTTAAATTTATGCTTTCATCCAAATAAATCATTCATCTTTTAAAGAATGATTAGGATCCCAATCATTTCCTTCACATTAAAATTTATAGGTAACTTGTTGAGAGTTTTTAAAAACTACTCAAATTGAGAATGTTTTATAATAATTTTCATCATCTTATTACTGGATAGGATCCACTTGGGCCAAATAGGCCACTTCATGGTTATTTCGCCATACAGTAGTGTCCAGCAATTCCGCCCGTCTGGTAAACCCGCCCAATCCCATTTACTTCCGTAATTGTCACTTCCGTGAATATTTTGTCTGCTAGTTTAATTCATAGGAACTGTCATGACTGTTCTTACCATCACTGCATGTCAAATTTTAAAGAAAAATCCTTTATTACGAAAATATCTAGTGATATATGTGAGATATAGATCGACGTCCGGTCTCTAATCGACGTCCGTTCCTCAAATCTACGTCCAAATCTGACGCCACATTCTCAAATCAGTGTCTGATATTTTGATCCTCTAATCGACCTCCAATGTGACGTCATGTATTGCCAAAACGACGTCCGATCGATTATAGTCTTCTCTAATCGAAGTCCAATATCAATTAATAATAAACTACTGCACGTATACATGTACATCGAAAATAAACACATGTATTCTAAAACCAGTTGTTGGCATGATACGGGTTATGTTCTTCTCATATATTTTATGATGGTATGATACTAAACCCCTAAAGGGAGGGATTGTACTTGATTTTCATATGATGAAGACATAATCTTTCAATCAGTTTAATTGAGGTCTGGAGCTGGCATGTCAGTAACTGCTAGTAGTCCTTTGTTCATTTATGTATCATTGTCATTTTGCTTAGTTTCTTTTGTTACCTATTCTGACATCGGACTCAGACTTCTTTTAAACTGAGTTTTACTGTGCGTATTGCTATGTGTTTCTTTATTCTACATTGGCTAGAGGTATAGGGGGAGGGTTGAGATCTGACAAAACATGTTTAACCCTCACGCATTTTAGCGCCTGTCCCAAGTCAGGAGCCTCTGGCCTTTGTTAGTCTAGTATGTTTTTTAATTTTAGTTCATTTATATGTTTTGGAGTTTAGTGTGACGTCCATTTTCACTGAACTAGCACACAATTTTAGTTAGGGGCCAGCTGAGGACCACCTCCGGGTGCGGGATTTTCTCGCTGCATTGAAGACCCATTGGTGGCCTTCGGCTGTTGTCTGCTCTTTGGTCTGGTTGTTGTCTCTTTGACATATTCCCCATTTCCATTCTCAATTTTACATGCATGTATAAGACTTGGATTGATTTTAAAACATTCAAATAAAAGATGAAAGTTGGTCTGTTTTGTTGGGTTCTTATAACAACTCAATTTTTCAACCCGAAATAGGTTACAGATGTATTGATATTCATTTGCATAGGTTGATTTCTATCCGACGCATTATTTTTGTTATTAGACGGATCTTTATTTATATCACCTGTATGGTTTTGTCTTTTTGTTTGAAGAAACTTATTGTCTATACATGACGAATCCTAATGACTAAGTAGACGTATGAGAAGGAAAAACAAAGTCAGTTACATCTCTATCCAAAGAATCAACTAATACAGAATAAAAGAACTCACATCGATAAATGACAACAAGACATACATGCATATTAATATTCATCTTGATAGAAGTTAATCCAATCGATCTACGTTGTCGTATGTCATTCATATTAATAAATGACATGTGAGTTTACGCCAATGAGAAAACAACCCAATGACAAAGAAAACCAAACGACATCTTGAGGCCAACATTCAGTCTTCAACAACAATAGACAAAATAAAGAAGTACAGCCAATAGTTTTGAGAGTATTATAATTTGGACTCTGTAAGTTTGGTTTTTTTTTTTCAACAAATTTCTGAGTTTTACACCTGCAGTCAAACATATAAAAAAGAAATGTGTTTTATGTTTTTATGTTGTCCTGTTATAACACTGTTCCAGGTGAGGGGATGGTTAAGCACTCACAAACATGTTTAACCCGGCCACATTCTTTATGTGCCTGTCCAATGCAGGACCCTTTTGTTCAGTGGTTGTCGTTGGTTTATGTCGGTCATATTTGTTTTTCGGAATTGTTTCATTATAAATAAGGCCGTTAGTTTTCTAGTTTGAATTGTTTTACATTTTTCATGTCGGGACTTTTAAAGCCATTTTATAAAGTTATGATGCCATTGCGGCAATTTCGACATAAAACGGACGTAGATTAGAGAAGCCAAAAATTAGATGTCGATTTGAGAACAACAGAAAAGACGTCGGTAGGAGGGACATAAAATTGGCTGTCGATTTGGAATCTTATTTTATTGTGACGTCAGATTCGGACGTCGATTTGAGGAACGGACGTCGATTAGAGACTGGACGTCGATCTGAGTCTTATATATATAATACAGTTCCTAAAGCTAACGATAATCATATTATTGCTTACAAAACTCATTTCTGACTTGGAATTTTTTTTTTTTTGATTATCTGGAATCCCTTTAGAAGTCATTGTAAGTGGTATATTCATAAATAGATCACCTTTTCCTTTCATAAATTTGTGATAAATTGGCCTTCCCTGCATATTTACTGCGCATGGACGGGATTACCGGACAGACACATTTCTGATAAAACACGGATAACCCTCTTGTTTTGCTGATATTAAAATTTATTTCAGATATATTTTCGAAATGAGATAAACTGCTCAAAGTTGATTTGTCAGTGAATCGATTTATATTAAATTTGATAAAATTTGTATATAATTAAGCAGAAATACATATGATCAAAGCCTTATGTGGGTAGATTTACCGGACTGCATCGTATTGAATAGGGGATGATTTTTTGGATAGAGGTAGAAATAGTATGAAAGTACTGGAAATCCTACGCATGTTCAACTGTTCTGTTTGAATGATGTTTTCCCGTATTTTTCAAACCATTTTTACCTCCATTATGAAAATCTGCTACCTATTCAACATGGCTGCACTAACCATGAAGGAGCCTATTGTCAGTATTGATTAGGACGGAACGACTAGGGGCCGGTACAACGGGATACCCCTTCATTTTGTACATGGGTTAGTTATCTCATTCAGTAATTGGTAATTATACAGCATCTCCCTATTTTCATAGTCTCTACGCATTCGTGATGGTGGCTGTCGATATCTATGGATAATTTGACTGAAATGTATACGTTCTACTTTCTGACCTTTCAAAAATTGGACTTTGACACTGCTTCTTTGAATGGTGAGGGAATTTTACGGACTTAAATTTTTGAAAACGTTTGAAGGACATAAACTTTATACCTGGTCTTTCGTTTCAAACCAATTTTCTTATACAGAAAGTAAGCAGCTACAGCGGCTACGGTTAAGATTGCCGACCTCTGCGGTGTGAGCTTGCTGAGCGCTGCCATATTTCACCAGATAAACTTCCGGTAATAAATTCGACCCTAATAACTCGGCCCATATAAAACTCAGACTGACACAAACTCGGCCTATAACAAAATCGGCCTAACTTACTCGGCCTATAATAAATTCGGACTATAACCAAGTTGGACTATCAAAAGAATATAACTATGATAAATGATGTTAAATGCTTTATTTGAAAATAATTATCAATAACATGTCCTTGTTTGTATACTATGCCGACTCTAAATAAAGCTTATTTAGTACCAGAGGCATATAATACATTTGTATTAAATGTCTCTGTTAATAATACACCTTATCGCTATTTGTCCACCATTACTGGATATCACACAGGTTCCCGTAAAATTTTGACGTCATAAAACAAAATATCTGACGCCACAATGGAAAAGTGATTGTTGTATGCGTCAAAAGTTCAAGCGGCCGGGTCAGACGGGATTAGCGATAAGGTGTATTTGAAGTGGGTCTCATTGGGTTGTACGCGTGATCCGGGATTGGCCGGTCTTTTGTAAGCGTGGCACGTTCTGAGGGCACGTTAAACTGGTTTACAGCTATGTATAATGACCTTGTGATAATATGAAATATGTAATATGAACATTTATCTAGACAGGAGACAGTCTACGTGACACGTGAAAGTCAAATTATCTGACAAAACAATAAGCGAGATCCGGGATCAGACCTAGTTATAGCCTCTCATGCAGTAAGGTCCACCGGTGTGTGGACACGCCCTGATGCCTGCAAACCTAGCCCCCAGCCATGGGATAAATAGCTCCACTGCCTTGTGGATGACTCACGAAAAGTCAAAGGCTACGGAAGTAAATCCAGACAAAAAATCCGGGTAGAAGGAACTCGTTAGCTCAGTTCCAGCAATCATCTAAGGGATGGAACATCCTGGCAGAAAAGCCCGACCCTCCACGTAAGAGGTTGAGCCTAGGGCTAATAACCCGAACTTGTAAAAAAAAGCTATAAACTGTAACGAAGAATCATTCGTTACTGCCCTACACGCCAATGGTGTCCAGGGCAGTAAGCACTGAAGTAAGTAAGTAAGGGATCAGGACCCCTCGTAAATTCGTATATAAACATATAAAGTTGTTATAAAATATAAAAAAAAGAAAATGAAAATAAGTAGAAAAAAACACAGTGAAAAACACAATCTACAAATCGTAGGCCGAGTTTGTTCCCTTAATTTCTTTATATTAAAGGGGCTAAGACATTAACAAAAATTAAAGTATGATTTATTTTTTGTTCAATCATTAATGCAATTCAAATAATGAAATAATAAGCAGCCAGTTTGGACCAATTTTGTCAAAATAAGATAAGAAACATCGCTGATGAATTATTCACTTGCAGGTGAATAATTCGACTTCATTGAATGAGTATTCATGTGACCTTTAATTTAGCCCTTAGCTGGAGATGGGTTACGCATGTATTCAGATATCAAAAGGAAAAGAATGTCAACATTGAAAGTTAACCAAGGATCAACCATTTGGTTGACTGATTTTATCCACAAACAAATCAATTGTTTATCTAGGTAAAAACGATGGTAAACATACTTTTTAACCTACAATATGAAATCAAGCAAAGCTAGAAAAATCCAATTGCACGTGGTCGCTATCTATTTATATATCGGGTTATATGACTATCGACAGTCTTCGGAGGTCATCTCGAGACTGAGATGGTTAATTAAATGACGTCTAGAAAAAAAACACACGAAATATTAATACATATTATCGAGTGCATGCGTTGTTAATTGTTTATTTTAAACTTTTTGTAATTAGATATACGTTTTAGGATGTTATACATCAAATATGAGAACTTGAGTCAAATTGGTGAACATGAATTTGACAGCTAATGTCCCTTTAAAGGTTATATACAGTTTTGGCTTTTATTTTGTTTGAATTTTACAAAATTATGTTATTTACAAGTGTGGGTGTCATATATGCTAAAACAATAGCTGGGTAAGTTTTAATATTAAAATCAAAATTATATATATTTAGCAAATTAAAAATGCTATTTTTTTTTTTTTTTTTTTTAGGGCATTATAAAAAGAAAGAAGTATTAATGGTTTAAACCTCCCTCTGCTTTAATTGAATATTTGATTAAACGATAAACCTTCTTGCATACACTATTCTTATCATAGTAATATCCAAATACCACCGTGCTTGCAACTGGTGATTTGCGATATAAAGAGCTTGTCCTCCTTCTTTATTCATGATTCAAATCCTACTCAACTCTTCGCTTTTTCACGAATATAATATATTTTAAATTATATCTATACACTAGTATAACAGTCACAATGTATATTTTCACTTTAACTTATTATTTGATGTTAATTGCATCTAGTACTCCAATTCCCTTGACATATAATAGGAACAATAGGTTTCTTGCTTTTTTCTATCTTCCCTGCAAATTCTCTGCTAATATCTAAACATTTTATGAAATTGTTAAAATATAATATCAAACGGATTACTTTCAGCTTGTTACCACATAAAGCATTCCAATTTGTTGATCCAATACTATCCAAGATTTCCTTTTTGTATCTATAAAGTATTTCTCTCTTATAGTACTAAGCACTCGACGATATGTTACCATATGCACTACGTCTTCATTTTCTGCATGACACAATTGACATGTTGGTTCTGCTGTAAAGTGTGTAAACCTATGTTTCTCTGATTACAAAATATATGCTCCAGTCATCATTCTGGCTTTCGAAATAGCTTTCTTATCTCAAGCCTCGGTTGATTTTTTAGATTCCAGATTTGTGCTTTTTATCCAATTTCAAGGCTTTCTATGTTCATATATTTAAGGCTGGTTTTGTTGATGGCTTCAGATTTCAACTTAGTGCTCCAAAATTGGTTTATTTTTTTCTTAGTTTTTCTTTCCAGGCATCATTTTTTTTTTTTTTTTTTTTGGTGTGTTTTGTGGCAATTTATTTATCCATAACATCTTTAATTTTGTTGTTATCACATGATATTGTGGAGTATAGATAGTTGTATCTTATGTATTTCAGCTTTCATTGGTAATGCTCCTTATAATAATAAGACAGCAGCATTTGATGTTCTCTCTGGTAGTGACTGCAGGTGCCTCAAATTTTTCCTGTAGAATATCTGTTTCCTCAATATTTGTTTTTGTCAATGGAAGAACTTCTAAATCATATGTTTGTCTTAGTATTACATATGTTTTATATATTTGGTATGATGTTGCAAGGTTGAGCCCATTTGTACCATGTACACCAGAACACTTAAGTGCACACTTTGTTCTTCTAGCTGTTTGGATTCTTTCTTTTATGTTGAAGTTATTTTCAAGCCCATATGTTCTCTTTTATACCTAGATGTTCACTGCAATCTATGGTTTTTAATTTTTCATCACCCATAGTCCAGTTGTAGTCAGTTTTCTGTTTTGAGCAATCAATTATTTCAGTTATGGTTGGATGAATTTTATAATGGTGCTCTCTAGCATATCTGTCAATTTAATTCAACATTATTTGTAACTCATATTCGTGCATTGAAATGAAGACTAAATCATCTGCACAAGTTGGCGCTCCTACATATATGTCCCATAAATGATATCCTAATGAGTTCTGCTTAAATTCTATCAATAGGTCTTGTACAAATATTTTGTATAAATGAGTGGAAAGTATTCCACATTGTCTTACTCCTTGCTTAATTTTTAATGGTTCATTTAACCCATCCATCCATTTTACTTTGGAACTAAGCCCATCATATAGCTCTGTTAGAATTCTCCAATAAATTGGCTGTATATTTTGATCAATTGTCTTGTTCATTTATAGTATAACATGCTGTTAAACATCGAATGCTGATTGTACATCAAGAACAGATATGAAAAAAAAGTTGGTGACAGTCCTTCTGTAAATCCAAACTGTAGTAATGTTTTTGATTGTAGATTAAGTTTTTCCAGAAAGGCATATTCAAATGTTTTCCCAATGGTATTGTAACTGTTATACCCCGGTTATTCCCCATAATTGTTGGATCGTTTTACTTTTTGAGTACTGGAATGAGCAAGCCAAATCTAAATGAAGTTCGTTCTGTTTTATTTAGTAGTATGTTGTTAAATATTGATGTTAGCACAGAAGCGACGATTGATTTTTGAGTTTTTTAAATGTTCAGCTGTTATTCCAGATTCATCTGCACTTTTTAAGCAGACGACCATTTGATTCTGAATTTGGGGCCTGGCATATTTTGTAAATACATATGTTGGCCTTCATTAAGTTGGAAATCAATAATATTCCATTACCACACATGAAAATAAATATTCTGGCCCCAAAATATTCAAGACATTCCAAATATCTATAATACAAATATCTGGCAAAGCGGTTATCAGTATGACAATTACTCTTTCGTCGCCGTCAAATTTTGTTGTCCTGGGTTATTTTCATATTTGCTACATATGTTGTTGGTATTATTGAATAGCCAGATGCCGGACGTGTTTTTATCCTCTTTTCTTTTGTAGAGATCTTCATACCAATATTTTTTTTCCATATTTTGATATGGTTCAGACCACTTTGTTGGTACGACTTTTGTACTAGTTGTTTCTGTCATATCGTGACCGTGAGGGTAATTTATACGTTCGGTTGGTCTTTTATCAAAGCTATTTGTTCTTTCTCTTATATCATTATTTGCATTTCTTTTTCTTTGACTACACATATTGTTTTGGTTTTGGAATCCCTGTGTTCCTATATATATGAAATCTCGGTTAGATTGACTGTTGATATATTTGCATTTGGATGATATGTATGATTTATATTCAGAATGGGATTTTGACCATTAATATTAGGATGAGGTAGAAGCCCTGGTTTCGTATTCTGTTGGATAGTCTCAGGACGCAATGATTGGCCTACTATATTACTTCTCTGTAGGTTTTGTTGATATTATAAGTGCGGATTTTTATTGGCATTAGTCTTTTATGATGACGTTAAGTTTCCTTGAAGTACTTGTTGGCTTCCTTATGTTGAGGGAATATTAATTTCTGACATTAGATGTATATACATATAAGTTGGTGTACCATACGGACTATGCATTCCTATTGGAATATTTATATCTATATTTGTCTGATTCTGAATAATTTGTATCTAAGTTTTGACTTTTGAAGTCCTTGTAGCTAATATTCAAATTTGAGAAATCGTTGATTTGTTTATATTCCTGATTTATTTCCTTGCTGGCTATAGACTTCAATATGACATTTGAAGTGTAATTTTTCATCTACGTAAGATAGGATTGGATACTGTTGTTAAGGAATTTTATTTTACCACATTCAAGAAATACCTTCTCATTTCGGGTCAGTTTATCCAGTTGACATTTTATGAGGCAGGATGTTAATTAACTGGACGTCATTATCTACCAGTACTCTGGTTAGTTTTAATAACCATTGCAGGTACACATTAATGTTGATACATATAAGTTGGTGTTCCATATGGACTATGCATTCCTGTTGGAATATTCATATCTATATTTGTCTGATTCTGAATATTTTGTATCTAAGTTTTGACTTTTGAAGTCCTTGTAGCTAATATTCAAATTTGAGAAATCGTTGATTTGTTTATATTCCTGATTTATTTCCTTGCTGGTTATAGACTTCAATATGACATTTGAAGAGTAATTCTTCATCTACGTAAGATAGGATTGGATACTGTTGTTAAGGAATTTTATTTTACCATATTCAAGAAATACCTTCTCATTTCGGGTCAGTTTATCCAGTTGACATTTTATGAGGCAGAATGTTAATTAACTGGACGTCATTATCTACCAGTACTCTGGTTAGTTTTGATAACCATTGCAGGTACATATGTATAGAGAGGGTGCAAAATATGTACAGGAATATGCACCTATTTACAAACATTTATATACAATACAGTGGTTTCAAAACAATCTACAGTTAATCCAGGAGGACCCATTTTATGAACTTACATAATCGTTTTAGTTCTGACTTTTTTTTTAATGAAGTCCTCACAGTTTTTTTTTTTTTTTTCAAGATACCAAGATTGTAAAGATGACATTTTCTATCATTTCGAAAAACGTTATTCCACCTCCCAGTTTAACCTTACTAACATTATCAACAGTAAATAGTGTTTTTAATAGTGCATATGCGATAGAAGATAACTTTTACCCTTTTATTTGTCTTTGTATATTTTTAACCTTTACTGTTTAGTCAATTTTTGGTAATATACTTTTGGCGTGACTCGGTACTTGTACATCCCGCTATTGTGTTATTGTGTTATGGTTAATTTTGTATGCTTGTCTTAGCTAGCATTTTTATATTGAAAAGCATTATGGGCTATTTCTTTCAGACGATTTTTCATTTTCACATGGGGAATGGTGGTATACCGAGTTGAAAAATTAAAAGTTTTGATAGAACTAATTTCCGAGAAAGATCGAGATTTAAAATTATCAAGAAGTTCTTTAGAGTTTTCTAGAATCCACAAATGGTTATTACAATTACGCGAGTAAACAGTTTCACAGTATTTCTGAAGACCCTCTTTTACTGCGGACAGAATTTTTATCAATCTAATGGACAATTCCTTTGTAGAACATGCAGATGAGCTGGCAATGTACCGCTGTTTGTACGGCATTTTTTGAAGCATAGGTATCAAATACACACAAGGTAAGTCCTCAGATTTGCTGTTCAATGTAATTTTATTGAAGCCATGAAGGACTTATGATTCGCCAAAATCTCATCCTCGTCAAATGATATTTTTTTTGTATGTGGAATTACCTGAGTGCTCATTTATTCCTAATTCTTTTACACGACACTCGTAGTAGTACGATTTACATACAAAGACAATATTATTTGAAGCTTTGTCCGCAGGAACAACAATATATTTAACACGAAGAGATGATAGAAATTTCACAGCTTCTTTGTCTCTGAAAACAGACTTTGGTCGATCATTCAAACAGTTTTTTTTAATTTTTGAATTCCACGTTTTTATCAGAGACTTGATTGTTTTGACCCATTCTGACAAAGTGTCTAGATCAACTTCTTTTCGTTTAACCCATGCTCTGGCGTAGTCCTCAATGGAATCCATAATTATATTATAGTTATGTTTTCAATTGATGTGTTGGGGTTCTCTGAACTTATGACCATGAAATATCACCTTTCGGAGATGTTCATGTTGAATTATGGGCTGTAAATATAAGGCGAGTGGGAACATTCACATGTCCGAGGGTTTTTTAGGTATTGCTTGCTTATAGTTACATACTTTAGGTGCATTGGTTTTGGTGTAACTGTAGGATACAATAGGAACAGACTGATTTTGAAAATAAAGTGGAATTTTAGATGTTACCTCTTTGTGATAACGAACGTTGCTGATGTTGATAGCATCAAATCCTTTATTAGTAAAATGAACAGGAAGGAATTTCCTCTTTTCATCATGTAAAGGTTCCGATTTTACTGTTTAAAAAGACGAAAAGAGCTACATCACAAATTATACTGACCAGTCTGTATATTGGAGAAAATGTATATATGCATCCCTTGTCAAGTGCATAATCTCTCAAACATTTAAGAAAATTAACAGGCAGTGAAAAAAGAATAGTTGTAATGTAATGTAACCCTTGTGGATGATGAAGATGTGAAAGAAGGTTCTCAAAGCTACCAGAGGACGATCTAGATTTGGAAGACTTTTTTGACATTGGGCCGATTGTAATGTTTTTGTTCATTGCTACGCTGGGGTCTTAAGGTAGTATTAAATAAGCTGATTACATTTACATCACTGCAGGCTGGACTTGACAAATTTCCTACTTTGTTTATGTAATCATTGCAACCAATATAGCATTGCAATACCTAGTTCCCTTATCCAGAAATTTTCTCTATTTTTTTCTGTTAAATATTACATTGCATTTAATTTGGAACTAAACAAATCCTCACCTAGCTATATGGTATATGGGAATCTTGGTAGATATCCATTGGAAATTGCCATTAAATCCAAGATAGTATCTTATTGGTGTAAAAAGTAAAATAACAAAAATACAGAACTCCAAGGAAAATTCAAAACGGAAAGTCCTTTATCAATGGCAAAATCAAAAGCTCAAACATATCAAACGAATAGAAAACACCTATCATATTCCTGACTTGGTACAGGCATTTCCTTATGGTTTTATAGCTAGCTAAAACTCTGACTTGGATGGTTGTCGATTAGAATTCCATTATATTGGCAACAATGTGTGAGCAAAACAAACAGATATGATAGGTAAAAATATAAAAAATTGGGGTACAGCATGCTCAGTCAACATTGTGCTATAATCTTAATTACAATAAAAACAAATAACTATTTCAACAAAGCAAAACAAAATGGCATATAGACATTCTATAGACAAAGTACATCAGCAAAAATGAAAGACAAGAGTACAAAATTGACCATAGCACGATGACACTATGGCGGGATGTATAAGAACCGAGCCACGTCAAAAGTATATTACCAACAATGAACTAAACAGTAAAGGTTAAAAATGTACAAGGACAAATAAAAAGAACACTTTAACACGTAATTAAGATGATAAACAACGTCGGTAACTAAAATCTATACTTCAAGACCATCATGTATTATTTGTGAAGTTGATACGGAATATTTATCAACAAGGTCTTGGTATCTTCCAATGAGAAAAAGTACGAGACGTCCTTTGCAAAACTTTGGCTCATCAACTTTCTGCTCAGACACTGGCGACGTTCATAAAGTCTGAGTAGTAGCTGCAAGCTCTTGAATACCGAATGAGTTGGGAAATATATATCCCATATGCAGGTGAAGTTGGTATTTTGCTGATAAGGTGGTGGAAATTTATGATAGAATTAGAATCGTCTCGTTGGGCATAGATTCGGGTACTGAGATGACCGATTATGTCAAATTCGAGGTAATGTCTAAAAATGAGGCAGAGGAAGCCATGTCTGTTGTATCTTTAATAATCTAGTCCTGGAGGATATATTAATGGAACCCAATCAGAAAAGTTTGAATTGTTAATGGAATGAACACCATTAGTATATCTGAATGTGAAATTAAATGATATGGCTTCTGTGATCTTCTAATTCTTAAGGAACTCCGACTCATATGAAAATAAGAAGAGGTCGGCAAGGAGAGGCGCACAGTTCGTTCCCATAGGAATGCCGACAGTTTGTTGAAAAAGTCTCCTCCAAATTCAACAAATATGTCGTCAATAAGAAACTCCAGCATACTGATCACCTATTCCTCTGTGTAGCATGTTTTACCTTTTTTTTCAAATAAATGACTGAAACATTACTATTATATACAATATTTGATTTAATATTTTCATATGAATTGATATATAAATTATACATTTTCCCATTTATATTGAGTATTCAACTAAAAAAAAGAGCCCATCACCTCAAATGGTGTCAAAAGCTCTTTCAAAATCTACAAAGGCTGCAAATAACTTTTTTCTTTTGTTTCAAAATATAAAAAAAGTCTTTATTTGCAATTTGTTGAAACGCATCGTCAGTAGAATATGGACTGTACTCAGGTGGGACATATACAATACCAAACTAAAGATCATCATCGGTTTGTAAAATGTTTTACATACTTTAAACCACATTACAAAATTAGTCTCAGTTTCTAGAACTTCAATATATTTTGACAAATTATCTTTGAAACCTAAAACGATTCCATCTTACCTTTTTTTAGCAATTTAATATCTGTTTTTCATAAAAATGTAGTCATCTGATTTAATTATATAATCGATGTCATCAGTTTTGGTTTCAATAAAACATATAATGCTAATGTTTTTCAAGCAGTTCTAGATAATCCGGATATTGTAATCGAACGGTGTCCAGAATAAACGCCCAACAGCAGGTCATCAGAACTTACAGGGAAAACACTCAGTAGAAAGTGAAAAGAACATGTTGAATTAAACGATAGCCTAACTAGTTTTGATTTTAATATATTATGTTTAAATTGTTATGGGCTTATAAGGAATAGATTACGATGTGTGACCTGACTATAGGATCTGCTGTCAGTATGTTGCTGTGTGGTAACTGGGGTTTTCATATTGTCAACATGACCTAGAACAATTTCATTCTCTCCGATATGTGAAGTTCATTGTTAATGAATAATTTGTCTCTCATAAGAATTATTCTATTCCCTCCGTGTTTAGCCTTTTTCATCACTAAGTAAAGTTTACGTCGTCTATTTTTGATTTCTTGTAGAAATTGTTCTTTTACAAACTACCTTTTCCAACTGTCTTAGGTATTGGGTGTCATGACGTCACAGGACACAGATTTGAGACAGGACAAAGGGCCATAGATTTGAGTGTCATAGCAGCACAGAACACATATCTGAGAAAAAGAAACAGATTTGAGTATCATGACGTCACGAGACACAGATCTGCGGAAAGGATACAGATTTGAGGCTCAGCAAAATACCACAGATTTAAGTGTAATGACGTCACAGGACACAGATCTGAGAAAAGTACACAGATTTGAGACAGGACAAAAGGCCACAGATTTGAGTGGCATGACGTCACAGGACACAAATCTGAGGACAGGACACAGATTTAAGACTGTTGAACCAAACATATATATAAAATTTACCAGGATGACCTTGAGAGAATCCGTAGTAATGTTATGGGTCAATTTCTTCAACTGTTTTGATTGGTCAATCGATCTTCTGAGTTGTGCTTCAACTGTTTTGATTGGTCAATCGATCTTCTGAGTTGTGCTTTTAAATACTTTATTGCGTAGATACGCTGACGTTATCGAGTGTAAAATAGCATTCTTCACATCTGCATATATATTAATATTATCAATGATATTTCATGAAATTTTTTTTCAAAGAATTTGTATTTGTGATACAACATGTTTTGTTATGAGAAATATATATCAGTAAACAATCATGCATATATGTGTGCAAGGAGAATGTGATTTTCAAGTCAGTTTTTATTTTTATTTTGTTGTTTTAATAAGATGTACTTAGTAATATCTAGCTTTAAACGGTGTATAAAAAACAACTTCTACAAAATATAATTTAATATTAGATTTCAATGGAATTCATACGTCGTCTATTTCTTCTTCGCTGTCTATGAATTTGAGTGACAGTTCTGTTTTAGACACACTGAGATACAACTGTATGTCTTCAGGTGCTTCCTCTATCTCTGGCATTATATCTGCTTTAAAAGTAGTTACAGCATTGACAGGACTAATTGATCCTAGTCGGCTGCTTTCTTCATTGATTGTGGAGGGAATACTTAATGATGTATCAAGAATTTCTTTTTTATGAGCTTTAAGTAATCGTTTCCCGCCATTTCCATGCATGATAACAAGAGGCAGAGTATAACTTTTTCTTTCGATCATTAATGTATCTTTATCCGATTCACGTTTTTTGTCACTTCTACTGTCACGTGATCGACTTGACAAGTTTGAAGATTTGAGACTTGTATTTGATGACCTGGAAAATCTAAAACTTCCAGTACCCGAAGACTTAAAACTTCCGGTACTTGAAATTCGTATGCGAGGTTTGACATTTGCATCTTGGTGTTTATTGTTCTGAGCAGGTGTATATCGAACGGCAAGCGAACGTTTAGTTCTCTTTGACCTACATTTCAAAGCTCTGTACAGATACTTTCTGAAATTTTTACTGGAGTAGAAATATAATATAGGATTGAAAGCACTGTTAGAATGCCCCAACAATATAGTGAACGGCAAAACGAGCAAAAAGTTCTTGGCACCTTCCGTTGTGAAATCTAAGTACAAACTTACAATATAATAAGGCAACCAACATACGGCAAATAATACTGCTAAAGCTATCAACATCTTAGCTACTCGCTTCCGCCCGGACATTACATGTTTCCCAATACCTTTACTTGTCTCCGACTCGGTCCTCTGTAGATTTTTGTCCTCGGTCCACAATTTATTACCTATAAGACTATATGCAATAAAAATTACAATGCCCGGTATAATGTAAACAAACAAAAACAAACAGATATCATAAGCTTGTCGATGTGTGATATGTGGCCATATCTCATGACAGAAATGTATTGGTTCTTCAAATAGATGTAAAGTGTTCACTTTCTTAACAATAAGAAGTGGCGCCATGATCACAATTGAAACTATCCAAATGACTATAATAATTCTGGTAGCGGCTCTTGTGTTACTCACTCGACGGAATATCATTGGATGACGGATAGCTAAGAATCTATCTACACTTAATGTTGATATCGTAAAAATACTGGCAGCAACGGTTACTCCTGAAAGAAAAGAAAAAACATTAATTTTTGTATGGTCAACTTATGAAAACTGTGAGAACCAAGGTTTATTTAGTAGTTGAACATTGACTTTGAACTAGCCTTCAGTAACTGCATAAGCCCATTACAATTAATTTAACAGTTTGTTGTAGTGTTCTATTACAACCCTGTCCAAGGTAAGAAGGAGGGTTGGGTGTTTTAATTCGCGACATATTGTATGTGTTTTACTAAGCCACGAGCCGGTAGTGATTGTTATTTGTTGCCGTCTGTCATTTTTAATTTTCGTTAAATATTAGCTTAAATTGGACCGTTAGTTTTCGCCGTTGTTACGTTTAACATGTTGTCATGTTGTGCTTTTTATAACTTTCTCATTGTTGAAAGCCGTACAATGATATGTAGTTGTTTATATCTTTGTCCGTTGTTCTACGGGTATATAGTTCTCTCTGAAATAAGACCACAGCTTCGAACACATAGTAGGTGATCTCGCCTCTTCTCCGAAGGCTAATTTGCTGAGTAAAAGGCCGAACTTACACATCTCCGTAAAAAATGTGTTTTCCTTATTATTTCCAATAAACACCACTAAAATAGTATATCAAGATTAAAATTATGATTACAGAGATTTTTTTCCTGTGTAGGAATTCATATACTCATGACGTCATGAAAATAATTTATATTGATGTTTGAGCTTTCGATTTTGCCATTTGATAAGGGACTTTCCGTTTTGAATTTTCCTTGGATTTCGGTATTTTTATTATTTTACTTTTTAAACATGAATAAACATTTTGGTTGGCATGACGCTCACCAATAAAACTAAGGCACTGTCTACTCTTACGTTGAAATGTAACAATAATAAAAAAAAGTTTTTGTTACATTGGACACTAATTACCGGAATGCAAGGTTGGGTTTGGAACCGATTAATTACGAACGTAACAATAACATTTGTATACGGTTACGTTGTGCTATTGTTAAGTTAATGCACTTCAATGTATGATGGCACTAGTAATATGTATTAAAATACAACTTGAACACTTTTATTCGTGAACACTGCAATGCTACAATATTGCATACATTTTTGTTTTATCTTATTGCACTGATGGCAGCTTCTACACATCCAGTATGTGCTTTTGGAAGCATGTTTTAGTCCGACGCATTTTTTGTGTAACCACTCTAGGCATCCATCACAAACGAGTGATTCAACAATGTGCACGTCGGTTTTGCAGACAAAACAGTTCCACTCAACCTGGACGTACTCCATCTGTTTTTGAAACGAAATTACGTCCTCCATAGACACAAGCATAACAGATACTACAAAAGATCGCAGTATTTTAGTTCACTGCTGTCAAACTTTGCATTTAATGTATCAATTTTTCGCAAACTGCGTTTGTATAACTATATACAATTTGATTCTTGATATTGTTTTAGTTTTGATTCAAACGCATCTAAAGTTTTTAATTTGTCACCCAAAACAAATTTGGTAATAGAAATCACTTCATTCATTGTTCAAAGTATAATGACAGTATTAAGGGTAGGTTTGCAGTTAAATACTTAGAATATAGCAAAGTGTTCTCGATCAATGAAATAGTAGGATTGTTTATACATGTTCACATTTCAAAACAAAGAGATTTGATGTGTCTTAATTGTGAAGAATGAATGTAAATTATGTTCTAAGTAAGGTATTATCCTATTATTTATGCATATTTACAGTTCAAAACAAAGAGTTTCTATAAATGAGTTACAACTGCCCCGAAGCACATTTATGAGCTTGAACGGCTTTGTGATTGAAACTGACTAATAAAAACTTGAATCTTGAAACAAACAAAAAAATCAGCATAAGCTGAAGTTTGTTGGTGCAGTAAAATTGAAACCGTTAATGTTATAATGAGAATATTTTAAAAATAACTTCAAATTACTAAAAGATTACACTAAATCAAAGCAATGCAAAATAAGAAAAACAGATTTTAAATTTAAATATAACCTCAATCTTTTACTTTTGGATATATTAAGAAATTACTTAAAAACTATTTAAACTATTTAAACATTATTTGAATAATAATAATAATAATAATAATGATCGATACTATTATTATAATTATTATTATTATTATTATTATTATTATTAAGTATATCGAAGAATTAAGTACAAAACTATAGTAGTTTAATAAATCTAACGTAACAATAACGAAACGTAACAGTAGACGCAAATATTATTGTTACGTTCGTAATCAATCGGTTCTTTACCCTACCTAGCATTCCGGCAATTAGTGTCCAATGTAACAATAACTTTTTTATTATTTTTATTATTGTGACATTTCAACGTAATCGTAGCCAGCGCCTAAAACTTAACATACAACATTGAAATTAATAAATGATAAATACACAGAATACAATTATAAACACTAACACACATATAATTCTCTTTTTAACTTTTATTCAATTATAGAACGTCAAAACACGAGTTTTTCCTCGGTTCTAAATAGACAGTGCTCAAATAAATAGGATCCTTTAACGTGTTCGGTAATAAATAAGGCATTGTACGAAGATAGATGATATCGATAATTAACCAGCTTTATACTCTTTAATATTATCTGATGCCAACATAGAGGTCATCTAAAGTTTATTACACGTATTATCATACACTACAAGCTCAATTAATTGTAATAGGATGACAACATATTTGGAAATTATAGAACAACGCTAACTTTGATTTAGGAATTGAATGCTTCTTTTTGTAGATGTATTAGAGTGGAATAGTGTTGACAGAAGCAATTTGTGTGATACTAAAAACGTGTGTACGACCAACGTTATTACAACACTATAGAACTACAAAGAGAAGCCGACCAACGTTATAACAACCCTATAGAACTACAAAGAGAAGCCGACCAACGTTATTACAACCCTATATACAACTACAAAGAGAAACATTCAAATCATATACCCTGATTGTCCTTTACATTTCATATTTAATTGATAATCTCCTTAGGTGTAACTTGATCCAGCTGAGTGATAATCTCAGTGGACGGAGTTGTTATTTGACCCTAATCGCCCTTGACCTTCGATAATGAACTGCTAATCTTAGTGGACGGAGTTGTATTCAACCCTTAGTGTCCCTGACCTGTGATGTTTAACAGATAATCTCAGTGGAAGAAGTTGTTACTTGACCCTGATCGCCCCTTACTTTTCATCTTTTAACTGATAATCTCAGTGGATGGTGTTGTTACTTGACCCCTGAGTGCCCATGACTTTTCATTATTAACTGGTTATCTCAGTAGACGGAGTTGATATTTGAACCTGAGTGTTTCTGACTTTTCATTATTAACTGATAGTCTCAGTAGACGGAGTTGATATTTGAACCTGAGTGTTTCTGACTTTTCATTATTAACTGATAGTCTCAGTAGACGGAGTTGATAGTTGAACCTGAGTGTTTCTGACTTTTCATTATTAACTGATAGTCTCAGTAGACGGAGTTGATATTTGAACCTGAGTGTTTCTGACTTTTCATTATTAACTGATAGTCTCAGTAGACGGAGTTGATATTTGAACCTGAGTGTTTCTGACTTTTCATTATTAACTGATAGTCTCAGTAGACGGAGTTGATATTTGAACCTGAGTGTTTCTGACTTTTCATTATTAACTGATAGTCTCAGTAGACGGAGTTGATATTTGAACCTGAGTGTTTCTGACTTTTCATTATTAACTGATAGTCTCAGTAGACGGAGTTGATAGTTGAACCTGAGTGTTTCTGACTTTTCATTATTAACTGATAGTCTCAGTAGACGGAGTTGATATTTGAACCTGAGTGTTTCTGACTTTTCATTATTAACTGATAGTCTCAGTAGACGGAGTTGATAGTTGAACCTGAGTGTTTCTGACTTTTCATTATTAACTGATAGTCTCAGTAGACGGAATTGAAATTTAATCCAGCATGACATTGACCTTTAACGATTATCTGATAAGATCAGGAGATGAGAATGTTATTTGACCCTCAAAGCGATTGGCTTTCTCTGTAGTCATAATTTGATCCTGAATGCCCCTGACTAGAATAATAACTAAATATCTCAATGGATGAGAAGTTCATAAGATCCTCATTCCCACCTACACTCTCTCAGTGATTCTCTGTTCTCGTCTGTTGTCATTATTTGCCCCTGACTATGACATTAGATTTGGATGAATAATTACTTGACCTAAGTGTCATCGTCGTGTGGTAAGTACCTCATAATCTTAACAATATTTAAATGGGTAGATGAAACAATTGTTAATATGTAGACAACCATGAGAGATTTACAATAAGTGTCTGCCTCCGACCCGAGTCCGACTACGAGTCATAGTAAGACAGTTTAAATGACGGGGGCGATCTCAAACAATAAAAATATTGTAAACATTGTGCTTTTATCATAACAATACTAATTGAAAAATTGTTTTCGGCGGTTTACAAAACTCCCACATACTTCGATAATGGCTTCTAGTTTGTGACGAGGATGCCTCCAAAGGGTTCCCATGACTTTATAGCATTTCAACTCGCCAATAACATGTTCAACGGAAAATCGGTATTCTGTTATAAGTCTGTTTAGCTTTCTACACTTTCTCTTAAAATGTTCCGGCTATCTGGTTATCTGCTGCCTGGTGTAAGGCGTCACAACAGGATAGCGGTTTGTATATATTTTATCACCAAGTATATAATTATTCAATGGGAAAGGAAGGTTTTCGTCTGTCCCGATTTGGCGCATTAATCTAAACTGTTGGGCATCGTTCTGATGTCCCAGAAAACCTGACTCCAATAAAACTATTGGTGAATACAGTGAAAGTGTATTGGCCAGAAAAATAGTGTTTTTGTGGATCTGTCTGAGGACGATATATTTCTGTTGATGTTCCGTCGATTGCATCTAGTGCGGATGGTAATTTATGCCAGGCACCATCCAGAACTCCCCACTCTTCTTATGTTGCCCAGCGAATTAAAGGGTGTGTAATTTTCTTTAAAAATTGCCAGAGAAACCGTTGTTTCGTTCATCACTGTTGATACGCTGACATCAAATAACGTAGAGAGAAAACGGTACGACGGATAAAAGCGAAGCCAAAGAACAAAAAGCATGACTCTGTTCAGCGGTGAAAATTTATGAGGTCGGCCGCATCTTTGGCTGAACTGCGCTCCTATATCCCTCAAAATATCTAACATAGTTTCATGTGTCTCTCCAGTTGTCTCGAAAAAAACTCACCTGCTCCTTGAAAATATTGCAAATACGTTTCTTCCTGCCCAACAATTCAAACTGTTTCCCCTAACTTTTTGATGCATAGTGCAAAAAAAGGGGGTCTGGAGGAGGTTTCAGAATTACTAGTAGAATCAAGATCAATTGTTTGATGAATGTGATTTCGTCTGGAGGACACAGCAAAATGACAGTCAACGTGCCAAGGAATAGACGACGTTGATCATCGTCCATGTCCTGTAAATACACAAAATACATAAATATATGTAGATCCATATCAATGTATCTCCATCCCCCTTTCTTCCATACTTGAATATAAAATATCCCTACTTTGTATAGTTGTATGCGGGTAGCTGTCATTCTTCCAAAAAAATAAAGATTTAATAAAACACCATAACATCTTTGTGTCACTTTTTTGGGGAAAATACTTACTCTTAGTTGAAATTAGTTTTTGAAATACTTTTTTTTTTAGATTCATTTTGAAATTACTGCCTATACAATAAGCTCCAAAACTGGGGATTGACGTCGTTTTTAAAAATAATTTTCTTACTCCGAAATAGAATCCTCGTTTATATCTAGATAACTAGTGTCAGAATAAAAAAAAAGTCCGGAAAAGAACGGGGGAAGGGGGAATCATACTCTCTTTCTTTCAACGGGAAAAGGGGGAATCATACTCTCTCTCTCTCTCTCTCTCTCTCTCTCTCTCTCTCTCTCTCTCTCTCTCTCTCTCTATCCGATATAAGTGATTAGAATTCTGAAAAAAATCTGTTAGAAAGAGTGAATGAAAAAGCGCTTTCTTTAACCCTTCAGTAAAAAAAAATCAATTTGATCGGAATGGTTTTGTCCTATCACATTGCAACACAAAGATTTAACAAGGTAGAATTAATTAGTGTACAAATTATTTTTTGAGATCACCCCTATAGCTTACCTGTATGATTTGTAGTCGTACTCGTACTCGGACTCCGAATCAGACAGTTATTGTAAATCTCTATGAGTCGTATGTTACTGATGACCTCGAGCAATACCGATAGATTTGATATCGTGGATGCTTACCTTGTAAATAAGCTGTTACCTTACACATAAACTCTCCATAAATCCACACTCTGTATAAAGCATGACCAACAGCCATAGGAACACATATCAAGCTCACTGAAATATAGAACAATATCAATGATCTCCCGGTCTATGTTGATTTAAACATAGTCTCGAAGGAAAAAAACTTTCAAAGATACATGTAAGGATTTAAAGATTCAATAAGAGTTGGGAGGTCAAATAAGATACGTAGATGAGGAACATTGAAAATCTAAGATTCTGAAAAGTTGAGCTAATTTTACAGCATAGTGCTTTAACATTCTCTTCTTTCCTGCATATTTACCGCATAGTGCTTTAGTGTACCAAAATTCTAAATATATCTACATATTCTGCAGATGAACGCATATATATCCAATATTAACAGTATGTCCAAAATATAAGACATTAACATTTAGTGCTTACCTATAGACAGCTGTAAAACTAATGTATATATTCGCACACCTAACATAAATTAGCAACTAGTATTTTAAGCTTGGAGCAGTGAAGATGATCACGTCTTAATCGTAACTTCACTGTAATGTACGATGTATATAATATATAGATATAAGAAGATGTGGTATGAGTGCCAATGAGACAACTCTCCATCCAAGTCAAAATTTATAAATGTAAACCATTATAGGTCAAAGTACGGTCTTCAACACGGAGCCTAGGCTCACACCGAACAGTAAGCTATAAAGGGCCCCAAAATTACTAGTGTAAAACCATTCAAACGGGAAAACCAACGGTCTAATCTATATAAAACGAGAAACGAGAAACACTTATGAACGACATCAACAAACGACAACTACTGAACATCAGATTCCTGACTTAGGACAGGTGCAAACAAATGCAGCGGGTTTAAAATATGTAAATAACAACACAGTATTTGTGCAGCACGCTTTTGCCGTTACCGTTATATATATATATGCATGAATTGGTGGATTAGTGGCACGTTCCTTTGTGTATAATATGAGTTTTTAGTGGGTGCGGGTGTATATTTGTATTAATAGCGCATTAGCCATCCTACTATGTAGGAGTGCGCCGATCTAGAACGGCGATTCGTACCTGTAGAAAGAAAGAAAGAATTAAGGATAAGGTCATCTTTGCCGGAGTCCGAAAAACCTTAGTGTTTCAAATAATAAAATTTTATAAACAGAAAAGTAAAAGAAAAAATTAATTAATGACCACCGTTTTGATGATTTTTCATGTCAACACAAAAGTGCTAATTAATGACCTGGTGACACCCTCGGGCAGGAACGTCCACCAATAGAGGCATCGACCAAGTGGTTGTCAAAAATAAGAGTTTCAATGTCCTTTATATATTCTTCACTGTAAATAAATGGCGATGTAGGTGTATGTATATGTTAATCAGATGACAATCAAATGATGCAACAAAAGTCAAACAAACAGTCCTCACCTATAAATATTATATTAAGCTCTAAATCGTAACGGGTCTAGAAAAGCTATGAATAAATTCATAAAAGACCATCAAAGATCACAAACTATTCGCTCAATGACAAAGTATTTAGATAGAAGTACGAAATTTCTTACAAACGAGATTCTTTACACTTATAAGTACAATAGACACCACAATAAAATACTAAGTAAAGAAAAAGATACAATGAACAAGTAAACATCAAAATGAATATTCCTGGTTCTGTGAGTGTTGTTAGACAATTCTGTTAGTTGTAAAAGGTCATTGACATAAAAGGTTTGACGATATGTGTAATGTTATTATCTGTTGAATTCAATGTTTTAGTAAATTGAAAGTTCAATAATCGATACAAACAAATGCATCTATAAACAATTTGAGTCAGTTGTGAAAAAAAACCGACTTAGTCTTGTATTCTTTTCTGATATAAAGAATAGCCGTTTATTGATTAGAAAAACCCCCAAAAACAATGCATTATTTTCCATGTATTTTCTTTTCCTTTCACTTTTTCCCCAACCTTTCATTTAGATATAATCAGATATGGGTAAGTTTTACAAAATTTTAAATATAGAAAGATGTAAAGCAGAAGGTACGACAAGGCCAATCAAAAAAGTATTATAAATTAATAAAAATTATTAACAGTCTTAAGATGTTCACAAGACATTTTTAGTCTTTCAGATTTCAGTATCTTAATTTTCATATTGTGTCTAAAATATTAACGATGAGGCTTTCAAGGCAAACATTGCAAAAACAACCCTCTTCTTAAAAAAACATCCTTTAGAGATCGTGCCATGCAATTGAGATTCAAGCCACGGCCATACCCAAACAGATTTGTTTGCCAAAAAAAGAAGAATTCTTGTATATGACCATGACAATGTTCGAATTGTCGGAACCACTACTTCTTTTTACCTCGATTATGACAGCACCGAATGAGACTTATCGGATTTGTAGTTATACCATGAGCAACTTGACGGATACCACATGTGCACGGATCAGGATCTGCTCACCCTCTGGAGCACATGAGAGTGCCTGCGGTTATTGGAGGGTTCGTGTTTGTTAGTCTTTATATATATATATAATTAGTTTTCTATGTAATGTCATGTAGACTTGTTTGTCTTTTGTAGTTTTTTTTTTTTGCCATTGCCTCGACTTATGAGTTTTATGACGCCATATAGTGACATCGAAGAAACTGCTATATCACCCGTTTCATTTCTCAAAGAACTTTTAGAATAAAAAAAATCATTTTCATTCTATTTCTAAAATTGAAGTGACCATATAATGGCTCTTAGTATACCTCCTACTTTGTATTAAATGTACGATCATTAGTCAAAACGCATATACCAGCTGTTGAAAATTTAAAAGGATTACCAAGGGATAATTAAAATCATTAATCCTCAGAAAAGAAACAATCTAGTCAAAAGAAACAATACTATGGTCAAAAGAAACAATACTATGGTCAAAAGAAACAATACTATGGTCAAAAGAAACAATACCATGGTCAAAAGGAAACAATACTATGTCCAAAAGAAACAATACCATGGTCAAAAGAAACACTACTATGGTCAAAAGAAACATACTATGGTCAAAAGAAACAATAATGGTCAAAAGAAACCATGGTCAAAAAGAAACAATACTATGGTCAAAAGAAACAATACCATGGTCTATGTCCAAAAGAAACAATACCATGGTCAAAAGAAACAATACTATGGTCAAAAGAAACAATACTATGGTCAAAAGATACCATGGTCAAAAAGAAACAATACCATGGTCAAAAGAAACAATACTATGGTCAAAAGAAACAATACTATGGTCAAAAAGAAACAATACCATGGTCAAAAAGAAACAATACCATGGTCAAAAAGAAACAATACTATGGTCAAAAAGAAACAATACCATGGTCAAAAAGAAACAATACCATGGTCAAAAAGAAACAATACCATGGTCAAAAAGAAACAATTTTATACTATGGTAAAAAAGAAACAATACTATGGTCAAAAAGAAACAATACTATGGTCAAATAGAAACAATACCATGGTCAAAAAGAAAAAAAAACATGGTCTAAAAGAAACAAAGAAACAATACCATGGTCAAAAAGAAACAATACTATGGTCAAAAAGAAACACTACCATGGTCAAAAAGAAACAATACTGTGGTCAAAAAGAAACAATACTATGGTCAAAAAGAAACAATACTATGGTCAAAAAGAAACAATACCATGGTCAAAAAGAAACAATACCATGGTCAAAAAGAAAAACGACGAAAAGACAAATAAAATTTTCGATTCTTGCTGCATGTGTTCCTCTGGTCGATTCTTGCTGCATATGTTCCTCTGGTCGATTCTTGCTGCAAGTGTTCCTCTGGTCTAGTCTTGCTGCATGTGTTCCTCTGGTCGATTCTTGCTGCATGTATTCCTCTGGTCGATTCTTGCTGCATGTATTCCTCTGGTCGATTCTTGCTGCATGTGTTCCTCTCATGTATTCTTCTGATTTGTGATGATATTGTCAAACTCCTTACAACAATTTAGATACATTTATTGATGATGTTTGCTGAACGATCAGTGGCAGTTTTTTTTCTTCTAATCCAGACATTCCAATTATTTAGAATCGAAATATAAAAGGACTTAACAGATTGTCGCAAGGAATATATAAAAAAAAAAAACAAAGCAAAGATACTTTATAATTGTGTATGCCGGACGCGTGGTCCGTCTACACTAATGACATCAATGACGCTCAAACGAAAACAGTTAAAAGACCAAATAAAACATAAAGTTTGAACATTGAGGGCCGAAAAAAAACGAAAGGATTTGCCAAATACAGCTAAGGTAATCAAAAAGACTCGACAGCCAAAAATACAGTTGCTAAGGATTTAATCGCAAAAGTTTTACTGGCGACTCGACAGTAAACATGCGACCGTCAAATCAAAGTGGCAACTCTTCAACATATATTCTAACATTACAAAAGAAATAATACGTTAGAGCTTGAAAAATGTATAAATTTGAAATTTAATAAAACGGAAACTTCATGAATGATGGCAAAGACGTCATAAACATGACGTCATACAAATGAAATCTTACAAACTGAAGGTTATTTCGTTACTTCTAGATTCAAATTTGGATAAAATCACATGCGATTTTGAGGTAGGTGTTGTTTTACTTTCAATCGAACATTTGTTGATCCATGAATTCAAAAGTCCCTCCTTAGTTACGATAACTGTGGATTTGACGGTAACTATTAGCCAATGAAAAAATTGTTACATAAAATTGCATTAGAATACACCATTAATGTAATGACACATAATTATTACCTTGACTTCTAAGATAGCATGCATATTCAATACAGTGCCACATAAGTTTTAATAACGAAGGATATTAGTCTTTTGTTTCTCAAGTTTTTACCAGTAATTACAAACTGTTGAACACAAAGCATACGAACAATCGACTATTACAAACAGCATAAGAACAATCGACTATTACAAACAATCGACATTACAAACACGAACAATCGACTATTACAAACAACATAAAACATCGACATAAGAACAATCGACTATTACAAACAACATAAGAACAATCGACTATTACAAACAACATAAGAACAATCGACTATTACAAACAACATAAGAACAATCGACTATTACAAACAACATAAGAACAATCGACTATTACAAACAACATAAGAACGAACAATCGACTATTACACGAACAATCGACTATAAGAACAATCGACTATTACAAACAACATAAGAACAATCGACTATTAGCATACGAACAATCGACTATATACGAACAATCGACTATTACAAACAACATAAGAACAATCGACTATTAACGAACAATCGACTATTACACGAACAATCGACTATTACAAACAGCATAAGAACAATCGACTATTACAAACAACATAAGAACAATCGACTATTACAAACAACATAAGAACAATCGACTATTACAAACAACATAAGAACAATCGACTATTACAAACAGCATAAGAACAATCGGCTATTACAAACAACATAAGAACAATCGACTATTACAAACAGCATAAGAACAATCGACTATTACAAACAACATAAGAACAAGGAACAATACAACCAACATATAGGCAAAATAGCACAAGTTTAACCTTTCCAAAATGTCAGGGCAGCATCGAAGTATTGTGAATTTACGAGTACTTGGGTTACAGTTTCATCATTATTAGAAATGTTATACAAAATGCGAGCTTACAGGGAATATAATCCGTTTTTAGGGTCACTTAATACGGGACTGTGAAAGGAAAACATAATATATACAATACAGGTACATAAAACTAGAAATATAATAATTACACCACAAAGCTTATTCCCACACGATACCGTTAATTCTGAAATATTACCATTCTCTCGCATGAATCAAATTATTTCTGACAAACGAACCTCAATAAAGATTTTTGAATTAATCGTCACTTAAAGTATATAGCGTGAGTTAAAAACCACTCGACGTTTGCTTTACTATCACCATAACGAATTGGTTGACCGATACGATGTGTCGGTGTTTTAAACTCACTGGCGACTTGCTTTCGTGATCTTAAATATTTGGTTATCAGTATAGATCCATAATATTTATTTATTAATAGCCATTTTACAGAGAAAACAGTTCATTTAATCAAACTAAAATGACTAACAAAAAGGTAATTTATAACAATGTCACACAGAAACTAATCACCTAAATAACCGTATATCTAACAAAAACAAACAATCTTATAGCCATTGTACTGAAGTTACAGTTCACTACGTTAACCGTAAAACTTACAAAAAATAGATTATAGTCAAATTATACAGAAATAACAGCTCACTTAGTTAACCGTAAAATTAACATAAAAATTACTTTTAACCAGTGAACAGAGATAACAGCTTATCTAAATTAACTGTAAAACCAACAACAACAACAACAACAACAAAAAAGACAGCTTTCGTATTCAACATGTAACAGAAGAAATAAAAAACAACACAAACAGTAGAAAAAAATGGTGGTGAACTTGAGTCCTACGGAAGGGTCAACAGTTCCTGCTCCAACTGTGAATGTCAGATCAGGTGATTACGCAACAGTTCCTGCTCCAACTGTGAATGTCAGATCAGGTGATTACCCAACAGTTCCCGCTCCAACTGTGAATGTTAGATCAGGTGATTACGCAACAGTTCCCACGCCAACTGTGAATGTCAGATCAGGTGATTACCCAACAGTTCCTGCTTCAACTGTGAATTTCAGATCAGGTGATTACGCATCAGTTCCTGCTCCAACTGTAAATGTCAGATAAGGTGATTACTCAAAAGTTCCTACTCCAACTGTGAATGTATGATCAGGTGATTACGCAACAGTTCCGGCTCCATCTGTGAATGTCAGATCAGGTGATTACGCAACAGTTCCTGCTCCATCTGTGAATGTCAGATCAGGTGATTACGCAATAGTTCCGGCTCCAACTGTGAATGTCACATCAGGTGATTACGCAACAGTTCCGGCTCCAACTGTGAATGTCAGATCAAGCGATTACGCACCAGTTCCTATTCCAACTGCGAATGTCAGATCAGGTGATTACGCAACAGTTCCGGCTCCAACTGTGAATGTCAGATCAGGTGATTACGCAACAGTTCCGGCTCCAGCTGTGAATGTCAGATCAGGTGATTACGCAACAGTTCCTGCTCCAACTGAGAATGTCAGATCAGGTGATTACGCAACAGTTCCATCTCCAACTGTGAATGCCAGATCAGGTGATTACGCAACAGTTCCTGCTCCAACTGTGAATGTCAGATCTGGTGATTACCCAACAGTTTCCGCTCCAACTGTGAATGTTATATCAGGTGATTACGCAACAGTTCCCACTCCAACTGTGAATGTCAGATCAGGTGATTACCCAACAATTCCTGCTCCAACTGTGAATGTCAGATCAGGTGATTACGCAACAGTTCCTGCTCCAGCTGTGAATGTCAGATCAGGTGATTACGCAACAGTTCCTGCTCCATCTGTAAATGTCAGATCAGGTGATTACGCATCAGTTCCTGCTCCAACTGTGAATTTCAGATCAGGTGATTACGCATCAGTTCCTGCTCCATCTGTGAATGTCAGATCAGATGATAACGCATCATACAATAGCCGATTAGTTAAACTAATGTTTTTTGTCTAACAAATTCCTTAATCATCGGTACATGTGAATTGGTGATCGTAAGAAATATTGCTGACAAATTTTTTAGAGTGAAATTACGATTAAAGTCCAAAAACTCTGGAACGACTCAGCCAAAAATCACAAAACACATATTGAAATTACTTTTATAGACGGCAATAGGGCCATGTTACACAGATAATAATAATATAACTTACCACAAAGATCGCTGATAGCCATGCATCACAGATAATAATATAACATACCACAAAGATCGCTGATAGCCATGTAACACAGATAACAATATAACTTACCAAAAAGATCGCTGAAAGCCATGTTACACAGATTATAATATAACTTACCACAAAGATTGCTGAAAGCCATGCTTCACAGATAATAATATAACTTACCAGAAAGATCGCTGATAGCCATGCTTCACAGATAATAATATAACTTACCACAAAGATCGTTGATAGCCATGCTTCGCAGATAATAATATAACTTACCACAAAGATCGCTGATAGCCATGTTACACAGATAATAATATAACTTACCACAAAGATCGCTGATAGCCATGTTCACAGATAATAATATAACTTACCACAAAGATCGCTGATAGCCATGTTACACAGATAATAATTGGCAGAATTCCTCAGTGGTTGATACACAAACACAAGTAAAACAACTATAATATTACCAACAAATCCAAGAAGAAATACAGGAACATATAAAATTGCCAAAATTACATTGGTATAACTCAAATCGACGCCAAACATTTCATCCAACAAAGTCAATATTTCAGTTGCATTAGACATATTCAATGGCGATAAAACTGACAATTCTGTCCTTTCCATTCTTTTACAACCGTCTCACATATGAACAATATTTTACTAAAGACATTATTTTTCACATATTGCTTCTGAAACCATTTTCATTTTTACCAATAAAATTAGCACTTCACACGTATAGTTATTAGTATCCAATGATGTAATTTAAATTATTGTAGATAGTTAATCACTAATTATCTGTTATACTGACTGCATTCCCTAACCTTCAATCAACTAATGTTCACAAAAAGCAAATTCTGGGGAACGTCACTTAAAAAATAAATAAAATGTCACCAGGTTGAAAAACGACGTAGAGATTTCTGGCGTGCAATTTAATGATGACTAATTCAACATATTAATGCGTAGACTAGAGTCAGAAGATCTGTTTAAAATAAAGTCTGGAGAAGTTAAACAATTCGTTTATCAAAATTCAGACAGTATTTTTAGAAAGATCAGGCTTGTAAAACAGACTCGAGGAGGTTATCTACCATAACTAGTAATTCTTGAGTGTTATATTATATCCCTGTATAGAAGCCATGACCATATCTTTCTACTGTTTATATGATTTGTATATCAAGAAACTTTCACACTGGTGACACTTGCTCACCACTCTTTCTGACACAAGAACTCTCACACTAGTGACACTAGATTACCACTCTGTCTGACACAGGAACTCTCATACTAGTGACACTAGATCATCACTCTGCCTGACACAAAACGCTCACACTGGTAACACTAGAACATAACTCTTTCTGACACAAGAACTCTCACACTAGTGACACTAGATTACCACTCTGTCTGACACAGGAACTCTCATACTAGTGACACTAGATCATCACTCTGCATGACACAAAACGCTCACACTGGTAACACTAGAACATAACTCTTTCTGACACAAGAACTCTCACACTAGTGACACTAGATTACCACTCTGTCTGACACAGGAACTCTCATACTAGTGACACTAGATCATCACTCTGCCTGACACAAAACGCTCACACTGGTAACACTAGAACATAACTCTTTCTGACACAAGAACTCTCACACTAGTGACACTAGATTACCACTCTGTCTGACACAAGAACGCTCAAACTGGTGACACTAAAACATCACTCTGTCTGACAAAAGAACGCTCACACTGGTGACACTTAAACATCACTCTGTCTGACACAGGAACACACACACTAGTGACACTAGATCACTACTCTGTCTGACACAAAAACGCTCACACTGGTGATACTAGAACATCACTGACACAAGAACGCTCACACTAGTGACACTAGATCACCACTACTCTGTCTGACACGATAATTCTTACTGATGACTGTAGATCACCACTCTGTCTGACACAGGAGCTCTCACACTGCTGACACTATATCAACACTCTGTCCCACACAAATTCTCTCACACTGATGGCAATAGATCACCACCCTGTCCGACATGGGACCTTTTACACTGATGAAACTATATCACCCCTTTGTCTGACACAGAAACGCTCACTCTGATGACACTAGATCACCATTCTACTGTAGCCTAAATCTAATAAGAGGTATGTAAAACATTACAAGGAAAACAATGATAACTCTATATTTACTGTTGGGAAGTAGAAACATTGTAATGCACAATGGGTCGTAATATTGACCTACCAATAATCTCATTTCATGTTGAAAAGAAAATGCAAATTAGGTTACTTTATCAGCTTAGTTCAATCATATTCATCATATCTTGTACACAATGGGAATCTATCAGAACGTTTATTAGGTTATAGATAAAAGCTTTTGAATCTGATCTTTTCTTTTAGTGAACGTATAGTTTTACATACTACATTTTTTTAGCAAACTTTCCTGTTCCGTCTAGGAATATTTTTCAGCAAACTTTCCTGTTCCGTCTAGGAATATTTTTCAGCAAACTTTCCTGTTCCGTCTAGGAATATTTGCATGACATATGTGAAATATATATATATAGTTATCGACGATATATTTAATATCGGATTTCCACTTTTGTTCACGGTATCGTCTGTCATTCTTCAACTAAGAGTTTTTATTTCCATCTTTGTATTTTTATTGCTCCTTGGTATTTCCCTCTTGGCATTATTATTACTCCCTTGGTATTTCCCTGTTGGTATTTTTAATGCTCCTTTGTATTTTCATGGCTCTCTGGGAAGAGATATTACTGTCTTAGTATTTTCATTTTAACCTTTATTATTTGTAATGGCCCTTTGTATTTTTATTGTCTTCTGGGTATTTGGTATTTTTATTGCTCTTTAATTGACCCCTCCTTAATTATATTGCCTGCTGGGTATTATTATTGCATACTTGGCATTTTTTTTTTTTTTTTTTTTTTGCACCTTGGTATTTTTATTACCCACATGATATTTGTATTGCTATCTTGGTATTTTATTTGATCTCTGGGTATTTTCTTTCTCATTTTTGTTATTTTATATCGCCTTTCAATTTCTATTGACCTATTGGTGTTTTTATTTCCACCTTTATATTTTTATTCCTTTATCCCCCATTTGTATTCTTATTGACATCTTGGTATTTTTATCTACTGACCTGTTGCAATTTGCACTGCCCCATTGGTAACTTCTTATCATTTTACTGAGAAGGTCGTGTTCTTAACTTAATTTTAAACTTTAATTAATAAACGTCACAGATGGAATCTGTTTGGGTGCAATGAATCATGTGCATGTGTTCAGGGTGTATATTGATGGTGTGCATTACAGTTCAAGAGTGTTTATTTATGTAATACTAAGCGTACAATTCCAAATTTCAAAGTTCAACCCGAGTTCTTGTTTTGAATGAAATAAGTTGTACATTAAGCCATGTTCTCTATACAAAGATATTGATGACGTTGTTTGATTATCTTTATGATAGATACCGATTATCTTTATGATAGATACCGATTATCTTCATGATAGATACCGATTATCTTTATGATAGATACCGATTATCTTTATGATAGGTACCGATTATCTTCATGATAGGTACCGATTATCTTCATGATAGGTACCGATTATCAGGTTGTCTGCATATTGATATTGTAAAATATCAGCTGCGAGTCACATTTTGAAGCCTTTTGTCGAGTGAGCGGAACGAACGAGTCCAAACGGCTTCATATTGTGTTGAGCAGCTGATATTTTACAACATAGATATAATGAAAATTTGAGAATTGATTTATCGGATAACATTTATGTATTTTGCATGATAGAAACAAGTGTTTTTCTTTGTTTCAACAGCAAACCGGAAGACAACTTAATAACTTCGGGTCTAACTTATGAACGTCGGTTCTTTCATTATGATGTCGGTGATATGTCAGGGTCAAAGTTATTTAGGACGGGTTAACGTATTTAACGTCACTAACCCTATACAGCAATTTAAATGAAAAACCAGCGGACTAATTTATGTAAAAACATTAAACGAATAACAAATATAGCAGACAGCAACCAATGACAACCAATGAATTGATACAAGAATGTAGCAGGATTAAACTTTGTGAGACAGTTCATTTTGTAACTTGTTAAATAAAGTTGTATTCAATTTGAATAAAAAGATGTGAAGTAAACGTTAATAAGACAACAAGCAAACATCACAAAAATGTTGAAAACAAAAATCTCCCAAAAAATCCCCATATATTCGTATGTCATTAACATATTGACATATTTTATAAACACTTGTTAAAGATCGTTAAAGGCTTGATGTCTGATGAGAGTGCACGTCATGCTTTGAATCATGTAAAACAAAATAAAAACCGCCAAATAATGTACGAATGCATTTCTAACCTACGTCATAGAATTCGTCACATCTCTTCAATGACGATTATCTATGCCTGAAACTACTGACTTCTTTATTTCAACAATACAATGCATGTTATAACAATAATTACACCTTATGTAAGAATCCTGGGTTTTGATTGGTTGATAGCCAGTGTATTTTTCACCAATTTACTGTTATCAAATGAATATCGTTCATTTTTTAACGCCGCCGGGGTATATGCAAAAAGGATATGCCTATTTTACCCTCTCTGCCGTGGTATTTGCCAAAAAATACTCTATCCGACTGGACGCTTGTAACGTCACGATCATCAATGCGTTTTTGAACGTTAACATTCGGTGTAATTAAACAGATATAGCATGTTCTTGAGGGGTATTTGCGAAAAATACCAGTCTTGAGAATGAATTTCCCTCGCCTTACGGCTCGCGAAATTTAACATTCTCTCGACTGGTATTTTTCGCAAATACCCCTCCTTAACATGATATATCTGTTCAAAAGTTAATCTGTTAAATTGTACATTTTAGGAGAAGATCTCTGTTAACGTTTATATATCCATTAAAACATCAGCATTGATCAAAGACTAAATGAAATTCAAAATGTCAAATGGTCAGTAGCTTTTAAAATCATTCAAGTTTTCCTTTATTAGTATTGATGATGCAACGAATTTTAATAAAATGTTAGCAAGCGAGAGAAGTTATTAACCTTTTAGCTGGTAGCTGTTTCCTGACAACAAGTATAGGAAAAATGTTTTATTTCAATTAATTTTTTATTGCCGCGTTGCAGTTGCGTCAGAGTCTTCTCTTTTTGATTTATACCAATTATCCAATTATTTGTATTTATGTATTTAATTTGATTAATTTGATAACACCCGTGTTACCAATATTCATTTTTGTGCGAGTTTAGGAGCAAGGAGATACATATGGAGCACGATATGTTTATCTTTAATGATACCTTCATCGAGTTTAGGAGCAAGAGGATACATATGGAGCACGATATGTTTATCTTTAATGATACCTTCACCGAGTTTAGGAGCAAGGGATACATATGGAGCACGACATGTTTATCTTTAATGATACCTATTTAAGTCTTTAACGGTCAGTTGGATCTAAACACCATTTGAAAATCCTGAATAAATAAATTATCCAGTCATGTTCAGTCTTTCAGTCAGTTTGCAGATGAATACATTGTAGTAAAATCAGTACTGTTCAGACAATTCACTTGCAGTCAATTCAGTACTATTCAGACAATTCACTGGCAGTCAATTCAGTACTGTTCAGACAATTCACTGGCAGTCAATTCAGTACTGTTCAGACAATTCACTTGCAGTCAATTCAGTACTATTCAGACAATTCACTGGCGGTCAATTCAGTACTGTTCAGACAATTCCCTTGCAGTCAATTCAGTACTGTTCAGACAATTCACTTGCAGTCAATTCAGTACTATTCAGACAATTCACTGGCGGTCAATTCAGTACTGTTCAGACAATTCACTTGCAGTCAATTCAGTACTGTTCAGACAATTCCCTTGCAGTCAATTCAGTACTGTTCAGACAATTCCCTTGCAGTCAATTCAGTACTGTTCAGACAATTCCCTTGCAGTCAATTCAGTACTGTTCAGACAATTCACTTGCAGTCAATTCAGTACTATTCAGACAATTCACTGGCGGTCAATTCAGTACTGTTCAGACAATTCACTTGCAGTCAATTCAGTACTGTTCAGACAATTCACTGGCGGTCAATTCAGTACTGTTCAGACAATTCCCTTGCAGTCAATTCAGTACTGTTCAGACAATTCACTTGCAGTCAATTCAGTACTATTCAGACAATTCACTTGCAGTCAATTCAGTACTATTCAGACAATTCCCTTGCAGTCAATTCAGTACTATTCAGACAATTCACTGGCGGTCAATTCAGTACTGTTCATACAATTCCCTTGCAGTCAATTCAGTACTGTTCAGACAATTCACTTGCAGTCAATTCAGTACTATTCAGACAATTCACTTGCAGTCAATTCAGTACTGTTCAGACAATTCACTTGCAGTCAATTCAGTACTGTTCAGACAATTCACTGGCGGTCAATTCAGTACTGTTCAGACAATTCACTTGCAGTCAATTCAGTACTATTCAGACAATTCCTTGCAGTCAATTCAGTACTGTTCAGACAATTCCCTTGCAGTCAATTCAGTACTGTTCAGACAATTCCTTGCAGTCAATTCAGTACTGTTCAGACAATTCCCTTGCAGTCAATTCAGTACTATTCAGACAATTCCCTTGCAGTCAATTCAGTACTATTCAGACAATTCCCTTGCAGTCAATTCAGTACTGTTCAGACAATTCACTTGCAGTCAATTCAGTACTATTCAGACAATTCACTTGCAGTCAATTCAGTACTATTCAGACAATTCCCTTGCAGTCAAATTCAGTACTATTCAGACAATTCACTGGCGGTCAATTCAGTACTGTTCAGACAATTCACTTGCAGTCAATTCAGTACTGTTCAGACAATTCACTTGCAGTCAATTCAGTACTATTCAGACAATTCACTTGCAGTCAATTCAGTACTGTTCAGACAATTCACTGGCGGTCAATTCAGTACTGTTCAGACAATTCACTTGCAGTCAATTCAGTACTGTTCAAACACTTCACTTACAGTCAATTCAGTACTGTTCAAACACTTCACTTACAGTCAATTCAGTACTGTTCAAACACTTCACTTACAGTCAATTCAGTACTGTTCAAACACTTCACTTACAGTCAATTCAGTACTGTTCAGACAATTCCCTTGCAGTTAATTCAGTACTGTTCAGACAATTCACTGGTGGTCAATTCAGTACTGTTCAGACAATTCACTTGCAGTCAATTCAGTACTATTCAGACAATTCACTGGCTGTCAATTCAGTACTATTCAGACAATTCACTTGCAGTCAATTCAGTACTGTTCAGACAATTCACTTGCCGTCAATTCAGTACTGTTCAGACAATTCCCTTGCAGTCAATTCAGTACTGTTCAGACAATTCCTTGCAGTCAATTCAATTCAGTACTGTTCAGACAATTCACTGGCGGTCAATTCAGTACTGTTCAGACAATTCCTTGCAGTCAATTCAGTACTGTTCAGACAATTCACTTGCAGTCAATTCAGTACTATTCAGACAATTCACTGGCGGTCAATTCAGTACTGTTCAGACAATTCACTTGCAGTCTATTCAGTACTGTTCAGACAATTCACTGGCGGTCAATTCAGTACTGTTCAGACAATTCCCTTGCAGTCAATTCAGTACTGTTCAGACAATTCACTTGCAGTCAATTCAGTACTATTCAGACAATTCACTTGCAGTCAATTCAGTACTATTCAGACAATTCCCTTGCAGTCAATTCAGTACTATTCAGACAATTCACTGGCGGTCAATTCAGTACTGTTCATACAATTCCCTTGCAGTCAATTCAGTACTGTTCAGACAATTCACTTGCAGTCAATTCAGTACTATTCAGACAATTCGCTTGCGGTCAATTCAGTACTGTTCAGACAATTCGCTTGCGGTCAATTCAGTACTGTTCAGACAATTTGCTTGCGGTCAATTCAGTACTGTTCAGACAATTCGCTTGCGGTCAATTCAGTACTGTTCAGACAATTCGCTTGCGGTCAATTCAGTACTGTTCAGACAATTCGCTTGCGGTCAATTCAGTACTGTTCAGACCATTCGCTTGCAGTCAATTCAGTACTGTTCAGACCATTCGCTTGCAGTCAATTCAGTACTGTTCAGACCATTCGCTTGCAGTCAATTCAGTACTGTTCAGACCATTCGCTTTTAGTCAATTCAGTACTGTTCAGACCATTCACTTGCAGTCAATTCAGTACTGTTCAGACCATTCGCTTGCAGTCAATTCAGTACTGTTCAGACCATTCGCTTGCAGTCAATTCAGTACTATTCAGACAATTCACTTTAGTCAATTCAGTACTGTTCAGACAATTCGCTTTTAGTCAATTCAGTACTGTTCAGACAATTCGCTTGCAGTCAATTCAGTACTATTCAGACAATTCGCTTGCAGTCAATTCAGTACTGTTCAGACAATTCGCTTGCAGTCAATTCAGTACTGTTCAGACAATTCACTTGCAGTCAATTCAGTACTGTTCAGACAATTCGCTTGCAGTCAATTCAGTACTGTTCAGACAACTCGCTTGCAGTCAATTCAGTACTGTTCAGACAATTCGCTTGCAGTCAATTCAGTACTGTTCAGACAATTCGCTTGCAGTCAATTCAGTACTGTTCAGACAATTCGCTTGTGGTCAATTCAGTACTGTTCAGACAATTCGCTTGCGGTCAATTCAGTACTGTTCAGACAATTCGCTGGCGGTCAATTCAGTACTGTTCAGACAATTTGCTTGCAGTCAATTCAGTACTGTTCAGACATTTCGCTTTTAGTCAATTCAGTACTGTTCAGACCATTCGCTTGCAGTCAATTCAGTACTGTTCAGACAATTCGCTTGCAGTCAATTCAGTACTGTTCAGACCTTTCGCTTTTAGTCAATTCAGTACTGTTCAGACAATTCGCTTGCAGTCAATTCAGTACTGTTCAGACATTTCGCTTGCAGTCAATTCAGTACTGTTCAGACACTTCGCTTGCAGTCAATTCAGTACTGTTCAGACCATTCGCTTTTAGTCAATTCAGTACTGTTCAGACCCTTCGCTTGCAGTCAATTCAGTACTGTTCAGACAATTCACTTGCAGTCAATTCAGTACTGTTCAGACAATTCGCTTGCAGTCAATTCAGTACTGTTCAGACAATTCGCTGGCAGTCAATTCAGTACTGTTCAGACCATTCGCTTGCAGTCAATTCAGTACTGTTCAGACCCTTCGCTTGCAGTCAATTCAGTACTGTTCAGACCCTTCGCTTGCAGTCAATTCAGTACTGTTCAGACCATTCGCTTGCAGTCAATTCAGTACTGTTCAGACCATTCGCTTGCAGTCAATTCAGTACTGTTCAGACAATTCACTTGCAGTCAATTCAGTACTGTTCAGACAATTCACTTGCAGTCAATTCAGTACTGTTCAGACAATTCACTTGCAGTCAATTCAGTACTGTTCAGACAATTCCCTTGCAGTCAATTCAGTATATTCAGACAATTCACTGGCAGTCAATTCAGTACTGTTCAGACAATTCACTTGCAGTCAATTCAGTACTGTTCAGACAATTCACTTGCAGTCAATTCAGTACTGTTCAGACAATTCACTTGCAGTCAATTCAGTACTGTTCAGACAATTCACTTGCAGTCAATTCAGTACTGTTCAGACAATTCACTGGCAGTCAATTCAGTACTGTTCAGACAATTCACTGGCGGTCAATTCAGTACTGTTCAGACAATTCCCTTGCAGTCAATTCAGTACTATTCAGACAATTCCTTGCAGTCAATTCAGTACTGTTCAGACAATTCCTTGCAGTCAATTCAGTACTGTTCAGACAATTCCCTTGCAGTCAATTCAGTACTGTTCAGACAATTCCCTTGCAGTCAATTCAGTACTGTTTAGACAATTCCTTGCAGTCAATTCAGTACTATTCAGACAATTCCTTGCAGTCAATTCAGTACTATTCAGACAATTCACTGGCGGTCAATTCAGTACTATTCAGACAATTCACTGGCGGTCAATTCAGTACTATTCAGACAATTCACTGGCAGTCAATTCAGTACTGTTCAGACAATTCACTGGCGGTCAATTCAGTACTATTCAGACAATTCACTGGCGGTCAATTCAGTACTATTCAGACAATTCACTGGCGGTCAATTCAGTACTATTCAGACAATTCACTGGCGGTCAATTCAGTACTATTCAGACAATTCACTGGCGGTCAATTCAGTACTGTTCAGACAATTCACTGGCGGTCAATTCAGTACTGTTCAGACAATTCACTTGCAGTCAATTCAGTACTGTTCAGACAATTCACTTGCAGTCAATTCAGTACTGTTCAGACAATTCACTTGCAGTCAATTCAGTACTGTTCACTAGCTTTTCAGGCAGTTTAGTATATGGTTGATGTGGACATGTAAAAAGTAAAACAACAAAAATACCGAACTCCAAGGAAAATTCAAAATGGAAAGTCCCTTATCAAAGGGCAAAATCAAAAGCTCATACACATCAAACGAATGGAAAACAACTGTCATATTCCTGACTTGGTACAGACATTTCCTTATGTAGAAAATGGAGGATCAAACCTGGTTTTATAGCTAGCTTAACCTCTCACTTGTATGACAGTCGCATATAATTCCATCATATTGACAACAAATGATAACTACTGAACAGTCTGAACATAGACTAAACAGATCTTAACTGACTGCAAGCGAACTGTATAAATAGTACTGAATTTATCGCAGTGAATGAGTCTGAAAATGACTTAATAATTATTTGTTCAGTCTTTTAAGAGAGGCGAAAGATACCAAAGGGACATTCAAACTCATAAGTCAAAAATAAACTGACAACGCCATGGCTAAAAAAGAAAAAGACCAAGAGACAAACAATAGTACACAAAACACAACATAGAAAACTAAAGACTGAGCAACACGAACCCCACCACAAACTGGGGTGATCTTAGGTGCTCCGGAAGGGTAAGCAGATCCTGCTTCACATGTGGCACCCGTCGTGTTGCTCATGTTAGTAAAAACCTGGTTATAAGTCTAATTCGGTAGGTCACATTCGGGAAAAGGTGACGGGATTGTAGTTACGACATTAGGAACATATCCGCTATCATCTGTGAAACGGATATTCCGTAACGGTCAACCAACTCATGATGGCGTCCGTAAAATTTACGAAGGGATGATTTCAACTTCACCACTTGGAACTCTTGGTTTAATAGCTTCCTTGTGAGCAGCAACCCTCTATCAAGGAAATCATGAATACAAGCCCTGGAGTATCGTATCACTTGGGAGATATATACTCCGTAAGAGCTGTTCAGATCTAAAAAAACTAACGCGTGTATCTTTCACCAATGTTGTAAGTGTGTATTTTGGTAGCTTAACGCATGATGAATACAAAGAATACAAAAAAAAAAAAACAAAACCGGTAGGACGTCGCCCGGGTTACCAAGGTCCTCTTCTGCTACACGGAACACGGTAGCATTTGATTTGTCTGTTCCACGGAATATCTTTCAGGATACACATGATTTGACTTATGTTCAGCCAGAAGGTGATTTCGACTTTAAAAATTCAGATACTTTTCATAAATTAAAACCATGTACCGTTAATAATTTCGACTGTTTAAAGACACCTGCTACAAGTGAATCAACTCCTATCATTTCTTCTTGTAAACATAAACAAGAGGCTGTCAGACCGTATTTTTAACATTTATTTGTGTCCTGGCATTTTTCAATGTCACAAGGACCATAACTCCTGAACGGTGAAAGTGAAAATCGTCAATATTGAACTGGATCTCCATTTTGTCATCAGTAACAACATATTAAAATTTGAAAAGCTTTGGTTGAACGGTTCATGAGTAAATGCACGGACACTGTTTGGCAGCCGCCCGCCCGGAATTGAATGTACTTTGTGTGGACTACTTTATGTGGGTGAAACTCGACAAACTTTGCGTAAAAGGATGAATCAACACCGGTCTGATAATAAAGATCCACAATTCAGGGTTCTTTTAACCATTTTAATCAACCGGACCACGATCCTTCTTTATCTATGAAAGCACGCATCATCGTGAAAATTTATCACCACACCAATAGCCCTATACTAAGTACTCCTTTCCGAAAAGATAGAGAACATTTCTGGATAAGTGAACTAGATACTGCAATGCCATTTGGTTGCAATGATAACATCAAAGGAGTAGGAAATTTGTCAAGTCCAGCCTGCAGTGATGTAAATGTAATGAGCTTATTTAATACTACTTTAAGACACCAAAGTAGTCATGGGCAAACACATTACCATCGGCCTAATGTAAAAAAGTCTTCCAAATCTAGATCGCCCTCTGGGAGCTTTGATGACTTTCTTTCACATCTTCATCATCCGCTAGGGTTACATTACATTAGAACTATTATTTTTTTCACTGCCTGTCAATTTTCTAAAATGTTGGAGATATTATGCACTTGATAAAGGATGCATAAATACATTTTCTCCAATTGACAGGCTGGTCAGTATAATTTGTGATGTAGCTCTTTTCCGTCTTTTTAAACCAGTAAGATAGGAACATTTACATGACGAAAAGAGGAAATTCCTTCCTGTTCATTTTACCAATAAAGGAATTGATGCAATCAACATCAGCAACGTTCTACATCACAAGGAGGTAACATCTAAAATTCCACTTTATTTTCAAAATCAATCTGTTCCTATTGTATCCTACAGTTACACCAAAATCATTGCACCTAAAGTATTTAACTATAAGAAAGCATTGCAGGACCTTGATTTAGAACAATACCTGAAAAACCCTTTGACATGTGACTGTTTCCACTCGCCTTATATTTACAGCCCCTCTGGCCATGTTATTACTGAGGATCTAAAAATTATTCAACATGAACATCTCCGAAAGGTGATATCTCATGGTCCTAAGTTTAGAGAACCCCAACACATCAACTGGAACCATAACTTCAAAATAATAATGGATTTCATTGAAGACTACGCCAGAGCATGGGCTAAGCGAGAAGAAGTTATACTGGACTTTTGTCAGAATGGGTCAAAACAATCAGGTCTCTGATAAAACGTCGTATTCATAAGTTGAAAAACTGTGAATGATCGACCAAAGTCCGTTTTCCGTTGTTTGTATTGGATACCTAAGCTTCACAAAATTCCGTACAAACAACGGTACATTGCCGGCTCATCTGCATGTTCGACGAAATAATTGTCCATTAGAATGACAAAAATTCTGTCCGCAGTGAAAGAGGGTCTTCAGAAATACTGTGAAACTGTTTACTCGCGTAGTGGTATTAACCATATGTGGATTCTAAAAAACTCTAAAGAACTTCTGGATAATTTTAAATCTCGATCTTTCTCTGAAATTAGTTCTATCAAAACGTTTGATTTTTCAACCCTGTATACCACCATTCCCCATGTGAAATTGAAAAATCGTCTAAAAGAAATAATCCACAATGCTTTTTAACATAAAAATGGTAGCATACCTATAAATTTATTACTTTGGGATACCAAACGGCATTATTTGTTAATAGTGAACAAAAAGGTAAAACCTGCTACACAGAGGAACAAGTGATCAGTATGCTGGAGTTTCTTATTGACAACATATTTGTTGAATTTGGAGGTAGACTTGTTTAACAAATTATCGGCATTCCTATGGGAACGAACTGTGCCCCATTTCCTTGCCGACCTCTTCTTATTTTCATATAAGTCGGAGTTCTTTCAGACACTTGTCAAAAACAAAGATCAAAGAAGCCAGATCATTTAATTTCACATTCAGATTTATTGATGATATAAAAAGAAGATGTGGTATGATTGCCAATGAGACAACTGTCCACAAGAGACCAAAATGACACAGAAATTAACAACTATAGGTCACCGTACGGCCTTCAACAATGAGCAAAGCCCATACCGCAAAGTCAGCTATAAAAGGCCCCGAAATGACAATGTAAAACAATTCAAACGAAAAACTAACGGCCTCATTTATGTACAAAAAATGAACGAAAAACAAATATGTAACACATAAACAAACGACAACCACTGAACTACAGGCTCCTGACTTGGGACAGGCACATACATACATAATGTGGCGGGGTTAAACATGTTAGCGGGATCCCAACCTCCCCTAACCTGGGACAGTGATATAACAGTACAACATAAGAACGAACTATAAAAATCAGTTGAAAAGGCTTAACTCATCAGATGGACAAAATACAAGTGGACGTGGCAGGGTACTTGTACATCCAAACAACAAAAGACACTAGGAACAGATCTGAGAGTACTCGCAGTTATCTGACAGCTAGTTCAAAGCCACTAACAACTAATAAAAATCATGCATCTAAGACTAAATTATCAATCCGTACATCCAACATCCAATGGATTTAGTGTAAAGACGTCATAAAAAGTCAGAAAAACATGACCTTGTGCAATGCCAAGATACAGGTATCGACAGATTGTAGATCCATGAATGTATATGTATAAAACATACTAGTAGTATTTAGTTTGCTTTTAATTTACTGATAACAAAATCAATATTTATACCAATAAAACAATATTCAATGATCTTATTACAGTGTTGAATTGGTAACCTTTTAGAATAAGTTTATTTAAAGGAGCGATAAGTTTACAAGGATCATTTCTAAATTTCCGGGCGCGGTTAACAACATTTCCGTAAAATGAGGATGTGCTATCCCGTTTGAAATAAGTTTTCTACAGGTACAACCAAACTTCAAAACTAAATCCTTATATCTATGGAAAAATTTAGTAAAGGTTTTAAGTAATTTATGGTAACGATATCCCTGGTTTAATAATTTACCAGTAATACATAGATTACGTTCGTTAAAATCAAAACGTCACAACAGACACGGGAATAGCGAACGAGCTGTGAAATATAAACACCGTAAGATGGTGCCAAAGGAACATCACCATCTAAAAATGGAAAATTAACAATAGGGAACGAAAAATCGTCCCTTTTGTCGTAAATTTTAGTGTGGAGTTTCCCGTTTAAAACCGAAATATCTAAATCTAGGAAAGGACAGTTATTACCGTTTAAATTTGATTTATTTAAAGTAAGTTCCTTGGGGTAAATTTCAGCAGTATATTGAGAAAATTCTTGATTATTTAACGAAAAAATATCATCAAGATAACGGTAAGTGTTGTTGAATTTATCAATTAAATGCAATTTCAACGGGTCTTTACTGAGTTTAGTCATAAACTGTGATTCGTAACAGTACAAAACAAGTCTGCTATTAAAGGGGCACAATTAGTGCCCATAGGGATACCTACAACCTGTCGATAAACTTTGTTGCCGAAACGTACATAAATATTATCAAGGAGAAAATTAACAGCTTCAATCATCTCATCACACCTCCAGTAAGTATATCTAGCATATTTGCCTTTCTCATTAGAGAAGAAGGCTTTAAATGAGTTGCAGCAAATATATTTGCATTCAGCTTTACCAAACGACCATTTAATTAAATAGGAAAACTTTTGTTTGATGAGATAGTGTGGGAGTGTAGTTAAATTAAATTGAATGAAAAATTTATACCAAAAAACTTGAGAAAAAATGTTTGAAAATATGCATGTCTAGATTGGGCATACAAAATAGAGAATAATCTATCAGAAATTATAGACAGCGGGCCCAAAAAGAAAGAATGGATGATGCTGGTCTGCTAAAATATAAAGAATAAAGAATAATGAACAACAAAATACAAAATCAAGAAAAATACTTAAGTAGGTCAAATAAATAAAGAATACAGAAATGAAGACCCCAAAGATCATAATATATTTGTCAACTAGATAAGTCAATAACTAGTAAAGCAAATCCTAGACAATACTCCAACTGAAGTTGGTTTCTTGGGAAGATCTGAAAAAAGTTAACGGGACAACAGTTATTCAACCGAAGGCAATTGCTTCTGTAACCCTGCTCAATACATGACAAGAAATGTGATAATGAAGGTAGTCAATGAGATAATAGTGCAACTCTATTATTATAAAAAATAGAATGTTGTAAAAAAGGGGAAACGTAATATTATTGATATGGTTATTGACCATATAGTTATCACGTGATTAACCTGAATGTCTCATACCATAATGGAAAGGACTTTGTAACAGCTGAGAAATAAAGGATTTAACAAAAGTCTAGACTTTCTAACTGGATAAAAGTAAATCTACTAACTTATTGGCAGATACTTTATCATCTATCTATATTGAATAGGTCTTTGAATTTTGATAGCTTTTTTAGATCATAAAACATGCTTTCATATTGCACCTTATGTTTTTTTTTATACATAGAAAAGCAATAAATAATGCCCAATATGTAGGTCGTGACACAGAAACTCGGTTAGTGGAATATATTTTTCAATAATTGAAATTTGTGTTTCGACATTCAATGCTGAAAATGTAAGACAATATCCACCAATAAAAAAACTGGTCTTCACGATAAAGACAAAAGTGCCCAAAGTGGCGGTAAACACCAACACTCAACATATCTCATTAACGGGTGCTCGTCTAATAGATGTATATATAGATTATTCATAGCATTCTAATATTAAGCGTTAGACGTTTTAAAAGCATAAACAATGCATCATCTCGTTAGAGTGAACAGATATATCTATAGACCTGAATAGGCTTATTACACCAATATCTATAGACCTGAGTAGGCTTATTACACCAAAATCCATAGAAAGATTGCCTTAATTAAGAGCTCTTCTATAACATATAGTAATATATAACAAAAGTAATCTGATGATTTAATAAAATAGACTTAAATCATTGAGAAGGTTTCAGTTTCCTGTTATCTTTATATCTTTATAGAAACAAGATCAGAAGGGGTTTGCCGTTAAGCTTATTATCTGGATTCCAATGATGATAGGTTAGAGGCCGATATCTAAACTCCAATCATCGTTTACTATACTTCATGTATTATCTGGATTGTAATGATGATAGGTTAGAAGCCGACGTCAAAACTCTAGTCATCGTTTACTACACTTCATGTATTACCTGGATTCCAATCATGATAGGCTAGAAGCCGATATCAAAACTCAAGTCATCGTTTATTATACTTCATGTATTACCTGGATTGTAATGATGATAGGTTAGAGGCCGATAACAAAACTCCAGTCATCGTTTACTATACTTCATGTATTACCTGGATTGTAATGATGATAGGTTAGAGGCCGATGTCAAAATTCCAGTCATTGTTTACTATACCTCATATATTATATTGATTCCAATGAGGATAGGTTAGAGGCTGATATCAAAACTCCAGTCATTGTTTACTATACTTCATGTATTATCTGGATTCTAAGCATGATAGATCAGAGGCCGATATCAAAACTCCAAGCATCATTAACTATACTCCATGTTTTATCTTGATTTCAATCATGAAAGATGAGAGGTCGATATCTCCATGTTTTTTTTTTTTATATCATTATAAAAGAACGGAGATGTGAAATGATATAAACAAGGAAACTATCTACTAACGACCAAACGGACAAGTGTTTTGAGACTTCAGAAATGACCCAAACCCATACCGCCTAGTAATCTATTAAAGGCCCTGGGATAATTGAATGTTAATGTGAAGCAGTTCAAAATAGAAAACGAACAGTGTGATGTATGATAAAAACATAATAACACGAATTAGACAACAACCAAGGACAACAATTAGACTACATATGTCTTGCTTAGAATGTGGCAGGATTGTACATGTTTGTTAGTTTGATTTATTGGATCTTAACAAGATTGTCGAGTTGAATAAAAAGCTAACCCGTTTTTTTGGTTAAATTCATATTTCATCGTTGATGACGTAAAATTCATTTACTGCAGAGTAACGTAAACGTTTCTTTCCGTAATAGAATAAAGGGAGATTTTTGACAGTATTGAATGTCCTCTTCATACAAGCCTTTTTTACCATGTCATAAGTGGTTCTCAATAGCAACAAAAAAGGGGGAAAAAGACAGAAGATGTAAATTAGCAAATCAGGTAACCACATACAATGTATTGTTCAGATAATTATTGATTTGAAGTGTTTGACCTGCTAGTGTATACATGAACATCTTTTTTTTTTTTTTATAAAACTTCGATAGTCATGTATAATGTGACATTTCTGTGATATTTTCAGATATAATGTTCTACACTCATATTTATAGCACAGGTTTTAGACTTGTTTAAACTTTAATATTTCGTCGTATTGATTGCAACTTTATTTTTTTATTTTTTGGAAGACTTTTAACAGTTTATCTTAGAAATGAAAAAAAAAACTAGCTTACTCAGGACGGTTAGAAATTGTGTAAACATCATCATAGGTTCATTCAGAGTCAAACTATTAAAAAAAAGAGAAAACAATGTCAGTGAAAGGTATACAAAAGAATAAAATCTACAACAAAGGTTCCTAGATATTATCAAGTACAATGATATTTTAATGCAGTTTTGCAATGTATGAACAGACAATTTCATCAAATTGTAATTGATAAATCATGTAGGTTCCAAAGTTTTCTTTATTGAACTGGCCATGCCCGCAGTCAATTACAAAAATGGTTATGGATACAATGCCAAGGATATTGTAAGATAGATTTCCAAGAAAACCATATATATAAAGCAAGCTGTACAAAAAATAGGGGGTTGAAAAATGTCGATACCTTACCAAACAAGTCTGCTACAGCCATGTTACACAAATAAAGGTTGGTAGAATTTCTCAGCTGTTGGTTTGTTATTTTACTTTTTACTAATGCTTGTATCTTTCACCAATGTTGTGATGATAGTGTGTATTTTACTAATGCTTGTATCTTTCACCAATGTTGTAATGATAGTGTATATTTTACTAATGCTTGTATCTTTCACCAATGTTGTAATGCTAGTGTGTATTTTACTAATGCTTGTATCTTTCACCAATGTTGTAATGATAGTGTGTTTTTAACCCATCAACCATTTAGTGCTTTGTGTTAGAAAATAAGAAGACGTGGTTTGATTGACAATAACACTCTATCCATAAAGACCGGTGGTCAAAGATGTGAACAGTGTAACCACTGTTTTGAAGAAATAGATATAAGAAGATGTGGTATGAGTGCCAATGAGACAACTCTCCATCCAAGTCCCACTTATTCATCGTCCCATTGCTTACTATGTTAAATTCTGCTATTTCAGGTATACAAAGATCGTATGCCTGAAATTTGAAAACAGTATTGACAAGTTTGCGATATTAAGAGTTTTTGGAATGTAAATATTAATTTTGGATATTTGGAATAAATTTTGTTTTGAGAATCAATAAAATAACGTTTACAGTTATAAATACGTACTTTTTTATAGCGTGCTGTTCGGTGTGAGCCAAGGCTCCGTGTTGAAGGCCGTACTTTGACCTATAATGGTTTACTTTAACAAATTGTGACATAAATGGAGAGTTGTCTCATTGACACTCATACCACATCTTCTTATATCTATTATCTTCTACCGTTATAAATTAAATTGAATGAAAAAATTTATACCAAAAAAAACTTGAGAAAAAACTATGTTTGAAAATATGCATGTCTAGATTGGGCATACAAAATAGAGAATAATCTATCAGAAATTATAGACAGCTGGTCTGCTAAAATATAAAGAATAAAGAATAATGAACAACAAAATACAAAATCAAGAAAAATACTTAAGTAGGTCAAATAAATAAAGAATACAGAAATGAAGACCCCCAAAGATCATAATATATTTGTCAACTAGATAAGTCAATAACTAGTAAAAGCAAATCCTAGACAATACTCCAACTGAAGTTGGTTTCTTGGGAAGATCTGAAAAAAGTTAACGGGACAACAGTTATTCAACCGAAGGCAATTGCTTCTGTAACCCTGCTCAATACATGACAAGAAATGTGATAATGAAGGTAGTCAATGAGATAATAGTGCAACTCTATTATTATAAAAATAGAATGTTGTAAAAAAGGGGAAACGTAATATTATTGATATGGTTATTGACCATATAGTTATCACGTGATTAACCTGAATGTCTCATACCATAATGGAAAGGACTTTGTAACAGCTGAGAAATAAAGGATTTAACAAAAGTCTAGACTTTCTAACTGGATAAAAGTAAATCTACTAACTTATTGGCAGATACTTTATCATCTATCTATATTGAATAGGTCTTTGAATTTTGATAGCTTTTTAGATCATAAAACATGCTTTCATATTGCACCTTATGTTTTTTTATACATAGAAAAGCAATAAATAATGCCCAATATGTAGGTCGTGACACAGAAACTCGGTTAGTGGAATATATTTTTCAATAATTGAAATTTGTGTTTCGACATTCAATGCTGAAAATGTAAGACAATATCCACCAATAAAAAAACTGGTCTTCACGATAAAGACAAAAGTGCCCAAAGTGGCGGTAAACACCAACACTCAACATATCTCATTAACGGGTGCTCGTCTAATAGATGTATATATATAGATTATTCATAGCATTCTAATATTAAGCGTTAGACGTTTTAAAAGCATAAACAATGCATCATCTCGTTAGAGTGAACAGATATATCTATAGACCTGAATAGGCTTATTACACCAATATCTATAGACCTGAGTAGGCTTATTACACCAAAATCCATAGAAAGATTGCCTTAATTAAGAGCTCTTCTATAACATATAGTAATATATAACAAAAGTAATCTGATGATTTAATAAAATAGACTTAAATCATTGAGAAGGTTTCAGTTTCCTGTTATCTTTATATCTTTATAGAAACAAGATCAGAAGGGGTTTGCCGTTAAGCTTATTATCTGGATTCCAATGATGATAGGTTAGAGGCCGATATCTAAACTCCAATCATCGTTTACTATACTTCATGTATTATCTGGATTGTAATGATGATAGGTTAGAAGCCGACGTCAAAACTCTAGTCATCGTTTACTACACTTCATGTATTACCTGGATTCCAATCATGATAGGCTAGAAGCCGATATCAAAACTCAAGTCATCGTTTATTATACTTCATGTATTACCTGGATTGTAATGATGATAGGTTAGAGGCCGATAACAAAACTCCAGTCATCGTTTACTATACTTCATGTATTACCTGGATTGTAATGATGATAGGTTAGAGGCCGATGTCAAAATTCCAGTCATTGTTTACTATACCTCATATATTATATTGATTCCAATGAGGATAGGTTAGAGGCTGATATCAAAACTCCAGTCATTGTTTACTATACTTCATGTATTATCTGGATTCTAAGCATGATAGGTCAGAGGCCGATATCAAAACTCCAAGCATCATTAACTATACTCAATGTTTTATCTTGATTTCAATCATGAAAGATGAGAGGTCGATATCTCCATGTTTATTTTTTTTTTTTATATCATTATAAAAGAACGGAGATGTGAAATGATATAAACAAGGAAACTATCTACTAACGACCAAACGGACAAGTGTTTTGAGACTTCAGAAATGACCCAAACCCATACCGCCTAGTAATCTATTAAAGGCCCTGGGATAATTGAATGTTAATGTGAAGCAGTTCAAAATAGAAAACGAACAGTGTGATGTATGATAAAAACATAATAACACGAATTAGACAACAACCAAGGACAACAATTAGACTACATATGTCTTGCTTAGAATGTGGCAGGATTGTACATGTTTGTTAGTTTGATTTATTGGATCTTAACAAGATTGTCGAGTTGAATAAAAAGCTAACCCGTTTTTTGGTTAAATTCATATTTCATCGTTGATGACATAAAATTCATTTACTGCAGAGTAACGTAAACGTTTCTTTCCGTAATAGAATAAAGGGAGATTTTGACAGTATTGAATGTCCTCTTCATACAAGCCTTTTTACCATGTCATAAGTGGTTCTCAATAGCAACAAAAAGGGGAAAAGACAGAAGATGTAAATTAGCAAATCAGGTAACCACATACAATGTATTGTTCAGATAATTATTGATTTGAAGTGTTTGACCTGCTAGTGTATACATGAACATCTTTTTTTTTTTTTATAAAACTTCGATAGTCATGTATAATGTGATATTTTCAGATATAATGTTCTACACTCATATTTATAGCACAGGTTTTAGACTTGTTTAAACTTTAATATTTCGTCGTATTGATTGCAACTTTATTTTTTATTTTTGGAAGACTTTAACAGTTTATCTTAGAAATGAAAAAAACTAGCTTACTCAGGACGGTTAGAAATTGTGTAAACATCATCATAGGTTCATTCAGAGTCAAACTATTAAAAAAGAGAAAACAATGTCAGTGAAAGGTATACAAAAGAATAAAATCTACAACAAAGGTTCCTAGATATTATCAAGTACAATGATATTTTAATGCAGTTTTGCAATGTATGAACAGACAATTTCATCAAATTGTAATTGATAAATCATGTAGGTTCCAAAGTTTTCTTTATTGAACTGGCCATGCCCGCAGTCAATTACAAAAATGGTTATGGATACAATGCCAAGGATATTGTAAGATAGATTTCCAAGAAAACCATATATATAAAGCAAGCTGTACAAAAAATAGGGGGTTGAAAAATGTCGATACCTTACCAAACAAGTCTGCTACAGCCATGTTACACAAATAAAGGTTGGTAGAATTTCTCAGCTGTTGGTTTGTTAGTACCAGAAGAGTAACTATTATATTTCCAAGAAATCCGAGCAGAAACACCGGTACATATAAAGCTGTCAAAACTATACTTTCCTCATGGAGATAGGTGTCAAATATTTGCAAGGATCTATATAGTTCTAAAATCTCCGTCTCATTGATTCCTGATACATTCCTGTCTAATAACTTGACTAATATTCCTTGATCCATCGCCAAAGATTCAAGAAGGATAACACTTTGTCATCTCATTGCAAATAAGTCGGCACATTTTAATGATAAATGCAGTTATTAATGCCACATTGTATTACTGAGTGACTAATATCATACACAATTACTCTCCGATCATCCCTGTCACAAACACTTATCATTACTGAATGCTCATATAGATTTGATTTCTAATAGTATCCACTAAAGGAGAAAATAATATAAACCACGTCCAATGTAAACAGTTATCAAGTATTATTGGAAGGAGTTAATATAAAAAAGTAAATATCTACGTACGTTTCAATCAAACAGGACAAACAAGTTAATATACCTATTTTGCAGAAATAATAATTATCATATCTGATTGAATTGAACCCAATCATTCAATTACATGTTGAATGCATAAGTCAATAAATACCAAAGGGATACTCTCGTCATTGTAATTGGATTTTTTTACATTGGACATACAATCATTCCTTTTCATATATAGTCAACTTTTACAACCGCGACTCGGTCGAACATGAATTGTGGAGATTTTTGTTTCCCTTGGAGCGGAAATGATAAAAACTTTGTGTATACTACTGTTGGTTGTTAACCATGGCGATTTATAACAGGATGGCATACGTCTACTACAACTTTCGTTTTAGAACAGATGCGATTTTGCATGAAACGATTTTTTTATGATTTCAGGGAACGACAGAATCTATTGTCTCGTCACAAAATCTATACGAAAGCTACGTAAACTGATTTAGCGTTATCTTCAGTAAATTATTTAGATATGATTCTAGTGTTACCTAAATAAAGAAACAAGATTGAAACAAACTTAGAACAAAGACGACGGCAATAAATTAAGTAAAACAACAACAGGAGTCACCTAACACAAATTTCTATATGTTCCCAAAGGACAATTAGGAATGACTATACGTTAAAAGACTTTCGAAAAAAAAAAGATTTGATAAACATTCTTAAAAGAGGGACGAAAGATACCAGAGGGACAGTCAAACTCATAGATCGAAAACAAACTGACAACGCCATGGCCAAAAATAAAAAGACAAACAGACAAATAATAGTACAGATGACACAACATATATGAGCATCAGAACGTATACCTCCTTAAACACACTATTGACATAACAATCATGAACGCTATTAAAATTTCCGTCTTGATATCTTTTTACTAATTGTTATTGTTTCCTTTACTAGTTGTCATAAATGTTCTATATTGAAGTATTTGGATGCTTTATATTAGCCTATTAGAATGTTTTATATTGACCTATTCGAATTCGAATGTTTTATATTGGCCAATCTTGAATGTTTTGTGTCGGCCTATTTGAATGTTTCTTTTTGCCTATTGTGAATGTTTTATATTGGTGTATTTAGATGTTCTATGTTGGCCTATTTAGAATGTTTTATATTGACCTTTTTTTAAATGTTTTATATTGGCCTATTTTGAATGTTTGTTTTTTGAATGCTTATATTGACCTTTTTTTAATGTTTTATATTGGTCTATTTTGAATGCTTTTATATTGGCCATTTTGATGTTATATATTGGCCTATTATGATGTTCTATATAGGACCAATTTAAGATATTCTTTATTGGTCTATTTTGAATGTTCTATGTTGGCTAATTTTGAATGTTTTATATTGGTCTATATTGAATATTCTATTTTGGCCTAGATTGAATGTTTTATTATAGCCTAGTTTGATTGATTTATATTTGCTTAGCTTTTAGTCGAGCTAGAAATGACTTTTCCAGCAGGTACCCAAGTCAAAACTAACTGATGAAACTAGATGTCTATCTATTTTACTATGGGAATTGTTGAGCCTATTGTATGTCGTTGCCTTTACTCTAACTATTTACCACGGGTATTGGTACTCATAATCTTAGTATATTTCTGGTTGATATCTATGGGGCTTTTTTCGTTCAAGGCTGTCTCTTGTTCGTTAACTGTTTTTATTAATCTTCGGTGTTCTTGACCCAAAATGCTGTATAGAAAAGACTGTATTCTGTCTCACGTGAATGTCATTCTTCATGACTTATCTCTGAAAGGACATGTCGCCGGAACTTTACATGGATGTCTCTTCTTGAGCAGAACGCGATCATCCTCTCTTTGCAAAACACTTTAGTTGGATTGTTGTTGCTCATTTGTCAATGTAATAATTATTTGTTTTGTCGTCTTTATCTTAATTCTTTTGTCTTTTTTGTTTTTCTATATTATTTCCATTGCACTCTTTCTATCTTTATTAATGATAACTAATGGTCACCATCACGAATCGGTTGACCATCGATGATATATCTCAATAGTGACATGTTTTTGCTGTGTTAGATCTTTAGATACCATTAAAGTTGTCTGATCTGTTATCATACCGATTGTGACATCGTATGCCGGATTATGCAAGTATAACATGAGATGCTTACCCTGTCAACACACTAGGTCTTGCTTCTTTTGAAGTTCATGCGATTACCTCAGTTTTGGCTTGTAATCTTGACGTGTCTCTTCCGTATCGATTAAAGAGATTTTAATATCGGTAAACTACTGTCGCCTTAATTAAATGCTCTGCGTCTTCATAATAGCTTTTCGAGTTTTATTTGTCCATCTAACCGATCTGGGTTTTAACGGTCATTTCCGTTGTCTTCTTTCACATGATAATGAATTCCAGTTTGGTAAAGTCTATACCCATAATAGGCGCAACATAGTATAATTATTAATCTTTTGTAACAAAGTACAAGATAACATTTACATATAAATTATCTCAAGATGCTATTTAATGGATCTATTTGGGCCTAACTTATCCTTGAGTTAAATAGAAAGAAAACAAATCAAAATACATAACAAACTAGAAATCAAAATGACTGTTACGATAAATAGAATCATTAAGATCGAGAATACATTTGATAGAGAAGATGAAATATATCCCCACCGGTCATTTCCCTAATATAACATAGAGAAAGGATGAAATAAAGCAGCAATTGAAAGAAGATATCAATGATGTAAATTCGTTAGTTAATATGGTAGTTGTTTTCCCCCGAAGCTTAAATCTTGAAAACCTACAAGCAAAGACCATTACCAGTATTAACCTTTTAAATATAATCATCTATTTCATTACACTATACACAATATAAGAAATGAAATGCAAACATCAAGATAATATTAGGCATTATGAATGAAAACTAATGGCAAAACAAGCCAGTGATATTAGAACAAACAATACCCTCATGGGACGGATACTTAAGTACCAGGAAATAGAACGGTTCCATTCATTCATTATAAATACCAACATATTTTCCAGTTGACATTTCAGCCAAATGAATATGATCAACTAAAATTGCTGTCCGGTTTATCTGTTCATCTCTACAAACAATATGAAGCATTACTAATGAATATCACATACATTTATAAATACATATATGATTTATCTACATATATCTTCTATAAAATCAAAACGTTAAAAATAGCATATACATAGAAGTTTGAACAGAATCAAAACACAAATGATAACGTTAAGAGTTATAAAAGTAATTAACAAATAAAGGAGAGGAAGAAAAAGAAGAAAAAATGGGTCAAACGAGTATCAGAACGAGTATAATATTAGGTCAAACGATTATCAGAACGAGTATAGAATTAAAGTCAAACAAGGATCAGAACGGTGTAACATTAAAATCAAACGAGGATCAGAACGGTGTAACATTAAAGTCAAACGAGGATTAGAACGGTGTAAGCGTAACGTCAAACGCGGATCAGCAGGGTATAATATTAAAGTCAGAAGAGGATCAGAACCAGTATAACATTAAAGACAAACACGGATCGAAACGAGAATAACATTCAAGTCAAACGAGGATCAGGACAGTGTAACATTAAAGTCAAAGGATGATTAGATTAACGTCAAACGAGGATCAGAACGAATAAAACGTTATAGTCAGACGAGGATCAGAACTTTATAACATTAGTCAAACGAGGACCAGAAGGAGTAAAACACAATTAAAGGCAAACGAGGAACAGAACCTTGTAACATTAGTCAAACGAGGATCAGATCCAGTATAACATTAAAGTCAAACGAGGATCAAAACCAGTATAACATTAAAGGCAAACGAGGATCAGAACCAGTATAACATTAAAGTCAAACGAGTATCGGAACGAGTATAACATTAAAAGCAAACGAGGATCAGAACCTTGTAACATTAGTCAAACGAGGATCAGAACCAGTATAACATTAAAGTCAAACGAGGATCAGAACCAGTATAACATTAAAGGCAAACGAGGATCAGAACCAGTATAACATTAAAGTCAAACGAGTATCGGAACGAGTATAACATTAAATGCAAACGAGGATCAGAACCTTGTAACACTAGTCAAACGAGGATCAGAACGGTGTAACATTAAAGTCAAATGAGGATCAGAACGAGTATAACATTACAGTCAGAAGAGGATCAGAACTGTGTAACATTAAGGTCAAATGAGGATCTGAACGGTGTAACATTAAGGTCAAATGAGGATCAGAACGGTGTAACATTAAGGTCAAACAAGGATCAGAACGGTGTAACATTAAAGTCAAATGAGGATCAGAACGAGTACAGCAACATAGCAAACGAGGATCAGATTGAGTATACCATTATAGTCAGTCGAGATCAGAATTGTGTAACATCAAATAAAGGAGAAGAAAAGAAGAAAAAATGGGTCAAACGAGTATCAGAACGAGTATAATATTAAAGTCAAACGATTATCAGAACGAGTATAGAATTAAAGTCAAACAAGGATCAGAATGGTGTAACATTAAAATCAAATGATGATCAGAACGAGTTTAACATTAAAGCGAAACGAGGATCAGAACGGTGCAACATTAAAGTTAAACGAGAATCAGAACGAGTATAACATTAAGGGCAAACAAGGATCAGAACAAGTATAATATATAGGTCAAACGGGGATCAGACTGGTGTATCATTCAGGCAAAACGAGAATCAGAACGAGTATAACATTAAAGTCATTCGATAATCAGACTCATTTAAGTCGAACAAGGATCAGAATGAGTATAACATTAAAATCCAACGAAGATCAGAACGAGTATTACATTAAAATCCAAGATCAGAAATGTATAATAGTAAAGTCAAACGAGGATTAGATTGGTGGAATATTATATTTAATCGGGGATCAGAACCGTGTAACATTAAAGTTTAACGAGGACCAGAACGAGTATAACATTAAAGTCGGACGAGGATCAGAACGATGTATCATTAAAGTCGAACGAGGATCGGAACGATGTATCATGAAAGTCGAACGACGCTCACATTAAAGTTGTCTGATCTGTTATCATACCGATTGTGACATCGTATGCCGTATTATGCAAGTATAACATGAGATGCTTACCCTGTCAACACACTAGGTCTTGCTTCTTTTGAAGTTCATGCGATTACCTCAGTTTTGGCTTGTAATCTTGACGTGTCTCTTCCGTATCGATTAAAGAGATTTTAATATCGGTAAACTACTGTCGCCTTAATTAAATGCTCTGCGTCTTCATAATAGCTTTTCGAGTTTTATTTGTCCATCTAACCGATCTGGGTTTTAACGGTCATTTCCGTTGTCTTCTTTCACATGATAATGAATTCCAGTTTGGTAAAGTCTATACCCATAATAGGCGCAACATAGTATAATTATTAATCTTTTGTAACAAAGTACAAGATAACATTTACATATAAATTATCTCAAGATGCTATTTAATGGATCTATTTGGGCCTAACTTATCCTTGAGTTAAATAGAAAGAAAACAAATCAAAATACATATCAAACTAGAAATCAAAATGACTGTTACGATAAATAGAATCATTAAGATCGAGAATAAATTTGATAGAGAAGATGAAATATATCCCCACCGGTCATTTCCCTAATATAACATAGAAGAAAGGATGAAATAAAGCAGCAATTGAAAGAAGATATCAATGATGTAAATTCGTTTCTTTAGTTAATATGGTAGTTGTTTTCCCCCGAAGCTTAAATCTTGAAAACCTAGAAGCAACGACCATTACCAGTATTAACCTTTTAAATATAATCATCTATTTCATTACACTATACACAATATAAGAAATGAAATGCAAACATCAAGATAATATTAGGCATTATGAATGAAAACTAATGGCAAAACAAGCCAGTGATATTAGAACAAACAATACCCTCATGGGACGGATACTTAAGTACCAGGAAATAGAACGGTTTCATTCATTCATTATAAATACCAGCATATTTTCCAGTTGACATTTCAGCCAAATGAATATGATCAACTAAAATTGCTGTCCGGTTTATCTGTTCATCTCTACAAACAATATGAAGCATTACTAATGAATATCACATACATTTATAAATACATATATGATTTATCTACATATATCTTCTATAAAATCAAAACGTTAAAAATAGCATATACATAGGAGTTTGAACAGAATCAAAACACAAATGATAACGTTAAGAGTTATAAAAGTAATTAACAAATAAAGGAGAAGAAGAAAAAGAAGAAAAAATGGGTCAAACGAGTATCAGAACGAGTATAATATTAGGTCAAACGATTATCAGAACGAGTATAGAATTAAAGTCAAACAAGGATCAGAACGGTGTAACATTAAAATCAAACGAGGATCAGAACGGTGTAACATTAAAGTCAAACGAGGATTAGAACGGTGTAAGCGTAACGTCAAACGCGGATCAGGCAGAGTATAACATTAAAGTCAGAAGAGGATCAGAACCAGTATAACATTAAAGACAAACACGGATCGAAACGAGAATAACATTCAAGTCAAACGAGGATCAGGACAGTGTAACATTAAAGTCAAACGATGATTAGATTAACGCCAAACGAGGATCAGAACGAATAAAACGTTATAGTCAGACGAGGATCAGAACTTTATAACATTAGTCAAACGAGGACCAGAAGGAGTAAAACACAATTAAAGGCAAACGAGGAACAGAACCTTGTAACATTAGTCAAACGAGGATCAGATCCAGAATAACATTAAAGTCAAACGAGGATCAAAACCAGTATAACATTAAAGGCAAACGAGGATCAGAACCAGTATAACATTAAAGTCAAACGAGTATCGGAACGAGTATAACATTAAAAGCAAACGAGGATCAGAACCTTGTAACATTAGTCAAACGAGGATCAGAACCAGTATAACATTAAAGTCAAACGAGGATCAGAACCAGTATAACATTAAAGGCAAACGAGGATCAGAACTAGTATAACATTAAAGTCAAACGAGTATCGGAACGAGTATAACATTAAATGCAAACGAGGATCAGAACCTTGTAACACTAGTCAAACGAGGATCAGAACGGTGTAACATTAAAGTCAAATGAGGATCAGAACGAGTATAACATTACAGTCAGAAGAGGATCAGAACTGTGTAACATTAAGGTCAAATGAAGATCAGAACGGTGTAACATTAAGGTCAAATGAGGATCAGAACGGTGTAACATTAAGGTCAAACAAGGATCAGAACGGTGTAACATTAAAGTCAAATGAGGATCAGAACGAGTACAGCAACATAGCAAACGAGGATCAGATTGAGTATATCATTATAGTCAGTCGAGATCAGAATTGTGTAACATCAAATAAAGGAGAAGAAAAAGAAGAAAAAAATGGGTCAAACGAGTATCAGAACGAGTATAATATTAAAGTCAAACGATTATCAGAACGAGTATAGAATTAAAGTCAAACAAGGATCAGAATGGTGTAACATTAAAATCAAATGATGATCAGAACGAGTTTAACATTAAAGCGAAACGAGGATCAGAACGGTGCAACATTAAAGTTAAACGAGAATCAGAACGAGTATAACATTAAGGGCAAACAAGGATCAGAACAAGTATAATATATAGGTCAAACGGGGATCAGACTGGTGTATCATTCAGGCAAAACGAGAATCAGAACGAGTATAACATTAAAGTCATTCGATAATCAGACTCATTTAAGTCGAACAAGGATCAGAATGAGTATAACATTAAAATCCAACGAAGATCAGAACGAGTATTACATTAAAATCCAACGAAGATCAGAAATGTATAATAGTAAAGTCAAACGAGGATCAGATTGGTGGAATATTATATTTAATCGGGGATCAGAACCGTGTAACATTAAAGTTTAACGAGGACCAGAACGAGTATAACATTAAAGTCGAACGAGGATCAGAACGATGTATCATTAAAGTCGAACGAGGATCGGAACGATGTATCATGAAAGTCGAACGACGCTCAGAACGATGTATCATTAAAGTCGAACGAGGATCAGAACGAGTATAACATTAAAATCAAACGAAGATAAGAACGAATATAGCATTTATGTCAAACGAGGATTAGAACGAGTATAACATTAAAATCAAACTAAGATCAGAACGGTGTAACATTAAAGTCATACAAGGATAGGAAAAGTAAAACATTATAGTCAAACGGGGAGCAGAACGGTGTAACATTAAAGTCAAACGAAGGTCAGAACGAATATAACATTAAAGTGAAACGAGGATCAGAACAGTGTAACATTAAAGTCAAACGAGAATCAGAACGATGTAACATTAAAATCAATCGAAGATCAGAACGAGTTTAATATTAAAGTCAAACGTGAATCAGAACGACTATAACATGATAATCAATCGAAGATCAGAACGGTGTAACATTAAAGGTTAACGAGGATCAGAAAAGTGTAACATTATAGTCAATCGAGGATTAGAATGTTGTAACATTAAAGTCAAATGAGGATCAGAACGGTGTAACATTAAATTCAAAGAAGAATCAGAACGAATATATCAGTAAAGTCAAACGAAGATCAGAACGGTGTAACGTTAAATTTTAACGAGGATCAGAACAGTGTAACATTAAAGTAAAACGAGGATAAGAACGAGTGTAACATTAAAGTAAAACGAGGATAAGAACGAGTGTAACTTTAAAGTAAAACGAGGATGAGAACGAGTGAACATTAAAGTAAAACGAGGATAAGAACGAGTGTAACATTAAAGTAAAACGAGGATGAGAACGAGTGAACATTAAAGTAAAACGAGGATAAGAACGAGTGTAACATTAAAGTAAAACGAGGATAAGAACGAGTGTAACATTAAAGTAAAACGAGGATAAGAACGAGTGTAACATTAAAGTAAAACGAGGATGAGAACGAGTGAACATTAAAGTAAAACGAGGATAAGAACGAGTGTAACATTAAAGTAAAACGAGGATAAGAACGAGTGTAATATTAAAGTAAAACGAGGATAAGAACGAGTGTAATATTAAAGTAAAACGAGGATAAGAACGAGTGTAATATTTAAGTAAAACGAGGATAAGAACGAGTGTAATATTTAAGTCAAACAAGGATCAGGACGAGTGTAAATAAAGACAACAGTAGTGTACCAAGTTAGGAATATGACAGTTGTTTTCCATTCGTCCTGTTGGTTAATAAAGTCTAACGTTTGATTTTGTCAGTTTTAACGGACTTCCCCTTTTTGAGTTTACCTTGGAGTTCTATATTTTTGTTAATACTTTTGTATAGATTGCAACACAATTTGGCGAAATATATTCTCCAGATTAACCTTGGTGTCTCAATCCTTCATAAACTGGACATACATTTTGATCGAGATCTATTTGTTGTTACTTAATCCGTTTTTGTAACGAAATATTCTCATTATGTCACCGAATTGGTTTCCGTGTCGTAATTAGGCGTATTGTTGTAATGTTGATAAGCCGTTAAGCGTGGTTTCCGATTTTTTTTTTTTTCTCTGCAAACAAATTGAGTAATACATAGAACATGGAATATGCTAATTGTGAATTCGCATGGTGGGTGATGCATGCAGAGCATGAGACGCTTACCCTGTCGACCCACCAGGATCGTTGCTTTGGAGTATAATGCGACTCCCACAGTTTTTGTGTATTATCTTGATTTGTCTCTTGCCTATCGATTAACGATATTGAACGTCGGTAAAATACTGTCGCTTTAACATAACCTAGATTATATGTTATTAATTCAAATGTGATTATTTTAACTATAGGAAAAACATATAGAATGGCCTTTCAACTGTTGTAATTTAAGCGTCAATGACAAGTCTTGTGTAGACGAAACGCGCGTATGGCGTGCTGAACCAAAAAGCCTGTTATTTTTTTCCACTGATTTAACTTGATTTCTAAAATAAATAGTATCTAATTATTTTTGAATATATATTCAGTAATAAAAAAACATTTTATTTGTTTCTAAAACTACCTCCACATCAGGACCAAGTTTAATATCCTTAATCGAGTCCATAACATTTTTCAAAGAATATTGAACATTTTTCATGTTTCAATGTAATGTATAAAACTATATGAATATCAAGTATTGAAAACGTAGGGCATTAAAACGAATCATGCACTGTTTGAAACTTCATTTAATTTCAAATACTTGGCAGGACGGTTTCGCAGAACTAAAATGATAATTGATTCCTATATATTAACCGATAAATCGTTTCCTGATCACAGTAGGTATGACGACATCTTATGATTAGTTTACTTTTATTTCCTATAAAGGCAGATGACAGTAGGTATGACGACATCTTATGGTTAGTTTACTTTTATTTCCTATAAAGGCAGTTGACAGTAGGTATGACGACATCTTATGGTTAGTTTACTTTTATTTCCTATAAAGGCAGTTGACAGTAGGTATGACGACATCTTATGGTTAGTTTACTTTTATTTCCTATAAAGGCAGTTGACAGTAGGTATGACGGCATCTTATGGTTAGTTTACTTTTATTTCCTATAAAGGCAGTTGACAGTAGGTATGACGACATCTTATGGTTAGTTTACTTTTATTTCCTATAAAGGCAGTTGACAGTAGGTATGACGACATCTTATGGTTAGTTTACTTTTATTTCTTCTAAAGGCAGATGACAGTAGGACATCTTATGGTTAGTTTACTCTTATTTCTTCTAAAGGCAGATGACAGTAGGTATGACGACATCTTATGATTAGCTCACTTTTATTTCCTTTAAAGGCAGTTGACAGTAGGTATGACGACATCTTATGATTAGTTTAATTTTATTTTCCTTTAAAGGCAGATGATATAACAGTCCTAAATATTTGGATTGATAAAGCTGAGTCCATGATATTCTCAGTTGATGACTGAGTAGCTATGATGCTTTTATTGATAAATTTTGAGTAATTATTAAAAACTAAGGTTCCAACTCCCGTAAGCAAACGAGAGGCGAAAGATACCAAAGGGACATTCAAACTCATAAATCGAAAATAAACTGACAAAGCCATACCTAAAAAAGAAAACGACCAACAGACAAACAACAGTACACAAAACACAACATAGAAATCTACATACTGATCAACACGAACCCCACCAAAAACTGGGGGTAATGCTTCCGAAGGATAAGCAGATCCTGCTCCACATGTGGCACCCGTTATGTTGCTCATGGTAGTACAACCCCATTGAAAAGTCAAATTCGGTAGGTCACATTCAGGGAAAAGTGGACGTAATTGTAGTTATGACAATTGGAACATATTCCGTAACGGTCAACCCACTCGTTATCTAAGTTGAATTTGGTTATTATTTTAGACTCCTTTTGATCTTTGATCGTATAGCTATTCGATGATTAGGTTGGTATACATGATTGGCTACCATTTGGTATGCATGATAGTTCATGATGAAGCTCAACGAAGTTCAAATGTGTTCATGAATCCGGTTTAAATATGTAAACACTATATGTATATTCGCAGAGTAAATAATGTGACACAGTCTCCTGTAAAACAGAATTTAAAAACGTCAAAACATTGTGACATCACTCAGTTCTTTTGTAAATGTTGTTTGATGACACCGATAGGTGATAACAAAATAAGTAATCATTCACACACAGTTTAAAAAAGACTCCTTATGCAAATTAAGTTAAAAATCTGATAATATTGACCGACTTGTTTTTTTTTACTGACTAGTATATGAAGCTGAATTCATACAGAATCTTACCAAAGACAGAAGGAAAAAGGATCGGACAAAGTTCTTTAATTTCCTCCAGATATATTGATGATGCTCTGTCACCCATTGAAAAAAAAGAGAGAGAAAAGATGCCGGTCCAGTTAATCGACCAAAGATAATTTCAAAAAGATAGCATGAACATGTCCACATAAGGACATAATGACAATACCACAATTTTAATACGAATCACCACATCTTAATACGAGCATACACTAAATTTACAGAGTATTTAGAAATTAAGAGATGTATGTTTTGATATCCTTAATCATTTAGATGTTATTCAGTACGTAGGAGTAAATTACTTTTATTTTAGATTTATGTAAATTGAAAATGACAACGGAAGCCAACAGAAGATTTCCGTAAATGGCTGTCAAAGGATATCATCGGTGCTTACAGAAATCCATTACCATACGATTCTAAGATAAATTCATTTTCTTCATTTTGTTCTCTAAAACCCAAGCATTAATATGACAACAAAAGAATTTCTATTACTCACATGGCAACAGATAAATCTGTTAAACTTATATACGGCGATATTTCATACAACTCAAAGCTATAAGAATTTTTTTCAGTGACAAAATATATTAAGTTGCAATTTTTTTATCTGTTTATGTATATAATTATATTTTTTAATGTTTTATATCTGTTAACATATTGGGTATTATATTACGAACGAACAACATGCATCAGAACAAAATGGTGTAGACAATTGTACAGAGATAATTAGAGAGGGATTTAATCCTTGACGAGAAGATGTCTGCATTTAGATAAAACTGTTAGATGTAATGAGACGATTCACAGTCGCTTTATTTCAGTAATTCAAGTGTTTATAAAGATAAAACGAGACATGTTACTATGGTGATCTATTTGCACAATTCTAGAGCTACAAATAAGGTTATACACCCGCCATTATAGGAAATTCCAATCATATAATGCCTATTAAAAAAGAAAACACAAACAAACAAACAAAATTTATACAAATTGTAGTTTTTTATAGTTTGAGCTACTATTTCTTATTTGGTCAAAGATTTTCTGGGACTGACATTCAGGTTTTAAAAATACAGCTTTTTTGACAATCTCTGCAATTTTACGAGGTCTACAATATGGATTTTATTCTTAAAACTCAGTAATTCTGCTTTGATGTCCTTGGCTAGCGGTTATAATTTTCATTTTGTGTTTGGACTCCCGATTATTTCAATGGAGTCCCTTACGACTGCTCTGAAGCAATTATTGACGTCAGAGAGAACACGTTAGCGCTAAAATTTGTGGCCAATTTATTATTTTGAAAGACAAGTTTGAGGGAAACGGATACGTTTCGGCAAGGTGGACATGTTTGAGACTGCACCGATTCCTTTAACATTCCATAATAATTTTCCAATTATTCATTCAAATTTTCTTTAGATATGCTGAAACGATTCATTTGCGCTCCATTATAACGATCCACTTATTCATTCAAAGTTTCTTTGGATAAATTGCACTGTTTTATTCAACCTTCCGTTAATATACACACAATAAAAAAAATACGACAAAAGAAACGAATTTTATGTTCCCTATTGTTAATTTTATTTTTGGTCAATTATTTGCTTTTGATCCAATCTTAGTATACATTTTTTTCAACTCGTTTGCTTAGTAAGTGTCTGTATCTGACACGTCTGATTCCTGTCTCCTTTGTAATACACATATTCCTATGTCCTTGGAGCCAATTCAAATCTTCAGAAAATCATATTTTCTAATTTTGAATATGACTTGCAACCAGGTTTTGAAAATGACTTGCACGCAGGTTTTGAATATGCATTGCACGCGGAACATGGTTGTCATTTTGCATTTGAAATACTTCTGCAGTTGTTAACTATTTATGAGAATATGGAACTGGTTCCGCGTGAAATGTATTATAAGAAATCAGATTTTTAGAACTTTTAAAAGACATTTTATCATAGGACCTATGCTAACATTGGGTGACAAGGGCTATAGACATCCCATTTTCGCTGACGTAGTCAGTTTTTTCAGCAAATCACAAAAAATCGCCAAAATTATGATATCGCCATATAAGATGGCTCAAAGGAAGATTTTTTAATAACAGACTATTATTATCTTTTGTCCGCTAAACACTGTTATCAAATGTCATCCTTTTATACAAATTGGAATATTGATATATATATAAAACGTCTGAATAATAGTCAACGATTTTCCCCACGAGGGCGCTGGATCGTTACGAGTAACGATACATGTACACAATAAATAAATTATATAAACGCCTAAAAAGTGTACACAACAACACCAATAACAAAAAAAGGAACTATTAATGTAATTATTTATAAATATTTCGGATAACAGATATCCTTCATCAGTAAATATGATTGTGATGTTGAATGAATCATATATCAGTCTACTTAGATTAAACTATAACAATCTTGAAATTTATACAATAAAAAAGTCAATCCGAACATCAGGTAAGACGCTTGCACAATTCTAAATATGTGTTAAACACGACATAGGTTATATGACCAATTACAACAGTGAGTTCAAATATATGCTTTAAATAAAAATAATAATGTGCGATATGAACTAGCACAATTCTAAAGCTTTAACGGTGATGACAGTTATGATGTTACAAGAACGATTGCGTCAATAAGAATTCCAAATAAACAGCACTGAACGATCTAAATTTGTAAATATTTCAAATTTGACAACGGTAGAGTAGTTACAACAGAGTCTGCGTATTTAAACATCGCAAACAAACGGCCGTTAAAATATAATAATAAATTTTGACTAAGGTTAACTAGTTGAACTATATATATAAACAAGTCTAAATTGAAAACAACGTTCAAACCTACCATTGCGTTGGATAAAAACCGCAATTTTTATACGTGTGCATGCAAAACAAATTTCTTGTTAGAGGGGTCTAAATACATCACAAACAACATTTTCCAAAAGACCAAAAAAGTGAAAAAGTATATTTTAACAAAACGCATTTGACTAACAGGTCGAACAACAAATGTTCTTAAACCCTGCTGACTGCCATTGGTGATTGCCAAATAAACGAATCACCGATGTAATAAATGGATCTTCATTATAAATTTAATACTAAACAGAAAACAATAAACTTGCGGAAAAGATGATATACCGCAAACAAAAGGTGCAAAGGTTTTAGTACACCATATCCGGATTTCGACAATTAATGTCTATTCAGTGATGTTAGGAATCGAAACGGTATTTGGAAAGCCATACAATTTACCTCAATTTAGGATAGACTCTATAGTATTAAAACATTTGACTTTTCTACATTTTACACAAGTATTCCCCATTCCAAACAAAAAGACAAATTGAAAGATTTGGTCCTGCTTTTTTTCATAAAAAAAGAATGGCCTACGTAGAAACAAGTTTCTTGTCTAAGGGAAGGATAAATCGTACTTTGTAAAAAATCCCTCTGCTTCAATTAAAAATTTCTCGATTGACAACATATTTGTTACGTTTGGAGGACGTGTTTTTAACAAACAATCGGCATTCCCATGGGAACTAACTGTGCTCCTCTTCTTGCCGACTTGTTCTTTTATCTATTTGAGGCTGACTTCATACAGGAATATCTTAGGAAGAAAGAAAAGAAGTTAGCAGTATCCTTTAACTTCACTCTCCGCTACATAGATGATATTCTCTCACTTAATAATTAAAAATTTGGTGACTGTGTTGAACGCATCTATCCCATCGAACTTGAGATAAAGGATACAATAGATGCAGTTAAGTCTGCCTCATATCTAGACTTATATCTAGAAATTGACAATGAGGGTCGGTTGAAATAAAAAATAAAAACATTTACGACAAAAGAGATGATTCCAGCTTCCCAATTGTGACCTATCCATTTTTATTTAGCAACATTACGGCAGCGCCTCCATACGGAGTATTTATCTCCCGTTTGATACGATATTCCAGGGCTTGTATTTCCTATCATGATTTACTTGATAGAAGGTTGCTGTTCACAAAGAAGCTATTAAACCAATGGTTCCAAATGGTGAAGATGAAATCATCCCTTCGTAAATTTTACGGACGCCATCACAAGTTGGTTGACCGTTATATGGAATATCTGTTTCACAGATAACAACGGATATGTTCCAATTATCGTAACTACAATCCCATCCCATTTTCCCTGAATGTGACCTACCGAATTAGACTTATCACCGGGATTGTACTAATATGAGCAACACGACGGGTGCCACATGTGGATCAGGATCTGCTTACCTTTCAAGAGCACCTGAGATCACCCCAAGATTTTGATGGAGTTCGTGTTGCTCAGTCTTTAGTTGACTATGTTGTGTTTTGTGTACTATTGTTTGTTTGTCTTTTTTTTTCTTTATTAGCCATGGCGTTGTCAGTTTATTTTCGACTTATGAGTCTAAATGTCTTTTTTGGTCTCTTTCGCTTCTCTTTTAAGTCCTGAAGTACCGAATGTATATTTGAAAGTCTTCAGTTTTATTTCCGAATGGCCACATTATATCTGTTTAATTTACTGTTGTCAATCCACAACTGGTTGAGTTATATAACCACAGGCCGCAATACCGTGAACATAAATCAATAACATGGAAACCTACCAGTTTTTGCTTCGGTGTGAGTTGTTATACAGAACTATATTATGCACAAGGACTATTGCTTGTCTTTTTTCTTTAGTTTTGTCGTGTATTTCTTGGACTTTTTTTATTTCTTTGCTGCTTTGATATTTTCCTATCTTCAAATTAACAAAAAAATCATAATAATAGTTCACACTCATAATGATTGAAGACATATATACCGATACTAATGTTTTTGGCGCTACACGTGTTCTGGAATAATTTTCACAAATACCGTTTGCAAAACGTTGCATTTTATTAAAGATGTAATCACTATATGTTCTTTCTATCAGAATTAAAATTGGTTTCTGGCTAGCCGTTTCACAAAGATATATAATGTTTATATTATTGATACTTGATGTGAAATCAATAACTTAGTAAAACATCATACGATTTATTAATAGAATACATGTGAAAAATAGATTAATCATTAATTGAAATCATATCCTCTTTATAAGATGCAATTAAATCACGCTAACAAATAAAGTGGATGAAGTATTATTTTGAGTCAAGATCACGGGTAGAACTAGTCATATAAAGACACAACAGTTGATTTTCTTGCTATAGTTTCATTGTATTTCCTTTATAACACTAATGGTCATCTACAGTTTTTGGCGAGGTTTTTGTTTTTGCTCAGTCAATAGTTATCTGTAGCATCTCATAAACTTGTTTGTATTATCGTCATTTTTCGGGGTTTTTTTTACCATGGCGTTCTCAGTTTCTAACAACTTATGAGTTTTGACAGTCCACTTGGTATGATCCGCGGCCTTATTATTGCAATATTGATTTTATTTGTGAAACAGTATAACCATAAATAAATCATATAAGCGTCATTTGAAAAGTGATACAAATAAAATGTATTTCTGCATCAAAATGTGCTCATTAAAGAAACAATATTTACTGCTTATTACTGTAACTTGCGATTTATAATGGCAGAAAACTCCCGAACAATCTTATTTTTGTGACAGAAGCTGCTTATAAAAATCTAGTCTATGAGCGTTTAAACAAAATTATTGTCAATCCAGTTTAATGAAACATGAATGTTCAACGCCAAGATATTGTGAAACCACAAAAAAATATAAGCCATTTGCATTTATACCAGAAAATAAATAAGAAATACATATATTTTGTTGAACTGAAGCTGAAACTAGTCAATGTCAAGAGTATCACTATTTAACAATTACCTATTCATGTAGTTGATACTTGAATCTTAACTTCCACAACTTGTCTCTTTTCGTAATTTGGATGCAAAACAGTAATTTCACAAGCCTTTCAATTCATTTCGTTCTTATTAATTAAAGTAAACTCCTCGTATGAAATTTTGTGCAAGAACAAAAAGAAGACACCAGTAGAAAAAGAAAAAAAACATAGCGAAGAGTTAAATATGAAAAGACAAACACTAGTAAAACCTAGAGATAAAGCAATACAAGTCGTCGAATAAATCGTTGACGGGACCCATTTGTAGAGCAGGAACAATACGCATCAATGAGTATCGGTTTGTTGCTCAATCATCAGTTTGATGTGAGGTGTTCCACGGTATAGGTATAGTGTCCGGCTAGGATCGTGGTTTTTCGAGTGTTTTGATCGGGTTTTTTCTTATATTGAAGTTAAATAACTCGAGTTGATATCAAGCGATATCCATTCTCACTCGTTATGAAACCTATAAATAATTTCTCAATGTCATACTAGTATCAAAAATTTATAAAAAGACTAAAACGGAGGTAACCTTAATCTATATAAAGCAGTCACCAAAGTTTCATGAAAACTCCTCAAAGCACTTTAAAAATATTGTCCGAAAACTGTAAAATCACTCCTTTTTAGCTCACCTAGCCCCAAAGGATCAAGTGAGCTTTTCTCATCACTTGACATCCGTCGTTGTCCGTCGTCGTCGTCCGTTAAATTTTACAAAAATCTTCTCCTCTGAAACTTATGGACCAAGTTCATTATAGATAGACATAACTGTAAACAGCAAGAATGTTCAGTAAAGTAAGATCCACAAACAAGTCACCATCACCAAAACAGAGAATTTTGTCATGAATTCTATTCTTGTCTTTAATGTAGAAGAGTGTTCTACGTTTAATATGCACTGCAGCGCATAGACCAAGGTGAGCGACACAGGCTCTTAAGAGCCTCTAGTTTGTTTAATAAAATCCCATAACTCGGAAAAGTAAAATCTAAAATTTATAAAATTCGAAAGGGAGGATACCTCAATAGATATAAACAATTCACCGAAGTTTCATTTAAATAGGTTACAGCGTTTTTGAGTTATTGTCCGACATGCTGACGACGGACGGACGGACAGACAACGGTATACCATAATACGTCCCGTATAAAAACTCCGTGGGTTCACCATGAAAAATATTATTAACTGTGACAACAAAAGTACCATAAAATGAAGTTGAAAAGATTATGAGTCCCCTGCACTATGTTCTAAAGACCTTTTTATAAAGTATCCAATAATTTATAATTTAATACTGGAAAGTTGTGGTAGAACGTTTTCCGAACAGAAAATTTGCATTAAATTGTAAAAGGTTAATTTGATCAACGTAGTAATATGTTTTGGTGATTTATTGAGAATATATGATATTTTCATTCATTAAATTACATTTATAAACTAGAAAAGTCATTTTTAAAGTCAAGAATAAAATTGAGAATGGAAATGGGAATGTGTCAAAGAGACAACAACCCGACCACAGAACAGACAACAACAGAAGGTCACCAATAGGTCTTCAATACAGCGAGAAATTCCGCACCCGGAGGCGTCCTTAAGCTGGCCCCTAAACAAATATATATACTAGTTCAGTGATAATGGACGTCATACTAAACTCCAAATTATACACAAGAAACTAAAAGTAAAAATAATACAAGACTAACAAAGGCCAGAGGCTCCTGACTTGGGACAGGCGCAAAATGCGGCGGGTTAAACATGTTTATGAGATCTCAACCTCCCCTATACCTCTAGCCAATGTAGAAAAGTAAACGCATAACAATACGCACATTAAAAGTCAGTTAAAGAGAAGTCCGAGTCCGATGTCAGAAGATGTAACAAAAGAAAATAAACAAAATGACAATAATACATAAATAACAACAGACTACTAGCAGTTAACTGACATGCCAGCTCCAGACCTCAATTAAACTGATTGAAAGATTATGTCTTCATCATATGAATATCAGGCACAATCCCTCCCGTTAGGGTTTAGTATCATACCATCATAAAATATATGAGAAGAGCATAACCCGTGTCATGCCAACAACTGGTTTTAAATAAATGTGTTTAGTTCCGATGCAAAGACCCTATAAGTGAATCAATATTAAAGCCAAAATATGCAATCTTTAATGACCTGACAACAGTATCGTAACTATATCCCTTCTTAATAAGTCTATTTAAAGGTTTTGTTAGCTTCTGAGGTGAATACTGACATTTTAGTGCTTTATAAAGAATATTACCATAAAAGATTGGATGTGAAATACCTGAACGTATAAGAAGTCTGCATGTTGAGCTATATTTACGAATGATGTCCTTATACCGATGATAAAATTTAGTAAATGTTTTGACTAGTTTGTGATATCGAAAACCCTGGTGTAATAATTTTTCAGTAATACATAAATTTCTTTCGTTAAAATCTGAAACGTTGTTACATACACGAGCGAATCGTACAAGTTGAGATATATAACACCGTAAGATGGTGACAAGGAACGTCACCATCTAAAATGGATAATTAACGATAGGAAATGAAAATCATCTCTTTTATCATAAATTTTTGTATTAAGCTTTCCGTTAATGATATGGATATCAAGATCGAGGAAAGGGCAGTGGTCATTGTTAGTATTAGCTTTATTTAAAGTAAGTTCAACAGGATAAATTTCTTTAGTATACATACTGAAGTCGTCATTATTGAGAGCCAATATATCATCCAAATATCTAAAAGTATTATTAAATTTTTGTATCAGATGTTGTTTCGATGGGTCTTTGCTGATTTTAGTCATAAATTGTAACTCATAGCAATACAAAACAGGTCCGCAATAAGTGGTGCACAGTTAGTCCCCATTGGAATTCCGATAACCTGACGATATACGGAATCTCCAAAGCGAACAAAAATATTATCTAGTAAAAATTCAAGGGCAGATATAGTATCAAAGCATGTCCAATTGACATATTTCTTTTGTTTATTGCTACTAAAAAATGACCTAAAAGAGTTAGAACATATGTATTCACATTCTGACTTTTAAATGCCCATTTAATTAGGTGTGTGAATTTTTCTTAATGAGAATGTGAGGCAATGTGGTATACAAGGTAGAAAAATCAAAACTTTGAACAGATTCAAAATCACCAATATAAGCATGCAATTTATCAAGTACTTCCAACGAGTTTTGACACTCCAAAAGTAATTAATTCCACTATTTTCAAAGGCCTTATTTGAACAATTTATTATCAGTTTTTATTGTACCAAGTGAACTGGTAAGAAGAATAGACAATTTAGTAGTGGAACAATGGCTTGAAGACGAAATAAATCTATATTTGTAAGGTGTTTTATGTAGCTTCGGAAGCCAGTACATAGTTGGGACTTTCATTGTATTTGGTTCTGCTTGTAAAGAGGTAGCTAAAAGTTTATGTTTGTTACAGATGTCGTTTTCTGAAAATGGAGTCAGTTGGAATGTTGGTGAATTGGTGATTTCTTTTTTCAGGACCTCAATGTAAAATTTACGTCAAACAATAATGATATTATTAGCAGCTTTATCGGCCGGGACAAAAACAAATTCCTTGGCTAGTTCTTTAAGTTTATGTTTGATACGAGAAATAGGTTTATTATGGTTGTTGTTAAGAGTAAAATGTTCTTTAAAATGTTGAATACGTATATCAACTATGTTCATTACTGAATTAAAAAGAGTCCAAAGATTTTTGTCAGCTTTTTCCCGTTTTATCCATTTTAAACAGTAAGTATGGAGTGAGTCGTGGATGATATTACGACACTCATTCCAATTAATGATTGACGGGGGACGATATTTAGGTCCTTTACTGAGGAATGATTTTAACTCTCGGTCTTGAACGATGTTAAGATCTCCTGTTATAACATGGGAAATGGGTCCATAAATGTATTCGGAATTACTACAATTACATGAAGTAGGTGTATTTTCACTGATATTAACATCTTTACACAATTGGCTATAATTAAACACATATTTCCGGGTAGATTTCTTGTAAATATAACAAATAAGAGGGAGCTCAGTATTATCAAAATATCCAGGAATTTGTTCTTTAACAGAATGGTCGTTAAAAATACCGGCAATATTTACAAAATCAAAACCTTTATTGACATACTTTATTTTAATAAAATGTTTTTTATGATCTTCAGGGCGATCAATTTTGGGAAACAGTTTAGAATAACAATATGCCATTATAATTTGAACGATTTCATACTTAGGACTGCTATATGAAATTGTGTTGCAATCCTCTAAAATTTTATTTAACTTATTAACCGGTAATGAACAGAGCTTTGTTAACAGATAATGTCTGCCGTTGTTTTTTGAAATAGAAATTAGGTCCGAAATATTGGTATGATTGGTCCGAAATTTTCTTTGATTGCGATTTTTTCTACGACCATGAGAACGGTTTTTACGAACAGTTTTAGAAACTATATCCAAAATGTTAACAGAATCGGTTCTTGATATATTACCAATTCCCATGATATTATCATTAAGACCGAGAGGGTAGACTGTCTGTAATTTTTTAATCCAATTTAATTCAATTATTTTCCGTGATCGTACAAACTTTGAATGAGATTCACCAGGCTGCTTATTTACTACTTCTAAAGGTTGAACTGTTAAATATTTATATACCTTTTTCTTTTTAAAATTTTCGTTAAAAACCCGGACCATTTGTTTAAAACCAGGACGGTTTCAGTTCCTCTCGAAAAAACCCGGACAAATATTCAACACTGAATTTAATGGTTAAACACAAGGAAATTGTGCTTCTTTGTTACTCAAAACATGTATAGTATTCAAAATAAGATGGGTAGTCATGTAAAAATTATTATAATTACGAATTAGCAGTTAATTGACCTGATTGCATGTTTTTTCACTCGAAAAAGCCCGATCTACACTCGAAAAAAAATGGATAGATATACTCGAAAAACACGATCCTACCCGGACACTATACCTACCGTGTGTTCTGTGTACTCTTTCTTGGGCCATCATACTATATATTATTTTATCGATTGAAAAGCATTGATTGTCTCATCCTTATTTTTCTTACTTTTGTGACGATTTGTTTGGTTTTTGTTTTAAGCTGCTCTTTATATTGTAAGCAATTTTCTCAAAACAATTTTCTCTAATCAGAAATCCCTAATGGAAAAACTCATTTATTGGAATTTTAGTCAAAAGTTTTCCATTAAATGATTTCATTTCATTTATCAAAAGGTTTTGTAAAATATTCTGATTGAGTGGATTTACATATTATTGTCATTGAACATCATTTTCTGTTTCAAAATGCAGAAATTTTGCGGCAATTATCATTGATATTACTTGGAATTCGCTGTGTTATTCTTCAAAAGAAACGATGATTGTTTTGTGTGAATCTTACTAAATAAAAAGCATGCTGTTTTACAGAACAGTTTTTGTACAGCTTATTTATTTCAGTAAGAATAGATAAACAATTCAACATCACATTCGATAATTAAAGATACTTGTTGACTCTAATGTCTAAATATGTATAAATGATTTTATAAAATGTAAACAACACATTATAAGTTTCATACGTCCGAAACGCTTTACTGGATTCGCTCAAAGCCGAAAATTTAAAACCCAAGGAGGTTAAAGAAAGGAAACAGTTGAAGAGCTTCATGATAAAAAAAAGCCCCAAATATAAAAGCCTTCTCAATTTAAGTTCAACTTTCTAAGCGTCAACCTTGAACTGTAGGTACATATATATACATATAAGAGGAGGAAGTTGAAGAAAAACTGACAATGTCATGGCAAAAAAAAAAACAAACAAACAAAAACGAAAAAAAAATCAACAATACATAAAAAACTAAAAATTGAGCAACACGAACCCCATCAAACACATCCGATGAACTCAGGTGCTCCTGAAAGTTACACAGTTCTGCTTCACATATGACACCCGTATCGTGTTACTCATGCAAGTACAAATCCGATGATTAGTCTCATTCGGTTATGTCACAATCGCGGACATGAGAACTGGATTGAGGTAACGACAATAGGAACATAACAGTGGTCATCTGTGACACAGATATTCCATTTTGGTCAACGAACTCGGGATTGCGTCCGTTTAAATTTCTAAGGGATGACCCCAATTTCACGCTTGGAAACCTTGGTTATATACCTTCCTTTTGAGCAGCAATCCTCTAACAAGGAAATTATGATAGGAAACGAAAACTAAAGAATATCGTTTCAACTGGGAGATATATAAGATACCAAGACCTTGTTGATAAATATTCCGTATCAACTTCACAAATACTACATGATGGTATTGAAGTATAGATTCTAGGTACTGACGTTGTTTATCATCTTAATTATATGTTAAAGTGTTATTTTATTTGTCTTTGTAAATCATTAACCTTTATTGTTTTGTCGATTTTTTGTAATATCCTTTTTGCATGGCTTGGTACTTATACATCCCGCCATTGTGTTATTGTGCTACGGTCATTTTTTGTATTCTTGTCTTTCATGTTTGCTTATGTGCTTTGTCTTTATACCATTTTGTTTTTTTATTGTTGACATATTTGTTTGTGTTCATAGTGATTATAAGATTATAACACAATGTTGTATGCTGTACCACTATTTTTGACATTTTTACCTATTATGTCTGTTTGTTTTGTTCACACATTGTTGTCAATGTAATATGATTTGATACGACTGCCATACAGAAGGGAGGTTTAGCTAGCTATAAAACCAGGTTTAATCAACCATGTTCTACACAAGGAAAAGCCTGTACCAAGTCAGGAATATGACAGTTGTTTTCCATTCGTTTGACGTGTTTGAGCTTTTGATTTTGCCATTTGATAAGGGACTTTCCGTTTTAAATTTTCCTTGGAGTTTGGTATTTTGTTATTTTACTTTATACTCCATATGCAGGCGCTGCTGGAACTTTGCTACATATAAATGGAAAGTTCGCATTGAGAGGATGTCTTTTAAAGATTTATCTATTCAAGAAATTTGTAAATTAAAGCAGTATATATTTTATTAGTTAATATTAGCTAATTCTATGGTTTTAAAAACCGACCAAGGATAGCACAAACAATATATACATATACCAGTGCGGAGATTTTATGAAGGGCGATAAAACACACGAAATTACTGTTCATCTTTATATAGAATTTGATTTGTGAAGAAATTTATCCTGTATATACATACTTCATCATTGTAAAATAAAGAGATGTGGCATGATAAACCATGAAACAGCTACCCATCAGAGTCCAAATCAAGTGAATTTAAGCAAGTATAGGTCACCGTATGTCCTTCCATAATGAGAAAACCCCGTATTGTATTACTATACAGCTATAAAGGCACCAAAATGAAAAAATGTGAAACAATTCAAAAAAACAAAAAACGACATAATTTATGACAAAATAATAAAAGAAAAACACTTATGACATACAGCAACCAACAACTTGGGAGAGTCAGATATAGAATATAGCGGGATTAAACATGTTTTCTGGAGCCAAACAATCCACTCAACCCGGACAGTGGTATAACAGAACATAAGAATAATTAAGAAATCAGTTGGAAATGAAATGGATTAGATAGGATTTGTTTTAGATTTGATATGACTCTCAACCTTTTATTGTAAAACAGTAAAATCTTTTATTAGTTCAACTACTGAAAAGATCCTCCATCGAACAAGAACAAAACAAATCAATACAAAAACAAATTGCAATGCCATTTGAATGCTCACGAAAATATTTCAAACGAATTAACATGCAATAGAAAAACATGTGCGGAATTTAGAACGGCACGCCTCTTCCAAAACATCTGTTTTTATGTTAAATACAAGTTTTGCGTAATCTTACTTTTTTTTTGGTGTAGTGTTTAGTTAATTTCCTGTCAGTTTGTCCCTTTTCAAGTTAGAACTTGTTTCATGTTATTTCTGAAAATTCAATTCCTATTAAGATAAAATGAAACTTTAGCCATAGTTATGTACATTTTGTAAAACAATATCACGGGAATAACTTGTAATATCATGTGAGTGTAAATAAAATGTATTTATCAGTATGATAAAAGTATGAATCCACATTCCACTGCGGAGGTGATGCTGTACTGATAACTGTAATAACATTCAGATGGTACGCCTGGGTGTAACCAATTTAGAGATTTTCAGCATTTAACTATAGTGTTTTCTATAGATGAATTCGAGCGAACAATTGTTTAAGTTTAACGCTTATAAATCTCATTCATGCAATAAGAATATACAAACCACGGCAAAAATAAGTCCAAAAGAGAGGCGAAAGATACAAAAAGACATTTAAACTCATAAGTCGAAAATAAAGTGACAATGCGATGGTAAAAAAAAAAAAAAAAAAAGACCACAAGTCAAACAACAGCATATAAAACACAACACAGAAAACTAGACGGAGCAACACGAACCCAACCATAAACCGGGGGTGAAAAGTAAAATCACAAAAATACTGAACTCCGAGGAAAATTCAAAAAGGAAAGTTCTCAATCAAATGGCAAAATCAAAAGTTCAAACACATCAAACGAATGGATAACAACTGTCATATTCCTGACTTGGTACAGGCATTTTCTTATGTAGAAAATGGTGAATTGAACCTGGTTTTATAGCTAGCCAAACCTCTCACTTGTATGACAGTCGCATCAAATTCTATTATATTGACAACGATGTGTGAACAAAACAAACAGACACAATAGGTAAAAATGTCAAAAATAGGGTTACAGCAGTCAACATTGTGTTATCATCTTAATCACTATAAAAACAAACAAATGTAAGGAAGAAGCACAAAAAGGCATACATCAAATTTAACATCCTCATTATGTTTATATTATACGATTTTATTTATCTATGTAGAATCCACATATAAAGGATGGAAGGTTTTAAGTACTGGTGTAAAATCGCGCGTTTGAAATTCGTACAGGTAGACATAAAATAATGAGGTGACAAGCAGACGCATCGTTTTGGTTGAACAATGTGTGAGCGTCTCCCGCTATGCATGCATCTGATTCCATGCGAATTAACATTCCGTCACGTGTTACAGATCAAACGACTATTCTGCTATCCAAAGATCTAAGACAACGAATACATGTCACGTGTTACAGATCAGACGACTATTCTGCTATCCATAGATCTAAGACAACGAATACATGTCACGTGTTACAAATCAGACGACTATTCTGCTATCCAAAGATCTTAGACAACGAATAGATGTCACGTGTTACAAATCAGACGACTATTCTGCTATCCAACATTGTGTTATCATCTTAATCACTATAAAAACAAACAAATGTAACGAAGAAGCACAAAAAGGCATACATCAAATTTAACATCCTCATTATGTTTATATTATACGATTTTATTTATCTATGTAAAATCCACCTATAAAGGATAGAAGGTTTTGAGTACTGGTGTAAAATCGCGCGTTTGAAATTCGTACAGGTAGACATAAAATAATTTTGTCGTTCAAAGTAGGAAGAGATACATAAATACAGAGTCACGTAAAATGGATATCACAAAAACAGACTTAGCCGTAAAAGTAATATTAATAAATAAAATAATAGTGTGGTTCAAATTATGACGGATACATAAGTACAGAGTCACGTCAAATGTATATCACAAAAACAGACCTGATCTCAGGTGCTCCTTACGGGTCAGCAGATCTTGCTCCACATGTGAAACCGTCGTGTTACTACTATAAAATATGTTGATACGTTATATCAAGTAATTAGACATCACGCAATAGGAGATTGGTAATTGACTCTTATCTAACCCTAAGGAATCAGACCGGTAACATGTTCAGTAAATATTATTAGATAATCATTCGTGTGTAAAAAATACATCAGACAAGTACAATGTTTCCGTTTTATAAATTCTACCACAGTCTGCATGCGTCCCCCACGATACGATTCTACCCACAGTCAAAATGTCACAATCAATAATAGTAGAATATCGGTCACATAAGATCAAGCTCATTTTGGTATCAAACTAAAGAAGACAGAGAAAACATGTCGCTAATGAGGTGACACACAGACACATCGTTTTGGTTGAACAATGTGTGAGCGTCTCCCGCTATGCATGCATCTGATTCCATGCGAATTAACATTCCGTCACGTGTTACAGATCAAACGACTATTCTGCTATCCAAAGATCTAAGACAACGAATACATGTCACGTGTTACAGATCAGACGACTATTCTGCTATCCAAAGATCTAAGACAACGAATACATGTCACGTGTTACAAATCAGACGACTATTCTGCTATCCAAAGATCTTAGACAACGAATAGATGTCACGTGTTACAGATCAGACGACTATTCTGCTATCCAACATTGTGTTATCATCTTAATCACTATAAAAACAAACAAATGTAACGAAGAAGCACAAAAAGGCATACATCAAATTTAACATCCTTATTATGTTTATATTATACGATTTTATTTATCTATGTAAAATCCACCTATAAAGGATGGAAGGTTTTAAGTACTGGTGTAAAAATCGCGCGTTTGAAATTCGTACAGGTAGACATAAAATAATTTTGTCGTTCAAAGTAGGAAGAGATACATAAATACAGAGTCACGTAAAATGGATATCACAAAAAACAGACTTAGCCGTAAAAGTAATATTAATAAATAAAATAATAGTGTGGTTCAAATTATGACGGGATACATAAGTACAGAGTCACGTCAAATGTATATCACAAAAAACAGACCTGATCTCAGGTGCTCCTTACGGGTCAGCAGATCTTGCTCCACATGTGAAACCGTCGTGTTACTACTATAAAATATGTTGATACGTTATATCAAGTAATTAGACATCACGCAATAGGAGATTGGTAATTGACTCTTATCTAACCCTAAGGAATCAGACCGGTAACATGTTCAGTAAATATTATTAGATAATCATTCGTGTGTAAAAAATACATCAGACAAGTACAATGTTTCCGTTTTATAAATTCTACCACAGTCTGCATGCGTCCCCCACGATACGATTCTACCCACAGTCAAAATGTCACAATCAATAATAGTAGAATATCGGTCACATAAGATCAAGCTCATTTTGGTATCAAACTAAAGAAGACAGAGAAAACATGTCGCTAATGAGGTGACACACAGACACATCGTTTTGGTTGAACAATGTGTGAGCGTCTCCCGCTATGCATGCATCTGATTCCATGCGAATTAACATTCCGTCACGTGTTACAGATCAAACGACTATTCTGCTATCCAAAGATCTAAGACAACGAATACATGTCACGTGTTACAGATCAGACGACTATTCTGCTATCCAAAGATCTAAGACAACGAATACATGTCACGTGTTACAAATCAGACGACTATTCTGCTATCCAAAGATCTTAGACAACGAATAGATGTCACGTGTTACAGATCAGACGACTATTCTGCTATCCAAAGATCTTAAGACTACGAAAAGATGTCACGTGTTACAGATCAGACGACTATTCTGCTATCCAAAGATCTTAGACAACGAATACATGTCACGTGTTACAGATCAGACGACTATTCTGCTATCCAAAGATCTAAGACAACGAATACATCTCACGTATTACAGATCAGACGACTATTCTGCTATCCAAAGATCTAAGACAACGAATACATGTCACGTGTGACAGATCTGACGACTATTCTCCTATCCAAAGATCTTAGACATAAAATACATGTCACGTGTTACAGATCAGATGACTATTCTGTTATCCAAAGATCTAAGACAACGAATACGTATCATGTGTTACAGATCTGATGACTATTCTTTTATCCAAAGATCTTAGAGAACGAATACATGTCACGTGTTACAGATCTTACGACTATTCAGTTTGGTCAAACAAACTACATAGAATACATCGGTCAAATATCTGCATGTTTGAAAAAATACCCATCCTGATATTTGTAACATTTAAGAAATAAATCTGCACTAATGGAACAGTTAATTGCTTTAATCATTTGTTTGCGTGTCGACTTGGTTTATTTTTGTAATTTTCATTACAGAAAAGGAATTTATCGGCTAAAATATTTATAGGATTACACTCACGTTTATCGAGAGACAATACGACAAAGATCAGGATGCTGATTAATGTTTTAATGTTTCAAGAAAAGTTAACATTGACATTTAATTAATTAAATAAGGTGTTTTATCATAGTATTTCCATTTTATTCTTTTAATACTATTATGTATTTCAAAATGCATGCTCCTTAACAAATCTCCCCATGTCTGTATATACAGGTATTTTTCATCAATTAACTTGCAAGCATCCAAGAGAAATTGTAGGCAACAGTAGTGTATCAATGTTTATTTCTGGTAAATCAATAATCAAGATGCAAGTCATGTCTAAAAAAACAAAAATTGAGGAAATCACATGAACTTAAAATGGTTGCATCGACAGGGGAAGCGTCTCTTGATATGTATGCATCACCAATCAGGCTACTTCATACTCAGTCAAAAAGTTTTTTTTTTTTTGCATTTTAGCAATGACTTTATAATGTTTATGGAAAGACAACGAAGATCAACGAATAAGCATGTTTTCTGTACAATAAAATTAAGGAAATCAATCTTGCTGCACTACATGCGCATGTTGACAAGTAATGGCTCTCTAATGATGCTCGAGCAGGTCGATACAATGAAAATCCAAAATTACACCCAAACGTTAAAGAACCGATCAAACTATAAACATGATAAAGGACCTAAAGTTTTTCTAGATCGGGATAAGAAATTAGGACTTTGAGGGAGTTATATTCCTTAATTTATGATGATACATTTTATAACAGCAAATTTAAATCAAACAATATCTTTTTCTCATGCCAGTATTGAAGTACTGGCTACTGGCGACTAACATCCCACCAGCAGAGGTATCTTTTTTAAAGACAACAACACAGTAACAGTGTCATGAAAGGTTACTTTAACCGTCTTATTTATTTCAAAATTGTTCTTAATGTTTATAAAGCAATGTATAGTAACAAAGAAACAAGCAATTATTTAATTGTTGAATTTTAATAATGACCGCATGTAAATGCGAGGCAGAGGTTAAGTAATGAATTTGAAACCTATGTAGGAGCAGGTATCATTTTATCTTCAAGGTCAAATTCTGTGGAATTGTCAAACAATTAAATCTGTTGATATTAATTTACGACAATTAATAAACGCTACCACGAAAGTGTTACACATGCCAAAAAATGTCGCTAGTGAGTTGAGACATATACAATCGTATCGGTCAACTTATAAGTGGTGATTCAAAATTTATGAAGTGTAAATTTTAGTTATAGACCTATAATGGTTTACTTTTATAAATTTTGACTCGGATGGAGAGTTGTCTCATTGGCACTCATACCACATCTTCTTATATCTATTCTTTCTCATAACTCTGTTGCAATGCATGTGTAATGCACACCGCCCTATTATTGATGTTTGTAAAGGGTGAACATCCACGAGCATAACGTATCAATTAAGATATGTTAAGTCATACGATTGACAGAGGAAATATTAGTACTTAAAAATATGTATTTGATCATTTGAAAGTTACAAATTCACGTGTTTTCACATATTCCAGTTTGAAGTATTGTGGAAAAATTATATTAGAAATATGAGGAGAATATGTCTGTAATCGCGCTTTATATTTTAATGAACGTAATGTATGTATAAATTTTTTTGTATTTTTTTTTCCCATGATGAAACATGTGAAATTACATACTACAGTATTGGACACAAATTATAAAAAATAAGTAATACTTGTAAGGTCGATCAAGTCATAAAGATATAAAAAGATATTGATATATATTACAATTGGTTCAGTTAATTAAAAGCTGCTTCTAACAATTGCCACTTCTGGTCTATTTTTACTTTTTGTGCAGGGGTTAACAAACATACAGAGTATTTTTCTATATTAATCCAATATTTTACTTATTCTATCCCACCATATTTTATGGGCAATATGTTGCTATATCTATATTTGTATATATAGTATTTAGATAGCAGCAACATATTATTCACTGTTTTACTGTTGACAAAAATCCTCAGACACACCTAAAATTACTTCTTTTGCGGTAAAAGGCAAGACAATTTCATAATTTCTAATCCAGTCTATCATGGATAGCCAGAAATTTTGTACAACATTACATTCCCAAAAATTGTGAAAACTGTTTTCTCTGATTTCTGAACAAAATGTACATAGTTCAGTTTCTTTTAATTTACACTTAGATAAAAATGAATTACATGGTAGAATCCTATGAACAATCTTAAAATGGAAATTTTATAAAAACCAATTTCTTGTTATAATAAAAGGCATGGAGTAAATAGTATCCTAATCTTCAATCTGCGTATTCAGATCTATTTCCTATTTATAACGAGAAGATAACGCTTATTCTTTATTATCTTCCAAAAATAACTTATAGAAAAATTTACAGGAATTTGGTTCCTTTTAAACCTTATCTACCAATTTATTTTAATATTGTCCAATTTAGAACTACCTTCCATCATAAATTTCCATCTATTTGGAATTGCGCGTATAATACCCTAAAATTCTACAAAAGTATTGATATTATACTTTTTTTTAAATTTTCCATATGAGAATAATGTATAATAATCTGACACCAGATCATTAATAAATAATACACAATTTTACTATATTTGAACTTCAAAATCATCTTTCCATCTATTTTGATGTTTGGGTTGAGACATATGGACTGGGCCAGAATATCATTATTGTTATCAACTTTAAACATATTTTGAAACTTGGAAAAATTTACCAAGATATCAAGCCAAAAGGGGTTAAATAAAGTAATCCATCTTGACTTAAGTGTACAATTTTGTCTCCCCCAAATTTTAGTTTGTAGCTTAGCAGCAAAATTTTTCCAAGGTGAGTAATTTTGTGGATCTAATAACTTATACAGCCAAGATATTTTTAGACTACAGCAAAATTAGTAAATAATAGGCATCTAAAGACCGCCATCACAGTGTTCGAACATTATAACTGATCTTTTTACTTTATCTGTTTTTCCTTTTCATCAAAAATTGAAAAATTGTTCTGAATCTCCTTCAGAACCCCTGCTTGGGGATTACGAAGGACAGTCAGAACTTGGACCAATATTTGAAGTTCTAAAATTTGAATACATCTAACCCTTCCAATATATGTTAGTTCTCTCTGTAATCCCAAGTATTTAACAATGACTTAATACTGTTTATCTTGGCTATTGAATTACATAGAGTCGTATCCACTTTAGCAAGCTCAAACCATATACCTAATAGTTTGAACCTCCCAGAAAGGTTCGAAACCACATTTATGTCTGACAAAAATTTCTCCATACTACCTTTTTGACCCAATCCATATGGCCTCAGTTTTGTCAACATTGCACGTAAGTCTAGCACATTCTGAAAAGTTTTCAAACAGTAAACATTGATTTAGGAACTTTCGATCACCATCCAGGACTAAGGAAGAATCATCGGCATATTGACTTAATAAAAAATCGGAGTCATTAATTGTTACACCTGCAACATCAGGGTCATTTTCAATAGCTGCAATGAACAATTCAAGCACTAAAATGAATAGATAAGGAGACAGAGAATCCCCTTGACTGATCTGAAGGATAATCAATATTTAACACTCCACTAACTTATAACTGTATGACCAAAGCCATAAAAACTGCAATGCCTCTAATATAAAAGACCATTCGACTGAGTCGAAAGCTTTTTCAAAATCGACTAAAGGTAAAAGTCCAGGAATGTCATCTTCCTCCATCTTTTATATCATGTCATAAATAAATCTAATACATTGCTCTATATACCAACCTTTAAGAACTTTTTTTTGTGTTTGGCTTATTATATTTACCAGCACCTTTTTTGAGTCTTTTTTCTAGACTTGATGTAGCTATCTTATAGTCTACACCCAGCAATGTGATAGGTCGCCAGTTGTTTAATAACATTTTGACTTACCTTTCTTTGGTATGCAAGTAATGAGTCCCTACCTTTGAGTAATAGAGAACTTTCCATATTCTAAGGCCTTTTTAAAAATCGTACGCGTCGTATCTTAATATCATTCCAAAATCATTTTTAAAACTCAACAGTGAATCTATCTATACCAGGTGATTTGGAATTCTTCATATGTTTAAGAGAAGACCGACATTCCTGCATCGTTAAAGGTCCCTCACTGTGACCCACCTGTTCCTCATTAGGTTAAGTAATAAAAGGATTGTCATGTTGAAGAAATGATTGATTGATTGATTTTTGGTGTTTTAACGCCACTTTTAAGCACCGCTTTTGGGCTATTTCGTGGCGGCCAGTTTTTATTGGTGGAGGAAGCCGGAGTGCCCGGAGAAAACCACCGACCTTCGATAGGAAAACTGACAATCCTAGTCAATTAAGATTGGAGTCGAGTGCACCCGCACGAGCGGGATTCGAACTCACAATCTCAGTGTTGACTGGCTAGTGATTACAGTAGTAACTACTTAGAACACTCGGCCACCGAGGCCCCTTGTTGAAGAAATGTGATTCAAGTAACAATGGATTAGAACTAGTATATTATTTTTTATAAATTGTTTTGTTCATTTCTAATATTACTTGGATTTGTTATCTCAGACTCGTCCTCCAGAATAAGTTTAAGAATATTTTTTTCTGTGTAATAAAATTGAGAATGTAAACGGGAATGCGTCAAAGAGACAACAACCCGATCAAGGAGGAGATAACAGCCCAAGGCCACCAATGGGTCTTCAACACAGCGAGGAAATTCCTGCACTCGGAGGCGGGATTTAGATAGCCCCTGAACAATAATATATACTAATTCAGCGAAAATGGACGTCACACTAAACTCCGAAACATATAAATGAACCAAAATTTAAAAAAAAAACATACAAGACTAACAATGTTTCTCTTCCAAATTACAAAAATAGTTAGTTCCCTTTTCTTCCTCTACTTGCAATCCTGCCTTAGCCCTTGTAAACAGTAAAATAACAAAAATACCGAACTCCAATGAAAATTCAAAATGGAAAGTCCCTTATCAAATGGCAAAATCAAAAGCTCAATCACATCAACCGAATGGAAAACATCTGTCATATTCCTGACTTGGTACAGACAATTCGTTATATAGAAAATGGTGGATTAAACCTGGTTTTATAGCTAGCTAAACCTCTCACTTGTATGACATACGCATAAAGTTCCATTACATTGACAACAATGTGTGAACAAAACAAACAGACATTATAGGTAAAAATGTGTCAAAAATAGAGGTACAGCAGTCAAAATTGTGTTATAATCTTAATCACTATAAAACAAACAAAAATGTCAACAAAGAAAAGCAAAATGGCATATAGACAAGGCACATAAGCAAAAACGAAAGACAAGAATACAAAAAAATGACCAAAGCACAATAACACAATGGCGGGATGTTTAAGTACCGAGCCATGCCAAAAGGATATTACCAAAAATGGACTAAGCAGTAAAGTCCCTCCCGGTGCGGGATTTTCTCGCTGTGTTGAAGACCCATTGGTTGCCTTCGGCTGTTTTCTGCTATTCGGTCGGGTTGTTGTCTCTTTGACACATTCCCCATTTGAATACTCAATTTTAAGGTTAATAATTTACAAAGACAAATAAAAAAACACTTTAACACGTAATTAAAATGCTAGACCTTTTTCTTTTCCCTTAATCTTTTTAGTTCTAGTTTTACCCCTTCAATTTCTTGGCGTCTTGATGGCAAGTTATTCTCCAAGTGATTTTTTTATCTAATAATGATAGCTTATATAGTAATTCTTTTTCTTTTTTTATTTCCTCCCTCTTTCTGAAATAAGGAAAAAATGAGATTGCAGATTGGCGGACTTTCATCTTTATCATATCCCATAACAACTGATAGCTTACATTAAACTGTTTATCCTCTGTCTCAATATCCATAGATGGATCAAACTCATATTCTTCAATGACAGTTTTGATGTCCCGTTTTACTTATTCAACTATGTCAACTAATTATAATTAAATGTCCATGTATCCATCCCTCTTATTTGGCTCGAAATCATAAATTAATAATAACCGGGGAATGATCCAATCTATAACTGATCCCTATATCTGATGAAATTACAAATCCATGTATGTATGTATAACTGATACATTTTTAAGTCAGGGATTTCGTTTGTAGAATTCTTATCAAAAACGGGATTTCACATCTTAGTTATACGGCGATGTTATTTATTAGGCACGTAAATTTAGATACGTTTGATTTAAACTAATCGATCATTTGAATAAACTATTCCAGGAATAAATTAGCATAGCCGTATTTAGCAAAACCGTTTGAAATTTTTGGTCATCAACGCTCCTCAACCACGAACTTTATTTGGCCTTATTAACTGTCTTGATTCGAGGATCACTGATTAAATCCTGATTCCGAAACGAAACCTTACAGCCTATCACCACTTTATTTGAAAACAAGAATTCCTTTTTGGTCTTTTCATTGGGCGAAAAGCGTTTTCGTCAAAGTTAAACTATGATGGATTGTTCATTTCAAATGCCTGTTTTCTTTATAGTACTTCACGTGGTTTAGAATATAGCACGACGGGTACTATAAGTGGAGTAGGAACTGCTTACCTTTGGTATTTTTCGCCTCTTTTGTTTTTTACCCTTCTGGAGCATATGAGTTCATTTCGGCTTTTATTGGGGTTCCTGTTGCACAATCTTTAGTTTGCTTTAAAGTATATTATTATGGATTTGTTCGGCTTTTCGTCGTTTATCGTTTTCTTGCCATGGCGGTTGACAGGGTTTTTTTTAACTTTTGAGTTCTGAATGATGCATTCGTTTCTTCTTTTGTGGTTATACATCAATTGCTTTCAACGTTTTGTGTTTGATCTTCCGTGTTTAAGGTTAACCCATCAAAGTTCTTTAGATGTATGCATGGATGAATGAATGAATATTTCATTGCAGAAGCACGCATACTGCTATAGCAAATAAAGGCAACAGTAGTATACCGTTGTTCAAAAGTCAACAATCGATTGAGAGAAAACAAATCCGGGTTACAAACTAAAATGTTATAATACATAATGACAATAATGAATAATAATGAAATAATGTGACAATATGCAATGTACAAAGTGTTATTTCCAGGTTCATGTCTGTTCTGTACACACAATTACACTAAATATTTAACAATAGATAAAAGAATTCCATTGTTGTTTATGAAAATGATAAAAAAATATAGCAATTATGAGTTCTGTTTCCATTCAATTCATTCGAAAACCTTGAGATTTCTTTAATCTCTTAGGTATAATTTACAATAACGAATAAGATTTTCTCAGAATAGACTGAAACCGGTTGTATTAATATTGTAGACATATTAATACATTTTTATCTTTTTTCCTCTCGAATATTTCTATCTGGCTTTGTATTCATAAGACAATTTGGTATGTTTACACGTCATAATATATACAAACAAGTTAAAAAATAATCACTGAATCGAAATTCGTTAGACAGTTTATCTATATTTATTACATAACGATAGAAATACAAAACTCCACGGAAAATTCAAAACGGAAGGTCCCTTATCAAATGGCAAAAATCAAAAGTTCAAAAACATCAAACGAATGAAAAACAGCTGCCATATTTCGGACTAGGTACAGCCATTTCATTATGTAGAAAATGGTGGGTTAAACCTGGTTTTATAGCTAGCTAAACCTCTCACTTCTTCGTGTTGTATGACTGTCGCATCAAATTCCATTATATTGACAACGATGTGTGAGCAAAACAAACAGATATAATAGGTAAAAATATCGAAAATAGGGATACAGCAGTCAAAATTGTGTTATAATCTTAATCACTATAAAAACAAACAACTATGTCAACAAAGAGAAACAAAATGGCATATAGACAAAGCACATAAGCAAACATGAAGGACAAGAATACAAAAAAGACCATAGCACAATAAAAGAGGGATGAAAGATACCAGAGGGACAGTCAAATTCATAGATTGAAAATAAACTAACACAATGGCGGGATGTATAAATACCGGGCCACGCCAAAAGGATATTACCAAAAATGGACTAAACATTAAAAGTTAATAATATACAAAGACAAATAAAAGACCACCAAAGCGCGCAATTTAGTTGATAAACAACGTCACTACCTATAATCTATACTTCAAGACCATCATGTTTTATTTCTGAAGTTGATACGGAATATTTATCAATAAGGTCTTAGAATCTTCCGATGAACTTTTTGAGAAAAAGTACAAGACTTTCTTTAGCATACCCCTGGTTCATCAACTTTCTACTCAGACACTGGTGATGTTTTATAAAGTCTGAACAGCAGTTGCATGCTCTTGAATACCGAATGCGTTGGGAAATGTATATGCCATATGCAGGTCAAGTTGGTATATTGCTGCTAAGGTGGGAGAAATTGATAATTTCAAAATTTAAATCGTCTTGTTTTACATAGATTCTGGTACTCAGATGACATCTCTGTCAAATTTGAAGTATAAGGTATAAGTCTTAAAATGACGCGTAGGAAGCCGTGTCTGTTTTTTCTTTCATTTTAGTTCTGGGGTTTATATTAATGGAACCCATTTAGGATAGTTTGGATTGTTAATGGAAAGAACATCATCAATATATCTGAATGTGAAATTAAATGATCTGGCTTCTTTGATCTTCTTGTTTTTGACCATTGTCTGAAGGAACACTGACTCAAATGAAAATAAAAAGAGGTCTTCAAGGTGAAGCACATAGTTCGTTCCCATAGGAATGTCGACAATTTGTTGAAAAAGTCTACCTCCAAATTCAATAAATATGTTAATTAGAAACTCCAACATACTGATCACCTGTTCCTCGGTGTAGTATGTTTTACCTTTTTTGTTAAGTATTAACAAAATATGCCGTATGGTATCCCAAAGCAATACCCTAATAGCGTATTTTACCATTTTTATATTTATAAGCATTGTGGATTATTTCTGTTGGACGTTTGTTTTTAATTTGACATGACGAATGGTGGTATAATGGGTTGAATAATCAAATATTTCAGAGAAGGATCGAGATTTAAAATTATCGAGCAGTTCTTTAGAGTTTTTTTAGAATCCACATATGGTTAATACCACTACGCGAGTAAACAGTTTCATAGTATTTCTGAAGACCTTCTTTCACTGCGGACAGAATGTTGGCAATCTAATCGACAGTTCATTTGTTGAACATGCAGATGAGCCGGCTATGTACCGTTGTTTGTACTGAATTTTGTGAAGCTTAGGTATCTAATACAAACAAGGTAAGTCCTAAGATTTGCTGTTCAATATAATGTTAATTGAAGCCATGAAGGACTTACGATTCGCCAAAATTTCACCCTTGTCAAATGATATGTTTTGTATGTAGGATTACCTGAGTGATCATTTATTCCTAATTCTTTTACAAGACACTCCTAGTAGTACGATTTACATACAAAAACAATATGATTTTAAGCTTTGTCCGCAGGAACAACAACATATTTATCGTGAAGAGATGATAGACATTTCACAGCTTCTCTGTCTCTGTATATAGACTTTGGTCCAAATAATTCAATTCTTTATCTCCAGGAAGTTATTAAAGCGTTACAAAATGAAAAAAAAATGTATTTATAATATTTTTTATGTACAAACTGTGTGATTACAAATGCAATAATGTTTGTCGATTTAAGTCGTGCACTTCCAATAATGAGAAGGTATTGATATAATGATGTGGTCACCAAAGTCAATAAATTTAAGGCATGTTGTCTCGTTTTCTTCTTATTTCATGGCGGTGGGTCACGTTTTATACATGTGATCATTTGGCAGGAAAGCGACACAACGCCAACAATCTTCCACCATGTTCACATAATGGACTATAGTATTCGTTTTTGAGCTTCTGTTCCCAGGGCCATAATCTTAAAGGTCAACGTTCTGTATTCATAAATGAACAGTTATGGTAAAGTGTTCTGTTTTTACAGATCGTTCCGATTGATCAATCTTGATCCATGATTATGTTATAATTGATCAGTTGTGATCCATGCTAATGTTTTAATTGATCAATCGTGAACCATTCTAATGTTAACACTAATCATCAGTGATCCACGCTAATGTGTTAAATTTGATCATTTGTAATTCATGATCATCCAAATTTTCATCTTGATTTATGATATATTTGTGAGCCGTGGCCATTATTTTTTGCCAATTAAGATAATGGTTCATTTTTTTTTTTTTTTTTATCGTTTGGTTTTTAATCAGGCATGAATCGTAAGTTCATATGGTTTCCTTGATAGAGTATAAATCTGTTCAAGGAAGCCTAACTAACAAGGTTTCAAAAGATAAAGTTGAAGTAATCTCTTCGAAAATTTACGGCCGCTGTCATGATATTGACTAAAAGACCAAAAGGCATATAACAGTACACATAACACAACATAGAAAACTAAAGACTGAGCAACCCGAAACCCACAGAAATACAAGCAAAAACTGATGGGATTCCATCAACTCCAAAAGGACCGTGACCGGGTGTGTCGACAGGGTAAGCTTTTCCTGTTTTACATACATCAACTGTTCATAAAACAAAATAGTGTGAACAGTATTCCAATATATGGTTATCTTGAATCAATATCAGAATCTATTATTATATTATAAGAATTACGGCATTTCACTTACCTGATTTATTTATTAAAGATTTAGTGGCATTTTGTTAGAAATCAGACATTTACTATTTAAAGTACGACTTTTACGGAAATCTGTTTTTTTTAGTGATGAACGTGTTATTTCTGCAGATAAAATTTACCGGGAAGATAAGGGTTCAGTTAGTTGGCATCATCTATATATTGGTTGCAAAACATCACCAATTTATCATATAATCGAATAATTTACATAATATGTCAAGACTATAAGGGGATTAAATGACAACCATTTTGTAAGCTGAAACCATAAAAATAATTATAAAATGAATATAAAACTGTTCAAGATGAGTAAAAACAATCAATGTCGTCACTATTATGCACAACATCACAAATATAAATTACCCCGTGATTTCATTACAGATGACAAAATAACAGGTATAAATAACCCCGTGATTTCATTACAGATGAAAAAATCACAGGTATATATAATCCCGATATTTTCATACAGATGAAAAAATCACAGGTAAAAATAATCCCATGATTTCATTACAGATGACAAAATCACAGGTCTAAGAAAAAAGATGATTTCATTACAGATGACAAAATCACAGGTAAAAAAAATCCCGTGATTTCATTACAGATGACAAAATCACAGGTCTAAAAAAAACATGATTTCATTACAGATGACAAAATCACAGGTAGAAGTAACTCCGTGAGAAAGGTATACAAATTGAGGTTATCATTTGATATCACTTTTTGATGAACAGTGAAGAAAAACGAAAACAAACAAAGGAAAAAAATATAAAGAATTTTTGCAGGGCAGAACTGGAATTTATGTACAAGAGAATTCGATACCCAAGCTGAAAATGATTATGAAAATAATATTTAATTTCATAAAAAAATCGAGTCCGACTTCGAACATTCACTTATGCAAAGATGAATCAACTATTATAATCCGAATGCCACTAGCGAGTCTTGTGTAGACGGACGTGTGTCTGGTAAAGTAGATTTTCAGTCTTGCATCTATGATAAGTTTTACAGTAAGATTATAACTATTATCCATAAAGAAGCCAAAAAAGAATTTTTGTATATTGAAATCGAAAACGTCGCTAGAACAATGGGGATTTTATACCAACTGCATAAACTCAAATGCGTCCATCGTTTGGAGTGATTGTTATGTATCAATTTACTACGTAAATCTATACATTAAGATAAAGGTTAATGATAGAATCAGATCAAATAATTTTCCAGGTTTTTGATTGAAGGACAAACATCTGTAAATTTTACAATACTGTAAATTCAGAAATTATTGCGAGGTTTTTATTAATGCGAATAATGCGACTGGGTGAGTATCTCATTAATAAGAACTCACATTCTGAAGCATAGACCTGTATGCAGATTTTTTTGAAATCGCAATAATTAAACTCGCATTTTTGTCCATTCTTGAAAAATCGCAATAATAAATGCACGCAATAATTTCTGAATTTACAGTATATGAGATTTAACTAAAGTTTCCTTGCTTATCATTTTCTAAGGTAAAAATATTTGAAAAATCTGTTCTGGGATGAGCGCTAAAAGTATTTAATTATAGGAACCATCATTTAGGAAGTCATCTTTTTCATAAAAGCTAAAAAATATTTGAAACATTTCTGTACAGAAACATGTCAAAATATCTATATATATAATAATCCAAATATCATACGTACTGCAGTTACATATCATTTTAACAGAGCAAAATAATATCACAATTAATATTTTTTATACAAATACTAATAACTTTCAAGTCTTGGTGTATGATAAAAAATACACAAAACCCGCTGCTATAGAAAAAAAGGTGCAAAATACCACAAAATACTTGAGGTATCTCATGTGCTTCTGAAGGGTAGGTAGATCATCCTGCTCAAAAAGAAGCATCCATCGAGTTAGTCATGGGAAGTACAAATTCTGTAATGAGTCTGATTCTCTAATATTACAATTGGGGAAAAGAGGACGCGATTGTCGTTATGATGTTTGGTACATCCGTGCTCATCTGTTACACAAATATTTCATTACGGTCAACTAGCTCATGTTGGCGTCTGTAGAACTTTTAAAAGTTCTGGACAAGTCAACTGATCTCTATTTTTAAATGTTGATAATCATACCAACACATCGTATATCTTTACCAGGTTATTGTTGTGGTCTTTTTTCTTGTTTTCCCCAAATAAGGAAAGATAAAAAAGTTAATAAGTGTTCATATTGCGATAACTTTTGTTCGAATATCACACAATATGCGAGGACAATATAGATAAAAAAATGCTTAAAACTAAATCACTTACCGGATAAGTCTGCTATAACTAAATTAAAAAGGTATACGTTCTTCGCAAGCCTCTCTCTGGACCTAGTTAAACGAGTCAATACCAACATTGCCAAGGAATTTCCAACTAATGATATCAAAAAGATAACAATATAGAAACAAATGAGCACAACGGATGCTACCCCATCAGCTGGATGCATAGAATTTATAAAATCCATTAGATTAATCTGCTCATCCAGGGTTGTGTTAATTGGGGCGGTAGTCGCATTGTTCATAATGTATTCCATTAGAAAAAGAGTTGTATTAACAAATAAATATGCAAAATATAAAAACAGTTTATGCTGTTAATTTCATTGTGCTATCGCACTGACAGTCAGATGATTGTTTGATCATCAGTGCTTGAATATTGCCGAATTAAACCAATTGATTTTTATTTATTTGACCATCATTACAATGCCTATATCTGTTTTGTTATCAGTTATACAAAAATCAAAATATTTGTCAATGAATATGATTTGTCGATAACGACCTCCTAAACCTCTTGTCACGACTCACATCTTCTAGTAAATCCAATCTCCATTCCTAATGTGACATTAAAGCAGCTCAAATCCGGAAACAAAACGTCCTACCCGAAATTAGGTAAAGTTGTGAGATTTATCAAAAATGACATTAATTACTTCAACTGTTCAAGTAGTAGTATTTAAGCCTCCAAGCCGAGAGATGACTTATTATATCTGGCAAAACAACAATCGATACTTTATACAGTAGGTAAGAACACCACCTGTGACAATGTGTTCTGTCATATAAACTGTCATATCAATTAATTAAAATACTCACTCTAATTAAAATCTCTAATGAATAACCAGGCTTAAAGCAACAGGAGATGCCAATGCTATAATGTTTGGTATAATAAATGTCTGTTAGTTATAGAATCAGTATCCTATTCCGATGTGGGATTTACTCTTTAATGGAATATATAATGGGGAGCTAAAATCGAATATCATAAGTACGCTGTTATCAAGAATAAGTACAAATCAAAGGTTATGACATAAAACACATAAAGGGAAGATAAAATCAGATATCATAGAGTATGCGGTTATCAAGAAAAAGTAGAAACCAAGGTTAACACATGCTGACGTATAAGTCTCTAATTTCTCCTTCTTTAAATTGTTAGTTCAGAAAAAAACCTTCTGTAAATTGTATATTAAGTACCAACTTTTCTGTAAATTGTTAATTAAGTACAACCTTTCTGTAAAGTGATAGTTTGGTACCAACCTTTCTGTATATTGTTAGTTTGGTACCAATCTTTCTTTATATTGTTAGTTTGGTACCAATGTTTCTGTAAATTGTTAGTTTGGTAACAACCTTTCTGTAAATTTGTATTTTGGTAACAACCTTTCTGTATATTGTTAGTTTTGTACCCACCTTTCTGTAAATCGATAGTTTGGTAACAACTTTCGGAATTTCGGGTCCTCAATGCTCTTTAACTTCTTACTCTTTTGGCTTTTTTAACTCTTTTGATTCAAGCGTCACTGATGAGTCTTTTGTAGACTAAATGCGCGCTTGGCGTACACAATTTTAATCCTGATATCTATGATGAGTTTATCTGTATATTGTTAGTTTAATATCAACCCTTCTGTAAATTGTTAGTTTGGTTCCAACTTTTCTGTAAATTGTTATTTTAGTACCAACCTTTCTGTAAATTGTTAGTTTGGTTCCAACCTTTCTGTAAATTATTATTTTAGTACCAACCTTTCTGTAAATTGTTAGTCTGGTTCCAACCTTTCTGTGAATTGTTAGTTTAGTACCAACCTTTCTGTAAACTGTTAGTTTGGTTCCAACCTTTCTGTAAACTGTTATTTTAGTACCAACCTTTCTGTAAATTGTTAGTTTAGTAGCAACCTTTCTGTAAATTGTTAGTTTGGTAACAACATCTCGGAATTTTGAGTCTTCAATGCTCTTCCACTTCCTACTCTTTTGGCCTTTTTAACTCTTTGGGTTCGAGCGTCACTGATGAGTCTTTTGTAGACTAAACGCGCGCCTGGCGTACAAAATTTTAATCCTGATATCTATGATGACTTTATCCGTGAATTATTAGTTTAGTACCAACCTTTCTGTAAATTGTTAGTCCGGTACCAACCTTTCTGTAAATTGTTAGTTTGGTACCAACCTTTCTGTAAACTGTTAGTTTGGTACCAACCTTTCTGTAAACTTTAGTTTGGTACCAACCTTTCTGTAAATTGTTTGTTTAATGCCAACCTTTCCGTGAATTGTTGGTTTGGTACCAACTTTTCTGTAAATAAGAGGCAAATTGAGACCATAGGTTGAAAGGAAAAAACAACAAAGTGACCAAAAGAAGAACGACGAAAAAGACAAAAAAGAAAAAAGCGGTCGAAACCATCGTACGGGTTAAGAAACCCTGACACAAACAAGGAGATAATTCCGGAAATGTACGTATTTCTAACTATTTTCATAGTTCCTAATATGAACATGTTGCAAGCAAACATCCGGTGATAATTCGGATTCAGTGATTAAACAATCATGGAAGAGAGGACAGGAGTGTGTCTACGACAAGTAGACCATTTCTGTGGTAGTCTAAGACACGGATATTCAGGTGGCTATGACAAGTGTACTATTTCTGTGGTAATCTGAGGCAGATATTCAGAACGATCAAACAAATCCTGTTCTTCAGTTTATCATAATAAACCATTTTTTCAATAGCTATTTTTAAAGCAGGGACAGTTTATGAAAGGAGTAATCATAGCAAACGCCATATCTGGAATATCGTTATAGCTGGGAGATATGTACTCCACGTAAAGACATTATTTGAATGTAAAAAATTAGTAATGGAAAGTGCACATTCTGAAAATAGAAATCATCCATTTTGTCGTAAAGTTTATTTCTGATCCGAACTGTAATTTCTATGTAAAAGTTAAGATAAGATAAGAAACAAGTGTAATCTTTGTTTTAAGTTTGATGCGATAGATACAAGCAGCATTGTCACCAAAATGTTATTTGTAACGTAAAGTTGAATGCTAGGGTTTTTTAATTTTTCTTACGTTCATGTTAAAAGACGATCATGCGAAAATAAAATCAAACCCGTAAAATACGAAGAACAGCTTGTTTCTATACGAAAAAAAAACGCTCAAAACGTAAATAATATGGTATAGATAACAGAACAATTAAACATCTCAATGAAATTCCTTTCAAACAAAATGACCTCCTAAATAAAGTTTGATTAGCTCCTTTTTTAAACAATGTATTCGCATCTACTACTGTCATCTGTTTTTTACAAATCTGTCTGTAAGCTAAGATTGTTGAATACTTGTACAAAGGGCAGAAAGGGATCTGCAAAGGAGTAGGTTTGATTAGAGGACGACCATATAATTTTCTCGGGGAAGTAGGATGATTCTGAAAATGAATAACTTGGCCTGGTGAGAACTGAAAATAAATAACTTTGCACAATACAGGATGATATGACTATTCTGCAATACAAAATACAGGAAACAAATGTGTACAAAAGTGACAAAAATTAGCATGCGTATCAACAGATGAAAAAAATGAGCAATTCAGGAAAAATCCACTAAGTTAGTAATACAAAGTCAGGAGTATGGTTTCGCATTTTGACCCCGGTGGATTTTTCAAATATGAAGGTTATTGTGCAATAAATATGTTATACTAATTTTTTGTATACAGCTGATGACTAATTAAGCCTTCAAAGTGGGTTTGTATGAACATCAATATTGCTTTACATGTTTTATGGGCTATCTTCTGTTTGATAGTCCGCATTATTATATCCAAAACGGTCATAGGGCCAGAATTTATTGTAACGTTTACAAAAAGAGGCAACAGTAGTATACCGCTGTTCAAAAGTCATAAATCGATTAAGAGAAAACAAATCCGGGTTACAAACTAAAACCGAGGGAAACACATCAACTATAAGAGGAAAACAACAGAACAACAGAAACACTGAACTGCAACAAAAACAAACGCCAACATACATAGAATTACACTTTTCACACGAACTTTTCGACGTTATTTTACGAAAAAAATAGACTAAAGACATATAATTTTTATTTGATCTCGTGATAGATACATGTAAATAGTTTCAGAAAAGGTATATTTTCTGGGAATTGAAATTCTACTTTTGCCTAAATTTTGGAGAAATATGTTACATCTTCTCACATCTTTTTGCAATATTTTACTACAGTGTTGAATTGAAAACCTTTAAGTATAAGTTATACAAAGGATCAATGAAATATAAGGATCGTATCTAAGTTAACTTGCTTTATGCACATCATTGCCGTAAAAATAAGGATGTTATATCCCTTGTTTGAAAAAATTCTTGAGATATAGCCAAAACTTTAATCAAATATTTTACATTTGTGAAGAATTCAGTAAAAGTTTTAAGCAAATTAAGGTAACGAAATCTCTGACTTAATCATTTACCATTTATACACAATATACGTCTGAAATCTAAAACGTCGCTATAGACACGAGGAAAGCAAACGAAAAGGAAATTATAGACACAAGAAGGGAATAAAGGAACATTACTATCCAAAAAAAGAAAAATGTACAATAGGAAACGAAAAATTGTCTCTTTTAACGTACAATTTTGTTTTCACTTTCCCGTGTAAAATGAAATAAAAAAGAATTTACAAAAACAAAACTCCAAGGAAAATTCAAAAAGGTGGGAAATCCATCAAATCTGATAAAATCAACCTGCGGAACGAATGAAAAACAATCATCAATTTCCAGACATGTTACAGCCATTTCCCGAAGAAAATTGTGTATAAAAACTGGCTTTGTAGCTAGCTAAACCCCACTTCTATGACAGTTGTAAAAAGTTCCGTTATATTGACAGATATGAGCGAGTGTGACGAAAATTATTTAGTTACCTTAACAATGTTAGGAAGTTCTAATTTTATCTGTTAGGAAGTCGGCAAATGTTTAGATCCATTGAATGTTCACATACGAAATTCTACTTTCACTTTCGTTTGTTAATGACGTACGCTAATTACGGTTGTAATACGGAAAACGATTTCCGAAGTTTTGGTACTAGTTCCGATCCTTCCTAGTTGAAAATGAAGTGCTTGATATTAAAGTACTATAGGCGTTATATTAAAACGTAACAGTAATACGGAATATATATATTTCTGTTTAGAGATTATATGCATTTTGGTTAGAGATTATTCTAGTATATAAGTAGAGTTTCTCACAACGTTAATGAGTTCGGTCGTCAGAGCTTGTAGAGTAAAGACTAAAGAACAGGTAACTATAACTATTTCTGAATAAGAAGTAGCTTTGGTTCAGCTTACATAAGCAAGAGCCAATTGTACAATCTGAATAAGGTGGTGACATATTGTCCTGTGGTATAGAATTAAGGTGACAACGTAATATTGTCCCTTTGGACCAGTGACACCTTGGCCCTGAACAAGGACCAGGGGTGCACTGGAAACCATATTTTCATATATTACCTTAGAATCAAAGAACTAAAGTACTGTAAGGCAAATAGGTGAACAGTTATATATCTACTTTTGAAGTAAGGTTAAGTCACAGTTCCAATAAAGCGTCCCTTGTGTTGTACTCCATTGTTAGGTTAAGGGTTCCATTTAGTATACTTACCGGAAGTAATCTTTTTATTTTCGCTAGGATTTTATATCTAAAGTTAATTTAAGATTAGGAAACACGTTACCATTTGTAAGGGTTAGCCAACGATACACAACAAATCCAGGGAGGTAACCCTGGTACGGATCTACGGGTACATAAAGTACCATCTGGCGTGTAGGACCCCCTGCACGTTACACAATTTGGTGGCAGCGGTGGGATTTGTTCGCTGTATAGTTGGTTAATTCGATACATCAGTCAGTATATAGTCAGACATCATTTTTTTTTATAAATATGGATAAAGCCGCAAATTTGTCTGCCCAATTGTCTAGACACGAGAAAGATCTTAAGGACACCTTGTCAAGGAGTCGTCATTCACATTCAACACCCATTCCTGGGTTTGCAAGTGACTCCGGGATTATTACCACACAGCGTACTGACAAAAGATCTGTTGACAAAACAACCCCGATTCATAGTTCCCCCGTTGATCCACATTATATAGGTATTGATGCAAGACCAAAGATATTCCAAAATGTAGTAGCCTCAAATCAGTTGAAACCTCATGATATTCAAATTGTTAAGGAAACCCCGTCAACTTGTCCGATAAGAAGTCACCGGGGAAGGCCCCAGGGCCAAGCATGAGTAAGCGTAGAGATATTAAGGTTGCAACGTACGATGGGTCAGGTGATTGGAATGACTACCGGTCACATTTTGAGGCATGTTCCTCTATTAACGGTTGGGATAACCTAAAGAAAGGGTTATACTTAGCGGCTTCCCTAAGGGTCAGGCTCAAGGTGTTCTTGGGGATTTATCAGATGACAAGAAAATTCATTTTGACCAGTTGGTTCGATCTCTAGAAGAGAGTTTTGCTCCCCCAAATCAGTCAGAGTTGTACCGGGTACAATTGAAAGAAAGGAAGCAGAGGGCTTCAGAGTCGCTTCCTGAGTTAGGACAAACGATACGCCGGCTGGTGAATAAGGCGTACCCCACTGTCCCAGAAGAAGTCAAAGAAACATTGGCTAAAGAACACTTTTTGAATGCATTTATTAATACCGAAATGCGTATAAAAATTAAACGATCACAGCCCCCTGACCTTAACTCCGCTATTTGTTTAGCTGTAGAGTTAGAAACGTTTTACAGGGCAGAAAAGCAATTTGAAGTAGGGAAAGGCCATTTAAGAGTTGTGGACAATAATGAACAGGTGATAAGAGAGTCGGAGTGTCATGATAGGTTGTCGGATAAGATAGAGGGCATGTTAACAGCATTCAATGATCAATTTTCAAATATGCGTAAAGAGTTAGATGAATTTAAGAATAAAGCCAACATGTCTGGGCCAGTTGATAGGTCGAAATTTCTTTGCTATAATTGTGGTATACCCGGCCACATGGCTAGAAATTGTAATGCTCCTAGAAATAGGAGACAGAACAACCAAGGATCGCCAGGACCTTCGGTTAGGCGTACGAACAACCGTAGTGGTAAACGGAAACATAAATCTATGTACCTCGGCTCAAATACACTTAACAATGAGGCAGGGCTCTATGTAGAGTTATTTATAAAGTGGAATCCCTGCCAAATTTCTTATTGATACAGGAGCTACAGTTAGTTTGGAGTCGGATACTCTTTTTGAGAAATTTAAGTCCCGTGATAGGCCAAGTGTACGACAGGTCACTCAGGAAATAACAGCAGCTAATGGAGAGTCTTTAAAAATCATTGGTAAAATCACTGTTTTCTGTTAAGCTTGGTAGTTTTCACACTGTCATTGAAGGTGTTATAGCAGGTTTGTCAGTGGAAGGTATTCTTGGACTAGATTTTCTGCAAACAAACGGTTGTAAAGTTGATTTAGGCAATAAAGTAATGGAAAGGGATAATCAACAGATGCCTTTGTTATTACAGGGAAAGTTGGCGTTTATCGGGTGGCAGTCAAAGATAAAGTTAGCATAGCCCCAAGGTCCGAGGTAGTAATCCAGGGCGAAGTACTGAACTATGATTCAGCTGTTCAGGTGACTGGCATTATTGAACCCAGTGAAGAATTTCTTGATCAGGAAAGGCTCTTTTAGGGAAGTCTGTGGTAACGTCTGATAAGACAGTTCCTGTTAGGCTGTTGAATATAAGTGACAGTATCCAAGTATTAAATGTCGGTACTGTGGTCGGAAATCTCAGCGGAGCTGAAGTGGTTAGTCAGGTAGACAATGACCAGGATTATGCTCTTAATAATGAATTGGAAAAGTTATTAGATAGGTCTAGTGAGAATCTTGGACATGGACAAAAGGACAAGGTCACAGAGTTGTTATTGGAATTTAAGCATCTTTTTGCCGCTTCGGATTCGGATCTTGGACAAACAAATATTGTGAAACACAGGATTGATACTGGTGCTGCAAGGCCAATAAAGCAGCCACCACGGCTCACCCCAATAGGTCTTAGGGAAGAGGTAGATCAACATATTAACGATATGTTGGGAAGAAACATTATTGAGCCATGGTCCTCCGGGATAGTTTTGGTTAGAAAGAAAGATGGGACCACTAGGTTTTGCGTAGACTATAGACAGTTAAAGGCGTGTACTATCAAAGACGCGTATCCTTTGCCCCGAATTGATGATTCGCTGGAGCAGTTGTCAGGAAACAAGTGGTTTTCTACTTTGGATTTATGTTCTGGATATTGGCAGGCAGAAGTAGAGCCATCAGATCGCCCTAAAACAGCCTTTGCCACACGGAAGGATCTTTATCAGTTTCGCTGTATGCCATTTGGTCTGGTAAACACCCCTGCCACCTTTGAGCTGCTAATGGAGAATGTTATGGCAGGGCTCCAATGGGACATTTGTCTCATATATCTAGATGATATCATAGTTATTGCTAAGACTTTTGACGAAATGATACATAATTTACGCAAGGTTTTTGAAAAGTTACAAGGCGCAGGGCTTAAACTCAAACCCAAAAAGTGTCATTTGTTTGCTTAAAAGGTTACTTTTCTCGGACATGTTGTTTCAGAATCGGGTTTTGCTGCCGACCCCGATAAAATTAAGTGTCTAAAGGAATGGCCAGTTCCCCAGAACGTGACAGAGCTCAGATCCTTCTTGGGTTTGTGTGGTTATTATCGCCGGTACATAATACATTTTTCATATACGGCTAAGAGCTTACACCAAATGACCGAAAAGGGTCGCGAATTTCTGTGGACAAATGATAGTCAGGAGGCTTTTGAAAAGCTGAAAGGCAAATTAGTCAGTCCTCCATTCCTCAGTCATCCTGACTTCTCCCAAACATTTATTCTTGATACGGATGCAAGTAACAGAGCGATAAGTGGTGTTTTATCACAGGTTATTGATGGTGAGGAACATGTTATTGCTTATGGGAGTCGGACCCTTTCAAAAACAGAGTGCCTGTATTGTGTTACTAGGCAGGAACTGCTAGCCGTGGTCCATTTTGTTAAACATTTTCGGCATTTCTTGTACGGTAGGCGGTTTATTATAAGGACAGATCACAGCTCATTACAATGGCTCATTAGATTCAAAAACCCAGAGGGTCAACTAGCCCGTTGGCTTGAAGTTATAAGTTCATACGATATGGTTATTAAGCATAGACCAGGTACCCAACATCGCAATGCCGATGCTTTGAGTCGTATCCCTTGTAAACATTGTGGCTTTGTCGAGAACTGGGAAGCAGTTGGCTCAGTCAATACGGTAAAATTTCAGGGGGCAAGGATGATGATCTTGAGCTAGATATACGACAATTGCAAAAACAGACAAGGACTTGCAGACTGTCATAGGATGGTTGACTACTGGCTCAAAATCTTCTTACTCATAAACCGGCAAACACATTTATGTTGTTAAGTCCCTTTGGTCCCAGTGGAATGTTATGAAGGTTCAAGATGGTATATTGTTTAGGGAAGACCCGGAAACAAATTTGAAACAAGTTATCATACCAATGAAGGAAAGACGTAAAATTCTTGAGTTTGCTCATGATAATAGGACAGCTGCTCATTTGGGCATTAAGAAAACTTTGGCTAGGATTAAGGAAACATTTTATTGGCCAGGTGTTAGAGGTGATACTTGGAGTTACATTGCTGGTTGTTCAATATGTAATAAAAGAAAGAAACCAATTTCTAAGAGAAAGGCCCCAATGCAAGTTAAAGAGTCAGGTTATCCCATGGAGAGAATTGCTATGGATATCCTTGGGGAACTCCCAGAAAGTGGCAATAAATATATCTTAGTTATAAGTGACTATTATACTAAGTGGACAGAGAGTCACCCCATGCCCAACATGGAGGCAACTACAGTTGCAAACATTCTTATGACTGAGGTTATTTCTAGGTTTGGGGTACCAACTATTATCCATTCCGATCAAGGTAGTCAATTCGAGAGCCCTTTGTTTAAGGAAATGTGCAAGTTGCTTCAGATAGAAAAGACCCGGACGACTCCTTATTACCCGAAATCTGACGGGATGATTGAACGATTCAATAAAACTCTTGCTACCATGCTCACTGGGTATTTAAATGAATATCACTCCAATTGGGACATATAACTACCTTATGTCATGATGGCTTATAGGTCCTCTCAAAATGAAACCACTGGTTACACCCCCAATAGATTAATGTTGGGAAGGGAAGTGTCTACACCCCTTGACTTAATATATAAGTTACCATCCCAAGTTAAGGCAATAACTCAGAATCAGTGGGCATGGGAATTACAAGAACACATGGAAGAGGCACATCAGATTGTTAAGAGACATGTATCTGGCCAAATGTTAAGGCAAAAAAAAAACCACGACAAAAATGTCAGTTGGGCTAAATTTGAACCTAGCGACATGGTTTATGTCTATTTTCCCCTTAGGACCCCGGTTTTGTCACCAAAGTTCACTAATCAGTGGCGTGGTCCATATAAGGTAATTAAGATAAACTCAAGTGTCACATACACCGTCAATTGTTGGCGTAAGGAAGCGGGTCAAGTCATACATGTAGATAGGATGCGCCCTTGTCCCAAACAAATACTAAGGGGGGAAAACCTTGTCGACGAACAAAGCCCTGAGAAAACAGGGGAGTTAGAATCAGAGATTCAGGAAGAAGTTATCATTGACTCTGCCCTTATTGGATCTAGATGATCATGAGGATGTAGATAATGATTGGCAAAGGAGGTTTAGTAGACCTCCATCGTGGATGAAAGACTACGAACGATAAATTGGGTGTTTTGAGTTGTAAATAGACAGTGTAAATATATATTTTTAATATTAAGTATTTGTTTTATAATTGTAGATCTAAATATGGTAAATACAAAGACAACGCCAGCAAAGTCCTCGCAGGAGATTTACAGATGTCCTGTCTGTGGGGATAGGTTTTCCACAGCAAAAGAGTGGGGTGACCATATAGTCAAATGTTGTGAGGAGAAGCGGGTGTCCACCTCTTTCATTTGCAAAGAACCGGCATGCACTTATGCAGCTCTTCTTCAAAGAGATCTCAGAAGGCACAACAAGAGGAAACACCAGAAATCTGCAGTAGCTGTGACAGAAAGTGATACTGATTCAGATGAAATTCAGTTTAGTCAGAGACCGACTGCGTCATCCTGCATTGATGTCACGTCGGCCACTCCGGAGGTAGCATCAAGCCCGGAGATAGCACCAGTTAGAAAGCCAACCAAACCTCTGCCAGTGTTTGGCTCGGCCAAGAAGAGGCAGTTGATGGAACGCCTGGCAGATAGTGTGGTAACGGTTAAAGTACCGAGGACTACTGCCACCGCAGTAAGAAGTAATTTATAAGTGGCTTCCTCTATAACGTCTCCAGTACTATTCGCAAGTTCAGTGGCACATACACATGTAACTTCGTCGCTTCGAGGTGGCGTCTTTCGTCAGCCGACTTGTGGTTTGGTTGTTCCTGCCAAGAGGACGATTGAAACACAAACCCCTGGGGTGATTGCTCATCGCCATCTTAAAAGAACTGTTAGAACATGGTATGAAGAAGGTGTAAAGGCGGAGGAGACCACGGAAGAAACTTGGGACGATTGATTAAACATTACACACCGTGTGAACATAATTTTTACATGAAAGACAAGGAGGCTGCATGTCAGTACTTCGTGTCAGAATATGTGGACGAAGTTAGTTATCAGTCTAGGACGATTGAATACTTAGTTATCAGACTGTGAGAGGACACATTATATTATATTAAGTGTACTATTATATGGTAACAGATACCCGATATTATTCTTGTGTTTTAGTTTTAATTTTATCGTATGACCGTCCGGTCGGACTGGGGACGTTAAATCCAATGCCCCATGTTCAGGAAGTGTCACGTCCTGTGCACGTTAAAGATCCCTTTGTAGAGTTCGTTAGGAGTAGGCTCCTTTGGGCCGCTACATAGGCTAAATTTTTGCAACCAGGATTATTTAGTAGGAGCTGGTTGAAATCTGAGCCTATGGTAGATGTATTGTCTACGAGTTGATATGGTGGAAATTTATTTTGTTCGGTTAATTTTGTCTGGTAATTTAGAGAGTACCTTGAGAACATGCTCAGTGGTTACTGTAGAAGATATAGTTGATAGAGTTTGGGTCTGAAAAAGGGCCAGAGGTCGATGATTTAGCTCGGGTATTGTAAATGCGGAGTGCATTTCTTTTGAGGCGTGGGTAATGTGACGAAAATTATTTAGTTACCTTAATAATGTTAGGAAGTTCTAAGTTTATCTGTCGGAAGTCGGCAAATGTTTAAATCTATTGAATGTTCACATAAGAAATTCTACTTTCACTTTCGTTTGTTAATGACGTACGCTAATTACGGTTGTTATACGGAAAACAATTTCCGAAGTTTTGGTACTGGTTCCGAACCTTCCTAGTTGAAAATGAAGTGCTTGATATTAAAGTACTATAGGCTTTATATTAAAACGTAACAGTAATACGGAATATATTTATTTCTGTTTAGAGATTATATGCATTTTGGTTAGAGATTATTCTAGTATATAAGTAGAGTTTCTCACAACGTTAATGAGTTCGGTCGTCAGAGCTTGTAGAGTAAAGACTAAAGAAAAGGTAACTATAACTATTTCTGAATAAGAAGTAGCTTTTCAAGGACCTTTGGTTAAGCTTACATAAGCAAGAGCCAATTGTACTATCTGAATAAGGTGGTGACATATTGTCCTGTGGTATAGAATTAAGGTGACAACGTAATACTGTCCCTTTGGACCAGTGACACCTTGGCCCTGAACAAGGACCAGGGGTGCACTGGAAACCATATTTTCATATATTACCTTAGAATCAAAGAACTAAAGTACTGTAAGGCAAATAGGTGAACAGTCATATATCTACTTTTTAAGTAGGGTTAAGTCACAGTTCCAATAAAGCGTCCCTTGTGTTGTACTCCATTGTTAGGTTAAGGGTTCCATTTAGTATACTTACCGGAAGTAATCTTTTTATTCTCGCTAGGCTTTTATATCTAAAGTTAATTTAAGATTAGGAAACACGTTACCATTTGTAAGGGTTAGCCAACGATACACAACAAATCCAGGGAAGTAACCCAGTTACGGATCTACGGGTACATAAAGTACCATCTGGCGTGTAGGACCCCCTGCACGTTACACGAGCAACCTAAACAGACATAATTGATTAACATAATTGGTTAAGTTGACAATAATTGGGATTCAGCAGTCAAAACTATGTAAATAGATATAAGAAGATGTGGTATGAGTGCCAATGAGACAACTCTCCATCCAAGTCAAAATTTATAAATGTAAACCATTATAGGTCAAACTACGGTCTTCAACACGGAGCCTAGGCTCACACCGAACAGTAAGCTATAAAGGGCCCCAAAAATTACTAGTGTAAAACCATTCAAACGGGAAAACCAACGGTCTAATCTATATAAAAACGAGAAACGAGAAACACTTATGAACCACATCAACAAACGACAACTACTGAACATCAGATTCCTGACTTAGGACAGGTGCAAACAAATGCAGCGGGTTTAAACGTTTTAATGGTACCAAACCTTCACCCTTTTTCTGAAACAATAGTGTAACATCACAACATAGAAAAACACACTATAAAATATCAACTGAAATCACAGACATACAACACAACTTACTAAAAAAATCAAACAAACATACAAATAAATCTGACAAAGATGCAAAAAAAAACTTCAAGTTATTGTAGTTGATAGTATGATTGACAACGACATCAACAAAAAAGTTTTGTCGTTGATAGTACATACCGTATATAGTATACACATTAGATTAAGATACTATAAATACAAAGTTAAACAAAATAGACAAAACACTGTAAAAACGCTTTGTGTCCGAATCGCACCCCAGAACCAACCAATCAGGAATGCCCAAACTTAAAAAGTAAAAACCCCGATGGCAGAATGCATAAATACGGAGTCAAGTCAAAAGTCACACGACAAAAAGAAAATTATAGCACGAAGACAAATAATGGAGACACTAAAGTAACATAAGAAGATACACAGTTTCAGCACCTAGAATCTATAACTCAAAACCATCTTGTGTATTTGTAAAGTAGACACTGAATAAATATCTATTAGGATTTGGTACTTTCCGATGAACTTTTGGAGAAAAAGGACGAGATGTGGGTGCAACAATCTAAGAATTTGATAGAATTTATTTCAAAGAATGACCTATATTTTCAAATTTTCCAAAATACTGTTGAGTTCTTAAGAAGACACATATGGTTAATGCCACTACTCGAGTGAACAGTCTCATGGAAATTTCTTGAATCCCTCTTTCACTCCGGACAAATTTTGATTAATCTCACTGACAAGTCCTTGGTAGAACACACAAATGAGTCGGCAATGAACCCTTGTTTGTATAAACTAACATATCCATATCAAGAAAAGGACAATTATTGATGTTAACATTAGGTTTATTTGAAGTAAGTGCCTTTGAATAAATGTACACAGTGTAATTAGAGAATATTTATTTATCCAAAAACAAAATATCATTAAAGTAACGGTAAATGTTGTCAAATTTATCTTTGATGAATTTTGCAATAAACTGCGATTTACAATAATACCGGAACAATATATAAAAAAGGAGATATGGTATGATTGCCAATGAAACAACTATCCACCAAAGCTCCCAAACTTAAATGTAGTGGATGTAAGCAATTATAGGCAACCGTACGGCCTTCAGCAATGAGAAAAACCCATACCGTATAGTCGGCTATAAAAGGCCCCGACATTATAAATATGAAACAATTCGATTGAGAAAACTAATGGCATAATTTATAACAAAACAATTTGCAAAAAACAAATACGACAGACATGAACCAACGACAACCACTGAACTACAGGCTCCTGGCTTGAGACAGGCACAGACAAAATGTGGCGGGGTTAAACTAGTTTGCTGGCGCCAAACTATCCCCCTAATCTGGGACAGAGATGTAACAGTACCATATAAGAACAAACTAAAAACATCAGTTGTAAAGGCTTAACTGATCAGATCGATAAAAGCAGAAATATTTAATGAAAAGACAGACAGGACGTGGCAGCGTATCTATACATCCCACAACAAAAATGACATTAAGTAAAGATCTGAGAGTACTCGCAGTTACTTACAGCTAGTTCAAAGCCAATAACAACTTATACAAAAATCTAAGACTAAAATATCCATCAGTTTACATCCAACATCCAACATCCAATGGATTTGGTGTAAAGACGTCATTAACAGTCAGAGAAAAACACGACCTTGTCCAATGCCAAAATATAGGTATCGACAGATAGTAGTACTGTGAAAGTGCATGTGTATAACAATAATATTTTGTATGGTTTTAATTCATTGATAAAAAAATCAATATTTATACCAATAAAAAACAACATTAAAAGAGGGACGAAAGATACCAGAGGGACAGTCAAACTCATAGATAACTAATCTCAGTTTTGAATTGGTAACCTTTTAGAATAAGTTTATTTAAAGGATTGATAAGTTTACCCGAATTGTATCTAAATTTCCGGGCTCATCGTAAAATAAAGGTTGTGCTATTCTCTGATATTAGAGAGGGCGAAATTTGAACAAAAAGCAATACATAAAACTGGCTGATAAACTTGATCATCTAAACGTACATAAACGTAGAAAATGTACAGTTTTAACCATCTCATCATAGGCTTCAATAATTGTATGTACCATTATGAGTGTAGAGTGCCGTTAGGTCAGAATCGTCAACATATTTGAAAAGACTATAAAAAGGGCGTAATGTATCTGAAACATCCACATAATTTTTTTAAACCCCCCAAAAGTTATTTTGAGTATTTTCTTTAAATTTTTCCCGAACAGTTGTTTAAATATTTGTTGCATTAAATTTGTTCTGTATCAGTTATTACTTTTTACCTTTCAGTGCACGTTTGTTTACATTCTTTCATCACGGGTTTCCACTCGCACTTGCGCTATGCGATGGCCGAAGTTCTAACGAGAGGTCTCGTAGTTAAGGTCACTGCATACGGGAAAATATTGTCGAATTAGTGTACGGGAAGACAATAATTCAATACCAGTACATTTATGAAGATTTTTATACTATAAAGGATTTTCTATTACAAGAAAATTCACGTACACTTGTTTAATAGTAAAAATTTGCCCTTCAAGTATATAAAACATTATTCAACTTTTTGTTTTAAATTTGTTGTTTCATATGACTTAAGATATAAGTAACTTTTCAGTCAACCTGTATTAGACAATCACTCGAGAGGAAGTAGTTTAAACATATTTTATTTGCTTAAATATGCAATAGGGATGAGACAAAAGTTAATAAAACTTATTAAGTCTTCCATGACCAATTTATAACAATAGAGTATTTACAAAGCATGCATGCAAACAATACTTTATATATGTTGGAAACGTAAAAAAATGATGTATGATGATGTGAATTGTTGTACGTAATATACATGTATATGCACTTTAGTCTGCTATATTATAGAATGAGAAATCTCTTTGACTCTTTAATAAATTCATATGCATTCTTTAACATTCTTTCATTTTCATCATTAGTTAATGACGAATCACCGGAGGTTAAGATGTTCAATTTTAGTGGAGAGTTATCTGGTAACCAGTTCAGATTATTAGATAGTTTGATTCTTATATTTGCATAATTAGGCCATTCAAAAAAGAAGTGATATGCATCTTCACGCTTACCTGTGACGTCACTTTTTGTGGCGTTCATACATTCGTATGTATCAACGGTTGATAATTCTATTGTGGTGTATATGGGAGGTGTCCGTTGTTATTCTGTGGTTTACATGTTGTAATGTACTATTATATTATTTATTTATGTATTTCTCCGTCCTGAGTGTTATTGCGTTCATTTGTATTGTATTCCTGTCACGTAATGTTGTCATTTTAGCGGTATTTTTAACATTGCCATATAAGCGGGAGGTTTGGCTAGCCATTAAACCAGGTTCAACCCACCATTTTTTCTTAAAATGTCCCATTCTAAGTCAGGAGTATGGCAGTTTTTACCAACTAGTAGGTTTCTATATATGTTTGCGTTTGTTTTGTAGCAGTTCAGTGTTTATTTTGTTCCGTTGTTTCCCTCTTATAGTTGATGTGTTTCCCTCGGTTTTGGTTTGTGACCCGGATTTGTTATAGTTAAATCGATTTATGACTATTGAACAGCGTTATACTACTGTTGCCTTTATTTAGCACCACAGCGACACGACGGATCTGAAATGATATTGACTCTGTTAAGATTATGATTCAAAAAAGCTGAGCAAGTTGAGTCCATGTTGCGGGTAACCACATTAAGGTTATTCCACAGTCGTATGTTGAATATTATAAAAGAATTGTAACTTCAAGAGAGGAAGTACCAAACGTGACCGCCAAAGAAAGGTGACTTTTAAAACTGGTTCCGAAAAAGTTCGGTTTCCGACATCGCATGTGGCCAGGAAACAGGCAAATTGTTTTGTGTTTTAATCGGTAAAGTTATCGTTCTTGTGATCAGTGTTATGAAAACGGGCGGATGCCATCGTTAAAAATTTGATAAAAACATACGAAATCTGTTAATATTCTTTGAGAATTAAGTTGGTGATACGGTTTTCAATGGGCACTGAAAGGATTGGAACACTAGGAATTCAAAGATTCATCACCTATTGAGTGATATCGGTTGCAAACGGGTCCCGGTTCTTTTTTTGAATTCCACACTAAACAAATATAGTTTTTTTTCATGATTATATTGGTAGTTAAAATTATTTCAATGAATGTTGTTAAAAGTTGGACTGTAAGGCAGGTTAACTCTAAAAAGAGTTAAATTATATAGGGGAAAAACTTTTGGTCGGATCTGAGAGTAACTGTCACAGCCAGGTGACTGCTAATACGAGGTGACCGTTAAAGCAAGTTTGATTATTGTTTAATAATATGATATATTAGTATTTAACTTTTCATTCTATCATATCTGTTGATATTGTTAAATATGCAATAGGTCTTAACCATTTATTGAAAATGAGTTTGTGCCAATAAAATATGTGTATTTGTATTTGTATTCTATGCACAAATGTAGCATTATTGATATCTTTAAAAAAAATTAATCAACTTAAGAGCGTCATGATGGTATTGTGAGATTATTCGGATTTGAAGCATTTACTTTGACTTTGAGATGACAAGCAGCAACAAAACAGCTGCTCATTTGCCTTTTTCAATTGCGTGCACACATTTTGGGTCAGGAATATATGCTCAATATTGCTGAAACAAAATGCACGTACTCATTCATTCGATTCTCATGTACACAGTGATTCTAGGGTGTTTTAATTTTTCATGACAGATAGAAGCATGGTTATAAACGGTGTATAATTTCAAAATGAAGACGTTAATTACATTAAGATTTGAAAACAGGTCATACCAAATCGACGTTTACAATTAAAGACGATCGTTTGTACATTAAGATTTGAAAACGACTCATACCAAATCGACGTTTACCATTGAAGACGATCGTTTGTACATTAAGATTTGAAAACAAGTCATACCAAATCGACGTTTAGTATTGAAGACGATCGTTTGTACATTAAGATTTGAAAACAAGTCATACCAAATCGACGTTTAGTATTGAAGACGATCGTATGACCATTTAGATTTGAAAACGAGTGATACCAAATCGACGTTTAGCATTGAAGACAATGGTTTGTACTTTAATAAGGTTTAAAAAACGAGTCATACCAAATCGACGTTGAAGACAATCGTTTGAACATTAAGAGTTGAAAACAATTCATACCAAATCGACATTTATTATTGAAGACAATCGTTTGTACATTCAGATTTGAAAACGAGTCATACCAAATCGACGTTTAGCATTGAAGACGATCGTATGAACATTTAAATTTGAAAACGAGTGATACCAAATCGACGTTTAGCAATGAAGACAATGGTTTGTACTTTAAGGTTTAAAAACGAGTCATACCAATTTGACGTTGAAGATAATCGTTTGAACATAAAGATTTTAAACCAAGTCATACCAAATCGACATTTATTATTGAAGACGATCGCTTGTACATTAAGATTTGAAAACGAGTCATACCAAATCGACGTTTAGCATTGAAGACGATCGTATGAACATTAAGATTTGAAAACGAGTCATACCAAATTGACTTTTAGCATTGAAGACGATAGTTTGTACATTTAGATTTGAAAACGAGTCATACCAAATCGACTTTGAAGACGATCGTTTGAACATTAAGATTTGAAAACGAGTCATACCAAATCCAAGTTTAGCATTGAAGACGGTTGTTTGTACATTTAGATTTGAAAACGAGTCATACCAAATCGACGTTTAGCATTGAAGATAATCGTTTGTACATTAAGATTTGAAAGCGAGTCATACCAAATCGACGTTTAGCATTGAAGACGATCGTTTGTACATTAAGATTTGAAAACGAGTCACACTAATTCGACATTAGAGACAATCGTTTGAACATTAAGATTTGAAAACAATTCATACCAAATCGACATTTATTATTGAAGACGATCATTTGTACATTAAGATTTGAAAACGAGTCATACGAAATAGAGTTTAGCATTGAAGACAATCGTATGAACATTAAGATTTGAAACGAGTCATACCAAATCGACATTTAGCATTGAAGACGATCGTTTGTAAATTAAGATTTGAAAACGAGTCAAACCAAATTGACGTTTAGCATTGAAGACGATCGTTTTTACATTAAGATTTGAAAACGAGTCATACCAAATCGACGTTTAGCATTGAAGACGATTGTTTGTACATTAAGATTTGAAAACGAGTCATACCAAATCGACGTTTAGCATTGAAGACGATCGTTTGTACATTAAGATTTGAAAACGAGTCATACCAAATCGACGTTTAGCATTGAAAACGATTGTTTGTACATTAAGATTTGAAAACGAGTCATACCAAATCGACGTTTAGCATTGAAAACGATTGTTTGTACATTAAGATTTGAAAACGAGTCATACCAAATCGACGCTTAGCATTGAAGACGATCGTTTGTACATTAAGATTCGAAAACAAGTCATACCAAATCGGCGTTTAACATTGAAGACGATCGTTTGTGCTATATACTTTAGATAAAACTTGAATGTGTCTTCAATTGGATGTATAAATTCTAAAAGTTTTGTATTACAGTCAATCAATTATGATATACAAACGCAATGATACGGATTTCTGTGCGCATGACACTTGGTTCTGGAATATCCTTCATCAGATATATACGATCAGGATCAAACGTTTGGAAAACCTTTAAGATTGTTTACCTAGGTGCATTTGTAAATAGAATTACTGTACTGCTTATTCTAGAACTGAAGGGTAAGTATTTGAAAATATATTTTTAGGATATCCTCAACGGTCTTTTTAACACAGTAAGCAATATCAAAAAGCCTTTTTCCTTTACCGATAGGACCTAAAGCAAAGCAATATCGGGACACGGATTTAGAGTTTTGCATCAGGAAGATATTTTCCTTAACTTAAGACAGTTTCAAATTTCAACAAACAATAACCGTATTTTCTGGCTACTAACAGTCCCGCAAAAGCGGTATTGACCCAGTGGTAGTACATATGTAATAACATTGACAACACTAATTTTACTGCACCAGATGCTCATTTTAGTGATGCTCGAGGCAAAAAATATTAAAAATCAAGAACTCAATACAAACACAGTGATGATTTCAGATATGCCGCAAGTGTGAGCAGATACTGCTCCACTAATGTACAAAGGACAGTGTCAAGGATTTGCCGCTATTCAATAACTATGAAACTAACGTCACTAACGTTATCTATTGTTTACATCAATACAATTTGTATGAAACATACTTCTTATCAATCAAAGAGAAGTAATTGCCACAACCTTCACGATATTGGTACTGTGACTAATGGAGAAAAATAGAGCAATACGAGGTGGACACAGAAGTGCAGTATTCAGATTAATCAACAAGATCGACGACAAAAAAATTACATTAGTACACAGGAATTACATGCCGCATTGGAGACCCTTGAGAAGAAGCGAAACATTCTTCAGGAGTGGGTCAGATATTGGACCTTATAGAAGTTGACGACATGGAACAACAATTCTTGACGCCGACGTTTACAATTTGAATATAGAAATCGCCATTCGCCGATGCAAGGACATAGTTTCTAGAAACAAACAAAGACATTCAGCCTACGGTGAGTGAATCATCTTCTGTTCCTATATAGCACATACATACTGCAAATCACAACTCAAACCATACCGATAACATATTTTCAGTGGAAAAATTCTCCATTAATACGAACGCAAACACAACAACAAACGTTTATCAAAGATTACAAAGACTCAATTGCAGAACTTTACAGGAGACATGTTAACATGGCAGACATTCTCAAAATCCCGGTAACACTATGAGCCGCAAAAAGCATATCCGGTTTATCTCTATCAAACGCCATCATAGTAGCATTTATGACAGGAATAAGAATCAAGAAAGAGAAAGCGTAAGTACGAAAAAACCCTTACTGCAAAATGCCATCGTAAACACAGTATAGAGCGACAATGATGCATTAACATTCTACACAGCGAAATCAAGCGTCAAATCCAGGACACACGTATTATTAAAAATAGCCATCTCATCAGTTTTGAAGATAACAGGTCCGTAACTGCAAATATACTTTTAGATAAGGATCTCAGAAGTCATTTATACACGAAGAGTAAGCCGTTGAATTACAATTAAACTTCGACAATTAGCCTCGCAGTATTTGAAGATGCAAAGATAAATGTAATTTAGAATAGAAGGAAAATACGGATGGAAGTATAAATTGCTCCCACTATCGTAGTACCGTTACAAAATCTCATGACATACAATGCTGATCAATTATCATTGCTCAGTGGACTTAAATTAGCACACCCTGTAAGCGACATTGATAAAAATATTTCAATGTTTAAAGGTTCGGACACGTCGTAGAGGATAAGGTTATCCGTGGACCATGCCCGACCGCAGTAAAATCGAAACTAGGATACGTGCTTTCTGAACCAATGATAGACTTGACTTGACTCACAACCTCAGCTTGCATGTTCAATGTTATGATGCAACACAAAAAAGAAGTAGATTTGAAACGTTTTGGGAAAATCGAATCATTGGAAAATGTAACTGACGAATCAGTGAAACCTAGCCAAGACTTTTTCGAGACATATGAATCAGACAGTTTTACAATGAAGGACAACCGATATATATTGATGACAGTCTATGGAGACGTTCAAGATGAAAATACAGGTGAGAAAATACACTACATTCCTCATCATGCTGTCAAGAAAGACTCAACAACCACCCCAATTTGCATTGTATATGATTGCAGCTGTCAGAAATCATCAGACAAGCCCAGTTAAAATGATTGCCTTATAGCCGTCCCGGCACAAAATGAATGATGAGTTAACTGGGATAATAGAAAGATTTAGATTACACAAATATGCAGCAACGACAGACATTGAGAAAGCTTTCCTTCAAATTAAGCTTAACGAAAAGAATCGAGATGTGATGTTAGTACAAACCCGGTGATAAGTCTAATTCGGCAGGTTACTTTCGGGAAAAAGGGGGCGGAATTGTAGTTACGACAATTGAAACATATCAGTTGTTATCTGTGAAACGGATTCTCCGTAACGGTCATCTAACTCGTGACGGCGTCTGTAAAATTTACGAAGGGATGATTTCAACTTGACCACTTGTAACTCTTGGTTTAATAGCTTCCTTGTGAGCATCAACCCTCTATCAAGGACATCATGATATGAAATACAAACCCTGGAATATCGTATTAACTGGGAGATATATAATCAGGTACTGCTGGAATGTTGCTACATAGAAATGGAAAGTTCACAATTGGGAAGCTGAAATCATCTCTTTTGTCGTAAAGTTTTGTTTTCAATCTACCCTCATTGTCAATTTCTAGATGTAAGTCAAGATATAAAGCAGACTTAACTGTATCTGTTGTATCCTTATCTCAAGTTCGATGGGATAAATGCGTTCAACACAGTCAACAAATTTTGAGATATTTAGTGGGAGAACATCATCTAAATAGCGGAAAGTGAAGTTAAAGGATACTGTTTACTTCTTTTCTTTCTTCTTAAGAAGTTCCAGTATTAAGTCAGCCTCATATGAATAAAGGTCTCGAGATCTTTTTATTCATACATCTTATAATACATGTTTTTATTGATAAAATTGGAGATAACAGCTGAAGAGGGGGTCATTTATTAAAGATATATAGGTACAACCTGGTATCCAAACTTAACCCCGACACATTCTGTATGTGCCTGTCCCAAGTCGAGGAGCCTGCAATTCAGTGGTTGTCGTTTGTTGCTGTGTTACATATTTGTTTTTCGTTCATTATTTTGTACATAAATTAGCCGTTAGTTTTCTCGTTTGAATTGTTTTACATTTGTCATTACGGGGCCTTTTATAGCTGACTATGCAGTATGGGCTTTGCTCATTGTTGAAGGCCGTACGGTTATCTATAGTTGTTAATTTCTGTGTCATTTGGTCTCTTGTGGAGAGTTGTCTCATTGGCAATTATACCACATCTTCTTTTTTTATATTATATACCTTAATGCATCGTATATTCTGTTTTGATTAATAAATATGAAAAGACTTGTTAATTATTACACAAGACAAGAAAAGAAACAATATATGATGTAGATTTGTCGTTAATGAACTTATATTCTTAACATCGTACTTTGTTATTTTTCCTATGTGCTGTAATAAAAAAGAGTTATTCACCTTCTACCAGTATTCCTCATTCTCAATTACTCCAGAAAGAGTTGATCGTTATTGAATATCCGTTTTACAAATGATAGCGGATATATTCCAAATGTCATAACTACAAACCCGTCCTCATTTCCCCAAATGTGACCCACCGAATTAGACTTATAACCGGGTTTGTACTAACATGAGCAACACGACGGCTGCCACATGTGAAGCAGGATCTGCTTACCCTTCTGGAGCACCTGAGATCACCCCCAGTTGTTGGTGGAGTTCGTGTTTCTCAGTCTTTAGTTTTCTATAATGTGTTTTGTGTACTATTGTTTGTCTGTTTGTCTTTTTCTTTTTTAGCCATGGCGTTGTCGATTCATTTTCGACTTATGAGTTTGAATGTCCCTTTGGTATATTTCGCCTTTCTTTTAGTGGTCAACAGGCAACAGTAGTGTACTTATGTTGAAAACTAGAATTTCCGTGACAAATATAAAACAAAAACTGTGGAAATCGAACGAATCAATGCGGAGATAAACCGGATGCTTTTGTAGGATAGTACAGTAGTTATCGACGTTATGCCCGTGTGTGTAGTGATGTTATAGAATTTAACGAACGTAATCAATGCATCACTGGTAAATTATTAAGTCAGGGATTTCGTTACCATAAATTACTGAAAACATTTACTAAATTCTTTCATAGATACAAAGATTTGATTAGTAATATTGGCTGTACTTCTAGAAAACTTATTGAAAACGGTATTTCACATCCTAAATTTTACGGTAATATTGTACTAAAAGCGCGGAAATCACTATGTGATCTGTGTAAACTCATCGACCCTTTAGACAAACTTATTAGTAAATGGTATCTTATTAATGTTGTTATAAGATCTTTGAATATTGTTTACATTGGCACTAACATCGATTTTGTCATCAACAAATTAAAACATAACTAAATTTGTATTCTTTTCGAATGGTTTTTGGGATGTATAAATACACATCCACGTTAGTTTTCTATTTAGAGATTGCTTTATCTATATATAACATGATACATATTTATTATAAGGTTAAATCCTAACTATCCCACTGCCTGTCGATACTTTTATTTTGGCATTGCACAAGTCATGTCTTCTTTGACTGTCCATGGCGTTAAAACACTTAATCCCTGGGATGTGTTTTAAATGATTTTAGTCTCTGATGCATGATTTTTTATTGTTAATTGTTTTTGGCTTTTAACTAGCTTTCAGTAACTCACAGTACTGTCAAATCGTACTTTCGTGTTAATTCGACCTGTTTGCACAATTTGTAATGCATTTCTGTAATTCAATGTTTACTTATTTTGTGTTATATCTCTTCTCACTATTTTCTAATATGTACCACCTTTGATATGTATTTAGTATGACGATAAATTTTCACTTCTGTACTCGTACTCTGAACAACAAATTTATTAATTTTGTAAAAAATGTTTACTTCCGTACTTCTAACAACAAAATTATTATATTTTAAAGAGGGGCGAAAGATACCAAAGGGACATCCAAACTCATATGTCGAAAATAAACTGACAACGCCATGGCTAAAAAAGAAAAAGACAAACAGACAAACAATAGTACACAAAACACAACATAGAAAACTAAAGACTGAGCAACACGAACCCCACCAAAAACTGGGGATGATCTCAGGTGCTCCAGAAGGGTAAGCAGATCCTAATTTACCTGTGTACCTTGTTTTATTTAACGCCATTTTGTCCCAGGTAAGAGTTGTCTTATTGACACTCTTCCTACATCTTTTTTTATTACTACCTGTAAATTCTATGTTATATAAGCACCTACGTTTTAATATTGTATTTATATTGGGTCATAGATCAAACTTATTCGTTCAGTGTATGTTGACTTGGTTTTGTATAAATGTCTTTTTGATCGAGTTTAGCAATTTTAATTGATATTTTATAGTGTGTCTTTTTATGTTGTAATGTTACACTACTGTCTCAGGTGAGATTGAAGGTTGGCGCATGTTAACATGTTTAAACCCGCTGCATTTTTATGCACTTGTCCTAAGTCAGGAGCCTGTTGTTCAGTGGATATCGTTTGTTGGTGTGGTTCATAGGTGTTTCTCGTTTCTCGTTTTTCATATAGATGAGACCGCTGGTTTTCCTGTTTGAATTGTTTTACACTAGTCATTGTATGCCCTGTATAGCATGCTGTTCGGTGTGAGCAAAGGCTCCGTGTTGAAGGCCGTACTTTGACATATAACTGTTAACTTTTTTATACATTGTGACTTGGATGGAGAGTTGTCTCATTGGCACTAATACCACATCTTCTTATTTATATTCAACGGTAAACAAAACAAAACCTTGGGAATCACATGAACTAAACACATTATGAGATCAGGTGCGTCGACATCTAAGTGGCTATTGTTTTGCATGCATCACCCAAATACGTGAATCCATACTATTCTGGCATTTAAAGATCTTAGACCGCATAAACATGTCGCTAGTTAGTTGGGACATAAAAGTATGGAGCAGAAGTCCTAGTTTCAGCCGTTATTTCAATTTCACTGGTAAAATATAACATTCAAGCATTCACAAAAATGTAGGTTTTTGAATGACATAATTGATATGTATCAAGTTTATATAAGTGATATTGGCAAGATTATATTTTTTGTCTATGAAAAGGGTTTGTATAAATTCTATTCACATGAGTAGAAAAACAAATTGGTCAGTAGAGGTGCACAAGACGGGCCCATTGGAGTAGTGTTTGGTTGGTGAAATATCAATCCACAAAACTCAACAAATATGTTGTCGATCCAAACGTCCAATATGCGGATGATTTAAAAGCCGACGTGACTAAGTCGATATATGAGAAACCACAAAATATTTTGTATATTAAATATAAAAATAGCAGAGAATAAATCTGAGAATGGAAATGGGGAATGTGTCAAAGAGACAACAACCCCACCAAAGAGCTTAATACAGCCCAAGGCCACCAATGGGTCTTCAACACAGCGAGTAAATCCCACACCAGGAGGCGGGCTTCAGCTGGCTCCTAAACAAAAATGTGTACTAGTTCAGTGAAAATGGACTACACAACACTACTTTATGTTCTGTAGAAGAATAAGTGCAATTTGGGTGAACATGTAAGTACTAAAGGAAACAATTACATAGGTAACCTACGTAAGGCATATTTCTAGTTTATACACATTTAATTTAACTATATACTTATATAAATATTTGAATGTCAGTGTTTGTCCACTAATGTATTTGATATTGAAAAAGTTGGCCGACTAGAATATATGATAAATATTAATTCCACTTTCCATTGACAACTTACAATTTTGCACCTTCGCCTCGTCATATGGCGTTTACATATCTCAATTGACACGCTTATCTCTTGCTTGTTGACATTATATGGACTTCATTAACATGGATGTGGTGCTGACACAAAAACTGCTCCAATTGTGTTATTAGGATGAACGACTAAAATCGAAACTATCAAGTAGTCCGGTCACAATCACGACATTGTTTGCCGATACTGTGTGTCTGTGTCGTCCCACCGAAGAACCAACATGTTTTAGTGGATTCGATACCTGTCTGTGTCGTCCCTACTCAGTACCAACGTGGTTTACATGCCTGTCTGTGTTGTCCCATCTCAGTACTGACATGTTTTAGTGGTTGAGATACCTGTCTGTGTCGTCCCATCTAAGTACCGACATGCTTTAGTGGTTTACATGCCTGTCTGTGTTGTCCCATCTCAGTACCGACATGTTTTAGTGGTTTAGTACCGACTTGTTGTTTTAATTTGAATATGATCTGTAGTTTTTCTGATTATGTCCTATACTCTTTTGTGACATTTTGAAAGAATGTGGATTGCAATGGCGGGTGATACATGCATCTTTGAAAGACAATCACATTTTTAGGGTTTTTTTAATTTGTAAAGAGCCTCACCCTGGCGTCGAAAAAAAACGATCAGTAGCGAACTCTTTTATGTATCCAACTGGTAGGGTAAGTAAGGCGAGTAAGAACTATAATATATGAATGAAAAGGACAAATGTGAACTGTTTCGTTCAAGTTGATATTTACGGTTGCGTAGCTCTCAATCTGTTTCTTGATTTTGACTTTTTCTTAATTACCTATTCATCTATATCAAATCTGCTCTTAAATATTGAATAAATTACATAAAAGACGCTTGCATTATTTTAATTACACTGTTATATTTGGAGTTTTATTAACGGTACCATTTTGCACTAGATGGGCATGTTGATAATTAATTTCTCATCGGTGATACTCGAGGTCAAAATATCTTTTTAAAAAGCCTTTAACACAAAATTGAAGAGCTGATAAGACAAAACAAAGCAACACACGAACAAGGAATCAGAGCTAAGTGAATCTATATTTGGAAAATGTACCAATATAGAAATGAAGAGATTTGGTATGATAACCAATGAGACAACTATCCACCGAAGTTCAAATGAAGTGGATGTAAGCAATTATAGGCAACCGTACGGCCTTCAACAATGAGTAAAATCAGTTTCAGAAGGACACAAATACACCCGGAAATACGATTTAGACATTAATATATATATATCTGACATTATATAGCTACCCAGAAACAGTTATTATAGTTTACACAAAGGTGGATGATAGCATCAGCTCAGAGGTCAGTGTTACGGTTCTGACATCACTGAAAATATGCTTTCACTCACTCGAATGACCAATAATATCCGCTCTTCAACGTTTCTATGTCGTTAAGGTTTTCAAATAGTCCGTCATTGAGCATCACTGAAGACACATTTACTATCAAAATGCGCATCTGTAGCTGTATCGTTTAATTAGATTTCTTAAATTCAGGGTTGATAAATTCTTACCAAAAAAAGGTTACAACTATTTATCACGTGATTTACATGTCGCAGCTCACGTATCCAACTATTCATACATCATTGGCGTCAAATTTGATGTAAAGGGAGTAACTTTATTTTAATCAGAAGAAAATAGTTTGGTGCACTATGACAGTACCAAACTGCATCCAAGAATATTCATAGGAACGTTTGTAAAAATGCAATTCATCAACAAAAATGTATTTCTAAAATTTGATATCCTACTTTCCGTGGATTGTAACTTGCTTCAAGTTAAAGGCTCTTTGTTGCGATTTCTAATTGGACAGTTTCAGGCTCTGTCCTCTGTAGGTCACTTCTCTTAGCCTGATAAGTTTTTCGCAGTGAACAAACATCAATTTGTGTATTTAAATGTGGGGACACATAAGACATAACAAGTCTTGTAATAAGTGGTACTCTATCATCGGAGAAAATAGCTGTCAGTTTTTCACATCTGTTTTCCAATTTTGAATGATTATGTGACATGAAAAATACTCAAAATTTATACATTGCCTCTGGGTCTAAATGATTGGGCTCTTACTGAATATATCAAACGAAGTTTTCAAACGTTTAAAAACAAATTTTAGCTATTAACCCGCTTATTGATTTCCTACCAACATTTCAAATTTTAAAAGTAATATTTTTTAATCTTTTGCTCGTTACATACGGTACCCTCATGATTTCATTAAAAATAAAATAATACAAATCAAAATTTTAAAAAACTAAACAAAACAAAACACAAAATGAATACTCAAGTAATAGCTGCAATACCATATCAAGTACTTAGTCGTGGGCTCTCGTTCATAAAACTATTCAGTACTCGGAGTGCAAAATTTGTGCTCGAAACACCAAATCCATGATTTTGGTTGGTTTATTTCTGAGTCTGTGTACGATAATAGTACTCATTTTTTTTTTATCTCTCATGAGGTATAGCAGTAAAATGTATGAATTTACAATAGGTCAAGATATTGCAATGGTGTTATTGCTGAAAATGATTTATCTTTTAAATTTTAGTTTTTAGTTGACATTTGTTTGCGATGTTGATCACATTATCCTTCAGCTTGAAATTAAGGATATCTTAGATACAACAAAGCGTGACTGTACTTAGGTGAAGACAATGAGGTTCTCTTGAAATATTAAGAACATCAGCCCTAATTTTGATTAATAGAACAGAATGTACAACGCACTTGTTCTTTTGGAAATGATCTTTTGTATAAAAAAAAAACCCACTCTGAATCGAACAAATAGTTCACTGAAACTGACATCATCAAAATGCTTGATTTTATTTTTTTGACAACGAATGTGTTACATTTGAAGAAAATATTTTCAACTGAAAATCGGCGTTCCTATATGAACTAACTGTATCCCTCTGCTTGTAGATTCGTCACTTCATTTAAGACCTTCTAAAAAAGTAAGCAAAAAGATGCTGACATTATCATTTAACTTCTCCTTTCGCTATATAGAAAATGTCCTTTCAATGAATACTTCATATCTAGACTTACATCTAAAAATCAACAAAGAGGTTCAAAATAAACTTTACGATAAATGCTTTCAATTTCCAATTATGAACTTCCATTTCTCTTTAGCAACATTAAAGTAGCGCCAGTTTATCAGATTTGTTAGGGCTTGTGATTCCTTTTTTCATTTCTTTAATCAGGGTTTACTGCTAACAAGGAAGCTATTGAACCAGGAGTTCAGTGTTGTAAAGCTGATATCATCCTTTCGAAAGTTTTACGGACACTATCAGGATTTAGTTAACAGAAATGTCTTACCCTTCCGAAGCATCTTTTTGTTATGGTTCGTGTTTTGCTATTGTAATATATCTTATCGTCGTTTTTCTTTTTGGTCATGATCTGATTATATTGAACTCATGCTTTTCAACACGAGATGGCAAACAACAGTCAACACAATGGCCAAAAAGTATAAATACGAGATGGCAAATAACAGTCCACACCATGGCCAAAAAGTATAAACACTATATGGCAAATAAAAGTCCACATCATGGCCAAAAAATATAAACATGAGATGGCAAACAACAACAGTCCACACTATGGCCAAAATGTATACACACGATATGGCAAATGACAGTCAACACCATGGCCAAAAAGTATACACATGAGAGGGCAAACAACATTCCACTCCATGGCAAAAAAGTATAAACACGAGATGGCAAATGACAGTCAACACCATGGCCAAAAAGTATAAACACGAGATGGCAAACAACAGTAAACACCATGGCCAAAAAGTTTAAAACGAGATAGCAAACCACAGTCAACACCATGGCAAAAAAGTATAAACACGTGATGGCAAACAACATTCAACACCATGGTATAAACACGTGATGGCAAAAAGTATAAACACGTAATGACGATGCAATAACATTTGCAATCTTCCAGCTAGATGGATACTTACATAATATCAATTATTTCATTTTGATTTATGTATATATCTTGAATACAAGTATTAGTTTTTCTTTAAACTCTGGAATAGGTACATTTTCTTCCTCGAGTTTGGATATCAAACCAAAGTATTTGTTCAACAAGTCGCACTTCTCACTATGACACTATCCTCATAAACTATGTCACTGAAATCCTCATCTTTTATTATGTTTTGTAGAGGAGGAATATTATTTGAACTCTTATTCGACTTTATTAACATTTTCATTATTTTCCAATAGTTTTTGAAGTTGGGGCATTACTCAATATGATGTTATCTAAATTAGTTTCAAATCTTTCCTTGGCAAGTTTTTTTAAATTGTTAACTCTGTTTCTCTGTTTCTTGTACTTCGCAATATCCGATTCTCTTTTAAATTTCAGGGCATATTTTCTAAAACGGTCTCGTTTTCGAATTTCTCTTTTTAATTCACCATTAAACCATGGTTTATCAGAACTACGTATAGTAACTAATTTAGTGGGAATGCACTCCCTCGCGATATTCAAGAATGTTTCAGTAAATATTCCAGATAGTTCATCCACATCTTTATTATCAGGAAGCAGTGCATTCCAGTCAACGTCGTCCATTTTTCAGAGAATTTTACTTTGTCAACTTTTTCATAAATCCAAATTTCTCTTTTATACGAACGTGTAATAGTTGTCGGACACTCGAGAAAAATTATTGGTGCATCGTGGTCACTTATATTAGTAGGCGTTGGTAAAACATCTGATATAAAGTACGACAAAGTGTCACTTTAAATAATTGGATCAAGTAGTGTGCTACTGTGATTTGTCACTCGAGTTGGTTTATCAATAACATTTCGTAAATTAAATATATTTAAGATTTCAATTAATTTGTTGTTTTGCGTCTTGAATAAATCACTGTTCAGGTCACCAGTAATTACAATATTTTCATTGAATTGATAAGCCAATCCTATTGCATGATTTAAGCGTGTCCAATAATGACCGTCGTTCGATTCGGGAGGTCGATAGGTATTGCAGAGTAAGAATGTTTGACCTTTCGCACGGATTTCAACCCAGAGAGTTTCATCTGACTGATTTTCAAGATCATTTCTACGGAGAATACCAATATCGTCTTTTGCATAAATAAGGAGGCCGCCGCCAAAATTGTTACGATCTTTTCTGATGATTTTTTTTGAAAATGAATTAAGTTCGATGTCTTTGTCGCATATATTTGGATCTAAGTGTGTCTCTGTGAGAGCTAAAATATCAAATTCATCGCTGAAATTGTCTAGGAACTCTAGTTTATTCCTTATACTACGGACATTTAAAGTGCATATTGAAATAGATTTTTCATTGACCGTTAAAGGTGTATTCGATTCCTTCATTTCACAAGGACCAGGATTTGTTTCAATATTCCCAATAATTAGGATTATGTGAAGTACAAAAAACAGAAAAACTATGTCGATGTTTGGATTTACTGATTGTAGAAGAAAAAGTGAGAAGATTAAACAAGTTGACCGTAAGTTGGTTATCAATATTTCGTAATATGAGCTAGACTGACAGTCGAGAAATTTAAATGTCTTTTTTCTTGTCATATGAAATGAACCTATGGCTGCCCTGTAGTCTTCTATACTGTTACCCATTTGGGTTCAGTATAGCAAATAAGTTACAGCAGAGGGCAGCCACACGATCCAAGCATACATGAAAATACACACACAGCATCATCATCATCATCATAGAAACAAAATGAAAAAATATATACAAAATAACACAAAGTATAAACAAAATTGAAAGAGAAAAAATCAGATAGATGTGGAAAGTCATTTTTGTTGGATATGGGATTTATATTCAAATTACATAAATAGGGATGATGGAGATATGTTTACAACATTCTTACTTTAAACTTGTGGTAAATTTTAGATATATAAATAATTTTAACATTATTTTATTAAGGTTCATCATAACCTTTTGACTAATATGGCCGTATTTGCACCGCAAATTTTACTCTGAGTACAGACAAACCTGTGTACCTGGAAAAGTTTTAAGGCATGGCAGGAACTAGATAATTAAATTTTAAATGCATTTTATGTTTCAGAAAATTATAAACTTTTCTGGATTTGGCTATTCATTTTTTTTCATTCCTGCAGAAGGTGCCAAAATAAACTAAGTTGGGAAAGAGGTTTGAGAAGCTCCCCTCATATAATCAATGTTGTGAGTAGTATTGATTTAAATGGACAATAGATGGACAATAGACATCTGCAAACAATAGGTGATTTAAACTGTGTAACTGAGTGGACCGTTTCAAATGAAACTCGTGTGTTAGTTTATTTTGCTATCTTCTGCAGACTGGAAAAAAATGCACATCAAAATCCAGGTAAGTTTTTAATTTTCTGAAACATAGACTACATATAACTTTTATATATCTAGGTCCTGCCATGCCTTAAAACTTTCCTAGATGCATCAGTTTGTCTGTACTCATAGCAGATTTTGTGGTGTAAACACGGCCATATTTTTCAATTCCTTTGATGAACCTTAATATAAACTACAATGTAGGATGTATTTTTTTTTTGGGGTGAACCGTTCACATGTACCTTCCGTTTATATATCATTCAATTATTTCAAAGTAAAATCATGTTGAGGTATTAGTATTGTTTGTATTTCTATCTTCGCCATATTTCGCTTTAAGGTCATCAAAAGGAATTGAAAAATATGGCCGTGTTTACACCACAAATTCTACTATGAGTACAGACAAACTGATGCATCTAGGAAAATTTTAAAGCATGGAAGAACCTAGATATATAAAAGTTATATGTAGTCAGAAAATTGAAAACTGACCTGGATTTTGATGTGCATTTTTTCCAGTATACAGAAGAAAAAAAAAAAACAAACAAACACATGAATTTTATTTGAGACGGTCCACTCATTTACACAGTTTGAATCACATTTTGTTTGCAGATGTCTATTGTCCATCTATTGTCCATTTAAATCAATACTACTCACAACATTGATTATATGAGGGGAGCTTCTCAAACCTCTTTCCCAACTTAGTTTATTTTGGCACCTTCTGCAGGAATGAAAAAAAATGAATAGCCAAATCCAGAAAAGTTTATAATTTTCTGAAACATAAAATGCATTTAAAATTTAATTATCTAGTTCCTGCCATGCCTTAAAACTTTTCCAGGTACACAGGTTTGTCTGTACTCAGAGTAAAATTTGTGGTGCAAATACGGCCATATTAGCCAAAAGGTTATGATGAACCTTAACAACATTAATCAATTGTCCTTCTTTGATTAAGTTTTACAAGAAAGAATGAAACGAAAACTATCTTATCAATTTAGACTTGACTTATATTTAAAAAAAAGAAAGAAAAAAGTACAATTGGAATAATAGTAAGTAAAACAGGACATTTTGGTGTAATAACATTACTAATATTTGTACATGGATGCTACTACCAAGCATGCAAACAACATTCAACACCATGGCCAAAAAAGTATAAACACGAGATGGCAAACCACAGTCAACACCATGGCCAAAAAGTATAATAACGAGATGGCAAACAACAGTCAACACCTTGGCCAAAAAGTAAAAACACGAGATGGCAAACAACAGTCAACACCTTGGCCAAAAAGTATAAACACGAGATGACAAATAACAGTCAACACCATGGCCAAAAAGTATAAAACGAGATGGCAAACAACAGTAGAAAAAACACTGCAAGATAAAACTAAGGTCAACTACAACCCCACCATTAACCGGTGCTCCGAAAAGTGCAAGCAGTTTCACTAGTGGCACCCTAAGTCATATTCATTACAAATAAATTTTCGATGTAAGAAGTCGCATTCGGTGATGTCCTTATCGGGACGAGGAGGATGAAATGGTTCCTTCGACAATTGGAACATGTTTTTTTGGTCATTTTGGACACATACTTCCCATAAATGTCAACCTATTTATGATGGGGTCGGTCTTTCGAACGGATGAATTCAACTTTGCCAAAAGAAATCCTTGATGCAGATTGATTTTGATATAGATCCTTGTATTTTTCTTAATGTTTACAATCAAAACAATACCATGACTGTTTTGGCGCGTAATCTATTTTTTATTCGTTTTTCTCTTCTAAGAATTCAGCAATAATCTTTTTTCTGTCATTTTGCTCATACAATTGATATAGGTTTTTTCTTTTGTACTATTCTTAACTCGAATTAGTTTAGAATAAATGGAAATTTAATGAAAACAAGTTTTGTTAAACTTATATAAAACTAATGGCAATAATCCTGTAATAATATCCGGAATAATGCCTTAAAGACTATACTTATATAGTCCATACTTCCGACGATTGTTTCATCCTCTTCATTTGTGGAATCAATTATAAAAATTGAATCCTATATACGCTAAACACCATAAACAACCCGGAATGTTTAAACGATTCAGGTAATCATACAAAAAGTCGATACCTTAACTACGGGAGAACATCAAAGGAGTGTAGAAATATGAGACATAAATCATCAGGACCAAAGGCAGAACATTGATTATCTCCGAGAAAGACCAGTCTGTCATTAAGAAGCTGTCCAAAATCACCAATAATTTCCATACTACCTTAAATGCTACACAGTCTTACTAAGGGTTATAGACAACAAAAGTACAAATAAACCACAGAGAAAAACAAAATAATGAAGCAACATAAATCAATCAAATCCAGGTTCCAATTACATACACTTTAGCAAAATTTATAATCTTCTAACAGATAATTTTAAGAGGTGGAAAGACCTTTTGAATTTTACTGACTCAATCGGTAATAATTTTGATTTGTGTCCTTACGGACGCTTAACTTTGGTAACGGTATGCAAGATGTCACCAATCTTTACGAAATTGAACAAAAACCGCCAAAAAAGATATATGCTACAATAAAAGGAAAACATGACTGATATAAGATCAAACTTTAAAATGAAATTATCCAGAGTAATGAATTTAGGTAAAGAAGGTGTCAATATCACCACTGTCAAATTATTGGATTTGTAGGCTTAATAACCTTTACTCATACATGAGAAGGTAAATATCACTGACAGGTTCATTAGATCTGCAATTGAAGCTAATGCAGGTCATTTAGGCTATTAATAGCTCGAGTGCTATAAATATATCTTATCGACTTTGTGTACTTGTAAGTGCAGTTTAAAACTTTCAAGGCGTAATAATAATCAAAATAAGTACAAAATAGTATACTTCTTGTAAGATTTGTCTGTCCGAACACTGTTTTTTTTGTGAGTGCATCTCTTTCATAAACGTAAAAGAAATCGACAAACTTGTTTTCCAAATTGATCCTCAGAATGTTTAGCTATCTATAAAACCAGGTTAAGAAAATGCCTGTACCAAGTCAGGAATATGACAGTTGTTATCCATTCGTTCGATGTGTTTGAGCTTTTTATTTTGCCATTTGATTAGGGACTTTCCTTTTTGAATTTTCCTCGGAGTTCAGTATTTTTGTGATTTTACTTTTTTCTGTTCAATTTTGACTGAATCGAAACGAAGACTCCATGTGAGATGTATTTCCCCTTCTGTATTTGGCATATGATTTTTGTATAAAGTTTCGTGTGTAAAACTGATATATCCAAAATCTAAAAAATGAACATTTATTGTTGTTTGTATTAGATTTATTTAAAGTTAGTTCTCTTGCGCAGTAACATTAGAAAGCTCTTGATTAATTCAAGCAAAAATATCATCAATGAAACGGTAAGTGTTTTCAAAATATCAATTAAATGTAATTTAAACGGATCATTACTGATTTTTGCCATAAACTGTGATTTCAAAAAAACGATACAGGAACAAGTCTGCTATTTAAGGAGCGCAATTGGTTCCTATAGAGATGCCTACAACCATTCGATAAACTTAATTACCGAGTTGACAGTTCATGTAAGTATATCTAGCATATTAACATCTCTAATTAGAGAAGAAGGTTTCATATGAGTTGAAGCAAATATATTTGCAATAAGATTTTTCAAACGATCATTTAATTAAATAGGAAAACTTTTTATTGAAAAGACTGTGTGGAAGTGTAATAAAAGTCAAAACTGTCAACCGAAATAAAAGGACAATCAAATGCGCTTAATTTATCTAAAACATCCAAAGAATGTTTTACACTCCAAAAATAATTGATTTCGCTATTTTCATATGCTTTAACTCAAAAATGAATGATAAGTTCTTTCATAGTAGTTAAAAGCACTGAAAGATAAGTTGTAGAACACTTACTATTTTAAAATTATAAAGAAACTAAGGTTTCAACTCCCTCAGGCAAAGTTGAATTTAGATTGATTTGGCTTTTTTAGGTCCTTTTGGTCATATAGATCTTCAACTATTTCGGTTCTTATAAATCCTCGGCTTTCAAATATTTGGCTTTGAGCGTTCCTGATAAAAGTAAATCCAGAAAAGCGCTTCGGACGCATGAAATTATTAACGTGTTGTTTTCATTTTTTACAGCACTGGGTCGATACCTATCAGTCCCCGGGGTATCATCAGCTCAGTATAACAATTTTTTCTAAATTTGTCCGTTTTGAAATTTTGAAATTATAAAGAAACAAGGCTTCAACTCCCTCAGGCAAAGTTGACCTTAGATTGATATAGCTATTTTTTATGGGTCATATATATAGCTTTTCAACTGTTTCGGTTCTTATACATCCTTGGCTTTCAAATATTTGGCTTTGAGCGTTCCCGATGAAGGTAATTCCAGAAAAGCGCTTCGGAAGCATAAAATCATTAACGTGTTGTTTTCATATTTTACTAGATGCTGAGATGAAACGTTATTATGCGAGTTTTTTTTTTTTTTTTTTTTTTTTTTTGTAGTTTAGGTAACCATGGTAGGAACCTTTAAATGTTCAGAGGTGGCCTTAAGTTGAGATGTAGTAGTGATGTAATTGTTAAATATAAGATTCTCTGTGTAGCGCACGGATGTGAATGTAGAAGAATTTATAATTTCATTCTTTAGAACTTCCGTTAAGTATTCGTTATACCACCACTACATTGCTGGCTGCTTTGTCGCCCGATACGAACACAAACAACTTTGTGATTACTTGAAGTTTGTTTTTTTAACTAAGTAATAGGCGTTTTATGTGCCCTTTTATTTATTTCTAAATTATTTTAAAATGTAAAATTAGAATATCCACTGTAAATTTGTTTAAATGTTTGAACTTATACTGTAAAAATCGCAGCTATAGATCCTTTAATATCGGTACTTGTTTTGTATGTTTATAAACACCAAACGTTATCGAGCCTAGCGGTTCAGAAGAGTTCACCTTCTGTGAACTGATCCTTACTTAAGTATTCTTCCCGAACCTGATATATCTATTTAATTTAAAGTCAAGGTGACTGTCATGTTTCTTAAAGCGTCCTCTGATGAATAAGCCAGTCGAGATTGATTGCATTCTAATTAACTAAAAAGGCCAGCCATCCACGTTAATATACTTAACCTTTACAGGGAGAAATTACATCTTGTTTCTTTCTCGAGCTTTTTCTATTTAATTTCTGTCTTTAGATTAAGAATCTATAACGTGGGATTAAAAATGTCACGTTATTTTGATCTTGTTCGTCGTGATTTTCTTCTTTTTATTAATTTTTTCATCGAGGGAAAATCTCTTTTCAAGAACAAAATGTGTAATTTGTGTAAAAAGAACAGTTGTAGGCCGAGTATATAACGATAGACAAATAAACGGAATGTAGAGAATGCTGAGCCAATTATGTCAAATAAAAACTAATAGGATATTCAAAACACGTACGTCGGATAAATACAGAATATTACATGGCTTTTTAGCTCAACTGGCCTAAAAGACCATGAGAGCTTTAATCATCACTTGGCGTCCGATGTTAACTTTGTAAAGGAACTTCTCCTCTGAAACAACTGAACCAATCCAGGCTTGCTTGATACGCAGGGAATCTAGTATATAGATTGTGTTTTTGTTTTTCCGGATGTCATGGTTACTGTGCGTATTGCTATGTGTTTCTTTATTCTACATTGGCTAGAGGTATAGGGGGAGGGTTGAGATCTCACAAAACATGTTTAACCCCGCCGCATTTTTGCGCCTGTCCCAAGTCAGGAGCCTCTGGCCTTTGGTAGTCTTGTATGTTTTTTTTAATTTTAGTTCCTTTATATGTTTTGGAGTTTAGTGTGACGTCCATTTTCACTGAACCAGTACACAATTTTATTTAGGGGCCAGCTGAGGACCACCTCCGGGTGCTGCGGGATTTTCTCGCTGCGTTGAAGACCCATTGGTGGCCTTCGGCTGTTATCTGCTCTTTGGTCGGGTTGTTGTCTATTTGACATATTCCCCATTTCCATTCTCAATTTTATTTGAATTAGAAAATAAGAGTAAAAATGCATAAGTTGTCTTAAATCTTGAAAATCATATCAGATAGAGAAAATATGACAGAACCAAAATGATCACACTGTCAAGATCTACCTCCCTCCTATTTTCATTTCATTTATCAGATAAGTCATTAAGGAGTTAATTGCCCTTAACTGACGATTGTTTAACTTCTTTTCATGTTTTTTTTCTTATTATATAATCGCTAAAAAGAAAAACCTGGGGGGTAAAATGCATTAACTGTCATATTATGAAAACCATAACAGAAATGGAAAATTTGACTGAACAAAATTTAAGAGAATATTAAGATATGCCTACATCCTTTATTACCAAAATTAAAAGAGGTTTTTTGGCGATTTTCAGCCAATTTTCATATTCTTGCCTAGAATCTCAAAAAGTGTAATCATTAGGTAAAACTATTAACAAAAATGCCAGTACAACCGAAATCATTGGATGACTTCTTAAGGAGTTTTTGCCATTACATGACGCTTTATCTTCATGGTTTTGAATATTATCTCGAAAACGATAATAAGTCGGCAGAAATTGTGATAAGCCAAACAGATATCAGCCATACAAGATTTACCCAAATATAAATGCAACCAAAACCATTGAATGACCATTTAAGGAGTTATTACCCTTTCTTGTTTTTTTTTTTTTTACTAATTTTCATGTTTTTCCTACTATGGATGGAAAGAAACTATAAACAATAAAAATGACCACCAGCAATACAAAATCTACAAAAATGACATTTAGCTAAAACCATTCGATGACTGCTTATTGGGAGTTATTGACCTTAGATGAAATATATTGCTACATGTATATAGCTATGAACATTTACGTATATGACATATTCTGTCGATACCTTTATTTTGGCATTCCACAGGATCATGTGTTCATGAAGTTTTTATACTAAATCCATTGGTTGTGTACTGATTGATATTTCTTTGGCTTTGAATTAGTATCTTGTCTTAGGGAGGGATAAATCCTACTTTGTATAAACATCACTCTGATTCAAACAAAAAATTCTCTGAAACTGACATTATCAAGATGCTTGATTTCTTGATTGACAACATATTTGTCACGTTTGGAGGACGTGTTTTTCAACAAACAATCGGCATTCCCATTGGAACAAACTGTGCCCCTCTTCTTGCCGACTTGTTCCTTTATTCATATGAGGCTGACTTCATACAGGAACTTCTTATGAAGAAAGAAAAGAAGTTAGCAGTATCCTTTAACTTTGCTTTTCGCTATATAGATGATGTTCTCTCACTAAATAATTCAAAATGTGTTGACTATGTTGAACGCATCTATCCCATCGAACTTGAGATAAAGGATACAACAGACAGAGTTAAGTCTGCCTCATATCTTGACTTACATCTAGAAATTGACACTAATGGTCGGTTGAAAACAAAACTTTACTACAAAAGAGATGATTTCAGCTTCTCAATTGTGAACTTTCCATTTCTATGTAGCAACATTCCAGCAGCGCCTGCATACTGAGTATATATCTCCCAGTTGATACGATATTCCAGGGCTTGTATTTCCTATCATGATTTCCTTAATGGGGTTGCTGCTCACAAAGAAGCTATTAAACCCAGAGTTCCATGTGGTAAAGTTGAAATCATCCCTTCTTAAGTTTTACGGACGCCATCACGAGTTGGTTGACCGTTATGGAATATCCGTTTCACAGATGATAGCGGATATGTTCCTAATGTCGTAACTACAATCCCGCCCCCTTTTCCCGAATGTGACCTACCGAAGTAGACTTATTACCGGGTTTGTACTAACATAAGCAACACGACGGGTGCCACATGTGGAGCAGGATCTGCTTTCCCTTCCGGAGCACCTGCGATCACCCCAGTTTTTGGTGGGGTTCTGTACTTTTGTCTATAGTGATTTTGTTAGTTTGTTAATTGTGCTTTGTATATATCTGATGAGTTATTTGAACTGATTTTCAAAGCGTGTTATTATGTTGTGCTGTCCTAGGTAAGGGGAGAGTTTGGGGCCCGCAAACAAGTTTGACATCCTGAATGTGCCTGTCCCAAGTCAGCAGGCTGTAATTCAGTGGTTCTCATTTGTTTATGTTTATCATATTTGTTTTCGTTTATTGTTTTGTACATAAATCAGACCGTTAGTTTTTCTTTTTTTTTTTATTTGTTGTGGGCCTTTTATAGATTACTATGCGGTATTGGTTTGCTCATTGGTGACCTATTGTTGCTAAATTTCTATGTAAATTGGTTTGTGGTTGAGGGTAGTCCAATTGGCATTTATACCAATTCTTATTTGAAATTGAAGGATACCAGAAACAGGGTAAACAAACAAAATGGAAGGTAACCACGTACAGGGTAAGACAAAAGGGGGGATACCAGATACAGGGTAGGCCAACTGGAAAGTTACCAGGTACAGTGTAAGTAAATTAGAAAGATACCAGATACAGAGTACGCAAAATGGAAGGTTACCAGGTGCAGGCTGAATCAAACGGAAGGTTACCATTCACAGGGTAAGCCAAACAGAGGGATACCAGGTACAGGGTAAGCCAACTGGAGAGATACAGATAAATGGTATGTCAAACGGAAGGTTACCATGCAAAGGGCAAGTCAAATGGAAGGTTACTAGATACAGGGTAAGTCAAACGGAAGGATACCAGGTACAGGGTAAGCAAAACTGAGGGATACGAGGTACAGGATAAGTTAAATGAAAGGTTACCAGATACAGGGAAAGTCAAACGGAAGGATACCAGGTACAGGGTAAGCCAAACTGAGGGATACCAGGTACAGGATAAGTCAAAAGAAAGGTTACCAGATACAAGGTAAGCCAAACGGAAGTTTACCATGTACAAGGCAAGTAAAATGGAAGGTTACCAGATACTGGTTAAGCCAAAATGGAAGGTTACCATGTACAGGGCAAGTCAAATGGAAGGTTACAAGATACAGGGCAAGTAAAAACGGAAGGATACCAGGTACAGGGTAAGCCAAACGGAGGGATACCAGGTTCAGGGTAAGCCAACTGGAAGGATACCAGATGCAGGGTAAGTTAAACGGAGGGAGACCAGATACAGGGTAAGCAAAACGGAGGGAGAACAGATACAGGGTAAGCAAAACTGGGGGATACCATGTACAGGGCAAGCCAACCGGGGGGGATACCAGATACAGAGTAAGCAAAACGGAGGGAGATCAGATACGTAGTAAGTAAAACAAAGAGAGATCAGGTACAGGCTGAACTATACAGAGGGATACCAGGTCCCAAACGGAAGGTTACCAGGTACGGGGTAATTCAAATGGAAGGTTATCAGATACAGGGTAATTCAAATGGAACGTTACCATGTGTAGGGTAATTCAAATGGAAGGATACCAGGTACAGGGTAATTCAAATGGAAGGTAATCATGTGCAGGGTAATTCAAATGGAAGGTTATCATGTGCAGGGTAATTCAAATGGAAAGATACAAGGTACAGGGTAATTTAAATGGAAGGTTACCATGTGCAGGGTAAGTCAAACGGAGAGAGACCAGATACAGGGTAAGCATAACAGAGGGAAACCAGGTACCAAATGGAAGGATACCAGGTACAGGGTAATTCAAATGGAAGGAGACTAGATACAGGGTTAGGCAAGCGGAGGAAGACCAGGAACGTAAATCAACAAGGCCACGGTTTCCAAACGGAGGAAATCAAGGCTAGTAACTGTTCACTAAAAATACTGAGTGTAGGGAAAATACTACATTTGAAGGTAGTAAGTCCAATTGTGTGATTCATTTGAAGGTAGTAAGTCCAATTGTGTGATACATTTGAAGGTAGTAAGTTCAATTGTGTGATACATTTGAAGGTAGTAAGTCCAATTGTGTGATACATTTGAAGGTAGTAAGTCCAATTGTGTGATACATTTGAAGGTAGTAAGTCCAATTGTGTGATACATTTGAAGGTAGTAAGTCCAATTGTGTGATACATTTGAAGGTAGTAAGTCCAATTGTGTGATACATTTGAAGGTAGTAAGTCCAATTGTGTGATACATTTGAAGGTAGTAAGTTCAATTGTGTGATACATTTGAAGGTAGTAAGTTCAATTGTGTGATACATTTGAAGGTAATAAGTCCAATTGTGTGATACATTTGAAGGTAGTAAGTCCAATTGTGTGATACATTTGAAGGTAGTAAGTCCAATTGTGTGATTCATTTGAAGGTAGTAAGTTCAATTGTGTGATACATTTGAAGGTAGTAAGTCCAATTGTGTGATACATTTGAAGGTAGTAAGTTCAATTGTGTGATACATTTGAAGGTAGTAAGTTCAATTGTGTGATACATTTGAAGGTAGTAAGTCCAATTGTGTGATACATTTGAAGGTAGTAAGTTCAATTGTGTGATACATTTGAAGGTAGTAAGTCTGGCCGTAACAATAGATAAGATAAAATTTAATAATTTTTGTTTGTTATACTTACCATTATTTTCTCAGTTTCTTTCGTTCAAACGAACATAAAGTGATTATTTTCTAAGGGTTAAATATTTCGCGGTGGTGTATTGCCATGGCTTTATTTGGACTTGTTTGTTTGCTTTTTGGCCTTGAATGTTTGTCCCTAATATTTTATTAACTATGTATTTACTTTCAGGTATCACAGATCGAATTTATTCGTTCATAGTGTGTTAATTTACGTTTTGATTGAGTTAAGCCTTCCAATTGATGTTTTATCGTGTGTTTTCTATGTTGTGATGTTATACTATTGTTTCAGAAAAAGGGAGAAGGTTTGGTACCATTAAAACGTTTAATCCTGCTGCAAATGTTTGCACCTGTCCTAAGTCAGGAATCTGATGTACAGTAGTTGTCGTTTGTTTATGTAATTTATACGTGTTTCTCGTTTCTCGTTTTTATATAGACTAGACCGTTGGTTTTACCGTTTGAATGGTTTTACACTAGTACTTTTGGGGCCCTTTATAGCTTGTTGTTCGGTGTGAGCAAAGGCTCCGTGTTGAAGGCCGTACATTGACCTATAATGGTTTACTTTTATAAATTGTTATTTGGATGGAGAGTTGTCTCATTGGCACTCACACCACATCTTCCTATATCTATATAAAGAAATTATGTATACTGGTCTATATAATTTCTAGTTTAGAGACACTCCGGCTTCCTCATCCAATAAAAACTGACCGCCACGAAAAAGCACAATAGTGTTGAAAGTGGCGTTAAACACCAATCAATCAACCAATAAATCTAGTTTAGAGACTATAAACAACCAACTGACCCATCTGTTACTTATCTCATTCAATATATGTAATAAGAAAATTTCTCTGTAAAGTCTGTAGTAATTTTAAGATTACATGTATGTTTAAAATATATTAGATTTCTACAAATAAGAAACTGTGAAACTTATATATGGTAAGATGTGATAGATCTTGTCAGGCACGATGACCATTCCCAATATACACATATCCGCTACCCTCATCTCTTCATAGTGCTGGTCGTCGAATCATCTCCGTTCCTTGGGCTTTTGCCAATGGATCACTGATGAAAGTTAGGATTAAAACATCAATTGTGAACGAATTTAAGTCGCGGAAGCTTGACTGTCATTAGTCATATACGAAAACGTCTGGTTAGAAATACTTGAGATGATTCTAATTTCAATTTTGATACGATAATTGTAGATCAGGACAAATTCACGCCCACAGATCATCCCACAATGAAAACGTTTCAGGACGGATTGATAATTTCAATTATTACATTAAATCAAATCTTGTAAGTGACGGCTGCTGTATGACAGGATCGATGGAAAAGTATATGGCGAAATCTAAATATGACAAAGGGGATGAAAGGAATACATCATATTAAACTCATAAAACGAAAAACCTAACAGGCTTCTTGAAGACTGAAAAAAACGTCTTTGAGAAACACCTCCACTGACATATGCATGTTTCTCTTTGTAAAGCCCCCTTGCAGTTGTAACATTAATCCTAAAATTTAGAAGGGTATTACACTTTTTCCTATGTTGATAACCTGTTGTTTCATTCATCACAATTTGACCTTTTAAGTGAATACATTTTTTCTATTTTTGTATTTTCCTATAAAAGCAACCCCCTTCCACTCCCAAAAAACCAAAGACATTAACTGAAAATATGTAAGAATACCCCCTCTTCCAACTTAGGGATCTTCTTTACATCAACATTCCTTTTCCTTAAGCTGGTTTGAAAAAAAAGATGAGATTGATGACGGATATGTTCCATTCATTTGTAAAACATGAATCATAAATCTTTATCAAAACCTACAATAGAAAGTCATGAAATTGGTTGGGTATTTGTTTTATATCCAGTGTCATATATTTCATGCACGTTCAGGAGGAGATAATTATAAATCTTGATTTGTTTACCTTATCTAAATGCTGGTCTTTTGAAGGTTTTCTGAAGACTGTTTTGCATACAATGTAAAAATACGGAAGTGTGGTATGATTGCGAACTTTTCACCAGTCCAACAAATACTATGTATGCAAGACAATGACCATTCATATTTCATACATGTGTTATACAGGGTAATTTAAATGGAAGGTTACCATGTGCAGGGTAAGTCAAACGGAGAGAGACCAGATACAGGGTAAGCAAAACTGAGGGATACGAGGTACAGGATAAGTTAAATGAAAGGTTACTAGATACAGGGAAAGTCAAACGGAAGGATACCAGGTACAGGGTAAGCCAAACTGAGGGATACCAGGTACAGGATAAGTCAAAAGAAAGGTTACCAGATACAAGGTAAGCCAAACGGAAGTTTACCATGTACAAGGCAAGTAAAATGGAAGGTTACCAGATACTGGTTAAGCCAAAATGGAAGGTTACCATGTACAGGGCAAGTCAAATGGAAGGTTACAAGATACAGGGCAAGTAAAAACGGAAGGATACCAGGTACAGGGTAAGCCAAACGGAGGGATACCAGGTTCAGGGTAAGCCAACTGGAAGGATACCAGATGCAGGGTAAGTTAAACGGAGGGAGACCAGATACAGGGTAAGCAAAACGGAGGGAGAACAGATACAGGGTAAGCAAAACTGGGGGATACCATGTACAGGGCAAGCCAAACGGGGGGGATACCAGATACAGAGTAAGCAAAACGGAGGGAGACCAGATACAGGGAAAGCAAAACGGAGAGAGATCAGATACGTAGTAAGTAAAACAAAGAGAGATCAGGTACAGGCTGAACTATACAGAGGGATACCAGGTCCCAAACGGAAGGTTACCAGGTACAGGGTAATTCAAATGGAAGGTTATCAGATACAGGGTAATTCAAATGGAACGTTACCATGTGTAGGGTAATTCAAATGGAAGGATACCAGGTACAGGGTAATTCAAATGGAAGGTTATCATGTGCAGGGTAATTCAAATGGAAGGTTATCATGTGCAGGGTAATTCAAATGGAAAGATACAAGGTACAGGGTAATTTAAATGGAAGGTTACCATGTGCAGGGTAAGTCAAACGGAGAGAGACCAGATACAGGGTAAGCATAACAGAGGAAACCAGGTACCAAATGGAAGGATACCAGGTACAGGGTAATTCAAATGGAAGGAGACTAGATACAGGGTTAGGCAAGCGGAGGAAGACCAGGAACGTAAATCAACAAGGCCACGGTTTCCAAACGTAGGGAAATCAAGGCTAGTAACTGTTCACTAAAAATACTGAGTGTAGGGAAAATACTACATTTGAAGGTAGTAAGTCCAATTGTGTGATTCATTTGAAGGTAGTAAGTCCAATTGTGTGATACATTTGAAGGTAGTAAGTTCAATTGTGTGATACATTTGAAGGTAGTAAGTCCAATTGTGTGATACATTTGAAGGTAATAAGTTCAATTGTGTGATACATTTGAAGGTAGTAAGTCCAATTGTGTGATACATTTGAAGGTAGTAAGTCCAATTGTGTGATACATTTGAAGGTAGTAAGTCCAATTGTGTGATACATTTGAAGGTAGTAAGTCCAATTGTGTGATACATTTGAAGGTAGTAAGTCCAATTGTGTGATACATTTGAAGGTAGTAAGTCCAATTGTGTGATACATTTGAAGGTAGTAAGTCCAATTGTGTGATACATTTGAAGGTAGTAAGTCCAATTGTGTGATACATTTGAAGGTAGTAAGTCCAATTGTGTGATACATTTGAAGGTAGTAAGTCCAATTGTGTGATACATTTGAAGGTAGTAAGTCCAATTGTGTGATACATTTGAAGGTAGTAAGTCCAATTGTGTGATACATTTGAAGGTAGTAAGTCCAATTGTGTGATACATTTGAAGGTAGTAAGTCCAATTGTGTGATACATTTGAAGGTAGTAAGTCCAATTGTGTGATACATTTGAAGGTAGTAAGTTCAATTGTGTGATACATTTGAAGGTAGTAAGTCCAATTGTGTGATACATTTGAAGGTAGTAAGTCCAATTGTGTGATACATTTGAAGGTAGTAAGTTCAATTGTGTGATACATTTGAAGGTAGTAAGTCTGGCCGTAACAATAGATAAGATAAAATTTAATAATTTTTGTTTGTTATACTTACCATTATTTTCTCAGTTTCTTTCGTTCAAACGAACATAAAGTGATTATTTTCTAAGGGTTAAATATTTCGCGGTGGTGTATTGCCATGGCTTTATTTGGACTTGTTTGTTTGCTTTTGGCCTTGAATGTTTGTCCCTAATATTTTATTAACTATGTATTTACTTTCAGGTATCACAGATCGAATTTTTTTTTTTTTTTTTTTTTTTTTTTTTTTTTTTTTTTTTTTTTTTTTTTTTTTTTTTTTTTTTTTTTTTTTTTTTTTTTTTTTTTTTTTTTTTTTTTTTTTTTTTTTTTTTTTACTTTATAAATTGTTATTTGGATGGAGAGTTGTCTCATTGGCACTCACACCACATCTTCCTATATCTATATAAAGAAATTATGTATACTGGTCTATATAATTTCTAGTTTAGAGACACTCCGGCTTCCTCCACCAATAAAAACTGACCGCCACCAAAAGCACAATAGTGTTGAAAGTGGCGTTAAACACCAATCAATCAACCAATAAATCGATACAGGGTAAGCAAAACTGGGGATACCATGTACAGGGCAAGCCAAACGGGGGGATACCAGATACAGAGTAAGCAAAACGGAGGAGACCAGATACAGGAAAGCAAAACGGAGAGAGATCAGATACGTAGTAAGTAAAACAAAGAGAGATCAGGTACAGGCTGAACTATACAGAGGGATACCAGGTCCCAAACGGAAGGTTACCAGGTACGGGGTAATTCAAATGGAAGGTTATCAGATACAGGGTAATTCAAATGGAACGTTACCATGTGTAGGGTAATTCAAATGGAAGGATACCAGGTACAGGGTAATTCAAATGGAAGGTTATCATGTGCAGGGTAATTCAAATGGAAGGTTATCATGTGCAGGGTAATTCAAATGGAAAGATACAAGGTACAGGGTAATTTAAATGGAAGGTTACCATGTGCAGGGTAAGTCAAACGGAGAGAGACCAGATACAGGGTAAGCATAACAGAGGGAAACCAGGTACCAAATGGAAGGATACCAGGTACAGGGTAATTCAAATGGAAGGAGACTAGATACAGGGTTAGGCAAGCGGAGGAAGACCAGGAACGTAAATCAACAAGGCCACGGTTTCCAAACGGAGGGAAATCAAGGCTAGTAACTGTTCACTAAAAATACTGAGTGTAGGGGAAAATACTACATTTGAAGGTAGTAAGTCCAATTGTGTGATTCATTTGAAGGTAGTAAGTCCAATTGTGTGATACATTTGAAGGTAGTAAGTTCAATTGTGTGATACATTTGAAGGTAGTAAGTCCAATTGTGTGATACATTTGAAGGTAATAAGTTCAATTGTGTGATACATTTGAAGGTAGTAAGTCCAATTGTGTGATACATTTGAAGGTAGTAAGTCCAATTGTGTGATACATTTGAAGGTAGTAAGTCCAATTGTGTGATACATTTGAAGGTAGTAAGTCCAATTGTGTGATACATTTGAAGGTAGTAAGTCCAATTGTGTGATACATTTGAAGGTAGTAAGTCCAATTGTGTGATACATTTGAAGGTAGTAAGTCCAATTGTGTGATACATTTGAAGGTAGTAAGTCCAATTGTGTGATACATTTGAAGGTAGTAAGTCCAATTGTGTGATACATTTGAAGGTAGTAAGTCCAATTGTGTGATACATTTGAAGGTAGTAAGTCCAATTGTGTGATACATTTGAAGGTAGTAAGTCCAATTGTGTGATACATTTGAAGGTAGTAAGTCCAATTGTGTGATACATTTGAAGGTAGTAAGTCCAATTGTGTGATACATTTGAAGGTAGTAAGTCCAATTGTGTGATACATTTGAAGGTAGTAAGTTCAATTGTGTGATACATTTGAAGGTAGTAAGTCCAATTGTGTGATACATTTGAAGGTAGTAAGTTCAATTGTGTGATACATTTGAAGGTAGTAAGTTCAATTGTGTGATACATTTGAAGGTAGTAAGTCTGGCCGTAACAATAGATAAGATAAAATTTAATAATTTTGTTTGTTATACTTACCATTATTTTCTCAGTTTCTTTCGTTCAAACGAACATAAAGTGATTATTTTCTAAGGGTTAAATATTTCGCGGTGGTGTATTGCCATGGCTTTATTTGGACTTGTTTGTTTGCTTTTTGGCCTTGAATGTTTGTCCCTAATATTTTATTAACTATGTATTTACTTTCAGGTATCACAGATCGAATTTATTCGTTCATAGTGTGTTAATTTACGTTTTGATTGAGTTAAGCCTTCCAATTGATGTTTTATCGTGTGTTTTTCTATGTTGTGATGTTATACTATTGTTTCAGAAAAAGGAGAAGGTTTGGTACCATTAAAACGTTTAATCCCGCTGCAAATGTTTGCACCTGTCCTAAGTCAGGAATCTGATGTACAGTAGTTGTCGTTTGTTTATGTAATTTATACGTGTTTCTCGTTTCTCGTTTTTTATATAGACTAGACCGTTGGTTTTACCGTTTGAATGGTTTTACACTAGTACTTTTGGGGCCCTTTATAGCTTGTTGTTCGGTGTGAGCAAAGGCTCCGTGTTGAAGGCCGTACATTGACCTATAATGGTTTACTTTTATAAATTGTTATTTGGATGGAGAGTTGTCTCATTGGCACTCACACCACATCTTCCTATATCTATATAAAGAAATTATGTATACTGGTCTATATAATTTCTAGTTTAGAGACACTCCGGCTTCCTCCACCAATAAAAACTGACCGCCACGAAAAAGCACAATAGTGTTGAAAGTGGCGTTAAACACCAATCAATCAACCAATAAATCTAGTTTAGAGACTATAAACAACCAACTGACCCATCTGTTACTTATCTCATTCAATATATGTAATAAGAAAATTTCTCTGTAAAGTCTGTAGTAATTTTAAGATTACATGTATGTTTAAAATATATTAGATTTCTACAAATAAGAAACTGTGAAACTTCTATATATGGTAAGATGTGATAGATCTTGTCAGGCACGATGACCATTCCCAATATACACATATCCGCTACCCTCATCTCTTCATAGTGCTGGTCGTCGAATCATCTCCGTTCCTTGGGCATTTGCCAATGGATCACTGATGAAAGTTAGGATTAAAACATCAGTTGTGAACGAATTTAAGTCGCGGAAGCTTGACTGTCATTAGTCATATACGAAAACGTCTGGTTAGAAATACTTGAGGTGATTCTTATTTCAATTTTGATACGATAATTGTAGATCAGGACAAATTCACGCCCACAGATCATCCCACAATGAAAACGTTTCAGGACGGATTGATAATTTCAATTATTACATTAAATCAAATCTTGTACGTGACGGCTGCTGTATGACAGGATCGATGGAAAAGTATATGGCGAAATCTAAATATGACAAAGGGGATGAAAGGAATACATCATATTAAACTCATAAAACGAAAAACCTAACAGGCTTCTTGAAGACTGAAAAAAACGTCTTTGAGAAACACCTCCACTGACATATGCATGTTTCTCTTTGTAAAGCCCCCTTGCAGTTGTAACATTAATCCTAAAATTTAGAAGGGTATTACACTTTTTCCTATGTTGATAACCTGTTGTTTCATTCATCACAATTTGACCTTTTAAATGAATACATTTTTCAAAACCTACAATAGAAAGTCATGAAATTGGTTGGGTATTTGTTTTATATCCAGTGTCATATATTTCATGCACGTTCAGGAGGAGATAATTATAAATCTTGATTTGTTTACCTTATCTAAATGCTGGTCTTTTGAAGGTTTTCTGAAGACTGTTTTGCATACAATGTAAAAATACGGAAGTGTGGTATGATTGCGAACTTTTCACCAGTCCAACAAATACTATGTATGCAAGACAATGACCATTCATATTTCATACATGTGTTAGGGGCGATTCATATGAGTGCTTTTTCTAAATACATTATTGTCCTTAATTTTTTTTAGACTGGTTTCAGAAGTAAAAATAAAAAAGTGTTTCAATTAAAAACTTAGGGTAAAACTAAATACATTGATTGGGTTTCCAGAACCGATGTTCGGAATGTATGTTGATGAAAAACAAAATTATTGTAAGTAAACATATTTTTTTTTTGCTTATAATGTAAGTCCAAAAACATTGTTTGTTCCCATAGAAAAAATATAAAAGACAGCTGGAATGGCTCGACTTATTGATTATTGGGGTGCTCTAAGGCAGATGGTTGGCTTGACTCATTAGATTGCCAAGAAGCACAAATACAAAAATAAAACAAAAACACAGTACTGATCGATCTAGGAATAATCACAGTTACTGAAAGCTAATTTGACACCCACCTACAACTATTGTATAATCAATGTTCTTTAAGACTTACAAAATATTAATCAGTAAATATCCAATGAATTTAGAAAAAATCTTTCATCGAAAACAACTTAAAAAATATTACATATGAACAGGGCATGTTCTTTCATCAAAGTTTAGGATATCAACATCCCTCTTGTTCCTCTGATGAAAAGTCAGTTGGTTTTACTAAACTGTGAATCAAAAATGTTCCTGTAATTTTACTTCAATTGAGCATTATAATCCCCGATTCGTGAGGGAAAAAATGTACATATGGGAATTGAACCGCAAAGTTAAGGCTCTGTAATTTCGAGTCACATTGCTACATCTTAAACATAGGAATTCATGGAACAATATGTTTATTTGGTCTTTGAACTAAAGATTGTGAACAAAATATTGATCGTCTTTTATTTGTGTAAATATCACTGTAAAAACGGCAAATCCGATTGGTGGGTGGGGCTTAGAAGCACAACTTATGGATGCAGAATACAGCTGAATAATTACCTATTCTCTTTACAATTTTAATAGAAATTTAATAAAAATATGATTGAAACTAAAATGTTTCTTTCTATAAGTAAAACACTATTGGAAGATTGCAATTGAATGAGTTTTTGTTCAGGTCATTAAAAGTTGTATGTTCCCGCCCACTTTACTGATGGTGAATGATAAGGTTCACAGACATATGAATACAAAAGTCAACGAGACAGAAAACCGAAAAAAATCAATACACCAACGATCGGTTTAAATGTTTGTCGATAATAAAAAAAAAAAAAAGACACCAAAAATTACACGTCGACGTGAAAATGCATTTATACCAATTCATATAAAGTAAAAGAGATGCAGTATGATTGCCAATGAGACAACTATCCAGCAGAGAACAAATGACATGAACGTAAGCAACTATAGATAAGTCCGATTAGCAAGCCATAAAAGGCCCCGACATAAAAAATACTAAACAATTCAAACTAACGGCCTGATTTAAAACAAAACAATTAACAAAAAACAAGTATGACAGACACCAACCAATGACAAGCACTGGATTACAGGCTTCTGACTTGGAACAGACATATAAAGAATGTGGATGGTTCGATGCTTTATTTTTGTGCTAATTTAAATGAAGAGACATCAAGGTTCAATTGGCCAGACAGTTTTTATCAGTTAATGTGAAATGATTTTATTTATTCTACAATAATACACATTTCATCATAATAAACAATGTACTTACCTACTTGCTTAATTTGAAAATAAATATTACCTGTGAGTAAAATTCAGCTTTCATCATATACCAAATCATAAAGCGTCCGTTGGAATTTTGAAGTGCGTTGTAATAGAATATGTCTGCATTTATTATATGACATCGTTTTTGTTATGTTCAGTAAAATTTGACAAAAGACTGTTGACATATATCTGCACATACATCAATCGTCCTGAACATGCATCAACTATTTGCCACTGGACTTTAAACAACCAACAATCAATCGATCCGTTAAGACAAAAACAGGTACAAGATATTGGACTTAAAAGACTGATATCCAGACTAAAATTGTACATGTTATTGGACTTAAAAAGACTGACCTATAATGGTTTACTTTTACAAATTGTGACTTGGATGGATAGTTGTCTCATTGGCACTCGTACCACATCTTCTTATTTTTGTTATCATATATCTACATTTACACCCAGCTTCCAATCTAAAATAGTTCAAGCAAGTTGTTGGACTTAATTACTAAAAGAACATATCTACATTTACACGCCAGCTTCCAACCAAAAATAGTACACTTTATTGGACTTAAAAGACCAATAGAACATATCTACATTTACACGCCAGCTTCCAACCTAAAATAGTACACTGTATTGAACTTAAAAGACTGATAGCATATATCTACATTTACACCCCAGCTTCCAACCTAAAATGGTTACAGTTGTTGGAAAAGACCCGTAACCTGTAGGATGAGAGAGAGAGAGAGACAATTAAACGTAACCTGTAGGATGAGGGATAGACAATTAAACGTAACCTGTAGGATGAGAGAGAGACAATTAAAAGAATGGATCTGAATAATAGTAATAGTTTTGAGAGGATAAACCTTGACCCTATGTCATGGGAGTTTATTTATCAAGCTTCAGCGCCTGATTGATTGTGTATGTACAGCTGTCTTAGAGATATTACTGCGTCATTTGTTATGATGTTTTTATGTAAATTGAAGATTCCGAGGATATTTATTTTTGACTTTTTTAATGTTTTATTTATTACCGTGCGGCAACGATCATTAATAATACAAAGCCATGATTACAATAAAAAGTTTGGAATATTCCCATAACACGAGTGATGTATCGAATGTTATGTTAGTTTATCGTAGCAACTCTGATATAATGTCCGAATATAATGTGCTGCATGATTTGCTTCATTGAAATGATGCACATAAACATTTTATATTGATATTTAATATGTATAAAACAACAAAAGCATAAGGCATATAAACATCCAACTAGATAATGATTGAGCAAATATAAACCACGATACCCTCTCTTTAACCTGGATATTGTGATGAGGCAAATCAATACACATGAGGTACCATATCGTCTCCTTAACCTGGATATTGTGATGAGGCAAATCATAATACACATGAGGTACCATATCCTCCCCTTAACCTAGACATTGTGATGAGGCGATCAAGGTTGATCGTTACAAAATATGTTGTTCATGTTGAAACTTCATGGAATTATTTCAAGTCTTTTTTTCTTTAAAGAAAGCAATAGATTCTAAGAGGGAAAATAGTCCGAACAATTTCAAAAAACAATATCATACAAAACCTTCCATGACGTCACTGATAGAATTATATCACAGGAGTTATCGTCATTATGTCGGAATCAAATGTTTAGAAAATATGGATTTTAAATAGTTTGCCATTAATTTTCAAAATGCACATCTCGTGCAGTAATGTATTTTTGTTATTGTACAGTATCACAGACTGATGCATACATATCAGTTGTAAAATTAGTACAAAATACCAAAAATGATAAAATTTTCTGTCGCATCGTATTGTGTAGTTCTTATTACCTTATTTTTGACCAGTGAAAGAAAAATGGAAGATCCCCCCTTTTTTTGATCTCTAGATCACGTTTATTCTCAAAACAAATCAGACCTTGATCTCGACTGACTTGAGTATGCTTTCGATTCTTCTTTGATTATTGAAGGAATTTCCAGTTTTCGTGGTAAGGTATATTTCTCTATGTCGAGAGGAGTGAAATTGTTTCTCAATAATAACTTTCCTTTCAAAGTTTCTGGCATTTCTTGATTTCCTTTATCGTCCATTCGTCCCTGTGTACTTGAAGTCGAGGACGAGGCACGTCGTTGTGAACTCAATGATTTGATAGAACCTTTTCTATTTGAATTGTTAGGTGTTCCTCTATTCAGAGTCATGTAAGGCTGCAAAAGAAATAAATGTATAAATTTAATCATATGAATTTCACTTATTTATGAAGGAGATGAGACAACAACACAAAATGCAAAATTCATCCAATTTAAGTTCATCATTCGATCTTTAACAATAGACGACTATTTACACAATATGCTACAAGCACATAGTTCCCCGAATAAATTTATCAGACACTATTATAAACTTGTAAATCAACATCAAATGTCCGAAACTATTCAGATAAAACAAATGCCATAAACAAATTGAGGGATTAAACACTGATTTGTTTATTTTTTAAGCAATGAAACCTCCTTATCTTAAATTCTATCAGGAATATGTAGAATAACGTAATTTAAAATTTAGTTCAGAAAAGGCGATCAACTCTTTAATACCGGGATTATAGATAACAAAAAACAGGTTAATAAGGCATTAATTCCCTATCAGATAATGTCCCCATTAGCTAAAAGCAAGTTTCTGTTAAATTTTTTAAAACTTTTTGATTTGGGGCAAATGAGTTTTACTTATTAGTATCATGGAATAGAAGTTCCTTTATTATATTAGTTCCAACTGGAAGAAATATTTTGTAATATTATTTAAAAGGAAGAAGTATTTCAGTATTTGTTTCCGACGGAATAATATAGAATATTTATTTCAACAGTAACATATTAAAGGCACTATTTATCACTAAGTTTCCATTGGAACTTCTGATAGACAAGACAAATAATAAATAAAGAAAATGTAGACACGTGGAGTAATGAATATTTCTAGGTCATTGGATAAAAAGTGTTTCCGAATGAACAAATTGTATGTATTGTGAATGTTATTAATGATAATGTTTCCATTAGACATAAGCAGTGGCGGATCCAGGATAGGGCGTACGGGGCGAACACCTCCTTTTTGATCGCCAAATTTTTTTTAAATATCATGTTTCTAACGATTTTTATGATTTTTTAGCACAAATTCGTCCAAAAAAATGTTGACTCGCTCCGTTCGGCAATATCTATTACCATGTATGGAAATATGCTGCCTTTCGAAAATCCTGGATTCGCCCCTGATATGTTATAAGAAATGAAATCCAAACTTTGTGAATCAAATAAATTGAGTAAGTTGAAAATAGTTTAATGACAGAAATGAAGGTAACAGTCTGGTAAAGGTCGATGGATGATAACTGGGCAGAAATGGAAAAGGTCATATATTTATCTATTGATTTATACATTATACTTTTATATATTATACTAATATTTACATTTCCGATTTAAAAGCGCACCCAGGCTGAAAATCGCATATGAAATCGTTTATTTTACTCTTTTGTTTTGATAAATGAAATTCGACTTCGGTTTTATTACATATGCAAGACTGGACATATCGTTGCTTAGTATATGAGGAGTTCATTTAATGAAAATTTTTCATTAAATTTTCAGTTATTTATCTTAGATGTTTGATAAATCAATATCAAAATACGAGAAAAACGTTTCTTGCAAATTGAAGAACATGTTCTTTTAATTACATTAATGATATTATCCTGAATAACAATGAATAACCTAAAAATATTAAAAGTAATATTGATGCTTGTTGCGTAAGGTTTCATTCAATATTTTTTATTAAAGCAATTTATCAATTTTCTATTATTCTCCAATTTTCATATCAGTCTGGTGTTGGTCTTCCTAAAAAGGTTATATATTCTATTATATATGTATATTTTAATGGCACACGGATATTATTTCCATATTGGTATGTAATCACATTGATAAGATCGTCTAACTTAGAACCTAGAATCTGAAGTATACGATAAACCGATTATTAATAACCTGGCCTGTTCCATATCGACCCGGTTATTATTATATCCCTCAAGCTATCAGCCAATCGGCTAGCGCCTCAAATAGGGATCTCGGAATGACAACCAGGCCGATATGGAATTGGCCATGTATTAATATGTATGTAAATCGTGTGACTACTTAAATGTCATGTTTAAAAGATTCAAAAACATGGGGAAAATATATAAAACAGCTAAACCTTGTTACAAAACTTTAAAAAGTGTACATGCAAAACTAATTTTTCCGATGGAGCCAAAAACAGTTACTTTTGGACAACTATAAAGCTGTTTTTCTAAAAAAATGTCACTCTGGGGAACAAAAAAATCTTTATGCGAAAAAAAACAAAATCATGATAACACCAAAGATATTTCAGAACACTTTAATACAGTTTTTGACAGTTGCAGACAAGATTGACAGTGATGTGACTTACGACCCACCAACTCCTGCTAGTGTTTTGCAAATAAAAGATCATAATTGCACTAACACACAATTTGATTTTCAGAAAACAATAGAAAAGTTAGCAAAAATTATAAACATAATTAACATTAAAAAGACTACTGGAGAAGATGGCATACCAGCAAAGGTAATGAAATATTAAAAACTAATCATTGTGCCATAGTATAATTAACAACACTAATAAATTTATCTGTAGAAACTGGTGTATTTCCTGATAGACTATTAAAGCAGGGTCAAGCAACACCACTGCAAAATAAAACAAGAGTGCACACGCTGAAATGTCTCGCCTACTATACTGACCATTGATTTTATGCTGATAGTCCTACATATAAAGTTTTACTACATGTATCACATTAACATTTATGATATCCAAGAAAATGAGGTCAATGTCAGATAAACCAAGCCGGAAATACATGTACACCTTTAATACAATCATTCCATACACAGAATATAGATGACCTATTGCGTATAGTATAAAAGAAACAGACCAAACCATGGAAATTCTATACTGACCAATGAACCATGAAAATGATGTCAAGGTCAGATGAACCCTGCCAGACAGACATGTATACCTTAAAATCATTCCATGAATCAAATATAGTTGACCTATTGCTTAAAGTATCTAAGAAACAAAGTTAACCAGGAAAACTGAACATTGACCAATCAACCATGAAAATGAGGTGAAGGTCAGATGATACCTGCCGGACAGACATAAAGACCTTACAGTCATTCCATACACCAAATATAGTTTACCTATTGCTTAAAGTTTAAGAAAAACAGACCAAAACACAAAAACTTAACATTGAGCAATGAACCGTGAAAGTGAGGTCAAGGTCAAATAAAATCTGCCAGACTGACATGTACATCGTAAATTATTTCCATACACCCAATATAGTTGACTTAATGCATACAGTATAAGAAAAACAGACCAAAAACACAAAAACTAAACTATGACCACTGAACCATAAAAAATGAGGTCAAGGTCAGATGACACCTGCCAGTTGGACATGTACACCTTACAAGCATTACATACACCAAATATAGTAGACCTATTGCTTATAGTATTTGAGATATGGACTTGACCACGAAAACTTAACCTTGTTCACTGATCCATGAAATGAGGTCGAGGTCAAGTGAAAACTGTCTGACAGGCATAAGGACCTTGCAAGGTACGCACATACAAATATAGTTATCTTATTACTCATAATAAGAGAGAATTAACATTACAAAAAATCTTAACTTTTTTTTTCAAGTAGTCACTGAACCATGAAAACGAGGTCAAGGACAATGGACATATGACAGACGGAAACTTCATATCATAAGGCATCTATATACAAAGTATGAAGCATCCAGATCTTCTACCTTCTGAAATATTAAGCTTTTAAGAAGTTAGTTAACGCCGCCGCCGCCGGATCACTATCCCTATGTCGAGCTTTCTGCGACAAAAGTCGCAGGCTCGACAAAAAACAACCAACTTGACAAACCTAACTATAGGCTTGTCCGTGTTCTACCTATCTTTTCTAAAATTAGTGAAAAGGAGTTTGAAATACAACTTTGTGGTTTAAAAAAAAATAATACATTTCATCCTTATCTATGTGCTTTAAGACGTAGCCAAGGTGTCAGACCACACTGTTCAAATGCTAGAAGATTGGCGTGCAGCATTAGATAATATCCAGTATATAGCTGCGGTTTAATGGACCTTTCAAAGGCTTTTGATTGCCTACCGCATGAATTATCAGCATATGATGTCTCTTCTCATTCGATTTCACTACTTCAATCTTATTTGTCGGACAGGAAACAGCAAATTAAAATAAACAGTAGACAGTGTCGGGAATTTGTGTTTGTTTGTGTATGGAAGTTGAGGAGGTTTTGTATTTCGTATCACGTTTCTAGTTAGAGAGGAGACATTTCTCCTACCCCATATCTTATCTCTATAGGGACGTGTGACCATCATTTATAATAGAACACTACGTTGAAAGTTTCAATGACCATTGATCTTTGTCTTTTAATATGCAGTGACGGCATCTTAGTCTTTTCAAGTAACTGTTGGTATGAGCTTGAATGATCTTCATGAACAAACCTTAATTGAATGTTCTTGCACTTTTTTTCTAATTTTTTTCATTTTTTCTCAGGGCAGAAATTGAAATTGCTCAAAATAAATGTATGGAATATAGTTAGCCTACTTAGCTTGATCACATAAGTTCTCAAACGTTTCAAAATATTTAGTTGCTGAGATATCTTCCTGTATATTTTACTGATATGAGTAACAAAATTTAACTGATAATCAATGCCAATGCTAAGAAGTTTGACAGTTGACTCACATGAAAGATCAGCACTTTGAATACGTATACATGGATTTTTGTTATACGTCTTTTCCCCAGCTGCTCAAACCTGAAATTTGTCAGGGTTTGCCTGCATTTTATTAATTTTGAACCATTTAAGTTAAGTGATTCAGATTCTAAAGTAAAAATTAAAACATCATAATATGGATTACAGTAAAATAAAGTATTGTCATCTGCATAATTATACAGATTTGCGTTTTTATAAATAAAAATATATCGTTGATAAAAAACATTGAACAGTAGGGACCCAGGATAGAACCCTGGGGAAACCCCTTATGAATGCAAGCCCAACTTCTTAGCATACTGTTTATTTTAATTTGCTGTTTCCTGTCCGACAAATAAGATTGAAGTAGTGTTCTATTATAAATGATGGTCCCATGTCCCTATAGAAATAAGACATGGGGTAGGAGAAATATCTCCTGGGAAGACTATAGAGACATGAGAACTAAACAGTCGGGGAAACAAAGTAATAGGTTATCTGTATCTAAAGTGTGCAGACACTCAAACAGCGATCATATCATCATTCCACAAATAAAATGAACATTACCATAAGTTCATACAATGAATAAACTTCTGACATTACATGTATATATACACATTTTGTACCAATAACTTTAAAAGAGTAACATAAAGGTTTTCCGTTTTGAAAACAAAAATTTAAACCATCTCCATATAGATTGACAACACCAGAAACCTCTCTATAACGATTTTCTCCAACCATAACGAAACATCAAAATATCCATCATGAATCACCAACCGTACGAAAATGACTAGATAAGTACAATTAAATTTTAAATTCCATTTTTTCTCTTTTATTTATTTATTTAATTATTTTTTAGTGTATGTGTTTAGTTTTTTATTTTTTTTATTTTTTCTGTTTGTTTGTTTGTTTGTTTGTTTGTTTTGTTTATTTTTCTTTCCACATACCTACATAAACATTCGGCCGTGAAGCTGTTACTCTCCTTATTACATAAATATTATGTATTTCCTCTATAGATATGTTTCCCCTGCCTGTGAGCGAACTGACGGAGTACTAGGGATATCTTATCTCTATATAGTACATGTGATTATCATTTAGTAGAGGTAGATGTGCATCTTCAACAATTGACACTCTTCAACATTGTAGACTAGAATATAATTCATGAATAACATCTCTTTTTATTTAGTATGGTATTGCTGATATTGTTTATGCTTACAGAGATCTCTATCTTTTATAGCTTCGCCCAAAACACAATAAAGGGTAACACAATTAAGGAATAACTGTATTTGTATGTTACGTTTTGACGTTGCCACCGTCAATTGGCGATTTGACGGTCGCAAATGCAGTTTTACTGGCGACGCGTATTTGCGACCGAGACAGTCAAAACGGATATTTGCGACCGTCAAATCAAAATTGACGGTGGCAACTCTTCAACTACAGTACTGTTATTCCGATTCTAATGCATTACAAAAGAAATAATACGTTAGAGCTTAAAAATGTATAAATTTGAAATTTAATAAAATTCCGCGAAACTTCATGAATGATTTTGGCGCAAAGACGTCATGGCTAAACATGACGTCATACAAATGAAAACTTACAAACTGAAGGTTATTTCGTTACTTCTACGATTCAAATTTGGATAAAATCACATCAAAACGGCAAATTTTGAGGTAGGTGTTGTTTTATTTTCGATAATATTGTAGTAATCGAACATTTGTTGATCCATGAATTCAAAATGGCGGGTCCCTCCTTAGTTACGACTGGTCAACTGTGGATTTGACGGTAACTTTTAGCCAATGAAAAAAATTGTTACATAAAAATTGCATTAGAATCGTCATTTAAGGACGATAATTTCTATAAGAAGACAACTGACAATTTCATATAAGCTGACCTATTTGCTCGTATTGTTGACCATTTTTGCCTATTAAAGTTTATATCTATCTATTACTGTTTTCAAGGTATAAGGCAAACAAAACATGGTAAAAATAGCCATTTAAGGGTACTAATTCCTATAAAGAATTGAACAAAGTTTTCAGCAATATCGACCTATTTGTAGATCTTGGTTGTGGTTCATTTTTTACTCTTTAAAAGTTTCTCTCTCGCAATTATAGTTTCAAAATAATAGCCAATAACATAAACAATTGTAAAAATTGTCATTTAAGGGCCTTAACTCCAATAAAGAGTCGCCTGACAATTTCAATTCAGTTATTCGTAGATCTTGTCTTGCTGATCATTTATGTTATGTAAACTTTTCATCTTTCTATTGTAGTTTTCAAGATAATAGGCAAACACGCAAAACATAGTAAAAATCCACATTAAAGGTCAATAACTTTAATAAGGAGTCGCCTGACGATTTCGTCCCTGTTGACTTATTTATAGATCTTGTATTGCTGATCATTTATGCTATTATTCTGTTTGTCTACTATATTTTTCAAGATAATAACCAAATATAAAAAAAATTTGTAGAATTCCATTCCCCATTTAAGTGCAATAACGCCTACGTATGAGCAGGAACATATATATTAACTTTTAAACTAAATGCCCAACTGATAGTTGTGGCCAAGTTTAATTAAATTTGGCCCAGTAGTTTCAGAGAAGATTTTTGTGAAAGTTAACGGACGACGGACGCCAAGTTATTGAGAGAAGTTTACTTGGACCTTTGGACCAGGTGAGCTTATAAGGGAATTAATTTACAAAATTATAAGTCGTTCTCAACTGCAGAGGTACGATAAGAAGTCAATAAAGAAGATAGAAAGGTGGGGTGCTGTTAATTATGTCGATTAACGATTTCTACACAGTGTTCAGACAACTATAAGCTGGTAATGTTAAGAAATATCTTACCGCTTCATATACTCCTGCTGTTGCCCTCTTCTTGACGTGCCCTGAGAAACATCGAAATACATAATGGCGGAATGTTTTATGGAGAAAGCAATATACAATTGGATTTGTTACACAGTGCATATGGCCTATCAAAAGTGTGTAGCTCAGTATGTCAATGTTGCTTACGTCAGACCGGAAGTCTAAATACGTACTGACAATAAAATATGGCGTCCAACACATAATAAATACAACTGCTATAGCAATACATAATTTAGCTAATCTCCGTCGATTTAGAGTCAGATTTCGCATACTTCTTTCACGTTCACTACTTGTTTGTCCACTCCTTCTAGTAATTGGCCTTTCTGCGCTTAATTTCCTGTCTGGAACCCATAACTTTTTCCCATCAAGAAATATGCCACAAGAAGCGTAGAACTTGGAATAACAAAGATCAGAACCAATAAAATGATGTCATAAATCTGTCGGTGCAAATTATTTTCCCAGTTTTCTGAGCAAAACGTTACAAAATCACCAGGTATTATTTCGGTTGTAACCGTAGACCTAACAAACAGCATAGGTATAGCTAATAAAAGTGAAATAATCCATATAACTACGACGACAATTCGGACATATTTTGTTGTCCTAATGTGTCTGTATTTAACCGGATGTCGTATTGCTAGACATCTATCTAAACTCATACTCGTTATTGTTAATATGCTGGCTGTTATGGCTACACCTGGAATAAACATAATATTTCAAATTATGAAGTAATAAGATAATCAACTGTTTTATTATAACAAATTAGGATAATTTTTACAGTCCTTGACCTTTGTAAACTATATTAAATTTCACTTCCGTTAGTTTTAATGAAATGAGGGAAATAATTCCATGTCTGGCTGAAAAAGGGACTTTTATAATTAGATGCCTCTGTTTGATATAAATGAAAAAAAATCATTTAGAAGCAAAGGTTTTAACTCCCTCAAGCAAAGTTAGCCATACATCAATTTGGCAATTCTTTTTAGGTTGGTGATATAGATTCTAACGTTCCTACGTATTTTTACTTGACTGGCGTTCACGTGTTTAGGTTGGTGATATAGATTCTAACGTTCCTACGTATTTTTACTTGACTGGGGATCACGTGTTTAGGTTGGTGATATAGATTCTAACGTTCCTACGTATTTTTACTTGACTGGCGATCACGTGTTTAGGTTGGTGATATAGATTCTAACGTTCCTACGTATTTTTACTTGACTGGCGATCACGTGTTTAGGTTTGAGCGTTCCTGGTGACGTTAAATACAGAAAACACTTCGGACGCGCCAAAGTTATAAATAGTTATCTAGAATTATTAAGAGAGATTAAAGAATTTTTAAAACGTCATAAAGTGGCTTGTATCAAAGCACAAATTCCTTACCAACATACCCTAATTTTACGTGAAACAAAATCGATCAAAAAATCAATTAGTCCGCGTTCACATTGAGCTAAACTCGGTGTGGTGTACTCGACACTTAAACTAAACTCTATTACGTTCCCATTGATAAAATCAATGTTTACATGTAGTTTAAAACAAGTTTTCACTACATGCAGTCGATAGTCAATGTAGACCTTGTGTGGAATAAGTGTACACTAAACTAGATATTGTGAACGTGGATTTTATTATGGATATTTAAGGAAGTTACATATCTATAATACTAAAATAACGAGGTCCAATTTGTCAGCCGGCATGACATAAAGACGACGATTCAAAGAATTCAACTTTATATATAACTAATATAGGAGAATGGTGTTGATTAAAAATTACATCATTCCAGGCCCTTTTGTTTTCCAAATGTCACATATAGTTTCTGGTTTAAGTATGTATGTATGTATGTATGTTCTGTATCTTTCTCCTTTAATAGGAGCACCACCATGGGATATTGTGTAAAGTAGGACACTGAACTTACCGTATCAGTACAGATTAAATGTGAGCATTAACCTTCCCAGTTTCCCAGTCTGGCCTAGACGGGTCTTACTACCAGAAGTAGTTAGAAAACCAGGACGAGTTCAAACATACAGATTTTAAAGCACAGAAAAGGTACTTTAATTCAGTCACGGAACCGCAATGTCGCGGGTGTGTTCTAGTATTGAATAAAAATGGTTATAACAATATTATGAATTAAGTTATTTACCTATTTATATGACAAAAATTCAAAAAATCATTACGTGTACATGGTGTTACTGTCATGTAAAGGTAATTACATGTGAAACCAGTGTTCAATACATGAAACTAATTGTAAACAGGTTTACAGTACGCGACGTTTGGTGTGAACACGGCCTTAGTCTGTCTAAAAGGGTGTCGTTCAGTGAGAATCTGGCAAATATTATTTCATATATTTTATCCTCTGGAGAAGCTCGAATAATGGCTATTAAATTTATTTTAAAATAACTTATAGAAAAAGTACGTCTATAAATGTATGTTTCGTTTATAATATTAGATAATATATAAACCACGTGTTTTTAAATGTTATTAAATTTGAATCAACAAACAGCAATACTTTTACTGACATTTAAAACTTCTGAGTGCGTAAGAAAGTATTAACATTATATTTGATTCAAACATTATATACACCACGCATTTTCAAGAAATGTAATTAAATATATCGGTTCCCATTTGATTGACATTTGCTTTCATGGGTTAAATCTCAAAGGGGTCATTTGTTATAATATTGTAACATGTTTTTATTTGGAACTTTTGTTTTTATCAAACATCCTTACACATGCATACGTCAAGGAGAATTGTTTAATTTGTTGAGAATTAAAACTCCCGATTCCAATTCTGAATAAAAGGTTATGCTAGGCATTTAGCATGACACAACTGCAAAATGTCGAATTCGAGTATTCACTTTTTTAAACAGCACAGCAAAGTATTTGCTGTAGACAGTTTATAGATATTCAAATGCATTTGTGCCGTGTAAAAGTGAGATTGCCCGATTATTAACTTAGTCGGTGTTATATTATGCCCAATGTGATGCATTTCAGGAATGACTGTAATATTTTTTCTGTCTATTAAGATATAACATCAAATTGTGGTGCACACCGAATAACCCGTGTGGCGGGTTATTTAAAAGTGTGCACCACATTTTTGAGGTTATTTCGAACAGACAGAAAACAAATTACTGTCATTTCTTATAATTTAATTTTAAATTCCATTTATAAGGAGTAAATCATGAAAAAAAAAACGTTGATAATGTCACGGTCACATGACAAAATTATGTCTATGAGCTGATAGACAAAAAAACCATCAGCTAATCAGAAGACGTGTTACATCCAAAATTAAATCATAATGAAATGAACTTTACAAAATAATATATCCCCAATATTAAATGAAATAAATAAATAAAAATTTACTTTCTCGTTACATAACGGTTTATGCTGTTGAAACCTTCAAGTTTAATAAATTGTTTTCCCTTTTTGAATATTGGTCAGATAAGCTAACATTGACATCTTAATTAATAGGGCATTAGCTGTCAAATTCATGTTCTCTGATTTGACTCAAACCTTCATATTTGATTTATAACATACAAAAAATTATATCCAAATTACAAAAAGTCTAGAATAAACAATTGAAAGTGCTTGGACTCGATAATATGTATCAGCATTTCGTGTGTATTTGAGTCTAGACGCCATCTAATTAACCATCAAGATGACCTCCGAAGACTGCCGACGGTCATATAACCCGATATAAACATAGATATAAATATAACTAGATAGCGAGCACGTGCAATTGGATTTTTCTAGGTCTGTTTAATTTCATATTATAGGTTAAAACAAAATTTTAATCATCGTTTTTACCTGTATAAGAATGATTTTTTGTGGATTGAATCAGTCAACTATAAATGGTTCATCCTTGTTTCACTTTTAATGTTGACATTCTTGTCGTTTTGATAGTTGAACTTGCCTAGTACATGCGTAACCCATCTCTAGCTAAGGAATTAAATTGAAGTACACATGAATACGGAATCAATGAGGTTAAATTATTGACTTGCAAGTCAACAATACATCAGCGATGTTTTTGTGCTTATTTTGACAAATTTGGGCCAAACTGACTGCTTATAACGAAATTTTATTTAAAAATCCCGCTTTTATTAATACTTGAAACAAAAAAGAATCGTATTTTAAATGTTTGTCTAAATCGTAGCTAATGCCCTTTTAACAACAAAAAAAATATAAAACAGAAAGTCCTTTGATACAAAATTTAACACAAGAATTGGCAAAAATTGTATCAAATTGGCATCATCATGAATGCGTAGCGGTGGATACCTTTTTAATTTGATGGCTGTTGTAAAATTATCGTAGTAAATTATTAAGACTCTTGAATATTTAAAGGAGAAGGTATGATAAGATCGGTGCATGTGAAACTCGATTTCTGTCTTTCGATGAAACAAAAGAAGAAGAATCAACTCAGATTACTTGTATTTTGTCACTGCTCTACCATATAGGTTAATGTGCCTCTGTTTGACCATATAGGTTAATATGCCGCTGCACGACCATATAGGTTAATGTGCCTCTGTTTGACCATATAGGTTAATATGCTGCTTCACGACCACATAGGTTAATGTGCCTCTGCTCGGCTATATAGGTTAATGTGTCTCTGTTCGACCATATATGTAAATGTGCCTCTACTCTACCATATAAGTTAATGTGCCTCTACTCTACCATATAGGTTAATGTGCCTCTTCTCTACCATATAGGTTAATGTGCCTCTACTCTACCATATAGGTTAATGTGCCTCTACTCTACCATATAGGTTAATGTGCCTCTGCTCTACCATATAGGTTAATGTGCCTCTGTTTGACCATATAGGTTAATATGCCTCTGCTCGGCCATATAGGTTAATGTGTCTCTGCTCAACCATATAGGTTAATGTGTATCTGCACGACCATACAGGTTAATAAGCCTCTGCTCGGCCATATAGGGTAATATGCCTCTGCTCGGCCATATAGGTTAATATGCCTCTGCTCGGCCATATAGGTCGCATTGTCTCTGAAGGTATTCCCGTTATGTGTGTTGGTCAATTGTTGATGTCTCATTGTTTCTGAAGGTGTTCCCGTTATGTGTGTTGGTCAATTGTTGATGTCTCATTGTTTCTGAAGGTGTTCCCGTTATGTGTGTTGGTCAATTGTTGATGTCTCATTGTTTCTGAAGGTGTTCCCGTTATGTGTGTTGGTCAATTGATGATGTCTCATTGTTTCTGAAGGTGTTCCCGTTATGTGTGTTGGTCAATTGTTGATGTCTCATTGTTTCTGAAGGTGTTCCCGTTATGTGTGTTGGTCAATTGTTGATGTCTCATTGTTTCTGAAGGTGTTCCAGTTATGTGTGTTGGTCAATTGATGATGTCTCATTGTTTCTGAAGGTATTCCCGTTATGTGTGTTGGTCAATTGTTGATGTCTCATTGTTTCTGAAGGTGTTCCAGTTATGTGTGTTGGTCAATTGATGATGTCTCATTGTTTCTGAAGGTATTCCCGTTATGTGTTGGTCAATTGTTGATGTCTCATTGTTTCTGAAGGTGTTCCAGTTATGTGTGTTGGTCAATTGTTGATGTCTCATTGTTTCTGAAGGTGTTCCAGCTATGTGTGTTGGTCAATTGATGATGTCTCATTGTTTCTGAAGGTGTTCCCGTTATGTGTGTTGGTCAATTGTTGATGTCTCATTGTTTCTGAAGGTATTCCCGTTATGTGTGTTGGTCAATTGTTGATGTCTCATTGTTTCTGAAGGTGTTCCAGTTATGTGTGTTGGTCATATGTTGATGTCTCATTGTTTATGAAGGTGTTCCCGTTATGTGTGTTGGTCAATTGTTGATGTCTCATTGTTTCTGAAGGTGTTCCCGTTATGTGTGTTGGTCAATTGTTGATGTCTCATTGTTTCTGAAGGTGTTCCCGTTATGTGTGTTGGTCAATTGTTGATGTCTCATTGTTTCTGAAGGTGTTCCCGTTATGTGTGTTGGTCAATTGATGATGTCTCATTGTTTCTGAAGGTATTCCCGTTATGTGTGTTGGTCAATTGTTGATGTCTCATTGTTTTTGAAGGTTTTCCCGTTATGTGTGTTGGTCAATTGTTGATGTCTCATTGTTTCTGAAGGTGTTCCCGTTATGTGTGTTGGTCAATTGTTGATGTCTAATTGGTTTACATACCAAATCTTTCTTCGTAGACGGCATATAAATAAAGTCAAGACTATGGCTAAAAAAGGATCAGCATTAACACCACAATTTGTAGTGAAAAAAAAATCAATTGTTAGTATAGTGATCAAATTAATTGCCCCTGGTGTTTCTCCTAGCTATTGTTTTACTAATTTAACATCCAAAGTAAATTGCAAATTATTATTCAAAACAAACAAATACACTTCTTTTTATCTTGGGATATATGTGATAAGACGAGAGAATATAACCGTGTTCATATATCCAACCTACTCTAAGGTATAAAAAAGTTAACAAACATATGGTACCAGCTGTTCAACTTTTATCAATGGAACTTAAAGTTGCATTTTTATGGAAGTATATGATCTCTAATATAACTTATTCTCATTATAGAATATTGTTTCCTTATATGGCCATGCTCTGCTTCAATCTGTTTCTAATAATGAAACACGAACATCTTTTCATTAATTTCTACAGTTTGTTTATTAAGATCATTGTTTAAAATGAAGTTCTTTACAATTGACTGGTTTTTGTCGTATAGAATGATAAATGATCATAGCGTCTCAAAAAATTCTGCTTTGATGAGTTTTTTCAAACAAAGGGAAAACTCTTTGATGCCTATTTCTTTATTGTCATGGAAAGATAGTATGTTAATACTGTTATCATAAAACGTGAAAGGGCGTATAAACGAATTACTAGTAGTTTCAATAGGATTACGAACGCTTTGAATTTGTTATGATATAAATAAACAATATCCGTACATTGTAGGAAAATATAAAATTTATTTGTACGAGCTTTAGAAACAGAGTAAAAAACGTAGCAAAAAAAACATCAAAAAAAGCTATAGGACATAAGGACTGGGAGACGACTGGTGACACCTTAAAAATGTGAAACAAATTCCAACTGGTTATATATAATCAATTACCTTGAAGATATGGCACTAATTTACATAACGCATCTCCATATATCCATAGTTTATAGATCTTCTCTGCAACGGTCATTGGCACACATATGAACGCAACTGGAAAAAAAAAGAAAAAGACGATTAATTGCATTTATCAAAACGCGCAATAATATAACATGTGGTGACTTTTTCTGTAAATTTTAAGACATGGCCAATGCAAAGAGTTCAGTGATATTACAGCTGCTGAATGGTGTAAAAAACGCGTATGCCGTAATTGGAAATGTTGTAAGATGTCTTATTCGAAGATGTTCAAGTAGGTTAAATTTTCATAAGAGAGGCGGCAGATACCAAAGGGATAATCAAACTAGAAAACGAACTGACAACGCCATGGCAAACAACAAAACTGACAACGCCATGGCAAACAACAAAACTGACAACGACACGGCAAACAACAAACTGACAACGACACGGCAAACAACAAACTGACAACGCCATGGCAAACAACAAACTGACAACGCCATGGCAAACAACAAACTGACAACGCCATGGCAAACAACAAACTGACAACGCCATGGCAAACAACAAAAAACGACCAAAATAAAAACAACAGTATACAAAACACAACATAGAAAACTAATGACTGAGCAACACGAACCCCACCAAAAACTGGGGGTGATCTCAGGTGACCTAGAAGGTAGGTAGATCATGTTCCATATGTGGCACCCGTCAAAGACACCAGACTGATAATTTTGTAGAATATCTTTGGGTATAATATTGACTAATATCTATTTTATCCGAACAACATGTGTAAAATGGAAACATGTTTTGACATGATAGTGACGTCCATATTGTAAGACAAACACGTTCAGATATAAGACAAGTTAAGAAACCATTCAATGGACAATTCAATCTGATTAAAATTTAAATCTATATTAACTCGCGTGCTCGTATATATAAGAGGATAAGGAAATCAGAGGTCTATATTTTAATCAGATTGTTGACAATCTACATTGAACGCCAAACTCAAATCTTCATAAAAATGCTCTACATGGCCATACATCAGTAGTGGGATTAAACCAGTTTACCCCCAACTTCAGCAAGCGTAAATCGTTTAATCGATATTGTATTTATTCAGTGGTATTTTACCAGTTAATCTCCAACCGCTCGAACACCAGCCAGTGTAGGTCATTAAACCGAAATTGTTTTCTCTACCGCATAATTTAGTTTCCATAACAATGATTTATATCATAATATTTTGATTTATATCATGATATTGTGTTATAAGTAAGGTTCATTACACGACTGGTATTTATTGTAAAGCTTCTTAAAGTTTTCCCCTTCCTACTGATTTTCTGATTACGAACCAAAGTTTTCACAATTTCCAGCCGTGTTTTTTTTTTTTTTTTAATTCTTGCAAAAATATGAGAAACTGCATAAAGAAAATGTTGTATCTCATGCTGTTAAAACACTGGTCTTTTTCGATATTGGAATACGAGCTATACTGACCCTATTGTTTATTGAAATTGGAAACAGAATCATTTTGACCTTACTGTTTCTTTATACGACTTATTCTGACCCTAGTATTCCTGTTATTGGAAACAGAGTCATACTGACCATACTGTTTATTGATATTGAAAACAGAGTTGTACAGACCATATTGGTTCATTGGTGTATTTTATTTTGTATCAGATTGAAAGACATGATTTGTCTTTAAATAATATCAGTGAAAGGGAAATTCTAATGAATATTTCATCATCTAACTTCACTTAAAAGAGTATAGTAACATGTCAATAAACATAGAGTATAGTATAGTAACATGTCAATAAACGTAGAGTATAGTAATATGTCAATAGACATAGAGCAGTAACATGTCAATAAACATAGAGTATAGTAACATGTCAATAAACGTAGAGTATAGTTACATGTCAATAAACGTAGAGTATAGTTACATGTCAATAAACGTAGAGTATAGTTACATGTCAATAAACGTAGAGTATAGTTACATGTCAATAAACGTAGAGTATAGTTACATGTCAATAAACATAGAGTATAGTTACATGTCAATAAACATAGAGTATAGTAACATAAACATAGAGTATAGTAATATGTCAATTAACATAGAGTATAGCTACATGTCAATAAACGTAGAGTATAGTAACATAAACATAGAGTATAGTAACATGTCAATTAACATAGAGTATAGTTACATGTCAATAAACGTAGAGTATAGTAACATGTCAATTAACATAGAGTATAGTTACATGTCAATAAACATAGAGTATAGTAACATAAACATAGAGTATAGTAACATGTCAATTAACATAGAGTATAGTAACATAAACATAGAGTATAGTAACATGTCAATAAACATAGAGTATAGTTACATGTCAATAAACATAGAGTATAGTTACATGTCAATAAACATAGAGTATAGTTACATGTCAATAAACGTAGAGTATAGTAACATGTCAATAAACGTAGAGTATAGTTACATGTCAATAAACATAGAGTATAGTTACATGTCAATAAACGTAGAGTATAGTTACATGTCAATAAACGTAGAGTATAGTTACATGTCAATAAACATAGAGTATAGTTACATGTCAATAAACGTAGAGTATAGTTACATGTCAATAAACGTAGAGTATAGTAACATGTCAATAAACGTAGAGTATAGTAACATAAACATAGAGTATAGTAACATGTCAATTAACATAGAGTATAGTTACATGTCAATAAACATAGAGTATAGTTACATGTCAATAAACATAGAGTTTAGTTACATGTCAATAAACGTAGAGTATAGTTACATGTCAATAAACATAGAGTATAGTTACATGTCAATAAACGTAGAGTATAGTTACATGTCAATAAACGTAGAGTATAGTAACATGTCAATAAACGTAGAGTATAGTAACATAAACATAGAGTATAGTAACATGTCAATTAACATAGAGTATAGTTACATGTCAATAAACGTCGAGTATAGTTACATGTCAATTAACATAGAGTATAGTTACATGTCAATAAACGTAGAGTATAGTAACATGTCAATAAACAATAAACATAGAGTATAGTAACATGTCAATAAACAATAAACATAGAGTATAGTAACATGTCAAAAACATAGAGTATAGTTACATGTCAATAAACGTAGAGTATAGTAACATGTCAATAAACAATAAACGTAGAGTATAGTAACATGTCAATAAACAATAAACGTAGAGTATAGTAACATGTCAATAAACAATAAACATAGAGTATAGTTACATGTCAATAAACATAGAGTATAGTAACATAAACATAGAGTACAGTAACATGTCAATAAACATAGAGTATAGTAACATGTCAATAAACATAGAGTATAGTAACATGTCAATAAACGTAGAGTATAATTACATGTCAATAAACATAGAGTATAGTTACATGTCAATAAACGTAGAGTATAGTTACATGTCAATAAACGTAGAGTATAGTAACATGTCAATAAACGTAGAGTATAGTAACATAAACATAGAGTATAGTAACATGTCAATTAACATAGAGTATAGTTACATGTCAATAAACATAGAGTATAGTTACATGTCAATAAACATAGAGTTTAGTTACATGTCAATAAACGTAGAGTATAGTTACATGTCAATAAACATAGAGTATAGTTACATGTCAATAAACGTAGAGTATAGTTACATGTCAATAAACGTAGAGTATAGTAACATGTCAATAAACGTAGAGTATAGTAACATAAACATAGAGTATAGTAACATGTCAATTAACATAGAGTATAGTTACATGTCAATAAACGTCGAGTATAGTTACATGTCAATTAACATAGAGTATAGTTACATGTCAATAAACGTAGAGTATAGTAACATGTCAATAAACAATAAACATAGAGTGTAGTAACATGTCAATAAACAATAAACATAGAGTATAGTAACATGTCAAAAACATAGAGTATAGTTACATGTCAATAAACGTAGAGTATAGTAACATGTCAATAAACAATAAACGTAGAGTATAGTAACATGTCAATAAACAATAAACGTAGAGTATTATAACATGTCAATAAACAATAAACATAGAGTATAGTTACATGTCAATAAACATAGAGTATAGTAACATAAACATAGAGTACAGTAACATGTCAATAAACATAGAGTATAGTAACATGTCAATAAACATAGAGTATAGTAACATGTCAATAAACTTAGAGTGTAGTAACATGTCAATAAACATAGAGTATAGTTACATGTCAATAAACGTAGAGTATAGTAACATGTCAATAAACATAGAGTATAGTTACATGACAAAACATGTCAATAAACATAGAGTATAGTTACATGTCAATAAACGTAGAGTATAGTTACATGTCAATAAACGTAGAGTATAGTAACATGTCAATAAACGTAGAGTATAGTTACATGTCAATAAACATAGAGTAAAGTAACATGTCAATAAACATAGAGTATAGTAACATGTCAATAAACGTAGAGTATAGTTACATGTCAATAAACGTAGAGTATAGTAACATGTCAATAAACGTAGAGTATAGTTACATGTCAATAAATATAGAGTATAGTAACATGTCAATAAACATAGAGTATAGTAACATGTCAATAAACGTTGAGTATAGTAACATGTCAATAAACGTAGAGTATAGTTACATGTCAATAAACATAGAGTATAGTAACATGTCAATAAACATAGAGTATAGTAACATGTCAATAAACATGACTAATGTAATTATAATACTATAAACGGAACATATGATTTCAGAGGTGACCATTGAAATGTTTTGGACAAAAAAGCACAAACAAAACACATATCGACACATTAAAAAAAGCAAAAGCGGAACCAATTCAAATGTTCAAATAGTCTTAGGTGACAAAGATTTAGATTATTCGGGTATTGGTGATCTAAGACTATTTCAACTGTTCTGTTTGGGTCATTATTTATGATTTTTAATCTATCATGTTGTTTTCCAAGCTATCAACACATACACTTATTATTCAATGCAACACGTTTGACTTTTTGTTAGTAAATTATTCACCCTCGATCTCTTACAAGATGCTCCAGACATATCAATCGTTCACATAAATAAGATGTGGTATGAGTGCCAATGAGACAACAATTTATAAAATGTTAACAATTATAGGTCTAAGTACGGCCTAACAATATTTTTCCACCAGACTTCTACAATGTCAACAACATGTTTTCACAAGACATTGGCAATGTCAACAACATGTTTTCACAAGACATTGGCAATGTCAACAACATGTTTTCACAAGACATTGGCAATGTCAACAACATGTTTTCACAAGACATTGGCAATGTCAACAACATGTTTTCACAAGACATTGGCAATGTTAACATTATGATTTTTTTGTAATATCTGTTATTGTTTTATGTTGTATGATGAGTTCGAGGATTGCATTGCGATGTAATTCTTCTCGTTAAACAGTTCGAGGATTGCATTGCGATGTAATTCTTCTCGTTAAACAGTTCGAGGATTGCATTGCGATGTAATTCTTCTCGTTAAACAGTTCGAGGATTGCATTGGGATGTAATTCTTCTCGTTAAACAGTTCGAGGATTGCATTGCGATGTAATTCTTCTCGTTAAACAGTTCGAGGATTGCATTGCGATGTAATTCTTCTCGTTAAACAGTTCGAGGATTGCATTGCGATGTAATTCTTCTCGTTAAACAGTTCGAGGATTGCATTGCGATGTAATTCTTCTCGTTAAACAGTTCGAGGATTGCATTGCGATCGCAATGCAATTCTTCTCGTTAAACAGTTCGAGGATTGCATTGCGATGTAATTCTTCTCGTTAAACAGTTCGAGGATTGCATTGCGATGTAATTCTTCTCGTTAAACAGTTCGAGGATTGCATTGGGATGTAATTCTTCTCGTTAAACAGTTCGAGGATTGCATTGGGATGTAATTCTTCTCGTTAAACAGTTCGAGGATTGCATTGCGATGTAATTCTTCTCGTTAAACAGTTCGAGGATTGCATTGCGATGTAATTCTTCTCGTTAAACAGTTCGAGGATTGCATTGCGATCGCAATTCTTCTCGTTAAACAGTTCGAGGATTGCATTGCGATGTAATTCTTCTCGTTAAACAGTTCGAGGATTGCATTGCGATGTAATTCTTCTCGTTAAACAGTTCGAGGATTGCATTGGGATGTAATTCTTCTCGTTAAACAGTTCGAGGATTGCATTGCGATGTAATTCTTCTCGTTAAACAGTTCGAGGATTGCATTGGGATGTAATTCTTCTCGTTAAACAGTTCGAGGATTGCATTGCGATGTAATTCTTCTCGTTAAACAGTTCGAGGATTGCATTGCGATGTAATTCTTCTCGTTAAACAGTTCGAGGATTGCATTGCGATGTAATTCTTCTCGTTAAACAGTTCGAGGATTGCATTGCGATGTAATTCTTCTCGTTAAACAGTTCGAGGATTGCATTGCGATGTAATTCTTCTCGTTAAACGTTTTATTGCAATATGAAGAGGTTATGTTATACCATTTCAGGTCTAAGACATGTTTATGCGATTGTATACGAATCAATGTGTAACATTATTCACACAATCAATATTACACATCTTCCCTACTCTAGCCTTGAAAATATTACACATCTTCCTTACTCTAGCCTTGAAAATCGTCGAAGGTATTCCAAGGAAAAAAAGGGACCACCCATCTTGATTGAAATAAATGCGTATCTGGTTCATAGGACGAGAATGAGAAATCAGTCATTTTACCTGCGTATAAGCCCTAGAATTTGAGTTGTTCGTTTGATCTCCTGAAAAAAAAAATGCTTTGTATTTGGATGACCATTATTATTAAAATATCAAAATCATATTATTTAAGATATCTTATATATTATTTAAGATATGTTATATATATTATATAAGATATCTCGTATAGTTTATAAGATATCTTATATAGTTTATAAGATATCCCATAAAGTTTATTAGATATCTTTTATAGTTTATAAGATATCTTATATAATTTATATTAAGATATCTTATATATTATATGAGATATCTTATATTATATAAGATATCTTATATATTAAATGAGATATCTTGAAGTTCGAATAAATAGTAAAACGGCTTGCCATAGAGTACAGTTAAATTTATTTGGGCGATCTCAACATATTTTTTAAATGATTATTACATAGATATAAGAAGATGTGGTATGAGAGCCAATGAGACAACTCTCCATCCAAGTCACAATTTGTAAAAGTAAACCATTATAGGTCAAAGTACAGTCTTCAGCACGGAGCCTTGGCTCACACCGAACAGCAAGCTATAAAGGGCCCCAAAAATGAATAGTGTAAAACCATTCAAACGGGAAAACCAACGGTCTAATCTATATAAAAAACGAGAAACGAGAAACACGTATGAACCACATCAACAAACGACAACTATCAGATTCCTGACTTAGGACAGGTGCAAACAAATGCAGCGGGTTTAAACGTTTTAATAGGTACCAACCTTCACCCTTATCTGAAACAATAGTGTAACATTACAACATAGAAAGACACACTATAAAATATCAATTGAAATGGCTAAACTCAATCAAAAGATATATCATCACAAGTGAACATACACTGAACGAATAAATTCGATCTATGATACAATGTAAATACAAAATCAATAAAATAAGGGGTGAATAAATAAAGGCAACAGTAGTATACCGCTGTGAGATGTTAAACAATTTAAAAAAAAAACAATAACCTTGAACAAAAAGCCGCCAAATATAATAATATACATAGGTAAATAAAAATAATTTTGTTGTAAGGTATACAGTTTAAATGGAAAACGGAAATATTTTTACAAAATAAATAATTTTGTTATATAGTTTAAATTCAAACCGTCTCGGCGATCTAACAAAACTATCACAAACAAAGCTTCAATGCGTTCTCGTGACATCATAGCGGTTAGGAATTACATATTCAACGAAAACTAGGTACAACGTAATGATTCTGTTGAGTTTACGACTTATTCAATGGCAGATCCGGGAGACCCCCTTTAAAAAATGGCTGGATCCGCCCCTGTTATTCTCTGATGGTGTTCCCGTTTTGGGTTACCTGCTGTCTGGTGTAAGGCATCTCAACAAAATAACGGTTTTGATATATTGTATCCCCCTCCCAGAGAAAGATCATATTGAACGAGAAAAGAAGCGATTGGTCTATTCCGATTTGATGCATGACCCTGTACTGCTGGGCATCTGACATCCCAGATAACGATGTAATCTTGATTGTCGATTACAACCTGGGTGTGTATGCAGTTAAAGTGTGTTTGTCCTCCCTAAGATGTTCTTAAATACATATCTCTGTTGAGGTTCCCCGGGCGTCGATTGCACCTAGCGGAAAAGAGTAAACTATGACGAGTGACATCCATTCTCCTAATATTGGCAAGCACATTTAGGGTGTATAGATATAGGAAGATGTGGTGTGAGTGCCAATGAGACAACTCTCCATCCAAATAACAATTTATTAAAGTAAAGTGGTCATTTCGATAATGTATTATTAGTTACTGTAATTTGCTTCATCACAGAAAGTAGCATGATTGATAACATCGAGTCGAGCCACAGAACGAGAAGACCACATTCTTATCGGTTAAGTTTCTTGAGGTCGACCCAACCTTTGATGGAATAAATATTGTTGTTCAATTTTTCCTTTTCTTCGGAAATTGTTTGACATTCAAAACTTGACATAAATGCAACTAAAGCCCTTTCGCTTTAAAAATTAATCAAAATTTCAAATAAAGATGATGCGTAACGTTTTATGGATCTTATACAATTGTCAATTATAAAGTCCTTTGTCAGATCATTTAATAATCTAAAATGTCTTCTCCGAAGCAATACGACAGTCATTATCCAAGCGTTCCCACGAGAATTGACACGATATAAAGCAACTTCTAATCACTATTATAGTCAAACTCTAAGTGATAAGATATGTAGCCAGCTAGTCATTACTATGACAGTCAATATCCAAGTGTTCCAACGAAGATCGTTCAGATATGTAGCCAGCTAGTCAGCTTTATGACACTCAAACTCCAAGTGTTCCACGAGGATCCTTTAGGCATGTATCCAGCTACTATGACAGTCAATCTCCAAGTGATCTCTCCAGGATAATTTAGAAGCTAGTCAGCACAAAAGCAATCAATCTCGTGTTCCACGAGGATCGTTTAGGTATGTAGCCAGCAAGTCATTACTATGACAGTCAATATCCAAGTGTTCCAACGAAGATCGTTCAGATATGTAGCCAGCTAGTCAGCATTATGACACTCAAACTCCAAGTGTTCCACGAGGATCCTTTAGGCATGTATCCAGCTACTATGACAGTCAATCTCCAAGTGATCTCTCCAAGATAATTTAGAAGCTAGTCAGCACAAAAGCAATCAATCTCGTGTTCCACGAGGATCGTTTAGAAATGTAGCCAGCAAGTCAGCACTATTACAGTCAATCTCCAAGTGTTCCCACGAGGATCGTTTAGGTATGTAGCCAGTTAGTCAGCACTACGACAGTCAATCTCCAAGTGTTCCCACGAGGATCGTTTAGGTATGTAGCCAGCTAGTCAGCACTGTGACAGTCAATCTCCAAGTGCTCTCTCGAAGATCGTTTAGAAGCTAGTCAGCACAATAACAGTCAATCCCCAAGTGTCCACGAGGATCCTTTAGGTATGTAGCCAGCTAATCAGAACTATGACAGTCAATCTCCAAGTGTTCCACGAGGGTCCTTTAAGTATGTAGCCAGCTAGTCAGCACAATGACAGTCAATCTCCAAGTGTTTCCACGAGGATCCTTTAGTTATGTAGCAAGCTAGTCAGCACTATGACAGTCAATCTCCAAGTGATCTCTCCAGGATCGTTTAGAAGCTAGTCAGCACAATAGCAGTCAATCTCCAAGTGTTCCCACGAGGATCGTTTAGGTATGTAGCAAGCTAGTTACCACTATGACAGTTAATCTCCAAGCCTCTCTCCAAGATCGTTTAGAAGCTAGTCAGCACAATAGCAGTCAATCTCCAAGTTTTCCTCGAAGATTGTGTAGGTAAGTTATCAGCTATTCAGCACTATGACAGGCAATCTCCAAAGTCAGCACTTTGACAGCCAATCTCCAAGTATTCCAATGAGGATCGTTTAGATCTATAGCCAGTATAGATATTGATGTTTAGAATTTCCCCAACTGAAATATGTTTGTAATTTCTTATTTTTTGTAAAACAATTTGGATATTTAAAACTGCTGATGATTTTTGGCAGATTTTTAAAGCAGTTCATTTCCATGTAATGATTCACTTAGGCTGATTTAAACAATCGAAACCACCGCCATGCCATGTTGTAGAATTTCAGATAAATTTTCTGTGTTAGTCAAGTACGTCGTTTATCATTATTTGAACAACAGCAATTTAAACTATTAGTATAAATGAGGATGTATTGACGTTTAACAAAATAAACCTGGCTAAAAAAATCATCTTGAAACAAAGATAAATGAATGTGTTTCTCAGAGATAATTGTTCTTTCTACATTGAATAACGTTTTATCTTTCTCGCCTTCCAGTTTCTGTAGACCTAGATTATACGTTTGTCCTTGAGTGAATGGGTCGTTGTCCTGTAACTGTTTCTGTTAATTCCTACTGTCTGTCGAATGTGTCAGACAAGTGACATTTTTCCTTAGATGATTAATACTCAAAGGTCATAACTAATGTCAATTAATTATCTGGTTTGTCTGGACATGGAATGCCTTTGTCATGCATAAGCAATATTTTATATTTCTGATAAAAAAAATAGTTGTTTTATCTGTCGCTTTAATGGTAAGCTAGATTTATAACCAATTAGCTTGTATTACTTCTTGCGATCTGTTTATTAATCCCTGAGAGCTCCACACACCTTGTAGACAGTGATTTAGTACTAAAACGACTAGGCCTGTACTGTTTCTAGCGGACTGTTCATTATTCCCTGAGAGCTCTACACACCTTGTAAACAGTGGTTTAGTACTAAAACGACTAGGCCTGTACTGTTTCTAGCGGAATGTTCATTAATCCCTGAGAGCTCTACACACCATGTAGACAGTGGTTTAGTACTTAAACGACTAGGCCTGTACTGTTTCTAGCGGACTGTTCATTATTCCCTGAGAGCTCTACACACCTTGTAAACAGTGGTTTAGTACTAAAACGACTAGGCCTGTACTGTTTCTAGCGGACTGTTCATTAATCCCTGAGAGCTCTACACACCTTGTAGACCGTGGTTTAGTACTAAAACGGCTAGGCCTGTACTGTTTCTAGCGGACTGTTCATTAATCCCTGAGAGCACTTTACACCTTGTAGACATTGATTTAGTATTAAAGCGAGTTGACCTGTACTTCTCTAGCGGACTGTTCATTAATCCCTGAGAGCACTTTACACCTTGTAGACATTGATTTAGTATTAAAGCGAGTTCTCTAGCGGACTGCTTATTATTCATCGAGGGTGTGGTCATAGTAGACGATGATTCGGTATTTATGACATCTGTTCCTGTACCGTGTAACGGACTATTTTATTATTCACTGAAGGTACTATCAACCAGTAGACAGTGAATCGGAATTATAACGACTGGGCCAGTGCAGGTATTTGACATATGAACAACTTTATTTACGGTTAATCAACTTGTCAGCTACGCCAGTGAAGGTTTTCGACAAAGACATAGTTAAGCCATAATCAGATAGTCCCTATATATATATAGCGTTGACGTAAGCGGCACTCATTGACATTCATCAATACTTTTCCTATAAATGGTCTAATCACTGAGTGGTAGTTTCGCAATTATAGGTAATATTTTAATTTCTTCTGTTGGATAAATAATTAACGCCGTTTAATTAAAAATGGAGATCTATTATAAATAGATTCTTTGAAGTAAAAACAATCGTTAATGAAACATGCAACACAACAACAAATCGATCTTCTTATTTTTATGGACTTTTAAGTATATTGTTATTAGAAATTCTTCCTGGTATTCCCTATTCACCCTGTCCTATTGTAGCTTCAATAAACCAGCATACTGCTTTTTCATCAAAGTCTTGTGTACTTTTAGTGCGTGTTTTACCCTGTCCAATAATAGCTTCAATAAAATGATATTACTTTTTCATCAAGGTTATATGTACTTTTCGCATGTTTTGTTTTCACAATCATGGATTCCCTTCTTACTCTCAGCTCTCAGCGTGCATTTTTAACAAAAAATTAGAATAATAACTGATTTTTACATGAAAATGCCAGAAACATTGGTAAATTTGCGAGAAACTTTAAACTTATTGCGTTGTTGTTTCACAGATCTACACAGGAAAAAACGGAACATACGTTTGACGGATGTTAATGTATTCTGATATTGCTGTGTTGCTGTGTTGCTGTCTTGTTGATATGTACCCATATCTTCAACTCGGCCAAATTCGGGGCTTTTTAACCACTTATTTATTGTTGAGGATCGTGTGTTTTAATATCAATACATTTTTCAATGAGGTAAAATTGAGAATGGAAATGGGAATGTGTCAAAGAGACAACAACCCGACCAAAGAGTGAATTTCTTGCTGGTGGTTACCATGGTAACATCTATTATTTCATACGGTATTAATCAGTATCAAGGTTTCAATTGTTTTTGCGTATGCTATTTTGTTAAATGACCGATGTTATTCTGCTCTGATTTTATTGCTGGCCTAAGATACAATTATTCGTTGGAGACCAAAAGGAAAAAGATGTGACCTTGCAATTACTGGTGACAATACAGCGTCCAACAATTAGCAAAACCTAGTATATCGTTAATCCAGCTATAAAAAGATTTGGTATGACAAAATGTGAAACAATTATAAAAACAAAATTCAAAACGAACAGAAAAACACTTCCTGATCTTTACTTCTTCATTTAAAGAAAAACAAATATGACAGTCAGCAACCAATGACAATGTATATGTTTATGTACAACCAATGACAATGTATATTTTTGTGTAGCTTGTTATCCCACAATTGCAGCACACATATATACACTGAAACTTTGATGAGAAGTTTTTTTGGAAGACTCTTCATTACTTTATTACTCGTAATTATGATTTTGAATGACGGTATGTTGAATATTGTAGGCAAGCTCAGTAGGATAGGACCGGGCAATCATTTGACTTTACTTTTCTAATACTGAATAATGAAATGCCTTAAGTAAAAGAAGCAAAGTAAATGAAATGTGAGTTTAATCCGATATATTGTCAGACTATAACCGTTTTCCCTGTAAATATAGTATCTCGCATTATTATATTAATCTTATTTTCTTCTTAATCAGTTAAAAATCTTAAATTACCAATTCCCAAATATAATTATTAACCATGTCCTTTCTAAACTTCCAGGGACATGACTGATCCTTTCTCAACTTCCAGGGACATGACTGGTCTTTTCTAAGCTTCCAGGGACATGACTGGTCTTTTCTAAACTTCCAGGAACAAATTATTGAGGTAAGACATGCTGACTTTAACTTTGTACCAATAGTAAAAGCAATAATTAACCAGTTTTGAAACAACAAGTTATATTTTGTATATGTTATGTAGCTTTAATTTACCTTATGCTGTCTACCGTATATTTGTCTTATTTTATGGAATTTCAGAACAAATAGCTCTGACCAGTGTGGTGATCCTTTGAAATTTTATTTATTGCAAAGACAGTATTTTGTTTGATTTAGCTTAGTCTATAATAAAAAGATAAGCTTTGATCAGGCCGACCAAACCCAGCCTCCACTATCCATTTGCGTCTATCTACGTGGATTGTGGGGGCTGGTCAAAAAGTGTTTGAGTGCAGTAATGTCTTGTCACCATCAGTGTGATGATGAAGTATGCTTTGTCGTTTAACAGAATCATCAATAACAGTAATCAACCTGTTCTGATTAAAACGCTCCCGAGCTGCTTTTAACTCTTTAAGTCTCGTGGAATTGTTCACGCACGATTAATGCTCTTTTACAAAGGCAATTACAACCGATGCATTTTAGCGTTTTAATGAAAATGAATGTGGACAAGACGCTAACGAAGTAACGTCATGCATAAGAAATTATTCCCTTAAATTTACTTAAAATTGTTAAGTAACACATTGACCGGTTTATAAATCAACTAATGATAGATAACTTATGTCAGTCAAGTATGATTAATATGTCGTTCACAGATTGCTACAAAACAGAAAATCTGTAATCCTTACTAAATGTATCAAACCAAATAAAAATAATGTGTTCATCCTTAAACTTTTACCATACTCTTTCAAAGCTACAAATACTTGGTTTTGTGGTACCTGTAGAGTTTGTATAGAACGGATATCACATCTTAATTCATACGATAATGTAGTTTATAAAGCACGTTAATCCTATTAAGATTCAAACACATTCATTGATCCTTGAAATAAACATTCGTAAATGATATCTTTTTAACACTGTAGTAAGATCTTTGAATATGATTTTTATCAGTACAACATGTAACATTGATTTTGTTTTGATAAATTAAATGATTACTAAATACGTATTTCTTTTTATTTCAATTTTATGAAATTTTATGGTCCTACATCCTGTTGATATTATGTATTATATTTTGGCATTACACAAGGTCATGCTTTTCTCAGACGGTTTATGACGTCGTTACACTAAATCCGTTTAATGTGTACTGATTGCTACTTAAGTCTGGCAGAACCTGATTTATTTTATTAGTTATTATTGGCTTTGAACTAACTTTTAGTGAAAAGTAATATAACAAACATACCGAACTCAAAGGAAAATTTAAAACGGAAAGTCATTTATCAAATGGCAAAATCAAAAGCTCAATCACATCAAACGAATGGAAAACTGTCATATTCCTGACTTGGCACAGGCATTTCCTTAAGCGGAAAATGGTGAATTAAACCTGGTTTTATAGCTAGCTAAACCTCTCACTTGTATGACAATCGCCTAGAATTCCATTATGTTGACAACAATGTGTGAGCAAAACAAACAGATATAATAGGTAAAAATTACAAAAATTGAGTACTCTTAGATCGGTACTTTTTGTCTTTTGTCTTTATGATAATATTTTTTGTGCTTCTGGCCAATCTGATAAGTCAAGCCATTTCCAACAGTTTTTACAATTTGTTATTGTGTGGTACTATTACACCTTTGTATCAGGTTAGGGGAGGGTTTACCTCTAACAAACATGTTTAACACCGCCACATTCTATTTATGCCTGTACTAAGTCAGAAACCTGTGATAAGAAATTCAGTGGTTGTCGTTGGTTTCTGTCTGTTATATCTGTTTTCCGTTCATTGTTTTCTGATAAATCAGGCCGTTGTTTTCTGATAAATCAGGCCGTTGTTTTCTGATAAATCAGACCGTTGTTTTCTGATAAATCAGGTCGTTGTTTTCTGATAAATCAGACCGTTGTTTTCTGATAAATCAGGCCGTTGTTTTCTGATAAATCAGACCGTTGTTTTCTGATAAATCAGGCCGTTGTTTTCTGATAAATCAGACCGTTGTTTTCTGATAAATCAGGCCGTTGTTTTCTGATAAATCAGGCCGTTGTTTTCTGATAAATCAGACCGTTGTTTTCTGATAAATCAGGCCGTTGTTTTCTGATAAATCAGGTCGTTGTTTTCTGATAAATCAGGTCGTTGTTTTCTGATAAATCAGGCCGTTGTTTTTTCCGTCTGAATTGTTTCACATTTTGTCATGCCATGAAACAGAATAACGTGTTTATCATTGAGACACCAATCACACAGAGTGACGTGTTTATCATTGAGACACCAATCACACAGAGTGACGTGTTTATCATTGAGACACCAATCACACAGAATAACGTGTTTATCATTGAGACACCAATCACACAGAGTAACGTGTTTATCATTGAGACACCAATCACACAGAATGACGTGTTTATCATTGAGACACCAATCACACAGAGTGACGTGTTTATCATTGAGACACCAATCACACAGAGTGACGTGTTTATCATTGAGACACCAATCACATAGAGTGACGTGTTTATCATGGAGACACCAATCACACAGAATGACGTGTTTATCATGGAGACACCAATCACACAGAGTGACGTGTTTATCATGGAGACACCAATCACACAGAGTGACGTGTTTATCATGGAGACACCAATCACACAGAGTGACGTGTTTATCATGGAGACACCAATCACACAGAGTGACGTGTTTATCATGGAGACACCAATCACACAGAGTGACGTGTTTATCATGGAGACACCAATCACACAGAGTGACGTGTTTATCATGGAGACACCAATCACACAGAATAACGTGTTTATCATTGAGACACCAATCACACAGAATAACACACAGAGTGACGTGTTTATCATTGAGACACCAATCACACAGAATAACGTGTTTATCATTGAGACACCAATCACACAGAGTAACGTGTTTATCATTGAGAATCACACAGAATAACGTGTTTATCATTGAGACACCAATCACACAGAGTGACGTGTTTATCATTGAGACACCAATCACACAGAGTGACGTGTTTATCATTGAGACACCAATCACAAGGAGTAACGTGTTTATCATTGAGACACCAATCACACAGAAAACGTGTTTATCATTGAGACACCAATCACACAGAGTAACGTGTTTATCATTGAGAATCACACAGAATAACGTGTTTATCATTGAGACACCAATCACAAGGAGTAACGTGTTTATCATTGAGACACCAATCACATTTACAAAGGCAATTACAACCGATGCATTTTAGCGTTTTAATGAAAATGAATGTGGACAAGACGCTAACGAAGTAACGTCATGCATAAGAAATTATTCCTTAAATTTACTTAAAATTGTTAAGTAACACATTGACCGGTTTATAAATCAACTAATGATAGATAACTTATGTCAGTCAAGTATGATTAATATGTCGTTCACAGATTGCTACAAAACAGAAAATCTGTAATCCTTACTAAATGTATCAAACCAAATAAAAATAATGTGTTCATCCTTAAACTTTTACCATACTCTTTCAAAGCTACAAATACTTGGTTTTGTGGTACCTGTAGAGTTTGTATAGAACGGATATCACATCTTAATTCATACGATAATGTAGTTTATAAAGCACGTTAATCCTATTAAGATTCAAACACATTCATTGATCCTTGAAATAAACATTCGTAAATGATATCTTTTTAACACTGTAGTAAGATCTTTGAATATGATTTTTATCAGTACAACATGTAACATTGATTTTGTTTTTGATAAATTAAATGATTACTAAATACGTATTTCTTTTTATTTCAATTTTATGAAATCTTATGGTCCTACATCCTGTTGATATTATGTATTATATTTTGGCATTACACAAGGTCATGCTTTTCTCAGACGGTTTATGACGTCGTTACACTAAATCCGTTTAATGTGTACTGATTGCTACTTAAGTCTGGCAGAACCTGATTTATTTTATTAGTTATTATTGGCTTTGAACTAACTTTTAGTGAAAAGTAATATAACAAACATACCGAACTCAAAGGAAAATTTAAAACGGAAAGTCATTTATCAAATGGCAAAATCAAAAGCTCAATCACATCAAACGAATGGAAAACTGTCATATTCCTGACTTGGCACAGGCATTTCCTTAAGCGGAAAATGGTGAATTAAACCTGGTTTTATAGCTAGCTAAACCTCTCACTTGTATGACAATCGCCTAGAATTCCATTATGTTGACAACAATGTGTGAGCAAAACAAACAGATATAATAGGTAAAAATTACAAAAATTGAGTACTCTTAGATCGGTACTTTTTGTCTTTTGTCTTTATGATAATATTTTTTGTGCTTCTGGCCAATCTGATAAGTCAAGCCATTTCCAACAGTTTTTACAATTTGTTATTGTGTGGTACTATTACACCTTTGTATCAGGTTAGGGGAGGGTTTACCTCTAACAAACATGTTTAACACCGCCACATTCTATTTATGCCTGTACTAAGTCAGAAACCTGTGATAAGAAATTCAGTGGTTGTCGTTGGTTTCTGTCTGTTATATCTGTTTTCCGTTCATTGTTTTCTGATAAATCAGGCCGTTGTTTTCTGATAAATCAGGTCGTTGTTTTCTGATAAATCAGACCGTTGTTTTCTGATAAATCAGGCCGTTGTTTTCTGATAAATCAGACCGTTGTTTTCTGATAAATCAGGCCGTTGTTTTCTGATAAATCAGACCGTTGTTTTCTGATAAATCAGGCCGTTGTTTTCTGATAAATCAGACCGTTGTTTTCTGATAAATCAGGCCGTTGTTTTCTGATAAATCAGGCCGTTGTTTTCTGATAAATCAGACCGTTGTTTTCTGATAAATCAGGCCGTTGTTTTCTGATAAATCAGGCCGTTGTTTTCTGATAAATCAGGCCGTTGTTTTCTGATAAATCAGGCCGTTGTTTTTTCCGTCTGAATTGTTTCACATTTTGTCATGCCATGAAACAGAATAACGTGTTTATCATTGAGACACCAATCACACAGAGTGACGTGTTTATCATTGAGACACCAATCACACAGAGTGACGTGTTTATCATTGAGACACCAATCACACAGAATAACGTGTTTATCATTGAGACACCAATCACACAGAATGACGTGTTTATCATTGAGACACCAATCACACAGAATGACGTGTTTATCATTGAGACACCAATCACACAGAGTGACGTGTTTATCATTGAGACACCAATCACACAGAGTGACGTGTTTATCATTGAGACACCAATCACATAGAGTGACGTGTTTATCATGGAGACACCAATCACACAGAATGACGTGTTTATCATGGAGACACCAATCACACAGAGTGACGTGTTTATCATGGAGACACCAATCACACAGAGTGACGTGTTTATCATGGAGACACCAATCACACAGAGTGACGTGTTTATCATGGAGACACCAATCACACAGAGTGACGTGTTTATCATGGAGACACCAATCACACAGAGTGACGTGTTTATCATGGAGACACCAATCACACAGAGTGACGTGTTTATCATGGAGACACCAATCACACAGAATAACGTGTTTATCATTGAGACACCAATCACACAGAATAACACACAGAGTGACGTGTTTATCATTGAGACACCAATCACACAGAATAACGTGTTTATCATTGAGACACCAATCACACAGAGTAACGTGTTTATCATTGAGAATCACACAGAATAACGTGTTTATCATTGAGACACCAATCACACAGAGTGACGTGTTTATCATTGAGACACCAATCACACAGAATGACGTGTTTATCATTGAGACACCAATCACAAGGAGTAACGTGTTTATCATTGAGACACCAATCACACAGAAAAACGTGTTTATCATTGAGACACCAATCACACAGAGTAACGTGTTTATCATTGAGAATCACACAGAATAACGTGTTTATCATTGAGACACCAATCACAAGGAGTAACGTGTTTATCATTGAGACACCAATCACACAGAAAAACGTGTTTATCATTGAGACACCAATCACACAGAAAAACGTGTTTATCATTGAGACACCAATCACACAGAATAACGTGTTTATCATTGAGACACCAATCACACAGAATAACGTGTTTATCATTGAGACACCAATCACACAGAATGACGTGTTTATCCTTGAGACACCAATCACACAGAGTAACGTGTTTATCATTTAGACACCAATCGCACAGAATAACGTGTTTATCATTTAGACACACAAAAAAAACCAATCCTTAATAACAGTTAGAAACAAAGAGAAACATCAATAAGGAGAACTTTAAACTTCCATATTTCAGCCAATCAGAGCTGTAGTGACTATGTTTGTTGTCTAATAGGAACAAAGGTAACCAAGTTTTGCTCGACGTTTCAATCTACATTTAGTTTGGTCTCATTTCAAAGCGTTGAACAAAACAATATGTGCTATATGACGCAAAATATGATGCAAAAAGGTCATATGGGATTTTGCGAGATGATCAAAAAGCAAACAAACTGCTGAAAAGAAAATCAAATGTTTTTTTTTCTGCAATACTTGTCGTCCGGATTGGAAGTTATTTAATTATAAAGTTTCACTTGAAAAAGGGATATGTTAGATGAAGTCTGGTTTTATTGCCAGCACAGAGCGTGACAATCTCTCGTGAGGCATTGAATATAATGTTCATTCAGACCAGACGTGGCTGAGTATCTGTTCATCTTGTTATGATATTGTAACTATCATATTTATTTAGTTGGCCTAATTTGTTTTGTGTGGCCTATTATATACATTATGTACAAAATAAAACACATTGTGTTACAACTATGCAGTTTAGAAATCACTGGAACAATCATTGATACTCATGGAATGATTAGAACTTTCTATTTCACTTACATAACGTTTCCAGAATGATCATAACAAAAGATGCGTAATTTAAATTTCTAGCATTGTCTAGAAGTTTCCGTTTGAGTATAAATATAAGTATGCAGACCCTATAGATAGACTTAGACATCGATAGACATCAACATTCTCAGCAGTTTGATTGACACTTTTATTTACAACTACATCATACTAGATTGACACCAATTGGATTTAATATTCTGTGGATTCCGAGAAGATTTTCGGATAAAGAAAAGATAAAAGATTGGACTCATATTTTGACAGTTAAGTTGACATTACTCTTTGTGTAATACTTCTTGTAAACTAGTGTATAATAAATATTGTTAAATTTTATTATTGATTTGTGTCTTTTGTTGGCTACAATTAAAAGTCGATTTTTCTGTTCATAACAGAAATTGGGGGCTCGTGTTCGGGATAACGTTAATATCTCATTGAAAATTTTTCAGTATTTTTTGTTAGAATTAGCCAACAAAATTCTACAATATGGCATTTGATGCCGGTAAATTTTTGAAAACGCCAGACCTGGAAGGGTTTGATAATTTAAAGAAAGAGGAATTAGTGTTGCTTGCTAAACATCTGAAATTAGACTTTAGAGTATCTATGAGAAAACAAATTATAAAAAATTTGGTAATAGACAAATTAGTTGACGCAGAAATTTTAGGTGAAGAGGCTCTTGAACTCAAGGTCGAAAATGTTGACGCTATCAAATTAAAACACCTTGAACTAGAACATGAACTCAAAATAAAACAATTGGAAAAAGAAGAAAGACAGGTAGAACTCGAAATGAAGGAAAGGTTAGAGATGGAGAAGAAAGAAAAAGAAGAAAGGTTAGAGATGGAGAAAAAAGAAAAAGAAGAAAGGTTAGAAATAGAGAAAAAAGAAAAAGAAAGTGAATTTAAATTAAAACAGGCAGAACTTGAAATGAGGAAAAGGTTAGAGATTGAGAAAATGAAAACTGAAATGGCAAAAGAAGAAAGCAACACTAAATTCCAATCAAAATCAGAACATTTTAATTTTGATGCAGCAAAAAATATACGTTTGGTTCCCAAATTTTGTGAAAAACCGTTGATAAATTTTTCCACAGTTTGAGAAAATTGCTCAAAATTTGAAATTGCCGAAGCCCTTTTGGACTGCAATGCTGCAAAGTGTTTTTGAGGGCAAGGCCGCTGAAATTTACTCAGCACTTTCATCAGAAAATAGTTCTGATTATGACAAGGTTAAAAAGAGGTTTTGAAAGATTATGAGCTAGTGCCAGAAGCATATAGACAGAAATTTAGGTCTTATAAAAGTTTGATTCACAAACTTATGTTGAATTTGCTAGGGAAAAGAAGATCTATTTGATAAATGGCTTACGTCAAAGAAAATAAATAAAAATTTTGATAATTTAAGACAATTGATGTTATTAGAAGAGTTCAAGCAGTGTGTTCATTTAGACTTAAAACACATTTATAAATGACAAAACTGTTGAGACTTTACAAGATGCAGCTGTTAAATCGGATAATTATACTCTTTCACATAAAAGAAGTTTCAAAGGTCAAAATTTTAATACTTGAGTGGAAATTACAAGAATCAAAGCACTGAGCGTATTGATAGTAAGCCTGTTGCACAGAATAAGAGCCAGTCTAGTTATAATATGTCTAGTCCAAAATTTGATACTTTTGAGAAGAAGTCACTGACTTGTGCTTATTGTAAGAAGAATGGTCACCTGATGGCTGATTGTTTAAGACTCCAGAAGAAGAATGAAAGAGATAATAAGCCCAAGACCAGTGCTTGTACGACACCCCGTGTTACCAATACGTTGGAATGTCCTGCGAGTCAGGCTTTTAAGTCCAGTTTTTGTGATTACATGGAGGATTATAAACCTTTTATGTCTGATGGGTTTGTTTCTATTGTTGATAATACTACTCCTCAGCCTATTAAGATTTTACAGGACACTGGAGCTTCTCAGTCTTTATTGTTAGAAGGTGTGTTGCCTTTGTCCGAGAAGACTTCTGTTGGTGCCTCCGTTTTGTTACAAGGTGTGGAGTTAAGTTGTATAGACGTTCCCCTCCATCGTATTTATCTGAAGTCAGAGGGTGTTTCATTATTGCTAGGAAATGATCTAGCTAGGAACAAAGTGGTTGCTGAACCAATTGTTATCAGTGAACCAGATGTGAATGTTAAATCACCTGAAGATGATGCTGAACTGTATCCAACTTGTGTCGTTACTAGGGCGATTGCTAGAAAACAACAAAATGAGGATTTGCAAGAAGACCAGTTTGATTACATGGACCTTTTGACACCTTTCTAGCCGACATTGAAGGTCCCGGTAGCTCAGAGAAGGCCGTAATAAGACCACCTAGTATTAGCAAGAATGTAATTATGCCATGGCCAGACGTAAACAGCCATTCATTAGACCGAAGGAAATTTGTCGAAGAACAAAATAAAGACCCTGAGGTTCTTCAGCTCAGCAAGAGGGCTCAACCACAGGAGGAAGCAGACAAAGTGGCCGAATGCTATTACCATCAAGACGGCATTTTAATGAGAAAGTGGAGGCCCCCTGATGCTACCCCAGAGGAGGAATGGAGAGTGGTATACCAAGTGGTGGTGCCTAAAGTCTATAGGCAAGACATTATTGGTCTTGCCCATGACACCCCCTTGGCTGGACACTTAGGTATAAGGAAGACTTGCCTTAAGATCTTACAGCATTTCTACTGGCCAAGACTAAGAAGTGATGTCGCAGAATACTGCAAATCATGCCATATATGCCAGGTTGTTGGTAAGCCTAACCAGAAAATACCACCAGCACCACTTATGCCTATTCCAGCCTTTGAAGAACCTTTCAGCAGAGTCCTAATTGATTGCGTTGGACCTTTACCGAAGACCAAGACCGGAAATGCGTATTTATTGACGATAATGTGTACCTCCACTCGTTTTCCTGAGGCTATTCCGTTAAGGAATATCAAGACACCTACTATTGTCAAAGCTCTGATCAAATTTTTCACGCTAGTAGGACTTCCAAAGTCTATACAGTCCGACCAGGGTTCAGATTTCATGTCAGGTTTATTGCAGCAAGTCGTGTACCAGTTAGGGATTGCTCAGTTTAGGTCAAGTGCTTATCATCCAGAATCTCAAGATGCCTTAGAACGTTTTCATCAAACATTGAAGAACATGATTAGAACTTTTGTCTTCAATTTGACAGGGATTGGGATGATGGTGTTCACTTTTACTTTTGCGGTCCGAGAGGCTGTTCAAGAATCCTTGGTTTTAGTCCTTTGAGTTGGTATTTGGTCATACTGTAAGGGGACCTTTAAAATTGATAAAGGAAAAGTGGCTTACTGAACACACTGACTTGAATCTTCTAGACTATGTATCTAGATTTAAAGAACAATTGTATACCGCTTGTCAAATTGCTCAGAACAATTTAAAACTGTTCAGAATAAGATGAAAATATGGTATGATAAAGATGCCAGGGACAGATTTATTGAGCCTGGTGATAAGGTACTTGTATTTTGCCAGTCCCTGGACATCCATTACAAGCTAAATATTGTGGTCCTTATACCATAGAGAGTAAAATCAATGATTTGAATTATATTGTAAAAACACAAGGTCAGCGTAAACAAAATAGAGTGTGTCACATTAATATGTTAAAACCATATTTTGAGCGTGCTAATGAAGGTGAGAGTAAACCAGTTGCCACTTTAGCCATGGTTAAATTGGAGAACAGTCATGACAAACCAGATATAATTGAACCAAGTTTTAGTTATAAAACTACGGAAGAGACAGTTAAATTAAAAATTCAGAAATTTTGTCAAATTTAGATTCAAAACTCGCACATCTGTCTTTTGATCGTAGAGAAAAATTAAAAACTGGTATTTTCTTTCAAAATCTTTTTCCAGATGTGCCAAACAAAACCACTGCTGTTTGTCATGATGTCGATGTAGGTGATGCTTCTCCAATTAGGCAACATCCTTACCGGCTCAATCCACTCAAACTTGAATTTATGAGACAAGAAATTAAATATATGCTTGACAATGATATTATTGAGCCGAGTTACAGTGAATGGAGCTCTCCTTGTTTGCTTGTGCCCAAACCAGATAAAACCTTTCGTTTCGTAACTGAATTCAGAAAAGTAAATTTTGTTTCAAAATCTGATTCCTATCCGATTCCAAGGATAGACGATTGCATTGATAATATTGGGCAAGCAAAATTTGTGAGCAAATTTGATTTATTGAAAGGTTACTGGCAAGTCCCATTGACACAGAGAGCTCCAGAAATATCAGCTTTTGTCACACCAGACGGCTTATTTCAATATACTGTAATGCCGTTTGGCATGAAAAGTGCTCCAGCTACATTTCAAAGAATGATCAATAATGTTATAAAAGATTTAGACTGTTGTTATGCTTATATTGATGATCTTATTGTATGTAGTGATAGCTGGGAAGAGCATTTAACACATTTATATGATACTTTTGATAGACTGTCACAATCAAATTTAACTGTTAATCTTGGTAAAGTGAATTTTGCCAGGCCACTGTTGATTATTTAGGGCATACAGTTGGCCAAGGTCAAGTGAAACCTATTACGGCTAAAGTGGATGCAATTACTAAATTTCCTCCTCCTACAAAAAAAAAAAAAAAAAAAAAAAAAAACAACTTATGAAATATTTAGGCATGATTAGATTTTACAGGAAATTCTGTTCAAATGTTGCTACTGTTGTTCAACCATTGACTCATATTTTACGGAAGATTCTAAATTCATCTGGAGTGAAAATTGTCAAAACGCTTTTGAAAATAGCAAATCACTTTTAATTAATAGTCCAGTTTTGATCACTCCAGACTTTGAAAAACAATTTAAACCTGCCGTTGATGCAAGCGATGTAGGAGTTGGAGCTGTTTTATATCAGGAAACAGATGATAATGTTGAAAACCTATATCATATTTTTCTAAGAAATTAGATAAACATCAGAAAAATTATTCGACTATTGAAAAGAGTGTTTTGCACCGTTGTCTGCACTTCAACATTTTGATGTATATTTAAATCCCACTGTGCATCCTATTCTTGTTTATACTGATCATAATCCTCTCACCTTCATACATAAAATGAGAAACAAGAACCAGAGATTGACTAGGTGGAGTTTATTGTTACAGGAATATGATGTTATTGTAAAACATATTAAAGGTAAAGATAATGTAATAGCAGATGCTTTATCTAGAACTTATTAAAACACTGTGTATATGCTATGTATTTTGTACATATTATTCATGAAAAGTTTTGTTACACTCAAACTTTTTTTTAAGGGGAGGTGTTATGATATTGTAACTATCATATTTATTTAGTTGGCCTAATTTGTTTTGTGTGGCTTATTATATACATTATGTACAAAATAAAACACATTGTGTTACAACTATGCAGTTTAGAAATCACTGGAACAATCATTGATACTCATGGACTGATTAGAACTTTCTATTTCACTTACATAACGTTTCCAGAATGATCATAACAAAAGATGCGTAATTTAAATTTCTAGCATTGTCTAGAAGTTTCCGTTTGAGTATAAATATAAGTATGCAGACCCTATAGATAGACTTAGACATCGATAGACATCAACATTCTCAGCAGTTTGATTGACACTTTTATTTACAAACTACATCATACTAGATTGTGACTAATTGGATATACTATTCTGTGGATTCCGAGAAGATTTCCGGATAAAGAAAAGATAAAAGATTGGACTCATATTTTGACAGTTAAGTTGACATTACTCTTTGTGTAATACTTTATGTAAACTAGTGTATAATAAATATTGTCAAATTTTATTATTGATTTGTGTCTTTTGTTGGCTACAATTAAAAGTCGATTTTTCTGTTCATAACAATCTACACAGTCAAACGCACGCACCCACAGTCTTGATTTTGTGAATCTGAATAAAAATTGATACGAGATCGAAATATTTTAGTAAAATATAGGCTAAAAAAAGAAGAATGTGTTAAAAACTTTTGTAGCTAGCTGTTCTTAAAAATGTGACCAAAGTGGAATGCGATATGATATGATACATTTCTATTTACACTCAGGTTTTAAAATTAATTGAGACCGTGGAATTATAACTGTTTGTTCATTCATTGGCCCATTTTTCACAACGTCTCGGCCTATCATTTGATTGACAGTTTCATGCAAACTTACATGTAAACTTTACATATGGGAAACACAAATGTCATATATGATTATAAAATATAACTTTATGTAATTAGCACGAAAGTTAACGGATGTCATATTTTATCAAATATTAACACATACAATTTACGCTTGGACTCGGGTCAAATAATGAATTTATTTTTTAGACAGATATTTAACGCAACATACCAGTCTACTTTATATAAAAACAAAAAGAATAACATTTTGTCATGTTTGAAAACAAATGTTCGCGTTTAGATTGAATTAATATTTTTTAATTGATGAAGCAACGTGTTTTGGTTAATTTAGTGGAAGTTCAATCTAAATATGAAAATTGTCTATATTGAAATAATACTAGCACCCGGGGTACTTTAGACATATTGTAGAGTGACCACTGTGTTATAAAATACCATATGCAGACCTCTTTATGTCGTTGGGGGTCTTGTGTCAGTTCACGCACCTTAGTCTATTGTTGACTCCTGTTACAGCTTCCGGAGATATTGTTTGCCTGTGTTAGATTTTTTTACACATTTTATAAAGTCTTCTTTAAAAAACATTCTATACATTCAATATAGCTGAACTACTGCTTACAGTATCTGACAAACTGATCTAAACACAAATTCTTTAAGATTGACCAATGAAGCTAGAAAATGAGGTCAAGATCAAATGAACCTTGTCAGCCAGACATATATACTATAACTCCTTTCACTCATTGTATTACTAATAAATAGTATCTGAGTATTGGAGCTTATCACGAAAACATGTCTACCAATGAAACATGACAAGGTTAGAGGAAGCTTGTAATTATATATATAATTCATGATTTTATCGTTTACTTTTTAATAATGTGTACATTCAACAGATTTGTTTGAGCAAAAAAAGGCATAGAATGGAGATGGTTTCCATAGTGTGGGAATATTATTCACGATTAGAAAATTTTTCAAAATCTAAAAATTAGGAGATGTGGTATGATTGCCAATGAGACAACTATCCACTAAATTTCAAATGAAGTGGATGTAAGCAATTATAGGCATCCGTATGACCTTCAACAATGAAGTATAGTCGGCTATAAAAGGCCCCTACATTAAAAATCATGAAAAAATTCAATTGCGAAAACTAACGGCCTAATTTATAACAAAACAATTAACGAAAAACAAATATGACAGACATGAACCAACGACAACAGCTGAACTACAGGCTCCTGACTTGGGACAGGCACATATAGAATGTGGTGGGGTTTAACTAGTTTGCTGGCGCCTAACTCTTCCACTAATCTGGGACAGTGGTTTAACAGTACAACATAAGAAAAAACTATAAAAATCAGTTGAAAAGGGCTTAACTCATTAGATCGATACAAAGCAGAATACATCTAACGAAAACACAGACGTGGCAGCGTATCTAATACATCCTACAACAAAAAAGACACTAAGTAAAGATAAGGTTTATTGAACTTCTCTTTTTCATTTGTTTGTGTATGTTCTATTACTTAACTAATCGGACAGAAAAGAAATGGGATATATTATATGTTCTATCACTTAACTAATCGGACAGAAAAGAAATGGGATATATTATATGTTCTATCACTTAACTAATCGGACAGAAAAGAAATGGGATATATTATATGTTCTATCACTTAACTAATCGGACAGAAAAGAAATGGGATATATTATATGAGGCAAAGACTCAAAATTCTTGTTGAAAATTATATTCGTTATCACTCTTTATCTTATTTCATTGTTTATGTTGTGAGCTCGGAATGATGCTCTTAATGTCATTCGGTTGTTCGTAACCTTTCATGTCAATATATACAGAAGTTACTTTTTATCAGCGGCCATATTAACATTGTAATTTCCACAACAATCAGTGGTTGTGTAATAATTTCACGATATGCGATCAATATGGAAGCATCTGGTTACCTGGTTTTAGGTCATTTCATTCAAATAAATAGGCCACATACCAGACATCAGAACTATGGGATTAACTTTGGTAGTCAGACATTCCCTTTGTTACACAACTAGTTTCACTTTTATTGATTGAAGTTCTGATTCACACAAATGTAATTGAAAGCTTATAACTTTGGGATAGCTTTGACAAATCTGCTGCACAACTATTCATATTACCGTGTATATATGTTACACCTTTTATCAACTAGTATTAGACCAAATCAATAAACAGGTTTTTGACATATCTTGGAAAGGTTGACCATTGGTTCGGTGTAATATGATACAAACCGGCCCCGGAGCAGCAGATATTTTATTTAGATCTTACGACAAAGCTGTTGCATTTATTTGTTAACCTGTCCAAACTTGTATATTGTTATTGTTATATTATTCCTTTGCAGATAATTGGATATTAAATTCTCATCTTCAATTTATAGGGTGTCGAAAATTGTCATCTTTTCCCGAAATATAAATTTGACCACTTTATTAAATAATACCGTATTGCTTTCCATTTTACCTACTTGGTCTGAATTTCTGAATAATGTATGAACTGAATTTACAAATAAATGGGATAATTTAACAGTTTTTCCGCTTCATAGTATTAATATTTGACTCCCTATAAAACCAATTTCAAAGTCGATACTTTTGTTGATGATATATAAACAACATAAAATTTGGTATATATTAGATTTTAAACATTACATGTTACAGAGACGTCGCATACGGTGTTGGTGATAATACGACGTTTTGCTTTTCAGTTCACTTTTATTGCATGTGTTCGAAGTTTTGGAATTGATAACTATGTAAATGTATACATCAAAATGTGCGTAATTAAAAGTGCTTTAAAATCAATACATTATTTTCATTTTGTAACTCGAATGATCCCTAATAACTGACTTTGCGTGGGTGGACAAGTAACAACGCAAAATATGATCACCGTTGCTTTGAAGCCATTCTTGACAGTGTTTAAACTTATTTAAAAAAAAAGTTATATCCCTAGAAAGAGCAGTCTTTTGTGTTAATGGCGTATGTTTTATTTATGACGTAATCGTTAACTGGACGCGTCTGACTAGAACGAAGAGTTCACTTTGTTTTTTGGCCAAGCCGAAAATACTGAAAAAATAAGGATAGGGGAGAAGTTAAGAGTGATATTAAAAAATAATTCAAATAGATTATTCCGAAAATAATACATGATTTTATTCCGTATATGACAAGGAAAAAAAATAAAAAAACATTTGTTACAACATTTCAAAGTATCGCGGCTGAATTTATGATTATTGGAATTTTTATTTCTGTCACAAAACCCAAATCTCTCATTTTATAAAGAGCTCTTCAAAATTCGAACGAATGCTGCAGACCCAAATCACAATTTACATATCCACCCTTCCTGTGTCAAAAAAATACAATACCTATAAAACTTTCTATGTCTTCTATAAGTAAATATTGTTGAAATTATGCCCTAAATTGTTAATTTTATTAAATCCGTTGAAATGTCACATTTGCGGTTTTTTGACGTCTCGGCGTATTTGTTAAGTGTCTTATGAAAAACAATAGGCATTTGCGGTCTTTTCTACGATCTGAAATTTTATGTAAACGTGAAAAGTTAATTTTTAAGTGAATGAAAAAAAATATGTAGAAGTTTCAAGGGAAAATATTAAAAAGAAAATAAACGCGATCTTCTTGTTTGTGTCTAGTCAAAATCTCACAAAACGCCGTTTTTTACATTTTTGTTACAAATATGATAAGTCATATAATATAGTTTTGGATGGGGAAATATTTTAATTTATAATAGCACAAAAAATACTATATAACATAAAAATATACATTTCGGGGATATATTTGAACCCATTTTCGACTACATGTCGACAGTATTAACGACACAGTCAGCGACTACTTTTATCTAGTCATAATGTCACATCATGCTTTTTTACTCGTTCGGACTTTAAATTCTGTATATTTTGACATATAGTGCCCTACGTCGCAAATATCTCATGCAAAACCATAACTATTTAACAAAAAAATTTTAATACAATTTCTCAACCGATTTTTATCGAATTTATTTAAAACTAATGACTGTATCGGTTTACTTGTTCATATTTGCGATTAGATGTCCTTTTGTATATATATGCAGTTGGCAAATTAGATTAAATTATTTTTGTTGTTGTACATTTTGAATTTTGCTTTCAATAATTGATACTCAACCATTAATACAGGTAATGAAATAAACGCTTCAACTAATAACATTTTTATCCAGAAACTACCAAAAGCGGATAAAAAAAAGCAGCAGAAAAGACAGTGGTTTAAAAAAAAATGAAAATTTCCTGTTTCAATTAAAAGAAAGAGAAAATATCGTTGGTGATACTATATTAATAAATATTATTTCTCTGTTTTAATTTAACTGCACATTAAGAAATATGTGCTGCTTTTGCTTTTCGGTTCTATACGTAGCAAGTCAAGCAAACCGCCTATATGAATTATGCTGCATGCATGAAAAATAACGTTAAATAAACGTTACCAAAACTAACTCTAACACCGTACGCGACGTCAGAGGAATTATATTGTTATTTGGTGATATTTGTTTTTCATATTTTTAATGTTTTGGCAAATAAGATGGTGTCTTAGATGACCACAAAAATTGTACTCTACAGTGTAATAAAAGTATGATACGCATTAAAAGTCATATATAGGGTTATTTTTCTTAAAATGCCTTTGTTTGGAAGTCGTTCAATGTATATGCTTACAACAGTATATATTTATTGTTTTTAATTAAATTTGATTTCCTAGTTCGATAACCTAATTATCACTCAAGTTTCCTTGTTGTTACCGTTATTATTATAAGGTGAATCTTCAACGTTATTGTAATATTCTCATACCCACTGATACATCAATGTCTGTTTTTGTCATCATATTGTGTGCATTTTATTATTTTTATTACCTTGGAATACCGAATCTACATGAGCAAATATATCAATTACAACAAAAACCAAACAAACCACAAAGAACCTGGCGACAACACATCGTTAGTTCATTCTTTGTACAGATTATGTAAACAGAAAGACGAAAATTAGGCGTTGTAATAAGCAATTTGTTGATAGAAATATTGTTTTATGTTTCCGATCTATGAATACGTTTTGTTGAGAACCTGAATAATCTGTTTACAGAAATGTTTTTGAGATTGTATGTATTATTGCATTAGATAAAATCCTTTAAGAAACAGATATTAAACACATTTGTTAAAATTATAGAAATTCACCTTATCTACAAAAATGATAAGAGTTTAAAATCATTTTTATTGATAGGTAGGATGCATTCTTTGCATAATCCCAGTAATTGTGAACGTTAGTGTAGTATAATTTCTTTGTTTTTAAAATATGTTTCTTAATTTTTTTGCCATTAATCAAATAAGTGTTTTCGTTTCAAAGAAGTAATGCTATGGTATATATTGATATAACGAGAAAAGTACAAAATACATGCATGGATTTTCTCGCTGTGTTGAAGACCCATTGGTGGCCTACGGCTGTTTTTTGCTCTTTGGTCGGGTTGTTGTCTCCCCATTTCCATTCTCAATTTTATTCTCTTTCTCGCCAATTTTTGTTGTCTCGGCTGTCTGGTGTTCGATGGATATTTACGGTCCTTCAATGTACTATGCTTTATAATATATTTTACAATAAGAATCCCCTGATTTAACATACACATATCTGAGTAAAGAAGTTAGTACGTAACGTTTTGCTAGCGTTTTGTTACACTTTTCCTATAGTAAGCGTGTACAGAATATTACAAGTTTGGGGGAAATGGTTTGATTGTTGTTTGAAATTTGAAATAGCTCTCAATAACCGCGAGTACATTTAGGTCGATACTTTGAGGGGCAGATTCGTTCTTCATTATTTTTCATTGGTTTTAAGGAAGAACATTAAAATTTGAAATGTTAACAGACTGATCGCAAACCATATACATTATACTGACTTTTGACAAATTAATAGAAGCTCCATTTATTGAGGCTACTGATTTTAGAACAAAAAGTGACTACACTATAAATTCACTTAACCCAGAATCAATGCATAAAACAAAATGAATATTTATGTTCATAACATTGACAGAGTACTATTTTGAAAAGTCGCGACGCTAATGATTCCATTGGACTGAAATGGAAAGATAATGATTCAAAATATAATATCAAGACTTTCACAATTGAAAGAATTCGCACAGAAATAATACAATTATAAGAATTCGCACAGAAATAACACAATTAAAAGCACAACATTACTATTATTAAAAAATGAGTAACATTATAGATTATCAAATCATGAGTGAAAACAATTATTTTCCACATGACAAATATCTTTTATCAGTATCGGTTGACTTGTTACTTTATTGGTGTTTGTACTATACATTTGATAAAGCCTTGACAACAGTTATGAAGAACTATTTGCCACTGGACTCCAGGATAACAACAAACAAACAAAAATACTTTATAAATTTCGTGCGTCCGAAGCTCTGGATTTACCTCCATCGGGAACATTTGAAAGCTACGAGTGTTAACATATTATGTAGAAATGTAAGAATTTATATGACCAAAAGGGATATTAAAAGAATAACCAAATTCAGCTAAGACCAACTTTGCCTGAGTCCTATAAAGGATATATGTATGAAAGCTCAAGCTCGAAATTGGAGATATAATCAATTACAGTCAATGAAATATATTTAGCAATTACATCATTAACTGATCTAGTGAGATATAACAGCAATAGAGCTATCAACAGACATATAAAACCAATTATATGAATGCTTACAGACTTTCCTTTATTTTTTGTTTCTAATAGATCATTGTTTATTATAAATAGAACATGTTCTTATACATATTTTATTCATGTCGTGTTTTATAATACCTATTGCATATGAATCAAGAGCATTGTTGACGTGAAGATAGTGAACTTCATAAAAAAACATTTATTTTGTTTTCCTTCAATTGGCTTCTATTATTATTTTGAGGTTTGGCGTTATTATTATCAACTTCATTTATTAGTTCTAACTATATTAACACTGATCACTTGCAGTAACAGTTTTTCGGTGTAGGAACGTGAGTTACGTTTACAAAAGACTCGTCATTGACGCTTAAATTTAAAAAGTTAATAAAAGGCCAAAGTACGAAGTAAGTTGAGGACCCAAAATTCAGACCTATAACATACCTGGCATGATAAAATAATTCAAACGACAGATGCATAAAGAATGTGGCAATGTTTATATAAAAATAAGGAGATGAGGCATGATTGCAAATAACACAACTATCCACCAAAGTTCAAATAAAGTGTATGTAAGCAATTATAGGCAACCGTAAGGCCTTCAACAATCAGAAAAACCCATATAGTCGGCTATAAAAGGCCCCGACATGAATAATATTGAACAATTCAATTGAGAAAACTAACGGCCTAATTTATAAAAAAAACAATTAACGAAAAACAAATATGACAGACATGAACCAACGACAACATGTTTATAAGTGCTTAACCTACCCTTAACCTCCGACAATAATGAAACAACAATTCATAGGAGCAAACTGTATAAAATATCCCCCCTGTTTTACACAAATATACAAGCTACAATATTCGAACTTTGACCGGCGAAATGACAAAATGAGTTTAATTGATCAATCGGAAGAAAATGAAAGTCTCACTCATCTACCACTACCAACGGCATATAATTGATTCGCATCACGGTGCGGAGCTATTAGTTTCGGTCGAAATACACGCCATCTTGAATAAATTACTTATCACGTATAGATTCTGATTGGATGCGGCTGAGATAGAGTAACAGCTATTGGCTTAAATGAGATAAAGAATTACAGACTTTTCTCGTTCAGGATAAGACATCAAATGCCGGAAAATTAACTATGTGTATTTCAGTTCCGATCAACTGTCATTATCTGTAGTTTATAACTTCTGGCAATCTAGGCACACCTCCAGCAAGGCACCCCACAAGAGTCGGGTCTATTTTAACCCGAATAATTCAGTCGTTATATTCCACTGCTCTACGATGGCTACATTAATCATTTTCCTCGCGAGTGGGAGAGTCGATCACGAGGAGGGACTGAATTATTCGGGTTATGTCTATTTATAATTGTTTTAATTTTCAACAAGAATTTTTTTTTTTAAAGCATGGGTGTATAACGCACACTCTTAAAAGTACATCCATTTTATATCAATCAATATCTTAAAATACCACATTTCAAATACTAATTAACAACCACATGCACACATATTACCTTAAATTAGGGTAGAGCGAAGCACTCCATAGCTTTTTAGAAAGCTCAAACTTGTTATATGAATAAGTTTCAAATAAACCATGAATTAGTATTAATAAATGTTGCAGACATAAAGAGTATTGTTTGCATGTAACAAATTTTACAAATATTGTTCCAAATTTTCGTACAAGGTTTCAGCAAAAATCTTCTGAAATGAATTGGAACAGTTGATACAAAGACTTTACGATAAATGTCAAGCATAGCTTAGTGTAATCATGTTATAGAATCAAACTGTCTCTGAAGGTTGGTCGATGACATCCGCCTCTGTTTAGTGATCAACATCTTGACGCTCTAAAATCTTTAAAGCACTGCATTGACCGGGAACTTATTTGCGGAAAGCAATTCAAGATGGAAGAGTATATCACAGGAAATGAAATCTTTTTGAAAAGATTTATTACCTTTACCTTGGACGTACTACGTGCAATTTCATTTAAATTAAACTGAATTAGACAATTTAAGTTAGTATAAGACGTACAAAGTACTATATTTATGTCGAAGATGAGCTTTGATAAAGGTCTTCTTTCTCTCAAAATAATTTTTCAACCTAAAACTTAGTAAGTTCTGATATATCTAAGAGCCTATGGGTAAATGCATTTAATATGTGAGTTATTTTGATATAAGAATATATAGTACTTCTATATTTATAGTTCTATCTAATTGGAGTCTCTACAATGGGGGCTCTGGGAAAGTGTGTATATAACATTACCGATACTAGTTTTACTGCACCAGAATTCAGTCGTTTTTCCTAATCATTTTTCTCCTAGAATATTTACAATGCGAGATCGATGATGATGACGAATGGCTGCTGAACGTCCAGCGGCAAATAAAATGCATGTTTAGGATGTGAACATGTTAATATAATATGAATATTAACCCTGCGTTGTACTAGACTGACACGCTGAGCCGGATTTTTAACGTGTTAGTGTACAAGTTTACAGTCCGCAGGAAGACATGTAACCCTACGCGGGCACGTTCTTTGCTCTTACTCCTTAATGCCGCGTTCTTAGTAGAGAAGCAGAAAATACCAATTTTATAGTCTTTGGAACCACGACCTCCCGCAATCCAGAGGAACGCGGTACCATGAGACCACCCAGGCGGAACAATGCGAGATTGAACTATCTTATCTTATAAGTATCCAACAATGAAGGATAGATAGAGTGGAATTGATATCAAATAAGGAGATGATGTATAATCGTCAATGAGACAACTATCCACCAAAGACCAAAATAAGGAGATGATGTATAATCGTCAATGAGAAAACTATCCACCAAAGACCAAATAAGGAGATGATGTATAATCGTCAATGAGAAAACTATCCACCAAAGACCAAATAAGGAGATGATGTATAATCGTCAATGAGAAAACTATCCACCAAAGATCAAATAACCATAGGTCACCGTGCGGCATCCAACAGAAACCATCATCAGTTCCTTAAGTCACCGTACGGCATCCAACGGAAACCATCATCATTTCCTTAGGTCACCGTACGGCATCCAACGGATACCATCATCATTTCCTTAGGTCACCGTACGGCATCCAACGGAAACCATCATCATTTCCTTAGGTCACCGTACGGCATCCAACGGAAACCATCATCATTTCCTTAGGTCACCGTACGGCATCCAACGGAAGCCATCACCATTTCCTTAGGTCACCGTACGGCATCCAACGGAAACCATCATCATTTCCTTAGGTCACCGTACGGCATCCAACGGAAGCTATCATCATTTCCTTAGGTCATCGTACGGCATCCAACGGAAACCATCACCTTTTCCTCAGGTCACCGTACGGCATCCAACGGAAACCATCATCATTTCCTTAGGTCACCGTACGGCATCCAACGGAAGCAATCATCATTTCCTTAGGTCACCGTACGGCATCCAATGGAAACCATCACCATTTCCTTAGGTCACCGTACGGCTTCCAACAGAAACCATCATCATTTCCTTAGGTCACCGTACGGCATCCAACGGAAGCAATCATCATTTCCTTAGGTCACCGTACGGCATCCAACGGAAACCATCACCATTTCCTTAGGTCACCGTACGGCATCCAACGGAAACCATCATCATTTCCTTAGGTCATTGTACGGCATCCAACGGAAACAATAATCATTTTCTTAGCTCACCGTACGGCATCCAACAGAAGCCATCATGATTTTCTTAGCTCACCGTACGGCATCCAACGGAAGCAATCATCATTTCCTTTGGTCACCGTACGGCATCCAAGGGAAGCTATCATGATTTCCTTAGCTCAGCGTACGGCATCCAACGGAAACCATCATCATTTCCTTAAGTCACCGTACGGCATCCAACGGAAGCCATCACCATTTCCTTAGGTCACCGTACGGCATCCAACGGAAGCAATCATCATTTCCTTGGGTCACCGTACGGCATCCAACGGAAGCCCTCATCATTTCCTTAGGTCACCGTACGGCATCCAACAGAAGCGATCTATTTCCTTGAAATAGGGTTGTTGCTTATAAGGAAGTTATTGAACCAAGGCCTCAAATGGCTTAGTTTTAGTCATTCCTTCAAAAGTTTAACGGACGCTACATAATTTAGTTAACCGTTACAGGTAACCATGGATATGTTAAACTTGTTGTAGTTAAAAACTAGTCCTCTTTTCCTAAGTTGTGGCACACGACATATCATTGACTTTTACTTGCAATGAGAAACAGACGTGTGCCACTAGAGGAGCATAATTAACTGCTGACCTCAACTGCGTTCCTCCGGGGTTTGGTGGGTTTAGTACTGCCCAATCTTTACTTTTCTGTGTAGTGTTTTGCGGACTCTTGTTTTTTTGTTCGTTTTTCTTTCTTTTGGCTTTTGTGAAGTCTGTTTTTCTTCAACTTATGTAATTATTTTCCTCTTGGTATCTTCGGCCACTTTTTGAATGTGTATTGCTACGCATTTCTTTCAGTTTTAATTTTTTTTTTTTTCATGTAAACATTTTCCCATGCGTTCAATATATTGTTACATACAAGCCTACAGTAGACAGAATAATTTGATAAAAACAAATCATGTGACTAATTATCCTCACGTTTTAGCATCGTGAACTTTTAAATCTCGAAAGTTAGATTAACGTTAGAACAGATTATCGAATTATCGACAATAATCAGCTGTTGACATTAATGATGATCTGTTTCAAAATTCTACATCAGAAATATTAGTGCGTTAATCATGCGTACGAATGAAAAAAAAAAGGGTTTTTTCAAGATCACAATTAAATTATATTTCAGGTTGAATGAGTAAAGTCACTGTGCATTTCAAAAAGATATATATCACGAACAATAAAACTTTCTCATTGCATCTAATAAAAATCGGATCCATTGAAAAGTGAATTTGAAAAATTTCATAATGTATGTATCTCGATTTATATTGGAACATTTCACTAAAAAAGAAATCGTCATCGTCATAAAAAGAAACCTGGACACTGGAAAAATATCAAATATAAAATATCACTAGTTATTATCATATTTATTGAATTTAAACAATGAATGTTGATGATAATTGGTAGAATGAGGAAGTAACATATACCTTAGAGAATCGAGCTGATGACTTATTACGCATTTTCATATAAATGACAAGATATCGAGTAACTTCTTATCTTAATAGAAGTTGTGACAAATCAAAAGTAAAACATGTGTGTGTAAAGATGCGAACTTTTGCATTAACTTTGGTAAGGAACACTCGGCCATCAATCGTCGAAGAGCAGACGACCCAACATAACAAATGTAAAAATAGTTTCTAGCAGCAGTAGACCCAAAATATCAAATGTAATAATCGTCAAGGAGCACTAGACCAAACACACCAAATGTATAAATCACCAAGAAGCAGTAGACCCAAAATATCAAATGTAATAATCGTCAAGGAGCACTAGACCAAACACACCAAATGTTTCAATCGTCAGGGAGCACTAGACCAAAAACACCAAATGTATAAATCGCTAAGGAGCTGTACACCCAAAACATCAAATGTATCAATCGTCAAGGAGCCTGTAGACCCAGCACATCAAATGTATCAATCGTCAAGGAGCTGTAGACCCAAAACATCAAATGTATCAATTGTCAAGGAGCACTTGACCAAAAACACTAAATGAATCAATCGTCAAGGAGCTGTAGAACCAAAACATCAAATGTATCAATCGTCAAGGATCTGTAGATCCAAATCATCAAATGTATCAATCGTCAAGGAGCACTAGACCAAAAACACCAAATGTTTCCATCGTCAAGGAGCACTAGACCCAAAATATCAAATGTATAAATCGTCAAGGAGCACTAGACCCAAAATATCAAATGTATAAATCGTCAAGGAGCTGTAGACACAAAATATCAAAAGGGTGTTAAGTAGGTAAAATAATGGCTTATGAATAATAGATGTACCTAATTGTTTTATGAAAGGGTACGTGTTGTTGAAAATTAAGTCAATATACCGTTATGTGTTCTACTTTCTATATGTCTTTGGTATTTAGGTCATGGTGCAATGTCCTTTGATTTATAAGTTCTACTGTAGTTTTAAGTGATTTTGAACAATTTTAAGCTTCAAATTCTAAACCAAAAGCATATCTGTCGGATATAAGCAAAATTTACATTTCGATTTTTTATTGATAGAAGAAAATTTGTTGGAAAATGGTTAACATGGAAAAAAGGTATATATCGTATAAAATAAATTATTTGTGTACAAATTTCATATTTTGTTTTAATTCTAACCCTATAAAAGAAACAATAAAAAGGAGAAATAGCCATACATATCTTTCTGTGTTAACAATTGGTGCACACGTTTTGAATTAGCTAATCGTTACATCATTCTTATCATTCTGTAGGTATCTTTCTTCTCTCTTTAACAAACATAGCAAACATACTTTTCCGAACATTTTGTTTGTTTAAAACGATGACCAATGCAGCAACAACAATGACGAAGATCCTAAAAGGACAAAAATCATTAGTCAAGGAAAAACTGACAACACCATGGCAAAAATGGAAAACAAAACCGGAGAAACAAACAACAGTTTACAAACAAATGTGTGTGCCAAGGCTCCGTGTTGAAGGCCGTACTTTGACCTATAATGGTGTACTTTTAAAAATTGTGACTTGGATGGAGAGTGGTCTCATTTACACTCATACAACATCTTCTTATATCTACATAGAAACACAAACCCAACCAAAAACAAACCAAAACAAATAAAACTGGGATGATGTCTAGTGCTCCGGACAGGAAAGCGAATCTTGCTCCACGCTTAAATAGATAACAAAATGTTTTTTATAAACATTGTTAAGTATACATCGAACAAGAATTTTCCGGAAGGGAACACTATTCGACAAAACAATAAACCATTTACTAAACGCTATCGGGTCTGAAAACTTCATTGAAAATCTCAAGACTACAAATTTATTCACATGCATCAGAATTACAAAAACACTGGGCATTTAATATATGTAAACTTATCTTTTATGTGTGGCGCGCCTTTATTAATATAAAAATAAGGAGATGTGATACATGTATGATTGCCAATGAGACAGCTATCCACCAAAGTTAAAGTTCAACTAAAGTGGATGTAAACAATTATAGGCAATCGTACGGCCTTCAACAATGAGCAAAACCCATACCGTATAATCGGCTATAAAAGGCAACGACATGAAAAATATGCAACCATTCAATTGAGAAAACTAACGGCTTAATTTATAACAAAACAATTTATGAAAAACAATTTATGAAAAACAAATATGACAGACATGAACCAACGACAACCACTGAACTTCAGGCTCCTGACTTGGGATAGTCACATAAAGAACGTGACGGGGTTAAACATGTTTGTGAGCGCTCAAATATATATGCTCCCCGATCAACCTAAAAGAAGTTAAAAGGGACATCCGAATTTACCTTAACATAAATTATAGTCCTGCATAATAACATATTCAAAATTAATCAGCTTTGAGTTTTATGAAATTGTACGTAAACATGTATTGTGACCATATTAACATACAGAAAAAAAATTGCGGACTTAAAAGTCACAATTAAATATTACAGTTTTACTTTTTATGAAAGAATCATTCACTTTGCATTTTAGCCTAATATACATGTTATAATAAACACACAAATAAAATATATAATTAAAATGCTGATGTAAATTAGCTTTTTTAATTAATTATGTCGCGAGCAGCAACAGGTGGTTTGTCTTTCAATAATGTGCCGTACATGTGTAGTATTTATTATATATTGTTTAGTTATATTTAAATATTTCTTGTCTCGTAAACCATCTATCTTTTATTTAAGACGGCATGTTTTAGGTGCATACAAGATGACCTGTTCGTCTTTTGGTCATGGCAGGTAATACATTCAACTTTTAAAAGTTCTTCAACGTAAGTTCTTACCCTTTTTATGAATGATCATTGTGGCTCAGATGATAGATTTTTGGGGTGAAAAAAAACCAAACAAAACAAAACAGACCATGTAACAATTATGGTAGTCTGTTGAAATGACCTTTTACTTGTTGTTTTCTGCAAGTCTTCTGTCACCACTGAGCTATGTGTTAAGTCGTCGATGGACTATACTTATTTACACACCATTGAGCTATGTGTTAAGTCGTCGATGGACTATACTTATTTACACACCACTGAGCTATGTGTTAAGTCGTCGATGGACTATACTTATTTACACACCATTGAGCTATGTGTTAAGTCGTCGATGGACTATACTTATTTACACACCATTGAGCTATGTGTTAAGTCGTCGATGGACTATACTTATTTACACACCATTGAGCTATGTGTTAAGTCGTCGATGGACTATACTTATTTACACACCATTGAGCTATGTGTTAAGTCGTCGTTGGACTATACTTATTTACACACCATTGAGCTATGTGTTAAGTCGTCGTTGGACTATACTTATTTACACACCACTGAGCTATGTGTTAAGTCGTCGTTGGACTATACTTATTTACACACCATTGAGCTATGTGTTAAGTCGTCGTTGGACTATACTTATTTACACACCACTGAGCTATGTGTTAAGTCGTCGTTGGACTATACTTATTTACACACCATTGAGCTATGTGTTAAGTCGTCGATGGACTATACTTATTTACACACCATTGAGCTATGTGTTAAGTCGTCGATGGACTATACTTATTTGCATTTATGTCCGGTCATTGTTGAATTTGACTATACTTACTAACTTTCGTGTTTGGTGGCATTTTATTTATCTTCCATGGATACAAAGATTTGGATTGCAAGTTTGGCTGTGCCTGTGCGGGACCTATTTCAGACGGAGTGGCACATCCTAAGTTTTACGATGATGTTGTTTGCCGAGCCCGGAAATTATATACGACCCGGGTAAACTTATCAATCCTTTGGATGAACTTATTCTAAGGGGTTGCCAATTCGACACTATAATTGGATCTTTGAATATTGTTTTTGTTGGTATAAATGTTGGTTTTGTTGTCAGTGAATTAGGGTCATACTGATAGTTTTGTTATAAACATGTGCACGTTGATGGTACTGCAGTCTGTCGGTCGTTTGGCATTTAGATATTGCAAAAAGTCGTGTTTTTCTAGCTCTGCCCGGGTCGGGAGCCTGTGGTTCAGTGGTTGTCGTTAGTTCATGCCTGTCATGTTTGTTTTTTGTTGGTTGTTTTGTTGTGAATTAGGCCGTTGATTTTCTCGGTTGGGTTCTTTCATATTTTTATCTCATGTTCTTTTATGGCCGACTGTACGGTATAGGTTTTTCTCATTGTTGAAGGACGTACGGTTGCCTATAATTGCTTACATCCACTTTATTTGAACTTTGGTGTCTCATTGGCAATCATACCTCATCTCTTTATTTTTATATAAATAGCTTTCTTATATTGCTGGTGGTCGTTTTAGTTGATCTTTACCTATTATCAGAAAGGTTCGATGTACCAATGTTACCTGATTACCGGAATAGTACGTTGTTACCATGTTACCTGATAACAGGAATGGTACGATGTGACAAAGTTACCTGATTACAGTAATGGTACGATGTAACAATGTTACCTGATTACAGGAATGGTACGATGTAACAATGTTACCTGATTACAGGAATGGTACGATGTAACAATGTTACCTGATTACAGGAATGGTACGATGTAACAATGTTACCTATTACCGGAATGGTACGATGTAACAATGTTACCTATTACCGGAATGGTACGATGTAACAATGTTAGCTATTACCGGAATGGTACGATGTAACAATGTTACCTATTACCGGAATGGTACGATGTAACAATGTTACCTATTACCGGAATGGTACGATGTAATTATGTTAGCTATTATTATGGGATATGTAGTATACAGACAAAACACATTATCTCTGCTTACCGGTATAGATTAATTAATGACCAGGGAAATTGGGACATGCAGTATGCAGATGTAACACATATAATTTATCTCTGGTTACCTTTAACAAAACAGTTGGACATATCATAAATAACAACATCTTTAATTTCAAACTAAAAGTGTTATAACTAATTGTCGTCTTTGTGTATGAGTTGTTTAAATGTTTGTTTTTCAAAAACTAAATTCAATAAAAGAAAAGAAACAATTAGTAATCTTGTAATGATGGTTATAAAACGAGAACATTAATCGTACAATACATACTGTATGACGTGTAAATCTTACTTTATTAAAAGTTGACTTACCTAACAGGTCTGCTATAGCCAGATTAAGTAAGAAATTATTGGTAACACTCCACATCCGTCGGTTTGGTATAATCACAAACAGTACGGTCAGATTACCTATTATAGCGGTCAGAAATACCGGCACATATAAAGCTATCAAAATAATTGTATTGGGCTGGTTTAAAGTGATCAAACTTTGTTTCCACGCTTCAATAATTCCGTCGAAATCCGATAAACCTAAATCTGAGTTATTAAAATCTGGAGTCAAAAATATTGACTCGTTCCACGGAGAACCCGGATGGAAAACTAGACTCACATTGCTAGAGTTAACCATTATCTACAAACTTATCTTCCAAATTTCTACATCCATTGTTTGAAAATAAACCAAAAATGTTTATACATACTAAACTTTAACAAGTCGTTGTATTATAGGTTTTTTTTTTTAAACACAGGTTTATATATAATGTCTTTTATGACTTTTTTGTGTCGCAGTTTTCCTATTTGTAAATCTTTATAAATCGTAGTTTTAAGAATCGTAGTATGTTTCCATTTCTAGATCACAATAACATACATCTCTCACTTATCAATAATCAATAAACGACAACAGAAGTTTTCTTCTTCATTTTGAACTTTTTATATTGTGTTTGTGAAGAAAATCTCCTTACAATAATAGCCAATCAGCGTGTTAAACAATCTATTGGTTTACCTGAGCTTAATGTTATGATATACTGTGCTAACGAAGAAAAATGTATAATTTTAACTCCAGATGTTTCCAAGACTTTCAACATTATCTCATTTATTTTGTTTTTGTCATTGTAAAGTCAAGAATGGTTTAAGGTGTAAAAGTGGGTTAAAACTGGTTTAACCCCAAAAGGGGCATGTCAGGTGTTGAATGACATCGACGATTCCTGCAGGATCTTTAATTAACAGAACGGAATTATTATGGAGTGATGAATTACTAACGACATAGCATTAATGTATTCATAGGTAATGTAACCGGAGAGCATGATTTTCATTACAACATCGGAAGTACTTCTTTAGCTCAGTCGGTAAACGCGCTGCCTTGTAATACAGAGGTCCCGGGTTCGATTCCCGGTGGAGACGGGCGATTTTGTTATGAAAATCATGCTCTCCGGTTACATTTGGCGCCCAACAATAAAAAACCCCGGTTAGAAGAATTACCTAGCCAGGGAAATGTTGAAGATATCATCATTATAGTATAATGACTCTTGAGGGGGGAGTGTGACGGAGTTGCTTCCGTTAATATATGTAGTAGATACTTAGCCAGCCGTAAGCGGTTGAGCTAGAGAAGTACTTCTTTAGCGCTGCCTTGTAACACAGAGGTCCCGGGTTCGAGTCCAGTCCCGGTGGAGACAGGCCTAGCTCAACCGCTTACGGCTGGCTAAGTATCTACTACATATATGAAGGGAAGCAACCCCGTCACAGTAAATTGAAATTTAAGTTTCAAGTAAATAGCTTCTCAAAATCAATGACTGATTGAATTCACTAACTTCGTTAAGAAGTCATGCTGAACTCTAAAATTGTTCTAGATATTATTGTCAATGCATAATGGTAGTTTTCAATAATTTAGGAGGGGGTCATTCAGCGATTTGATCATATGTTATTGAAAAGCATGATAAATGCCATCTTCGCTAGCCAAGTGTTACGATTCAGTCCCCTCCTCTCCACCCTTGGTGGATTGAGATAGAATTTCGGATCTACAAATAAATTATTTCCATGGTAGCAGTTGTAACTGGCTGCAACCAATCAAACAGCGATTCCTTTTATGTACTTTTCTCCTTATATGATTAATAATAATAATAAATTCTTTATTTTCAGAAGGTTACACAGTTAACAAAACAGTTAATCCGCCCCGTGGCCTTCTAATCTACATATAAGAATACACAATTTGAATCCCAATTCGGCTATTGTCTTCCAATTGGTAATAGAGAGAAACTGTAACCGACAAAAACTATCACCAATATACACTTTATGATCGACGAATAATTCTTTTCTTGGAAACTATAACAGAAATCAAAACCCAGCAAAGATAATTTAGAAATAACGCAATAAAAGTGAAATAAATACAAAAATGATATTTTTGCTAGGTGAGTTATGCAGGCTCTTATGAGTCTTTTGTCTATAGTTGGTAATGACTAACTTTAATTTTCTGTGATACCTGATGGGTGTGTGTGGTGGGGGTTAGGGAGGGGGGTCCAGGTTTGTGTTTCAAGCAGTATTGACATTTTCATTGTAAGACGATTACCTCAATGCTAATATTATAAATGAGAAACCAGGCTTGTTTATAAATAATAGATGTATTTCAGTTGTATACTAACTGTCGTACCGACATCGTGCACTTCAGTAACTTTGCTGTACAAACCACAACAATTGGCTCTGACAAACTCTAAAACCGAGATTTTGTGAAGGTGTAAAACAAAAAATAAAACCAATGTTGAATATCTGATATAGCTGATAGTTAACGGATTCTTGTCAGCTCCAAATTACGTAACATTTGGAGCTCAATTGAGAAAAGGTAAGTATTGAACTGTTAGGGCATGAAACAGCCAATGGATTTAATCTAAAATCTTCGTTGAAAGGGAACAGAAAAACGGTTTCAACTCAAAGTACTTCATGTAGTAAAACCCATGCCGTTTTGAATTAGTATTGACAAATAGCTTCTATAGACGAAAACAAACAACAATCAATCGTTGTACTTTGCCCCCGCAGAGCTATAGAAAACAGTACATTAACGGGTGTTACACGGACTCTTTTAGACGATACACGGACTCTTTTAGTTGTTACACGGACACTTTTATGAATAGAATCACTCGTGCATGATCAGTGAGTTCATGGGCACTTTACCTTTCAATTAGATTTGAACTTTTGGTTAACCGACATATTTCCTGTCTTTTTTTAAATAAAATATTTACGTTAGCATCAATATATATTTTTTAAACATTTCCAGTAAAATACTATTCATATCAGTACACTAAGGGTTCGACATTAAATTTCAAAAGGGGAGTATGTTTTCTCCAAATAACAAAACATATTTTGATCCCAAATTTTATGAGAAAAAAATACTATAATTGTAAAGCAGATAACAAATTATCGATCTGCATGATTCCAGATTTTCGAATACCGTATATATATAATATTGCTAATTTAAAAAAATATATATATTGGGTGATGGCGTTGTAAAGATAAATAGTTAATATATTCAGAAAAGAACATACCGCCCCCTTTTATGGAGCAAAATAATCGGTCAATAAACGTATTTTCTTCAATACATGGACATGAATAGTATTTTGGACAATGCTGAAAGTAAAGAAATGATGATACCGACGTTTATATTTCAATTAAAAAGACAGGAAATTTGTAAATAAAATCAAATCTCATCAAAAGATAAAATCCCTATCAACTCACCAATTCACGATTGATCCTATAAATAAAAAGTGTTCGTGTAATAAATGTCCAAATAAGCAGGAACTCTTGAAGAAAATCATTCAACTTATGTCCTCAATTTTGGACGGTAGGCTGCGATTGGATCATATAGTAACACGTGTTTAATTATTCGCGATCAACACTTGCAGAGACGAGCATGAATTAAAACAAAATATTAAGTGTTTGTCTTAATATATACAATAACAAGACAAAATCCATTTTTTCATACCATTTCATTCACTAATGAAGTAGAAAATTCATTCTTTTGATACATTTATATTGTTATTGAATTTATATTTAAGTTGCCTTCAAATCTATCAGGGGCGGATCCAGCCATTTTAAGAAAGGGGTTCCCAACCCAGGAAAAAAGGGGGTCCAACTATATGTCCCCATTCAAATACATTGATCGTCCAAAAAAGGGGGTTCCAACCCCCGGACCCCCACCCACTGAATATTGAATTTAAGTAATTGGCAGCAAACGTGCGATTTTTACAAATTTTTTAAAGGGGAAATGGGGGGGGGGGGGGGGGGTGATGAAATGGCACATCCTGCATTTTTTCATCAAAATAAAGATCACAGCCTGTTTATTTCAAATCAATTTAGCCCCCCCTTTTCCCCACTTTCCGTTTCACCCAAAAAAAATCAAACGATATCTTATTTACCACTAAAATATTTCTTTAATATATTACTTTTTTACGAAGTTGCATTTTATAAGTCTCAAATGTGATAACATTCATCTTTTACTTGAAATGGTTCTTTTTTATCAAATTATTGGATTCCTGATTTTTTTTTTCTAGAAAAAAAACTCGGTTGAAGGGAAATGAAAAAAAAATGTGTTAACTTTATACTATATTAACTTACATTTACTGCTTTGAGGCCATTTAAGTTTCTCAAATGTTCAGTCTTGCAAAATGTAATACTTCTTCCTTGAAACGTCGTACAAGTCAGATACAAAACAAAGTAAAAAACAGGCCGGAAACAACCTGCCGTATAGTTTTCTGCACTTGTAGTCAGGTCAAGGTCCTCGGCTATCGCCTCGGACCTTGACCTGACTACTCGTGCAGAAAACTATCCGGCAACGGTTGTTACCGGCCTGTTTCTTTGTTACCTTTGTATTGTATCTAATACATATCTTTGTTTCATTATTATAATTATAAATAAAAGTACATTTTTATCCTCACATTAAAGATGGTGTTGTTTGCTTGAAATGACAATCATACTTTCTACATTATAAGTATTTCTAGTAATAAAATGGTAAGTGTTCTTAAATTCATATAAAAGTGTGAAGATTTTATAAAATTTGAAAATCTATTATTTTGTGCTATAACCTTTTTGTCTTTTCACAACAAACTACACGGGCAATTTTAAGAAAAGATTGTAATTGATATAAACACATTATTCTATAGTATTGCTAACTAACTGATTATGATTGCTTTATATTTGTATAAGTCCGTAGTAGTGTCTGTCAATAACTTTTAATAGTTTGTCAATATTGACATGTTAGTGTATTTTGACGGTACTTACAATGGGCAAGGGAAAAAAAGACTACAAAAATGTCTTTGAACTTTGAAATCCCAAGACGAGGTCTTCATTTGAACATTATGTGGTGAAATTTCCACTTCCAACATTCATAGAAAACTTTCTAACTAAATTTGGTTTAAATGTTTCCTATCAAGTATTCCATATGGACAGTCAGCCATTATTCGTTACAAAGTTTTGACATGATAAGTATATATCTGCTGAATTGTGACTTTCCCCGACGATAGATTGATTCTTGATGCTACATGGGATCAAATTCGTATGAATAAAATTAGAATTTTGATGATGTTAGTCAGAATGATGAAATATTACTTTACCGGAAAGCCTTACTCTAGCCATTAATAATGCTTGTAAAATAGATTCAACAAGACGGACAAAGACTTATCAATAATATTTCTATTAGAACTTAAATTCATTTGTTAGCTCTTTATGTGTTTTATTCCTTACCCACATCACATATAAGGGAAGACATATTGGTGTCTGTTCTTTGCGTCCGTCCGTCCGTCCGTGCGTCCTTCCGTCTGCTCTCATGTGTACAATACGTATCAGATTTTTATGAAATGTATATCAAAGGTTTATATCTGCAATGTCTCGGACAATTTCGAAAATCAGTGCCGATAACTATTTTTAAAAGAGTTATGCTCCATGGAAATATAAGTTATATGAAAAATTGCATTGTAAGCGCTTTCACCTGTACAATTCTTGCCAGATTTTTATCAAAATTTTATCAAAGGTTTATACCAACAAGACAAGTTCGAAAATTCAAGGCGTCCGTAATTTCGTTCGTGCTTCCGTGCGTCCTTCCGTCCGGTCTTGTAAGCGCTCTCATGTGTACAATTCTTACCAGATTTTTATAAAATTTATATCAAAAGTTTATATTAGCAATGTCTCGGTAATTTTCGAAATTCAGTTCCGATCAAAAGTTTTAAAAATAGTTGTTTCCCTTTGAAATATTAATCATATTGCTTATAAGAGTGCATTGTATATGATCGTTCTGAACATACATGAAATATTTGCCACTGGACGTTAAGCAACCAACAATCAATCACATATGAATTCAAACTTTGTAATATTTCTTATATGCAATACGAATACGAATTAATTCAATAAAAAAAGGAAGTACATTCATTAAAGTATACAAGGTGTACAGAAAAAAATAAATATTGAGTAGGAAAAAAAAAACCAATCGTAAGCAAATTCTGTCATGGATGTGTATCAAGCGTAATCCATTGATAAGTTCTGTGATAAGTACATATACGAAGGGCCTATTGTAACATTGACTAGCTTAACTTATCCATTCATGGTAATCTGCCACACATGTGTTTTGAACGGTCATCTAAAGTAAATATTCGGGTTATCGAAGTATAAAGATTGAGATTGTTTAGTCACAAACTTAAATGACAATGGTTAAGTTATTATACTCGACTAGTTGTTTATATTTTGCACATATAAATTTATTTTATTTGACTGTCCTCATTTGATTTCTTGTCATTAAAGGTTACCAATTCAACACTGTTATTAGATCTTTGAATATTGTTTTTATCGGTATAAATATTGATTTTGTCATCAATAAATTAAAACCTAGCTAAATATTATTTTTATACATATATGTGTAGGACTCGGAAGTGGTCCTTTCGCTGATGTGTGATTATCTATAAGACGCTTGTTGGCTAGCCGTTTAAAATTTACAGATGTTCAGTTATTATGAGAGCTCGATTTTTATAAAAGTTAATATATAAATACCAAACATTCAATATTTTCTCTAGTTGCAATAAAAAGCATCGGTGATTTATCTTATTCCTTGTTCTTATTCACAGCAGCCGTATACATTTTTCGCTTGTTTTGTTTCGTTCTGACTACCCAGGAAGTATCTGCATTTCAAACAACTACCACATGCTTTTCAGTCAATGAATCAATACTGCTTTTAAAGGAGAATAGCTTTTGTATGTAGCGTCAATTTCTGAAAGATCATAAGATCGTATGAACGACTGCTTTTTGTTGTCTAAGCTATTGATGCTATTTAAAAAGTACTGTATAATGTACACTACAACGTTACAGTGAGGACTGGAAATGGAATGACTATTTATGTCGACTGTTTTAAATTAAACGGGTTATACTCTTGATGATTTACATAAAAAAAACCGAAAAGCTTCTTCTAAAAAAGAATTTGACCTCTACAGCTACATGTAAACTTGAAAATATGATTTATGTAATCCATTGCACTTCAGCGTAACCACCATCGCACTTCGGCGTAGCTATCAACAAGATATAGCGTCACAATGACACCATCGCACATCGGCGTGATTAAAAACGCACTTCAGCGTTAATCTATCGCACAACAGCGTAACCATCGCGGTTCGGAGTACCATCGCGGTTCAGAGTCCTACAAATACAACAGGAATTCGAAGGCAGGAGGATAAGATTTTGTAAATGAATGTTTAGTGCTAACAAAGGGAAGGAAAGGAAAAAGAAAGTAACGAACGATTCAAGTCCCAAACAGTTTTGAGCAGTGCAAGTGGATCTTACAAAAGTATGTAAAACAAAGTCAGGCAGCAAATCGTGGGGAGCAAAGCGGCTGAAAGATGAACTTGGTCTGCAGATTGGCTAACCAGTGTTCGGATATTACTATTAATTTTGAGTTCTCTTCAAATATGCTTCGCATGATTTTATGTGGATAATTAAATAATAAGACTAATTACTAGCAATGTTTTTGTTTAGTATAATTTTGTTTTATTCCTGAAATCCTGCTTTGTAAGAAAACCGGCACTCTAACCTAATTTTATTTACAGTGTTAATCTTCGACCACAAGTGTACTTCCCAATTTCTCCTGTTCAGCGTAGAAGCAGCTAATTTTAAAGTTTTTGGTGGAATACTTGACACGTCTCGACATAAGTCAAGCATAATGTACTTGGCGGTTTTTGGGAAGTTTGCTATAGCAATACTTTCCTAAGGCGTCGGCCTCTAACTTCCGGTGACAGACTATCGCAAATGTGCTCAAAGATAATGTAGTACTAGTGTTTGAAAACTGATTCTAGGAAGATGCTTTTGAAATTTTGAGTCCTTTTGAAAAGATTGCAGCTTGAATAAAAAAGGAATGAATGTTCACCGACAATTCAGGTGAATTTAATTAACTTCATTTTGAAAATGATTAATATTACAAACACTTCTTCGCGGATTTTCCATGCGCTGAAGAGAAAATCAAAAGAAATCTACGCGAGACATCGTTTCATTCACGAATATTACATGAATGAACATTTTCCCGCGCAATTTTTACTATGTACGATATTTACAAATGTTTAGTATTAAATATAAAGTAAAAGCCCGAGTGTATCGAAAGAATCCCGTATGACTGACATTACTGAATGCAACGTACTTTTTAACATGTTTATATTTTGACCAAGCCGTCGGATAATTGACAAGTGATAAAAGTTTGATTAAACAATTATACACAGGTGACAGAAATACTCGATAATCATATGGCTTATGTCACACGCCAATGATGAGTAAAGGTGAATACCGGCTATGATAGAAAAGTGCATGTTTTTGTCAAAACATCGATCGGAAGGTTTTGATGCCAACAACATTTGAAAACTTTTGAATTCCGCTATTTAAATACTAGCTATTTCACATTGCAATGTGAATTTAAGGACCTTCACTCGTCCAGCATGCTCAGTCACGTAGATCAAACTGACAGCTGAAAAACATTTGACTCAACGACAGTTCATACATATCACAGCCTATGTCCTCAGTGTTACGATTAACAATAACATTTGTACACAAATCGTTACAAGGATAAGGCAGACAAGTCAGCTTCTACATAGAATAACTCAGTGTATCCAGGGACAGTCTATATACTAACTAGTATAGAAAGCACCTGGTGTATCAAGACAAGTGCTGTAGCAACATGATTAAATAAAATCTGTCCATGTAATAGCAAAATGACTCTCTTACTCTTAGTGCTAGTCCAAATAATTATGACGAACCAAAAATCTCAAATGTTATTGCCTCAGTGCTAAATTTCACAGCATCAACTTTAAAATCTGTTACAGGGTTATAAGCACCTCTATGAATCTAGTTTTTATAAACTTCTTATTCCTTTAGTTTAAACATATTTTATTTGCTAAATATCAGCAAAATGGATGAGACACAAGTAAATCATACTTATGAAGTCCTCTCCATATTACAATACAAGTATATATACAATAATAACATTATGAGCATGCATGTAAGGCGAACAAATTCATTAAATATTATACGAATTATAAATAAAAAGAAGAAAAGAACAAGAAGAATGGAAAAGGAGGAAAAGAAAAAGAAGCAAATCATATTTTCTGTGATGATGACTTAGGTTTGATGGTGATGATCATCCGTGCCGGTAGCAATAATATTTTATGATGGTACTATAAATCTGTTAGACCTTTTAATAAATTCTTGAACATGTTTGAAAATTAGGAGATTTTGTTCATTCGAAAGTTCAAGGTCTCCGCAAGTTAATAGTTTAGTATCAATAATAAAGTTTTCAGTAAGCCAATAAAGATTGTTAAGTAAAATTTCTCTATATGTAGTGTATTTTGGGCAAACTAAAAGAAAATGATGAACATCCTCAATATCCGACCCACACTGACACGAAGGATCCAGTATAATGTTAGCTTTGAAAAGGTCAGAGTTTAAAAATGAAGCGGAACATCGCAATTGAGTTAAAATAATATTCAGTTTCCTCGGACCGTACAGATAATACGGCGCAACTCTACTCTGAACACTCTCATTTTTCAATTCTCTCTTAAATTTAGATATAGAGTCGGTGTTTCGAATTTTTAAGTCAAGCTTATTCCATTCTCGTATTGTGGATGGAATAAAAGATTCAGTGGTAAGGGAAAGTCTACAAAATGGAACAATGATATTTTGACCGTTTCGCAACGGATAGTTGGTTGTACTTTGTATACATGGGGGGACAAGATTACACAGGTACTCAGGTGCATGTTTTTTATTTATATTATAAAACATCTGTAATCTTCTTCTTCGTCTTTCATATAAAGATTCCCAGCCAACCTCAGAGTACAGAGTATCAGTTTTAGTGAAGATTGGTAGACCTGTTACAATTCTTGCGGCTTCCAATTGCAAGTTTTCTAATTTATTTGAATAACATATCCCACAATTATCCCACACTTCCGTGGCATATTCAAAAATGGGTCTAATAAAACTAGATAAATTTTTCTAAATTATTACGAGACAGTCGATATTTAAGTTTACGCAGAACATTAAGGTGTTTCTTTACACTTGTAATTATACTTTCAATATGATTGTTCCATTTTGCGTCACAACTAAAGGTAACTCCCAGGTGCTTATGCGATGTATTTATAGGGATAGTTTTATCATTTAGGGAAAAGTTGAGATCTGGTATCTCAATATTTGAAAATATCATAATTTCTGTTTTATCAGGATTAAATGACATAAGCCATTTAGTTGACCAAACATCCAGCTCTTTCAGGTCGCGGTCGATCACAGATTTAATCTGTTCACCATCGCTACCGGAATAACTGAATGAAGTGTCGTCTGCAAATAGCCTACACAGCGATGTAAGCTTATCAACAATATCATTAATATATAAAACAAAGAGAAGAGGGCCCAAAACAGATCCCTGGGGTACACCTGCTGACAAATTACAAAAGGAGGAGGACGAATTATGCAGTACTACTCTTTGTTTCCTGTCATGCAGATAATCTTCAAACCACTGTAATAAGGTTCCATCAATACCATAGGCTTTCAGTTTGTGAATAAGACCTCTATGCCAAACTTTGTCAAACGCTTTAGAGAAATCACAGAATACAAAGCAGTTTATTTCTTTTTTTTTCCAAAGAGTTTAAGATGCAGTTGTATATTTCTAAAAGTTGATGGACAGTTGAATTTTTGGGAAGAAATCCGGATTGATATTCATAAATTAATTTGTTAGAGTGTAGATGGTTATACAAGTGCTTAAAAACAACTCTTTTCCAACACAACTAATAAGAGAAATTGGTCTGTAATTTGAAGGCAAGGATGAATCCCCTTTTTGAAAATAGGTATTAAATTAGCTATCTTCCAACTGGTTGGATATTTGCCTTCTCGTAAAGATTTATTGAATATAATGTTGAGCGGAACTGCAACCTTTTCCGGACACAACTTAAGCATTTTATGGCTGATCACATCAGGGCCTGATGCCTTGTTTTGATCTAATATCTGGATAATATCTACGATTTCTTGTGTATTTACTTTGATTTTCGAAAATATCAGTTTTTGTTTTAAATTCGGGTAAATTTACATGTTCTTCATCAAGTTTTGAAATCATACTAAAATATTTGTTTAATAAGCTGCATTTTTCCTCATCTTCATATACGACATCATTTAGTCCATTATCATTTATAATATTTTGGAGGGGGTATGTTTTCCGAATTTTTATTTGATTTAATCAACATTTTCATAAGTTTCAATACGTTTTTGAGTTCGGGGAGTTTTCTAGTATAATACTGTCCAAATTTGTTTCAAACTTTTCTTTGGCTATTTTTTCATATTATTTATTTTATTTCTCTGTTGCTTGTACCTCAAAATATCATTTTCAATCTTGGATTTAACTGCCTTTTTCTTAATCGGTCTCGAATACGAATTTCTCGTCTTATGTCGTTATTGAACCAGTGTTTGTCGTTATGTCTTACAGTTATTAGTTTAGTAGGGATACACTCTTTGGCTATTTTCAGAAATTCTATTGTAAATATTTCACACAACTCGTTGGTGTTTTTGGTGTCCGGAAGCACTGTGTTCCAGTCTATTTCATCTAACTTCTCCGCAAATTTTGATTTATCAGCCCTATCATAAAGCCATATTTCTCTTTTAAAAGATTTAAAATCGGACATTGGACATTCGAGAAATGCAATAGGTTTTCTTGTTTTTTGCAAGTGTCTCATCCTGCCTTTTTCTTAATTTAAAACTCATGTCCTGCCTATTTTTTTCAAATTTCATCCTATTTTGTATTGTATTCCTGTTCGGTTGTCAATGTATATGTTTATTGTGTATGTTGTGGTAATTTGTACTTTAATGTTTATTGTCTTTGCTCTTTTTTGTAATGTTTGATTTAGATGTAAAACCAATAGCATATATGGATGTTTGAGTTAATACTGATAACAACAATGATAGCTACAAAACTACAAAAAATAATGATAGATTTTAAAGAAACGTCTATATTCCATCCCTCTGGCTAATTAAATATGTGTTCTGGCTACCAAACTTGTAATTCAAAACTTGTTTACTTCCAGGTCTAATAGTTTGAACTTTATCGTGTATAGTTTTCTCATTGGCATTCATACTTAGAGCCTTATTTAATATCAATACAGTTCCAATTTAATTTTTTTTGTCTAGTTTTTCCCTGTAAGTATAATATTAAATTTTTTCAATATTACAGAATCCCATTTTCATTCAACGATCATGACTTCCATATATGTCAGACTCACTTATCATGCTTTTATACTGTTCAAATTATTTTTTTATCTTTTTGTTTTTTTTATTTTGTTGTGTTTTCCTGTGATGATGATGATGATGATTTGTGTGCCGGTTTGGTAATGCTTCCCTACAGCAGTCCTTTCTTATCTCCTGTTACGGCTGTTTCAGTCAATGGGTAACAGCGTTCAAGATTACAGGGCTGCTGTAGGTATATTTAATAACCGAAGAAAATACTGTGAACCTTTAGCACGTATAAAAATGGATTCCTATTCAGATATACTTTTTACTAACTTACGCTGCAGTTTCCTCGTCTTCAATCTCTCGGTTTTACAAACAGCAAGTCCAAGATCAGACATTATTTTTCTGTTGTATGTACTTCATTTTATCCTCATAATTACTGCTTATCAAAATTCAATGACATCAGTGTACCAGCTGCTGTTTATTAAATAGAAGAGTTAACAAAAGTTTTCTTTATAATTAAGAGTGAATAAGTGTCAATTCTCATGGTAGAGGAAAACGCTTGTTTACTTTATTCATAGAGATGTGTTATATAGTGTGATCACTTTCGTTCATTATTTTTTATTTAATAGGGATTTTTTTTTGGACATGAATACTCTATTTGTAAATGGCAAAACACCTTTGATTAGCACATATGATACTTATTAGGAAATGTGAAACAATGCAAAACAAATAAGAAGTGAGTTTATTAAAGTTTTTGAAAAGTTGATGAGATCCTGTACTCTAGTCTCCGGAGTTGTTTGAGTTTGTGCTGTCTTCACCTTGGCGGATTGCTGCCTCAAGATCAGAAATATCTTGGAGATCGTTGATTATTCGTTTATTACTGTTTGCAGTCAGTTTGACAAAGATTCGAACGTCCATGGTCCAGTATGTATTGATTTTATTGTTAAATTTTAGAGCGGCTAGTTTTTTGACGAGGTTTGTCCTAAATTGGGTCAAGTTTTCTGTAATAAAGGTACCATTTGGATCACCTTTTAGAGCCTTTTTGTTTGAGAATACTAGTTGTCTAGTTCTGTAGGAAATGAATCGTACAATCACTTGAGACTTTCCTTGTTTGACTTTGCCAATGACATGTGATCTTCCTATGTCTTGGATACCAATATCAAGTTTGAGTTTGTTTTTACATATATCCAATATGATGTTGTCAGTATCGACAGGATGTACAATTTTACCTCCACTGAGTCGATCTACAGGAATAGGAATATTATTGAAGCGAAGACTTGTCCTTCTAGAGTACTGTTCTTGAATTTCAAGTCTGTTCTCTAGTTCTGCAACCCTGTTATAAAGGAAGTTGACATCGTTGTCTCGTTCTTTGTTTGATGTTACTTGATCTTTAGTGGTGCTTTGTAAGGCTGAAAGTTGGATGAATTGCATAGTGATTTGGTGCTGTTGTTTTTCAATTGTTTTATTCTGACTGTCGATTTTGTGTAAAAGAGGTTCCATTTCGTCCATAACACATTTTTTGACCTCCGTTTGTATAATTGGCACCAAGGTTTCACTTATTTGTTTTGAAAAAATAGGCATAATAGTGTTTATGACCACTGGACTGCTTAGGGCCTCCAGGACTCTATCAGCAACAGACTTTCTAAGTGAAGCCGCTTTTTTGGGAATATCTAAATCAGTAAGATCGCCTAACGAATTGCCTCGCCTTCGTAGTTGTCTTGTCCGCTGTTTATGTGTTGCTGGGAGGGTATCGGGGCTGTCTGGATGGGGTCTCTTGTTACAAATAGACTCTTGTGTGGTTATTGTAAGACCTGGTTGAGAGCAAGTTACCAAAATATCATCTTGGCTTTCATCTGGCAAGTCATTGTTTACATTTATGGGGGACGCCATATTGTTTTCACTCATTACAAAATCTGCACGGAGCTAAGCTCAGTAAAATATAATGTTTACATCAAAATTTGTTCACTGATTTTCAGTTCAGATAAACATTAAAGTATTCAGGAATGAAATAAATGACAGTTTTCAGGAAAAATAATGCGTTATCCATCAATTATATCCCATTTTCGAGGACTGTTCGTTTACCCTACCATATCATTTGACGCATGCTTTTCGTCATACTGCTATTGTTATGTCCCACCGTATTAAGTTTTACCCTTTTTCTTCTGTTAGTATGTACGTCCCTTACTTGTACATACGTCCGTACATCCAAAAATTAGTTTCTGTTCTCTAACTTTAGTTTTCCTAAACCAAATTGTATGAAACTTATACGCAATACTTATTTCCACAAAACACAGGTCAAGTTGAATTTTGGTGGCGTCGACTTTACAATTCTAGAGTTATGCTCCTTAACAAATGGAAAAGTTGCTTGAATTTTTTGTTTACGATCTCTAACTTTAGTTTGTCTCAACCAAATGTTATGAAACTTATACAAAAAGCTCATTATCACAAAACACTGTTTAGATTTGAGTTTTGGTGGCGTCAGTTTTACTGTTCTAGAGTTATGCCCCTTTACAAATTTAAAAACTGTGATTGTTGTCGATCCTTCGACTTTTGTCGAAAAAGCGAGACATAGCGATCCTACATATTGTCGGCGGCGTCCACAAATATTCACTCTGTGGTTAAAGTTTTTGAAATTTTAATAACTTTCTTAAACTATCCTGGATTTCTACCAAACTTGGACAGAAGCTTGTTTATGATCATACGATAGTATCCAGAAGTAAATTTTGTAAAAAAAACCATTTTTTCAGTATTTTACTTATAAATGGACTTAATGTTTCTGCCAGGAAACATTACATTCACTCTGTGGCTAAAGTTTTTAAAATTTAATAACTTTCTTAAACTATCCCGGATTTGTACCAAACTTGGACAGAAGCTTGTCTATGATTAAAAGCTAGTATCTAGAAGGAAATTTAGTTAAAATTTTGTTCTTGTTTTTCCGTATTTTACTTATTAATGGACTTAGCTTTTCTTCCAGTTAACATTACATACAGTCTGCAGTTAAATTTTTTAAAACATTTATTAGATTCATAAACTATCCTGGATTTTTACCAAACTTGGACAGAAGCTTCTAACAATCAAAAGATAGTATAGAGAGGAATATTTTTATTAACTTTTTTCCTTATTTTTGTTGAGCCTGCAATTAACAGCAAAAGTAGGCGAGACACCGGGTTCCGCGGAACACTTACAAATATTTTTCAATTCCGTGCTCTAACTTTAGTGTGTCTCACCCAAATGTTACGAAACTTATACACAATACTTTTAACCACAAAACCAAGATCAAGTTTGAATTTTGTGCCGTCATTTTACTGTTATGGTTAGGGTTATGCCCAGTTACAAATGGAAAAAAAATACTATAAAATCACAGGCCCTAGATATGGCATGGGCACATAAAGAAATTTAACAGAGCTTATTGTATATTTGATTATTTTAGAACAACAATTTAAGGTTTCAATAGAAAATATCAAAATTTAAATGACAAACAATGAAAAAAATAATTTTTGATAATTGCTGAAAAGAAAATGGTTAAGTTAAAAACATCAAAGCTGTGATTAAATACATATTTGAAATAATACACATCTACAGTTGCAAACTTCCCAGAGGTGCTATCCAGCACTTTGATTTTTTTCTCTTGTGAGATTGACCCTGCTTAGTACTATAGACAGACACGCTTACATTTTTTTATCGCCATTGAACACTCCATATAAAGATATGTCCTCCCACTCGAATCCGTTATACTTAATCTGAGCCATCCAGTCTATTTTCTGGCTCCATACTGCTGCATGCTAGGCGGAGAATTCGAAAACTTAAGTTTTAAAGTCTTTGGTATCACCTGACCAGAAATCAAAATCTTCCAAATGCAAGGCTAGCACACTAACCACCACATTAAATGTGGTTCTTACTTCAGACCATTGCAATTCAGCTAGTATACACCATCGCACTTCATCGTGAACATCAACTTCAACGTCACAGTAAGACCATCGCACTTCAGTGTAACCACCAACGCACTTCAGCGTAGCTATCAACAAGTTAGCGTCACAATGTCACCATCGCACTTCAGCGTGTTAACCAACGCACTTCAGCGCAGACCATCGCACTTCAGCGTGACCATCGCGGTACGGAGTACCATCGCGGTTCCGAGTCCTACATATGTACATTCACGGTCCTACAATCTGTAGATACCTATATTTTGGCATTGCACAAGGTCATGTTTTTCTCTGACTGTCAATGACGTCTTTTCATTAAATCCATTGTATGTTGGATTGTCTATTGATTGATATCTTAGTCTTAGAAACATTATTTTTTTGTATTAGCTGTTATTGGCTTCGAACTAGCTTTCAGTAAAGTTCTGCGAGTACTCTCAGATCTGTTCTTTGTGTCTTTTGTGTTTATGTTAGTTTTTTGTGCTTTGTATATATCTGATGAGTTAAGCTCTGTTCATCTGATTTTTACAGTTTTTCTTATGTTGTACTATTACACTGTTACTGTTACTGTCCCAGTTTAGGGGGAGGGTTTGGCGCCAGCAAACATGTTTAACCTCGCCATATTCTGTATGTGTCTGTCCATAGTCAGGAACCTGTAATTCAGTGGTTGTCGTTTGTTGCTGTATATCACATTTGGTTTTTGTTTATTGTTTTGTACTCAAATCAGGCCGTTAGTTTTCTTGTTTGAAGTCGGGTCCTTTAATAGCTTACTATGCGGTATGGTTTTGCTCAAAGCAGGAAACATTCTATCTTATTTTGTAATACAATGCTTATCAATAATAGTCTTAAGAATGAACATAAGATCCGATAGTCTTCCTTTTTGGTGAAACCGATTTTGCTGTCATTTACGATAATATATACTAGTCAACAAAAGTAACGATACACAAGTTTTAACTCTAATTTATCATAAAATATAATAAATAGGATAAACTGTTAAATTATCCAATGAAAAGCATTCATTTGCAAAGCAAATGCATATGATTAAAAGAATCTGACCAAATTGGAAAGTGAGAACATACCGTGTTATTGAACACAGGGGTCAAATTTATTTTTTCAAAATTTTAGACAGACTATGCTTAAGTTTAAAGTTTTAAGTTCTAATGTCGATTTTTGAATTTTGGGGTGAAAATACGATTTTTGAAATAACAAAAATTGCAAAAAAAAAAAATTTCAATGGTTTTGTATTTGCAAATATCAGACCAATTGGACAATTCTTTACCTTGGTACAGTGTATCCAATTTCATTAAATATGGAAAATACATTGCCTTGTATCGTTTCTTTTGTTGACTAGTATACTTTTCAAAGGACCTGCTTATTTAAAAGCTTCCCAAATGAATCAGTGATAGTTATTCCTTGATAGTGCATAATTCCCTTTATAAATTGAGAATAAATAACCTGTAGTCCAGGGTTCTGGGATCAAAAGAATGAATTGAGAATAAATAACTTGTGGTCCAGGGTTCTGGGTTCAAAAGAATAAATTGAAAATAAATAACCTACGGTCCAGGGTTCTGGGTTCAAAAGAATGAATTGAGAATAAATAACTTGTGGTCCAGGGTTCTGGGATCAAAAGAATGAATTGAGAATAAATAACTTGTGGTCCAGGGTTCTGGGTTCAAAAGAATGAATTGAGAATAAATAACTTGTGGTCCAGGATTCTGGGATCAAAAGAATGAATTGAGAATAAATAACCTGTAGTCCAGGGTTCTGGGTTCAAAAGAATGAATTGAGAATAAATAACTTGTGGTCCAGGGTTCTGGGATCAAAAGAATGAATTGAGAATAAATAACCTGTAGTCCAGGGTTCTGGGTTCAAAAGAATGAATTGAGAATAAATAACTTGTGGTCCAGGGTTCTGGGATTCAAAAGAATGAATTGAGAATAAATAACCTGTAGTCCAGGGTATTGGGATCAAAAGAATTAATTGAGAATAAATAACCTGTAGTCCAGGGTTCTGGGTTCAAAAGAATGAATTGAGAATAAATAACCTGTAGTCCAGGGTTCTGGGATCAAAAGAATGAATTGAGAATAAATAACCTGTAGTCCAGGGTTCTGGGTTCAAAAGAATGAATTGAGAATAAATAACCTGTGGTCCAGGGTTCTGGGATTCAAAAGAATGAATTGAGAATAAATAACCTGTAGTCCAGGGTTCTGGGTTCAAAAGAATGAATTGAGAATAAATAACTTGTGGTCCTGGGTTCTGGGATTCAAAAGAATAAATTGAGAATAAATAACCTACGGTCCAGGGTTCTGGGTTCAAAAGAATGAATTGAGAATAAATAACCTGTGGACCAGGGTTCTGAGTTCAAAAGAATGAATTCTGTTCAGTGGCAGATATTTTATGCGTATTCAGACCGAGAACATAATAACAAAACATCTAATATCATTGTTAGGCTTTGAATGAGTGGATCGACCGGAATGAAGGGCGAGACATTTGATTCCCGCTAAAAACTCTAGGGTAGGTTGGATAGGGGAGAAACTTTTCCTTGCAATAGATAACCTTCGGACCACTAAGGGAGTTGTTGCAAGAATCGAAAATCTACATCTCGCACTTGAGGTGCGCACGGAATTACCACTAGCCTATCAAATTGAATTTAAAATAAGAAGAATATAATAAATGGATTTTTTTTTATTTTAAATGGATAAATTAAACCTTACCAAGATATGATCTTGATTGATTGTTTTAGACGTATTGCAGAAAATTTTATATGCATAAACTATGAGGGAAATTAAATATCGCCTATTAATATTATCATAATAAACATATAAACAAACACTTCGTTTACTGTATTGCTCAATGCAGTCGATATATAAACCAATGAAAACACCCGACACATCAATTACGCCTAATTTGCATAATAACGCACCCGTTTATATCACAATATTTACGGAAACGTTGAATAGAAAATGAAAGGATATGGAGTAAATGTACATGGGACAAAATCGCACACAATACATAGAAAACATAGAAAATTATCAATGAACAGGGCTTTTATTCCTGTTCTTCATCTTGACAGTTGATGTAGGGTCTTCAACAATAAACAAATCATTCATACCCTACAACAAGGTCAAGACGGCTCATAGCGTCGACTTTTAAAAGCAGTACTATTGATAAAAATAAAGTAATTTTGAAAGACATCGATCGCCGCTAAAATATGCCTTGAAGTTACACATGTCGGGAGCGGTCAATTATTTTCTACCTCATTTCATTCGTACTAAAATAAATATTTTCTGAACTAACTAAAATAAACAACAAACAAGAAAATGGGTTGTGCGTTCGTTACAAAGATCGCATAGCAAAGGGGGGTTATAAAAAAGGAGGAAATTACAAACCCAAATTTAAAGATACCAAAAGCTTTTGTTCAATGCTATCCTTGATATAGCCGTCCTTAGCTCTGTCTGTAGCCCAACGCCCATGAACTTTGAGGAGGCGGTCAAGAACCTTGTTATTAGCAGCTGCCGAAACTCCACCACTTCTAAGGCTATGAAGGGCGTAAAGGGAACTATCCAAACCTATATCTTTAAGTGCTGACAGTAGCATCTCCCTACATCTGGAATAAGAAAGGGGTTTAGACTTATTAGTAGCTTTGTACTCGCCTGAAGTTTTCATAAGGTTTATGGCAGTAAAGAGAAATTCGTCGGACTTCTCTATAATACCCGCTAACGCAATATATTTTCTTAACCAGAAAACAGGACAAAGCTCGTTGCGTGTTTTCGCAATAATAAATTATGTTTTTCTACCGTAAAGTGCTGAACTAGTTTTAACAAAATATCTTTAGTAATAGGCTCCTTTTTGTTCAAAGATTTGCTCAACATTCGTTTTCCGCCTTCCAGAATAAGTGTAAGAAAATCATCTAAACAAGGATTAACGTTGAGAGAAATTTTATGTTGCCAGTTAATAGAATAAAAATAAGCTTCCAAAACTGAAACGGACAAAGTCATATTTTTTGTTGGTTCCAGTAGATCTAGCGTTTTTAACTATGACAGGAAGAGCGTGTACAGATCTAGCCAAATGAGGATGACACTTGTATTTACCCAGTTCTATCCAGTGGCTAGCCAAGCGTGTAGAATTTGTAAAAAATTATCAGAATAATAAATGATACGGACATATGAAAGTTAAACATAAAGAATAATAATATAAGTATGTACATGTGTTTGTGAATATTCAAAAGAAAAACAAACTATAAGCAAAATAGCTCAAAGCAAACAATCTTTTCATGAATAAGAATGTGAAATCGTGCATAAATATTAACTATAAAAAAGCGCAAAACTCTCTTAATTAGGAGCACAGTTCTCCTGTAATATTCCATATATACAAAAACAATAGAGAGTGCAGTCCTCTCTTATAGGGATCACAGTTCTCCACAAATATTTCATATTTCATATTTCGTGTAAATATACATGCATTACTAGTTTTTGGCAATAAAATAGAGTGCAGTTTTCTCTTATAGGGATCACAGTTCTCCACAAATATTTCATATTTCATATTTCGTGTAAATATACATGCATTACTAGTTTTTGGCAATAAAATAGAGTGCAGTTTTCTCTTATAGGGAGCACAGTTCTCCACAAATATTTCATATTTCGTGTAAATATACATGCATTACTAGTTTTTGGCAATAAAATAGAGTGCAGTTTTCTCTTATAGGGTCGTCCTGAATATGCATGAAATATTTGCCACTGGACGTTAAGCAACCAACAATCAATCAATCAATCTCTTATAGGGAGCACAGTTCTCCACAAATATTTCATATTTCGTGTCAATATACATGCATTACTAGTTTTTGGAAATAAAATAGAGTGCAGTTATCTCTTATAGGGAGCACAGTTCTCCACAAATATTTCATATTTCATATTTCGTGTCAATATACATGCATTACTAGTTTTTGGCAATAAAATAGAGTGCAGTTTTCTCTCTATAGGGAGCACAGTTCTCCACAAATATTTCATATTTCATATTTCGTGTCAATATACATGCATTACTAGTTTTTGGCGATAATATAGAGTGCAGTCCTCTCTTATTATATATAACTCGAAACCAAAATAGATGTGTTAAATAACATGAAAAATATTCAAATACTTGCGTCGAAACGTAAAACTAAAACGCTACTTTGAAAAGTCTGAGTAGCGAAAATGCTAGATTTATCTGTTCCTGGTATAAAAAAGTTCGTAGGATATTTGTATTCTACGTAGTCTACAATACAAGGTAAATATTTTCCATTCATATCAACAATCGATGGCCAAAAAGAGGCCGATATCCATTTAGGCACAACAAGTACACCTTTAGCTCTACAAAAAATTAAATATCTAATCGTCCTGTCACAGTGATCAAATGTATAGGTGGAACTATCCAGCTATTCTCAAGTGCCCAATTGTGAGCGAAAGCATCAACCCCGCTAGTGCCTGGCGTCCAGAATAAAGAATAATATTGCAACTTTGTAATTGTTGCTACTAGCAAATAGATCGCAGGTAAAGGGACCCCATAATTTTTCAAAATATCTGAATATACGCTGACGTATACCCCAATCGTCAAAGTCGAAGAACTTACTTACAAAATCAGCTGTACAATTTTGAAGTCTGGGCACCCAAGCAACTGATAAATCAATATTAAAAAGAAGACAGGTATTAAAAATAGAGAACGCCAGGCACTGAAGCGGTGACTTCATACTGCCAACTTGAAAAATTCTAATTACATTCTGATTGTCTGAATATAGTTTTACAAATTTGTTCTCAAGTTTTGAACCCATAGTTTTCAGTAACAACTCTACAGCTTTTAGCTCTCTAAATGTTGAGCTTTGTGCTTTTTCAAAATCGTCCCACATACAGTGAAATGTTTCGCTAGACTCATCTAGTAAAATACCAGCTCCAGCGTGGTCACTTGCATCCGTGTAAATAATCCGCTCTGGTAGTCTGAACCAAGGGGAAATAACTCTAGGTGATAAACTATCAATATTTTGAGACCAAAAATGAAGCTCATCTCTAGCTTCAGGCGGCAGACTATTTTTTGCGTCCCAAAAAACCTTATTGGCAATAAGCATAGATAACTGTCTAGTAAAAATCTGGCAAATAGGACCGTAGGCAAATCTCATAGAAATAATCGAACCGACCACGGATGCAAGTTCCCTAGCCGTAGCAAAAGACTTAAATCTAAGGTTATGATGCACTTTAACGCGGAGGTTTTCAAGTTTGTGAACAGGTATATCAATGACCCCCTATAAAAGGTTCCAGGTAAAGCCCAACTACTCCAAAACTTGAACCGACTTTTCTCCTCATTCACATGAAAACCTGCGTGTTTAAGATCATTTTGTAAATGAACACTAGTCGACTTACAACTCTGAAAATCATCACACATCCACCCGTCGTCAAGATACATGATAATTTTTATACCCTGAGACCTCCAAAAGGAGACTAAGGGTCTTAAGGTTTTTGTAAATATATAAGCAGCGCTGCAAAGGCCAAAAGACAAAACTGAAAATAAGAAAAACCTAAATAAGTATGAAAATCAGGGTGGATACTTATGATGATATCCGCTAGTTAGGTCAAATTTTAGCATAGAATTTCCCTTTTTAGCATAAAAAAGGCCTTCTAATGAACCTTCAAACTTAATCTTTCTAGTAACAATACAAGCATTGACATGTCTTAGGTCTAAAATAAGTCTTGATTTTTTGTTCTGTTGTACAGACACCGACAGAGGATTCACACAGAACGGAGGCTCGAAAACCTCGCTGACAAGATCTTTTTTCAGAAGTTCCTTAATGGCGATTTCTGTAAAATCTGAATGATCGTAAGCTGATTTATTATTTCTAAGAAATGTTTTTTGCGGCAAGGTAACAAACTCCAACCTGTAACCATACTCAATAACGTTTAAGATAAAGTCTGACGGTTTTAAAGTATCTCTCCAAAATTCTAAAAACTCTTAAGACTATTTTTAACCGTTTTCGACTTTGAACGAAAATTATCGTCAAACTCAGATTGTTCATCTCAAAGTATAAAATTAGAATACTCAGCTTTACTGCTGTTTGTTGAAAGGTTCTGGACTGGTGACCGTAGCGGAAGCTGGTTGTCTACGTTGCAATTGGGCTGTGTAGGGGCAGAACTTGGCGAAATGCCCGGGCAGGTTACAGTAGTGGCAGGTAACGTTCGATCCTGGGGCGAAGTTTTGTCTGTAGCTTGGAAATGGTGGTCTTGGAGTGAAGAATCGGCGCTGGCCGTAGTTTTGAGAGCCGAGAAAAAGCTGGTTATTCGACATGCCGTCGAAAACTCCTGGTCTAGTACGCTGAAAAGATGATTGTGTGGGATGATTTCTGGCATAGGGAGTATGTCTCTTCTTGGAGGCTCTAAAAATGGCTGCCCGTAACTTCGAGGCGTCTTCACTATTGTCAGTAAGATCAGAATCAGAGTATTCTTTAGCCGTCCCCCAACCATGTCGGTCTGCTATTCTGAGTAATTTATTACGATGAGAAAGAGCCTTCTTCTCTGAGTCGATTAACTCGAAAACTTCTTCCACACTACCCCTTGACAAAAAGTTTTTTATGCGGTCAAGATTACTGAGTCTTTCTTGGTTGAACGAAAACTGGATTTTAATCCCCTCCCCTTTAATCTCCGTGTTCACCTGCAGCTTTTCTTGCAGTTCTGACACTATAGAGGAACGCTGTTTGTCTAAAGCAATGTCTATTTTGGTATTGAATAAACTTACTGCGTCTACTGCACTGAACTCATTAGCGTCTTTTGGGTTCTGCACATTTGTATAATTATCGACAGTTATTTCTTCACCTGAATCGGACATTTCACAAACCGAACACTTTTAACTAAAAAGCTAACGCAAACAACTGGAATATTTTTATAACACGTCCTTTCCAACTTTGTAACAAACGTCGCATTAATCGAACAGACCCATACAAATTCCTTATCTACCCTCAACCGAAATCACCCGTGCAAAAACATAACCCGCGAAAAATACCAAGTAAGGGAAACCCCCTTAATGACATAACGGAACGCAAAGAAATAGATTGAATTACATAATTTATAATTAGGGGCGAGATTTTTGAACATATATTTGTCTTACATTGCCCAACAAAAGACCAATAATTTCGAAACAACAAATGATAGACAATACATATAAAACTAAACAACAAATGATAGACAGCACGGGGCACATCGAAATATTTGTAAGAAAACCTAGCAGTTTAAAATAGTATGAAAGGGCCAATATACAAAACAGATGACCAGACCAGTATTTTGAAGAAATTTAACCAAACATGAAATTTTGTAAATACCACCCACGTTAAATTTTAACGGACATACCGGTTAACGTGTCCGTTAAGTTAACGGGTCCGTAAATTAACGGATGCTTTACAAGTGATCAACCAATTTTTTAAAGAGTTATGCCCTTGAAAATATAAATTATATGGAAAATTGCATTTAAATAAGCGCTCTAAAGTCTACATTTCTTGAATAATTTTTATGAAAATTTATATCGAAGGTTTATATCAGCAATTTTAAAAATCAGCGGTGCTCTCACTTATTTTTTAATATTGATTATCATAGGATCGTGTGTCGCCTTTTGTATTTTCTTAAAAAAAGTACTGCCTTTTTTCTTTAATGTAGTGCACAGTATTATTAAGGAAGTTGAATCATTTTGACAGATATTTCTTTTTTTTTTCTTATTTGTTCCACCTTTTGAAAATACAGCAGGTTTTCCCAGATTTTGAACTAGAACTACACTTGATTGCATTCATGACCCGATACCAGATCTTTCCTAGGTTTTTCAGTATACGGATGTGGATAGTAAACTGCACATTGCTAGAAAACAAAGGTCGTTAAATACGTTAATACAAATAGACAGAAAATACTAAAAAAAAAAAAAAAAAACATTGATTATTTTTTTTTTCATCTGCTAACCGAGTACCTGTGATGAGTTTGGGTTAGTGTGTCATACTGACCGTGCAGATTAATGATATATACCGATTTGATTGGCCAATAACTGTTTTAACACATGACACCATCAATTTCCATGAACGTTTTGGAAATATTCAGACGAAATTCAATCTACGGCTCCTGGGAAAGTTTTCTTGTAGGGTATACGTAAAGAAAGGGGGGAAATACGCATGTAAGAAGTAAAAGGTTGGTAACTTTTTAATCATTTAAAATTTTATTGATATTCAGGTTTTATTCTTAATAATGTTACAGCATTTGTAGAATTGCGTTTTTAATGGCAGGCAGATCTTTGATTGGTTCTGTTAAATTTATTCACAATTTTTATTTGAATTTGTGACGAATAAATCAAATCAAATAAGTTTTCTTTTAAGTCGGCAAGTTAAATAACAATACAACATAAGCTCTGAGTGAGCTTTTGAACCGACATAAATGATTTAGAACTTGAAATATTGTTAAGACACATGTCTATTGTTGAACACTATATGTTGCCCTCTAGATGTGCGTAGGTGGTTTTTGTCGTTTGATTGCTGTCTTATTGGCGTATACACAGAATCCCACACCTCGGACCCCCAAAAAAAAATTTGTTTGACCCTAAAATACCTTCATTTGAAGCAAAAGGCCACTTTATTTTACAAAAAGCAAAAACACCCAAAAACAGCAAAAAATTTTGTTCCCAAAATTAAATTTTTTACTTTTTGATAAAAACCTTAAAACTCCCAAAAACATCAAAAAATTTCAAAAACAAAAATAAAAAAGGTCGGTGAACACACCGTGAAAAAATTCTGTGGGATTTTTAGAAAAATTTTACTTTAAAAATGAAGCAATCAACAGCCCCAGATTTACCATTATATCCAGAATTACCTACAGAAGATGGACAAAATTATAGACTACAAAAATAACAGAAATAGAAAAACATTAATAAATGAGAGAGATAAGCGTAAATCACTATACAAGAAATATAAACGCGGAGTCAATGTTACTGATGGTGTCGATACAAGTTTAATTTCGACTTCCGTTGTTTTAGCTGGTATAGGAATAGCTTTTCCTATCTTGCTTCCAATACAAATTACAGCTATTTTATGTGGAAGTTTAGGAGGTTTAATTAAATTTGCTAGACGCAAGTTAACAACAAAATCAAAGAAACACTACGAAATTAAAACAATGGCAGAATGCAAGTTAAACAGTATAAAAGATTTAATATCAAAATCTTTAACTGATGGAAAGATAAGTGAGAATGAATTTAAATTGATTTTGGATGAATTAGAAAATACAATAAAATGAAAGAAAATGTACGTACAAAACAAACACAAACAGTATTGAATGACAGTGAAAGAAAGAAATTAATAGAAGACACAGAAGCTAGAGTAAGAAGTGAATTGAAAAAAAATGGAAAATATCTAATTTTTTTAACAAAATTACAATAGTTAATGACCCTCCCCAATGTATGAACTATAAAAATTTTGATGTAAAAATGGCTGAAGGAGGTGTTGAGTTTGGAAATCCTTTATTTGATCGTGATGATTATGATGAAGAAAAGAAACTACTTTTCGAAATGATGAAGAATTTCAAAGTTCTATAGACAAGGAAACTGAGGTATTAAGAGATTTATCAGAAAATGACACTAAAATTCGCGAAAAGAAATTACCGAAAAATGATAAAAGATTTTATAACGAAAATAATGAATTATATTCAAACAAAATTACAAAGATTTTTTACCAAAGAAGATTTTAATGGAAGAACAATGTTGTATGTAAAAGATGAATATGGTAGGAAATTGCATTAACATATTATCAAAAGGAGTATTAAAATTTTATAAATTTAGCACTATTCAAAGAGAATACGGTGTTGGTGGTACCGAATTTATCAAAGATGTTTTGGGTGTAGACGATTATAAAATATCTGATAGAATAATAGTTTCAGAGAATGTTAAATGAAGCACCAATTCGTAAACTCGATGATATAGAAATTCCATTAAAAGAAATATCTACACAACAAGAAGGAGAAGAATTATTAGAAACAGCAAGTAATACCGAAACATCTGTGAAAGAAATAGAAACTTCTTTTGTAGAAGCAGGAGTATCTTACAAAGAAATGGAAACTCAAACAGATATTACAAAAAGAGAGATGGATGGTATAATCAGTGCAATGACATCAGTATAAGAAGAGATTGCAAATGAATTAGCAAAACTGAATGAAACAAATAAAGACTTAACAAAAGAAAATACCAAATTAGAACAAGCTAAAGAAGACAACAATGAATTTCAAATAAATAGAATAAGTAGTCGAATAAGAGAGTTGGAATCTGAGAGAAGTGCAAGACTAGAAGTAATTAATATTAATAAAGAAAAACTACGTAGTCAAGTAAACAGAATTAAAGAAACAATAAATAAAGTGTTATACGAAGACAAAACATTAGGTGAAAGAATAAGAACATTATTCAGAGAACAAGGAATAACAATAGTTAGTATTTTAACCGCTTTTGGAATGATTATTGGTGTTATTGTTGAGACATTTACTGGTGGAACTACTTTTCTCCTTCTCCTCCTCCTCCACCATCAAAAGGTGGTGTACAAGACTGGATAAAAAACAATTAAAAAATCTTGGAAAACTATTATCTTTTCTTGCAGGAAAATTAGCAGCTGCATTACCAGGTATTATAGGTTCTATTGTATCTTGGTTATTGTCTGCAACAAAAGACGTAGTAAATTGGTTTGCAAACAACTTATGGGCTTTGCTTGTTTTTGGTTGTTGGTTTGTTATATGCTGCTGCTAGGAATATTAAAAAAAATAAATTAATAAATTTTATAAATAATAAGTGCTGTAATACCCAAAACAATACTTCCAAATATTATTGCTTTTTATTATCTTCGTGTTCGTCATATTCATTTTTTGTTTTGGTTCTATTTGAACTGGTTCTGATTTTTTGGTTCTGATTGAGATTGTTGAATCGGTTTTGGTTTATTTGGTTTAAAATCAACAGGATCAAGACCTGTAAAATCAAAATTTTATTATTTAAATCATCATTTAAACCGAGTGTTTGATTTTCTGTTGCAATTACAATTTTGTTATTATAACCAACAATGGTATCAATTTGTAATACCATATCACTGGGAGACATATATAAACCAAGTCCATAAGCATAATCAACTTTACTTCTTGCATATTTTAAAACATTTTCATAATTTGATATCTGAGTGGGCAAATCGATAGGACTATTAATAACATCTTGTACATTTGCTAAGAATTGTTTTTGTGCATCAAATCCTGTTCCTACTTTTAATATTTCTACCCTTGTTTGAGATTGTGCCCTAATAATGCCCATATAAACATTCTAATACTTTCATTGATACGTTCAATACCTGCTTTGTAAAACCCTCTGATTTATCTAATATAAATGTTGTCCAAGCCATACTTATATCTTTTGTATGACGAATTGTATCATGAATATTAAAGAAGGACCATCCCTGAATGATGATATCTGTATTCACCACTTGGTTTATAATATTCAGAAAAGTTCCTAATCCTTTAGATGATGATTCTATTTTTGTCTCCAATCTGTATTTGGAGAAACATCAAATTCATTGCATAATTTTGATATGCAGCTTTGTCATATGGGTTCTTGTAATAACAGAAAGAAGAATCTGTTGGTAAAGGTGATTTAAGTTCTTTAAAATTCTGGCAATGCAATAATATAAGTGAAATGTATAAAGTGATTTAGTAAGATTTGAAGTGTTTTGTATATGGTTATTGTAGGAAACACCACATCCTGTACTTGCACACCAGACTGCAAAGTTTAACTGACATTGCCACCAATCAAATGAAGAATGAATCCATGTATTCCATGGTTCGTTTGTATGTATTGGTGGGTTTTGATATTTTGAAATATATCGGGAAAAGCTGTTTTAAAGTTTTCTTTTGATTTACAAATATTATTTGATCGACAAGATTTATATCTTTTTAGAATACTTAACACTTGGATTATATGATACATTTGGATTATATTTAAATTCTTTTGTTATCATTTTTGAGATCGAAAATGACACATTTTTTTATATTAAAATGTACCACACTATTTCAAATATTGATAAGACAATAAACTTACAACAATACATTGATAACAGAGATGGAAATAAACGTATTGGTTTAAAATCTATAAGATATAGTGTAGGTTGGTATAATGTTTATGATGGAGTTATAAGACAAACAGGAGAAAGACTTCATAGGATTAAAGATGGTTATTATAGTTTCCAACAAATAGCGGATGAATTTAAAAAAGATATTGTATTATCCGTAAATGAAACAAATGGTATTGTTTCATTAAACACTCCTATTGAGTTAAGGATAAATGAAGATTTAAAAATATGTTAGGATTTAATAATGAACGTAAATTCGAACCTAATGAATTACATTATGGAAAAAATTTGTAGATTTTGCTATCCATAAATCATTGTATATCCATTTGGAACAAGTTAGCACTTCTTATAATTATCTTGATGGTATGCCGAGTACTTTGTTGGCTGTTGTTCCAGTTGAAAATAAAGAGTTTGGGGATATTATAACAATAAGATTTGAGAATCCGGAATATAAGTATTTGGTAAATGGTGATATAACAGAATTGAAATTAGAAATAAGAGACGAAAATAATAAAAGATAATTAATAATTTACCAATTAATTGTGTTTTAGAAATTGTATAATTTATTTAATAAAATGAGCATACTTGGTGTCAAGAAAAACACGTAGATACATCGGAAATAAAAAAGGAAATATTAAATATGAAGAGTGAGCTTCGAACAATGGATACTAAGGATAGAGATTTACGCCGGAGTGTCGCTGCCCTAACCATTAGAGTTTTAAATGTTGAAAATATAGTTACTAATATTAAAAATAAACCAGACAGAAAAATAATAAGTATAAACGCTGGAATTGATGGTTCAATACATACAAATCAAATGTTTAATTTTGGTGATGGTGGTGGTTATTATGTAATGAACTTTCCAGGACAAATATTGGGTATTAGTTTAGTAAGTTTGAGAAGAAACACAGATGATATAACCGTTATGATGACTGTTAATAATAATGAGCCATATGGTTACGGAATAAGTTTGGGTGGTGGTGTCACACACGGTTATCATAACTTTGATACACCTTTTGAAGTTAAGGATGGAGATATAATAGGTTTTGTTAGTAAGAGTGATAATTCTGCATGTATCAATACTCTAGTATCAGCGGTAATTGAATTATTTTTATAACAAATTTAATCCTTAAAATGTCGGCATACGGAAACAAATTAAATCCTTACAGAAAAATAAGAGAACCTCGTGGTGTGAAAGGTATTCGTCAAAGTGTAGTAATAACTAATAATCCTTCAACTATAGATCAAAATCAACAGTTGTTAGTGAGATTCCCAATCTAAGCAATAATGATGTTATTGTTCCTGGAACAACCAGATTAGCATTCGAAATAGATCTTACATCATCTACAGACGCCAATGCAACCATATATCAAAACATAGGAAGAGCAATAGTTAAAAAACAACAATTCGTAAAAGTGGAAATGAAATCATGTCAATTGATGATAGTGATATTTATCATTGTTATACCGATTTATGGAAATCTACATCTGAACGTACAAATATGGCATATCAAGGTATTGGTGAAGCAAACATGTTGAAACACAGAGTTGGTGCAGGTGATAAAGCAAATGATACGGGTGATGAAGCAATTGCATTAGCATATAAAACAGATTTTGTATCCCCTTGACTTTGAAATATTAGAAACTCATATGCCTTTTTATCAAGCAGGTCTTGGTGATAGACTTGAATATGAACTTACATTCAATGATTACAGTAATGTCATTAATTCAACGGATACATCTGCAAGTTATACAATAAAAACATTTGTTTAGAATTTGATATGGTTTCTGACAGTGAATTAGCAAGACAAATAAGACAACAAGTTGATGGTAAGATGGTTGTATTGTATGACAGGATATTAAGACATAGAAAATAACCAAAACAAAAAGATACATTGTGGAATATTAATTTAAATGTTCCAGCTAGAAGTATGAAAGGAATTCTAATGTTATTCGAAGATCCTGAAAGAACAAGTACAGAAACTTATTATAATCCTAATATAACAAAAGTAGAAATGACAATAGAAGGTGTCCCAAATCAACTATACAGTCAAGGAATGAAAGCATATCAACAGTGGGATGAAATAAATAAATTCTTTGCTTTAAATTCAAAAGAAATAAAGAAACAAATATACTTGCAAAAGATTTAAATTTATCTCATACAACATTAGAAAAATATCTCACAACTAATTATGCATTATGGTTAGATTTACGTTCAACAGATGATAACTCATTACACGGTTCAGGAAGAAGAATTGAAAATGCCTCTGAAGGTATTACCATCCAAATAACTAAAACAGCAGGAGCAAATAAATCAATAAATGTCTATCTGTTTGTCATACAAGATGCACAAATTAATTTTGAAGATGGAAGATTTAAAGAAGTCAATTACTAGTAATTGCTGTCTTGACGAACAAGTTCTGCAATCTTATTCCTTTCGGTAATCAATTCACTTATTTTTATTTCCAATGTAGTTTTTTCTTCATTCTCGTATGTTCTTTTCGTTGTTAATTTTTGAGTTTAGTCTTTGCACTAACTTTTGTCTTGTTAATCTCAACCAAATCCGTCTTTTGTTTTATCACCAAAATCTTCTTTAGCTTTGTTTATTCTATCGGTCAACAATTCAATTTCCTTTTGTACTGTTTATTTCTGTATCTTGTAAATTTATCGTATTATTATGTTTTGCTAACAACGTTTCTAATTTTCTAATTCATCCGACACTTTAACTAAATAACATCTTCTCAATTCAGATTCCATTTTGAATATGAACATGTCACAATTAGGTAGTTAAGATAGTGTTTTCTTCTCTAAGTAAATGTTTACTGCAACTAAGGAGTTGTTTACTGTATCTAAGTAAGTGTTTATTGAAACTAAGTAAATGTTTACTGCATCTTAGGAGTTGTTTACTTTTGTAAAAGTGTAACTAAGTAAGTGTTCACTGCAACTAAGGAGTTAATCAACAATCCAATTACAGAACTGTTGATATTTTACATTCCATCTATCAGTGGTGAGTCTGACGTCACGCATTCATTGGTGCGTACTTTTATAAAAGTGTTTCTAAAGTAAGTGTTTAATTCAATAGGATATGACTTTTAAATAAACTAAATCGATCATTGTAAATATTTACAGGTACCTAGAGATTTAAAACTTAGTCATCTGTAATTCTTGTTCATAAAACCACCTTTAATTTCTTCGCCTTTTAAATCTTTTATTCTATAAGTAACAGGGTTTGTATTTAAAACTTTTCAATTACAAATATTTCTTTGGTCCAACGAGTAGTATAACCCTTTTCAAATTTACCTTTCTTTTTGTTATTCTTACTCTAACACCTACTTTGAATTTAGGTTTTTAATTTTCTCTTTCTTTTCTGGATATAAATTTTTATACACGGTTAATTCATTTTCTAATTTACTTGCTTTAACAGGTGTCATTTTAATTGAAGAATGTACTGTATTATTATAATTTTAACTAATTTATCCAATATATCATAATATTTAAAAGTTTCATTAGCAGTAAAGTATTTAAACATATGTTGTTTCATTGTACCTATCCAGCGTTCCACCACGTTGCTCTTTTCCTCATTCTCAGTTGAATATAACTTTATGTTATTATCTTAACAATTCTTTTACTTGTCGATTATAAAATTCAGATCCTTTATCCGACCAAATATACATTGGTTTGCTTTCTTTAAATAATGTTTTAAATGCTTCACTTACTGTTACTCCTGTTTTATTTTTAATGGAACTAACTAACCATTTTACTAAAAATATCTATAGCTGCTAATAAATATTTATAGTGTTTATTTTGTTTTGAATATTGTTGCATATCTATCAAATCAACCGCCCATGTTTGATCTATTGAATTGACATAAACACGTCTTTTAGGAAACGATTTTACAACTCTATGATGTAATTCATCTGCTAATTTATTTGTTAGATTTATTTTAGGCATTTTAAATATAACTAAAATTGTTTCTTAAAAATGGAGGCAAAAAGGATAAAATTTTATCCAAGCGAGGAGATTCATATAAACTTGTTTTGACAAAAAATATAAACATAAAGCAAGTATTTATGTATTTAATTATAAAATTAGTCTAAAGGATGAAAACTAGAAACATTTACAAATGCTTTTGATCACATGATAGATTATTCTATAAAAGATTACCCTAATGGAAGAATTAAAATATTACCTATTCATGAAATCATAATTGCTAAACATAAAAGCTGGCCTATAAGAACATATAATACAGTTAAAAGTTATTCATGGATCAAATGGAAAGATTATTAAATAGTGCTGAAGAATTAAATTTAGAAGAAGTTATTTTTGAAGTTACTATTATACCCAATAAAAGAGGAAAAGGTAAAGCTTTAAAAATATTAGATGCAATAAATAAAAGTAGTATCATACAAATAAAAATAATGATACAATATGTTTAGCAAGAGCAATTGTAACTTCTTTAGCTTCAAACAAGTTGTTAGAAAATTTTACAAACTCACAATTAAAACACATTAAAGAGGGTAGACCATTACAAAAAGAGTTGCTGAAGATTTACATGAACAATCAGAAGTAGAAATAAAAAGAAGGAAATGATTTGGAAGATTTAAAATTTTTGAAAATTATCTTGATATGAGAATAATTATTTTTACATCAAATAGTACAGAACATATTTTATATAATGGTAATGAAGAATACAACGAACAAATATATTTATATTATCATGATGAACATTTTGATACAATAACAAACATAACAGGATTTTTAGCAAAACGTAGATTTTGTAAATTATGTTTAATTGGTTATACTGAACAACATACATGTAAAGATAATACAGTAACAACTATTAGAAAACAACTTGTTTGTGAAAATGTAATAAAACATATACAGGTAAAACCATAAATGTGGTGAAAAATATGTTTAATATGTTACGAAAATACACGGAAAGTAATGAAGAACACTTATGTTATATGAAACCATCAGTACCAAAACAAGTAAAAATAATAAATATATATATTTTGATTTTGAAGCAAATCAAGAAACAGGAATACATTTAATGAATTTTGTATAGCTTACGATTTAGAAAATATTTACTGTTTTAAAAATAACTATGTAAAAGTATTTAAATGTGATTTCAATATTGATGATTTAAACTTGTTAGAATTAGACATAGATGATTGTTTTAGTGATGTAGAAAAATTAAATATGAAACAAATTCTGTAATAGACAACTTTTGTAAATATTTCATAAGAGACAAATTTAAAGACTACACTTTTATTTCACATTATGGAAAAGGTTATGATATGCAACCGATTTTAGGATACATTGTAAAAATAAAATTGAACATAACATAATTTCTTCTGGACTAAAATTAACAGCTATGTTTATTAAAGGAATAAATTTAAGATTTATAGATTCAATAAATTTTACATTGTGTGGATTAGCTGCTTTCCCAAAACATTTGGTTTTAAAGGTAATAAAGGATACATTCCACATTATTTTAAGGTGGATCCCTACAGATATATCAATTTTTTTCACCAATGAATTTTTCTTAAAATTTGCATACATATCCTATGCAATAGCCTCTATAAAAATTTGAGTTAAAAATATAATGTCACCAGACTCGTTTCTATGGTAACGGCCACCAAAGTTGGCACATAACATGTATGAATAAATACATATCTGAAGTAAACATTCTGGATTTTTTTCAAGCCTTTGAAAGTATTTTGAAAGGTTTGTTCTTCATTTATTACAGAAATAAAGTTGAAAATGTAAATAAAACACAAATAATAGCAGTTTTATACATATTTATTAAATCTCGCCCCAATTTCGTCAACACTGGCGCAAATGAAAACAAAGATTTTGTAAAATTTTCTATTTTTTAAATTTCCGAAAATTGGTCCAATGAAATTTTTTAAATCTGACAGAACATGGTCCAAACAATGAGCTTTGAAAAAGAAAAGAAAATATAGGTCACCAGACTATTTTTTCATCTAAAACATTTTGTTACCCATGCCGACACAGTAATCAACAGCAGTTCTTTGTATTCTTTAAAAATTTGTGTGAACAAAGTGTGGCACATGTTTCAATATCTTTTGTTAAACCTACACATATCAATAAAGTTTCACATGAGAATCAAATGAAAGCCATTTTTTGTTTCTATGAACAACGGTTACCATGGCAACCTGGCAAGAAGTAGGAAAATTCAAGTTTTTACTTTGTCCTGACGTGCAAGAGTAAATACTAACCGACAAAATAAGATCAAATACCATGATTTCACAGCCACAACACATGGCTTCTACGAAATATAAATGAATTTCATGATAATGCAGCTTTTATAAGCATTACTATGGTCTAAAATGAGCAAAATAAATTACTCAGCAGTTAGCAAAAAATCACCATAATTCTTTTTTTTCAATTATCGATTCATCATGTTCATAGGTATCAGTCTTTCAAGTATTAAATGGATTAGAAAATTTCAAGAATTTTTCACCCTGTCCTCAATTTATGATTCAAGTTTGATGAAGCATACACATTATATATTTTTAGTTGTCATGGTAACTTAACCAAAAAACGATGAAGTTATAAAGTTTTCAACAGTCTTTCAACTTTCTTTATTTTCAATGCCTCAATAATTAAGCAGCAATATAGACTCTTATATTTTGTATAGTTTACTCTTTTGATTCAGTCAAATACTGATTGATAGTCATTATACTAAGTAAATTTAGAGTTCACTTTGTTCCCTGTCAAAATTGTCAATCCTTCCATGTTGAATAGTACAGGTTTCAACTTCTCTGTCATTAAGATATATCATATAAGTGGCATGACGAAAAGAAAATATCAGTTATTTTGCTCGCTTCATTTGTGAAATGTCACATCTATTCTTTTATTATCAATTATTCTCTTTTAAATTCTGTAATTTCTGGTTATCTCTTTGCCTCTTCAATTTCTTATTCACATTTTCGCAACTTTCAGAGTAAATTGGCCTGGGCAACGTTCTGATTCTGCATTTATCTGAAAGTTTAATTTATTTAATTGTTATGAAATGTTGTAGTATATTATAGTGCAAAGTTAATCCAACCATGCATTAAAACAACAATTTAAAAGATTATATAACTCTGCATCATATGCATTAAACGTTTAACCTTATGTTACATATGGCCAGGTTTTTGAAGTGATTGCAATAATTAGGTCAACTGATGGGTATACAATTTTATATTGCTTCTGCTTTTTATGTGCAATGGAAATTTAGAATGAAATATAAATGCCAATATAGGGAGCATTATAGTCTCCAATACAAATGCAAATTCAAAGTATATATTTCATAGCTGTGACCTTGACCACTTATCTTAAATCAATACAGTTGAACTGTTCTTTTGGGTATACATATACAGCATGTGAGCAAGTGTGTGATACACATAGGTAACATTACATAGTTAGCTTCATTGTAGCACATAGGAACCAGTGGCAGTCTTGATAATATACTTAATATGTTAATAAAGTGCAAATCAGAAGCATAAAATGTGGATCACAGTGACCTTCTTTTTCCTGGAAGCTGAGTTACTAACTGAGAGGCATCTGTGTATCAAGTTTGCATGATCTTACCACTTATAGTTGCTGAGATTTGAACTTGGACGTTTCAACTTATTTAAAGCAAACTAGATACTACTAAATATATTGTCTGGAAACAAATGTTTATGCCAGCTAAACACCCTTATAAGGTTAACAAGTCTCTAAAATGAAGACTCAAGTTTTTTCTCAAAGTAACTAATTATCCTAACATGTATTTACCATTGGCAGCCATGTATATCCTTCATTTTTCTGTAAAACTGCTGCTAATTACCTACTGTTAAAGGATGATGATCCACCATAAGACCTACAATTGATGAGAAATATAATAAAAATCTTATTGAGAGTAAAATTATATAATTATATGTTTCATAATGAGTGAGACTTTTATATTGCTTGTTATCAACTTCGGTTATTCAATAACAAAATAATGATAAACAAGCAATTTAAATTTTTTTTTATAAATAAACTCAAACTGAAAAAAAATCAGATTCATTATAATAACAAGAGCAATGCAAAAAAGTATGGCTTCCTCTCACAATAGAAGGCTGTTGCTTCTAAAGTGTTCACAAGGGTGTTGAGAATCTACAATGTCCACTTTGACCTTGACATTTGGGAATATCTTTTCTATTAATAATGTTAAAGCCTAAATTCTTTAAATTTACCTGTATTTCTTTCATAGTTCCAACCAGTACCACACATTTGCCATTCTGCAACAAAACTGGCTTCTACCTAATGAAAAAAAGTAGTACAAAATGTATTAATGAAAGTACATGCAGTGTTCAAATACTACAGCTATAAACATAGTATATTTAAAATTAACTGGAAACTCAGGCTGCCAACAATGTAATTTGTAAAAAAATGTATAAAGGCTTTCAAAACCAAATTTGTTTCATAAAATTTGATGAAATTATCCATAAATATACATGTAGATTTCATTTAATTTACAAATGTAACTAATTCTAATTCAATATTTTTGCTGAAACAAATTCTGTCATGATCTATATATACAAGTCTTCAAGTATATGTAGCATTGCTTTACCACAAAACTAATTTGAAATATTGACCCTAAACCTGAAATTATTACCAACATCTGTTAATTCATTTTTATGACTGCTAGGACAAATATGAATATAATTATGGTCCTCATTATACTCTATAATTATCTGCATTGGTTAATTAGATCATGATAAAGCTAAACTATAAACTATTTTGAGTTCATAATTTCTTTGGAATATATATACATTTGTTTTTTTTTTATTTATATTTATATAATATGATTGTAAATTCATATCTGCCTTTAATCTTATATATCACAGACTCATATAAATTTCTAATAATATGGAGTGAGGGTGGGTGTGGCTTGCCCTCCCTCATTTTCTGTTTTGTCTTAATACATTATCCTGCATTCTACACATCATTCTAGATGTGTTTTAAATGACTAAATCTCTAACGTGTCAGACCACTTGGTCTATGATCACATGCCAGAGATAATTAATATGAAAATTCTGATTATAAGATAAAGACAACTAATATTTTAAGTTTGTAAAACATTATTTCTGTGAATGAATCATTGTGACTATATTTAGTTTTTTCAATTATATTTCATTTATGATAAATTGCTACCATATAATTATTTACAAAATAATCCTCCCTTTTAAATGCAAAATGTAAAGCACCTTATGCTGTTATGTCTTTTGTTCATTGCAAAATTGACAAATAACTTCCTGGGGTAATATTGCAGAAAATAACTAAGTCCAACTTCATAAAAATTTGGGCAGCACTTCCCTTAAAATTATGCTTTTTACCCTCAATCCACATAAACCCAGACCATAACAGAGGGGAATCAAGAAAAAAAAGAGAGGTGTGGGGCAGATTCATTTATACAAGACATGAAACCATACACCTTCTCCACCCAGTAAAATGTGTATAGAGAATCTAGACAGAAAATTTTTAGTTCTTACCAAGTGCAGCTTCTGAATTGACAACAAATGCACCAGTCCCATTTCTTTTCCTCGTTTCTACGCTGTTACATGCAGGTTACATGCACTGCAACTACTACAAGGTATGGACAAAATGCTCCACTGCCTCCACATCCTAGGCCGTATTTCCGTTCGTCGACAGTATCCGCAGGGGACAGTCACACATCTTAAAGAACAAATTCTGCGCTAGGTGGTGAGCTAGACTAGCCGTCGACCTTCTTTCCATGTTTCGTCAAACGAAACGTCACTGTGATCGAACACCGATTCTCCAGCGGCAACGTCCAACTCACAAAAACATATGATCTTATATGTTTAGAATCATTTAAGACTGTGTGATCTTTCAAGCTGAAGCTATTTATATTCTTCATTTCAAAAGAACGCCTGAATTTATCCTTTTTGACAAATATTCCTTTCTTCCGTGCGATCAGCTGAAGGGAAGTTGTTTACCAACGTAACCAACAGACGACAACGGAACTGTTACCGTGACATTTCTATATACGCGACATATCCAAAGATTAAAACAGGGAACTAGTCTTACATCAGTAAAACGTTGGTTGGCTATTTACCTACATGTATTGTTTATTTGGCCATTTCACAGCATAGTGCTTTAACATTCTCTTCTTTCCTGCATATTTACCGCATAGTGCTTTAGTGCACCAAAATTCTAAATATATCTACATATTCTGCAGATGAACGCATATATCCAATATTAACAGTATGTCCAAAATATAAGACATTAACATGTAGTGCTTACCTATAGACAGCTATAAAGCTAATGTATATATTCGCACACCTAACATAAATTAGCAACTAGTATTTTAAGCTTGGAGCAGTGAAGATGATCACATCCGTCTTAATCGTAACTTCACTGTAATATACGATGTATATAATATGTAAATAACAACACAGTATTTGTGCAGCACGCTTTTACCGTTATCGTAATATATATATATATGCATGAATTGGTGGATTAGTGGCACGTTCCTTTGTGTGTAATATGAGTTTTTAGTGGGTGCGGGTGTATATTTGTATATAGCGCATTAGCCATCCTACTATGTAGGAGTGCGCCGATCTAGAACGGCGATTCATACCTGTAGAAAGAAAGAAAGTTATCTCCCTTAGTATCGGAAGTCACCTTAATACAACAGAAACCAAAATACAAAGGTAAATATCCTGATAAAAATATTATGGTTTTGATACTATGACTACCAAAATAAAAAGAATTTGACAAATGGTATGAAACAAAAAAGATAAAAATTTGAATTGAAAAGAAATATTTTACTATTGTTTTTGGATGTTTTAATTTTGTCAAAAGGTTGTACATTGTATAAAAATCATTTTAAATATAACCAATAATTGTATTGATCCATTTCAATATATTACAATTGCTCAATGTTGTACAAAAATATTTAAAACATTAATGTTAACAAATGAAACAATTGGAATTCACAAAAGATGACAATTAAAGAAGTACATTCACAAAAATCAATACAATGGTTAGAGTATATTTCTTTAGAATATGGTATAATGATTCAACATGCTAAAAGAGCAGGTGAAAAGAAATTATTCATTAATAATAAATGTTATAAAGTCGATGGTTATTATTATGATAGAGAAAATAAAATGCGTAATGTTTATGAATTTTTGGATGTTATTGGCATGGATGTACAAAATGTTATAGTCCTGAAGAAATATGTAAAAAGATAGAAATAAAAAACTATGAAAGAGTTATATGACCAAACTAAAGAAAGACTTAAAACTATTGAAGATTATCTAAAACCAAATGTAAAATTCATACAATATGGAATGTGAGTTTGATCAACAAAATATCCTGAAGTTGATCCACATTTAAAACCTATTGATAAAAGAGATGCATTTTATGGAGGAAGAACAGAAACTATTCAATTATACAATAATCTTTCTGATTTAAAAGGTAGATATGTAGATTTTTGTTCTCTGTATCCATCAGTAAATAAATATTGTAAATATCCTATAGGACATCCTATTACATATACAGATATTTCTGTAGATGATTATATAAAAATAATTATTTCGGAATAATGAAATGTAAAATATTACCACCTAAAGGATTGTATCACCCTGTTTTACCTTATAAACAATTAACTAGTGATAATACACATAAATTACTTTTTGGATTATGTAGAACATGTATGAATAAAATATCTTTTAAATGTAAACACATAGATGATCCTACTTTAAATAAACATGATAAAATACATGAAATAAAAGATGTAAAGAATGTAAAAATATTAAAATGAAAATGTATACATTCTGATGAGGAAAGAGTTATAGTAGGTACATGGACCACAATAGAAATCAATAAAGCAATAGAAAAAGGTTATCAATTACAAAAATATATGAACTAGAACATTTTGAAAAACATCTACAGATATATTTAAACTTTATGTAGATACGTTTATGAAATATAAACAAGAAGCTTCAGGATGTAAATGTGATCCTAAATATTGTAAACCTGATTGTGAGAACGATAAAGAATGTAAAACCAAAATACAATATATCATAGATAATGCTGCTTATAATCTAGATATTGACAAAGTTAAACACAATTCGGGATTAAGATTTATAGCTAAAATATGTTTAAATAATTTATGGGGACATTTTGGTATGAGAGATAATTTTACACAAAAGAATATTGTTTTACTTTAGAACATATAACTAAAATAGTATTTAATGAAAAATATAAAGATATAAGTACCATGATATTAGATGAAAATATTGTATTAACTGAATATAAAGAAAAGAAGAATATTCTAAACCTAATCCAAGTGTAAATGTTTATATAGCTTTATTTACAACAGTACATGCTAGATTAAAATTATACGAATTATTAGATATTCTACAAGAAAGAGTTTTATACATGGATACAGATTCTTGTATTTACAATGATGATGGTTCTGAAGCATGTAAAAAGTAGAAAATATGATGGGAAGTAAATTAGGTGATTTAACAGACGAAATTGTTTCAAAACACAATGCTAATCACATAAAACAATTTATATCTGCTGGTCCAAAAGATTATTCAATGAAACTAGATACAGAAAAACTAGTTAGCTGTTGTAAAGGTTTTAGATTAAATGCTGAAGTTGAAGAAAAATTACATTAGATAAAAAATAAAAATAGTTACTGATGAAAATGAAAATATGAAACTGTAAAATATGACAACATAAAAATAGGAAAAGATCATCAACTTAAAACAGTTAAACAAGTTAAAGCTTATGATTATATGTTTGATAAAAGAATGGTATGTTATGAAAATGAAAATCTAATTAGAAGTTTTCCTTATGGATATTAAAAATATATAATTTAAATTTTATTTTAAAATGATTGAAGCTTATACCGAGAAAGATGATCCTTATGCTAGAGTTATATTAGGAAAAATAAAATTATCAAATTATCAGATATGTTGTTTAAGAGATGATGGAGAATGTCCTTTGACATCAAAACAAATGGAAGTAATGGAAAAGTTTAAAGGTAAAAGTTATCTAAGTTTCCTCCTGGTTGGGATGCTTTCATTAGACCTGACAAAATTTATGAATATGTTTTGAAAACCATGTCCTGAAATTTAATTTATTTTGTTATTTCTTTATAACCCTCTTTAAAAACTTTAATCAAAGGAATAATATTTTAGATTTAAATGTATCATTTTCTTCAAGGTAATCATCTACAAGATTTTTAATTTACTCATGTTTGGGTTGTAATTATTTTGTATTAAATAATAATTTAGATAAAACCTTAATAAATTATCTGTAACATTTATTGGGCTTTTGAATAGTACTGTTTTATTCCTTGACTTTTGCCGTTTTAACCAGAAAAGTACAGGAATTGACCAGAAAAAGTACAGGAATTACACCCTAAAACTAACTAATTTTTTCAATTTTAGCAATTTTTCATACAAAAGTGTGTTGTATTTTGATATGTCATTTAGGTATTGTTTTAAAACAAATGGAAAAGTATACATGAAACTACAATTATTATTAAGCACATAATGTAAAAATAATTTCACCAACATTTTTATTTTTAAAGTAAGACTTTCGCTTCGCTCGCTTATTTTAACTTCCAAACAACAAAACCTGTTAAAACCATTCCACCAACAACAAATGCAATTTCTCTATTTTTTGATCTTCTGATGGTGTATAAAATCACTTAGTTTAGGTTTGGGTGATAATGGAGTTAATTGTTTACTTGTAATGTAATAGTATTGTTTCATTGCTTGGTCAACATCTTCAAAAGTATGTTCGGCATGATGTTCCTTTTGTAATTGTTCATTGATAAAATCTAATCTTTGTATTCTTCTTTTATTCCAATCTGCTTGTGCTTTTTCTAATTTTTCTATAGCTTTATCATGTCTTATTTTTCTTCATTTGCATTACTACCCATATGTGAAAATAAATAATTACTCCCGAAAATGCAAAAGCATTTGTTATTGCCCCACCAAGCATCATTGCTAAAGCACCTGCCATTTTAAATAAAATAAAAAATAAGTAAGCAATCAGTTTATTACTTCATGATATCAGCAGGTATAATACCTTGCTTAATCAACATATCTTTTGTTGCCATTGCAAGTAATATATCAATGGATAACATTACAACATCATTCATATTAAAATCTACTTTTGGTGCTGGCCTCCTTAATACCTTTTTACCTATTTCTGCATATCCAACTGTTAACAATGTTTCCACTCCAGCATGATATAACATATTTGCTATTTGTTTTCCGTCTTTTTGTGTTGACATTTTTATATATTAAATTTTTTTAATTAAATTCAAAAGGATCAATTTCTTTCTTTGAAGGGCTTCGCTCACTTTGTTTTTCTGGTTTTGTTGTTTCCTTACCCACCATGATTTCTCTAATCATTCTTTCTGGTTTCTTACTTTGGTTGTAAAAAAACAATCCCAATCCAACAATACCTATAGAAAAAAGTACAAATTTGTAATCAACTTTGGAACCGGAGTTTTTTTCGACCGAAGGGTTTGATTCGTAATCTGTTTCTGAATCAGAATCTTTTGTTATTTGTGGTAAGTCATTTTTTTCACTAACCATTTTAAATTTTGCATTTTCTTTTTTTAATTTTTCTTCTTCTTTTTTTCTTAATTCAGCTTTTATTTTTTTTGCTTCTGCACCTTTTTTACCAGCTGCTACTCTTTTTGGGTCTTTTGGTTTGGGTCTTTTGAAAACTTCTTTTGAAGGGGACCGTTCGCTTCGCTCGCTAGTTTCTTCTTGTTTAGAATTTTCATTCATCATTTTTATGTCATTATTTTCATCTTTTTTGGAAATCGAGCGAAGCGAGTGGTTCGATATGTCTTGCTGTTGTTAACATTGCAGTAAAAGGAGCAAGATACATTCCATATTTATAATACAGTTCACAACATATGTTAGTTAAACCGTGATTGATAAAAGGATCTTCCTCCAAGTCTTGTATTAGTTTTGGTGGATCGACAACTTTAAAATACTTTGATACACCCATAACATATAAATTTATAAAAGAGTTTCCTAATGTCTTAGTCATACTAGCTCCTAATCTTGCTTCATATTTACAGCATAGTTTGTCTATTTGTTCTGTTGTCATTTTGTCAATATCTGACAGTTGTAATTCTTTACCAAGATATTGTTTACTATTCCCACTAGCAACAGCAGATGATAATCTCTCGCGTTTTTTTCTTGTTTATCATCATCAATATTTATATTTTCGACAATTTTTTCGCTCAATAATTCTTCAGCATTCATTTTATACGTTTCAAAAACGAAAATAATTTATTTTAATTTTACAGAACTAAATACAAAATAACCAACTAATGACAATACTGCAGTATTTGTTATAATTGTTAGTATTATTGTTAGTATTTCTAATAGCATTGCTTTTTAATGCTTATTTTTGTAAAGCATTGCTTTTTTATTGCTTATTTTGCTAAATTACTAAAGAATTGCTAAAGCATTACTTGAGAATAGCTTAAGAATTGCTTAAGAATTGCTAATCAAGTAACCAAAATCGGTAGGTTGATCTGTCTTTAATATTAATTTACGATGTTTCTTTTTTAAGTTCTTCCTTTATTCTTTGTCTTTCTTCTAATGTAGGAATAACATCATTTTCTCTTAGGCAATTATCAAAACTATCTCTATCTTTTGTGTAAAACATGCACAACCATTTTGTTTGTTCTCTTAAGTCTTTTAAAACAGAGTTGTATCTCTGTGAAATGACCCAAACTGATTGTTCCGCGTGTCTTCCTGAAAATGCAAGTTCAGACAGCATATCTTTTTTCTTTGTTAATTCTTTTGTTGCACTGCAATCATCAATGATATATAATGTTGGACGAGTAGCATATTTTTTAAAAAACATTCTTAGTAGTTCTTGTAGTTTCTCTTCTTCTTTGACAATGGGATTAACAATTATTAAATTTTTTGTTTTTGGTTTTTTAACATCACCAATCCACCAACGATTTTTGTATGCTTTGTTCCATTGAATTGTTGGACAAAGTATAACTATATGTTTAAAAACCCCACTATATTCTTTTTCTAATAAATCAAGAACAAACTCCGTTTTTCCACACCCAGTTTGTCCACATATAATAGCACAATGTGGATATTTTGGTAATTCGGAGTGTATCTCGCTCCGCTCGTTCGATTCCATTTTTTAAGGAAAAACACTTAATTTTTTTTTCTCCAAAATCCAACAGAATTTTTTCGCGGTGTGTTCTCCGACCTTTTTTATTTTTGTTTTTGAAATTTTTTGTTGTTTTTTTTTGGGGTGTTTTTAAGGTTTTTAATAAAAAGTAAAAAATTTAATTTTGGGAACAAAATTTTTTGCTGTTTTTGGGTGTTTTTGCTTTTTGTAAAATAAAGTGGCCTTTTGCTTCAAATGAAGGTATTTTTAGGGTCAAAATTTTTTTTTTTTTTGGGGGTCCGAGGTGTTGGATTCTGTGTGCGTATAACCCACATCTCCTACAGTTTTAGTTCCGTTTGATGTACGTTTAAATCGGTGTGTGACAAATCTTAAATGAAAGGTTTATATTGAGTATAGATTAATTGCATTGGTTTCCCTCAAGAATGTGCACAGAATAAGATTAATCGAAGAGAGATGTACTAAAATTTACAGTGCAAAGTAAATAAAAACAAAAAGCGTTTCACTTTTCAATCTTTCACTCCCCTATATATTTTTCAACTGTATTCATTCTGAAGACATGTCCCATCTAAACGAAGTCTCGGATTGATCTCCGACTTACTTGTATATTGTTTTTGGTTTTGGCACATACTTGAATATGAACCTCATTAAATTCGATCCCAAAATTGTCACTTAAAACGAATTAATATTTAAAAAGTGATAATAAATTCTATTGAGAACAAAACTAATCCACACCAGTTTTCAGCTATTTGGATATTTTAAGAAATTACAAAAAAAAATAATACGCCCCTTTGATTGGAAAATATATAATGTTTAATCCTGAAATCATCAAACTTTTTTTATGGATTTACGCCCCTTATGCCTTTGAAAAATCCTGGATCCGCCCCTAAAGATAATAGTATCTTTGAACTATGCAGTATATCTGAAGTAGTTAATGCACAACTTAGCTGTACATTATCCAGCAAAGTAAGAACAAAGAGATTTTGCCTATGTCATGTGTTAATACATTTTACCGAGTCTGAAATGTCAAACTTTAAAGCTGTAATTTTTTCTTTCGGTGAAAAATGTGATTGTGAATTATCGGACTGGGATTTTCAAAGTGCAGCATTTATTACGAAATTTATTTATCTTCTTTTTCTTCTTATAGTTCAGCAATCCATCAACATAATGATAATAACGTACCGGGCACTGATGTCACTATGCCGCGCGTGCCTGGGATATAATTTCTATTTACAGTTCAATATATACAAATAACAGTTCAAAGTAATTTTCTTTTTCTTTAGTTTTGTACTATTTATTTTGGTTAAAACTATATACATGTACATTGTATGTTTAATTTATATGTGTAGGTGTTTGTTGAGAACAGATATTGGGATATGTTCTCCGAAACAGTCAAGTGTAGTCAAGTAGTACATGTTATTGCAGCTACAGGTAGAAGGTTCCAATGTAGTATTGTTCTCGAAACAGTCAAGTGTAGTACATGTTACTACAGCTACAGGTAGAAGGTTCCAATGTAGTATTGTTCTCGAAACATTCAAGTGTAGTACATGTTACTGCAGCTACAGGTAGAAGGTTCCATTGTTATATTGTTCTTGGAAACAGTTGTAGTACATGTTACTGCAGCTACAGGTAGAAGGTTCCATTGTAGTATTGTTCTTGGAAACAGTCAAGTGTAGTACATGTTACTACAGCTACAGGTAGAAGGTTCCATTGTAATATTGTTCTCGGAAACAGTCAAGTGTAGTACATGTTACTACAGCTACAGGTAGAAGGTTCCATTGTAATATTGTTCTCGGAAACAGTCAAGTGTAGTACATGTTACTGCAGCTACAGGTAGAAGGTTCCATTGTTATATTGTTCTTGTAAAAAATGAGTATTTATACGAGTCTTAAGTGGTCTGTATTGCTCTGTAAAAAAGATTGCGTGAATTTTGTCTTGTTCTTGTGTCGGATTGGATAAGTAGATCGGATGGGTAAATATCTACAAGATGGTGTATTATTTTATAGAAAAAGATTCTTATTCGCCTTTTCTCAAGAGTTGTCCAGTTTAGAGTTTGTGACATTTCAGTGACGAAGCTGGTGTACATTGTGCTTTATGTTGCAAGTGTGCCTAGCTGCCCTGCTTGACCATTTCAAGTTGGTGTGTTTGAGATTTGGTATGTGGGTCCCAGACGCAGTTACTGTATTCTAGCTTAGGTCTAACCAGTGATGTATATGCTTTCTTGTTTACTGTTTTGGAGTTAACCTTTAGATTTCACTTGATGAAGTTAAGCTTTTGTGTGGCTGAAAATGTAATATTATTGATATGTTTGTTGAATTTAAGTCTGTTTGTATTGTTACCCCAAGATATTTTGTGGATTTTTTTACAGTACTTGATGGTGGAGATTGAATTCAAATTTTATTGTGTTTTTCTTATTTGTTATCAGAAGGACTGAGCACTTGTCTGGATAGAACGACATGAGCCAGTCCTTCTCCTGTTTTGCTGCTAATGTCAGTTTTTTTTTGCAGTTTTTGAGTGTCTTCTTTGTTTCGTATTGTTTTGTTTATTATGCTGTTATCAGCAAATAGTCTTAGGGTGCTATGTTTATTATGCTGTTATCAGCAAATAGTCTTAGGGTGCTATGTTTATTATGCTGTTATCAGCAAATAGTCTTAGGGTGCTATGTTTATTATGCTGTTATCAGTAGTCTTTGTTACCTATTCTGTTATCAGCAAATAGTCTTTGTGCTATGTTTATCATGTGTTATCAGCAAATAGTCTTAGTGTTATGTTTATTGCTGTTATCAGCAAATAGTCTTAGGGTGCTATGTTTCATGTGTTTCTTTTGTTACCTATTCTGACATGTGTTCTAAGAAAACTAACATTAATCGACTAAATAGTAACCACAACTATACAGCAGTGGTTGTGCTATCGGTTATGAGAATCGATGACATATTGGTTCTAACAAAACTAACATTAATCGACTAAATAGTCACCACAACTATACAGCAGTGGTTGTGCTATCGGTCATGAGAATCGATGACATATTGGTTCTAACAAAACTAACATTAATCGACTAAATAGTCACCACAACTATACATCAGCGGTTGTGCTATCGGTTATGAGAATCGATGACATATTGGTTCTAACAAAACTAACATTAATCGACTAAATAGTCACCACAACTATACATCACCGGTTGTGCTAGCGGTCGTGAGAATCGATGACATATTGGTTCTAACAAAACTAACATTAATCGACTAAATAGTCACCACAACTGTACATCAGCGGTTGTGCTATCGGTCATGAGAGTCGAAGACTACATATGTTTTATCACAACAACTTAACTGGATTCTTAGTATGCGATGTATTTTATATAATTAACTAAGTTAACTATTATAGATATATAGTAAGTTAAATTTATATCCCCATGTCTCTTACATCTAGATAGAAGGTAAATACCATTTTTAAACGTTGTAGACTTCTTAAGGTTAAATCTTGTATTTTAAAATCATTACAAACTCACTGATATTTAAAATTAAATTTGATACTATCAGTAGATTTTAAAATTTTAGATTTTAATTCACTCAAATATGAGGGTTCCACGCGATAAAAAGCCCTATCCATTTACCACTTTACCTTTATTTAACTAACATTTATAACTATATTAACAACTTGAAGGTAAATCAATTTTAAAGTAAACGCATACATTTTAATCTGGTTACCCTGCAAAAGGATGGTCATCCAATAGAAGAAGATAGGACCCAAAACTGTTCCTTGTGGAACGCTAGATGTTACATTAATTTTGTTTGATTGTACACCATTAATATTGACTGTTTGTGTGCAAAATGTGAGGAAATCTTCTATCCATTTTAAGGTATTGTATTCAATGCCATAGTATTTAAGTTTGGAAACAGGGACTTTCTATACTATTTTTTTATAGAAAGTCCCTGTTGGAAAGAAGTCTTTTGTGTCAGAGGAACTTTGTCAAATGCTTTGGCAAAGTCCATCACAATTACATCAGTTTGGATATTATTGTTGTTGTTTTTTGCAAGTTCTTGAATAAATGATACCAACTAAGTTTCACATGATTTTGATGATCGGAATCCATGTTGAAGGTCGTATTATAAGATTTTGTTATTTTCCAAGTATTTATTAACATCTCTTTTTTTTTAACGGGCAACCCAATCTTATCAGTTTGTAGGCTAGTCTATTATCCACAAACGATTACTGATTATATATTTCATAATTTCAAATCAACATATTTTAGTTCGTTAAATCATTCAATTTTAATACTTTTATATGATCGAAATAGGGGAAAAACGCGAACGAATATCTCACTTTTCAATACAATTATGAAAAATTGAAATAAAATAGATATAAGAAATAAGGTGTTTTGTTTACTATTGAATCTCTATTTTGTTGCAATAAGGTTATCATGTCTAGGGGTAAATTCAGTAAATAAATATACGTCAGCAGGGACCGCCCATTTGGGGGAGAGCTTTCTGTATAACACTGAAGTCCTGTGCTCTTCTGATTGGTAGATAATGTTTGCAATACATATTTTGTGATAAATAGATCAAAACTAAAGTTAAAAAAAATTAAAAAATCTGAATGCACTTATTTTTTTTACTACAGGGTTGAAAAGCAATGGGGGTCAGTATGGGAATTAAGTGCGAATCTACAGTGTTTGTAAACAAGGCCATGTGAACAACAATGCCCAAAAATGCCGCATGACCCTATGCTTTGCTTACTATTTACTTTTGTGTCATGTGATTGAAATTAAAATTGAGAATGGAAATGGGGAATGTGTCCAGTGGCGGATCCAGAGGGGTTCCGGGGTTGGAACCCCTTTTATGGACGATCAATGCATTTGAATGGGGACATACAGTTGGAACCCCTCCCCTTTATCCTTAAAATGGCTGGATCCGCCCCTGGTGTCAAAGAGACAACAACCCGACCATAGAACAGACAACAGCAGAAGGTCACCAACAGGTCTTCAATGCAGCGAGAAATTCCCGCACCCGGAGGCGTCCTTCAGCTGGCCCCTAAACAAATATATATACTAGTTCAGTGATAATGAACGCCATACTAAACTCCAAATTGTACACAAGAAACTAAAATTAAAAATAATACAAGACTAACAAAGGCTAGAGGCTCCTGACTTAGGACAGGCGCAAAAATGCGGCGGGGTTAAACATGTTTATGAGATCTCAACCCTTCCCCTATACCTCTAGCCAATGTAGAAAAGTAAACGCATAACAATACGCACATTAAAATTCAGTTCAAGAGAAGTCCGATTGAAATTGCATGCTATAAATAGCTTATGTCAACAAGTTTGAAAATCGGGAAATTTTGAAAAAGGTCCAAAGTCAGCGTGTCACATTCAATACACAGTTGTTCATGAAAGAATGGCAATTTATGTGTTGAAAAGCAATAGGCATTGCGTATTTTATGCAAGGACACATTTCTTTAAATTTTTTTTACTGATTTGTCTAAATTTTGATTACAAAATAGGAATAATCAAGTGTCCGCATTTTCACCACCGAAAATAATATGATAGCCGAAATGCGGACACAAAATATTTTGAACAACTAACACGTGCAGTGGTGCATAGAGGGTGTTCATGTTCCAAAACGTTGGAACCAATCAGATTATTATTTACTTTGTAAGCATTGGTTTGATTCGATTGGGGTGTGTCTTATAAATGTATGACGAGTAGCCTCTATATGAAGCATTGATCTCCTATGTGAAGGCATGGAAAGTGTACGATGGCGGCTCGATGGCGGTAACAACAAAAAATATTTTCTAGATTTATAGTTAATGCATGTAATACAACCTCACTTTCTGGTATTGTTAATACTTCTATTTACACATTCATGTAAAACAGACTCTTTTCTCATCAAATAACACTTGAAATTAAGGGAAAGTTGCGGTGCATTGGTGGATCCAGCCTCCAGGGGACCGACTCGTGCTCGAAAATCGTCTAATGATTTTGGTGGCTACCAATAGAATATTCTTGTCATTATCTGTTTCACTCAAATAATATCCTAGAGATTAGGTTACATGTTGTCATTAGACTCCTTCAAATGCGGAACTAAATTCAATGAAATATTATGGGGTGTGCGTATGCACAGAGTCATGGCATAATATTTATTTTTGCTGATTGTGGGCATTATCCGGTCAGAAGAACACATATCATCCATTGGACAAGAGGTTGTCACAACAATTAGGACGTCTTAAACTGGTTTTGATATATACAGATCCATCACCGAATAGCGCTAAAGCCAAAAATTTATAAATAACTTTCCTTTATTATTTGAAGGTCGTAATGGGGGTACCTTCATGACGAATAACGGTAAAAATTCTTGCCAAATGACGTTTACAGTAATTTTTGGTGCATGAAGATAAAATGTACACTTTCATTTAGACGATAAAAAATTCTACTGATTTTGACAAAAAATAATGGTAATGATAATTATTTGTAAACCCCTGGCGACGGGTATGCCTCTTATTTGGATTACTGGTATTAGTCTTTTTGCAACCATTACTTGTTCGCACTCTACATTTTTGCACTCCACACGTTCAACCCCTGGGTTTGTTCACACCTTATTTATATTCAAAAACCGGTTGAATTATTGGGTGTACATATGTCTATATCAAATAAAAATTATATTGATATGAATAAAAATTAAGGAATTTTGTAAATGAAACAATAAATGCTATATTCAGGCCATAATCTTGCCGGCGAAATGACGATTTAAGTCTCCAAAGAATTTTTGAAAATCGCTAAATCTCACCGGCCGACTGACTTCATAACGAAGTCTATTCGCTATCAAAATTGGTAAAAGGGAGACAACTTGTGATTTACAAGTCGCACAGGTGGTCCTAGGACGCAGTTATCGTCCTTAGATTCCCTAGTGTGGACAGTGTATAACTTGCAAATTTTTTCATACACTTTCCAAATTTATTTCCTATATTTTATGCATGAAATATTAAGTAAAGGGATGAAATTACATGTTAAAAAGTTTGGGTGCTGAATCTTTATGTTAAGTAGTGATTTGGTCCAGTTCAAAAGTTCAAAACTAGTATGTCTGAAGCTGTCAAACTGAATTTTAGACCCCTTAACAAAGAATTGTCAATATTTTGAGTTAGAGCTGGTAGACTTTTCTATAATTTTGATACTATTTGTCCCAATAGTAGTACACTACACCGTAAAAATCTTTTTGAGATAGAGCAGGTGCGATTTTTTTAATTTGAATTTATTGTCTTAAAGAAATGCACTACGAAATGACTGTGTTCTCGGGCCAGGTAACAAAAAATGGCAACCGACAAAGAAAACTGAGATTTTCGAAACGGCCCAGGACTAATACTGCTGACGATCAAATTTAATAAACACAACAGCGACTGTGAACATCCTAGGATATAATATTCCGAACTATTTAAACGGAATATTTAAGTTGTCATTTTATGATGATTTTCATCTGAGGATGTTGCGTAATCACTCAGCTGATATTTTTATTTCTTACGAATCAGTCAATTGTACTATTAGGTAGGTAAAGGGTGGGAATTAACGGTAGATTGAATAAAAATTGAAATATAAAAGGTAAAAAGATAGCAGTGTTCTCCCCAGGGCCTTTTAACATCATAGTAATGTGATGCTATCTGAATTGATTTTCTTATTGTCTTGCTTGACGGAGTCAAAAAGCGAGACATAGGTATGCTGTTTCCGGTGGCGAAGGCGACGGCGTCAACAGTGTATTAGTTTGTGATTAGGTTCAGTTTATAGTGAACCACTATAGTGATAGGTCAATCATATTTGGTATGCAGTTGCATTAGCATTGGCACATCTCATTTCTATGGAGATTATTTGGCCCTGCTCCCTCAGTCAATGTCTATTGACTTTAAAACTTTGCTTATTTTACATGTATTAGTTTGTGATTAGGTCAGTTTATGGGGAACCACTAGTGGTAGGTGTATGCAGTTGTAGAAGCATTGGCATATCTCATTTCCATTGAGATTTTTTGGCTCAGCCTCCTTAGTCATGGTCTATTGACTTTGAAAATTTTGTTTAATTAACATGTATTAGTTTGTGATTAGGACAGTTCAAGGGGAACCATTAGTGGTAGGCCAATGTTTATTGGTATTCAGTTGTATAAGCATTAGCACATCTTATTTCCATGCAGAATATTTGGCCTTGTCCCTCAGTCATGGTCTATCGATTTTGAAACTTTTGCCTAGTTTACATGTATTAGTTTGTGATTAGATCAGTTTAAGATGAACTGCTAATGTTAAGTCAATGATATTTGGTATGCAAATTTTTGACATTTGTAATCATCGTTTCCATGGAGATTATATAGCTCCACCCCCTCTTCATGGTTCAGTGACTTTGAAACTTTTACATAGTTTACAAGTTAATGTTTGTGTTTCGGTTTGTTTAAAAGGAACGACTTATAATAAGTCAATGATATTTGGTATCGATGTATTTGCATTGGCACATCTCATTTACATGGAGATTGATTAGCCATGTACCTCAGTCATGGTACATTGACTTTGAATATTTGCCTAACTTATGTAAAATGTTAAAGTATTGCTATTTTAATTTCAACATTTGCATAATCAAAATTACAAAAAAGCGAGACATATCTCTGTGATAACAGTTTATAGATTATGTTATGGATGTGATGATATAAATTTTAGAAACAAGATGGTATTTCAAATTTCCTTTTTTACCAGGATGCTATATGAAATAACTTGGGAGAACACTGGACAGTCGATGGATATGTGTTTGCAAACATATTTCTACGACACTGGAAACGCTTGTGATCAGTAGTGGGTTTTTCACGACCATTTGTTGATATGGAAGATATCTTTGAAAATGATAGGTATTATCTTTTTATCGGTTAATTTATAGGCTTACAATCTTTATCGAGAATCTCAATTTACAAATAACATGATGTCCTGGACATTCAATAAATTAATGTTTTACAAAATAATGACAAGTGGTGATATAAATTTAATTACCAGTCGTGGGAAAATCATCAGGTAAACTGGGAGTCATATTTTTCTGGTCTTTTAAAAATAAATTGAGGCAGATGCACATGAATTAAATCGAATTAATGTATTATATGTCTCTGATATTACTAGGCTACTCCCTCATGTCCCAAGCAACAATTTTTATTTAGACTTAAATTCAAGTTGGCAGTACAAATGGTATCAATAAATAAATAACAGCTATATTGTCTAAACATTTTTATTAAGAACTTTCTATATATACATTTGGTACAACAACATATGAAAAAAAAAATTCCTTAGTGATAAGCACAAAAACACTATGCAACCGAAACAGTAATAGAATCTCACTTCTCCAAGAAATTGACCACTACTCCCTTCTCTCTCATGGAAGGAGAAGTGAAGAGAAGTCACTTCTCCCTCTCAAAAATCCTAGATAAGGCCCTGTAAATTGGAACTGATAGCTGTAATAAAAGGCAACTGTATATATATATATATAATGAACATTACCACTGATGATTTTTGCTTTTATTTTCTATTTATACTATTCGGTCTGCCGAGATGTTGGATTGGATGTAAATTTACGAAGGCTTTCATACTTAGTAGGGTGCCCAGTATCAAAAAAAGACGTCTAGTTAACGAGTTTAAGTTAACGGATAACACACGGCTATATTTATATGCAAACTATTGGAAAATAATATTTTCCAATCATGAATGTCGTCGTAAGCTCCCGTGGTCACGTTTCTCAAAATTTTATGGTTTCTTAGGGTACCCAAAGATACCTCATCATACAGGCCATCTTCAACACGAAAAATAAAATTATTGCTTTCTGTGTTATTTGTTCAAATGATACTTATCATTTAGCTTAAAAATTAAATTTATCCTATAACTAAAGCTGAAAAGATTTATACAATTTAAGTATAAGTATTTCATGATTTTAGTTAGACTATTTTTTTAGCTGAAATTTACCACATTTTGAACGAAAGCAAATTTATTGCGTTTTACTTTTACGGGATTTTTACTCTGATTACATCAACAAGACATGGTTCATATGTGTGCCAAATTTTTTTCGTGTAATGTTAATCGGTGAGAAGAAAATAGCAATTTAAAACACAAATTTAGTGATAATTCTGCCTTGATTCAAACACGCCTTTTCTCGTGCCGTTAATCGTTTTGTAGCTTACACTATCAGGTCATTAACTAGGACAATTGTCACTAACTTCATTTCTCTTTTTGCTTGTTGTATGGTCGATTTGTATGTTTTGAATAGTCCAGTTAGTTTGAAGATCGTTGTTTTGTTTTAGGAAATATTTTTTTGTTGGTTTTTATAACTTTAATTGTTTTTTTGAATTGATAGTTTTGTTATAATTGTAATATACAAATCAAATCCTTCGGTCACGTTTCAGACCCGGAATATGGCACACATTCACAGTCCTGTTAAACTATGCCCATCAAGCCCTAAACGAAGTAGGAATGAAATACAATGGGATACGTGTGTTATATGTCAGGGTTCTTCTACTGAATTGCTTATTAATAATATGCGAGGAATTAGCACAAACAATATCTTTATCGAGGCTATGGGAGCACGGAAAGATCATGTATATTTAAGTATATTGCATGATGCTTCAGACCTAGACCATCTTCGTACTGATGATAATAAAATATTGTACGACCATTCTTGCTATAAATCTTACACTGGCAGACACAACTGCAGTTATTTTAAAGCTGAATCAAGTTCGTCTGTAAAAGTGTTTCAGGTCATATATAAAGGTCGTCAAATTCCTTACTGGAAAAGTTTCTTTGAGTCAGTGAGAACCAGCAGGCCTAAATCAGATTCTTGGCTAATCGATTGTTCAGCATCATGGTAGATCAACAGTTACTATGATACATGAGGAAGTCATTTATCTAGCTAGCACTTCCAAGGACCCTAAATTTGCTCAGAAGGAGTATTCAGGTTTTAAGAATTATTTTGTACGCCCGATGAAGTAGATACTCACATGATTTTGCATGCTATTCACGTAGACAAAGAGTTCGGTGTGAAAGGAATCAAGGGTAGGATAATAATAAAGTCACAAGATACAGATGTTCTGATCTTATGCGTTCATTACTTCCACTCCATGCAGCATACGCATGAGCTATGGTTTCAAACAGGCACTATAACTTGCACACAAGATTTGCTCCGCTTTATACCTGTCCACGAAATATGTAAAAGTCTTGGGTTTGCCATCTGTAACATTCTAACAGCCGTACATGCTGTAGCAAGATGCGATACAACGTCATCCCTGTTTAGGATCGGTAAGCGTACTGTTTTTAGTCTTGAAGGACAGCCCATATGATTTCACCGATTTGTCAAACCTTTCTTATTGTGACATCGATGAATCTATAGATGCAGCTCGACATCTTGTTGTTAAGTTGAATGATCTCAAGTCATAACTAAAACTAGATCATTGTGACCTAAACAAATTGAGCGTAAAATTGGCTACAATTTAAAATTTCTCCCTTGTTAAACTTCCTCCTTGTGAATCTACGTTTAAACAATATGTAATAAGATCTTCACTCCAGACATAAATTTGATGTCTTCCCATATAGCAAAACTACCCTATCATTCTCCTCTTCAGCTCGGATGGGAAAAGAAGAATGACTTGTTCCTGTCTATCTCGAAGGTCAGATGTCATATGAATTTCTGCAAGATTTAGTTTGTACTTGTAAGGGAAATCTGTGGTTTCAAAGGGTTGCATTTGCTTCGAACAAAATCTATCATGTACATATTTATGCCCATGTCAGGCAAATGACATATGTCAAAATGAAAATACTCGTCTGGTTACAGTTAGAAACATTGATGACGACGAAGATGACGATGTATGAGATTTCATTTTTCTGTTTGTACCTTATGAATCATTGTTAGCTATCGAATGAAAATTAAGCAGTCCATAATATTTCCTAAACAATAAATAAAACATCTACTCTATTTTGAAATCGTGGGAAATATAGTAATAGTCGATCAAGTGGGGAAAGATATGAAAAAAAAAAAAAAACCCTGCCATATGGTCTCTGACCTTGACGTGGTTGGTGGGCTTAAACTACAGGAGACCATAGAACGTAGTAGATAATACTAGCTTCGATCATATTTTTTGTTGCATTTATTTTTCGTGTTTTGCCATGCTGTTGTCAGCTTGTCTTCATTTTATAAGTTTTAATGTCCCTTTGGTTTCTCACGCCTTTTTTGTTTGCAATTGTTTGTAAAATACATCGCTGCTGTACACAACCCTCTCCCTTATTATATTTTTGGAATTTTGGAATACTTGTAAACATTATAGCCAATTGTTGCTCATTTAGTCATCTGTATATGTAGGATGGGGTGTTTTACCTGTTTCTAACAGACGTTTTGTTTTCATAATTTTAACCCCCTTTTCTCTGTTTGCAGTAATTTTACTTCTGTAAAGCAAAGCTATACACAGAGCTTTATATTCAACCAAGTTCGACGTAAATGTTACACAAACTCCGAAACTAATCATTTATATATAGTCTTCCACACCCAATAACAGAAATTTGATATTTACCTAGAAATTGACGACACCTTACTATCAAAGACGTAAAAACACATTTTGTGTTCGACAAATTATTTAAGTTAAGATCTAAAAATTCAAATTTAGAAATTGAAATAGGTCAAGGTCACTGTTATTTAACAGCTGTTTGAAAATTTCAAATTTGCAACCTATATGCAAAAATTCAATCTAAAGTCATTTGTGGCGATAAAAATATAAAATAAGTTCTAAATGTAGATACAAAAGATATTTTTCTATAAATGAGTTGTTTTATTTTGCTACAAACGCATATATATAGGAGAAACAAGCTATCTAAATGTGACTGTACATTTTCTGGATTTTTGCTTTGACCTTTGACCCTGATTTTTAAAAATGTGACCACGTTAGATAACGACGACAACGGTACTTCGATGAGGCTTGTTCTCCTCTTTCCAATGATATAAAATATAGCCGTGTGTTATTCCGTTAAGGCAAATCGATCAAATTTGTTGATTGGGCACCCTACTAACTGTAGTTATCTTAATAAGATTAAAGTTAACAATAATGAATATAGCTGATAATAGTTTGCATAGTACGAAAAATTATCAACGTGTCAATGAAAAAAACACAAAAATACAGATGGAAAAAGATTAAAAGCAGACTGATATGCATATTAAGTCTTGCTTTAGATGCAAATCTTTAAATATTCTAAAACTTATGAATACAAATGTTGTCAACTTGATGCTGTCACTATTACATTCTTTGCATTAATTAATAGATATAAGAAGATGTCTGATTTTACAGTATTTTTTTGGATTAACAAACAGTGCTTTAAAGAACTTACAATAAAATTCAATACAGGAACAGTTTTTAACTCTGAAATAACAGGTTTACAAATTAAAGAAATACAGGTACAAACCGAAACAAAATTAACAATATTAAACCATATTAATTATTTCTATAACATTGCCAAAATTATACTATTATCCTCTGTTGTTCAAAAGAAGCGGATAGAAGAAATTTTATGCAACTGTACAGCCTTCAACCATGAGAAAAACCTATACTGTATAGTCTGCTACAATTAAAAAGAGGTCCTCACATTAAAAATGTGAAACAATTGAAACCAGAAAACTAACAGCCTAATTTATAACAAAGCTATTTACGAAAAACAAATCAAATCAGTTATCAATTACTAATATCTTACAGTTACTGTGCAATACATTGACATATTAGATTTCAAACAGCAACATTATAGCTATATATATAAGAAGACCATAAGAAAATGTATATCTTCTCTTGTTTGACCAGTCTTTAATTTACACGTTACATAGAAATTTAAGCAATTTTAGCAAAAGTTCTGGTTTTGGCAATTAAGACGAAAAGACAAGTACAGCCATTGACATTGCCATACATCAGCATTTTCGTTATCAATTTGATAGCAGAAATATAGTCACAATTAAGATTTCATTCCTAATCCATAATAAGAAAACATCTTCAAAAGTGTGAAACCAACTGTAGAATTTGAGATTATGACATGATTTCTATCAAAACTAATTGCTCTTTATAGAACAAGAGAAGAAATAAAATAATTAATTACATTGTATTTATACTTCTACGCAAATCATATATACAATGTAACTGACACTACTCAGATTTGAGAAGCTTACATTGTACATCTATTTACATACAACTAATGAACTTATTCAATCATTAGAAATGAATTAATTTAAATTGTTTATTTTTTCTTTTACAGTGAGCCTTCTGTCAAGTGGCTAAACTTGCTAAATATTAGGTTTGTAGCTTTTCTTTTGGCATGTAATTTTGCTATGGATAATTTCGTTTCCATGAAGACTTGAAGAGGTTAATTTAAAAAAATTTTTTTGTAGATTGTGCATTGTGCATACTTATTATGTCCTCACAATGGTTAAATTGATTACTGATTATACTTGGACACCAGTAACTGATATTTTGATGAAATTAAAATAAAACAAACATAGCAACACGAGTTTTTTTTACAATGAAATACAGAAGATGTTTTACTGCACATGTACATCATTTTATTGTTTAACTGATAGGAATGTTCCCTTTTTTCATTCAGATTGACGCAAAATGTTTAAACTTTGTTATAATAAATTAAAAGATATGATTGAAAATAGATATGGTGTTATATTTCCTCTTACGTCTATACTTTAGTATTGTTAAAAACTCCATGTTAACTAAAAACAATATTTCAACCAGATTTGTTTTTTCTCTTTATCATGTTTATGCAAATAAACAAATTATCTTAAAAGGACGGGGAATGATACGATCATTTTTAGCTTTTAGTTAAAGCTGAGAACCAGATATTCAATCCTTATAGTTCAATACCTTTCCCCACTTTAGTTAATTATTTTTCAAAAAAAAATATTGATGAAATATTTATAAAATTTCAATGGTACGATTTCTTCAGAAAATTTCTGTAAAAATATCATATAAACTTTAAACAAAAAATAGGCAATATAGGACATATGTGATGCCCCACATGCATACAACGTTATACAGGGACATAACCCAAAAAAGGTAAAAGTGATGCCACTTAAATTTGAACTTCATCTGTGCTTGATATTAAGCATTGTGTATAATAAAATATTAGACAATAACTTCAGGTGTCACCACACTCCGGAATTACTGGGAGAAATGACTTCTCCTGGCAGCCAAAAGAGAGACTTTATGTATGTATGTGCCGGTCCCAAGTCAGGAGCCTGTAATTCAGTGGTTGTTGTTTGTTAATGTGTTACATATTTGTTTTTTGTTCTACCATTGTCATTTCAGGGCCTTTTATAGCTGACTATGCGGTATGGGCTTTGCTTATTGTTGAAAGCCATACAATGACCTATAATTGTTAGTTTCTGTGTCATTTGGTCTCTTGTAGAGAGTTGTCTCATTGGCAATCATACCACATCTTCTTTTTTTTTTTACCATAGGGAGAAGTGAAGGGTCGCGTCATACTTTTTAAAAATTAAATTTTTCAAATCAGGAACCTGATGTGCAGTGGTTGTCGTTTGTTGATGTGGTTCAGTAGTGATTCTCGTTTTTTAAATAGATTAGGTTTCCAAGTTTGAATGGTTTTACACTAGTCTTTTTTGGGGCCCTTTATAGCTTGCTGTTCGGTGTGAGCCACGTCTCTGTGTTGAAGCCTGTACTTTGATCTATAATTGTTTACTTTTACAAATAGTGACTTTGATGGAGAGTTGTCTCATTGGCACTCATACCACATCTTCTTATATCTATCTATATCTTTTTATTTCTTTTAAACGCATTTGTGTATGACAACTGCTAAGGAGGTATTTTCCTGCCTTGCCATGCTTGTGGTCTGAATTACATTTGTATCTATGGACATATATTGTCAAAATATATCATAAGGACCATAATGATAAGTCTATAATAGCTACAGTTGTGCAGCTAGATCCGAATGAATCGAAGATTTGACAATATCCAAATTTTGCTGCATCTTAATGATTTTTTAAACAAAAGTATGTTTCGAATTGCTTGAAATTGTGTATAGCACGCAGTAAAAAAGGCAAGAACCCTAAAAAAAATATATCAATATAAATCAATTGAAAACTAAGAAATGTTAGCCTAAATACCTTGCATACAGTTTCACTGCCTTTCTTTGCCAAGATCATAATAAAAAAAAATGTTTGTTTTTAAATTATTTTTAATACGAACAAAAAAAAAAACCATCCTTTTGACACTTGTCATGCTTGTTGAAAACATATATGATATTAACGTTGGGTCTAAAAAGCACATTGGCGGCAATGGCCTTGTTACAGAAGATACATGTAAATAAATACAACCATAAAACCATGCTAATGAATCGAGAATTGGTACCTACGGAACATAAATTATTTCTAGACTATCTTGCAGAATGACAATCCTGAAGCTGCTTGAACTGACATTTTGTGAAGTTAAGCGGTTAGTGTAACAAGTTGTATTTGGCCAATGTATGAAGGAATTTCTGAACATAGACTAGAAGGATAATCTGGAAAAATCATATTCAGTTTAATGTTAAAACGTTGTCCACAATTGTTTCCTGCATTTTGTAGCAGATTATTCATCCTGTCCTGTGAAAGATCATTAACTTTTTGCTCTTACCAAATCTAGGTTATTCTTTTAAAAAATAATCTTCACTTCCCCTCCCCCCCAAAAAAAAAATTAAATGTCCACTAATTGATCCTAATTTGTAGTAGACTTCCATCCCTTTGTTCTGCTCTTTAATGCAGTTTTCCAAGTTTTGGTCAAGTGCACAACTTAGACTAAGAAGTTTATTCCAGTGTATGTTTTCGTTTTTACCAGGAACGACTCTTTTGAATGCACGTGCGGAGCGTGGGACCTTATAAAAACCTGGGTAAATACTAAACAGATTCATATTTTGAAACCTTCAGTTGTTAAAACAGTTTTAAAATACTTTTGTTTTAGGTATGACAAGCTATTGTACGCACATCTCGGTTGTGTCTCGATGTTTTTTAAGGGGGGAGGGTCCATGTTATGGAGTTGAAAACCCGCAAGACACACTGTTAAAGCACGTATTGCTGCATTTCAGTTGGCAAGCTAACTTACTTTCACTGTATAACTCATAACCCTGCTTAAAATATTCTTATATTAAATAGAATCAACTGTAGAATTGTGGAATTGTAGTCTAGAAGCAACAATGGCCGACAAAGATGCTCTGCAGCAGAAGCAATATCACATGATCCCAGCACCCAATGGGACGTGCAGCACCAGACTTTTTTTGTTATATATGATATGATTGGTTCCTACGTTTTGGTAGGTATATACTATGATATGTCAATACCATGATGACGGAAATAAACAAAACTCTCTTATAATCTAGCATTATTAGTTTCAATCCGATACATTTATATCAATAAAGTGTTGATTTGGGTTTATTTGTTTTGCATTCATTTTGCATATTACAAACATAATGCGTTTACAAGTCTGATTTCCACTCCAGTTGGCAACTTGCACACATCTTCAATAGGTCAAAAACTGAAAACGTTATCCCCGGGATGGCAAGCCAATCTATTTCTCTTTCTTTACAGATTGTCTACATGTTTAGGACTTTTTGCGAAAGCAAATGGAATGAAATAAAATGTACAGAAAACAATAGCCCGAATGAAATGTCTCGTAGACGAGTGGCTATTTGATAATGATGTTATTGGCTATTTATTTATGAAATAAATAAGTTTATCAAAACATGAATATGTATCAACACTACTATGCGAAATTATTGAAAGTGATAAGGAAAATGAATTCAGCAGCATTGTGTTTATTGCTAGAAAATCAAGTAGAAGAGGTAAAGAGTTGGACATTCTTACTGCGGAAGAGGCAGATGAACTTAATTGATATCACGAATATTCTTTTGAAAGAAATGTTTTTATAAAACTTTTCAAAACATGATAGAAATAATGTAACCAATACATTGGTTTTAAAGACCTCTTTAGACTTTTGTGAGCGTCCAACAGTAACGACTTTGTGCATCCAGTCGTCTGTCTGTCTGTTTGTCCATCCGTCACGGTCTGTGACAAATCGAAAAACAAACGAGACCCCTCATGGGAGGTACCAGTAATCGCATAATCACCAAATTTTTGCCAACATAATCACATAATCATTAAATATTTGCTTTGGTAATCAAAAACTTATTTTCTTTAGTTATCAAATAATCATAAACTAAAAGCTTTGTAATCATATAACAATTCAAATGTTTTTAATAAGCTCTTCCTCGTCCTCATCCTCCTCCTCGGGTGAAACTGTATCACCTGCATCTTCCATATTTGGTTCGGTAATTTTCTCATGTTCACGAACGACCTATGCCTCACGTTTTTTTTTTACCTGCATGGACAAATGAATGTTAGTAATTAATCATGATGATCCTTTGCACCTATCGTTAACCTGTTGTGTTTTATACATTTCCTCTAAGGCGCAGAACCGTTAGGTATGCATGTTCTGCACACGCTGGTATCCTTTCGCCAGTCGGATAAAATTCGATGCCATTATTGGTCAGAGAACGGGCATTATATAGAAAAAAGTATATATGTGACGAAATGCAACGAACGCCAATAGCGTACCATCATGCGTGACCACAATCTCCAGCACTACGTCTTTATTATGGCCTGTCGACTTTTGGCGGGTGCCCTATTATAGTAATCACTCTGCCCGTCTATTCATCCGTCCGTCTACACTTTCTATGTCGTAGGATAACTCAAATTTACTCCGACAGATTTTAAAAGAAATTTTAGCACAACATTCAGTAACATTAGGGAAGCTCCCTTTCATTTTTTTTTTTTACTTTTCATTTTCGAGATATTGGATTTATGCCAGCAAGACCCTTCATTGAGGAGTGACTTGGGTCAGTATTCATAAGAGAAAATAAAGGGATTTGGAGTAAATGTACATGGGACAAAATCGCACACAATACATAGAAAAAAATAAAAAAATATCAATGAACAGGGCTTTTATTCCTGTTCTTCATCTTGACAGTTGATGTAGGGTCTTCAACAATGCACGAATCATTCATATCCTACAAGGTCAAGACGGCCCCTAGCGTCGACTTAAGCGGTACTATTGATAAAAATAAACCAAAGTTCACCTTCTAAGCTTCTTTCTCCCTACCCGCCTCAGAGTGCCAACTTGTGCGATGCTTGTGTACGACGATTCTCCAGTCGAAAGCACCAGGGATACAAGAAAAGTGCAGTAATTTTGAAAGACATCGATCGGTCAATGAATTACATAATTTATAATTACGAACTAGATTTTTCAACATATATTTGTCATACATTGCCCAACAAAAGACCAATACATTAGAAACAACAAATGATAGACAATACATATAAAACTAAACATAATACTGACTTTTCCATAATTCCCTAAAATTTTGGTGTCCATTTTCCATATTGAATTTCTTATTTTTTTTTTTTTAACATTCCAATTTACAAAATTTGCATGTTCCTCACACCTTGCGTTTTCCCATTTCTGATTTCCCAATTTTTAAAATTAAGCCTTTTACCCATTCAATAAACTGTTTTCAGATGTTCATGGTGTTGGATGGGCTACAAAAAAATCATGTTTGTCAAAGAGTACATAGAAACCCGAGGATAAATAAAATTATCTTATAAGTATCGGAAAGTGCAAAAAAAAAATCTCGCCTCAAGACATCTTATGCTCTTGAGTGAGGGCTATGGATTTTTAAGTGATTAGGACATTAAAACACATTGCAATGAATGCGGCCATACGATTTGAAATTGAAAGTTATCACAACTATATCTCGTATATATGCATGCATGCATCTTGGTAGACAATATCCCGATGGAAGTTGTTAGTACAAAAAAGTTTCTGCATCTTATATCATTTAATAATTGGTGTGGTATAAGATATTTAATGAACTTTTTAAATCTTATTTTTCTCACCTTTCCACATGTATTACCAGTTCATGCGAGAAAACCATTCTCAAACATGCTTTAAGATGCACTGAAAGGGTATTCCTGATGGGTATTCATGAGAGCTAATGTTATATATGCATAATACCTGCGTTTTGAATAGCAAGAACCGTTTTAAAATAAGTGTCCGCAATTTGACGACAAGGTGTCCGTATTTTAACTCCCCCTGTCCGCATTTACGCGACTCGGCATTTCCGCGGGTTTTAAGAGTTTGCAATCTACCAATCAAGAGAGGAGACCTGAAAACGCGAGAAATAGTCCATTTGATACCCCTCTATCCTCTCCTGTCAAATGCAACCACCAGTATGTCCGCAAATGGCCTCGGATTTGAAAAAGTGTCCGCAATTAGGCGAATTTGCCCTAACTACTATGCAATATAGTAGTTATTTCGATCATATAAAATTATTAAAATTGAATGATTTAACGAACTGAAATATGTTGATTTGAAATTATGAAGGTATTATAACAAAAGTAGGTTGATATTCGTGTACTGTAACATGGTCTGCTTACTGTTCTTTTCCTCAGACTCTCAACAGAAGAATGACTCTGTAAGAGTTGATTCTGGGTCCTTACATGTTGGTGAGAACTAGCTTTGAACAATGCCTAGGATGGTGTATGGCATTGCTGCCGATGAAAAGGCAGGCCGGGCGTAGTTGCCGATGTAAAGGCAGGCCGGGCGTTGTTGCCGATGTAGAGGCAGGCCGGGATCGACTGACACCTATAAGTTTCAAAATTCATGATAAAATAAATAAAACAAAAGAATACAAAACAGTTACAAACAACAATAAAGTAAAACAAATATTTTCAATTATTTCCTAATAGAAAACAATAAATATTTTGATAAAACTTCATTTATGAAAACTATAAGTTATCTTTATTTTAGTTTAACTTGTTTAAAAATATTTTACTTTAGAGTGAGTGACCCATATTCGCCGCATAATTCGTACATTCCCACTTACATCCGACCTACATTCGAATATTTGGAACTTTTTATGTAGGTTTCAGAAATTTAACTATATGAAAAAAATGTTTGATAAAGGAATCATCTTCAAAACATTGGTTAAATGTTCTAAAAACAAACGCAACTCAAGAGGAAATCAAGTTGTTCGTGTACCATGGGGTACACATTTTCGCCGCAATGTATGATATGACCATCCTCATTATCCTGGTATATTATAAAAACGAATATTTGCAATAACATGAATTAGCTTGAGAGATCATTCCTATACGATTTTTCTCACAAATATTTACGTTAAGACTGCGCATGATTGCCATATAAATCTTACATAATTGCCAAAATCGTTTAAAAACACCTGCGTATTTCTTTATGTGTGCGAATAACCTTGGAAATGGGGTAAAGAGGAATATCAACAGTTCGAACATTACAAACAGCCTTTCCATCTATTTAGGCAAGTATTGGGTAAAGGCACACAAATTTTACAGAAGAAATAGCAAAACGGCGAAAATGTGTCCAAGGCGAATATGCGCCACCCACTCTAAATCTTAATAATTTTTAAATCATGACTTACCTATAAGTTTCAAAATTCAAACTTTGACGTCTCAAAGCAGAATTTCTACTTATATAGCAATCACTTTTATTGATGGTATGCCAACGTCACTTTCTTTGTCAGCATAAGATTAGAAATTACCAAATATGGTTATTGTCCGAAATAAGGTCAAAATGTTGTATAAGTAAATGTCCCATATAAAATAGAGAGGTCACTTTGACATTGGTGATAATAAATAATCTTTAATTGACCGGAGAACTGTCACGTTGCAGTAACCCACGGTGAAAATAATGATACACAAAATTTTTACCTTTCTTGTGAACATAAAATTTAAATTAATAATTGTAACGTCACCTATGTCCAAAATATCAGTCACAATAAAGGCAATATGAAAAATATCTAAAAATTGGGTGCGAGTCGGTAAAAGTACGAGTTTGTAAAAATCGGGTACGAGTTGGCAAAGGTACGAGTTGAGATTTGCACAGAGGGAAATAACCTAAGCTCACCAACAGTGAAATCGAAAGTGAAAATCCTTTTTTTGTCTACAGGATGATGAGGATCACTGACTAACTTGTTTCGAAGCTTCATGTGGTAACGTTAGTTACATTTAATACTTTTCAAATATTTAAAACTTATTATAACTTAGTTCGTTAAAAATCACTCAAAATGTCAGCTGACCCTCCCCACTCACTTTTCCAGGTAAAATAGTTAGTAATATTTTAACTAAGGAAATTTAATTTCAAGTCGGCATATATGTACACAATAACCACGAAACATGTTTAACCGACTGTCATATAAAAACATGCAGTGTCATGTCTTCCCATCACAGGCACTTGTCTCTGAGAAAAATTCCTATACATTATACCTTACAACAAATGCCTTTAATGTTATCAAGGAATTATATATTTAAAAGGAATGGAAACGCGGCTCGAGATCAATCGGGATACCCGCAGAGCACCCGCAGAGCTATAATCCATGTCTGACTCGGTCGGAAGTATGATGAATAATATAAAGAATCATGACGGTGGTCCATTTCCTGTCATATAGATCGGTCTTTTAAATTCACGGGTCATCTTTCTTGAGAAGATATAAAGGAGAGAGAAACCCAAAATCAAGATTAAACTTCCATTCCGTGAATAGTTAAGGCATTAGGTATCATTTAATGCCTCATCGAACATACGTTTGTAATATTTTATTATGAAAATTCTTATTAAAATAGACCTCGGTCTTGAAACTTGAGTGAGTTTCATCCGGATTACAAAACAAAATTACCTTCTACATCATAGTCTGTCTACAACAAGATCTTCCCATGAAGACTGCTACAGACAAAGACTGCTCCAGATTTTCTTTCTTTTGTCAAACAGTTAAACATTCATTCCCAAATAATGGGTACAATTCGAATGTAGACACTGTAAAAAAAATTTCAACTGAGCAGAGAGAGTGTTTTATCTTCTGTGTCTATATCTAGTATGTCATTTTTAAATTTTGACTTACATCATTTAAGTGGTTTTCAAGTTTTAGCATTTTTGAAAGACAAGGTAGGTATGAGCGTATCGGAGGTTAGTGTTGTATAAAGTCACCGTAAAATTGCATCAGAGAGAAACACAAGATGTAAACCAAGGCTCATGTGAAATGGCTTACATTTACCACCATAACAAAGTGATTTATGCGTATTCTTCTGTATATATTGAAAGCAAATACCAATTTAAAGGTCTGAATTAAGATAGTGTTTAAAAATTAATTCAAATTAGTAGTTTTCACAACTTAATTAGTAATGAATTATAACTAATGAAATGTTATGTTGTATACTATTCTAGTTTCATAATATAGCTTTACAGGAAAAACCCTATTATATATGTTTTGAATCACTGGTATGTATGTTTTATGCTTGTAAATCCACACCCCCATCTTTGTTACGGAGGTTAATATCAAACCGGTATTCAAATGCTGATACAAAGTAACACTCAACTCTTTAATGCTAGCTTTTCAAAACAAATTATTGACAATACAAACTAAAAAACTGTTTTCTATCAAATTATATGTTTCTTTTAGTCAAATGGACTTGTTCATGTCAAAATCTCCGTAACGAATCATGAACTTTCACCCAGTAATATTTTTACCTAAACCGAATAATGTTCACCTTGATTTTATATTACTAGTAACCAAAAGTAAAAATTATTTACCATATTAGAAAAGATATAATTGTGCACTGACATTAAGATGAAATGTGTTATTTTCAAGTATATTTTCTTGTAACGGAGGTTATACTTTCGCTGAATAACCATTAAAACATAAAAGAAAACAAAAATACAATAAAATTGTAAAATATTCTTCCCAATATGATGTTCTACACATGTTTCACTATTTGTGCGAGTTGACATTTCAGGCGAAATACATCGACAGATTTCAATTTCGTGTTTTAGCAAGGTCCTCTATTTTCTTCAATTCATCAACTGAAATGGTATATGTTTTATCCTTTTTCCTGATGGGTTGGGAGGAGACAAGATAATACATAAAATGTTGTCCAGCTTGATCCAGATTATGTCATCTTCCTTAGGCCATTTGAAGCTCTCGCCATATCGACCAGTCTCTGTCATAAATTTTACTTGAACTTCTTTGTCATTTTCGTCAATATCTACAACTTGTCCAATTTGTCCAATGTACCATTTTCGTTCGTACATTGCTGCTGAAGTAATGCGTTACGGTAGGTTATACGTTTATCGGCGACATTGGTTTAATGTGTGAAACAAAGTGTATATAATAACTTTTGGTTCTAAAATATTTTTGTGGTTAAAAAAAAATATAAAGTCAGATAAAAAGTGTAAGTCTAATCATGATTTAGATGAAATGAAGTATTTTAATTCACACCGATATTTGGAGTTTTTCTTGGCGACATGTGTATTTGGTGTGATTTCCGTCTAATGAATGTTAAAATCACACAAATATATTTACGATTTACGTCAAAAAAGGGTTTGATTTTATTTAAGTATACATTTTAATCACTAAGAACACGAAAAAGATTATCTGTGACATATATTAAGCTTGCAATTTGTGGGTATATGCCGGCGACACTGTAATTTTGTAATTGTACCCATTTTTTGGGAATGACTGTAAAGACTGGAAAAATTTTCTTCAGTTATATTAAATTACATGTAAGGTGTACATGTCTGTCTGGCAGATTTCATCTGACCTTGACCTCATTTTCATGGTTTATTGGTCAATGTTAAGTTTTCATGGTTTTTGTTAATCAGATACTATAAGCAAAGGTCAGCTGTATGGAATAATTGCATGGTGTTCATTTTGTCTGGCAGGGTTCATGTTATCTGACCTTGACCTAATTTTTATGATTCATTAGTCAATGTTCAATTTATGCAATTAGGTCTGTTTCTCAGTATCAATAGTCTAACTATATTAGGTGTATAGTATGAAATTCAATCATGATTTAGTAAAGCAGGCGAGAAATTTCAGCGTGTGCACTTTTGTTTTATCTTTTAATACAATGTTTTTTTGATCAATCTAATTAATAAAAGATTAATTTTACATAAACCCTTTAATCAGGTGATTATTATAGGTTTCATAACCACTGAGATTTGATTATCTGACATGGTTATCGCTTGATATCAACTTGAGTTAGTAAATATCAATATAATAATAAGTGAGCCTTTGTTGAGTATATAAGTATTATTGAATTATTAAATAACAAGAGTTGATAACAAACAATATACAATCCTCAATTCTCTTATGGTAAAAATAATCTTTTTGATGTTGGCACCTGTTAAAATGTTTAAACCAGCTGCATTTTTATGCACATGTCCTTAGTCAGGAGCCTGTTGTTCAGTGGTTGTTGTATGTTGGTGTGGTTCATAAGTGTTTCTCGTTTTTTATATATATTAGACCGTAAAATTGACTATCAGTAGAGCTTCTCTACGAGACAAGAAGCTCTACGAGACGCTCTACTGATAGTCAATTTTATTATTTACAGAATTTTATTGATAGAACTTCCGATTCCTGTGCAAGGAACAATCAGCTACAATTTGGTCTGATGACTTTCAAAATATTTTATTCAGTTTAAAGATGCTCCACCAAAAGAAATATTGATATTTTCAGTTGTATTAAAAAATATATATAAAAAATTTGATATAAAAATAAGGAGATGTGGTATGATTGCCAACGAGACAACTATCCACCAAAGTTCAAATAAAGTGGATGTAAGCAATTATAGGCAACGGTACAGCCTTCAACAATGAGAAAAACCCATACAGTAAAGTCGGCTATAAAAGGCCCTGACATGATAAATATGAAACAATTCAATTGAGAAAACTAACAGCCTAACTTATAACAAAGCAATTTACTAAAAACAAATATGAAAGACGTCAACCAACGACAACCACTGAACTACAGGCTCTTGACTTGGGACAGGCACATAAAGAATGTGGCGGGGTTAAACATGTTTGTGAGCGCTCAACCCTCTCCTAAACTGGGACAGTGGTGTAACAGTACAACATAAGAACAAACTATAAAATCAGTTGAAAAAGGCCTAACTCATCAGATTGATACAAACATATGACAAAGAAAAACATCAAACAAAAACACAGACAGGATGTGGCAGGGTATATATCCATCCCTCATCCCTTACAACAAAAAAGACACGAAGTACAGATCTGAGAGTACTCGCAGTTACTGACAGCTAGTTCAATGCCAATAGCAACTAATAAAAAAAATCATGTATCTAAGACTAAAATATCAATCAGTACACATCTAACATCCAATGGATTTAGTGTAAAGACATGAAAAACATGACCTTGTGCAATGCCAAAATATAGGTATCAACAGATTGTAGTACCGCGAAAGTACATATAAGTGTAATATTTAGTATGGTTATAATTTACTGATAACAAAATCAATATTTATACCAATAAAAACAATATTCAAAGATTTAATTACAGTGTTGAATAGGTAACCTTTTAGAATAAGTTTATTTAATAGATTTATAAGCTTACCTGGATTGTATCTAAATTTCTGGGCTTGGTTAACGACATCATTGTAAAAATTATGATGTGCTATTCTGTTTGAAATAAGTTTTGTACAGGTACAGCCAAACTTGCAAACCAAATCTTTGTATCTATGGAAGAATTTACTTAGTAAAGGTACGTTTTAAGTAATTTGTGGTAATGAAATCCATGACTTAATAGTTTACCAGTAATACATAGATTACGCTCATTGAAATCCAAAACATCACTACAGACACGGGCATAACAAACGAGATGAGATATATAAACACTGTAAGATGGTGCCAGAGGAACATCACTGTCCAAAAAAGGAAAATTAACAAAAGGGAAGGAAAAATACAGCTTCATGTCAATTTTAGTGCATTTAGATAAGTTGGTGCAAGTTTGTGATGGTACTGTGATACGTAGTTTGCAATGGTACAAGTTAACTATAATTCCCAAGGAAGTAATCAAAATTCATACAGAAAACAACATGGGTAAATAAAAAACAACAGAAAGACAAACAATAGTGGTAGGTCAATGATATTTGGTATGCAGTTGTATTAGCATTGGCACATCTCATTACCATGGAGATTATTTGGCCCCCCCTCAGTTATGGTCTATTGACTTTAAAATTTTGTTAGTTTACATGTACATGTGTTTAGGTTTGTTTAAAGGAACTACTTATGATAAGTCAATGGTATTTGGTATGCAGTTGTATTAGCATTGGCACATCTCATTTCCATGGAGATTGTTTAGCCATGTACCTTCAGTCATGGTTCATTGACTTTGAATATTTGCAAAAACTTACATGTTAAAGTGTTGCTATTTTTATTTCAACATTTTCATTATCGAAATTACAAAAAGGCGAGACATATCTCTGTGTTAACAGTTTATCATATTACCGACTTTTGACTGCATAGTATATAGTTTCAGACAGTTTTTTTCTCTACTGTCTATCTATTGAAATGTTCATTAAAATAGCAAGAAACACACTTGGTATAAATATAAGAAATAAGGAGATGTGATATGATTGCCAATGAGACAACTACCCACCAAAGTTCAAATGAAGTGGATGTAAGCAATTACTGTAAATTCAGAAATTATTGCGTGCATTTATTATTGTGAATTTGTCATTTTAGACTAAAATGCGATTTTAATTTTTGTGATGTTGAGAAAAATCCTGTTTCATGTGTTTAATTCATATAAAAAATTTCAAAATGCGAGTTTAAATTATTGCGATTATAACCCTGTCGCATTTTTCGCAATAATAAAAACATCGCAATAATTTCTGAATTTACAGTATACATGGTATAGGCAACCGTACTGCCTTCAACAATGAGAAAAAACCCATACCGTATAGTCCGCTATAAAAGGCCCTGACATGAAAAATATGAAACAATTCAATTGAGAAAACTAACTGCCTAATTTATAACAAAACAATTTGCCAAAACAAAAATATAGTATTTTCATATTACCAACTTTTGACTCCGGAGTATATAATTTTTCAACAGGTTACATACTTTGTGGTAGGACATTATGGTACTACATGTACTAAGTTGATTAAGATAAGTTCATTTAGTTACTCTTACTTGACTGAGTGTCAGAAGGTCCTACCACAGAGAAGGTAACCTGTTGAAAAATATATACTCTGAGTCAAAATTGGTACAGGTAATAATATAACCTGAATAATTCAGTCATTATATTCCGCTGATCTACGATTACTTCATTAACGCACCTCGTAAGTAGGAGAGATTGATTACGGGGAGGGACTGAATTATTCGGGTACCGGTAATATGAAAATATTATGTGAGCATACTTGATACCAAATGTGTTTCTTGCAATTCTCATGAACACTTCAATAGATAGACAGTAGAGAAAAACTGTCAACAGTAGAGATGAACAGCATATCGAGATCTTCAACTAGATATAATATGACCGAACATGTTAAACCCTTGTTGCAGTAGGGTGACATTTTTCTTAGCGAAATATTGCACAAAGTTATTGTAGAGAACAATACATTGATGTTTCTTGCATGCAGAGTCAGCTCCACCCTATGATGATGCAGTGAGTGTTGATTGTTTGGTGTATCAGATGTTTCCATTGAAACTGTTTTCAAACTATGGATGGCAGTGGGTTACTAACAACGAGCGAAATCCGCAATCTTACCATCAGAACTACCGACACATGCATGGCTCAGCTGACACAAGATTGAGGAGCCCAAAAGTGAAAAATATGCATTCATCATACATTTATTGACATTTTGTTAGATTCCCTTAGTTACAAAAAAATGTTTAATGCATTGTTTCAAATTAGTGATTTCAGATGCTTATTTGTTAAATTTATCCTCTTTTTAATGAGAAACAATGAATATCAAAAACTGAATAGTTTTCCTCATAAAACTTTAATTGATGAATCATAATTTCTTTTATTTAAATCTGCAACAGTACTTTAAAATATTCAGATAGAAAGTCAAACTAGTAGAAAAGTATAATTGTTGAACTATAAATAACAAATTAAGACAACTGAAAAGTATTCTCCGGCATAAAATATAATTTGATTTGTATGTAGTATCCCTATCAGTTTCAAAAGAGAAGTCACTTTTCCTATGATTCTGAAGAAGCTTATGACCTGCTTAATAGTTAATAGCTCACTATATGGTACATATTTTGCTCATTATTGAAAACAAGTGACCTGTAATTGTGGAAGTTAATGTTCACATTTTTGTTTTAGTTGGATAGTTGTCTCAGTAGCAATCATACCATATTTCTTCCTTCCCACCCCATTATATGGTAATGGTCTCTGTCTGTGTGTCTGTCCGTCTGTCCTAAACACATCAATACACAGAGACTGTCTGACATACAGCTTTAATACTTGGTAGGATTATTTGTCATCTAAGACCCCGTTCACACTAGGACATTTAGATCGATTTAAACTAGATCGGTTCACTTTAGATCGATTTAAGGCCAAATGTGAACGCTTTGAATCGATCTTTAATCGGTCTAAACTAATACACCAAAAGAGGTAGTTTAGTTTGAATCGATCTAAAGTGAACCGATCTAACTTTAAATGTGAACGCAAAGATCGGTTTAAACTAATACGATTAAATCGAAAATAATTTATGCGCATGTATAGCGGCAAAACTACACGTTTAATAACATAACATCCTTGTATATATCGATGGTTCGTTGTTAAAACCCATATTTCTCTGTTAACAGACCTTTGTGTACATGCGATTAAAAACAAACGGAAAAATGTTGTCTTCGCCGTAGCATAAATTTACGAAATCTGTGTCTTCTTTTCTTCTGTTGATTTTTTCTTTTCAGGAACCGCAGCATTTTCAATGTTGTAACTTCCTTGCTACAGTTTTTTCTTTCAAAATTAATAAAAACTGCAAGAACACCAGTATGAAAATTTGAACTTGTGATTCAAGAGAAACAATTACTTCATCCGTTTTTTGTTTCAAGTGTGTGTTTCAGTGTATCAACACATAAATTTGATTAATTATTTCTATTTATACACAATGTTCACAGTTTTATGGGTAATTAGGTCAGATCGATTGCATTTTTACTTGTAGTGTAAACGCAATGGTTCAGATTAGACCGATAGAGATCATTATGACTAAATATAATGTGAACGCTAACTGGTTTTATTTAGATCGATTCAAATTTAGATCGATTAAAAAAAATGCTAGTGTGAACGGGGTCATTTACTCTTGACAATGCTGTATCATCACATTTGACAACTTTTACAGGAGTTATGGGACTTTGACCAATTTTTTTTCAGTATTCTAACAATTTAAATGACATCTTGTCAACACAACTCCTCTGAGTCTATTTAACAAAAAGCTCTTACAGTTTTTGAGATTGTTTGCATGTGTAGTTAATAATATCGTACCACCTGTTGATTGCGACAATTTTTATGGCAGGTATTGGACACTGACTTTTTTAGTGTATATTGGCATTAATTCCTTGTGAATGTAACTCCTTTGAGACCATTTCACAGAAATCTCTCATATGTTGTATTATTATTTGCCATCATGCTTAGTCAACCATTTTCAAACATCATTTTGATCTGACCATTTGTACTGGAGTTATGGGACTTTGACTATTTTTTTGAGAAATGCTACAATAACACCTTGGGAATGCAACTCCTCTGAGACCATTTGACAGAAAGCTCTCATACTTGGTAGGATTGTTTGCCATCATGTAGAGTTGACCACATTATACTATCATTTTCACTTGAACATTTTTATTAGAGTCAGAGCTCTCTTAAAGTCTAATTTTGAGGATTTTGATTTTCCAATTAAAGAGAATTTCCTTTAAATTTTGTTTATCTTAATCATTTTAATTTTTGGTGGAAGAAGACTTCAAGTCTTCTGAAGGCCTATGGTGCCGACTTTAAAATCATTGAACCACCTCCGTATGCCGCATCCGTTTCTGTGTATTACAATTTCATAACAACTTCCGATTCTTGACACGATTTTTACACATGATTAAGCATCTGAATCATTTAATTTGTAAATTAGATTGAAAACAATCACTATCGTTAATATTTACCCTTTTATTTATGTAATTTATTAGATTTCATCTCATCTACATGAACGTTATTTGTTTACTTGTAACGGATGTTTTTAATGTAGATATTTGTAGTACCCATGCGTGAATTTGGTATCGGGACAACTCGCCCTGTTTACATGTTTACATGTTCGCCCTTGGTCTGTTCGTCCTGAGTTCTTTCGCCCGTATAGTATGTTCACCCTATAGTACATAAAAGCATGACTGATTGACCAAATTCAATGATGCAGTACTACTATAAAGATAATAAATAGTATTTTTTCACTAATTTATTGACATTATACTTTTGAAACATATGTTATTTTGTATTCAATTAAATCATTTAAAGCACAATGTACTATTCTTTTTCACAAAGACAAAACAAACAGGTTGGGACCCCCACCCCACCCCACCCATTATGAGTGGTGTCCCTTAAATGAGGGACTGTCCCTAAAAAGGGGTCATTTTACTGTTGAAAAAAAGAAAGAAAATTTTAAGATTTTAACTTAAAAGTGGGAAAATTCATTATATTTGGAACAACTTTTCTAAATGAGGAGTCAAATTAATAAAGAAGATATAAGTTTAGAAACATCACAAAATTCTTTTGACATGTTTTGACACTTTAATACTTGATAGATGCATAGTTCTTGGGAAAAGTTTCATCAAATAATATGAATATAGAGGTGCTAATTTTTACAGTGGGTTGTAATGTTCTTCTAATGAGGGTGACACATCTTTGCATAATTCAAAATTGGAAATTTCAACAAGCATCTAATATTCTTACACAAGAAAATAAACCCTGGTCTGCTAGCTACATGTTCATCTTTTCTACTGATTTAAAACTTAAATCATGCAAACAGACTTAAGAAAAGGCATGTAAGCTCATCATAAAAATATGACACTTTTCAAGACAATCCAGATCGTGCAAAATACTTCGCTAAAAATTGTAACCTTTAAAATTGTTGTCGCACACTAAAACCCCCATGGGAAATTTCAAAAGTTGGCAGGTATGTAACAAGTCTTACTATTTTATGCCCCATTTATGGGCATTATGTTTACTGGTCTGTCCGTCCGTCCTGCTTCAGGTTAAAGTTTATGGTCGTGGTAGTTTTTAATGAAGTTGAAATCCAATCAATTTGAAACTTAGTACACATGTGTTCCTTGTGATATGATCTTTCTAATTTTACTGCCAAATTAAAGATTTTACCTAATTTTCACGGTCCACTGAACATAGAAAATGATTGTATAGATTGAAATCCATGTACTTATGACACATTCTTGTTTGAAGAAAAAAATACATCATAGCGATAATGGAACAAAGCAGGCTGGGTTAGTGGGGCTGCTTTTATGGTAATTCAAGTTACCTTTTAATTTATTCACCTTCTTCCACCTCAGAGCTATCAGCTCTTTGATTTTGGTTTCAGGTGATAATTAAAGTATAATTTGATGAAATCTTTTCAGATTTTAAAACATTGTTAAGTTATGAAACATAAAATTCATAAGGAAAGATGAACGAATGGGTTGATTTAGAGTAGGCAGGGAAGTAATTAAAATTAATGACACTCATGAATATTATAATATAAACCTTTATTAGTAAAACATATTTGGTAATCCTACAATAGTCTTAATCATATACAACAGTATATAAACTTTATAGTTTTACATATATTTTAAGTACATTGGCAGAGAGGTCTGAGACATTTTATTGAGTACATTGTGATTTGATTTATGTAAGAGTAATGTCCAAATCAGTGGACTTATAAATGTAATATTTGTTTTATTCAGGTTATGATATAGAATTCCAGTAGACTGGTACCTTTCATTGTGTGATGGTTCCATGCATGTCCTATATGGTAAGGAATTGTGTTTCATGTTTCAAGTTTGTAATTGTCTTGTCTAATTTGTAACTGTATATAGTGTTTATATGTAATTTTGGTAGAAACTACATAGTATTGCATTTTCATGAATATGTCCGAACACTAACATTGAGATTGGTAATGCTTAGTTATTTTAATCTATAGCACATCATCAGGTGTGCATTTGAATATAATATTTAGAAATATAGATTGGAATGATAATAGCAAAGATCGACTGTACTATAAATAAATTTAAAGTTATTTTTAGAATGACATCATTGATAAAAATTCCCGTATGTCATGCAAGCGGATATCGTTTTCGTTGTAAACAATAACGTGCATGAGGTTATAAATACTGTATTTTAAAACAAAATCATGAATAGGTCAACAGAAAAAAGTAAATCGGAAGGTAGTAAATATTGTGTTTATGTCACATGTAACATTGATTCAAGATGTATCGTTAGCGTAAGCAGATGGAAGGCGGTTTTTTATACCACGTTAATAAAATGACACATTTCAGTTTTATTGTTTCAACTTGTTGTCTTTTCTGTATTTATTTTCTATGCATATAAATTGTTTGAATTTATTGAAATAAGTTTTATGTCACAGTGAATTCATTACAAAGTTCTAAATACAAAATTAAATTTAATGTGTTAATATGCAATAATATTAGGCATTTCAGAAAAGTATTAACAACTTCATATTTACGTTACGTGAGAGGGGTGTACAATCGACATGAACAAGGAACGGCTGCTGACAGTGTCACAAACTCTCAAATCTACTTCCCTTCTGAAAATCGAGTGGCATAAATGACATTAATATTCATATAAACTATGATTAAGTGGTCATAAAATTTCTCCCAAAAATCGGCATAGGTCCTACGTGCAAACCGCTTTCAAAGGCGGATCCAGGAGGGCCCGCCCGCCCCTTTGTGGGAAAAATTTGGTTGATTATATAGGAATCACTTAAGCATGACTGGGGTGCCCTCCTTTTTAGGTCAGTTGGTGCCTCCCTTATAAAAGTTCTGGATCAACCACTGGCTTTACATTGTTTACAAGATGATTTAAAGTCCGAGTATGTGGTATTTGACATAACTTTTGGTAACACTTTTGACGTTAAAAAAATATTTTCAAAGATAGTCCCAGTAAAAATATATTCGAAAAAAACAAAGAATTATTGACAGTAACTGGTACTCAACCAGTATAACTCTCATTTCAAAAAGTTCTGGTCCGATTACCTTTATCAACAAATTTGTTCCCATACGTAAAAATCAAATTTGAACCATTCTAATGACTTTTAATTTTGTTTCCTTTATATGTTGCGGAGTTAAGTGTGCAGTTCATTTCGTTGAACTAGTATACATTTTTGTTAAGGGTCAGCTGAAGCCCGCCTCCGTGTGCAGGATTTTCTCGTTGCGTTGAACCCATTAGTGGCTCCGGCTTCGGTCGGGTTGTTGTCTCTTTACACGTTCCCGTTTCCATAATCAATTCTATTAATATTACAAAACGAAAACTTATGTCCAGGGATACTTGATGAGAATAGGCCTAGGTCCATAGGTCAGACCGTAATCGAAACTCCTTTTATATTATAAGGAACACAGACTCAGCACTGTGATTTTTTCTAAAATACGCACACTATTTGAGTAACAAGCACATGTGGGTTTCTTTTAAAAGCACAAAATAAATACTGACAGAAGTATTCATTATTAAACAATTTTTTTTATCTTACATTGAGTACGTAGAAATAAAGAGATGTGGTATGATTGTTAATAAGCCAACTATCCACCAAAGTTCAAATGAAGTGGATGTAAGTAATTAAAGGCAACTGTTCATCCTTTAACAATGAGAAAAACCCATACTGTATAGTCGGCTATAAAAGGTCCTGGCATGTACCAATTCTAGATAACTCTAAGTACATATTGTTATATACATATGCACTTTCATGGATCTACAATCTGTCAACTACTGTATCTTGGCTTTGCACAAGGTCATGTTTTTCTCTGACTGTTTATGACGTCTTAACACTAAATCCATTGGATGTTGGATGTGTATGATTGATAATTTAGTTTTGATGCATGATATTTTTTTTTATTAGTTGTTATTGGCTTTGAACTAGCTGTCAATAACTATCAGATCTGTACTTAGTGTCTTTTTGTTGTTATATTTACCTATGTTGAAATACGTGTATAATGTCAAACCATAAAAATACAAATTGTTTAGTCTCAAAGAAAACTTGTTTTGATTTCTGCTGCTATTTTTACTGAATAGGTGCAATTTGGGTACTCGTTGCAATTTGGGTACTGTGACGTTAATTGTTTACTTTTGGATAGAGATCTATAGTTGTCTCATTGGCAGTCGATCATACCACATCTTTGTATTTCTCTCTATATATATGTCTCTGGTAAAATAGTAGTTATTTTCCTTATGTTCATAGTTTTATATTATTTATTTTATTTATTTAAGATGAATGAATATTTCTTTTATTTTATCTATCGAGAAGTTTAAGTTTTATAAACACCATGCACGTGCGTAAATGTAAACAAAGAATTGTGTATGTGTGGTTGCATATAATTTCCATAATTGTCACTATGTCAATGAAAAGGTGTGTCATTTGATGTCAACTTCCAATCAAAGCCTGGTGACAAAGTTCACCTTCCGATATTTAAAGGATCGACTATTCGTAGCTCGGTAAAACATGTCAACAAAAGAAATAGGCGATCGTAACAGGTCACTCGCCTTTGTAGAAGTTCTGATCGTTTTCCAAAGTTTTAATACCACGGCACTAATTCCATCTCTTCAGTTGGATATTTCCACAGTTTCAAATCATTTAAATGTATTTTTGCTCCATTAATATCTTCATCAGTTAAATTTATTTTCATAAAATCTTGAATGGATGCCATTGTTATTACCGATTTGTTTGCATGAGGTGCGGTCATGTGACTGATAAATGAATATTCATTACTAATTAGTGACGTATGTACCGATCTTTGCTATTGGTTTATTTCCTTTGTCTATATATAAGTCTGTTTTATGTTGTTATGTGTTGTCTATGTAATGTGTGTTTATTATTGTTATATATGTTGTAGGGTTTAATAATATTATATGCAGTGTGAATAAAATCACTATGAACATGATGAACTAGACTGAGTTCATTGTCCTTATTTGTACTTTTTGGACCTGTTATGTACAGGTCATATTCAATTGAATTTTGGTTTTGGCATTTTCTATAAAAGAGTTATTTTGCAAATGGGGATATCTGTGATTGTAAATGCTCTTTTGTTCCGACGTTGGAACGCTCCGGGTGGAAAGAACTAACTAGCCGAAAAGTTCCAGAGGAACTTATTAACTAGTTACTTTGTTCTTCCTCTGGTTTAAAAGTTCCGCCGGAACAATGTGACTAGTTGAAAAGTTCCAACGGAACATATCAACTAGTTAGAAAGTTCCTTTTTGCCAAATTAGTCAAAACCGGAACTAACAAACTAGCCCAAAAATTCCAACGAAACTTATCAACCAGTCACAAAGTTCCATTTGGAGAATTGATGCAAAGAACCACATGAGGAGGGGTATTCTTCCTCTCTTGAGGGTACTATGAATACTAAATTTGCATGATAATGCAACTTATTCCGTTTATGTGAGCTATGAAATACAACTTAAATTTTGCATATTTGTCCCCAAAGAAACCCCTTTCAGTGCATTGGGTATTCTTGTAAATTAATGATTTGCTCTTATATATACTGATACTCATTCTTCCCCTCTTTCTACAAAAGGACGAACTATGGTATATTCGGGCAATGGAACTAGTTGTTCTGTTCCGCCAGAACTATTCAACTAGCTACATTGTTCGGGACTTTTCAACTAGCTACTTTTTCCGGAACTTTTCGACTGCACTCGGAATAAAACAACTAGTTGGAAAGTTCCATCGAACGAAATAACTAGTTGAAAAGTTCTGCGGAACAAAGTAACTGACGGAACATAGTGGCTGTTACATGATCACTAGATCACATAATTCTAGTTGAAATGGTCATTGACTCCTTATTTATAATATTTTGGCTATTATCTTGATTTGATTTTGATTTTTTGATTTTTGGTGTTTTAACGCCACTTTTAAGCACCGCTTTTGGGCTATTTCGTGGCGGCCAGTTTTTATTGGTGGAGGAAGCCGGAGTGCCCGGAGAAAACCACCGACCTTCGATAGGAAAACTGACAATCCTAGTCAATTAAGATTGAGTCGAGTGCACCTGCACGAGCGGGTTCGAACTCACAACCTCAGTGTTGACTGGCTAGTGATTACAGTAGTAACTACTTAGACCACTCGGCCACCGAAAATAATAACATGTATAATGACATGAATGAGATGGAGAAACTAAACAACAAAAGAAATCAGCAAAATAAAACCATAGCGCTTTGGTTTGTGCTATTGAAAGTATTACCCAGAATGCATTAGCATCAGAAACATTAAATTGTGTTCCTTAGATTTTTTTCTGAAAAGACTTTTTATACGACCGCAAAAATTTGCTGCCATATAATGATATGGAGATGTCATTGTTGTCGTCCAAAAACATTTGGTTTCCATACATTAACTTGATTAAAGTGTATGGATCTCTATGAAATTATACCACAAGGTTCCATACCACAAAAGGAAGGTTAGGATTCATTTTTGGAGTTATGGCCTTAACCATTTAAAATTTTGGCGAAAAGGGCCAAATGCAAACATTTTCTGGTTCCTGGGCAATAACATGAGTATAAGTGTATTGATTTGTATAAAATTGTACCACAAGGTTCCATAAAACAAAAGGAAGGTTGGATTGAATTTGGGGGTTCTGGCTGTATCTGCTTAGGAATTGGGGGGCCAAAAAGGGGTAAAAAACAAACAATTTTTTAAACTTTGTTTGAATTGCTTATTTCTGAGCAATTTAAGGTAGCTGGGGTGTCTTAATTATAATTGATAGCATTTTTTAATAATTTGTCAAAATGAAGTTTTTATCATGCTTTTTTCAAAAATATATTAAAAAGTATGGGTCACCGGACTTTTTTTCATGCTACAGGTTGTGCAAAATTGTCAGATTTTGTATAGATTAAGCATGAAAATCAAATTTTGTGTGATAAAAGGAAAACTACATGATAGAATTTTAAGATAAAATGTGAGAAGATAGCTCTTATAACATGCTTTCAGATAAGAAAAAAAAAAATGGGGTCACCGAACTTGTTTTCTTGCTACAGATTAAAATAGGTAAATTCACAACACTTTCTATTATAAAAATTACTTTATCTGAGTTATCTCCCCTTATTTGGCATAGTTGAAAAAAAAATCTAATCAAACAAAAATAAGGTGTTTTTGAGAAATTACAGCTGTAATTACGATAAAACACACAATTTTCTATATTTACATAATAAGTCTTACACATAAATTACATACTACTCTCAAAATTTGCACATGTTATCAAAGATCTAGACCAAGGTTATCTGCTACTTCAAAATCAAAGATGGAGGAAGACACCCGAGCCACCTTAAATGGGGTTTAGATAATTTTGAATAATTGGGGTACTTCGAAATGCTTTATCTTACTCTATTTAGAATTTTGATTTAGGGCCTTGTTTTCAAGTGGGTCCAAATTTAGGGTTTTAAATCAAACTTTGATGGTTTTCAATATGCTGAATCTAAATGTAACAGTGTATTTGGATTTTGGGCTCATTTTTCAAAATGATCCACATCCATGATATCAGGGTCTAAAGGGTCCAAAATCAAACTTTGTTTGATTTTCAACAAAAGTTGAATGGTAGGGTTTTTGCTATGCTGAGTTTCTTATATTTGATCAATTTCATTTTTAAAATTTTATTTTAAAGAGTTACCTCCTTACAATGTTTAAGCTAATGATTTGTGTCTTATCTTTGAGCTGATATGCAAATGAGAAGCTGTCATTTTATTTTTATACAACCGCAAAACAATAACTTGAGTAGAATTGTAGGGATCTCTATGAAATTGTACCATAAGGTACCACAAAAAGAAGGTTGGGATTGATTTTGGGGGTTCTTGTCATAACTGTTTAGGAGTTAGGGGCCAAAAACAAGCATAATATTTGTTTCAGGACAATAACTTGAGTATAAGTGTTTGGATCTCAATGAAATTGTACCACAAGGTTCCATACCTCAAAAGGAAGGTTGGGATTGATTGTGGGGGTTATGACCGTAACTGTTTAGGAAAAAGGGGCTAAAAACAATACTTTGTATACATGATTGCTTATTTCTTGACCAGTTTCAATGGGGTTTGATTCAAAGTCTTGAATTCTTGGGGTTCTTTAATATGCTGAATCTAACCAAGTAATTTAGATTTATGATTTTGTGCCCCGATTTTCAAATTGGTCCACATTAAGGTCCAAAAAAGGTCCAAAATAAAACTTTGTTTGATTTTACCAAAAAAAGAACTCAAGGGTTTTTCGATATACTGAGTCTAACAGTTCTAACTGTGTATTTAGATTTTCGATTTTGGGCCCGATATCACATAGGTCTAAAGGGTCTAAAATTAAATTCTTGTAACGGTAGTTCTCTGATCTACTGAATCTAACCATGTAATTTTAGATTTTACTTATTGGACCATAAAAGGTAAATGTCCAATTTCAAATTTTTCAAGTTCTTAGACAACATTCACTCTGTGTAAGAAACCTATGCTGTCAAATATTTAATAACTATCCAAATTCAGAGCTGTATTGCACAATTAATAGAAATTGCAGTAGATTCATAGTTAAAATAGATATAGCATCAAATCTAATTTTAGAATGGACAATGGTAACACTTAATGCCCATTCTCCTTGACCTCATTTTCATGGTTCAGTGACTACTTGAACAAAAAGTTCAGACTTTTATAATGTTAATTTCTGTCTTATTATGAGGAATGCGATAGCTATATTTGGTATGTGCGTTCCTTGCAAGGTCCTCATGCCTGTCAGACAGTTTTCACTTGACCTTGACCTCATTTCATGGATCAGTGAACAAGGTTAAGTTTTCGTGGTCAAGTCCACATCTCAGATACTATAAGCAATAGGTCTTCTATATTTGGTGTATGTAATGATTGTAAGGTGTGACCGTGTACATGTCCAACTGGCAGGTGTCATCATAGTTTAGTTTTTGTTGAGCCTGCGACTTTTGTCGCAGAAAGCTCGACATAGGGATAGTGATCCGGCAGGCGGCGGCGACGTTAGCTAACTTCTTAAAAGCTTTATATTTTAGAAGGTGGAAGACCTGGATGCTTCATACTTTGTATATAGATGTTATGAAGTTTCCGTCAGTCACATGTCTAATGTCCTTGACCTCATTTTCATGGTTCAGTGACTACTTGAAAAAAAAGTTCAGATTTTTTGTAATGTTAAATTCTCTCTTATTATAAGTAATAGGATAACTATATTTGGTATGTGCGTACCTTGCAAGGTCCTCATGCCCGTCAGACAGTTTTCACTTGACCTCGACCTCATTTCATGGATCAGTGAACAAGGTTAAGTTTTGGTGGTCAAGTCCATATCTCAGATACTATAAGCAATAGGTCTAGTATATTCAGTGTATGGAAGGACTGTAAGGTGTACATGTCCAACTAGCAGGCGTCATCTGACCTTGACCTCATTTTCATGGTTCAGTGGTTATAGTTCAGTTTTTGATTTTAAACTTATTTTATTCATTAAGATATGAAAAGGATTGAGCAACAGGCATAGCCTATAAAAGCTCTCTCCATATTACATGTACAAGGTATAATTCAATTATAACAACTGTATTTAAAATAATGTAATATAGTAGAACATGCATGCTACTTATGAGCACACATGAGCAGATATATGTTTACAGTGTTACTTACTAAATGTAAAGTATATTTAAGTATATAGGCAATTACTCATCATTTATTCAAGTACCTTGAAACATGCAAATATCCGTTATAAGTCATTAGAAATATATATGTATGGCTTGAAAGAGGCACTAAGCTTACTTAGTGGAATAAATGAATTAATGTTGAAGTGAAGGAGAAAAAATAAAAATAAAACTAAATAAAACAAAAATTGAGTAAATTTCAAACAAAACACTGATATATTTCTGAACAGATTTAAAAATAGCAATATTCATATCATATGAAAATAATCTGTTTCCAAAAAGTAATAATTCAATATTTATGTCAACATTATCAGCAATGGAGTAAATGGAATCAAGTAGGATCTGTCTTTCATCATTGTACTTAGGGCAAATAAAAAAGAAATGTTGGTTATCCTCAACAGGATGGTTACAGTTTGCACAGAAAGTGTTCTCGGATAAGAACTGATTAAACAAATGAGATTTTAGGTTGCTAGCATTATTTCTGAGTTGACAATGACTTATATTAAGTTTCCTTATCCCATAGTTGAAAGGTTTAAATATATCATCAGTCCTATAAAACTTGTCCAGTCCACTTCTAAATATACCCAAACTTGGGGATTTTTGTAAACTCAAAGGAAGACTATTCCAAAGTCTTATAGTGGAAGGAATGAAACTATTAAAATAAGAGCTAGTTCTAGCAAGAGGCGGGTGAAAAGTGTTATTTTCATTCCTCAAAGTATAAGGGGTTTGTCTGGGAAGATATGGCTGGACTAACTCATATAAGTATGCAGGTGGTATCCCATTTAAAATTTTATAGAATAGTATAAGCTTATGTTTATTACGTCTATTCTCCAGAGTTTCTAAACCTAATTCAATATAAAGTTTTTGTCTTGAGGAATTACGTCGTAATCCTGTAATAATTCTAGCAGCTTCTATTTGGATATTTTCAAGAAGCTCAGACTCGTGCTGGGAGCAATTGCCCCAAACAACATCACCATACTCTAATATAGGTCTAATAAAAGCATAATATATACGTATAAGTGAACTCCTATCTAATAAATGTTTAACTTGACGAAGCACAGATAGACAAGAGCATGCTTTTTATAAATAATATCAATATGTGTGTTCCATGAAGCTGATGACTGAAATGTTATCCCAAGATGACAGTGAATATTTATTTTCTCAACCTCTTCGCCATTTATCCCAAAAATACAGGTGGATGCTCCTTTCCTTCTAGTAAATACAATATTTTTAGTTTTCTTAGAGTTAAATTGAACAGCCCATGATTTTGCCCAATTTGAGACAACATCCAAGTCATCAGTCAAAGAAGCAGCTGCTACAGCATGATCATCATCTACTATAACAAATAAAGAGGTGTCATCCATAAAAGTCTAATATCATTAGCAATGTCATTTACTATATCATTTATATAAATAAGAAACAGAAAGGGTCCCAAAACTGATCCCTGAGGGACACCTGCATGTATACTTCTTAGAGTTGACGAAAAGCCTTCTGAAACTACCTTTTGTTGACGATCTGAAAGATAACTTTCTATCCAAGATAAGAGCTGATCATTTAAGCCAGATTGTTTAAGTTTAAATAAAAGTCCTTTATGCCAAACTTTATCAAAAGCTCTAGATACATCACAAAATACAAACCTTACATCCCTCCCACTATCCATATTACTAATAATTTTATGATATATTTCGATTAACTGATTAACAGTAGAGTCACCTGGCTAGAATCCAGATTGAAACTTTGACAAAGGTTATTACTCCTCATATAATTATACAAATGTTTAAATAGAACTTTTCCATAATCTTACAAACAATACTAGTAACAGATATTGGACGATAGTTTAGAGCTGAATGTGGACTACCTTTCCTTTAAAAATAGGATTAACATGTGCAATTTTCCATAACAGTGGAACCTGTTTAACTGATAGAGACATATTAAATAACTTAGTTAATGGTTTAGAAACAAAGCTAGCAACCTCTTTTAAAATTCTAGGACTGATACCGTCAGGTCCAGCTGGTTTGTTAACATTCAAGATTTTAACTGGTCTAAAATTTCTTTCTCAGTGATGACATATTTGTTTAAATGACATGGAGGAGGCTCATTATTATCAGGAATTTCTGGTTCCGTATCAATATTAGCTATATTAGCAAAATGATTGTTCAGGATCTCTGATTTGTCCAAAGGATGAATAAAATTTGGCCATCATGTTCCATAAAGGGGAATCTCTGTTTTAGTAAAATTTGATACAGACTTGGCAATGCGCCACCATTTACCAGGAGGAATATTTTTGTCAATAAGTTGTGATGTCAGTTTGAACTTATATCATCCTTTGCCTTTCTAACTAAACTGATAATTTCATTACAATTTCTCTAAATTTTTCCAGTGATCTGGATTATTTGAAGTTTTCGCTTTGTGGTGAATTCTATTACGATGTCTTATCTTGTTTCTTATCAAGTTGTTCATAAATGGTTTATCATTTGGTCTTACTGTAATAGTTTTAGTAGGTATATATCTATTGACAGTTCTTTCAAATGTTTTGACAAAGTTCATATAAACATCATTTATATTATTTGAATTAAAACAACATCATCCCAGTCAGTATCTTTCAAATGGTTTTAAGACCATCATAATCTGCACGCTTAAAATCATTTAATTTGTCTTTTAAACGAGTGTTGTTTAAAAGTTTTAAATGAAATTTCGACTGAAACAGGAGAATGAGAACTGCATATCGGTGTAAGTACAGTTACTGATTTAATTAAGTTTTTGCGATTTGTCACACATAAATCAATACAAGTTCCAGTTTGGGTTGTAAAGTTTGGTAGACTCCCAAACAACATTTTCTAAGTTTAAACAGTTAAGTAACTTTTAAAAGAGTTACTTGTGTTTGACAGCATATCGCAATTAAAATCACCACAAAGGAAAAGTGGCAAATTACAATCAAGTGCTTTATCTACTGACTCACTAAATAAGTCCCATATATGAGAATTTGAGTTTGGAGGCCGGTATAATACACCAACTAAAATTTTCATTACTACAATTCCTCACTTCAACCCAAAGTAATTCAAGATTGCTTACGGATAGGTCATTCCGTATAATAAAATGTAGACTATTTTTCACAAAAATGGTCACACCTCCACCATGTCTATTTCTATCTAACCTTATAGGTTTATGAAACCCATTTAATTTAATTTGGTCATCATTAATTGACTTGTCAAGATGAGATTCTGATATACAAATAATGTCATACTCATGTAGTTCATTGTTAATGAGGTCTAACTTAGGAAGTAAACTACACACATTATTGTGTACTATTTTCAAATTCTTTTTATTACTCTGATCTGGACCTGGATTTTGCTCAATTCCAGCAACCAGTAACAAAAACTGTATAATACTACTGAGGATAAAAACATTTTTTATGATTATAGGGAGGATTATGTTGTGATTAACATAGTTTACAAATTTACAGATTAATGTTAAAACATTGATCAGTCAAAACTATCAAAACTTATAATGAATAAATAGTGAAACATAAGCACATGATGTACACTTTGGACAGACCTTTGAAACCAAAAGCTGACATATGCATTGATTAACAGGACACTCAAAATTAGATGAGATAAAGTACAAAACAAAACATACATGTACATAACATATATACAAAAGGAAAACATTGATAAATAGCAGATGTTAACGATATCAATTATCACTTATCTTGTGATACTGTAATACTATTGAAAAAAAATGAGCAAGGTTTGTGTTCATGCAATAATCTTTGTTTTAGAGTTACAAAGATGTGTAATAGTAATTGTAATGTAAGATGTAGAAAACAAAACAAAACAAAAGCAAAATAAATAAGCAGAAGAAGGATAACACTTAGCCTGAATTTCAGACAAAAATTGAATAATGCGCAGTGAAATTGACAAGACTAAACTATAGAATATGCTTGACAGAAGTTTGTAAACTTGACTTAAGTTTCAATTTACGAGTGCAAAAGTGAGAAGCACATTAGATGTCTATTTTTTAGATTCTGGTGATACGATATTTAGGAAGATAGATGTATGTGACATCCTTTAATAGTGCTACCATTTGTCAGTTGTTTGTGTGTAAATATCATGTGTAAAAACGAATTACCTATGGATGTAAATAATAAAATTTGTATATTTACAATCTGCAAGCAAACCAGAAATATGAGTATTTCTATAATTAAACCAAATACGTAGGAAACGTATATTTTCGGAAAATATTACAAAATAAAAATAGTTGAGTGGTATGAGAGACAAAGAGACAAATATCAACCCAAGGTTCAAATTTGTGTTGTAGACAATAAATAATGATAAATGAACAGGAATTATATAAAATACATATGGTACTTGACAATATCAAACAAATATGGAAAGCATGTTATTGTTCAAAATGATTTACACATTTTATTTTTCAGTTTTTGGCTATGTCGTCAAATATTTCGAACCGATGTCTAGTTCCTTCCTCGTCTGATCCATATACATGACCATTAAAATACCACGAGATCACAATATTGTCATGTTGGTACAGTCTATTTAGGAGACCCTGGTTGAGTTTTGTAATATCATCACCAATTCTAACTTTGAGTGCTTCGTTTATACTCTTCTTTTACGCAGAAGTGTAATTTTGGTATCCATTCTAAGAAATTTTATGAGAATTGGCCTTGGACTCCCTTCTTTCCCTGGTATTCTATGCATTGCAACAATTTCAGACGGGTTGATGTCTAATTTAACTTTGTTCTTTAGTTCGTTAAGAAGAGAATGTGGTAGGTCTTCATTTCGATTTTCTGGTAATTGGTATATTTTCACATTTTTCTTGCGTGAGTATTGTTCGTTCCAGTTACCAAGCCGAACACTTTCAGTAGCTTTCTTGTTATTTTCATCAACGACATCCCTCATTTTTCGAAGATCAGAGTGTAGACTAGCATTTTCAAACTCAATAGTGTTTAATTTGTCATGAAGATGAGATATTTTGGAATCGTAATTGGTTTTTAGTTTATCGACTTCTGACTTGACTTCCGACATTATCTCTTTCTTAATTTGTTTTTTCAGGTTTTCAGATAATTGTTTAAATATCTCGGTGACAATCTCTGTTAGGTCTGATTTTTTCGGTACATTTTTCAGGGACTGCTTAATTTCGTCAAGTTCATTTTCTATACAAAAACTATGGTCCGAGGAACTGGAGAGACAAGAGTGGAGACGTTTGGCTGGATTTGAGATATTTTGTTTATCTCCAGTTTTCTCTGTAAATGTTGATTCCTTGGCATTACTTGTATTTTTGGCTGATAGTTTATCGATCTAGCAGTAGAAATAAAACTAGTTATTTGTTGTTGTTGTTGAGACATATTTCATGAGGCGATTTAAACTATGTCTGCGATATAGTTAAGTTTTTGTGTTTTGGTCTGTTTTCTTATACTGTATGCAATAGGTCTACTATATTTGGTGTATGGAATGATTGTAAGGTGTACATGTCTAGCTGGTAGGTGTCATCTGACCTTGACCTCATTTTCATGGTTCAGTGGTCAAAGTTAAGTTTTGAGTTTTGGTCTTTTTCTAATACTATATGCAATAGTTCAACTATATTTGGTGTATGGAAATATTTTATGATCTATATGTCAGTCATGCAGGTTTTATTTGACCTTGACCTCATTTTCAAGGATCATTGCTCAGTGTTAAGTTTTGTGTTTTGGTCTGTTTTTCTTAAACTATAAGCAATAGGTCAACTATATTTGTTGTATGGAAGAATTGTTAGCTGTACATGCCTGCCTAGCATGGTTCATCTGACCTTGACCTCATTTTCATGGTTCATTGGTCAATGTTTAGTTTTACTTGGTTAATGTTAAGTTTATGTGACAGTTGTAATAAAGCTTTATATTTAGGACTACCAACATAATATCAATGATTAGTAAAGAAGGCGAGACATTTCAGCGTGTGCACTCTTGTCTGACCTTGACCTCATTTTCTTGGATCATAAATGTTAATGTGATACTTGTAGTAAAACTTTATATATAGGACTATCAACATAAAATGAATGGTCAGTATAGTAGGCGAGACATTTCAGCGTGTGCACTCTTGTGTATATATAGGACCATGATATCTAATTGCAGCAATTTTGATTTTATAATATATTCAGCAAGTATGGAATTTAGACTATTTTGACCTATTGTAACATGCATATTCCTTAATTGTTTGACAATTTGTTCATTACTCAGATTAAATTTCACATGACAATTCTTGTTTAATGCCAAAGTTGTCTTAACAGTCCTTTAGTTTCCAAATGATTAAATTTCTATATAAAAAAGTTTTATTATGACAACATTATTGGTTGAATAATAATAATTAATACAAATGATGATTATTTAATATGTGTATTCATAATTTTTATTCCCCCACCACTGGTTAGATAATTACAATACATATGATGATAATTTTGTATGTGAATTTGCAATATTTATATCCCCTCCGCGGTGGAGAGGGCACTAAGTGTTACCCTTGTCCATCTGTACATCCGTCTTTGCATAAGTCCCAAAATTTGTTTCCATTCTCTAACTTTAGATTGCCTCAACCATGTCAACCAAATGTTATGAAACTTATACACACAGCTCAGATCAAGTTTGAATTTGGGTGTTGTCACTTTAACCATTCGTGAGGTTATGCCCTTTTTTATGCCCCCGCCATAGCGTTGGGGGCATAAAGTTTTACCCTTGTCCAACTGTACGTACTTACGTACGTCCCAAAATTGGTTTCTGTTCTCTAACTTGAGTTTGCCTCAACCAAATGTTATGAAACTTATACACAATGTTTATTACCACAAATCACAGATCAAGTTTGAATTTTGGTGGCGTCACTTTAAACGTTCTAGAGTTATGCCCCTTTATAAATGGAAAAATTGCAAAAGTTTTAGTTTCCGTTCTCTAACTTAAGTTTGCCTCAACCAAATGTTATGAAACTTATACACAATGCTTATTACCTCAAAACACAGATCAAGTTTGAATTTTGGTGGCGTCACTTTAACCGTTCTAGAGTTATGCCCCTTTATAAATGGAAAAATTGCAAAATTTTCCGATCAGTTCTCTAACTTAAGTTTGCCTCAACCAAATGGTATGAAACTTATACACAATGCTTATTACCTCAAAACACAGATCAAGTTTGAATTTTGGTGGCGTCACTTTAACCGTTCTAGAGTTATGTCCCTTTATAAATGGAAAAATTGATAAATTTTTATTTTCTTCTGAAATATCAAGTAATTTTTAAAATTGGAGTTATCTTCCTTTGTCCATGATTATAGTTGAATCAACTACAATCATTGCTTTATGCCAATGCAATGTTTAATTTTGACTTCCACTGATAAAACACAGATCAAGTTGAATTTGGGTAGTGTCACTTTAACCATTATTGAGTTATGCCCCTTTATAAATCGAAGGATTGCAAAATTTTTAGTTTCCATTCTGTAACTTAAGTTTGCCCCAATCAAACATTATGAAACCTATACACAATATTCATTACCACAAAACTAAGATCAAGTACAAATTTTTTGTTTCCGTTTTCTAACTTTAGTTTGCCTCAACCAAATGTTATGAAACTTATACACAATGCTTATTACTACTTAATACAGATTAAGTACGAAATTTGGTGGCAACACTTTTACCAATCTTGAGTTATGTCCCTTTATAAACATAAAAATTGCTGAATTTTTCGTTTCTGTTCTCTAACTTTAGTTTGTCTCAACCAAATGTTATAAAACTTATACACAACCGTTCTAGAGTTATGCGTGTTTACAAATAGAAAAATTGCTGAATTTTTAGTTTCTGTTCTCTGCTTAAGTTAGCTTCAACCAAATGTTATGAGACTTACACACAATGCTTATTACCATAAAACTCAGATCAAGTTCAAATTTGGGTAGCGTCACTTTTACCATTCTTCAGTTATGTCCCTTTATAACTATACGATATGCAAGCGAGGCATCATCTGTGTCCACATGTGGACACTATCCACATTTTTAACATTATATGCAAGGAGGGGCATCATCTGTGTCTCATGGACACATTCTCAATTTATTGCGAGACGCGTTACGATGGGCATAGAAAAAATGGGTGTCTGTCTTTCCGTCCATCTGTCAGTCCATCTGTGCATCCTTCCGTCTAGTCTTGGTAGCGTCCTCACATGTACAATTATTGCTAGATTGTTATTGTCACCCGCGCAACGCGTTGCGGGGGACATAGAAATACTGGGCATCCGTCTGTGCGTCCGTCCTTCTGTCCGGTCTTGTTAGCGCTCTCACATGTACAATTCTTGCCCGATTTTTATTAAACTTATATCATAGGTTTATATCAGCAATGTCTTGGATGAGTTGGAAAACCAGTGCCGATCAATTATTTTATAAAGAGTTATGCCCCTTGGAAACATTAATTATAAGGAAAATTGCATTGTTAGCGCTCTCATTTTTACAATTCTTGTTAGATTTTTATGAAACTTATATCATAGGTTTATATAAGCAATGTCTTGGACAAGTTCGAAACTCAGTGCCAATCAATTATTTTTAAAAGAATTATGCCCCTTGGAAACATTAATTATATGGAAAATTGCAAATTAGCGCTCTTATTTGTACAATTATTTCCAGATTTTTATGAAACTTATATCATAGGTTAATATTAGCAATGTCTTGAACGAGGTCGGAAATCAGTGCTGATCAATTATTTTTTAAAAGAGTTAAGCCCCTTGGAAACTCTAATTATTTGGAAAATTGCACAGTAGCGCTGAGTCTCAAGTGTACAATTCTTGCCAGATTTTTATGAAACTTATATCATAGGTTTATATCAGCAATGGCTTTAAAGTGTTCGAAAATCAGTGCCCATCAATTATTTTTAAAAGAGTTATGCCCCTTGGAAACATTGATTATATGAAAAATTGCATTGAAAGTGCTCTTGATGAACAATTTTTGTCAGATTTTTGTCAAATTCATAATTAAGGTATATAACAGCAATGGCTCAGACAATTTAAAAATTAAATTCTGATCAAATATTATATGAGATTCTCTTGGAAATATTAAATTTATCGGAAATTGCTCTCAAGTCTTCAACTCTCTAGTAAGATAATTTTAAAAAGTTTTGAAGAACAAACAAATTTTTTTATTTAAGTTATTGTTCTTGGACAGAACAGATGAAATATGTGCAACGCGGGGGACATTGGAACTCTGTTCTTTTATTAATCTTATATCATAGATTTTTATCATCAATGTCTTGGAAGAGTTCGTAAATCAGAGCTGATCAACTAAATTTTAAAGAGTTTATGCCCTTGGAAATATTAAATATATCTGAAATTGCTCTTAAGTCTTCATCTCTAAGATAATTTTAAAAGTTTTAAAGAACAAAAAAAATGTGCAACATGGGCGACTTTGTAACTCTGTTCTTTTATTTATTTATGGTTTTCTTTTTTGAAAATATTTTCAGATGTTAAGAAAGTTATCCAAGTTAAGAAACATACCACAGGAAAATCGTGAAAAGTGCAGCTATGAGCATAAAGATCCAAATATGTATGAATAGCTGTGATGAACTTTGTCTAAGGAAATAAAGATAGAACTGTGTACAAAAGATAGCTATCAGCTAAATTATTATAGCCTCACATCATGGCATCTAGACTCTCACAAGAGGAAGAAAACTATGTCAGGATAAGCTTGCTACTGACAGGAATATCTCCTCGTGCAGCACGAGCTTTGTTTGATCATGAATTTGTTCCATCATGCTTGAATGCCACAATAAAGAAAGAGTACAATAAACTGAGAGACCTTCAGAAGAAGCGAATAATTAACCAGCCACAGTGGAACCTGCTGTTCCCAAGATATCCTGGTAAGTAGCATTGGCCTAGCTATGTTAACATCAAAAGGCACATGTCTACACATTGTGAAACCAAATAACAAAAAATAGTTGTGTTTCAAGTCGCCCAACTGTCCCTAATTTATAATTTAAAAGCTCTTCCTTTAGGTAGCAATATACAGTTAGGAGGTGGGTTTTGCATTTTGGCCACCGTGAATTTTTTAGATATGAAAGTTATTGTGCAATAAACATGATAAAATTGACTTTTAGAATAAAGAAGACTTGAAGAATAATATAGCTTTCAAAGTGGGTCTATTTGAACATCAAGATTTTTTTTGGCATGTTTTACAGGCCATTTTCTGTTTTACAGTCCGTATTTTCACATCCGTACCGCCCATAGGTACAGAAATTATTGTAGTATTTTCCAACAAATATCATGAATATTTAAGCCTCAAATTTTTCAATTCAGATTTATGGAAAAATGAGATGAAATGCATATGGTTTTTATTTGATCTATAGATCTATAAATGTCAATGATTTCAGAAAAGGTATCACTCTAATGGATTGAAATTCTACTCTGGACCTAATTTTGGGCACTTTTGTGACAATTTCTCCCTTTTGCAATATTTTGTATCAAATAAATGCAGATTGTTGCCATGGTTTCACCAAAAAGAGATTATATTTCACCATTTCAACTATTGGAAATCAAATCTTTGGAAGATACTGTTTCCATACATATGCACATACATAACACAAACATTTAGCCCTATTTGTTAGAAAGCAAGGAAAAGAGGGTGGTTAAAAATTATGAGTGTCAATTTTTCAGTTTTTTTCATAACTGTGTATTGCTACCTTTAAGCTTGTCCCTAAATCTTCTGGTTCTAATAAGCTCTATTTATAAAAACGTTTTTGTGACCCGTGAGTTAAATAATAATAAATGCGTCAAAACTGACTTCATATCTACACAATACACGACATTCCAATTTCGATTTTATGAATGAACTGCCCTGGTTGACTTGGCTTAATTTGGGGGGAAATGCTTCAAAGGACATTGTGACATGAATATATTTGCTTTGTGACGTCAAAGTTTTCCGGGAAAAGCACCAATTGGAAGATCATGTATGAACTGATGAAACATTTGTGAAATGGACCCAAAGACATAACAGATTGATGGTTTAAAAACACAATGCAAGCAGGCAAAAAAAATAATCCTTTCCTATTTTTAGGGGACATGTAACAGGAAAAAAAATTTTTTGGTGCCTATAAATAAATATTTGTTTGTATGCCCCCCTGTGGTAGTGGAGCCATTTTGTTTTCTTGTCTTTGACATGTTTGACTCTATCGTCCCTGACAGACATAAATCGTAGGTATACTTTACAGTCTTAATCATCAAACAAACAATAAAAGTACCACAACACATAAAAATGTTTCCATCATAATAATGCAGGGGTGGATCCAGGAATTTTTAAGGGGGAAACTCTTATAAAAATTCAATTTTGTTTTATTGATATCAATGTCATGAAAATAGTAACATTTAAAGCAAATGGTTAAACAAAACTTATAAAATTGATTCCAATTTCTTTTTCGTGGATGCCTGCGTGCAAACGTGTCATCGATCACATCAAGTTCTAAATGTAAATTATAATGCACATGCATCAGTGCAAGTCCATTTAGTCGTTTCTGGCCCATTGTTGCATGTAAAAATGTTTTCAGTAACCTGAGCCCACTATTCGAATGCGCCACATTCACAACTTGTTACACTCATGGTGCAAACAATTATGATAATGGCAAAAATGTTCGATAGTCAAGCTTGTACCAGAATTAAAACTCTTATCTGAAACATGTTTTGCATCATCCCTATGACCTCTAATTGGAATGTTTTGCTTACCTCAAAGCAAATTAATTTACAGATCAACTTTAAAACAGTTCTGTTTGCTTTGATTTGCTCAGTCATGGCTCAATCAATAAAAGTTTGTATATTGATCACCTTTTTCTCAATATTGTCAAGGAAAAGCTGTGCTTTGGCTCTTGCCTCAGGATGAGTCTTTTACAAGGTTTGTCATCTCGCCAAAGTGTTTGTTAAGTCTAGTACAAGCATGTGCCATTTCATTTAATGGTTTGTATGCTAGGGGTTCCCAAATTGTCAACCCCAAATAGAGCACAATACAAATGTATATACAATAAGCTCCTTCTTTTGAAGGGGAGTACACAAGCCCGATTCAGACAAAATCTCTGAAACAGTCTGTTCTTTCCTGTATTTCTTTACGGAAAAGTTATTAATTTGATTGTCTTCACTACATAATGATTTTATGATCTTACATATATTTGATTTTAGATGTACCTGATTCTAAAACATTTGATGTAACTCTAATAATAACGTTAATTAGACACCTGACTGATCTGACCCCTCCTCATGGTGGATATGACCAGTTACCATCTGATAATGAAACGACACCAACCTCAGATTTAGCCAGGATAAAATATTACAGAAACATTTTGGCTCACCTGGATGAGGGGAAAATAGACAATACTACATTCACCACAACATGGGACAATATAACTAATGTAAGTTCATTTTAAATAATATGTTGTTCACCACATTTATGGATGATATTACTGGTTCAACTAGTAAATTAATATCGTAACCCTTTCCATCTTTAATATTGATCAGTGGAATAACAAAAGGTACATGTATACAAACCCTACAGTAGAATCAGTACAGGAAGAGTATCTTCAGTGGCTGTTAAAATATTTTTAGGCCCCCACCATAGTGGAGGGGCATTAAGTTTTACCCTTGTCCGTCTATACGTCTGTCATACATCCATATGTCCAGAAGTTGGTTTCTGTTCTCTAACTTAAGTTTGCCTCAACCAAATGTTATGAAACTTATACACAATGCTTATTACCACAGAACTCACAGTGATGCAGCTAATCGTCGGACCTGTCGGACCTAGGGGGAGGAAATTTAGAGGGTCCGGCAAATGATGTCTTTGTGTCAGACCCAATGACCGGCAAATATTTTCACTGTTTGGGGCCTTCAAAATTGAAATTTCTGTAGGTCCTGGTTACCTTGGCTTCCAAATCAATTACGTAGTTGAATAGCATTGAAAACCAAAAGTTCTAATGACACATTTATTGCCGGTAATAAGTAAACTTGCTGATGTTAACAGATTTCGATCTTCTCTGCGTTTATCCAATTACAAAAATGTAGCGTAAGTCATGTGATCATAATTATTTTCGTATTTCTCAGGATTTATCATTACACATACATGACATAGCAATAAATGAAAAAGAAATTAAATTTCCTGTAACAATATTGAATAGAAGCATGTTTTCAGCTTCTTTTTGATAGCTGAGGGATATTTCTGATGATGACAAGACTCAGCAAGTGTTATCAGGAAGCGTCCCTTGGAAGCACGGTCCATGCAATGGTGCGTCCACACAGAAAACCATGCTTTCAGGGCCCGAATACGTGCCTTAACAAGAACATTGTTAGTACGACAAACATGGGTTTCGTCTCCTTATGACAAATCAGTGGTGCGTGAATTAAATCAGTTGGAACAATAGATGGCCAAATCAATTATGTAGTTGAAAAGCATTGCAAACCCAAAGTTCTATTAAGGGACAACTAATGATCAGATTTATGTAAATTAAATTAAACAAAAACAAGTATTATTTTAGTTTTCTAAGAGTATTTTTTCATTTTAGTTAATGTGTGAACAGACATATTCATTTTGACATAAATGTAGCTTGCCACTGTCTTTTGTTTTTGATCTAATTGTTCTTATGCCAATTAATAAGACAACTATCTATAAAGTTAATATAAATGGATAGTTGTCTTATTTGCAGGTGTAGTACAACATTCTCAATTTATTTATTTGATGTTGCAGGATAATTTAGATTAAATGTGGTCTCAGTCATTAAACTACCCCATGGTCATATCCTTATTTAACCTGGTCGTTCTAGTCAAGGTTTTAAGGCATATTAATCGAACTGGGAACTAGTTTTTCAAAATAAGTAGGTTTGGCAACAAGTTGATAGGACTGGCAAAACTGTCTTACATGCAGGACCCAATGTCTGACAGGAAAACAAAATTATCTGCATCTCTGAACTCAGATCTAGTAGAAATTTGGGTAGCTTCTTTATTGCTGTTCCTGAGTTATGTCCCTTTATAACGTTATATGCAAGCGGGGGCATCATCTGTGTTCCATGGCTAGATTCCCCATTTAATTATATACATTTATAAAAGATTCAAAATGTGCTTGCCATATAGGTTGGCCATGTACTGGTTGTACATGTTGTACAATTTGTAATTTTTTGACATTCTATCTTTTCAGCTCACCTGACCGAAAGGTTTTTTCTCATCACTTGGCATCCATCATCAGTCATCCACCGTCGTAGTTTCACTTTACAAATTTTTTTCCTCTGAAACTACTTTGTCAAATTTAACCAAACTTGGCCACAAACATCATTGGGGTATGTAGTTTTAAAAATGTGTCTGATGCGATCGCCTGCCACCCAACACGGCCGACATGGCTAAAAATAGAACGTAGCCTTGGGTAAAATGCACGTTTTGTCTATTATCTTGCAAACCCCTATAAGGGAAAATCTGACAGGGGCAGAAATGTTCAGAATGTTGAGATCTACCTGCTGTTCATTTGTACATCAAAACTGTCAGATGACTTCTTCTAGGAGTTATTGCCCTTCAATTAACAAATTAAACAAAACTTACCTTAGTTGTAGTTTGATGTTAATTTGATAAGGTCCAATCTCCCAGAATAACATGAGTGAACAATTGATCACGTGACACAAATCAGACTTCAGAGGAAAAGTCAGGAAACTGAAATTCACATCCACTGGGAGGGCATAAACACAATAACAGGCATTCTGGGACATACATGTGAACCTCCCGACGGGAGTACAATAATCCCGTTTTCAGGGGTCTCCTCCCGACCTCCCGTTGAAGAGAAAAAAATCCCGTGTATGAAATTTTTCATGAATGAAAAATTTCTGCCCAACATATCATCTCAGGCATCTGGTGTAACTGACATTACCTGAAGTTATATTTTACCTGTAAATCAATTAACATGCATAATTATATGGCTTCACTTGTCAGCTTGGGTGTCAAACATACTGGTAATCAACGATTTTTACCTTAGGCTAACTGCCGTTGTGTAATAAAAACTTCGTGTATTTATTGGGTTACTTCCCTTGATTTATCCTGTTTTAAGTTACTTTAAACTGGGACTATTATACTAACGGGACTGGAAACTGATCGATCTGTTGAGATTTCATTGTCCCGATAGCGGATTATTGATTTTTTGTTTTGATTGACAGCTTATCGTGCCACGTGGTTAATTAGCCTTGGTACATGTAAACAATTGATTTCGCGAACAAGTCAGCTTATAGAATACCGTTAAAATTGGTGGACTTGAAATTGAAAAAAAAAAATTAAATGCAAAAAAAAAAAAAAATAAAAATATATGAATAACAAAACTATTTTAACAAATTAAATATATTTACTTGAAATAAATGTTTTCACACAGGAATAAACTAATGCCGGTTAAAACTGGGACAAGTTCTTGGAAAAAGTAGTTTTGAAAGATAAATACTTTTCATATTGTTAACGAAAAATTATTAATAAGTAGTCAATATATTAGTGTTGAAAATAAAACAAATAAAGTCGAAATGCCGGTGCTTTACTTGACCGCTAAGAAAACAACGTGTCGCCGAAAGTTAACAGATCATAATTAATCCTAATAAAAACAATAAATGTGCAATAAAAAACAATGTTGGCAATTTCAGTTCATAATTAATCCCTATAACAAAAGTTACCCGTGGTCTAATAAAAACATAGCCACATTGTTTTGAACTTTTCTAAATTTCGTGTTTACACCTAAATTTCAATATGGCAGAAATAGCAGTGAAAGGGCCTACTTTTGTAGTTCTGATTGTGGAACTTATTGAACATATTTTCACGAAGTCATATGCTTATGCCACCTGAAGACCATTACTAAGCAAAAAACACCCGATTTTAATACAAATATTGCACATATAAATAGGAGTAAGCAATTTTATAGGAACAGTATAATTTATTTGAACCCTGCATGTGGTTTCCGTTTGTAATGAGAATGAGATTTATATTCCACTTTTCACTTTAAAAAGTGACAATAAAAAATAGGCCAATCCAACCTATAACCTATAAATATGATTTTACAACAAACCGAACTCGCGTATCTCTTTTCAATCAATAGTTTTAAGAAATTTTATGAATCATACTTGTTTTCCCTGCGTCCCGACGCTATTATCATCCTGAAAAAAATTCAACCTTTAGATGTCGTTTTTTACACTTAAGCCGGGATTTGGTGATTAATAACAACTGTCAAAGATCGAGATATCTTTTGTCATTAAAGTAATCGTGTTTACATTAAGGATTATCATTTCGAATAACTATTAAAAATAAAAACAAATTGCAAAGATTATACGCTCAAGACACGCTGTTACTGTCAAAACAATATGGCGTATCGATAAATCTCGCGCAGGTAAAGTCTCGTTCTAACGACCGTGATGTTGAGAATGATTACACTGATTGGTGTAACAGTTTCCAGTCCCGTTAGTATAATAGTCCCAGAATAGTCCCAGCTTTAAATAATGAAAATTTTTAAAGAATATAAATAAAATATAAATTGAACAAATAATCATAAAAGGATGGTAATTAAATGATTTTAAATGTCTTAAGACAAATAATAAAATAATAATTTGAAAATTATTTGAGGGTTCTATACTTCCTTTCAAGGCTTAAATTGAAATTTATATAATAACTATGACCCATGTTTTAAAGTTAGAATGATTTTCTGAGTATGCAAATAAAACTATATGTAGATAGCTAAACAAATGTTCTGATTGCAAAGATTGTTCTATAGAATAATGATATAAAAGATATGAAGTAAAAATTTAAAGAACATATTAAAATAAAAGAATGTTAGATTGAACATGTAGAATATAAAGATAGAGAAACTTTATAAGTACAAGGGTACTATAAACATAATACATTGGATGGAAAGTTGAAGAAAACACACTTTAAAAGACAATTTTTACAGCACACGGTTACATTTACTACAAAATTTATGTCGATTAAAAACCTCCTGATCTGAGTCCTAATCTCCTGACCAAAATTTCCCATTCTCCTGATCTGAGTTTCACAGTCCATCACATGTATGCTGGGAGATTGGACCTTATCAAATTAACATCAAACTACAACTAAGGTAGGTTTTGTTTAATTTGTAAATTTAGTAAGTCCAATCTACCCAGAATCACATGAGTCTTTAGAGTTCAGTTTTCTGCACTTTATCATAATTCAGTCAAAACAAATTGAACTCCAAGTCACATAGTGTATAAGCATATCAAAAATTAGAATTTCTACTGTTTGTGATATATGTACAACTGCATCTATTCCAATAGTATTTTGTAAAATATTTATCTTGATATACGCATGATATGACGTTTTATTTTCCAGATGAATTTAAGACTTCATTACTAAATGTACTATCATTAGTAGTGGGTCTTTTGTAATGTTTTCTAAAAACACTATCTTTTCTCCATCCTGCCGTTCTCAGAATTGTATCTATAAGAAGTACATGCTCCTCTTGTGCAATGAGGCGTGAAAATAGTCATATCGATGCCTGCTAAAGCAAGTACTTTTTTAATCCAGTTAGCTATAGTACACTTTTTGACAGCTTTATGTGGTTTTTGATGACTTACAAATAATTGTGTAACATCATTTCTAAGTGCTGCTGTTCTTTCTAAATATTCATTTAAGGTATAAACAACACAAATTCTATAATCTGGTTCATATATGCCTCAATAAACAATTCTGATAACTGATATCCTGGTCTTGTTTGTTTGAGCAAATCTCCATATCTAATTTTGACATATGTTTCTCCTAATTCTAGGTTTTGAATGTCAGTAAGAAATAAACTTTGTATCCTTTGTCCTGTTGTCAAAGCCAACAACAACATTACCAATTTGAAAGTTAATTTCCCTAATGAAATATTTTTCACTGGCTTTAAAGTCTTTAAGAACTTTAAAACTGTATCAACGTTCCATGTGACATTATATTTTGGGAAAGAAGGTCTTTTATTAAAAAGTCCCTTCATAAACTGCTTCACTTGGAAATGTTTCCCAATTTGAACATTAGTTATTAAATACACTAAACTTGACACAGCAGATTTAGCAGTATTTAAAGCACTGTAACCCAATCTTTATGGAAATGCCTTCATAGCTTGAACCCTAAAGTTAAAAAATCCCCACATGAGTTAGCTACAGATGAGAATAATACAACAAATAATAAAAAATCTATAGCAGATACTTTTAATAACTTTTTTACTTCCTGTGCTGAAGAACTAAGAGAGCAAAGGGACATTACCTCTGTTGACAAGGCAGATTTCAATAATCTTAACACATTCATTAAAAATCAATTAAAACAACAAAAACATGAGAAATTTACCATACCACCAATAAAGATAAATGAGCTATTTGATGAGTTAATTAAACTTGATGTAAATAAATCATCAGGAATTGATAATATTGGACCCCAAATCCTTAAAATAAGTGCCCCATATATTGCCTCTCCTCTCACATATATATTCAACAGAATGATAGATACTGGTATATATCCTTCATTACTGAAAAATGCTAAGGTAACACCAGTTTACAAAGATGGTGATAAGGTTTTAGCAACAAATTATAGACCAATTTCTGTACTTCCATCTCTATCAAAAGTATTAGAAAGGCATGTCTCAAATAACATGTACAAATACTTGTCTAAATTTAAACTTTACATCCTACACAATCAGGTTTCAGGCCACATCATTCTTGTCAAACTGCACTTATTGATATCATTGACAAATGGCTGCAAGAAATGAATGATGGTAACTTAAACCTAGCAATACTGTTGGACTTCAAAAAAGCATTTGATCTTGTAGATCATGACATTCTTTGCTTAAAGCTTGCTATTTACGGATTCAGTGAGTCTGCAGTAGGTTTTTTCAGGTCATATCTAAGTAATAGAACACAGCAAGTAAACATTTGCAATGTTAATTCTGATAAAAAAGATGTGAAATTTGGTGTCCCCCAAGGATCTATACTAGGTCCTCTATTATTTGTTTTATTTATAAATGACCTTCCCCTTTGCATTAAAAATTGTAAAACAGACTTGTATGCGGATGATACTACTCTTCATAAATCCGGAAAAGCATAGAAAATTTACATGATGAGGTTCAAGAAGATTTATGCAGAGTTGAAGAATGGTGCAAAATGAATAATATGTTCATCAATACCAAAAAACAAAATGTTTGGTTACTGGAACAAGTAAGAAGTTATCAACTCAATCTTTTCAACCAAATTTAGTAATAAATTCAGAAACACTACAAAATTCATCATGTGAGAAATTATTAGGTGTTAAAATTGACAGCACACTTAGCTGGACAAATCAAATCGATCAAATTTGTGCTAGCATTTCATCAAGAATATACCTTCTTTCTAAATTAAAGGAATTTTAGATATTAATGCCAGGAAAGCATATTATAATGGGTATATTCTGCCTCTCATCGATTACTGCTGTATTGTTTGGGAGATTGTAAAATGAAGGGATAGTAAGAATATTAAAATTTCAAAAAGAGCAGCAAGATTAATTCTTGATGCAGACCCATTATCCCCATCAGCCCCTTTTTAAAAACTTGGATGGATGACAGTAGAAAACAGAATCAAATACCACAAATATTTATTGCTATTTAAATGTATGCGGAAAGAAGCACCACAGTACCTACTTCAAAAGTTTCAACTTATATCTGTTAATAATCCTTATGCTTTAAGGGTGTTACTCATGGTAATTTGATAGTTCAAGCCGAAAACTGAACTGTTTAAAAATCTTTGCTTATTCTGGATCAGTTTTATGGAACGGACTACCATATGAAATGCGTAAAGTGCAAAACACTTATTCTTTTAAACAAATTATAAAACAATACTTGAGACAGTCCCAATATTCATTCTTGAAATGATTGCAACTATTACTCTTTTTTAGAATGTATGATTTTGATTTGTATATTATATATATTTACTACATGCAATCTGTAACTGTTTTATATGTTTTAATTATGGTACATGTACATTGAACTATTATGTCTATACGAATTGTGTTAATATGTTGTATGTTTGCTTTTTTCTCTTATATTATTTTTTGTACTTGTATTGTATATGAGGGCCTCAGGAAGATTAGTAATTGTAACTAACTGTGTTTACCTTCTTTAAATAAAGAATTTATTATTATTATTATTATTATTATAATCCATTCTCAAATAAATTGAAAAGAAACTGTAAAACATTGTTTATAGATAGATTAAATTGATCAATTTTTGCTTTGTTACAAAAAAGCAACCATTTTTGGATATATGTCCCATATTGTTTTTGCATATTTTCTCTCCAAGATCCAATGATAATATTGGCAGTGTCTTTTGATAGGCCTCTTTCACACAATTTTTCCCTGAGACCATGAAAACTGCCAATCTCATATTTTTTAGTCCCCTACCAACGAAGTCGAAGGGGACTTTAGGTTTGCACTCTGTCTGTCTGTCTGTCTGTCCATCCATCAGTCTGGCAAATCAGTTTTCCACACTTTTTTTCTTCGTGCTTGAAGATATTGATTTGGTATTTGGTATATATTTTCATCATGACAAGTTACAGATCAAGTTCGAATTGTGTTCCGTTCTGATGATTTTGTCCAGAGTTCTGGAGTTATGGTCCATGGAATTAGTAAATTCACTCAAATATTCAGTTTTCCGCAGTTTTTTTCTTTTCTTCGTGCTTGAAGATATTGATTTGATAATTGGTATATAGTGTTCATGACAAGTTACAGATCTTTTTTTGGTCATGCTTGAAGATATTGATTTGATAGTTGGTGTGTAGTTTTATAATGACAAGTTACAGATCAAGTACGAATTTTGTTCCAGTCTGATGATTTTGTGCAGAGTTATGGTCCTTGGACTTGGAAAATTCACTCAAATAATCAGTTTCCAAACCTTTTTTTCATCATGCTTGAAGATATTGACTTGATATTTGTTATATAGATTACACCATGACAAGTTATAGATTAAGTTAGCATTTTGTTCCAGTATAATGAAATTTTATCCGGTAGGGGACTATGTATTGCCATGCAATACTCTCAGAATGCTTGTTAACTGATGATTTTGACTTGTTTTCAGATTTTTTAAGATATTTTGAACTTTTGGTAGAATGTAAGGTTGTTTGCATACTAATTTCAGCATCACAGGAAACCAAGGTTGTGTTGAAAATAACGGGATTATTACTACTGCTGTTGCTTTTTCGAGACAAATTTTCTGTAATACTGTACTCAATACACTGAAAGGTGGAAAAATATATGCATAATAGTCACTCCAGTTCAAAGAGAAAGCATTAACTGCAAAAGCATTAACATCTGGTCCAAATGAAACATACTTATCAGTCAGAGCTCTGACATAAACAAGTCAGAATAAAATGACTTCCATAGGTCAGATATAATTTGATGTAAGTGTTGTCTCCCTTCTTGCACTCAACAGAATATGACTTGTACAGGTCAGTTTATGTCAGACTGTAATTTATCATAAAATGACTTCCACAGGTCAGCTTTTGCACAAAATATTGTGACTTAATATCTTCATATTCTAATAAGATTTATGCCCCTTTTTAATGTATTTTGACTTAGAGAGGTCATTTTTGTTCTGACTTGAAGCAGTCATTACTACCACTTTGTTATCAATCTCCATAAAAATATGGTGATAACTAGTTTCGAATTAAAGAGTTTAAAAAGTGCGGCTCATCATACCTTATTCTTTCCAGAATCTAAACATAATATATTTATCTCATCACATTCAATCATTTCAAAATACAAACAAAAACCAGGGGAGAAAAAATGGATCATACAATTTTCTGTCAATATCAAAAGATTTACAGAATACAATATTGGATACATTTACTAGTACCATGACAATACTTCAAATCTTCCAAGGAAAAACAAGACACTTATTCATGATAAGACTATGTTAATAAAAGATCTATTCTCATCCACTTTTAGGCAAATTTATCAAGAGCAAAACATTTATTATTTTAATATTTCAATTAAGGTAAATTATTATCGTAAATACTGTTGTGCAAACTGACTGAAACAAGTCACATTATGTTCTGACTTCAAAGAGTCAGTCAAAACTAAACTTATTTTAACTTTTAAGTCTAGTATTGTCATCTTGATTTAAAAATGTATGGGAAAGCCAGATAAAAGACATAGGAAATAAGGTCCCCTAAAGTCACAATGAGGACTATAAAAAAAATTATTTAGTATATTCAATATTTAAATGTATTTTCTTTTAAACAGGTCAAATCATGTTTTGACTTAAAACAGTCAGTCTAAACTAAATTTATTGAAATTTTTAAAGTAGGGCACTGCCATATGATATTAAATGAATGTATGGGAACGTCAGATAAAAGACATAGGAAATATATGTAAGATCCCTAAATTAAATAACAATTTGACTTAATTGTTTCTAAAAGTTATCAAATAATAAATTCAAAATGGCAGATTCAGAACAGGGATTAAGGAAGTACACCTAGCTTTGATTGGAAATTTTGTTCTGCAAACAGACTTGAACAGGTCAAATCATGTTCTGACAAATTGACTTAAACAGGTCAAATGAGCATGCTCTGACCAATTGACTTAAACAGGTCAAATCATGTTCTGACTTAATTTATTGAAATTTTTAAGTCAGGCATTGCAATATGATGTTACTGTATGGAAAAGTCAGATAAAAGACACAGGAAATACATGCAAGATCCTCTAAGATAAATAACCATTGGACTTAATTGTTTCTAAAACTTATCAATTAATAAACTCAACAGTGGCAGATTCAGAAGGGGCTAAGAGGAAGAACACCTAGCTTTGACTGGAAATTTTGTTCTGCAAACTGACTTGAACAGGTCAAATCATGTTCAGACTTAAAAGAGTCCGTCAAAAACTAAATGGCTTGCAACTGTAACAGTCGGGCATTGTCATTATCATGATGTGATTGTTAAAATGTATGGATACAACTAGGAAAAAATCACAAAATTAAGTCACAATTATAAGAACTATATAAAAGTTAATTTGGTATGTATTTGATATCTTAATATTTCATTGAGGTAAATCCTGTTGTGCAAACTGACTTGAACAAGTCACATTATGTTCTGACTTCAGAGAGTCAGTTTAAAACTATACTTTATAATTATTGCAACTTTTAAGTCTGGAATTGTCATATGTATTTAAGAATGTATGGGAAACTCAGATAAAAGACACCCAGTAATTAAGTCACAATAATGAGGACTATAAAAAGTGTATTTGGTATATTTAATATTCAAATGTATTTTGTTAACAAATTTCATCAAATTATCTTAAAATTTTATTCTATTTCTGTATTTTCATGACTTAACATATGGAACTTTTGGTTGTAAAAATATTATTTTAAAACCGCTTGACTGAATTGTTTATTAAAAAATATCAATTAATTAACTCAACAGTAGCAGATTCAGATAAGGGGAAGAAGACCTAGTTTTGATTGGAATTTTTTTGCTGTAAACTGACTTTAACAGGTCATATCATGTTCTGACTTCAAAGGGTCAGTCAAAACTAAACTTACTTCAACTTTTAAGTCTAGGATTTCCATATTGATTTTAAAATGTATGGGAAAGCCAAATAAAAGACAGATGAAATAAGGTCCCTAAAGTCACAATAATGAGGACTTCATAAAAGTTTATTTGGTATATTCAATATTTAAATGTATTTTGTTTTAGACTGGTCAAATTATGTTCTGACTTTAAAGAGTAAGTCAAAACTATACTTTTAACTAATTATTGCAACTTTTACGTCTGGAATTGTCTTATGCATTTAAGAATGTTTGGGAAACTCAGATAAAAGACACCCAGTAATTAAGTCACAATAATGAGGACTATAACAAAATGTATTTGGTATATTTAATATTCAAATGTATTTTGTTAACAAATTTCATCAAATTATCTTAAAATTTTATTCTATTTCTGTATTTTCATAACTTTTTTTCTGTTAAGTTAATATATTGAACTTTTGGTTTTAAAAATATTATTTTAAAACCGTTTGACTGAATTGTTTCTTTAAAAAAATTATCAGTTAATTAACTCAACAGTAGCAGATTCAGATAAAAGGGGGCTTAGAGGAAGAAGACCTAGTTTTATTGGATTTTTTTCTGTAAACTGACTTTAACAGGTCATTCTTCTTCTGACTTCATAGAGTCAGTCAAAACTAAACTTATTTCAACTTTTAAGTCTTGGATTTTCATATTGATTTTAAAAGTTTATTTGGTATATTCAATATTTAAATTTATTTTCTTTTAAACTGGTCAAATAATGTTCTGACTTTAAAGAGTCAGTCAAAAACTTTATTTTAACTAATTATTACAACTTTTAAGTCTGGCATTGTCATATGCATTTAAGAATGTATTGGAAAATCAAATAAAAGACACCCAATAATAAAGTCACAATAATGAGGACTATAAAAAATTATTTGGTATATTTAATATTCAAATGTATTTTGTTTACAAATTTCATCAAATTATCTTAAAATTTTATTCTATTTCTGAATTTTCATGACTTTTCTTCTTGTTAAGTTAACAACCTGTAAACTAACTTGAACAGGTCAAATCATGTTCTGACTTAAAAGAGTCCGTCAAAACTAAATGGCTTCCAACTGTAACAGTCGGGCATTGTCATTATCATGATGTGATTGTTAAAATGTATGGATACAACTAGGAAAAAAAATCACAAAAATTAAGTCACAATTATAAGAACTATATAAAAGTTAATTTGGTATATATTTGATATCTTAATATTTCATTGAGGTAAATCCTGTTGTGCAAACTGACTTGAACAAGTCACATTATGTTCTGACTTCAGAGAGTCAGTTTAAAACTATACTTTAACTAATTATTGCAACTTTTAAGTCTGGAATTGTCATATGCATTTAAGAATGTATGGAAACTCAGATAAAAGATACCCAATAATTAAGTCACAATAATGAGGACTATAAAAAGTGTATTTGGTATATAGAGGAAGACCTAGTTTTGATTGGATTTTTTTCTTTCTGTAAACTGACTTTAACAGGTCAAATCATGTTCTGACTTCAAAGAGTCAGTCAAAACTAAACTTATTTCAACTTTTAAGTCTAGGATTTTCATATTGATTTAAAATGTATTGGAAAGCCAGATAAAAGACAGATCAAATAAGGTCCTCTAAAGTCACAATAATGAGGACTATAACAAACATTTTATTTGGTATATTCAATATTCAAATGCATTTTGTTTTAAAGATTTTCATCAAATTATTTAAAATTTAATTTTTTATTTCTGTATTTTCATGACTTTTCTTTTCTGTTAAGTTAACACATGAAATTTGTGGTTGTAAAAAATAATATTTTAATAACCATTTGGCTGAATTGTTTCTAAAAACCTTATCAATTAATTAACTCAACAGTAGAAGATTCATATTTAGGGGCTCAGAGGAAGAACACCTAGCTTTGATTGGAAATTTTGTTCTGTAAACTGACTTTCACAGGTCAAATCATGTTCTGACCTCAAAGAGTCCGTCAAAACTAAACTTATTTCAACTTTTAAGTATAGTATTGTCATATTGATTTAAAAATGTATGGGAAAGCCAGATAATGGACAGAGGAAGTAAGGTCCCCATAAGTCACAATAATGAGGACTATAAAAAATTTTATTTGGTATATTCAATATTAAATTAATTTTGTTTTAAATAGGTCAAATCATGTTCTGACTTTAAAGAGTCTGTCCAAAACTAAAATAAATTTATTGAAATATTCAAGCCAGGCATTGCCATATGATATTAAATGAATGGATGGAAATGTCAGATAAAAGACACAGGAAATATATGTAAGATACCCTAAAATAATAAACCGTTTGACTTAACTGTGTCTAAAAATTTATCAAATAATAAACTCAAAAATGGCAGATTCAGAAGCAGGGCATAAAGGAAGTACACCTAGCTTTGATTGGAAATTTTGTTCTGCAAATTGACTTAAACAGGTCAAATCATGTTCTGACTTTAAAAATCAGTCAAAACAAAATTTATTGCAATTTTATGCCCCATTTATGGGCATTATGTTTTCTGGTCTGTGCGTCTGTCCGTTCGTTCGTTCGTCTGTTCGTCCGTCCGTCTGTCCCACTTCAGGTTAAAGTTTTTGGTCGAGGTAGTTTTTGATGAAGTTGAAGTCCAATCAACTTGAAACTTAGTCCACATGTTCCTTATGATATGATCTTTCTGATTGTAATGCCAAATTAGAGATTGTACCCCATTTTCACGTTTCACTGAACATAGAAAATGATAGTGCGGATGGGGCATCTATGTACTTAGGACACATTCTTGTTAAGTCAGGCATTTCCATATGATATTAATGATATGTATGGAAAAGTCAGATAAAAGACACAGGAAATACATGCAACATCCTCTAGATAAATAACCATTTGACTTAATTGTTTCTAAAAACTTATTTATTAATAAACTCAACAGTGGCAGATTCAGAAGGGGGCTAAGAAGAAGAACACCTAGCTTTGATTGGAAATTTTGTTTTGCAAACTGACTCAAACAGGTCAAATCATGTACTGACTTAAAAGAGTCCATCAAAAACTAAACATGTAAATGGATATGCATAAAATCTGGTTCATAATTTTTTAAAAGATTGAGAGATTAATGAGTCTATATTTTGTTGTTCCGACTCACAAATGTCACATACTATGTGACAAATTTCGGAAATTTTTGTCTCCTTTTGAATGATTCCTATATGTTGTATGGGTGCCATAACTATCACTACAACATGTACAAAGTCATCACATTCTAATGACTTGACCTATTACTGTATTTACTTATTTAACTACATGTATGTGATTGCAAGTGTATTATTAATTAACTAAATGTTTATTACTTATAACTACATTGTAAACCTCTATTAATCAATTATCTTTACTCTAGTTATTTATTATATAAGAAAACCTCTGCCTATTACTATATGACTGTAATCTAAACTCTGATTGTTAACATCCTGATTGGATATCTGCATGACCATTAAACTCATGGTATGCCCATTTTATTTTAGGATATAAAAGTATTGTTTTTCAATATTACATTTTCAGACACATTGAATTGTGAAGACAACTTTCAATTTGACTTTAGAATTTAAAGAGTTTGTAAGCAAAATTTTGGGAAATTTAATAATAACTAAGAATGTTTAAAATTAGTTAAGAAAAAGCCGACATTATTAGTGTTAAAAAAGTTGATGAGAAAATACTTAGAAATTAAGACCAAATTTGGTGACTTTGTTGTCCTTCAAGAAGCCGTAATATAATCCATAATATTTTCACTGTTTTTTAAATACAAGTAAAAGTTGAAAGATAACTATCTATTTTAAATAGCTTTATTTCAAAACACTTATAACTTTGTAATTTATTTTATTCTTAATATATATTTTTATGGGAAAATAATCTTGTCAGGGTTTCTTATGGTACTAGCATGACAAGTGCATTCATATTCTAAAATACTCTAAACATTAAAAAATAGTCAGTATCTTTAGATGATTCTGAGTCTTTCTATAAGTCAGAACATTCAGACTTTTATAAGTCAGAACATTCTGACTTTTATAAGTCAGAACATTCTGACTTCCAATGTTCTTCTCACTTCTGTAGAAACAAAGACTATCTATATTTCAAATAAGAGGTAAATGCTTCATGTGGCTAAGCATCTGGGGTAAGAATTATGGATGTGTAATTTCGTAGGAAAACATATATGCCATGTAATTAATAAGATGTGATGCATGTGAGAGGAAAATAATACTGAATAGACAATTCTGTTTGCTGAAACACTGATAAATATAATATGTAAAGGTGGTCTCTCAGCAGATTAAAATTATTGTAACAGGATGCTGTTACGAAGTCTCCCAAACAAAGCTCCCATAATTCGTCATTCCCATGGTCGCCTGACATTGGGCAAGTTCCAGTACAAATTGGTTTGGTCTAGTAAAGTGATATGCATAAGTGACACCTAGGGATTGACCCTGCATGTCATTCAATTCTTCAAATGACGAACAGGAATATTATATGGTTTAGGGGTGGTGATCCAGACCATTTCAAAAAGGGGGGTGGGGGTGACCCCAATGGACTTCCCCTTTATTTCATTTGATTCGTTTATTGTCCAATACAATAATATATACGCTTTAGGGTGGGGATCTCGACCGTTTACAAGTTTTCAAACAGGAAGGGTGGGATGACCCACAGGGACTTCACCTATATTTCATTTGATTTGTTTTATTGTCCTATGCAAGAATATATATGGTTTAGGGTGGGATCTCAACCGTTTACAAGTTTTCAAACATAAGGGGGTGGGGTGACCCCCAGGGACTTCACCTTTATTTCAGTTGATTTGTTTAAATGTCCCATACAATAATATATATTGTTTAGGGGTGGGGATCTCGACCGTTTACAAGTTTTCAAACAGGAAGGGGTGGGATGACCGACAGGGACTTCACCTATATTTCATTTGATTTGTTTTATTGTCCTATGCAAGAATATATATGGTTTAGGGGTGGGGATCTCGACCGTTTACAAGTTTTCAAACATAAGGGGGTGGGGTGACCCCCAGGGACTTCACCTTTATTTCATTTGATTCGTTTTAATGTCCCATACAATAATATATATTGTTTAGGGGTGGGGTGACCCCCAGGACTTCCCTATATTTCATTTGGTTTGTTTTATTGTCCCATAATAGAATATATATGGTTTAGGGTGGGGATCTCGACCGTTTACAAGTTTCAAACAGGAGGGGGTTGGGGTGACCCCCAGGGACTTCCCGTACATTTCATTTGATTTGTTAAATTGTCCCATACAAGAATATATATGGGTTAGGGGTGGGGATCTCTACTGTTTACAAAATATAAGAACATTCGCAGATGGCAGGGGGTGGGGGTAAACTCAGAGACTAACCCGGAATATTTCATTCAAATCATTTTGACATTATTAAAAGGAATATATATGGTTTAGGGGTGGGGATCTCAACCATTTACAAGATATAAGATCATTCTCAAATGACAAGGGGTGGGGCGACGCATAGAGACTAGCCTGGTATATTTCATTCAAGTCAATAATACTTTACAGAGAGAAATACATTTGGTTTAGGGGTGGGGATCTCGACTGTTTACAAAATATAAGAACATTCTCAATTTGCAGGGTGTGTGGTTTATCCCCAGAGAGGAGCCCGGTATTTCATTCTAATCGATTTGACATTACAAACAGGAATATATATGGTTTGGGGTGGGGATATCGACTGTTCACAAGATATAAGAACATTGTCAAATGACAGGGTAGGGTGATCCCTGGAGACTTACCCTACATTTCATTTGATTTGTTTTATCATGTTCCATGTTCATAACTGAAAACCCGTTGTGTAAATCTCTTATTGTTCTTAAGTTATAATCATTTTAAAATTTAAAAAAATGGGTTCTTTAGTTAAACCCTCCTTCCTTTTTCTTTTTATTAAAATTATTCTCATTTTCCTTTCATTTTCATTAATATCAATATTCAGAATGATCGTTTTTCCTCAACGTTTTCTCATTGGGAGAAACGAAAAACAAAGATATAAGCCGTAAACTCAGAAAGGTTAAAAGTCAATTCATGATTGAGTTTAAAAATAGAAAAATCACGTGATGATGTTCAGCTCAAGCAATAATTTTACTTTTAAAATTGCACTGACTGGTTAATAATGTTAATACTGTTTAAGACAACACGAGTTATCTCCGAAAATAACAATTCATTATCATAACAACATTTTCTGACCTGAACAAGTCAGAATTGTCAAACACCAGGTCATCTCAAAGATCACGCGTCCCTATTTACAGGTCACGCGCCGTGTAACAGCAAAAATCACTTGCAAAGAACTTCTTTATAGGCAAAAATATTAAAATGGCCATGAAAATATGGAGGCAATATGTATTACCTTTCTGAAAATGACCACATTGACCTAGATTTTCACTAAAAAACGTAAATAATCATTATAATATTGAATGACTTCTTGTTCGAGACACTTCCAAAACAACGACTCTCAAACACGTGATCTCTCGCAAAAAACCATGTGATCGTATGTGTCGTAGATCGGCGGCAAATTCAAAATAACTTCTGGTTTGATGGACTCGACGGAAAACTACGCAAAACAAAAATTGACGCGTACAGGTCAGAATTTCAAAACACTTTCTGACTAGAAGAAGTCATTTTATTCTGACTTGTTTATGTCAGAGCTCTGACTGCTTATCTAACCTGTAATTAAATTTTGACGCAAATATGTCAATATCACAAGGTCCAAACTTGTCCATGATCTGAGCAAAAGCGTTGTCTACTATCATCCATTCCATATCAGCATTTAGCTTTTGCCTGCTGAGGGCATCTGCTTTAATGTTCAACTTTCCTTTTATAAAGAAAACACTCAACCAGATTTTTCTATACATACACCATAACCAAATTTGTTTAGCTAGTGTATTGAGTGATGTTTTTCTTCCGCCCAGTTTATTCAAGTATTTGATAGCTGTAGTGTTATCCAAAAATAATTGAACATGTTCTCCATACGAATTTTCACAAAATTGTTTTAAAGCCAAAAAGGCTGCTTTTAGCTGGAGATGATTTATATGTTTTTGTCTCTCCTCTTGTGACCAAATACCTGATATATCCAAATTGTTTGTAACATCATGTGCACCATATCCTATCATACTACTATCTGACTCAATTTTTCTGTATGGTGATTTAAATACAATAGGTTTGAAACTATATGGTAAATTAAGAATCCACCATTTAACACAGTCTATAGATTCTTTTGAAAGCTTCATTTTTCTATCAAAATTTCCTTTATTAATTTTTAACTCGAAGTCTTTTTGTATTTCTAAAGTTTTGTTAAACAAAGGGGCATATAAAACACCATGTTCAGATGCAATTAATTTCCCAATGAGTTTAGCAAACTCACGCACAGTAATAAATTCTTTATTCAACATTTCCACACATAAATTTACAATGTTTGCCACTTTCTTCTTTTATGCACATGTCTTACAATCGTAAACAATCGGTATGTATACATGATAAATAGATCTGTTTTGTTATGGTGTTGGACTTTTTACCCTCCAATGATCAGCAATCGCTAGACAAAATAGTTCTCCTAAATAATGTCAGCCTTTCATGCCATTTCAACTTTACAATCATTAAAAAAGTAATAATCGGAATCATTTTGATATCCATTGGATAGAAACTGGTCTTTATCCAGATTTACGAAGATTTTAATAATCGGAAATTAGTAATACGGTTATACCCACGCGGTGTGTATGAATCTTTGTTTACAAAGTTATAGCAGCATAGTCTGTAACTGTATCATTATTAATTAACTACACTGTTATTGTACTTAATATGATGAAAACTGCCTATGCAATATAAGATGTCAACTCAGCCAATACAGATTTTTTTCCGTATTGGCCGAGTTCTGATCCGGCCAAAACAGGATTTCGGAACGTCTCTAGTTTTTAGATCGTAAGTCACGATAAACTCAAACTGAAAGTAAACAGTTGTTTGTTTGTACGACACAGTTTTTATTTACTCACCATAAACAAGCTGAAACGTTCAGTATGGCATATATTTTAGGTTAAAGACGGTCCCATTAATTTGAAAAGCATTTTGAAAGTAGACAATGGAATTATTTCAGGTTTGGGGAACGATTAAATTATCACAAAGTTCATTTCTTGACGACCTCGTAATTTCATCATGTCGAGGTACAAATCGATTTTTACTGTTTACTTTCGCTTCTCATGTTTTGTAAACGGTCTTTTATTTTTAAACCCGAACCAGGCATATGCATTCTGTAATTGCGCAAATCTTCGTTCTTTGGTCAATTGGCTTATGGATAGTTGTATCAATTTCAACTCTTACATTATTTATTTTTTTAAAAATATATTTGCATTACACATGCAATGGCAGTACCTTTCCAATTACTATTTATGTGTTGTGTCTAAATTTTAAAGTTGTAACACTTTATAGTGACTGGAAAGGGTAGAAAAATTCATCAGATGAGAAAAGGCTGAAGATACATGGAAACGGCACCAAATCATTAGATATTGCATCTTATAAAAAGAAACTGAGATTTGGATAGTTCCACTTCAAGGTAAAAATGTTTATCTCTTGTGAAATGAAATAAAAAAATATTGTAACACTGTAGTTAATTAATAAAGATACTATTACATGTATTTCTGTATTGGCCTTATTGTTGGTCCTCGGCCAGCAGTATTGGCCTTCAACTTTGCCTCAGACCAATACACCAAGACATGGACCAATAACAAGGACAATACAGAAATACTTACGCAATAATATTATAGAATGACAGTATGGTTCAATAGCGGGAATCAGCCCCTCAACTACGTTTTACATAAATATTAACTTCTGGCTTCAACTCCTTGTTCGTCTTGTCTGGAGATCTTGTTGTAGTTCCAGTTAGGCAAGCATTTTAGAGACGTATCCCGTCCATCCTCTCTTGACTTGTAATTTCTGGTGATAGATTTTGCCGCTTGACGTTGTATCCTTTCAAGCTCGTTTTTTTTTGTTACCGTGTAGGGGTCCCATACTATGGCTCCATATTAAATTGTAAGATCCATTCCTAAAGGTCTAGATCATTGTTCTAATCTGACACAAATTTCAATAACTGGAATGCTACCCAAGTTGAATATATGGTGACCTACTAGAACAGCATTATCTTATCACTATTGAAATTGTGTTTAATACCATGATTGTTCAATGTCATTAACTTAAATGGAGACAGACATTTGACCTGAAAGATGGTGTGGGAGTGCAAAATCAAAAACTAACTGACTATGATATATGGTTAAAGAATGAATATCAATTACATGGGTCAACATGGTCAAGGGCAGAGTTGTTATGAAATAACAATATGGCAGAGAAGTGGTTTCAAGTTTCATATAAAGCGACCTGACTGACATGAAATAAAAAATCAAAGGAGTATCCCTATTTGTCTAATCTTCAAGGTGAAATAAAACTAGTAAAACAATATTATACTATTGTCTAAATCTACAGAAATATAATTTGCTTCAAGTAACAGAAATAACTAGGTCACTAGTAACTTATTTAATGAGTATGTGGGGTATAAGAGCTTGATAACAACAGGCTCTTCATAATCATTGGTTTGAAAAGGATACAAGTAGTCTATATTCTTGATTTAGAAAATGTAATTGCAAGACAAAAATCACATTACTTAGAATACTGTAGATCATTCAGGTAGTCTTTATTTATATGTACAAAAGAACAGCCAGTAGTCATTGGATATTGTAGATCATTCAAATAGTCTTGACCTATTTATTAGTACAAAAGAACAGCCAGTAGTCATTGGATATTGTAGATCATTCTAGTAGTCTTGACCTATTTATTTATAGAAAAAAAACAGCCAGTAGTCATTGGATACTGTAGATCATTCAGGTAGTCTTGACCTATACATTTGTACTAAAAAAACAGCCAGTTGTCATCTTCACATAACACACACATATACGAATATCAATTATATGCTTACGAGACATGTTGGAATGTTAAACTAATTACTGTATGTGAAAATCAAGACTTGCATAAAAAATATCACAATATTAGAGACAGTGGCGTCATTTTTCCTCAGAGCTTTCAGCTCTTTGATTCTAACACTATATGCAAAAGGTCAACTATATTTGGTGTATGGAAATATTTTATGATGTGCATGTCAGTCTGCCAGGTTTTATTTGACCTTGACCTCATTTTCACGGTTCATTGCTCAGTGTTAAGTTTTTGTGTTTTGGTCTGTTTTTCTTAAACTATAAGCAATACATGTAGGTTAACTATATTTGTTGTATGGAAGAATTGTAAGCTGTACATGTCTGCCTGGCATGGTTCATCTGACCTTGACCTTAATTTAATGGTTCATTAGTCAATGTCTAGTTTTCTTGGTTAAGTCTGTTTCTTATAAACTATAAGCAATAGGTCAACTATACTTAGTGTATTGAATGATTGTAATGTGTACATGTATTTCTTGTTTGGTTTATATGACCTTGACCTCATTTTCTTGGATCATGTTAAGTTCATGTGATAGTTGTAGTAAAGCTTTATATTTAGGACTATCAACATAATATCAATGATTAGAAAAGAAGGCGAGACATTTCAGCGTGTGCACTCTTGTTTACATTGTTACTGCATTCTTCTGGTTTTAATAGTTTTGTAAACACTCTAGGAGCTGAAGATAACCCGTTTGGCATAGCAGTAAACTGACATAAGTTTTCTTTCCATTTAAATCTTAAATATTTCCTGTCCTCAAGGCTAATTTTTAGACTATAAAAAGCATCTTTAATGTCCAGTCTAGAAAAGAGCCAGTTTTGTTTGACCTATTCTGTAGCTGACTTTGAAATGTTTATATTCTAAATGTTCATTCAAATTACTTAAATTGAGGATAAGTCTATGAGATCCATCAGGTTTAGGTCTGATAAATATGTGTGATACAACTTCACCAAACTGATGGTTAGTAAGTTCATTATAACACTTTTATTCAACAAATTTGATAGCAGGTCATCAATAATGAGTTGCTTGGTGTCATTGAATTTTATTTCTTTCCTTGAACATTTTTTACAAGATTCAGACTCAAATTCTAAGAGATAACCTTGAGACACAATGCTCAAGAGGTTTATATCACTTGTAATGTTTTTTCCAAACTGATAAGCAGTTTGAAATTTTTCCTGCTACAAAATTTGCAGGTTTATTTTTAAGACAATGTAATTCATTAACCATAAAAGTACTTACATTATCTTGTGAACCTAGTGTTTCTTGTGGCCCGATTCCCTTGCCTTTCTTGTTTTTCTTTCACTCTCGGTTCATCTGGGCCCATTTGGCTAAAAAAGAACTTTTGAAGCCACTGTTATAACCACTGTTAAAACCATTGCTCTTAGCATTGTCCCTGTTTGGTTTCTCAGGCTCTCTAGTTTTATCTTTGCCAAACCCTTTAACAGATCCGATCTTTTTACCAAGTTTGACACTATCATCAATTTCCTTCATTCTTTTTCCAGGTCCTCCTGTTGGCCAAACAGATATTTTGCTGAAATCTTTTTCCCTTCATTAGAAAGTACACTGTACTTCTTGTCAAGTGCTGGAGTCAGTAATCTTTTTTGCTGGCTAGACAAGTCTCTGTGTGCATACAGCAACATATTCAAAGAGTCAAGTGCCAATTCAAAATTTTCTTCAGATTCCTCTGATGAACTTTTCAAACTTTTGTCCATCAACAAAACCAGAGGAATCATCCCATTTACTAAATAGCCTTGCGTTCTCTGAAAATTACGATCAAACATTTATCAGTTTCTTTCGAAGTCCATAGAACTTTATTGACTTTAGGCACTTCCAAATAGTTACAATTTTCAGGTCTGACATATTTCTCTAACAGCTCTTGTACCTCTTTGCTCCTATGGTCTACCGTTGACTCGGATCCTTGGTTCACTATATTTGCTATTTTGTCGTGCACGGATGGCCCTAATTTCGGCTTTTTGGAAAGTACATTTTCTACTCTTTTAATCTTATCAAACTTCGACGGCGCTATTTCCACTTTCCTTTGTTTGGTCTTAGATTCTCATGCGTAATGGAAGATGTTGAAGGTGTATGTTTTTTTCGAGCCTTCGACTTTTGTCGAAAAAGCGAGACATAGCGATCCTACATTCCGTCGGCGTCGTCGTCGGCGGCGTCCACAAATATTCACTCTGTGGTTAAAGTTTTTGAAATTTTAATAACTTTCTTAAACTATCCTGGATTTCTACCAAACTTGGACAGAAGCTTGTTTATGATCATAAGATAATATCCAAAAGTAAATTTTGTAAAAAAAAAATTCCATTTTTTCCGTATTTTACTTATAAATGGACTTAGTTTTTCTGCCAGGAAACATTACATTCACTCTGTGGTTAAAGTTTTGAAATTTTAATAACTTTCTTAAACTATCCTGGATTTCTACCAAACTTGGAAAGAAGCTTGTTTATGATCATAAGATAGTATCCAGAAGTAAATTTTGAAAAAAAATAAATCATTTTTTCCGTATTTTACTTATAAATGGACTTAGTTTTTCTGCCAGTTAACATTACATTCACTCTGTGGTTAAAGTTTTAAAATTTTAATAACTTTCTTAAACTATCTTTGATTTGTACCAAACTTGGACAGAAGCTTGTTTATGATTAAAAGCTAGTAACTAGAAGGAAATTTTGTTAAAATGTTGTTCCATTTTTTCCGTATTTTACTTATAAATGGACTTAGTTTTTCTTCCAGTTAACATTACATACAGTCTGCAGTTTAAGTTTTTAAAACATTTATAAGATTCATAAACTATCCTGGATTTTTACCAAACTTGGACAGAAGCTACTTACAATCAAAAGATAGTATAGAGAGGAATATTTTTATTAATTTTTTTCCTCATTTTTGTTGAGCCTGCGATTAACAGCAAAAGTAGGCGAGACACTGGGTTCCGCGGAACCCTTACGAATTTTTATTATTTAATACACACGCGTTTTTAATTTCTGAAACAGATTGGGTCAGAGCGTTTAATGCTCTCTGTTGTTCTAATATAAGCTTTTGGTTATTTATCATCTGCTCCTGGTACATCCCAAGTAAATCTGACCTATTTATCTGCTTAGATGTAGCGGTACTCATAGCCCCTCCTTTTTTAATTTTCTCAGAAAACATAGAAATAACACTAGGTTTTGCCGCTTTATCTGATGGAGCTCCAATAATTTGAAGAGAACCATCGTCATTCACAATAACTGTTTGGTTTTCAAAGATATTACAATCTTCTACTTGAATCGGTTCTATTGTAAATTCCTCGGCCATTGTCGTGTAAAACACGTGCCCTCGCTATTGCTGACTTCGATAACAAAGAATATTTCTGTTCTATATTATTTTATACCATATTTTGAAGATATCTAGTTCCTAAAATCACATATATCCCAAATTAAATTCAATTTCCCGAAACTTCACAGAATTAAAAAATAATTTGAATAAATTTTTCCCACAAACAAAAAATCTAATTTGCTTATGAAAGGATCAACCTCGTTCTGATTTGTGTCACGTGATCAATTGTTCACTCATGTGATTCTGGGAAGATTGGACTTACCAAGGATTTGTATAGTATTACTAAATGTCATATTTTACCGATTTTTTTTATTTTTGCTGATTATTTCAAACATGTCTTAAATTGTCAGACGACTCCTTATTGGAGTTATTGTCCTTTTACTATGATTTTTACCATTTTTTTTGCATTTTTATATGACCGCAAAAAATTTGCATTCGTATATTGCTATCACGTCAGCGTCATCGTCGTCCGAAGACATTTGGTTTCCGGACAATAACTTTAGTTTAAGTGTATGGATCGCTATGAAATTTAACCAAAGGTTCAATACCACAAAAGGAAGGTTGGGATTGATTTTGGGGGTGATGGTCCCAACCGTTTAAGAATTAGGGGCCAAAAAGGGGCCCAAAACAAGCATTTTCCTAGTTTCAGGACAATAACTTGTGTATAAGTATTTTGATTGCTCTGAAATTGTACCACAAGGTTCAATACCACAAGTAGAAGGTTGGGATTCATTTTGGGGGTAATTGCCCAATCGTTCATTAGGGGCCAAAAAGGGGCCAAAACAAGCATTTTTCTAGTTTTCAGACAATAACTTGTGTTTAAGTGTCTGTTAATGGATGTCTCTTAAAATGTACCACATTTTACAAAAAGAAAATTTCTTCAAATAGTTTTGTTTTGGAGGCGGGGGAATTTTTTTGGGGGGGTCAATTTTTTTCCTCAAGATTTAAGAAATTATCAATTTTCCATTATTTTTTTTGGAGGGTAAAAAAATTTTTTTGGGGTCAATTTTTTTCCTCAAGATTTAAGAAATTATCAATTTTCCAAAAAAAAAAATTGGGGTCACAATTTATTTTGCTAATTCTTTGTATATAGTCTGAAAACAGATTTACTAAGTATTGCGCAACAGCACAGTGTTTTGCACAACAGCAAGAAATCTTCAATTGAATATAAATTCAAATCCTATAACCAATTTCAAGTTCTTTGACTACATTTATTCTGTGTCAGAAACCTATAGTGTGTCAAATATTTAATTACAATCCAAATTCAGACCTGTATCAAGCTTGAATATTGTGTCCATTTTTGCCCCAGCTGTTCAGGGTTGGACCTCTGCGGTCCTATCCAGCTGCGCTCGGCGAAGCACATTTATTGATTATTATCTTACAAAACTCTTCTTCTCTGAAACTACAGGGCAAAATTTAACCAAACTTGGCCACAATTAATATGAGGGTGTCATGTTTAAAAAATGTGTCTGATGGTCGCGGCTGCAAACAAACATGGCTGACATGGCTAAAGATAGAATATAGGGTAAAATGCATGTTTTGTCTATTATCTTGAAAACTGCTATGAATAGAGATAATCGGACAGGGGCAGAAATGTTCGTAATGTTGATATCTACCTGCTGTCCATTTTAAGTCATACCTGTCAGAGGACTTCTTATAGGAGTTATTGCCCTTAAATATCAAATTTTACATTTTTTTTAATTTTTGCTGATTATTTTGAAAACTATAATAGATAGAGAGAATCTTTATTTATGAAAAGTGATTGGCAAGACAAGATTTACAAATAAGTCAGCATGGCTGATTGCCCTTTAATGACAATTTTTACCAATTTTTGGCCTTTTTGCCTAATATCTTAGAAACTATAAAAGATAGATAGAAACTTTATGTAGCCCAAATGATCAATAAGATAAAATCTACAAATAAGTCAACATGACCTAAATCTAAAATGATGATTTTTACTAAAAAGTGGCCATTGTTGAAAATGCAGGTGAGTGACACAGTCTCTTTAGAGCCTCTATTTTTTTTCTATCTATTTACTATTGCAACCTTATAATGCTTATACTTACTACATATTTAGAACATAAATGTTAATGTGATACTTGTAGTAAAACTTTATATTTAGGACTATCAACATAAAATCAATGGTCAGTATAGTAGTCGAGACATTTCAGCGTGTGCACTCTTGTTTAAAATTATAATTTAAATAATGGCAGTTATTTTATATAAGCTAAACATTGTGTTATCAGAGGCAAACTAGCACTTAATTTTCTGAAGTTAAAAAAGAGTCACTTCTCCCTGTTATTCTGAAACAGTGAGAGCCCTGTATAAAGTGAGTCACTGCAATATTGGAATCCTGTTTTTGTCAGAAGTAATTATACCCCCGCTTTAAAAAAGTGGGGGTATACTGTTTTACCTCTGTCTGTCCATCCATCCATCCGTCAGTCCGTCAGTCCGTCCCATGAATATTTTTCGTCGCATCTTTCTCAGGAACTACATTACAAGGATTTCTGAAATTTGGTTTCAGGGTTTATATGAGTCAGCTTTACTGTGTGATGCGTTTTCAGATTTATCACTCAACAACTTCCTGTTTACCTTATACTTTTAGCGGGCGGGAGTATCATTAGTGAGCAGTAGCTCACAAATTCACTTGTTTATACCTGTGAATTATGTCATGTATGTTGTATTTTTCTCAGAATTTCCGTAGCTGAAATGGGTAATTTTTATTTAATGAGAATAAATCTCTGGTACAGTGGTAATTCTTTTAGAAAAAATGATTTCAGGTTAACACTGATGTTCTGTATTTAAAGTTAATAGAAATCGTTTCCAAACACAAACTTGTATTTTCAGCAAAAATGACATAGCCTGAGTCTAGATGGCTGTCTTGGATGTCTTACATGAGTTTGTATAATGAACAAAATATTGAAAAAGGTTTTAAAACAAGATCAAAAGAAATGTCTGACCACTTCAAAGAATTTTGGGACACCCTTAAGGGTGAAAATTCAATCTCATCTCATTTATAAAAAAAAAACTACTGACGTTTACAAATAAGAAAAAAGGAAGTGTGGTTTGATTGTATATAAGACAAATATCTACAAAAGTTCACTGAACTATTGATTTTACTTCATTTATATAACAAAACTTTGCTAGAATAAGATCTATAAAAGTAAGACACAATGTAACCATTGTCACATGCATATCCCTTGTAGTACTTGAAAAGAGACCTGCTAACATTTTCTGCTTCAAATAAAACATTTAAAAATAATTGATTTAATGTGATAAAATTGAGAATGGAAATGGGGAATGTGTCAAAGAGACAACAACCCGACCACAGAACAGACAACAACAGAAGGTCACCAATAGGTCTTCAATGCAGCGAAATTCCGCACCGGAAGCGTCCTTAAGCTGGCCCCTAAACAAATATATATACTAGTTCAGTGATAATGGACGTCATACTAAACTCCAAATTATACACAAGAAACTAAAAGTAAAAATAATACAAGACTAACAAAGGCCAGAGGCTCCTGACTTGGGACAGGCGCAAAGATAGTTTACATTGTGGATATATTCAAGTCAGATTGGCTGCATTACAGCACTGACATGCTTTATTTTGAACACATTGTATACCAGTCTATGAATTTAAAATCTGTGTTATGTCAATATAACTTGAGGACAGCCAAAAGAAGGACTTGTTAGCTCACCTTTCCTAAAAGGAAATGTGAGCTTTTGCCATCACTTGACGTCCGTCGTCCGTCCTGTGTAAACTATTTCAAAGATCTTCTCCTCTGAAACTACTGAACCAATTTCAACCAAACTTAAGCTGAATGATCCTTAGGGTATCTAAGTATAAAGTTTGTGTTTTATTTTCTGTTTTGTCAAAAAACATGGCCTTCATGGATAAAAATAGAACATAGGGGTAAAATGCAGTTTTTGGCTTATATATATCAAAAACTAAAGCATTTAGAGCAAATCTGACATGGGGTAAAAGTGTTCATTAGGTCAAGAACTACCTGCCCTGGAATTTTCAGACAAATCAGACAACCGATTTTTATACGCCCGTTTATGGGATGTATTATTGTCCGTCTGTCTGTCCATCCGTCGTCAACATGTCGGACAATAACTCAAAAACGCTTTAACCAATCTACATGAAACTATGGTGAATTGTTTATATCTATTGACGTGGGCTGCCTTTCGTTTTTTATAAATTTTACATTTTAAGTTTCTGAGTTATGGGGTTTTATTCATTAAAAAAGGGGGATTTTCCAGTTTTCAGACAATAAATCAAAAACACTACCAATTTGCAAGAAACTTTGGTGAATTGTTTATATCTATTGACATGAGCTCCCTTTCGATTTTTATAAATTTGAGATTTTACGTTTCCAAGTTATGGGGTTTTATTCATTAAAAAAAGGGGGATTTTCCAGTTTTCGGACAATAACTGAAATGAAAGCATTTTTCATGAAAGTTTAGAGATTTGTTTATATCTATTGACATAAGCTCCCTTTCAATTTTTATAAATTTTAGATTTTACGATTCCGAGTTATGGGATTTTATTCATAAAAGGGGGTGATTTTACAGTTTACAATATCTTTAAAGTGCTTTGAGCAGTTTTCATGAAACTTTGGTGACTGGTTTATATCTGTTAAGATAACCTCCCTTTAGTTTTTCATAAATTTCTGAAATGACTTTGAGAAGTTATTGAACTTTATTCTTTAAAAAGCGACAGGCTTATCATGCGCTCATGGTGCAGCTGTTTATTGGGTTATTGCCCCTAAATTGATAATTTTAATGAAATTTTGCAGTTTTTTGTTATTATCTTGAATATTATCATAGATAAAGATAAACTGTAAACAGTAAAAATGTTTAGCAAAGTAAGATCTACAAATGTCCAAAATTGTCAATTGACCCATTAAGGAGTTGTTGCCCTTAAAGGCAATTTTACACAACAAATTGGATAACTGATTTTTAGGTTATTGCCCCTGAATTGATAATTTAAAGGAAATTTTGCAGTTTTGGTTATTATCTTGAATATTATTATAGATAAAGATAAACTTTAAACAGTAAAAATGTTCAGTAAAGTAAGATCTACAAATAAGTGAAATGATCAAAATTGTCAATTGACCCTTTAAGGAGTTTTTGCCCTTTAAAGGTAATATTACATAATTTGTTCATCATGTTTGTTACTTTCAAAAATCTTCTCTGAAACTATTGAAGCAAATTCAGCCAAACTTGGATAAGGGTGAAGGTTGGTACCTTTTAAAACATTTAAACCCGCTGCATTTGTTTGCACCTGTCCTAAGTCAGGAATCTGATGTTCAGTAGTTGTCGTTTGTTGATGTGGTTCATAAGTGTTTCTCATTTCTCGTTTTTTATATAGATTAGACCGTTGGTTTTCCCGTTTGAATGGTTTTGGGGCCCTTTATAGCTTGCTGTTCAGTGAGCCAAGGCTCCGTGTTGAAGACCGTACTTTGACCTATAATAGTTTACTTTTACAAATTGTGACTTGGATGGAGAGTTGTCTCATTGGCACTCATACCACATCTTCTTATATCTACTTAGGGTAACTAGTATGCATTTTATGTTTTATTTTCTTGTACATCAACATGGCCACTGTGGCTTAAATAGAACATAGGGGTAAAATGCAGTTTTGATTAAAAAAAAAATTTTGTTTGCTGTTTTTGGTTATTTATCTTGAATATTATTATAAATAGGGAGACACTGTAAACAGTAAAAATGTTCAGCAAAGTAAGTTCTACAAATAACTGAATCTGAAATTCTTTTTTTCTTTTTTTTCATTTTTTGGGTTAATTCGTTCTGAGTTCGGGATTGTGGTTTTTCTTTTATCATTTCATTCTTACATCAACTTACTGTTTTATTTTGCATCCTGATAAGAGGTAAGATCAGGCTGTCATTTAAATAGTCTAAAAAAGTATCATTGTCATGTAATTAATCACTTTATGATTTTTTGATGAAGGAGATGAATGCAGAAAAGTTTTATACCAATGACAAATTACATACTGAAATCAAAAATTATATTGTTTTATCACTGTAAATTTATTCACGTTTTGGGATTTATTTGCTGAATACTTGGACATTTTATGACTAATAAATTTGCCCAGACCCTCTGAGAAAGTAGTGGTTGTCCCCTCCGAGCTGTCAAGAATCTGGAGTTTACAATAAAACAGAAAAATTAAAAAAATTATCAATGAACAGCACTTTAATTCCTGTTCTTCATCTTGAGAGTTGATGTACAGTCTTCAACAATGAACGAATCATTCATACCCTACAACAAGGTCAAGACAGCCCCTAGCGTTGGAGAGCCAACTTGGGATATGCTTTTGTACGACAGTTCTCCAGTCAAAAGCACCAGGGGTACAAGAAACCTAAACAAACTTCATATCTTGTGAATACAAACCCTCTGAACTTAATTATTAAAATGTAACGCCTATGATACAAGAGAACCATAATGTTTTCAATCTGCTCTGTCCATCTGTCCATCTGTCCAACAGTCATAACAGTGTGAAACAGATTAACATTTTTTTGTCAATGTAGTTAAGAGCCAGTCTGTTGTAAAACCATGTAAAATGGTCCAAATCCAAAATTATCCAATCAGACTGATATTTTGTATTTTTGATACCTTATATGTAATAACTATTTGTGCAAAATATTTTGAAAAAATATTCAGCCATTATTTGTGTATGCAGAACATTCGATAATTGTCCATTTCTGTACTGACAAAGGCCATTTTAAGCCTATTTTAGGGTATTTTGACCTGTTTGTTTTGTATTATTATAGAAAAGTTGCAGCTTAATGATAACTAATACCTTAACAAACAACTTAAAATGAAATAAAATTAGGATAGTTTTCAAAGTTTTGACATTTCTCAATACCCCTACTGGCAGGTTGATATTGCATGGTTTTGAAAAAGTGCCGATTCAGCAAAATTTGTCTTTTTTAAAGACCTGAATCTTGTAAGATCATGTTTTGTTTTTAATAAAATGTAATACAGCATGAAGCTTATATATTTATCTACAAAATACAAGAAAATGGTGCTCGGCAAATAATACCTTCTTACGATAAGATAACAATTTAAGATGGACATGATGGCAATTTTGACGTATTTAAGATTTTTTTTATTGGTTACGTGAGAAACTTTACAAATGTATGTAATAGTCAAAATATAAGAAAATAATGACAGAACTAATGTTTATTGCTTGTCTTGTTTTATCAAACACAGTTTAACTTAGTTTTAATTGAAAATATACTACAGAAGTAGTCCTGGTAAGACCCCTTTTCAGCCCCAAAATTTAGCATTTTTACAATTTGTTTAAAATACATGTATTAACTTATCGCTACTTATTGAAGTCACTTTTCAAAAGTAGAATACTTCAGTTACTTTAAAATCATTTTTTAAAAGGGCTGTTTTTTTTCCAATACTATGAACATTCAACAGGTACTATCATCATTAATTCATGTAAAATTTCTGAAATCTTCACAATTTTAGCATTTGTGCTAATTTTAGACGTTTGTTGTCTAAAATTGATTTGGCCACTTTTGTTCAGTCTTGATATTTACATACATGTTGTATTTGATGATATTACATACACATATAAAGATTGAGACTGAGTGCTTCTTACCTAGAAAAGGGGGTCCATTTTTTTAATATTGGAATTAATCTTTATAAGCGATATGTCAAATATCAAGCAGATGCTGAGAACAGTGTTACTTAAATTTTGTGACGCTGACATGAATGACAGATAGTGATCCCTATGTAGCTTCTGGGATAACATTCGACATAACAACAATGTTAAGTTTCCTCATAGAATGTAATCTCCAATAACTTGAGGAATGTGAATAAGACATGTAAGATGTAGTTAGCCTATTACTACCACAGACAAACAAAAATATTTCAAATTGAAATAAAATTTATTTTATACCTACATGAATAAAAACAAATATACAGATAAATTTTTCAACTGTGGTGCAGACATTTTCATTAAAATGGTTATATAATTATTCAGGCTGTTTGCTTATAATTTTACTGTCATATAATATTAGCGAAGTCTGCCATAAAGAGAAACATGCAAAACGGTCTGAATACATGCAAACAGTGATAAGATCTGAAGCCAGGTTGGATGACTCTTCAGGTCTAAGTATGCATCAATAAGAGCTTCAGTCAAAATATCCTTTTGTAATATTGACCGTGTTTTGTCTGTTTTCTTCTTTTCTACTACAGATCAGAACACTTTACCGACTTGTATTTTGCAGGTACAATATAATTCAAAATCAAATCAATAATTTCTGATGATAATTTTGTATAAAAAGCCGTTGTACTTTTTGATACATCATCCCACGCCAGATTTAATTGGTTCCTAAATGGTGGATACTTTCCATTTCAAAGGAAATGCAAGCCTCTGTTGAGTTTGTCCCAGTCATAAATATTATCTGTTTCCCAATCTTATGCTAAATATTATGAAAAGTTAGTTGATGCTGTGAATATACTCCTATGAGAATCTAAGCATCTTTAATTTGGCTTTCATCTCCATCTAAAAAGATTAAAAAATAAATCTACAAATTTACTTAAAAAAAATTATATATCCCTTATCAAATTAAAGATAAATGAATTTTCAAATATACAATGTCCATGATATATGAGATAACTATGAAATCTATTTGGTTGGGACCCACAGAAAAAATATATATAAGATAGCTCAACTGGTGGAGTACAATCATTGCTTTACCACATCTAGTATATCTGATAAGACCTCAATGTCTTAATGCAAAAACTAAACCAAACCATTCAAGCAGAAATTGTAGGCCAAAGTGACCTTATCAATAGTAACCATGTTGTACTACCCAAGATATTTATCCACTAGTCAAGTATCAATGCAATACCATGTCTATAATCTTACAGAGAGACCTAAACACACAAAATTAACCAAGTTGCTCAAGTGGAAAACTTAGGTCAACATTACCGTTATAAAAGTGAATCATGTTGGACTATCCAAAATTTATCAACTGGTTAAGTATCAAAGCTATACAATTGTGTACCGGGATATTGACCTTAATGCAAAAAAGTTAACCATGTCACTCATGTGGAAAATATAGGTCAAAGTGACCTAAATTTTATTATTATTCTTATTGCCCAAAACCTATCCACTGGTCAAATATCATTGCTATACTACATGTTTCATGACTATATCTAGTGTCACTTAAGTGACAATGTAGGTCATAACGACCTAATTATAAATGTTTGTTAGGAACTAATATGAGGTCCTTGATTGAATCTGAGTCCATGATAACACTAATACAAAGCTATACCAAGTACTGTAAATTCAGAAATTATTGTGTGCATTTATAATTGCGATTATGAAATGTAATTATAGACTGAAATGCGAATTTAATTTTTGCCATATTGAGAACAATCCTGTTTAATTCATATAAAAAATTTCAAAATGCGAGTTTAAATTACTGCGATTATAACCCTGTCGCATTTTTCGCCATAATAAAAACATCGCAATAATTTCAGAATTTACAGTAATATTTTTATACGACCGCAAAAAAATTTTGTGGTCGTATATTGGTATGACGTTGGCGTCGTCGTCGTCGTCCGAAGACGCATTGGTTTTCGCACTCTAACTTTAGTTTAAGTGAATGGATCTCTATGAAATTTTACCATAAGGTTCAATATCACAAAAGGAAGGTTGGGATTGATTTTGGGGGTTATGGTACCAACAGTTAAGGAATTAGGGGCCAAAAAGGGGCCAAAAATAAGCATTTTTGTAACTTCCAGACATAACTTGTGTGTTAGTGTATGGATCTCTCTGACTTTGTACCACAAGGTTCCATATCACAAAGGGAATGCTGGGATTGATTTTTGGGGGTAATTGCCTCAAAATTTTAGGAATTAGGGGCCAAAAGGGCAAAAACAAGCATTTTTCTAGTTTCATGACAATAACTTGTGTGTAAGTGTATGGATCTTTCTGAAATCGTACTACAAGGTTCCATATCACAAAGGGAAAGCTGAAATTGAGTTTTGGGGTAATTGCCTGAAACGTTTAGGAATTAGGGGCCAAAAGGGCCAAAATAAGCATTTTCTAGTTTCAGACAATAACTTGTGTTCAAGTGTATGGATCTCTGAAATTGTACTGCAAGGTACCATACCTCAAAGGAAGGCTGGGATTGAGTTTGGGGTGATGAATCATAAGGGGTTCAAAAATTTGGGGGATTTTTTTCCCTTTTTCCTTTTTTTTCTTTAAAATTTTCCATTTTAAGTTGGTTATTTCTGATTTATATTTAAAAGCAAATAATAATGATATGGCAGGAGATACACCAAACAGGATGTGTAAATTATTATATAAGTATTGTGCAATAGCAAGAAATTTTCAATTGCACAGTATTGCGCAATAGCAAGAAATCTTCAATTGCACAGTATTGCGCAATAGCAAGAAATATCCAATAGCACAATATTGCGCAATAGCAAGAAATTTTCAATTGTATAGTATTGCGCAATAGCAAGAAATTGTCAATTGCACAGTATTGCGCAATAGCAAGAAATATTCAATTGCACAGTATTGTGCAAAAGAAGATACTTTGTATAAATTGCTTATTTCTTGACCAATTTCAATGGGGTTTTATTCTTGAACTCTTGGGGTTCTTTAATATGCTGAATCTAACTGTGTATTAAGTTTTTGGATTTTGGGCCCCGTTTTTAAATTGGTCCACATTGAGGTCATAAGGGTCCAAAATTAAACTTTGTTTGATTTCATCAAAATTGAATTATTGGGGTTCTTTGATATGCCGAATCTAACTGTGTATTTAGATTCTTAATTTTTGGTCCGTTTTCAAATTGGTCTACATTAACGTCCAAAGGGTCCAAAATTAAACTTAGTTTGATTTTAACAAAATTGAATTCTTAGGGTTCTTTGATATGCTGAATCTAAACATGTATTTAGATTTTTGATAATGGGCCCAGTTTTCAAGTTGGTCCAAATCGGGTCCAAAATTAAACTTTGTTTGATTTCAACAAAATTGAATATATGGGGTTCTTTGATATGCTGAATCTAACCATGTATTTAGATTTTTGATTTTTGGGCCCGTTATCAACTTTGTCCACATTGAGGTCAAAAGGGTCCAAAATTAAACTTTGTTTGATTTCATCAAAATTGAATTATTGGGGTTCTTTGATATGCGAATCTAACTGTGTATTTAGATTCTTAATTTTTGGTCCCGTTTGCAAATTGGTCTACATTAACGTCCAAAGGGTCCAAAATTAAACTTAGTTTGATTTTAACAAAATTGAATTCTTAGGGTTCTTTGATATGCTGAATCTAAACATGTATTTAGATTTTTGATAATGGGCCCAGTTTTCAAGTTGGTCCAAATCGGGGTCCAAAATTAAACTTTGTTTGATTTCAATAAAAATTGAATATATGGGGTTCTTTGATATGCTGAATCTAACCATGTATTTAGATTTTTGATTTTGGGCCCGTTATCAACTTTGTCCACATTGAGGTCAAAAGGGTCCAAAATTAAACTTTGTTTGATTTCATCAAAATTGAATTATTGGGGTTCTTTGATATGCGAATCTAACCGTGTATTTAGATTCTTAATTTTTGGTCCCGTTTTCAAATTGGTCTACATTAACGTCCAAAGGGTCCAAAATTAAACTTAGTTTGATTTTAACAAAATTGAATTCTTAGGGTTCTTTGATATGCTGAATCTAAACATGTATTTAGATTTTTGATTATGGGCCCAGTTTTCAAGTTGGTCCAAATCGGGGTCCAAAATTAAACTTTGTTTGATTTCAACAAAATTGAATATATGGGGTTCTTTGATATGCTGAATCTAACCATGTATTTAGATTTTTGATTTTGGGCCCCGTTATCAACTTTGTCCACATTGAGGTCAAAGGGTCCAAAATTAAACTTTGTTTGATTTCATCAAAATTGAATTATTGGGGTTCTTTGATATGCCGAATCTAACCGTGTATTTAGATTCTTAATTTTTGGTCCCGTTTTCAAATTGGTCTACATTAAGGTCCAAAGGGTCCAAAATTAAACTTAGTTTGATTTTAACAAAAATTGAATTCTTAGGGTTCTTTGATATGCTGAATCTAAACATGTATTTAGATTTTTGATTATGGGCCCAGTTTTCAAGTTGGTCTAAATCGGGTCCAAAATTAAACTTTGTTTGATTTCAACAAAATTGAATATGTGGGGTTCTTTGATATGCTGAATCTAACCATGTATTTAGATTTTTGATTTTTGGGCCCTGTTATCAACTTTGTCCACATTGAGGTCAAAAGGGTCCAAAATTAAACTTTGTTTGATTTCATCAAAAATTGAACTCTTGGGGTTCTTTGATATGCTGAATATAACCATGTATTTAGATTTTGGATATTGGACCATAATAGGTAAATGTCCAATTTAAAATTTTTAAGTTCTTAGACCACATTCATTCTGTGTCAGAAACCTATGCTGTGTCAAATATTTAATCACAATCCAAATTCAGAGCTGTATCAAGCTTGAATGTTGTGTCCATACTTGCCCCAACTATTCAGGGTTCGACCTCTGCGGTCGTATCAAGCTGCGCCCTGCGGAGCATTTTATTGATAATTATTATCCCTTTTTTGGTAATGGTTAAATTTTTTACCACTGGTTGTCTCATGATTCCCTAACCCCCACCCCCTCCCACTAAATGCATCTCTGTAAATTTTACAATCAGTTTAAAATTTTCAAAATACCTTTCAATTGCCCCTGTAAATAAACCATATATGTGGGGATGTATATAAAGAACCCTGCCACATCCGATCTCTGATTTTGTTAGAGGTATTTCTGCTTTGTATCAATCTGATGAGTTAAGCCTCAACTGACACATGACTGATTTTTATACGACCGCAAAAAATTTTGTGGTCGTATATTGGTATGACGTTGGCGTCGTGTCGTAAATCGGCGTCGTCGTCGTAAATCGTCAAGACGCATTGGTTTCGCACTCTAACTTTAGTTTAAGTGATTGGATCTCTATGAAATTTTACCATAAGGTTCAATATCACAAAAGGAAGGTTGGGATTGATTTTGGGGTTATGGTACCAACAGTTAAGGAATTAGGGGCCAAAGGGGCCAAAAATAAGCATTTTGTAACTTCCAGACATAACTTGTGTTTTAGTGTATGGATCTCTCTGACATTGTACCACAAGGTTCCATATCACAAAGGAATGCTGGGATTGATTTTTGGGGTAATTGCCTCAAAATTTTAGGAATTAGGGGCCAAAAGGGGCAAAAACAAGCATTTTCTAGTTTCATGACAATAACTTGTGTGTAAGTGTATGGATCTTTCTGAAATTGTACTACAAGGTTCCATATCACAAAGGAAAGCTGGAATTGAGTTTGGGGTAATTGCCTGAAACGTTTAGGAATTAGGGGCCAAAAGGGGCCAAAAATAAGCATTTTCTAGTTTCCAGACAATAACTTGTGTTCAAGTGTATGGATCTCTCTGAAATTTTACTGCAAGGTACCATACCTCAAAGGGAACGCTGGGATTGAGTTTGGGGTGATGAATCATAAGGGGTTCAAAAATTTGGGGGATTTTTTTTTCCTTTTTCCTTTTTTTTTTTCTTTAAAATTTTCCATTTAAGTTGGTTATTTCTGATTTATATTTAAAAGCAAATAATAATGATATGGCAGGAGATACACACCAAACAGGATGTGTAAATTATTATATAATAAGTATTGTGCAATAGCAAGAAATTTTCAATTGCACAGTATTGCGCAATAGCAAGAAATCTTCAATTGCACAGTATTGCGCAATAGCAAGAAATATCCAATAGCACAATATTGCGCAATAGCAAGAAATTGTCAATTGTACAGTATTGCGCAATAGCAAGAAATATTCAATTGCACAGTATTGCGCAATTGCAAGAAATATTCAATTGCACAGTATTGTGCAAAAGAAGATACTTTGTATAAATTGCTTATTTCTTGACCAATTTCAATGGGGTTTATTCTTGAACTATTGGGGTTCTTTAATATGCTGAATCTAACCGTGTATGAAGTTTTTGGATTTTGGGCCCGTTTTAAATTGGTCCACATTGAGGTCCAAAGTGTCCAAAATTAAACTTTGTTTGATTTCATCAAAATTGAATTATTGGGGTTCTTTGATATGCCGAATCTAACCGTGTATTTAGATTCTTAATTTTTGGTCCCGTTTTCAAATTGGTCTACATTAATTTCAATGGGTCCAAAATTAAACTTAGTTTGATTTTAACAAAAATTGAATTCTTAGGGTTCTTTGATATGCTGAATCTAAACATGTATTTAGATTTTTGATTATGGGCCCAGTTTTCAAGTTGGTCCAAATCGGGGTCCAAAATTAAACTTTGTTTGATTTCAACAAAAATTGAATATATGGGGTTCTTTGATATGCTGAATCTAACCATGTATTTAGATTTTTGATTTTTGGGCCCCGTTATCAACTTTGTCAACATTGAGGTCAAAAGGGTCCAAAATTAAACTTTGTTTGATTTCATCAAAAATTGAATTATTGGGGTTCTTTGATATGCCGAATCTAACCGTGTATTTAGATTCTTAATTTTTGGTCCCGTTTTCAAATTGGTCTACATTAAGGTCCAAAGGGTCTGAAATTAAACTTAGTTTGATTTTAACAAAAATTGAATTCTTAGGGTTCTTTGATATGCTGAATCTAAACATGTATTTAGATTTTTGATTATGGGCCCAGTTTTCAAGTTGGTCCAAATCGGGGTCCAAAATTAAACTTTGTTTGATTTCAACAAAAATTGAATATATGGGGTTCTTTGATATGCTGAATCTAACCATGTATTTAGATTCTTGATTTTTGGGCCCGTTATCAACTTTGTCCACATTGAGGTCAAAAGGGTCCAAAATTAAACTTTGTTTGATTTCATCAAAAATTGAACTCTTGGGGTTCTTTGATATGCTGAATCTAACCATGTATTTAGATTTTGGATATTGGACCATAATAGGTGAATGTCCAGTTTAAAATTTTTAAGTTCTTAGACCACATTCATTCTGTGTCAGAAACCTATGCTGTGTCAAATATTTAATCACAATCCAAATTCAGAGCTGTATCAAGCTTGAATGTTGTGTCCATACTTGCCCCAACTATTCAGGGTTCGACCTCTGCGGTCGTATCAAGCTGCGCCCTGCGGAGCATTTTATTAAAGTTTGTATTTATGTGGTACTGTTACACTACTGTCCCAGGTTAGATGAGGGTTGGCGCCTTCAAACGAATTTAACCTCAAAGTGGTTGTTGTTAGTTGCTGTATAATCTTATTTGTTTTTCGTTCATTGCTTTGTACATAAATTAGGCCGTTAGTTTTAATTCTCATTCTAAATAGTTTAACATTTGCAATTTCTGGGCCTTTGATAGCTGACTATGCCATATGGGCTTTGTTCATTGTTGAAGGCCATACAGTGACCTATAGTTGTTAAATTCTATGTCATCTAGTCTCTTGTGGAGCATTGTCACATTTGCAATCAATTCAAATCACTTCTTTTTTTTATAAATGCAATAACATTCTCATACATGTATGTTTCCGTACCATAATCCTTTTTTGTATCAACTTTGATTCCTCCATCAGCTACTGTTTTGTCTAATCTTAGTAAAACACTGCTTACAGAGACCTACAATGTATGCTTTTGTAAAAAAATGGAATAATGCAGGCAGTCAATGGTACCATACACACTAAAAACATCAATAAAGCACAATCATGTCAATGACCAGATGAACAATGTTTCAGGTGTGAACAATCAATCAATTCATAAACCTGTTGTTGTAAGGCATAATGCCAGTGAATAAATTATGATAGACAAATCTGTTTTATCAAATTAATGGTTAAAACTAATTTATTTACAAAAAGGCATGCCTCATTCGAATACATGGACTTGATGGAGACACTATTAAAGTCAGTAAGCAGAATGAACATCAAGACTACATGTAAAACGTCATACATGTACAAGTGAGAAACTCACACCCTATAAAAACCTAGATTTTGTGCTTTCATTTCAGACAAATAAAAGGGGAATTGAAATTTTAGTGACAAAAACAAAACAAGTTTAACCTCACTACATTTATGTGTGCCCTTTCCAATTAAGGAATATATTGTAGGTTGGTTTTTGCATGTAGTACCGGTATGTCCTTGCTTCAATAGAAAAAATTAAAAATGATGAGTAGTTATGTCACCCTGACGGAGGCCGTGTGACATATTGTTATTGTACGATTCTTTTTCTTTATTATTATTTTGGGTGGGAAATATTTTGTCCAGACTAGTTCTCAGAATTGTATGGACCGATGTATATGGAACTTCACCATGTAGTTGTGCACCTGACTTTCGAATGTGCGAGATGTCTACAGTTTCCATGGAAACTCTGAAATTCGAAATTCTAATGGAACATTCTAGAAACTTTTATACAGTAATTTGGCCATTTGAAATGGATGGACTGATAATGATAGAACTATATCATAATGTGACCCACCATGTGTAGTTGTGCACCTGACTTTGGAATGTTCAAGATGGCTTCGGTTGCCATGGAAATTGCAAAAATGAGAATATTTTCCGAAATATGAAGTCATTGTATATCTTTCAATTTTAGACCTAACTAATTGAAAGTGAATGGTAATATAGTCTGTAATGTGTAGATGTGCAAATAGTATTTGCAATTTCCAAAATGGCTGCCATTGCCATGGAAACAGAGGCAAAATTTAACATTGATGCATACGGAAAAACACTTAAAAGAATCATTTTCTTAAAGAATCTCGATTCAAACCCAGTGTAAAGTTACTGAAATGTAACATGTCATGTGCCGAAGTAGCATCGGTCTTTGGAATTTTCAAAATGGCCGCCGTTACCATGGAAACATTGCAAAACAAAATTAAAATACTTTTAACTATCTGAAATGTTAGAGAAATGTCACCTGCTATTTGTGCATGGACAATTTGACATTGAAATTTTCAAAATGGCCGTTGTCATAGAAACAATACAATTGTTCAAAATTGAAAAACACACCTAACGCTATCAAAACTAACAGATTGATCTGTTGTCATGCAAATATCTGCATTCATTGATTAAAACTTCCGAAATGGCTTCCGTTTAGTGGCAATTGGCGAACCAGGGTGACATCTGCTATTGCTTGCAATCGCAATTCTAGTTATATATTGTCTTTCTTTAACTTAAAACTTGTACATCATGTACATGTATTCAAATGATTTGATCTTTCTTATTCCTGACCTGCAGACTGCTAGTTTTGTGTAAGTTATCTCCCTGGTCAGTCGGTGTACACTTGGAACAGGCAGAATTTTTTTTTCCAACAAAACCATAAGTTAGGATATTCCGAAGGAAATCATAAAACGCCCCACCTTTTGGCTTCATTTGTACATTTGGCACCTGTATGAAATTATTCGAAGTTGCTGTTGACGCATAAATCTTACAAGGGTTACAAAGGGATTCCACTTTGTCGCTCGGATCACTCGATCTTTATCCTTAGGCAGCGGAGGAAAGTCATGATGTATTCGATTGTCACACCTACTGAAAAGGGAAAAATACCTCTTGAAAAAATCATCTAAATTATGGATGCAACCCATTCGCTTAAAAGAATGAATTGGTAAGCCTAATAAAACTTTTGACCTAAATTTCATAGTTGACTTAGCATGAAATGTGATATTTCCCCTGGTTAAAAGTTTGTTTATGTTCATGTACATCAAAGTTTATCATGAAACAATATGTTTGGCATAGTACTAGTTTTGACTTATTACAATAAACAAAGAATGGAAACTGGGAATGTGTCAAAGAGACAACAACCTGAAAATAAAACAGAAAATAGCTTATGGTCACCAACGGGCCTTCAACACAATCCATAATCCAACACGTAGAAGCAGGCTTGATCAGGGCCTTATTCATTAATGTATACTAGTACAAAAAAAAAATGGACGTCACTACACTTCAAAACAGATATGAACCAAGATATAAAAAAAAATTATACAAGACTAACAAAAGCTACCTAGATGTTCCTGAATTAGGACATGCACAAAAATTCAGCAAGTTATACATGTTTTGTGAGAAATAAACCTATCACCAATAAATTTTGTACCTCTAACTAATGTGGAATAAGTCGACAATAAACACAACACTCAAGTTTTTACCGCAAAGTATCTGTTTATTTGGTCGACATATTTCACCTATAGATAGGCGTCATCAGGACAATGTTACATATAAAATTTACAGTGAGGTGCATTTCTAGCGGTTGAGCGGTTAACTGGAAGTGTAAGTATAATTACGGTAGTTATATAAATAGAAAATGAAAGTGAAAGTGAAAAGACATAGAGAATATAAATAGAAAGAAAAGTAAATGTTGTATAAATAAATTAATAAAAGTTTATAAGAGTTAGTTCTTCCTTGTAGTCTTATAGTATAGTATATAGTCTTATTGGAGGTTCCTAGTGGTATCGTTTGATGATAAAATGTTCGGTTTAATTTCCCAAATGGACACCACCTCACGGTTATTCCGTTCCAATTTCAACTGGCTTCGCTCTAGGAGGTACTGCTTCCAGTTGCGTCGGGAATATATGAGATGTATGATCGCCGCTGGTATTGGGAATTATGGTAGATCTGTAAATATTTAATTTGTTATTTTTATAATGTGGAATAAATAAACACACTGATACATACAGGAAGTCTATTTAAAAAAAATAAATGTTTGTTCTTATGTTGTGCTGTAACACCACAGTCCCATGTTAAAGACAGGGTTTGGATACAGTACATAAATTTTATCCCTCTTTACACAACTCAAAATCCAATAATTTTAGTGGTTGTCATTTGTTGCTGTGTTTCATATTTGCTTATCGTTTATTGTTTTTAGCTCACCTTTCCTAATTGCCTTTCAATACTCTCAGAATGCTGGATACTATCCACACTGGTTTGTGTCCACACTTATTAATTATACATTAAAAACTTAAAAGCAAAAGAAAAACTTTGATGAAAAATTTAAATAAAAAACTAGGGATGAGCGATTCAGGCTCTTGACAGCCTCTTGTTTTATTAGTATCATAGATGTTTAACATTTAATCTTTCTAAATAAAAGTTGAGATATACATGATAAGAACGAGTAATTCACCTCGTCTCCTACTTGTAATAAACTAACTTAAATGTGTTATAGAAAAATCCATTTTTAGTAGTTTTGTAAAAATATAAAGAATTAACTTAGTTTTCTAACAGTTTCTGATCAAATACATGTACACTACATTAAAAAACTTGTAAGATTATTTAACACAGTGTTTGTCAATGAAGCAGGAGTGTGATAAGTCATATTAACCGTTGTTATTTAACTGATGAAGACTGTTCTTTGTTCATTTCTAGGCTATCAGCAGATTAGATGGACATCCAGTGAAGCAGGAGTGTGATAAGTCATATTAACCTTTGTTATTTAACTGATGAAGACTGTTCTTTGTTCATTTCAAGGCTATCATTTCGTTAAATAATCCAGAGTTCTCTAAATATACTTCCGAAATTTACCCAAAAGAACTTACTTTAACTAAATCTAACATAAACAGCAGCAGTTGCCCTTTTCTAGATTTAGACATTTCAATTTCTAACCGGAAACTACATACTAAAATTTACGACAAAAGAGACGATTTTTCATTTCCTATTGTTAATTTTCCATTTTTTGACGGCGATGTGCCTTTGGCTCCATCATACGGTGTTTATATATCCCAACTCGTTCGGTATGCCCGTGTGTGTTCTGATGTCATAGATTTTAACGAACGTAATCAATGCATCACTGGGAAATTATTGTGTCAGGGATTTCGATACCATAAATTACTTAAAACTTTTACTAAATTCTTTCATAGATACAAAGATTTGATTAGTAAATTTGGCTGTACCTGTAGAAAACTTATTAAAATGGTATTTCACATCCTAAATTTTACGGTAATATTGTACTTAGAGGAGGAAATCACTATGTGATCCGTGTAAACTCATCGAACCTTTAAACAAACTTATAAGTAAGGGTTATCGTACCAATATTGTAATTAGATCTCTGAATATAGTTTACATTGGCACTAATATCGATTTTGTCATTAGCAAATTAAAACATAACTAAGTTGTATCTTCTTTTGAGGCGGATGTTTAGAGACACACACACGTTAATTTTATCTCTTAAGAAGTAGCTCCTCACTATCCTACTACCTGTCGATACATTTATTTTGGCATTGCACAAGTCATGTCTTCTCTGACTGTTCATGACGTTAAAATACTAAATCCCTGGGATGTGTTTTAGTTGATTTTAGTCTCTGATGCATGATTTTTATCATTAATTGTTTTGGCTTTTAACTAGCTGTCAGTAACTGTGAGTACTCTCAAATCGTACTTTCTTGTTAATTCGACCTGTTGATACTATTTTTAATACTTTTTGTTATTTTATATTAATATGGATCTTGTCTGTATACCAGCTTTGATTATTTGGAATATCTACTAATTTTCACTTCTTCGTACTACATTTGTATTAACATCAAGATTATTCTCCTTTAATCTGTACAGGAAGTTTTATTGTTGATATTTACCCCTTATGTATCTAGTGTTAAATTAGGTATTTATATGACAGACATTTCTTGGTATTCCTAATTATTGGAAGATTTTATATAGACAGAAAAAGTATACCTAAAACGACAAAGTTATTTTTCATTTACCTGTATATATTATGAAAACCGGTTTTTCAAAGTGATTATTTTCTAAGGGTTTAATATTTCATGTAGTGTTTTGCCATGGCTTTATTTGAACTTGTTTGTTTGCTTTTTGGCCTTGAATGTTTGTCCCTAATATTTTATTAACTATGTATTTACTTTCAGGTATCACAGATCAATTTATTCGTTCATAGTGTGTTAATTTACGTTTTGATTGAGTTAAGCCTTCAATTGATGTTTTATCGTGTGTTTTCTATGTTGTGATGTTATACTATTGTTTCAGAAAAAGGAGAAGGTTTGGTACCATTAAAACGTTTAATCCGCTGCAAATGTTTGCACCTGTCCTAAGTCAGGAATCTGATGTACAGTAGTTGTCGTTTGTTTATGTAATTTATCGTGTTTCTCGTTTTCGTTTTTATATATACTAGACCGTTGGTTTTACCGTTTGAATGGTTTTACACTAGTACTTTTGGGGCCCTTTATAGCTTGTTGTTCGGTGTGAGCCAAGGCTCTGTGTTGAAGGCCGTACATTGACCTATAATGGTTTACTTTTATAAATTGTTATTTGGATGGAGAGTTGTCTCATTGGCACTCACACCACATCTTCCTATATCTATCAGTAGATTAGGTGGACAACCAATGAAACAGGAGTGTGATAAGTCATATTAACCTTTGTTATTTAACTGATGAAGATTGTTCTCTGTACATTTCCAGGCTATCAGTAGATTAGGTGGACATCCAATGAAACAGGAGTATGATAAGTCATATTAATCTTTGTTATTTAACTGATGAAGATTGTTCTCTGTACATTTCCAGGCTATCAGTAGATTAGGTGGACATCCAATGAAACAGGAGTGTGATAAGTCATATTAACCTTTGTTTTTTAACTGATGAAGATTGTTCTCTGTACATTTCCAGGCTATCAGTAGATTAGGTGGACATCCAATGAAACAGGAGTATGATAAGTCATATTAACCTTTGTTATTTAACTGATGAAGATTGTTCTCTGTACATTTCCAGGCTATCAGTAGATTAGGTGGACAACCCATGAAACAGGAGTGTGATAAGTCATATTAACCTTTGTTTTTTAACTGATGAAGACTGTTTTCTGTACATTTCCAGGCTATCAGTAGATTAGGTGGATAACCAATGAAGCAAGAGTGTGACATGTGTGAGAAGTCATATTAACCTTTGTTATTTAACTTATGAAGATTGTTCTCTTACATTTCTAGGCTATCAGCAGATTAGGTGGTCAGCAAATGAAGCAGGAGTGTGATAACTTGAAGACAAAGATACTGGATCAGACTAATCAGGAAATAATGCTTGGCATTAAACATTCTAATGATGAAATAATGGAACTGAAAAAAGCCAATGAAGATATGACAGTAGAAGTGAAAAAGTTGAAAATAGCTCATGAAGATACAGTTCCGTGGAATATTAGAGGTAAATATTTGTCAGTCAACAATTGTACTATACAAGGAGGGGGTTCTATTGTGGCTAAATTGGCAATAAAATCAAATATATTTCAAACTATATCTGATTATTTGCTGTGTAAATATTGAATATATATTCTTAATCAATCATTCCAGACAACAGTCATCCAAAAATATTTTAATAGTATGTGTATTTTGTGATCTTTTCACAGGCAAAAAAATCAGTTTGCTGATGCTTGTGCTCTACATTGTATGTTAATATAGCCAAAATGTACTTAAAATTAGCCTATGTTTGCTAAAGTTCTGAAATATATTACATATGATGTTACTTTAATTACATCACAGTCATCAAGGCTAAAAGTCACATGTTCTGAAAGCCTATATTCTTTTGCTTAAAACATGTTATCATACAATGTTTTATTTTCAATGAATTTACACCTGGCTTAATAAGCCCCAAAATGTACCTTCTCCTTGAAAGGGACAAATAAAAAGATACTATAAAAAGTATAAAAAAATGTTAGTTTTTGTAGAAAAAAAAACCTGTATACCCGGTCAGTCTAGTTAAACATATATTGGAAGGGAAACATGTAAAACCTCATCTATTGATATTATGGATTGTTTCTTGAAAAGAAACCTTACTATGTTAGTCTAAAGTGGTTGTCAATTTGTGAATACCAAAAAAAATCAGAGATATCGTCCTTCTATGAGTCTTTAAGATCTTTTTATTATCATAAAACCTTAGGATGGCATAATTTGATTTTTGTCTCGCCTTGACGGAGTCAAAAAGTGAGACATAGGTATGCAGTTTCCGGCGGCTGTGTCAACAATGTATTAGTTTGTGATTAGGTCTAGTTTATGGTGAACCACTAGTGGTAGGTCAATGATATTTGGTATGTAATTGTATTAGCATTGGCATTTAGATTATTTGGCCCCGCCCCCTTAGTCATGGTCTATTGACTTTGAAACTTTTGCTTTGTTTACATGTATTAGTTTGTGATTAAGTCAGTTTAAGGGGAACCATTAGTGGTAGATCAATGATAATTGGTATGCAGTTATATAAGCATTAGCACATCTCATTTCCATGGAGAATATTTAGTCCTTATCACTCAGTCATGGTCTATTGACTTTGAAACTTTTACTTAGTTTTACATATTAGTTTGTGATTAGATCAGTTTAAGATGAACGACTAATGTTAAGTCGTTGATAGTTGCATATGATAGTTGGTATGAAATTGTATTGGCATTTGCAAGTCTCATTTCCATGGAGATTATATAGCCCCACCCCCTTATCATGGTTCATTGACATTGAAACTTTTACATAGTTTACAACTTAATGTTTGTGTTTAGGTTTGTTTAAAGGGAACTACTTATGATGTCAATGGTATTTGGTATGCAGTTGTATTATAATTAGCTCATTTCCTTGAGATTGTTTAGCTCTGTACTTTCAGTCATGGTTCATTGACTTTGAATATTTGCATAACTTACATGTTTAAGTATTGCTATTTTAATTTCAACTTTTGCATTATCAAAATAACAAAAAGGCGAGACATATCTCTGTGTTAACAGTTTATTAAACTCAGTTCTATTTTTTGAACACAGTTTAATTCAATCTCATTAGATAGTAATAATATATTTATACCCCCTGCGAATCAATATTAAAATAAAGAGATGAGGTGTCAATGAAACAGATATCCACCAAAGGCTAAAGGACAACAGATGTGTGCAACTACAGGTCATCATATGTCTTCAACAAAGATTAAAACCCTTACTGTATAGTAAGCTGTAAAAGGCCCAGAGAAAACAGAGTGTGAAACAATCCAACAGAGAAAAACAACCGCCTGATTTATACTTAAACAACAAATTAACAACAAGTTTGGTAGACAGCAACAAATGACACAAATATGCACATGTATACAGAATGTGGCAGGATTTTACATGACTCATCAGACAAGCAGCAAGCACAAACAACAACAAACAAAAAAGGGTCCAAAAATAAACTGTTTGATTTCAACAAAAATTGAATGGTAGGGTATTTGCTATGCTGAATTGCTTATATTTGATCAATTTCATTTGTTTGGTTTTTTATACGACCGCAATTTGCGTTAGTATTATGTTATGGTGTTATCTGCGTCTGCGACTGAAGACATTTTGGTTCACAGACAATAACTTGAGTATAAGTTCATGGATCTCTATGAAATTTTAGCACAAGGTTCCATACCACTTAAGAATGGTTGGGATTGTTTTTGGGGGCTATTGTCCTTGCGGTTTTGTAATTAGGGGCCAAAAAAGGTCAGTTTTACTGGTTCATGGAAAATAAATTGGTTCGCAGACAATAACTTTAGTGTAATGATGGATGTGTAAGAAATTTTAGTACAAGGTTCCTAACCACAATAGGAGGGATGGGATTGATTTTGGGGGTTATTGTCTTAGCTTTTTGTAATTAGGGGCCAGAAAGGGGCCCAAAACAATTATTTGTCTGGTTTTAAGACAATAACTTGAGTATAAAAGATATTTCTTTGGTCAAAATTTTAGCACAAGGTTCCACACCACAATAGGAAGGTTGGGATTAATTTCAGGGTTAATACTTATTGTCATAGCTGTTTAGGTATTAGGGGCCAAAAAGGGTCTAACAAAAACAATTTTTTGTCAGTATATATAAAAAAGAAGATGTGGTATGATTGCCAATGAGACAACTGTCCACAAGAGACCAAAATGACACAGAAATTAACAACTATAGGTTCACAGACAATAACTTGAGTATAAGTGTATGGATCTCTATTAAATTTTAGCACAAGGTTCCATACCAATATAGGAAGGTTGGGATTTATTAAAATTTGGGGGTTTATTGTCGTAGCCGTTTAGGAATTAGGGGCCAAAAACAAGCATTTTTCATGTTTCAGGACAATAATTGGTGTATAAGAGTATAGATTTCTATTAAATTTTACCACAAGGTTTCATACTTCAAAAGGAAAGTTTTGAATGATTTTTGGAGGGTCATGGCCCAAACCGTTTAATAATTGGTTGCGAAAAGGGGCAGAAAACAACTATTTTTCTGGTTTGCAGGCAATAACTTGTGTATAAGTGTATGGATCTCTATTCAATTTAGGCACAAGGTTCCATACCACAATAGGAAGGTTGGGGTTTATTTTGGGGGTTATTATAGTAGCTGCTTAGGAATTAGGGGCCAAAAAGGGCCTAACAAAAACAATTATTTGTCTGGTTCACAGACAATAACTTGAGTATAACTGTATAGATTTGTATATCATTTTAAGCACAAGGTTCCATTCCACAATAGGAAGGTTGGGATTAATTTTGGGTGTTATTGTTGTAGCTGTTTAGTAATTAAGGACCAAAAAGGGGTCAAAACCATGTATTTAGAATTTGAATATTGGACCTTAATTGGTAAATTTCACATTTTAAAATTATTTAAGAACTTATACCACATTCATTCTGTGTCAGAAACTATGCTATTATTTCATATTTGCTCAGAATCTAAATTCAGAGATGTTATTAGACAATTAGCAGAAATTTTAAGTTGGGTCATAGTTGAAAATAGATATAACATCATATCTAATTTTAGAGAACTATTTTTGTGGTTTACATCACTGGTTCATGGAAAATAATTTGGTTTATGGAAAATAAATTGGTTCACAGACAATAAGTTTAGTATAAGTGTATGGATGTGTAAGGAATTTTAGCACAAGTTTCCATACCACAATAGGAGGGTTGAGATATTAAATAGTTAATTAAGCTCTACATTTATCGATTTATTGAACAACTAATAGTTGAGTCATAGTTTGAAATAGATTGGCTTTTTCAGATCAAAGGGAAATAACTCAAAATACAATAAAATCATAATTCACTATAAATACATAACATTATCTCCCTTTGAATACAAATTTCCAAACATTTCTGGTTACAAGAGCGCAATTATTTGTAATGCATTTTCCATAGGGTACCAGTGGTATTCCATATTTAATTTCACGAAGACTACACAAACTAGGAAAAAATGGGTAGCAGTTCCAGTTATTAGAAATGTCAGTGTTGCATAACAACCAAAAAAATATATATGGTCATGCGGCAAAAATTGACTTAAAATGCAGTTGCAAAACATCGTCTATTTTTTTCGCTTAATGAAAAAGGCAGATTTTTAATGGCTCTGACGTGCAGATATTGAATATATTTTCTATACTTTGTAAAATGTGAATTTGATTTTCTGGATTTTTATGCCCCCGCCATAGTGGAGGGGCATTAAGTTTTACCCTTGTCCGTCTATACGTCCGTCCGTCCGTACGTTCCAAAATTGGTTTCCGTTCTCTGACTTTAATTTGCCTCAACCAAATGTTATGAAACCTATCCACAATGCTTATTACCACAAAACACAGATCTAGTTTGAATTTTGGTGGCATCACTTTTACCGTTCGAGAGTTATGCACCTTTACAAATGGAAAAAATGCTGATTTTTTTGTTTCCATTCTCTAACTTGAGTTTGCCTCAACCAAATGTTATGAAACTTATCCACAATGTTTATTACCGCAAAACACAGATCAATTTTGAATTTTGGTGGTGTCACTTTCACCTTTCTAAAGTTATGCCCCTTTACAAATGGAAAAAATGCTGAAATATTAGTTTTTGTTCTCTAACTTTAGTTTGCCTGAACCAAATGTTATGAAACTTATGCACAATGCTAATTACCACAATACACAGATCAAGTTTGAATTTTGTTGACGTCACTTTTACCGTTCTAGAGTTATGCCTGTTTGCAAATCTCAAAATTGCTGAAATATTTGTTTCTGTTCTCTAACTTTAGTTTGCCTCAACCAAATGTTATGAAACTTATGCACAATGCTAATTACCACAAAACACAGATAAAGATTGAATTTTGGTGGCATCACTTCTACTGTTCTAGAGTTATATGCCCTTTAAAAATGGAAAAATTGCTGAATTTTTCGTTTCTGTTCTCTAATTTAAGTTTACGTCAACTAAATGTTATGAAACTTATAAACAATGCTTATTACCATAAATCTCAGATCAAGTTCAAATTTGGGTAGTGTCACTTATACAGTTCTTGAGTTATGGCCCTTTATAACATTATATGCAAGGGGGGCATCATCTGTGTTCCATGGACACATTCCCCATTTATTTAAAGGGAAACTTCGCAAAAAAATCAAAAATTGATATTATGTCCATTCTGTGTAAAAAAGCTCAAATTCATAAGTATCAAAGTTTTATTCTGCTAGATAAGAGATCACCATCGATTTTAAATTTAGAGTATCAAATCTCTGCGTGCCGCCATTTTGATATCTTCTCCGTTTAGAAACCATGATAGGTCTATAAACCACAAAGGACCAAAACTACAGTAACCTAATGTAGTCGTAATTGCGTGTCGATATCTTTTCAATCGTACGGTTGTTTTATCCGACTTACTAACTTGATACGGAAAATGTTATTATTTTTTAAATAACCATGGTCTGTCGTTTTCAAACTGTTTATATGGAAATTAGTTAAAAAGTCAAAGTTCAAATTCATTAATGATCATGAATAAGTGTTCCGTGAAAATTATTTTCGAAAATCTAATTTGTTCATAATTCTATTATGCAATAAACTTATTTAAATAAATTTGGACCTTCCTTATCTGATCACCAGCATGGCTAAAGGTATTACTCCCAAAGGTATTGTGAGGTGACACGTCCAGGTATTCAAGCGATTTCCTGTTGGGCTTGCAAGTTCATGCATCGTTTCACTTCTGAGGGTATTGATCAGTGTACACGGCCGATAACTTGTGATATACTAGTCATTACTTAACTCATACGCTTGCTTATAAATAACATTTCTGGTGTAAAGAATATTATTTACAAAAAAATCTTAATAATTCAAAAAAAAAAAAAAAAATAAAAAATGATAAAATAAAATCTATTTACATATTTTTCCACGGGTAAATTTGGGAAAATGTAAGTATATACTTGTTGTCAATAGTGAAGGACAGTTTGAAACATACAAGAAGTATTGATTTAACAAAATGTACACACTTGTCGATCATTCGTTTATACACCTGGATAGAAAGTTACGGAACTATAGATAGTCGCAATTTAAAATATACATGTATACATTGAACATAAGAAAGAAACATACATTTTGTTTAAATTTGGGTAAAAGTTTTGTAAATAGACTAGTCCACGTATGCCAACAGTATGTAATCATCGGATGTCGATGGACTATTGTATACCAAAGAAGAAGAAGAAGAGAACCAATTTGATTTAAATACAGGTCGATATCTAACTTGCCTTGGTTCATCGAAGTTATGGACATAGTAAAATCACAGATTTATATTTCAATTAGATTGTTCTCGGAACAAAGGAAGAAATTCGTCATCATCACAATTGTTGGGTATAATGGATAATAATGTGAACATGGTTCTGAAAGTGTTTTATGCCAAATTTCCTGTTCCGACATGTATGTTATATATATGTCACTGGACGTAAACTGATTATCCCCAAGGGATGTGATTTTTTCAGGAAAACTATTGAGTATCAAAGTTTCAAAATAATTTGGATTTATTTTCTTTCTTGGTATTCAATAACAGAAATTTAAAGAATAAACTGCTTGTCCGCTTTAGGGTATTCTTGCCAGTTAAAACAGACTTATAATTATATACAAAAATAGGGAAAGATGACATCAAATTGGTTCTGTCTTTTTTTTAAACATCGTTGGTCAAATAGCTAAAGTATTATCGTTGTGAGACGAAGACTATTTTAATAGGGACATTCCGATTATGTATAAATTTTGTTGATGTTTTCACACCTGAAAAGAATATTTGTTCGTAATTTTTCGATTCCATTCCAAGAAGATCCTTAAATTTTTTGTCAATTTTTTTTAAATAGCTGAAGTATTTATGCGTTGTGAGATTTAAAATATTTTGATGAGAACATTAATTCCTGAATATGTAAATAAAGATCGTTTTGGATGGACTAAATTCTATAATTGCAATTGGTAATGATCTGTTTCAAATATTCAAGGTTACCGATTCTAATTTAAAATAGCACAATTTTTAGTTCATACACTCGTGTTCAGAAGGCTATTGTTATTTATAAATTTATTCAATTAAATTAATTTAGTATTTCATCGTTACAAAAGTATCGGCGGTCATAATTCATTTAAAAGTGAGCTTACATAAAATATAAAAATATACAACGGCTATCCAGTTATTGTGCGACTTAATTACTCCACTAAATTAATTTTAATTCTTTTTTTATACTTTCTGTGTCTAAAACCAGCACTCCGTTTATCATTCATACGAAATGTTGTTCACACCTGGAGCGGTAAACCGTGGCGTCTACAATTCACTGAATGAAGATCAAAAGATTACAATTACAGAATGCTAATCTTTTAATTACCTCGAGTTTAACCACGAATTCAACATTCACTAAGTGTCACATAACAATACACATTCTATTTCCACAGTACAAGTAATATTTGCTGGACTGAAGCAAAAGGTCAATACAAACAAGTATTTTAATACACTATCGATCATGTCAGTTTCCTATGTTTGTTTAAAGTATTTGTCGGGAAAAAATCATAAAAATGTTTTATTGTATGATTTACTTTTATTACTAAAATTGTATCAACAATCGTTAAAACATAAATCCTACAATCTAATTTTAAAAGTTGCATGGCTATCACCTATTTTAGTTGGTTAATAGCTACACGAAAGTCGTCGATGCGCTTTAAATCGCGTTATTAGATGGTTAACGAACAAGACTTAAATGAGATTAATTTCACTCCCGGCATGCAAAAGACTTAAACTACGTCACATAAGTCAGGAAGTTTGGATAAATAAACTTAATAATTCCCAATTTTCTTCTTTATTACCTTTCATATCAAAATAAAACTTGGTGAATATGTTTTTTATGGTATTATGAACATAATAAGATAATAAGTGAAAAATCGCGAATTTTCCCTTTAAACCTAATTGGATGAGCTTTCGATTAAAACTAGTATATATATATGATGTACACTAAATTAACTGTATTTTTTATTCCTATTCATTTTGTCATTTACAAATAAATAGTTGATAAAAGGCATCTAGAAAAAGAACAAAACTTAAATCCCCCACCCAGGGAGTGAAAATTGAATATTCAGAAAATCTTGCCTATTCTGTGGGTTATAGTGCACAAATTTACCTCGACAGTAGCACTTTATAATTTCAATGAAACTTGCAATACATTTTTAATTATAAATACTCGCTTTAACTTTTCGAAGTGTTTGACACATGCACAACCACTGGAATTTGAGACATGACATACTTTAGCTGCCAGTATATCCAATAACTTTCACCACCCTTGACCGCCACCTAGGATAAAAAAATGTTCAGTAGCCAAAAAATGATATTCAATCCCTGGACACAAAACATCCTGGATCAGGGATGGCGTCCAAAGTAAATTATTTAAAAATTGTTGGAAATATTGAAAATTTTACAAAAAACTCACGTTTAAAAAAATAAGGCATACTTGATTTTCAATGTGATGTGTCAAAAACAAGTTACCTTGTATAAATAGTTACATCGCAACTATTTCTACTTGAAATTTGTAGTATTTTGGACTGATTTAAAAAAAACATCAAATTCTTAGTTTGAACCATTCGTGATCTTACTCCTTTATTGATTTCTTGGTATACTTGAATATGCTGATTCTGTCCAAATATAATTCCAAAAATTAACTATATGACATTCTTTAATGTGCTAAATCTAACCGTGTATTAAGACTTTCAATTTTCAGAGCCCTGTTATCAAATTGGACCACAGTGATGTCCAAAATTAAAGTTTGTTTGATTTCATCAAAAATGTTACGAGGTTTCTGTCTGTCACATGTCCATTGTCCTTGACCTCATTTTCATGGTTCAGTGACTACTTGAAAAAAAAGTAGAGATTTTTTGTAATGTTAATTTCTCTCTTATTATGAGTAAAAGGATAACTATATTTGGTATGTGTGTACCTTGCAAGGTCCTCATGCCCGTCAGACAGTTTTCATTTGACCTCGACCTCATTTCATGGATCAGTGAACAAGGTTAAGTTTTGGTGGTCAAGTCCATATCTCAGATACTATAAGCAATAGGTCTAGTATATTTGGTGTATAGAAGGATTGTAAGGTGTACATGTCCAACTGGCAGGTGTCCCCTGACCTTGACCTCATTTTCATGGTTCAGTGGTTATAGTTAAGTTTTTATCTCGCCTTGACGGAGTCAAAAAGCGAGACATAGGTATGCTGTTTCCAGCGGCAGCGACGTCAACAATGTATTAGTTTGTGATTAGGTCTAGTTCATGGTGAACCACTAGTGGTAGGTCAATGATATTTGGTATGCAGTTGTATTAGCATTGGCACATCTCATTACCATAGAGATTATTTGGCCCCGCCCCCTCAGTCAAGGTCTATTGACTTTGAAACTTTTCATAGTTTTCATGTATTAGTTTGTGATTAGGTCAGTTCAAGGGGAACCTTGAGTGGTAGGCCAATGTTAATTAGTGTTCAGTTGTATAAGCATTAGCACATCTCATTTCCATGGAGAATATTTGGCCCTGCTCCCTCAGTCATGGTCTATTTACTTTGAAACTTTTGCTTAGTTTACATGTATTAGTTTGTGATTAGATCAGTTTAAGATGAACTGCTAATGTTAAGTCAATGATATTTGGTATGCAAATTTATTGGCATTTGCAAGTATCGTTTCCATCGAGATTATATAGCCCTACCCCTGATCATGGTTCATTGACTTTGAAACTTTTAAATAGATATAAGAAGATGTGGTATGAGTGCCAATGAGACAACTCTCCATCCAAGTCAAAATTTATTAAAGTAAACCATTATAGGTCAAAGTACGGTCTTCAACACGGAGCCTTGGCTCACACCGAACAGTAAGCTATAAAGGGCCCCAAAAATTACTAGTGTAAAACCATTCAAACGGGAAAACCAACGGTCTAATCTATATAAAAAACGAGAAACGAGAAACACTTATGAACCACATCAACAAACGACAACTACTGAACATCAGATTCCTGACTTAGGACAGGTGCAAACAAATTTTACATAGTTTACAAGTTAATGTTTGTGTTTAGGTTTGTTTAAAGGGAAAGACTTATAATTAAGTCAATGGTATTTCAGGTATGCAGTTGTATTAGCATTGGCACATCTCATTCCATGGAGATTGTTTAGCCATGTACCTTCAGTCATGGTTCATCGACTTTGAATATTTGCATAACTTACATGTTAAAGTATTGCTATTTTAATTTTAACATTTGCATTATCAAAATTACAAAAAGGCGAGACATATCTCTGTGATAACAGTTTATTGTGTTTTGGTCCGTTTTTCTTATTCTTTATGCAATCAATAGGCTTACTATATTTGGTGTATGGAATGATTGTAAGGTGTACATGTCCAACTGGCAGGTGTCAACTGACTGACTTCATTTTCATGGTTCAGTGGTCAAAGTTGTTTTTGAGTTTTGGTCTTTTTTCTAATACTATTTGCAATAAGTCAACTATATTTAATGTATGGAAATATTTTATGATGTACATGTCAGTCTCGCAGGTTTTATTTGACCTTGACCTCATTTTCACGGTTCATTGCTCAGTGTTAAGTTTATGTGTTTCGAACTGTTTTTCTTAAACTTTAAGCAATAGGTCAACCATATTTGTTGTATGGAAGGATTGTAAGCTGTTCATGGCTGCCTGGCATGGTTCATCTGACCTTGACCTCATTTTCACAATTCATTGATCAATGTTTAGTTTTCTTGGTTAATTCTGTTTCTTTGAAACTATAAGCAATAGGTCAACTATATTTAGTGTATTGAATGATTGTAAGGTGTACATGTATTTCTCGTTGGATTATCTGACCTTGACTTCATTTTTGTCGAGCCTGCGACTTTTGTAGCAGAAAGCTCGGCGTAGGGATAGTGATCCAGAGGCTACGGCGGGGGCGGCGTTAGCTTACTTCTTAAAAGCTTCATATTTTAGAAGCTAGAAGACCTGGATGCTTCATACTTTGTATATAGATGCCTTATGTTATGAAGTTTCTGTCTGTCATATGTCCATTGTCCTTGACCTCATTTTCATGGTTCAGTGACTACTTGAAAAAAGTCAACATTTTTTGTAATGTTAAATTCTTTCTTATAATGAGTAATAGGATAACTATATTTAGTATGTGCGTACCTTGCAAGGTCCTCATGCCCGTCAGACAATTTTCATTTGACCTCGACCTCATTTCATGGATCAGTGAACAAGGTTAAGTTTTCGTGGTCAAGTCCATATATCAGATACTATAAACAGTAGGTCTACTATATTTGGTATATGGAATGATTGTAAGGTGTACATGTCCAGCTGGTAGGGCTCATCTGACCTTGACCTCATTTTCATGGTTCAGTGGTCAAAGTTAAGTTTTTGAGTTTTGATCTTTTTTTCTAATACTATATGCGATAGGTCAACTATATTTGGTGTATGGAAATATTTTATGATGTACATGTCAGTCTCGCAGGTTTTATTTGACCTTGACCCCATTTTCACGGTTCATTTCTCAGTGTTAAGTTTTTGTGTTTTGGTCTGTTTTCTTCAACTATAAGCAATAGATCAACTATATTTGTTGTATGGAAGGATTGTAAGGTATATATGTCTGTCTGGCAGGTATCATCTGACCTTGACCTCATTTTCATGGTTGATTGGTCAATGTTAAGTTTGTTTCTTATATACTATAAGCAATAGGTCAACTATATTTAATGCATAAATTTATTGTAAGGTGTACATATCTGTCTGGCATGGTTCATCTGACCTTGACCTCATTTTCATGGTTCATTGGACAATGTTAAGTTTTCTTGGTTAAGACTGTTTCTTAGAAATATAAGCAATAGGTCAACTATGTTTGGTTTATTGAATGATTGTAAGGTGTACATGTATTTCTCGTTTGGTTTATCTGACCTTGACCTCATTTTCTTGGATCATGTTAAGTTTATGTGTTACTTGTAGTAAAGCTTTATATTTAGGAGTATCAACATAAAATCAATGGTTAGTAAAGAAGGCGAGACATTTCAGTGTGTGCACTCTTGTCTTGGATCATGTTAAGTTTATGTAATAGTTGTAGTAAAGCTTTCATTTAGGACTATCAACATAATATCAATGGTTAGTAAAGAAGGCGAGACATTTCAGCCTGTGCACTCTTGTTTACATTAAGAGTTAACTTATGTCTTATCTTTGATTTATTTTTTATCTTTTGACCATATTCTTTCTGTGTCAGAAACCTATGCTGTGTCAAATATTCAATCACAATCCAAATTCAGAGCTGTATCAAGCTTGAATGTAGTGTCCATACTTACCCCAACTGTTCAGGGTTCGACCTCTGCGGTTGTATCAAGCTGCGCCCCACAGGGCATTTTATTTTTAAGTATTGTAAAAGTGTCACCTTTTGAATGCAACTCCTCTGAGACCATTTGACAGAAAGCTCTCATACTTAGTAGGATTGTTTGCCATCATGTAGAGTTGACAACATTATACCATCATTTTGATTTGATCATTTTTATGAGGGTTGTGGGACTTTTACAATATTTTGACTATCGTACCACAATGACACATTGTGACACACAGTTTTATTCCTCATTTATACAGTGTGGGGGACATTTGGCTACGGCAAAGCAATCTTGTTCAAAATAGAATAGATTTTTATGAGTGATAAGAGTGAAAAAAAGTCCCTTTCCTTAGAATAGGGAATATAACCTTTTTGGAACAGCCCTTTAAAGGTTGGAAAAAGCAAGGTTTTTGTCTCGCCCGTTACAAAGGTTGCAGAATACAAGACATAGAGGTGTTAATCGGGGGATGATTGAAGCCAAGGCATGAACTATTTTTTCAAGTTTAATATTTCAGAAGGTAGAAGTCTCTGAAGCTTCATACCTTGTATACAGATGCCTCATGTTACGAAGTCTGTCTGTAATATGTCTATCATCCTCATTTTCATGGTTATACACTGCTTAAAAAGCAGTATTTCTCACCTATAATGAGTAGAAGGATAACTATATTTGATATACGGCATCTGAGACATGGTGACCTTGGCCTCATTTCATTGATTAGAGATCAAGGTTAAATTTTCATGAATAGATTCATTTTTCAGATACATTAAGTGGCAGATTAGCTATATTTATTGTATGGAATGATTGTAAATTGTACATGTCCATCTGGCAGGGTTCGTCTGACTTAACCTAATTTTTATGGTTCATTGGTCAATGTTAAGTGTTGGAATAAGGTATGTCTCTCAGATACTGTAGCAGTAGGTAAACTATATTTGGTGTACAGAATGATTGCCAGGTGTACATGTCTGTCTGGCAGTTTTCATCTGACTTTGACCTCATTTAATGGTTCATTGGTGAATGTGGTGTTTTTTGTGCTTTGGTCTGGTTCTCAGATACAATAAGCAGTAGGTCAACTATATGTGGTGTATGGAATAATTATAAGGTGTACATGTTTGTCTGGCAGATTTCATCTGACCTTGACCTCATTTTCACTGGTCAGTGTTAAGCTTTCATGGTTAGTTCTGTTTTTCAGATGCTATAATCAATAGGTCAACTATATTTGGTGTATGGAATGATTATATGTTTTACATGTCCATCTGCAGGCTTCATCAGACCTTTTCCTCATTTTCACGGTTCATTTGTTAATGTTAAGTTTTTGTGGTTATGTCTGCATGTTTCTTACATACTATAAGCAATAGGTAAAATATATTTGGTGTATGGAATGGTTGTATGATGTACATGTGTGTCAGGAAGGGTTCATCTGACCTTCACCTCATTTACATAGTTCATTGATAATGTAAAGATTATATGATACTTGTTTTAAACCTTAATCTTATGATAATAATGATAATAATAATGACTTTATTTAAAGAGGGTGACTCAATTAGCATTCACTAATCTACCTTGAAGCCCTCACAAAAAAAACATACAGAACAAATATTACAGATATTACAATTTTTGAACATATAACTAAACTTTCATGCTAGATGATTGTCTGTAGAAAAAGAAAAAAAAACAAATAATACATTAAAAGATATGATAGAGTTAGAGAGTATTTACATATCATTTATAGTTAAAAAATCTACACATTTTCTTTTAAAAGTACCTAGATTTTCAAATAGTTTTATTTCATTTGGTAGTTTATTCCAAAGTATTGAGGAGCTGTATGTGAATGAATTTTTCATCGAATTTGTATTAGGCCTCACTACAGCTAGATTATTATTTGCAGAGGATCTTAAATTTCTGCTGTGTAGGTTTATAATTGGACAACATAGTTCTTTAAGGTAATTAGGTGCCTTAGAAACAGTTTCTTATCAGTTATGAGTTTTGAATGTCCCCTTGATATATTCTGCCTATTTTTTTCCAAATATGATTTATTATAAAGCCAATAGTGCCACACTGAGATGTCTCGCCTGTTTTACTGATACTGATTGAATTGATGTTGAAAGATGTTCATAAAATTCTCAATAATAAAGCACCTAATTACCTTAACCTTATCTAGCATGAAAGTTTAGTTATATGTTCAAAAATTGTAATATCTGTAATATTTGTTCTGTATGTTTTTTGATAACGTAACGCCATTTAACAATATATGTACTTGTTACAAGGAAAAGGAGTAAAAGAGTCATGAAAATAAACATTAATTTCTTCAACAGATGTTTGTCTCCTTTTTATGATAGTTTTGTCTTATTACATCTTAGGCAGCTACCAATTGATTTGTATGGGTGTGTGTGTGTGTGTGTGTGTGTGTGGGGGGAATAAAAGGCAGGACAGAGATTACAACTAAAAAATGCAGGACAAAATTTTTCATCCTAGCCCCCATAAAAATCAAATGGTAGCTCCCTTATAATATCTCGACTTATAAACTTAACAAAATGAATGAAAGAAGTGGGACATATATTAATGAGATAGCAAGCAAACAACATCAGAAACCAAAAAACATACCGAAATTTGGAATTTTAGTCAAACGAATATGTTGCTAAAACTAGTTTCAAGCAAAACAGTTAAAGTGGTTGCACTGATTGAATGCATCAATCTTCAAAAAGCAAGAAAAAAGATTATAGATCTGTGAGAAAAAGACATTGAGGTCATTTAAAGGGACAACAACCCAACTACACCAAAAATCAAAAGAGATCTAGAGGTCAATGCCTATATAATTAGAGACAATGACTCGGCCTCTTTACTTCAATAAAACGCTCAAAATTAGTTAAATTATTTGAAACTAGCAAACTCGTGTTTGTGGTGAAAAAATCAAAATTCAGACAATAACCAAATACTTTAACTGCAGAATAATCTAAATAAATATTTTATTATTCATTTTTTAGCACAAATTAATGAGATCCTTGTGGAGTGGAAGGACAATGATAAGATGTTTATAACAACAGAAGCTACCAAACATGTACTGAAATCTATAAAGGAGAACAGTTGTGTAACTATTACTGCTAGTTCTGGCGTAGGGAAGACAGCCACACTCCGACATGTAGCTTCACAGATGTCAGATGAAGGGTACGATGTACTTTTAGTGACAGATCCAGGTGACATTGTCAAGTATTATAACCCAAAACAAAAACATTGTTTGTTATCGATGATTTATGTGGAAACTATTCTTTAAACCAGACCGACATGAAAGTTTGGGAACCTGTCATGGAGAGAATTAAAAAAATCCTTTCAAATAAGCTTGCCAAGATAATTGTAGCATGTCGATTACAAGTGTATCAGGATGACAAATTTGAATGTTTATCAGTTTTCAAATCATGTGTATGTAACCTATTATCAGAAAGCATGTGCTTGTCAAAAACTGAAAAGGGTCAATAGCTGAGTTATACCTGAAAACTAAAGCTCCTGACATTACAGATTATTATGATTTATATGATTGTTTCCCACTTTTATGTAAATTGTATCATGAAAATCATTTACTTAATATCACAGATTTTTTCCAGAACCCATTTACAGTTTATAAAGCAGAGATTGACAACCTACAGAAAAAAGGATTTTCTAGTAAATACTGTGCTTTGGCTTTATGTGTCATATTTAACAACAATTTAAAGGAAGAGATATTAACAGAGGATGTGAATGAAGAAACAAGAACCATTATTGAGAACACATGTGAGGCATGTAGACTGGACAGAGGGACATCAAGGCTTACTTTACAGGATGAACTGAACTCACTTATACATACATTCCTGAAAAAGGAGGAAAACATATACAAAACTATTCATGATAAAATATTTGACTTTCTGGTGTACTACTTTGGACAGAAAATATTCCACTGCTTGATAAAGAATGCACATAGTAGGTTGATCAAGGAAAGATTTTTACTAGAAAAACAAGAAAATATGGATCAGTTTATAACAATTGTGCCGCCTAAGTATCATGAAATGTACATACAAAGAATGATTAATGACTGGTCGAAAGGAGAAGTCAATGATGTGTTTAGTAACATCAATATGAAAGTACCTCAGTTCAGACAGAGGTTTCTATGTGTTTTGAATGATCTGGATGTATCTTACCAGAGAGAACTAGCACACACCTGTGATGTGTATAACAACAATACAACTCTGTCAGTGTTATCATGGTTATGTTTAATAGGTGATATTCCTTTGATTCATTGGTGTGTTAATCATGGTGTTAATATTAATCAGTGTGGAGAGATGAAATAACACCATTGTATATAACTGCCAATGAAGGTTGGACAGGAATAGTAAGGATGTTGTTAGACATAGGAGCAGATTATAATAAATGTAACAATGATGGTTGGTCACCTGTAAAGATTGCTTGTGGTAAAGGACAAACAGAAATAGTAAGGATGTTGTTAGACATAGGAGCAGATTATAATAAATGTGACAATAAAGGTTGGTCACCTGTAATGGTTGCTTGTAGATATGGACATACAGAAATAGTAAGGATGTTGTTAGACATAGGAGCAGATTATAATAAATGTGACAATGATAGAGGTTGGTCACCTGTAATGAGTGCCTGTAGTGAGGACATACAGAAATAGTAAGGATGTTGTTAGACATAGCAGCAGATTATAATAAATGTAACAATGATGGTTGGTCACCTGTAAAGATTGCTTGTGGTAAAGGACAAACAGAAATAGTAAGGATGTTGTTAGACATAGGAGCAGATTATAATAAATGTAACAGTAATGGTTGGTCACCTGTAATGATTGCTTGTAGATATGGACATACAGAAATAGTAAGGATGTTGTTAGACATAGGAGCAGATTATAATAAATGTGACAGTGATGGTTGGTCACCTGTAATGAGTGCTTGTAGTTAGGGACATACAGAAATAGTAAGGATGTTGTTAGACAAAGGAGCAGATTATAATAAATGTAACAATGATGGTTCGTCACCTGTAATGATTGCTTGTAGTAAGGACATACAGAAATAGTAAGGATGTTGTTAGACATAGCAGCAGATTATAATAAATGTAACAATGATGGTTGGTCACCTGTAAAGATTGCTTGTAGTAAGGGACATACAGAAATAGTAAGGATGTTGTTAGACATAGGAGCAGATTATAATAAATGTGACAGTGATGGTTGGTCACCTGTAATGAGTGCTTGTAGTGAGGGACATACAGAAATAGTAAGGATGTTGTTAGACATAGGAGCAGATTATAATAAATGTAACAATGATGGTTGGTCACCTGTAATGATTGCTTGTAGATATGGACATACAGAAATAGTAAGGATGTTGTTAGACATAGGAGCAGATTATAATAAATGTAACAATGATGGTTGGTCACCTGTAATGAGTGCTTGTAGTGAGGGACATACAGAAATAGTAAGGATGTTGTTAGACATAGGAGCAGATTATAATAAATGTGACAGTGATGGTTGGTCACCTGTAAAGAGTGCTTGTAGTGAGGGACATACAGAAATAGTAAGGATGTTGTTAGACATAGGAGCAGATTATAATAAATGTAACAATGATGGTTGGTCACCTGTAATGAGTGCTTGTAGTGAGGGACATACAGAAATAGTAAGGATGTTGTTAGACATAGGAGCAGATTATAATAAATGTAACAATAATGGTTGGTCACCTGTAAAGAGTGCTTGTAGTAAGGGACATACAGAAATAGTAAGGATGTTGTTAGACATAGGAGCAGATTATAATAAATGTGACAGTGATAAAGGTTGGTCACCTGTAATGAGTGCTTGTAGTGAGGGACATACAGAAATAGTAAGGATGTTGTTAGACATAGGAGCAGATTATAATAAATGTAACAATAATGGTTGGTCACCTGTAATGATTGCTTGTAGATATGGACATACAGAAATAGTAAGGATGTTGTTAGACATAGGAGCAGATTATAATAAATGTGACAGTGATGGTTGGTCACCTGTAATGAGTGCCTGTAGTGAGGGACATACAGAAATAGTAAGGATGTTGTTAGACATAGGAGCAGATTATAATAAATGTAACAATGATGGTTGGTCACCTGTAATGAGTGCTTGTAGTGAGGGACATACAGAAATAGTAAGGATGTTGTTAGACATAGGAGCAGATTATAATAAATGTAACAATGATGGTTGGTCACCTGTAAAGAGTGCTTGTAGTGAGGGACATACAGAAATAGTAAGGATGTTGTTAGACATAGGAGCAGATTATAATAAATGTGACAATGATGGTTGGTCACCTGTAATGATTGCTTGTAGTAAGGGACATACAGAAATAGTAAGGATGTTGTTAGACATAGGAGCAGATTATAATAAATGTGACAATGATAGAGGTTGGTCACCTGTAATGAGTGCTTGTAGTGAGGGACATACAGAAATAGTAAGGATGTTGTTAGACATAGGAGCAGATTATAATAAATGTAACAATGATGGTTGGTCACCTGTAAAGATTGCTTCTGAAAAAGGTCACAGTGAAATATTTAGTTTGATAAATGAACATTCCAGGAAATTAACTGTGATATATAGCAGAATTTGAATGAGATATAAGTAATATTGATATTGATATATTGCTGGTTACATATAGGATCAAAGGCACAAAGTTCTCTTTTTATACAAATCATTTCGAAGATTTTAATTGTAATGTTAAATTCACCATCTTGTTTTATACTTTGTACTCAATCTGTTAATAAAATATATATTGTTATTAACATTTGCCACTGTAGTCCAAGACTGTCATCCTGTTAAATCACAAAAGTCTGAGAAATATAAAAATAAGAAAATGTGATATGATTGCTAATGAGACAACTCTCCACAAGAGACCAAATGACATAAAAACCATAGGTCACTGTATGGCCTTCAACAATGAGCAAAACCCTTATTTCATAGTCAGCTATAAAAGGCCCCAAAATGACAAATGTATAACAATTTAAACGAGAAAACTAACAGCCTGATTTGTGTACAAAATAATGAATGAAAAACAAATATCATATACAGCCAAAAGTCCAAAATGGAGTATATATTTGTTTTTTGTTTAAATAGTATAATTCATGGCATTAGTTTTCTCATTTGAATTGTTTCACAAATTTTTATGCCAAGGTTTTTTCATTGTTTTTTTTTTTTTATAGAAAATGGTGTTCAAAATTTAACATATTTATTAAGATTATTAAGAGGCAAATCATTCTATTTGCGATATTAAAGAAGTAATAATATGTCATGAGTGTTAAAATTGATAATGTTTTGGGGTCACAATTCAGATCAGTTGCTTTCAAGTTTCAGTAAAATAACATGGATAAATAGACAAATGGGGTGCTCGTTTTGGTTTAGTAAAGTTTTTATGGATTATTGAACAACTTAAATGTAAATGGTCAAAATATTGTAAGAAGAAGGTCAAATATATTTACTATATATAGAACCATTGTAAGATCTAGATTCTTCATTTTGTACTTATAAAGGTTGACATGTCTGTTTGACATGTTAAACTGATGCGACCTCTATTTCATTTTTAATTAATTAGTGTTTTAATGATATCAATAGTATGACAAATACCTTTAACATATTATTGTGCCATAATCAGTCAAACAGGTGGTTCATTTCAATGTGTCCACTTTCATATAAATAGAGGATGAATTAAACATTAATATGAATGTACACAAATGTATTGTCAGTTTTAATCAATGCTACAATGTTTGTATTTGGCTTTGGATTATAAAAACATTGAGCATCACTGAAGAGATATTGATTGTTGAAATGTCCATTAGGTACAGTAGAGAATTGGTACAGTTAATGTTCTTATAGGAAATATAGGTCACAAATATTCATGATATTAGGACATCTATTATTTAAGCAGGTCTTGTGACTTCTCTAAGTTGATATTTGCTCGTGTTTTACACAATAAAGGAGATGCTAGGTATATGTAAATGAGACAGCAATCCAACAATACAAGAAACAAAAGTCATCTAGAAACCAACTTAAGCATGTTAATGTCTCCCACTGCAGGGAATGTCTTAATTAACTTCTATGTCATTTGGTCTCTGGTGGAGAGTTCTCTCCTTGGCAATTATACCACATCTTCTTATTTTTATATTTACCACAGAGTTATTAACTGATAATTTTGACATTTGTTACCACAGAGTTATTAACTGATAACTTTGACATATTTTACCATAGAGTTATTTTCTAATAATTTTGACATTTGTTACCATAGAGTAATCTACTGATAATTTTGACATTTCTTTACCACAGCGTTATTTACTGATGATTTTGACATTTGTTACTATAGAGTAATTAACTGATAATTTTGACATTTGTTTACCAAAGAGTTATCATCTGATGATTTTGACATTTGTTACCATAGAGTTATTTTATGACAATTTAATTTTGTCATGTTACCACAAAGTTACTAACTGATAATTTTGACATTTGTTTGCCAAAGAGTAATTAACTGATAATTTTGACATTTGTTACCATAGAGTTATTTTCTGACAATTTAATTTTGTCATATGTTACCATAAAGTTATTAACTGATAATTTTGACATTTATTGCCATAAAGTTATTAACTGATACTTTTGACATTTGTTACCACAGAGTTATTTACTGATAATTTTGACATTTGTTACCATAGAGTTATTAACTGATAATTTTGACATTTGTTACTATAGAGTTATTAACTGATAATTTTGACATTTATTGCCATAAAGTTATTAACTGATAATTTTGACATTTGTTACCAGAGAGTTATTAACTGATAATTTTGACATTTGTTTACCAAAGAGTTATCATCTGATGATTTTGACATTTGTTACCATAGAGTTATTTTCTGACAATTTAATTTTGTCACATGTTACCACAAAGTTACTAACTGATAATTTTGACATTTGTTTACCAAAGAGTAATTAATTGATAATTTTGACATTTGTTACCATAGAGTAATCTACTGATAATTTTGACATTTCTTTACCACAGCGTTATTTACTGATGATTTTGACATTTGTTACCAGAGAGTTATTAACTGATAATTTTGACATTTGTTTACCAAAGAGTTATTTTCTGACAATTTAATTTTGTCACATGTTGCCACAAAGTTACTAACTGATAATTTTGACATTTGTTTACCAAAGAGTAATTAACTGATAATTTTGACATTTGTTACCATAGAGTTATTTTCTGACAATTTAATTTTGACATATGTTACCATAAAGTCATTAACTGATAATTTTGACATTTATCGCCATAAAGTTATTAACTGATAATTTTGACATTTGTTACCACAGAGTTATTTACTGATAATTTTGACATTTGTTACCATAGAGTTATTAACTGATAATTTTAACATTTGTTACTATAGAGTTATTAACTGATAAATTTAACATTTCTTTACCACAGCGTTATTTACTGATGATTTTGACATTTGTTACCAGAGAGTTATTAACTGATAATTTTGACATTTGTTTACCAAAGAGTTATTTTCTGACAATTTAATTTTGTCACATGTTGCCACAAAGTTACTAACTGATAATTTTGACATTTGTTTACCAAAGAGTAATTAACTGATAATTTTGACATTTGTTACCATAGAGTTATTTTCTGACAATTTAATTTTGACATATGTTACCATAAAGTCATTAACTGATAATTTTGACATTTATCGCCATAAAGTTATTAACTGATAATTTTGACATTTGTTACCACAGAGTTATTTACTGATAATTTTGACATTTGTTACCATAGAGTTATTAACTGATAATTTTGACATTTGTTACCACAGAGTTATTTACTGATAATTTTGACATTTGTTACCACAGAGTTATTAACTGATAATTTTAACATTTGTTACTATAGAGTTATTAACTGATAAATTTAACATTTGTTTAGCACAGCTTTATTTACTGATTATTTTAGTAAGAGTTTAACAAGAGTTGTTTATTGGTGATTTTAACTTGTGTTTACCACAGAGTTGTTTATTGGTGATTTTAACATATGTTTACCACAGAGTTGTTTATTGGTGATTTTAACTTATGTTTACCACAGAGTTGTTTATTGGTGATTTTAACATATGTTTACCACAGAGATGTTTATTGGTAAATTTAACATATGTTTACCACAGAGTTGTTTATTGGTGATTTTAACATATGTTTACCACAGAGTTGTTTATTGGTGATTTTAACATATGTTTACCATAGAGTTGTTTATTGGTGATTTTAACACATGTTACCACAGAGTTGTTTATTGGTGATTTTAACATATGTTTACCACAGAGTTATTTACTGATGATTTTAACATACCACAGAGTTGTTTATTGGTGATTTTAACATATGTTTAACACAGAGTTGTTTATTGGTAATATTGACATTTGTTACCACAGAGTTTTTGACTGATTATTTTATTTTCACAAAGATCGACCTTGTCCATGATATAAAAAGTATTATTTAGTCAATGATTAAACTTTGTTATGAAATTATTATAACTTGTAAATATCAATAAATATTGCTGCCTTTCAGTTTTTTATGAGTTTTACTAAGTCTCGAAACAGTAAAAGTTTTTTAAGTGAGTATTTTCCCTCACTATTTAAAATGGATCAAATGAGATATAGGGTATATGTGGATGAGACAGGTTACTATTTCAAAGTTTTTGTTTATACCGGATTCTATGAAATTTTGACGTAATATGATAATGAATGACAACATGTCCTTTTTTATTTTTAATAATATAATTATAAAGTTTTTATACGACCGCAAAAAAATGTTTGTGTCGTATAATGCTATGATGTCGGCGTCGTCGTCCGAAGACACATTTGGTTTCCAGACAATAACTTTAGTTTAAGTGAATGCATCTCTAAGAAATTTTACCAGAAGGTTCAATACCACAAAAGGAAGGTTGGGATTGATTTTGGGGGTTATGGTACCAACAGTATAGGAATTAGGGGCCAAAAGGGACAAAAAAACAAGCATTTTTGTAGTTTCTAGACAATAACTGGTGTGTAAGTGTATAGATCTCTCTGAAATTGTACCACAAGGTTCAATATCACAAAAGGAAAAGGAAGGCTGAGATTGAGTTTGGAGGTAATTGCACCAAGCGTTAAGGAATTACGGGCAAAAAAGGGGCCAAAAACAAGCATTTTTCTAGTTTCCAGACAATAACTTGTGTTTAAGTGTATGGATCTCTCTAAAATTGTCCTACAAGGTTCCATACCATAAAGGGAAGGCTGGGATTGAGTTAGGGGTAATTACTTCAAGAGGGGGGTTCAAAAGTTTGGGGGAATTTTTTTTTCCAATTTTTGTCTCGCCTTGACGGAGTCAAAAAGCGAGACATAGGTATGCTGTTTCCGGCGGCGGCAGCGGCGGCGTCAACAATGTATTAGTTTGTGATTAGGTCTATTTCATGGTGAACCACTAGTGGTATGTCAATGATATTTGGTATGCAGTTGTATTAGCATTGGCACATCTCATTTCCATGGAGATTATTTGGCCCCGCCCCCTCAGTCAAGGTCTATTGACTTTGAAAATTTGCTTAGTTTACATGTATTAGTTTGTGATTAGGTCAGTTTATGGGGAACCACTAGTGGTAGGTCAATGATATTTGGTATGCAGTTGTATAAGCATTGGCATATCTCATTTCCATGGAGATTATTTGGCCCCGCCCCCTCATTCATGGTCTATTGACTTTGAAACTTTTGCTTAGTTTTCATGTATTAGTTTGTGATTAGGTCAGTTTAAGGGGAACCGTTAGTGGTAGGTCAATGATAATTGGTATGCAGTTGTATAAGCATTGGCACATCTCATTTCCATGAAGAATATTTGGTCCTTACCCCTCAGTCATGGTCTATTGACTTTGAAACTTTTGCCTAGTTTACATGTATTAGTTTGTGATTAGGTCAGTTTAAGATGAACCACTAATGTTAAGTCATTGATATTCGGTATACAAATGTATTGGCATTTGCAAGTTTCATTTCCATGGAGATTATATAACCCCACCCCCTAATTATGGTTCATTGACTTTGAAACTTTTACATAGTTTACAAGTTAATGTTTGTGTTTAGGTTTGTTTAAAGGGAACGACTTATGAAGAGTCAATGGTATTTGGTTTGCAGTTGTATTAGCATTGGCACATCTCATTTCCATGGAGATTGTTTAGCCCTGTACCTTCAGTCATGGTTCATTGACTTTGCTATTTTAATTTCAACATTTGCATTATCAAAATAGCAAATAGGCGAGACATATCTCTGTGTTTACAGTTTATTTTATGGGGTTCATATTTTTTTTTCTTCAACATTTTTGAAATTTCAAATAATTGCACAGTATTGCGCAATATCACGTAATCTTCAATCGCACAGTATTGCGCAATATCACGAAATCTTCAATCGCACAGTATTGCGCAGTAGCACAGTATTGGGCAATAGTAAGAAATCTTCAATTGCACGGTTTTGCGCAAAAGCACAGTATTGCACAATAGCAAGAAATCTTCAATTGCACTCTATTGAGCAATAGCAAGAAATCTTCAATTGCACAGTATTGCACAATAGCACAATATTGCGCAATAGCAAAAAATCTTCAATTGCACAGTATTGCATGATAGCACAGTATTGCGCAATAGTAAGAAATCTTCAATTGCACAGTATTGCACGATAGCACAGTATTGCGCAATAGCACAGTTTTGTGCAACAACACAGTATTGCGAAATACCAAGAAATCTATAATCGCACAGTATTGCACAATAGCACAATTTTTTGGGGGTTCATATTTTTTTTATTAAAATTTTTGAAATTTCAAATAATTGCACAGTAATGTGCAATAGCACGAAATCTTCAATTGCACAATATTGAGCAATAGCACAATATTGCGCAACAGCAAGAAATTTTCATGTGAACAATATTACGCAATTGCAAAGTATTGCGCAATAGCAAGAAATCTTCAATTGCACAGTATTGCGCAATAGCAAGAAATCTTCTATTGCACAATAGCACAATATTGCGCAAGAGCACAGTTTTGTGCAATAGCAATAAATCTTCAATTGCACAGTATTGTGAAATAGCACAGTATTGCGCATTAGCAAGAAATGTTCAATTTTGCACAATAGCAAGAAATCTTCAATTGCACAGTATTGCGCAATAGCACAGTATTGGGCAATAGCAAAAAATCATTAATTGCACAGTTTTGCACAATAGCAAGAAATCTTCAATTGCACAGTATAGCGCAATAGCAAGAAATCTTCAATTGCGCAGTATTGCACGATAGCACAGTATTGTCCAACAACACAGTATTCTGCAATAGTAAGAAATTTTCAATTGCACAGTATTGAGCAATAGTAGAGTATTGCGAAATAGCAAGAAATCTTCAAGTGCGCAGTATTGCACGATAGCACAGTATTGCGCAATAGCACAGTATTGTTCAACAATACAGTATTGCGCAATAGTAGGAAATCTTCAATTGCACAGTATTGCGAAATAGCAAGAAATCTTCAATTGCACAGTATTGCGAAATAGCAAGAAATCTTCAATTGCACAGTATTCAGCAATAGCACAGTATTTCGAAATAGCAAGAAATCTTCAATTGCACAGTATTGCGCAATAGCAAGAAATCTTCAATTGCACAGTATTGCGCAATAGCACAGTATTGGGCAATAGCAAGAAATCTTCAATTGCACAGTTTTGCACAATATCAAGAAATCTTCAATTGCACAGTATCGCGCAACAGCAAGAAATCTTCAATTGCACAGTATTAAACAAATGCATAGTATTACGCAATAGCAAGCAATCTTCAAGTGCACAGTATTGCACGATAGCACAATATTGCGCAATAGCAAGAAATCTTTAATTGCACAGTATGGAGCAATAGCACAGTATTGCGAAATAACAAGAAATCTTCAATTGCACAGTATTGTGCAATAGCAAGAAATCTTCAATTGCACAGTATTGAGCAATATAACGGTATTCAACAATAGCACAGGATTGCGCAATAGCAAGAAATCTTCAATTCCACAGTATTGAGCAATATAACGGTGTTGCACAATAGCACAGTATTGTGCAATAGCACGAAATCTTCAATTGCACAGTATTGAGCAATAGCACAGAATTGCGCAACAGCAAGAAATCTTCATGTGAACAGTATTACGCAATGGCAAGAAATCTGCATTTGCACAGTATTGCGCAATAGCAAGAAATCATCAATTGCATAGTATTGCGAAATAGCAAGAAATCTTCTACTGCACAATAGCAAAATATTGCACAATAGCACAATATTGCGCAAGAGCTCAGTATTGTGCAATAGCAAGAAATCTTAAATTGCACAGTATTGTGAAATAGAACAGTATTGCGCAATAGCAAGAAATCTTAAATTGCACAGTATTGTGAAATAGAACAGTATTGCGCAATAGTAAGAAATCTTCAATTGCACAGTATTTAGCAATAGCACAGTATTGCGAAATAGCAAGAATTTTCAATTGCATAGTATTGCGCAATAGCAAGAAATCTTCAATTGCACAGTATTGCACGATAACACAGTAGTGTGCAACAACACAGTATTGCGAAATAGGAAGAAATCTTCAATTGCATAGTATTGAGCAATAGCAAGAAATTTTCAATTGCACAGTCTTGCACGATGGCACAGTATTGCACGATAGCACAGTATTGCGCAATAGTAAGAAATCTTCAATTGCACAGTATTTAGCAATAGCACAGTATTGCGAAATAGCAAGAAATCTTCAATTGCACAGTATTGCGCAATAGCAAGAAATCTTCAATTGCACAGTATTGCACGATAGCACAGTATTGTGCAACAACACAGTATTGCGCAATAGTAAGAAATCTTCAATTGCACAGTATTGAGCAATAGCAGAGTATTGCGAAATAGCAAGAAATCTTCAGGTGCAGAGTACTGCACGATATCACAGTATTGTGCAACAACACAATATTGCGCAATAGTAAGAAATCTTCAATTGCACAGTATTGAGCAATAGGAGAGTATTGCGAAATAGCAAGAAATCTTCAAGTGCACAGTATTCCGCAATAGCACAGTATTGTGCAACAACACAGTATTGCGCAATAGTAAGAAATCTTCAATTGCACAGTATTTAGCAATAGCACAGTATTTCGAAATAGCAAGAAATCTTCAATTGCATCGTATTGCGCAACAGTAAAAAATCTTCAATTGCACAGTATTGCACGATAGCACAGTAGTGTGCAATTACACAGTATTGCGCAATAGTAAGACATCTTCAATTGCACAGTATTTAGCACTAGCACAGTATTGCGAAAGAAGAAATCTTCAATTCCACAGTATTAAGCAATATTACAGTGTTGAACAATAGCACAGTGTTGTGCAATAGCACGAAATCTTCAATTGCACAGTATTGAGCAATAGCACAGTATTGAGCAACAGCAAGAAATCTTCATGTGAACAGTATTACGCAATAGCAAGAAATCTTCAATTGCACAGTATTGCGCAATAGCAAGAAATCATCAATTGCATAGTATTGCGAAATAGCAAGAAATCTTCTATTGCACAATAGCACAATATTGCACAAGAGCTCAGTATTGTGCAATAACAAGAAATCTTCAATTGCACAGTATTGTCCAATAGCAAGAAATCTTCAATAGCACAGTATTGCGCATTAGCAAGAAATCTACTATTGCACAGTATTGAGCAAAAGCATAGTATTACGCAATAGCAAGAAATCTTCAATTGCACAGTATTCTGCAATATCACAGTATTGTGAAATAGCACAGTATTGCGCAATAGTAAGAAATCTTCAATTGCACAGTATTGAGCAAAAGCATAGTATTACGCAATAGTAAGAAATCTTCAATTGCACAGTATTTAGCAATAGCACAGTATTGCGAAATAGCAAGAAATTTTCAATTGCACAGTATTGCACGATAGCACAGTAGTGTGCAACAACACAGTATTGCGAAATAGGAAGAAATCTTCAATTGCACAGTATTGCGCAATAGCAAGAAATCTTCAATTGCACAGTATTCCACGATGGCACAGTATTGCGCAATAGCACAGTATTGTGCAACAACATAGTATTGCGCAATAGTAAGAAATCTTCAATTGCACAGTATTGAGCAATAGCACAGTATTGCAAAATTGCAAGAAATCTTCAATTGCACAGGATTGCGCAATAGCAAGAAATCTTCAATTGCACAGTATTGCACGATACACAGTATTGCGCAAGAGCAAGAAATCTTCAATTGCACAGTTTTGCCCGATAGCACAGTATTGCGCAATAGTAAGAAATCTTCAATTGCACAGTATTGAACAATAGCACAGTATTGCGCAATAGCAAGAAATCTTCAATTGCACAGTTTTGCGCAATAGCACAATTTTTTTGGGGGGTTCATTTTTTTATTTCTTCAAAATTTTTGAAATTTCAAAAAAATGCACAGTATTGTGCAATAGCACGAAATCTTAAATTGCACAGTATTGCGCAATAGGAAGAAATCTTCAATTGCACAGAATTGAGCAATAGCACAGTATTGCGAAAAAGCAAGAAATCTTCAATTGTACAATATTGCACAATACCAAGAAATCTTCAATTGCACAGTATTGCACGATAGTACAGTAGTGTGCAATTACACAGTATTGCACAATAGTAAGACATCTTCAATTCCACAGTATTTAGCAGTAGCACAGTATTGCGAAAGAAGAAATCTTCAATTGCACAGTATTGCGCAATAGCAAGAAATCTTCAATTGCACACTATTGCACAATAGCACAGTATTGCGCAATAGCACAGTTTTGTCCAGCAACACAGTATTGCGCAATAGTAACAAATCTTCAATTGCACAGTATTGAGCAATAGCACAGTATTGCAAAATAGCAAGAAATCTTCAATTGCACAGTATTGCGCAATAGCAAGAAATCTTCAATTGCACAGTATTGCACGATAGCACAGTAGTGTGCAATTACACAGTATTGCGCAATAGTAAGACATCTTCAATTGCACAGTATTTAGCAGTAGCACAGTATTGCGAAAGAAGAAATCTTCAATTCCACAGTATTGAGCAATATTACAGTGTTGCACAATAGCACAGTATTGTGCAATAGCACGAATTCTTCAATTGCATAGTATTGAGCAATAGCACGATATTGCGCAACAGCAAGAAATCTTCATGTGAACAGTATTACGCAATAGCAAGAAATCTTCAATTGCACAGTATTGCGCAATAGCAAGAAATCATCAATTGCATAGTATTGCGAAATAGCAAGAAATCTTCAATTGCACAGTATTGTGAAATAGAACAGTATTGTGAAATAGCACAGTATTGCGCATTAGCAAGAAATCTACTATTGCACAGTATTGCGCAATAGGACAGTATTGAGCAAAAGCATAGTATTACGCAATAGCAAGAACTCTTCAATTGCACAGTATTGCACGATAGCACAGTATTGCGCAATAGTAAGAAATCTTCAATTGCACAGTATTTAGCAATAGCACAGTATTGCGAAATAGCAAGAAATTTTCAATTGCACAGTATTGCACGATAGCACAGTAGTTTGCAACAACGCAGTATTGCGAAATAGGAAGAAATCTTCAATTGCACAGTATTGCGCAATAGCAAGAAATCTTCAATTGCACAGTATTCCAATGGCACAGTATTGCGCAATAGCACAGTATTGTGCAACAACATAGTATTGCGCAATAGTAAGAAATCTTCAATTGCACAGTATTGAGCAATAGCACAGTATTGCAAAATAGCAAGAAATCTTCAATTGCACAGTATTGCGCAATAGCAAGAAATCTTCAATTGCACAGTATTGCACGATACACAGTATTGCGCAAGAGCAAGAAATCTTCAATTGCACAGTTTTGCCCGATAGCACAGTATTGCGCAATAGTAAGAAATCTTCAATTGCACAGTATTGAACAATAGCACAGTATTGCGCAAGAGCAAGAAATCTTCAATTGCACAGTTTTGCGCAATAGCACAATTTTTGGGGTTCATTTTTCATTTCTTCAAAATTTTGAAATTTCAAAAATGCACAAATCTTAAATTGACACTATTGCGCAATAGGAAGAAATCTTCAATTGCACAGAATTGAGCAATAGCACAGTATTGCGAAAAAGCAAGAAATCTTCAATTGCACAATATTGCACAAGAGCAAGAAATCTTCAATTGCACAGTATTGCACGATAGAACAGTAGTGTGGAATTACAGAGTATTGCGCAATAGTAAGACATCTTCAATTGCACAGTATTAAGCAGTAGCACAGTATTGCGAAAGAAGAAATCTTCAATTGGACAGTATTGCGCAATAGCAAGAAATCTTCAATTGCACACTATTGCACAATAGCACAGTATTGCGCAATAGCACAGTATTGTCCAGCAACACAGTATTGCGCAATAGTAAGAAATCTTCAATTGCACAGTATTGAGCAATAGCACAGTACTGCAAAATAGCAAGAAATCTTCAGTTGCACAGGATTGCGCAATAGCAAGAAATCTTCATTTGCACAGTATTGCACGATAGCACAGTAGTGTGCAATTACACAGTATTGCGCAATAGTAAGACATCTTCAATTTCACAGTATTTAGCAGTAGCACAGTATTGCGAAAGAAGAAATCTTCAATTCCACAGTATTGAGCAATATTACAGTGTTGCACAATAGCACAGTATTGTGCAACACTACGAATTCTTCAATTGCATAGTATTGAGCAATAGCACAATATTACGCAATAGCAAGAAATCTTCAATTGCACAGTATTGCGCAATAGCAAGAAATCATCAATTGCATAGTATTGCGAAATAGCAAGAAATCTTCTATTGCACAATAGCACAATATTGCACAATAGCACAATATTGCACAAGAGCTCAGTATTGTGCAATAGCAAGAAATCTTCAATTGCACAGTATTGTGAAATAGAACAGTATTGTGAAATAGCACAGTATTGCGCATTAGCAAGAAATCTACTATTGCACAGTATTGCGCAATAGGACAGTATTGAGCAAAAGCATAGTATTACGCAATAGCAAGAACTCTTCAATTGCACAGTATTGCACGATAGCACAGTATTGCGCAATAGTAAGAAATCTTCAATTGCACAGTATTTAGCAATAGCACAGTATTGCGAAATAGCAAGAAATTTTCAATTTCACAGTATTGCACAATAGCAAGAAATCTTCAATTGCACAGTATTGCACGATAACACAGTAGTGTGCAACAACACAGTATTGCGAAATAGGAAGAAATCTTCAATTGCATAGTATTGCGCAATAGCAAGAAATTTTCAATTGCACAGTCTTGCACGATGGCACAGTATTCCGCAATAGCACAGTATTGCACGATAGCACAGTATTGCGCAATAGTAAGAAATCTTCAATTGCACAGTATTTAGCAATAGCGCAGTATTGCGAAATAGCAAGAAATCTTCAATTGCAAAGGATTGCGCAATAGAAAGAAATCTTCAATTGCACAGTATTTCACGATAGCACAGTATTGTGCAACAGGACAGTATTGCGCAATTGTAATAAATCTTCAATTGCACAGTCTTGAACAATAGCAGAGTATTGCGAAATAGCAAGAAATCTTCAGGTGCAGAGTACTGCACGATATCACAGTATTGTGCAACAACACAATATTGCGCAATAGTAAGAAATCTTCAATTGCACAGTATTGAGCAATAGGAGAGTATTGCGAAATAGCAAGAAATCTTCAAGTGCACAGTATTCCGCAATAGCACAGTATTGTGCAACAACACAGTATTGCGCAATAGTAAGAAATCTTCAATTGCACAGTATTTAGCAATAGCACAGTATTTCGAAATAGCAAGAAATCTTCAATTGCATCGTATTGCGCAACAGTAAAAAATCTTCAATTGCACAATATTGCACGATAGCACAGTAGTGTGCAATTACACAGTATTGCGCAATAGTAAGACATCTTCAATTGCACAGTATTTAGCACTAGCACAGTATTGCGAAAGAAGAAATCTTCAATTCCACAGTATTAAGCAATATTACAGTGTTATGATTAATAGCACAGTGTTGTGCAATAGCACGAAATCTTCAATTGCACAGTATTGAGCAATAGCACAGTATTGAGCAACAGCAAGAAATCTTCATGTGAACAGTATTACGCAATAGCAAGAAATCTTCAATTGCAGAGTATTGCGCAATAGCAAGAAATCATCAATTGCATAGTATTGCGAAATAGCAAGAAATCTTCTATTGCACAATAGCACAATATTCCACAATAGCACAATATTGCGCAAGAGCTCAGTATTGTGCAATAACAAGAAATCTTCAATTGCACAGTATTGTGAAATAGAACAGTATTGTGAAATAGAACAGTATTGTGAAATAGCACAGTATTGCGCATTAGCAAGATATCTACTATTGCACAGTATTGCGCAATAGCACAGTATTGAGCAAAAGCATAGTATTACGCAATAGCAAGAAATCTTCAATTGCACAGTATTGCGCAATATCACAGTATTGTGAAATAGCACAGTATTGCGCAATAGTAAGAAATCTTCAATTGCACAGTATTGAGCAAAAGCATAGTATTACGCAATAGTAAGAAATCTTCAATTAACCAGTTTTTAGCAATAGCACAGTATTGCGAAATAGCAAGAAATTTTCAATTGCACAGTATTGCACGATAGCACAGTAGTGTGCAACAACACAGTATTGCGAAATAGGAAGAAATCTTCAATTGCACAGTATTGCGCAATAGTAAGAAATCTTCAATTGCACAGTATTCAGCAATAGCACAGTATTTCGAAATAGCAAGAAATCTTCAATTGCACAGTATTGCGCAATAGCAAGAAATCTTCATATGAACAGTATTACGCAATGGCAAGAAATCTTCATTTGCACAGTATTGCGCAATAGCAAGAAATCATCAATTGCATAGTATTGCGAAATAGCAAGAAATCTTCTACTGCACAATAGCAAAATATTGCACAATAGCACAATATTGCGCAAGAGCTCAGTATTGTGCAATAGCAAGAAATCTTAAATTGCACAGTATTGTGAAATAGAACAGTATTGTGAAATAGCTCAGTATTGCGCAATAGCAAGAACTCTTCAATTGCACAGTATTGCACGATAGCACAGTATTGCGCAATAGTAAGAAATCTTCAATTGCACAGTATTTAGCAATAGCACAGTATTGCGAAATAGCAAGAATTTTCAATTGCATAGTATTGCGCAATAGCAAGAAATCTTCAATTGCACAGTATTGCACGATAACACAGTAGTGTGCAACAACACAGTATTGCGAAATAGGAAGAAATCTTCAATTGCATAGTATTGAGCAATAGCAAGAAATTTTCAATTGCACAGTCTTGCACGATGGCACAGTATTCTGCAATAGCACAGTATTGCACGATAGCACAGTATTGCGCAATAGTAAGAAATATCAATTGCACAGTATTTAGCAATAGCACAGTATTGCGAAATAGCAAGAAATCTTCAATTGCAAAGGATCGCGCAATAGCAAGAAATCTTCAATTGCACAGTATTTCACGATAGCACAGTATTGTGCAACAACACAGTATTGCGCAATTGTAATAAATCTTCAATTGCACAGTATTGAGCAATAGCAGAGTATTGCGAAATAGCAAGAAATCTTCAGGTGCACACTACTGCACGATAGCACAGTATTGTGCAACAACACAGTATTGCGCAATAGTAATAAATCTTCAATTGCACAGTATTTAGCAATAGCACAGTATTTCGAAATAGCAAGAAATCTTCAATTGCATCGTATTGCGCAACAGTAAAAAATCTTCAATTGCACAGTATTGCACGATAGCACAGTAGTATTGCAAAGCAAGAAATCTTCAATTGCACAGTACAGTATTGCGCAATAGTAAGACATCTTCAATTGCACAGGATTTAGCACTAGCACAGTATTGCGAAAGACGAAATCTTCAATTCCACAGTATTAAGCAATATTACAGTGTTGAACAATAGCACAGTATTGTGCAATAGCACGAAATCTTCAATTGCATAGTATTGAGCAATAGCACAGTATTGTGCAACAGGGAGAAATCTTCATGTGAACAGTATTACGCAATAGCAAGAAATCTTCAATTGCACAGTATTGCGCAATAGCAAGAAATCTTCAATTGCACAGTATTGCACGATAGCACAGTATTGCGCAAGAGCAAGAAATCTTCAATTGCACAGTTTTGCCCGATAGCACAGTATTGCGTAATAGTTAGAAATCTTCAATTGCACAGTATTGAACAATAGCACAGTATTGCGCAATAGCAAGAAATCTTCAATTGCACAGTTTTGCGCAATAGCACAATTTTTTTGGGGGGTTCATTTTTTTATTTCTTCCAAATTTTTGAAATTTCAAAAAAATGCACAGTATTGTGCAATAGCACGAAATCTTCAATTGCACAGTATTGTGCAATAGGAAGAAATCTTCAATTGCACAGAATTGAGCAATAGCACAGTATTGCGAAAAAGCAAGAAATCTTCAATTGCACAATATTGCGCAATAGCAAGAAATCTTCAATTGCACAGTATTGCACGATAGCACAGTAGTGTGTAACAACACAGCATTGCGCAATAGTAAGACATCTTCAATTCCACAGTATTTAGCAATAGCATAGTATTGCGAAAGAAGAAATCTTCAATTGCACAGTATTGTGCAATAGGAAGAAATCTTCAATTGCACACTATTGCACAATAGCATAGTATTCCGCAATAGCACAGTATTTAGCAGTAGCACAGTATTGCGAAAGAAAAAATCTTCAATTCCACAGTATTGAGCAATATTACAGTGTTCCACAATAGCACAGTATTGTGCAATACCACGAAATCTTCAATTGCATAGTATTGAGCAATAGCACAATATTGCGCAACAGCAAGAAATCTTCATGTGAACAGTATTACGCAATAGTAAGAAATCTTTAATTGCACAGTATTGCGCAATAGCAAGAAATCATCAATTGCATAGTATTGCGAAATAGCAAGAAATCATTAATTGCACAGTATTGCGCAATAGCAAGAAATCTTCAATTGCACAGTATTGTGAAATAGAACAGTATTGTGAAATAGCACAGTATTGCGCATTAGCAAGAAATCTACTATTGCACAGTATTGAGCAAAAGCATAGTATTACGCAATAGCAAAAAATCTTCAATTGCACAGTATTGCGCAATAGCACAGTATTGTGAAATAGCACAGTATTGCTCAGTAATAAGAAATCTTCAATTGCACAGTATTGAGCAATGTTACAGTATAGCACAATTGCACTATATTGCACAATAGCAAGAAATCTTTAATTGCACAGTATTGCACAATAGCAAGAAATCTTCAATTGCACAGTATTGCGGAATAGCACAGTATTGTAGAAAACCACAGTATTGGGCAATAGCAAGAAATCTTCAATTGTAAAGTTTTGCATAATAGCAAGAAATCTTCAATTGCACAGTATTGCGCACTAGCAAGAAATATTCAATTGCACAGTATTGAGCAAAAGCATAGTATTACGCAATAGCAAGAAATCTTCAATTGCACAGTATTGCACGATAGCACAGTATTGCGCAATAGTAAGAAATCTTCAATTGTACAGTATTTGGCAATAGCACAGTATTGAGAAATAGCAACAAATCTTCAATTGCACAGTATTTGGCAATAGCAAGAAATCTTCAATTGGACACTATTGCACGATAGCACAGTAGTGTGCAACAACACAGTATTGCGCAATAGTAAAACATCTTCAATTGCACAGTATTTAACAATACCACAGTATTGCGAAAAAGGAAGAAATCTTCAATTGCACAGTATTGCGCAATAGCAAGAAATCTTCAATTGCACAGTATTTCACGATAGCACAGTATTGTGCAACAACACAGTATTGCGCAATAGGAAGAAATGTTCAATTGCACAGTATTGAGCAATAGCAGAGTATTGCGAAATAGCAAGAAATCTTCAAGTGCACAGTATTCCGCAATAGCAGAGTATTGTGCAACAACACAGTATTGCGCAATAGTAAGAAATCTTCAATTGCACAGTATTTAGCAATAGCAAAGTATTTCGAAATAGCAAGAGATCTTCAATTGCATCGTATTGCGCAACAGCAAGAAATCTTCAATTGCACAGTATTGCACGATAGCACAGTAGTGTGCAATTACACAGTATTTCGCAATAGTAAGACATCTTCAATTGCACAGTATTTAGCAGTAGCACAGTATTGCGAAAGAAGAAATCTTCAATTCCACAGTATTAAGCAATATTACAGTGTTGAACAATAGCACAGTATTGTGCAATAGCACGAAATCTTCAATTGCACAGTATTGAGCAATAGCACAGTATTGCGCAACAGCAAGAAATCTTCATGTGAACAGTATTACGCAATAGCAAGAAATCTTCAATTGCACAGTATTGCGCAATAGCAAGAAATCTTCTATTGCACAATAGCACAATATTGCACAATAGTACAATATTGCGCAAGAGCACAGTATTGTGCAATAGCAAGAAATCTTCAATTGCACAGTATTGTGAAATAGCACAGTATGGCGCATTAGCAAGAAATCTTCTATTGCACAGTATTGCGCAATAGCACAGTATTGAGCAAAAGCATAGTATTACGCAATAGCAAGAAATCTTCAATTGCACAGTATTGCATGATAGCACAGTATTGCGCAATAGTAAGAAATCTTCAATTGCACAGTATTGAGCAATAGCACAGTATTGCGAAATAGCAAGAAATTTTCAATTGCACAGTATTGCACGATAGCACAGTATTGTGCAACAACACAGTATTGCGAAATAGCAAGAAATCTTCAATTGCACAGTATTGCACGATAGCACAGTATTGCGCAATAGCACAGTATTGTGCAACAACACAGTATTGCGCAATAGTAAGAAATCTTCAATTGCACAGTATTGAGCAATAGCACAGTATTGCGAAATAGCAAGAAATCTTCAATTGCACAGTATTGCGCAATAGCAAGAAATCTTCAATTGCACAGTTTTGCGCAATAGCACAATTTTTGGGGGTTCATTTTTTATTTTTCTTCAAAATTTTGAAGTTTCAAAAAAATTGCACAGTATTGTGCAATAGCAGGAAATCTTCAATTGCACAGTATTGCGCAATAGGAAGAAATCTTCAATTGCACAGAATTGAGCAATAGCACAGTATTGCGAAAAAGCAAGAAATCTTCAATTGCACAATATTGCACAATAGCAAGAAATCTTCAATTGCACAGTATTGCACGATAGCACAGTAGTGTGGAATTACACAGTATTGCGCAATAGTAAGACATCTTCAATTGCACAGTATTAAGCAGTAGCACAGTATTGCGAAAGAAGAAATCTTCAATTGCACAGTATTGCGCAATAGCAAGAAATCTTCAATTGCACACTATTGCACAATAGCACAGTATTGCGCAAAAGCACAGTATTGTCCAGCAACACAGTATTGCGCAATAGTAAGGAATCGTCAATTTCACAGTATTGAGCAATAGCACAGTATTGCAAAATAGCAAGAAATCTTCAGTTGCACAGTATTGTGAAATAGAACAGTATTGTGAAATAGCACAGTATTGCGCATTAGCAAGAAATCTACTATTGCACAGTATTGCGCAATAGGACAGTATTGAGCAAAAGCATAGTATTACGCAATAGCAAGAAATCTTAAATTGCACAGTATTGCGCAATAGCACAGTATTGTGAAATAGCACAGTATTGCGCAATAATAAGAAATCTTCAATTGCACAGTATTAAGCAATAGGACAGTATGGCACAATTGCACTATACTGCACAATAGCAAGAAATCTTTAATTGCACAGTATTGCACAATAGCAAGAAATCTTCAATTGCACAGTATTGCGGAATAGGACAGTATTGTAGAAAACCACAGTATTGGGCAATAGCAAGAAATCTTCAATTGCACAGTATTGAGCAAAAGCATAGTATTACGCAATAGCAAGAAATCTTCAATTTCACAGTATTGCACGATAGCACAGTATTGCGCAATAGTAAGAAATCTTCAATTGCACAGTATTTGGCAAGAGCACAGTATTGGGAAATAGCAACAAATCTTCAATTGCACAGTATTGGGCAATAGCAAGAAATCTTCAATTGCACACTATTGCACGATAGCACAGTAGTGTGCAACAACACAGTATTGCGCAATAGAAAAACATCTTCAATTGCACAGTATTTAGCAATACCACAGTATTGCGGAAAAGGAAGAAATCTTCAATTGCACAGTATTGCGCAATAGCAAGAAATCTTCAATTGCACAGTATTTCACGATAGCACAGTATTGTGCAACAACACAGTATTACGCAATAGGAAGAAATGTTCAATTGCACAGTATTGAGCAATAGCAGAGTATTGCAAAATTGCAAGAAATCTTAAATTACAAAGGATTGCGCAATAGCAAGAAATCTTCAATTGCACAGTATTTCACGATAGCAGAGTATTGTTCAACAACACAGTATTGCGCAATTGTAATAAATCTTCAATTGCACAGAGTACTGCACGATAGCACAGTATTGTGCAACAACACAATATTGCGCAATAGTAAGAAATTTTCAATTGCACAGTATTGAGCAATTCAGTATTGAAATCTTCAATTGCACAGTATTGCACAATAGCACAGTATGCGCAATAGCACAGAGCAATAGCTTCAGTATTGCAAAGTATTGCATAGCAAATCTTGTTCAATTGCACAGTATTACAATAGCAAGAAATCTTCAATTGCGTATTGCGCAATAGCAAGAAATCTTCAATTGCACAGTATTTCACGATAGCAGAGTATTGTGTAACAACACAGTATTGCGCAATAGTAAGAAATTTTCAATTGCACAGTATTGAGCAATAGCAGAGTATTGCGAAATAGCAAGAAATCTTCAAGTGCACAGTATTGCGCAATAGCACAGTATTGTGCAACAACACAGTATTGAGCAATAGTAAGAAATCTTCAATTGCACAGTATTGAGGAATAGCACAGTATTTCGAAATAGCAAGAAATCTTCAATTGCATCGTATTGCGCAACAGCAAAAAAACTTCAATTGCACAGTATTGCACGATATCCCAGTATTGCTTAATAGCACAGTTTTGTGCAACAATAATAATAATAATAATAATAATAATAATATCTTTATTTAGAGAGAGTAACTCATTTGGATTACACCAATTTTCAATAAGGCTCTCTTAATACAATAATAATTACATTAGAAATAAACAATACATATTCAATAATAATGATAAATAAAGATGTATAATACAATTTAAATACAATAAACAATTATTATATGTCATTACAGTACGAATTTCATGGTAATGTTAAAAGTACATAGATTTGTAGTTATGTTTAAATTCTAATACTGTATTTGATTTTTTAATTGAATTAGGAAGAGCATTCCATACTTCTGGTCCATTGTATGAGAAACTAGACTTATACAACTCTGTATTTGGTTTTGGAATTATAAAATTATCTGAGGACGAAAATCTCGTATTGTATTTTTGGTTTGCAGAAGCTGATAAAATAAGACTGGACATATATTCTTGAGCTAAGCCATGTTTTGCCTTATACATTAGTAATGATTTATGATAATGTATTCTTTGTGTAATCGGCACAATGTTACATTCGTGAAACAATTCGCTTGAAGGTTTGGTGTAATCATGTTCGTCTAAAATTATACTTGCTGCCCTCTTTGCAGTTTTATTAAACTATCTAATAGAAAGTTATTACAGTTTCCCATATTGAACAACAATAATCTAAGTGAGGTAAAACGTAAGCGTTATAAAACAGTTGTCTAGCTTTGTGATTTAAATATTTCTTTATCCTTTTTAGTAAAGCTAAAGAAGAGTAAACTTTTTTAATTATATAATCAATATGAGAAGACCAAGATAGAGATGCATCAACAAAATACCTAGAACCTTTTCACATGTACTTTCTTTAATTTGTTGTCCATTTATAGCAAGATTAATGTTTTCATTTGATGTAACTGAAAGCTTCTGTTTAGAGCCAATACATATAGCTTTCGTTTTAGATACATTTACAGCCATTTTATTGTCATCACACCAGCGAAAAATATCATGTAAAACCGTATTAAGTTTTTGACTGATGCAACTTTTGTTTTGTCCAATGACTGATATGGTGCTATCATCAGCAAATAAATCGGTGTTATGATTAGGATTAGACAAAGGAAGATCATTTATAAAATTAAAACAACACAGGTCCTAAAACGGATCCTTGAGGTACACCCGTTTTTGTTTTGTACGTCTGAAAATGTATTTGAAATAGACACCATCTGATATCTGTCAGCCAAATATGATGTAAACCAACGTATCGAAGTATAAGCAAATTTGTATTTGTTTAATTTTTGAATAAGCAGTTCATGATTGAGAAGATCAAAGGCTTTTGCTAGATCTAGAAACACTGCCCCAACAAGATCGCCATCATCAATGGCTTTTAGCCATTTATCCAATAAAGCTGTTAACGCAGTTTGACAAGAATGGTTTGCGCGAAAGCCTGACTGCATTCTATACAATAAGTTGTATTTATTAAGATAATTTACCAAGTGTGTTTTCACATGTTTTTTCCAAGGATTTCAGAAATGAGTGGTAAAATTACAATTGGTCTGTAATTAAAAACATCCTGTTTTGAACCTTTGTTCTTATAAACTGGTATGACTTTTGCCAGTTTAAATGAAGATGGAAAAACACATTTTTTAATACTTAAGTTAAAAATGTGACAAAGTGGTAGTGAAATAGCATGAGAAGACATCTTTAAAAACTTTGCACTTATGTTATCAAGACCTGTTGCTTTTGATTCATCTAGTGCTTTTAGTTGTATACACACAAAATCATAACTCATAAGTGGTATAGAAAATACACGTTATATATCTGGTACATGACCCGATATGAAATCATCAAGTTTGTTAAAACAACTATTGTTGATGTTTTGATTTATATTAAGATTATCTGTGATATTTGTGAAATAAGCATTAAAAACATCAGCAATGCTTTTTGGTTCTAAAATTTCCTTTTTGGTACAATCACTTATTATTTTAATACTGGTATGATTGTCGGTACCGTTGACAGTATGTAGGTGCTTCCATAATTTACTACTGTTGCCCTTTTTGTGTTCTATGATATTGGTATAATAATTTTGTTTAGAGTTTTCGATGAGATATTTGACTTTGTTTCTCCAGAGTCTATAACTATACATATCTTTTTTCTTATGATAAAAATCACGTTTTCTCATGCTATCTAAAATTTCATCATTCATCCACTCATTTTGATACAAACGTTTTACTCTCTTTTAATGAGTGGAGCATGATGATTTAATACTTCAGTAAAATATTCAAAATGACAACAATGCTTCTTCGGGGTCATCAATTTCTAATACACTATCAAATGAACACTGTGATATGTGATTGATAAAATCATTTTCATTAAAATGTTTAGTAGATCTGAACGTAATATATTCATGAATTTTCTTTTTCGATTTTAACCCTCTTTGTGAGAAATGCATACTGGATAGTGGTCACTGATTGAATACTTTGGAACAGAAATAAAATGAATATTATCTGGTTCATTACTATAAATATGGTCTACCAAAGTGGAAGATGTTTGTGTGACTCGAGTGGGAACTGAGACTATTTGAGACAAGTTAAAAATGTTTTTCAAATGGGACCATTTAGCTGGAATTTTTCTCGACGCCAAATCAATATTAAAGTCACCCAAATTAATTTTTTTCCTTATCTTCAATATCAAAATTTGTTAACATTGATTCAAATTTTGTAATCCATTCTGCATTACTATTTGGTGGTCTATATATGTTACCAAGTAATATAGGTTTTTGATGAACAAAAATAATTTCGACCCAAATTGATTCTATATCATCCTTTTCCAAATCATATCGTCTAATTGAGGTTAACATGTTAGAAATATAAATTAAAAACCCACCCCCAGATTTTCCAATTCTGTCTTTTCTGTTTGTATCATAACCCTTAATATCTATTTCTTTATTTTGGACAGAATTTGACAAAATGTTTCACTTAAACACAGCACATCTGTGTTAGATTTTGATAGCAAATAATTAATTTCAGAAAACTTGGCAATATATGATTTATGTTTAAGTGACATATATTAAGTGACTTGTGTGGAATATAAAAGGATTTGTAAAAGGAGATGATTTGGAGTTAGTTAATTGAATATGTGTTGCAGTACATAAATACAAAATAATAATACTGACAAGATTTCCCAAAACAAAGTTACATTTTTTGGTAGTAGAAAAGTTATTGTGAAAATCCTTTACCTCCAGTAAGTTTGACGGAACACATTTTGTTGTTGAGTTGTTGTGTTGAATGGTATAAATCTCCTCCCTGTTGACCTCACCGATTGAAAATTTGATTGAGTTTCTGATGTACAATCTGACAAATTAAGCAACGTGTTCACGCACGAGATAATGTTGTGGCTTAAAACTTTGGCACCAGCAACATTTGTATGTACATGGTCTGCAAATAAAGTAAGATTGGGCTGGTCTCCATATAGAAAGTCTAAAGTATTGTCTAGAATTTCCACATGCTGTTCCTCTAGAGATAAGAGTCGGTTGTTATCCATTCGTTTGATGTTTTGTTTTGTTTTTTTTTTTTTTTTTTTTTTTTGCCATTTGATTGGGGACTTTCCTTTTGAATTTTCCTCGGAGTTCAGTATTTTGTGATTTTACTTTTGTTGACATCATACATTGTACGGTTAGCTTGATAATGAGTTGGCCTTGGTAGGATTGAAGAAATTACCAGCTCAGTTCTTGGTAAGCTCTGTCTAACTGTACAAATTAAATTTCTGTAGTGGTCAATTATAGCATGAACAGAGTCTTCATCTGATACGTTGTTAGTGCCCACATGAACAACAATGACATCTACACAATCAAGTTTACCTTCTGAGATGTACTTAATTAGGCAATCTTCAATGTCTCTGATCCGTCCTCCTCGAATAGTCTTTACTTTGGTGTTGATTTTCCTTGGAGACATTTTTTTGAGAGTTGAACTCCCAACAAGAAATAAGTTTTTCTTCTCACTAGAACGAAGAAAATGTGGATAAGTAGAGTTGACTTCACGGTCCGTGTATTTTGTATTTATTTGTGACCCTTGTCTTTCCATATAGGTAGGATTTGCGTATCATGGTGGGTCCCGAGATTTGTCCTATTTAAAGAAACTGGCTTATTGGAGCTACTTGGTAATCCACTTTTAACAGCGTTGCTGTATGTTCCAGGTGTAGTTTTATTTATTTGTTTTATTTTAGCAGAAATTCTTCCCTCTCTTTTTCGATTTGGTGTTTCTGTCACGGTTTCTGTTAATACGTTGACGTGAGATGATTTTAAATTAACAGATTTAATCTCATTAGAAACGGCATTTAATTTGTCCCATAAGCTGTTTGATTTATTTACAAATAGATATAAGAAGATGTGGTATGAGTGCCAATGAGACAACTCTCCATCCAAGTCAAAATTTATAAATGTAAATGCCTTATTGTTTATCTCGATTTCCGATTTAATGAGCTGTGTTTGTGTAAAGACATCTTGAACGGAGGTTGAAGCTGAACTGGTTTGAGCTTTAACCGTATTTGTTAATGATGCAAATCTGTCTTTATCTCTTGAAACTGACTATTTGACGAGTCAATATGACAGTTAAGGGTATCATTTAAGTTTAAAACTTCCTCAGATGTTGACAGTAAAAGACTTTCAATTCTCCTGAGTGCTGACATTGTACAGAAAGACGGAGAGTTTGCCTTAGTACTAGTTTTGCGTAGTTTATTGTTAGAGTTACTTCGACGTGGGGTTGCTACCTTCATTGGTATAGTTTCCTCTTCATCGTCGCTCCATTCAATGTCGTTACACACATTCACGGTACTCTGATCATTTGCTTGAATGGTGTTTACAGACGATGTTTTTATGTTCAACGCAAGTTTTGCGAGTTTATCGGCTTCAATAAACAATGTCACTTGTTATACCTCTAACTAAATATTCACTGTCTGTTTTAATGTTAATGTTTAATATTTGATTATCGTGTATTTGTTGAAGGCATTTTACGGCAGCATACAGTTCCCCAGTATTGTTTGTTTGCTTGTAAGATTCAGGAACTGGTCCATTTATATTTTTGATGTTATTTGGTTCCCAAAATATACCATAACTGGCCTTTGCCAATGGCTTGCCGTTATTCTTGCATGCTCCATCAATGTATACTTCCATTACTAAATGTCCGTACAGTTCAGGAAAACGTTTACGTTGTTTTCGCGGGCTTTTCTGATATGACGTGATGGACATGGTTTTGATTTATAAATTACGTTTTGTTTGTGTTTTGTTACAATAAAAATGTTAATAATGATAACAAATTGTAAAATTGGCCATATCGTTATACATTTTGAAGTCTATCAAACAGTAAATCCATCGTAAATCACGAATCGAGTTTTCCTTGAAAAAAAACAACATCCACAACGGATCACAGCAACTCGTCTCAAATGTAGAATACAATATAGGAGTGTGACACTGGCGTAGCTAGACAAATTTGAAGGTGAAGCCCAAATCGGCATGGGGTCCGGGGGCCGCTGAAGGCCCCCAGTTGGTCCAGGGCAAAGCCCTGGTAGGGGGCCAGGGGGCGAAGCCCCCGGAAGCTCCTGGATTTTAGGGTTTTAGACCCATAAAAATTAACTGAAAATATTGAATGCTAAGGTGTAGTCAAAAGCATTTTTGTTTGATACAAGTCAGATAATTTTGTGAAAAAATATATACTGTTCCTTAAAGAAACTGTAAAACCAGGAGATTCCAGAGGGGTAAAACAGATTATGTTTACTATGACCAGTATAATAAAAACCACACCATTATGAATTGTTTGGAGATGGAATGTACACAATATATTCAGTTTAATATAGTGGGTACCCAGATTAGGCAGGGTTGGCGCTTTCAAATTAGTTTAACCCCGCCACATTCGATATGTGCCTGTCCCAAGTCAGGAGCATGTACTTCAGTGTAATGGTTGTCGTTTGTTGCTGTTTATCATATTTGTTTTTCTTTCATTATTTTGTACATAAATCAGGTCGTTAGTTTTCTCGTTTGAATTGTTTTACATTTGGCATTTCATTTCAGTGCCCTTTTAAGCTGACTATGTGGTATGAGTTTTACTCATTGTCGAAGGCCGTGATCTATAGTTGTTAATTTCTGTGTCATTTGGTCTCTTGTGAAGAGTTGTCTCATTGGCAATCATTACCACATCTTATTTTTTTATATTGATGGGCAGCAGAATACAACTTACGAGGCCAACTAAATAAAAATAAACGGAGGTGATGGCTCATCCTTGCCTTTGGGTGTATTAAAGCTGAGCAATATTTATGATATAACAATTGTCTTGTTTTATTTAAAAATACAAACTCAGTAGGGTAATTGTTTGAGGAACATTTCACTTTGTAGATACAGCCGGTCGAAACCTTATGTGTGGATATGAATTATTAAGAGAGTCAGAGTCAATCTCTCTCACCAGTGACTTTAAACAAAAAAAAGCAAGCCTCCTGTCCTTTTTGGTTGCATAACAGTCAATTACTTTATCAATGGGCGTCTCCTTGTATACATAAAGGATACATAGCCCCGAAAGTCGTTCGATTGTCATCGTAGAACGCAGATATGTTTTAACACGGCGCATAACACTGAAACTGCATTCAGCTGTGGCATTGGTCACAGGCATTGTCAATTCTGCGTTGCATTATAACTAGCAGAACACCCCGCAGACACAATATTTTTGAAATTTTAGAAAATTCCAAAGTATTCTGCAATAGCTTGAAATCTTCAATTGCACAGTACTGCTCAATATCACAGTATATTGTACAATACCATAGTATTGGACAATAGCAAGAAATCTTCAATTGCACAGTTTTGCACAATAGCAAGAAATCTTCAATTGCACAGTATTGAGTAATATTACAGTATTGCGCAATAGCACAGTATTGCACAATAGCAAGAAATCTTCAAGTGCACAGTGTTGCGCAATAGCAAGAAATCTTCAATTGCACAGTATTGCGCAACAGCAAGAAACCTTTAATTGCACAGTATTGCACGATAGCACAGTTTTGCGCAATACCACAGTATTGTGCAACAACACAGTACTGCGGAATAGAAAGAAATCTTCAATTGTACAGTATTGAGCAATAGCACAGTATTGCGAAATAGCAAGAAATCTTCAATTGCACAGTATTGCTCAATATCACAGTATATTGTACAATACCATAGTATTTGACAATAGCAAGAAATCTTCAAATTGCACAGTTTTGCACAATAGCAAGAGATCTTCAATTGCACAGTATTGAGTAATATTACAGTATTGCGCAACATCACAGTATTGCGCAATAGCAAGAAATCTTCAAGTGCACAGTATTGCGATATAGCAAGAAATCTTTATTTGCACAGTATTGCGGAATAGCAAGAAATCTTCAATTGCACAGTATTGCGCAACTGCAAAAAATCTTTCATTGCATAGTATTGCACGATAGCTCAGTTTTACGCAATACCACAGTATTGTGCAACAACACAGTATTGCGAGATAGTAAGAAATCTTCAATTGCACAGTAATGCATGATAGCACAGTATTGTGCAACAACACAGTATTGCGCAATAGGAAGAAATCTTCAATTCCACAGTATTGAGCAATAGCACAGTATTCCGAAATAGCAAGAAATCTTCAATTGCACAGTATTGCGCAATGGCAAGAAATCTTCCATTGCACAGTATTGAACAATAGCACAGTATTGCGCAATAGCAAGAAATCTTGAATTGCACAGTATTGCGCAATAGCACAGTATTGAACAAAACCACCGTGTTGGGCAATAGCAACAAATCTTCAATTGCAAAGTTTTTCACAATAGCAAGAAATCGTCAATTGCACAGTATTGCGCAACAGCAAGAAATCTTCAATTGCGCATTAGCAAGAAATCTTCAATTGCACAGTATTGCACGAAAGCACAGTATCGCGCAATATCACAGTATTTCACAATAGCACAGTATTGCGCAATAGCAAGAAATCTTCAATTAGACAGTATTGCACAATAGCCCAATATTGCGCAATAGCAAGAAATCTTCAACTGTACAGTATTGTGCAATATCACAGTATTACTTAATAGCACAGTATTGTGCATTTGCAAGAAATCTTGAATTGCACAGTATTGCACAACAGCAAGAAATCCTCAATTGCACAGTATTGCACAATAGTACAGTATTGCACAATAGGACAGTATTGTGTAACAACACAGTATTGCGCAATAGCAAGAAATCCTCAATTGCACAGTATTGCACAATATCACAGTATTGCGAAATAGAACAGTATTGTGCAACATCACAGTATTGCGCAATATATCAAGAAATCTTCAATTACACAGTATTGCACAAAAGCACAATGTTTTTTTTATGTTCATATTTTTTCTTCAAAATTTTTGAAATTTGAAATAATTGCACAGTATTGATCAGTATTACAGTATTGCACACTAGCACAGTATTGTGCAATTAATTTTTGCTATTGCACAATACTGTGCTATTGTGCAATACTGTGATATTGCTCAATACTGTGCACTAGCAAGAAATCTTCAATTGCACAGTATCGAGCAATAGCACAGTATCAAGTGCACAGTATTGCGAAACAGCAAGATATCTTCAATTGCACAGTATTGCACGATAGCACAGTTTTGCGCAATAGCACAGTATTGTGGAACAACACAGTATTGCTCAATAGTAAGAAATCTTCAATTGCACAGTATTGAGCAATAGCACAGTATTTCGAAATAGCAAGAAATCTTAAATGTTGCGCAATAGCAAGAAATCTTCAATTACACAGTATTGTGCAATAGCAAGAAATCTTCAATTGCACAGTATTGCGCAACAGCAAGAAATCTTCAATTACACAGTATTGCACGATAGCACATTTTTGCGCAACAGCACAGTATTGTGGGACAACACAGTATTGCGCAATAGTAAGAAATCTTCAATTGCACAGTATTGAGCAAAAGCACAGTATTGCGAAATAGCAAGAAATCTTCAATGTTGCACGATAGCAAGAAATCTTCAATTGCACAGTATTGCGCAATAGCAAGAAATAATAATAATAATAATAATAATAATAATAATAATAATAGTAATAATATCTTTATTTAGAGAGTAACTCATTTGGATTACACCAATTTTAAATAAGGCTCTCTTAATACAATAATAATTACATTAAAATAAACAATACATATTCAATAATAACGATAAATAAAGATGTGTAATACAATTTAAGTACAATAAACAATTATTATATGGCATTACAGTACAAATTTCATGGTAATTTTAAAAGTACATAGATTTGTAGTTATGTTTAAATTCTAATACTGTATTTGATTTTTTATTGAATTAGGAAGAGCATTCCATACTTTTGGTCCATTGTACGAGAAACTAGACTTATACAACTCTGTATTTGGTTTTGGAATTATAAAATTATCCGAGGACGAACTTGTATTGTATTTTTGGTTTGTAGAAGCTGATAAAATAAGACTGGACATATATTCTGGAGCTAAGCCATGTTTTGCCTTATACATTAGTAATGATTTATGATAATGTATTCTTTGTGTAATCGGCACAATGTTACATTAGTGAAATGATTCGCTTAAAGGTTTGGTGTAATCATGTTCGTCTAAAATTATCCTTGCTGCCCTCTTTTGTAGTTTTAGTAAACTATCTAATAGAAAGTTATTACAGTTTCCCCATATTGAACAACAATAATCTAAGTGAGGTAAAACGTAAGCGTTATAAAACAGTTGTCTAGCTTTGTGATTTAAATATTTCTTTATCCTTTTTAGTAAAGCTAAAGAAGAGTTAACTTTTTATTATATAATCAATATGAGAAGACCAAGATAGAGATGCATCAACAAAATACCTAGAACCTTTTCACGTTTACTTTCTTTAATTTGTTGTCCATTTATAGCAAGATTAATGTTTTCATTTGATGTAACTGAAAGCTTCTGTTTAGAGCCAATACATATAGCTTTCGTTTTAGATACATTTACAGCCATTTTATTGTCATCACACCAGCGAAAAATACCTTGTAAAACCGTATTAAGTTTTTGACTGATGCAACTTTTGTTTTGTCCAATGACTGATATGGTGCTATCATCAGCAAATAAATTGGTGTTATGATTAGGATTAGACGAAGGAAGATCATTTATAAAAATTAAAAACAACACAGGTCCTAAAACGGATCCTTGAGGTACGCCCGTTTTTTGTTTTTGTACGTCTGAAAATGTATTTGAAATAGACACCATCTGATATCTGTCAGCCAAATGTGATGTAAACCAACGTAGCGAAGTATAAGCAAATTTGTATTTGTTTAATTTTTGAATAAGCAGTTCATGATTGAGAAGATCAAAGGCTTCTGCTAGATCTAGAAACACTGCCCCAACAAGATCGCCATCATCAATGGTTTTTAGCCATTTATCCAATAAAGCTGTTTACGCAGTTTGACAAGAATGGTTTGCGCGAAAGCCTGACTGCATTCTGTACAATAAGTTGTATTTATTTAGATAATTTACCAAGTGTGTTTTCACATGTTTTTCAAGGATTTTAGAAATGAGTGGTAAAATTACAATTGGTCTGTAATTAAAAACATCCTGTTTTGAACCTTTGTTCTTATAAACTGGTATGACTTTTGCCAGTTTAAATGAAGATGGAAAAATACAATTTTTAATACTTAAGTTAAAAGACATCTTTAAAAACTTTGCCCTTATGTTATCAAGACCTGTTGCTTTTGATTCATCTAGTGCTTTTAGTTGTAAACACACAAAATCATAGCTCATAAGTGGTATAGAAAATACACGTTATCTGGTACATGACCCGATATGAAATCATCAAGTTTGTTAAAACAACTATTGTTGATGTTTTGATTTATATTAAAATTATCTGTGATATTTGTGAAATAAGCATTAAAAACATCAGCAATGCTTTTGGTTCTAAAATTTCCTTTTGGTACAATCACTTATTATTTTGATACTGGTATGATTGTCGGTACCGCTGACAGTATGTAGGTGCTTCCATAATTTACTACTGTTGCCCTTTTGTGATATTGGTATAATAATTTTGTTTAGAGTTTTCGATGAGATATTTGACTTTGTTTCTCAAGAATCTATAACTATACATATCTTTTTCTTATGATAAAATCACGTTTTCTCATGCTATCTAAAATTTCATCATTCATCCACTCATTTTGATACAAACGTTTTACTCTCTTTTAATGAGTGGAGCATGATGATTTAATACTTCAGTAAAATATTCAAAATGACAACAATGCTTCTTCGGGGTCATCAATTTCTCATACACTATCAAATGAACACTGTGATATGTGATTGATAAAATCATTTTCATTAAAATGTTTAGTAGATCTGAACGTAATATATTCATGAATTTTCTTTTCGATTTTAACCCTCTTTGTGAGAAATGCATACTGGATAGTGGTCACTGATTGAATACTTTGGAACAGAAATAAAATGAATATTATCTGGTTCATTACTATATATATGGTCTACCAAAGTGGAAGATGTTTGTGTGACTCGAGTGGGAACTGAGACTATTTGAGACAAGTTAAACATGTTTTCAAATGGGACCATTTAGCTGGAATTTTTCTCGACACCAAATCAATATTAAAGTCACCCAAAATAATTATTTCCTTATCTTCAATATCAACATTTGTTAACATTGATTCAAATTTTGTAATCTACTCTGCATTACTATTTGGTGGTCTATATATGTTACCAAGTAATATAGATTTTGATGAACAAAATAATTTCGACCCAAATTGATTCTATATCATCCTTTTCCAAATCATATCGTCTAATTGAGGTTAACATGTTAGAAATATAAATTAAAACCCACCCCAGATTTTCCAATTCTGTCTTTTCTGTTTTATCATAACCCTTAATATCTATTTCTTTATTTTGGACAGAATTTGACAAAATGTTTCACTTAAACACAGCACATCTGTGTTAGATTTTGATAGCAAATAATTAATTTCAGAAAACTTTGGCAATATATGATTTATGTTTAAGTGACATATATTAAGTGACTTGTGTGGAAATATAAAAGGATTTGTAAAAGGAGATGATTTTGAGTTAGATAATAGAATATGTGTTGCAGTACATAAATACAAAATAATAATAATGACAAGATTTCCCAAAATAAAGTTACATTTTCTGGTAGTAGAAAAGTTATTGTGAAATTCCTTTACCTCCAGGACGTTTGACGGAATACATTTTGTTGTTGAGTTGTTGTGTTGAATGGTATAAATCTCCTCCTGTTGACCTCACCGATTGAAAATTTGATTGAGTTTCTGATGTACAATCTGACAAATTAAGCAACGTGTTCACGCACGGGATAATGTTGTGGCTTAAAACTTTGGCACCAGCAACATTTGTATGTACATGGTCTGCAAATAAAGTAAGATTGGGCTGGTCTCCATATAGAAAGTCTAAAGTATTGTCTAGAATTTCCACATGCTGTTCCTCTAGAGATAAGAGTCGGTTGTTATCCATTCGTTTGATGTGTTTTGTTTTGTTTTTTTTTATTTTGCCATTTGATTGGGGACTTTACTTTTTGAATTTTCCTCGGAGTTCAGTATTTTGTGATTTTACTTTTGCTGACATCATAAATTGTACGATTAACTTGATAATGAGTTGGCCTTGGTAGGATTGAAGAAATTACCAGCTCAGTTCTTGGTAAGCTCTGTCTAACTGTACAAATTAAATTTCTGTAGTCGTCAATTATAGCATGAACAGAGTCTCCATCTGATACGTTGTTAGTGCCCACATGAACAACAATGACATCTACACAATCAAGTTTACCTTCTGAGATGTACTGAGTTAGGCAATCTTCAATGTCTCTGATCCGTCCTCCTCGAATAGTCTTTACTTTGGTGTTGATTTGTTCAGTTGACATTTTCCTTGGAGACATTTTTTGAGAGTTGAACTCCCAACAAGAAATAAATTTTTCTTCTCACTAGAAGAAGAAAATGCGGATAAGTAGAGTTGACTTCACGGTCCGTGTATTTTATATTTATTTGTGACCTTTGTCTTTCCATATAGGTAGGATTTTGCGTATCATGGTGGGTCCCTATATTTGTCCTATTTAAAGAAACTGTCTTATTGGAGCTACTTGGTAATCCACTTTTAACAGCGTTGCTGTATGTTCCAGGTGTAGTTTTATTTATTTGTTTTATTTTAGCAGAAATTCTTCCCTCTCTTTTTCGACTTGGTGTCTGTGTTACGGTTTCTGTTAATACGTTGACGTGAGATGATTTTAAATTAACAGATTTTATCTCATTAGAAACGGCATTTAATTTGTCCCATAAGCTGTTTGATTTATTTACAAATGCCTTATTGTTTATCTCGATTTCCGATTTAATGAGCTGTGTTTGTGTAAAGACATCTTGAACGGAGGTTAAAGCTGAACTGGTTTGAGCTTTAACCGTATTTGTAATGATGCAAATTTGTCTTTTATCTCTTGAAACTGACTGTTTGACGAGTCAATATGACAGTTAAGGGCATCATTTAAGTTTAAAACTTCCTCAGATGTTGACAGTAAAAGACTTTCAATTCTCCTGAGTGCTGACATTGTACAGAAAGACGGAGAGTTTGCCTTAGTACTAGTTTTGCGTGGTTTATTGTTAAAGTTACTTCGACGTGGGGTTGCTACCTTCATTGGTATAGTTTCCTCTTCATCGTCGCTCCATTCAATGTCGTTATACACATTCACGGTACTCTGATCATTTGCTTGAATGGTGTTTACAGACGATGTTTTTATGTTCAACGCAAGTTTTGCGAGTTTATCGGCTTCAATCTGACCGATTTCAGAATCACGAGCAACGTGCACCCACGATACGTTTATATTCGATAACAAATTATCTATTTCTGACCAGAGCTCCTTGTTTTTCACATCTTTTCCGGAAGATTTAAGTTTCCAGTTGTTGTTTTTCCAATAAACAATGTCACTTGTTATACCTCTAACTAAATATTCACTGTCTGTTTTAATGTTAATGTTTAATATTTGATAATCGTGTATTTGTTGAAGGCATTTTACGGCAGCATACAGTTCCCCAGTATTGTTTGTTTGCTTGTAAGATTCAGGAACTGGTCCATTTATATTTTTGATGTTATTTGGTTCCCAAAATATACCATAACTGACCTTTGCCAATGGCTTGCCGTTATTCTTGCATGCTCCATCAATGTATACTTCCATTACTAAATATCCGTACAGTTCAGGAAAACGTTAACGTTGTTTTCGCGGGCTTTTCTGATATGACGTGATGAACATGGTTTTGATTTATAAATTACGTTTTGTTTGTGTTTTGTTACAATAAAATGTTAATAATGATAACAAATTGTAAAATTGGCCATACCGTTATACATGTTGAAGTCTATCAAACAGTAAATCCATCGTAAATTACGAATCGAGTTTTCCTAAAAAAAAAAACAACATCCACAACGGATCACAGAAACTCGTCTCAAATGTAGAATACAATATAGGAGTGTCAACAGCATATTTCTTCAATTGCACAGTATTGCACGATGGCACAGTTTTCCGCAATAGCACAGTATTTGGCAATAGTAAGAAATCTTCAATTGCACAGTTATGCGCAATAGCACAATATTCAGCAATATCAAGAAATCTTCAATTGCACAATATTGAGCAATATTACAGTATTGAGCAATAGTACAGTATTGCACAATAGCAAGATATCCTCAATTGCACAGTATTGCGCAACAGCAAGAAATCTTCAATTCCACAGTATTGCACGATAGCACAGTTTTGCGCAATAACACAGTATTCTGGTACAACACAGTATTGCGCAATAGTAAGATATCTTCAATTGCACAGTATTGAGCAATAGCACAGTATTCGAAATAGCACGAAATCTTCAATGTTGCGCAATAGCAAGAAATCTTCAATTGCACAGTATTGCGCAACAGCAAGAAATCTTCAATTACACAGTTTTGAACGATAGCACAGTTTTATGGAACAACACAGTATTGTGCAATAGTAAGAGATCTTCAATTGCACAGTATTGAGAAATAGCACAGTATTGCGAAATAGCAAGAAATATTTAATGTTGCAAAATAGCAAGAAATCTTCAATTGCACAGTATTGCGCAATAGCAGGAAATCTTCAATTGGACAGTATTGCGCAATAGCACAATAGCATATTTTTTTGGGGGGGTTCATATTTTTTATCTTCAAAATTTTTGAAATTTCAAATACTTGCACAGTATTGCGCAATAGCACGAAATATTCAATTGTACAGTATTGAGCAATAGCACAGTATTGCGCAATAGCCAGAAATCTTCAATTGCAGAGTATTGCGCAACAGCAAGAAATCTTCAACTACACAGTTTTGAAAGTTACCACAGTATTATGGAACAACACAGTATTGCGCAATAGTAAGAAATTTTCAATTGCACAGTATTAAGCAATAGCACAGTATTGCGAAATAGCAAGAAATCTTTAATGCTGCGCAATAGCAAGAAATCTTCAATTGCACAGTATTGCGCAATAGCAAGAAATCTTCAATTGGACAGTATTGCGCAATAGCACAATAGCACACTTTTTGGGGATTCATATTTTTATCTTCAAAATTTTTGAAATTTCAAATACTTGCACAGTATTGCGCAATAGCACGAAATATTCAATTGTACAGTATTGAGCAATAGCACAGTATTGCGCAATAGCGAGAAATCTTCAATTGCACAGTATAACGCAATAGCAAGAAATCTTCAAGTGCACAACATTGTGCAATAGCAAGAAATCTTTAATTGCACAGTATTGCGCAATAGTCAAAAATCTTCAATTGCACAGTATTGCTCAATAGCACAGTATTGCGCAATAGGAACAAATCTTTAGGTGCACAGTATTGCGCAACAGCAAATTTCTTCAATTGCACAGTATTACACGCTGGCACAGTTCTGCGCAATAGCACAGTATTCGTGCAATAGCACAGTATTGCGCAATAGTAAGAAATCTTCAATTGCACAGTTATGCGCAATCGCACAGTATTGATCAATATCAAAAAATCTTCAAGTGCACAATATTACGCAACAGCAAGAAATCTTCAATTGCGCAGTATTGCGCAACAGCAAGAAATCTTCAATTGCACAGTATTGCACGATGTCACAGTTTTCCGCAATAGCACAGTATTGTGAAACAACACAATATTGCGCAATAGTAAGAAATCTTCAATTGCACAGTATTGAGCAATAGCACAGTATTGCGAAATAACAAGAAATCTTCAATTGCACAGTATTGCGCAATAGCAAGAAATCTTCAATTGCACAGTATTGTGCAATAGCAGGAAATCTTCAATTGCACAGTATTGAGCAATAGCAAGAAATTTTTAATTGCACAGTATTGCGCAATAGCACAATAGCACAATTTTTTGAGGGGTTCATATTTTTTTCTTCAAAATTTTTGAAATTTCAGATGATTGCACAGTATTGTGCAATAGCACGAAATATTCAAATGCACAGTATTGAGCAATAGCACAGTATTGCGCAATAGGAAGAAAATTTCAAGTGCACAGTATCAGGAATTAGCAAGAAATCTTCAAGTGCACAGTATTGCGCAAAAGCAAGAAATCTTCAATTCCACAGTATTGCGCAATAGCAAGAAATCTTCAATTGAACAGTATAGCGCAATAGTAAAAAGCACATTTTTTTTTTGGGGGTTCATATTTTTTTTTTCTACAAAATTTTCTGAATTTTCAAATACTTGCACAGAATTGCGCATTAGCACGAAATCTTCAAGTGCACAGTATTGCGCAATAGCAAGAAATCTTCAATTGCACAGTATTGCGCAATAGCACAGTATTGGACAATAGCAAGAAATCTTCAATTGAACAGTATTATGTAATATTACAGTATTGCACAATAGCAGAGTATTGCGCAATAGCAAGAAATTTTCAATTGCACAGTATTGAGCAAGAGCACAGTAATACGCAATAGCAAGAAATCTTCAAGTGCACACTATTGCGCAATAGCAAAAAATCTTCAATTGCACAGTATTGCGCAATAGCACAATTTTTTTTTTTTTGGTGTTCATTTTTTTTTTTCTTCAAAATTTTTGAAATTTCAAATAATTGCACAGTTTTGGGCAATAGCACAGTATTGTGGAACAACACAGTATTGCGCAATAGTAAGAAATCGTAAAATTCACAGTATTGCGAAATAGCAAGAAATCTTAAAATTCACAGTATTGCGCAATAGCAAGAAATCTTCAATTGCACAGTATTGCACAATAGCAAGAAATCTTCAATTGCAAAGTATTGCGCAGTAGCACAATTTTTTGGGGGGTTCTTATTTTTTTCTTTAAAATTTTGAAATTTCAAATAATTGCACAGTATTACCCAATAGCACGAAATCTTCAATTGCACAGTATTGCGCAATAGCAAGAAATCTTCAAGTGCACAGTATTGCGCAATAGCAAGAAATCTTCAATTGCACAGTATTGCGCAATAGGACAATAGCACAATTTTTGGGGTTCATATTTTTTTTCTTCGAAATTTTTGAAATTTCAAATAATTGCACAGTTTTGCGCAATAGCACAGTATTGTGGAACAACACAGTATTGCGCAATAGTAAGAAATCGTAAAATTCACAGTATTGCGAAATAGCAAGAAATCTTCAATGTTGCGCAATAGCAAGAAATCCTCAATTGCACAGTATTGCGCAATAGCAAGAAATCTTCAATTGCACAGTATTGCGAAATAGCAAGAAATCTTCAATTGCACAGTATTGCTCAATAGCACTGTATTGCACAACAGCAAGAAATCTTCAATTTCACAGTATTGCACGATGGCACAGTTTTGCGCAATAGCACAGTATTGCAAAATAACAAGAAATCTTCAATTGCACAGTATTGTGCAATAGCAGGAAATCTTGAATTGCACAGTATTGCAAAATATCAAGAAATTTTCAGTATTGCGCAACAGCACAATAGCACAATTTCGTTTTGGGGTTCATATTTTTTTTCAAAATTTTCAAAATTTTCAGATAATTGCACGGTATTGCGCAATAGCACGAAATATTCAATTGTGCAGTATTGAGCAATAGCACAGTATTGCGCAATAGCCAGAAATCTTCAATTGCACAGTATAGCGCAATAGCACAAAAGCACATTTTTTTGGGTTCATATTTTTTTTCTACAAAATTTTTGAAATTTCAAATAATTGCATAGAATTGCGTAATAGCACGAAATCTTCAAGTGCACAGTATTACGCAATAGCAAGAAATCTTCAAGTGCACAGTATTGCGCAATAGCAAGAAATCTTCAATTGCACAGTATAGCGCAATAGCACAAAAGCAGATTTTTTTTTGGGGTTCATATTTTTTTTCTACAAAATTTTTGAAATTTCAAATAATTGCATAGAATTGCGTAATAGCACGAAATCTTCAAGTGCACAGTATTACGCAATAGCAAGAAATCTTCAAGTGCACAGTATTGCGCAATAGCAAGAAATCTTCAATTGCACAGTATAGCGCAATAGCACAATAGCAGAATTTTTTTTGGGGATTCATATTTTTTTCTTCGAAATTTTTGAAATTTCAAATAATTGCAGTTTTTTGCCATAGCACAGTATTGTGGAACAACACAGTATTGCGCAATAGTAAGAAATCGTAAAATTCACAGTATTGAACAATAGCACAGTATTGCGAAATAGCAAGAGATCTTCAATTGCACAGTATTGCGCAATAGCAAGAAATCTTCAATTGCACAATATTGCGAAATAGCAGGAAATCTTCAATTGCACAGTATTGCGCAATAGCAAGTAATTTTCAATTGCACAGTATTGCGCAATAGCACAATAGCACATTTTTTTTGGGGTTCATATTTTTTTTCTTCAAAATTTTTGAAATTTCAGATAATTGCACAGTATTGCGCAATAGCACGAAATATTCAATTGCACAGTATTGAGCAATAGCACAGTATTGCGCAATAGCAAGAAATCTTCAAGTGCACAGTACTGCGCAATAGCAAGAAATCTTCAATTGCACAGTATTGCGCAATAGCAAGAAATCTTCAAGTGCACAGTATTAGGCAATAGAAACCCATAGTTAATTGTAGCACTCTTGCCAGTCGGAAAGCAAGCCCTTAAAACGACCGTTGTTGCTACTTTCTTAAGACAACAATGGGACTGATATTAAAACCCGCCATTCTGAAATTGCGTTAATTTCGCGGAAAAATAATTTGGCGCCAATTTGGAATTTTTTCTTTTTCTGTTTCTTACATGCCATTAGGGTCAGAAATAGATTTCTTTCGATTTTTCAAGCATGGTTCTTATTATCAAAGAAAATAATACTTAAACATGTTATAAATTGTCCGTCTTTAAAAATAACGTAATGCCTTTGATCGTCGTTTGAGAATTATGCGAAATTGTCTGTTATTTTTTCTTCTTTTTCCAGATAAACAAAGAATATACAAACTATATAAAAATTAATAATAAGTATCTCAAAGTTAAAACAAAAATCAAGTCTAACGTTCTATCACCCTTAGGAAACCCTGTTCGAACTAAATTCCAAACGAAAGACATTTTTGACATTGTAGTTTTTTTTATCTTACACATCGATGTCAACTTGCATCTTTACACAATGTACACACATTTAGTGTGCTTGTTTGAAAAAGCAATGGCGAGTTCAGCTGTGAATATTTGACTATATTAATTATTCTCTTTAAGTCAGTGAATTGTTTGACTTAACTAAAACAAGGTAAGGAGATCGTATACTGTCTTTACACAGCCTTAACCAAAACTCATTCATTGTTTATAATATTATAAAAAATTTGTGATGAAGTAATCCATGAAACTGCCAAAGGTAAATGAAAAGTCTTGTCCTAAATATGAACTTAAAACAATCTCTTTCAGACTAGCATTTTAATCACTCTTATTCAAAGCATGTTCATACTGACATGAAGTGTAACTTACTTATGACTTGTGATCTAAAACATAATATTGTTGACTTAGCACTCAGAATCTGCTCTGAAATACTTTTATATAAATATAAAATGCATAATTGTTAAAAAAAATAAATAGAAGAAGAAAATATTAGACCCAGTCTTTTTGTTCTTATCTATTTTCAAGTTCATGATTAGAACCATCAATTTATTGGTTTAGTGTTTTTTTTTTTATAATTTGAGTCCATTCATTAGAATCTGCATGGAATCAGTGAGACAAAATTTATTGTTATATTTAGTTTGTTCATACAAGAATTGCAAACTAATTTCCTTTTATTTCAAATAATGAAGAATTTACATTCAGAATACTTTCATTATGGTCTCGTTTAAGTTTAAATGAAAAGTTAGGATCAGGTATCAGTAATGAAAAGGAGTTCCTGTATTTGATCATTTTAATCCTGTCTTGATCCATTATTCATGAATATTTTGGCTACCCTTGTATGATTAAAGTCGAAATTTATTTTTGTGTTGAAATAATTTGGTTACAGCAGTATAAATACTTACCAAAATATAAATATTAAATTAACTCTTGGAATAATAATATTTAGGAATAACAGTACTGTAGTTGAAGAGTTGCCACCGTCAATTGTAGATTTGACGGTCGCAAATACAGTTTTACTGGCGACGCGTAGCGAGACAGTAAAACGGACATTTGCGACCGTCAAATCAAAATTGACGGTGGCAACTCTTCAACTACAGTACTGTTATTCCGATTCTAATGCAGTACAAAAGAAATAATACGTTAGAGCTTGAAAAATGTACAAATTTGACATACAAAAAATCCGCGAATCTTCATGAATGATTTTGGCGCAAAGACGTTGTAGCTAAACGTGACGTCATACAAATGAAAACTTACAAACTGGAGGTTTTACGTTACCTCTACGATTCAAATTCGGATAAAATCACATTAAAACGGGGAATTCAAGGTAGGTGTTGTTTTATTTTCGATAATATTGTAGTAATCGAATATTTGTTGATCCTTTCAATTCAAAATGGCGGATCCCTCCTTAGTTACGCCTGGTCAACTGTGGATTTGACGGCAACTTTTAACCAATGAAAAAATTGTTACATAAAAATAGCATTAGAATATGGCACATACTGACATAGCCTAGGGTCTATTTGAGTATTTCACTGAGACTGAGTTCTGAAAAGTGATAAAATGTGTTTCGCTAATTTTTTGCACATGTCTTTAGTATCAAAATATATTCAATAAAATTATTTTAATAATATCCTCATGTAAGTAACAGCATATGGTGCTTAATATAATAATAGTTTGATCATGAGAGTGTCAAACAAAGGGACGTAACTCGTAGATTACTATCGGCCCCGCTTCGTCAGAAATATCGACACATCGAAGTGGCACATTTGCGTATTACAGCGTATTATGGCACAAATTTGACATATCATAGTCAAAGTTATGTTACATAACATAATTTAAATTCAGCATAGCTTCCCGAGAAGTTAAGAAAGAAAATTACGATTTAAATTTCCAGTGACCGATTTTTTGGTCAACACCTAGACTTTGAAGACACATTTTGAGAGAAAGAATTAGTTTAATCCATAATTGAGTGGATCAATACATTTCTTATATACTCAAGAATGTTCACGTAAAAGCAAATTAGTTTTAATTCATGCAAAAACGGGCTTCACTTTTTGGTAAAAATGCCCATATATGGTAATCACATGACTTCCATTGTTGCTTTAAGAAATGGGGTCAAACCGGGGTCAGCTTTCCGACTGTTGCGGCCAGGACGTCCTGTGTTAATTTTTCTAAACAGTTTATATTTTCTGAAATAAATTTACACTTGGTACACTTCATTTCCCAAATCCAACCAAGACCCCATTGAGTCTCTTGTACCAGTTCAAAATGTGGAACATTACACTTTGGACTTTTATTTAAATGGCAAATTATAAGATTATTGATCATTAAAATGTTTAGATCTCTATCTACTGTTCTATTTTCAGTACTTTTCTCCTCTAGATATTCATCTAGATAATCATCAGACAATTTATGGGGTCTTAGTAGTTTGACAGTAGTCGCACATTTTTCGCTTTGTGGGGCTACATAAGATTTTTTATCGTAACTGTCAATTCTGTAGTGGAATAAGAAAATTCAAGTTTAGGTGGTGCAGGTGAAACTTGCACAGATGATTTTTTTAAAACCTGTGTAGATGGAGCTGTAGATTGAGCAACACCATTAATAGCACCACAACCTTGATCTGTTGCTAAGGATTCAAAACGCAATAAATGTGCTTGGTTACCAACCTTATATTGGTTTCTTTTCCTTTTCCCTTTCATTATTCAATAAATATACACTGTGTTATGTGTGTATAAGTCTAAATTATGACATCATAAAGACATGACGTCACAAGAGCGATGACGTCACAATGTTATCTTCATAAAAAAAGCACCATTTTTCCCTATTTGAACACTCACACAAAAAGAACTCTAAAATGATTATTACTTGATAGATTTTAAATTAAAACCTGTTTTACAAAGGTCTGTGAATGATCTTAACAGTTATACAAAATGTTCTATTCCCTCAATGAAAGAAACAAATATCAAAACATTATTTTCTGAGTGAAAAATCCTTAAATCTACCTTATTTACAGTAAAAACACAAGATTTTCGTGATTTATCATCTAAACATGATGATTTTATAAAGTCAGTAAGGTAATAAAGGTTTATGAAAGGCACTTTCAGCTATGAAAGGTATAATCAATGTTTAAATTGTGAATTGATAACATATGGTTTTGGTGCTTTTTTTCCATTAAAATATATTAGGAACAGTAATAAGCATAAAATATAAAAAAGAAGATGTGGTATGATTGCCAATGAGACAACTGCTTACTTTAAAATACTAAAAATTAGTTTTTTTTATTTCAGATGCGGAAAAAAACTTCACAGAATTGTTCGAAAAGGTGTACCGAAGGAATTCATACTGCAATATAAGTGGAATCTGACATTTGCTGATCTAATATGGGTCAATATCCCTAATGGACCTTGAGATGAGGAACTCAGATTACGTAATTAAAAAAAAATATTAGTCCGCCATACAATTGTGGATGCTGTGATTTTAAAAATCGACATAAATGAACAATAAGAACTATTTTATAGAGCTGATGTGATGAGAAAAAAAATATGTAGATTTGACCTTTAATAAATTATCAGAAAGAACAAATTTTTTATTGAATTTTATGATCAGAATTTTGGGATTATTTCATGAGGAGAGTGACATTTTTCACCATCTTCCGGGGTCTGGCAATTTGTGAAAAAAGTAATCTCACTTGCCACCCCGAAAATTTAACCAGACATGTATAAATGTATCAGCTTCGATATGAGCCACCATACATATTCAAGTAAACGATATGGACTGAGCAACGGAGGAAAACGTTACCATTACCGCCTATGGAGAATTAATTAAAGATCTTGATCCAATTGCACAGTATTGCGCAATAGCACAATAGCACAAATTGTTTTTGGGGTTCATATTTTTTTTCTTCAAAATTTTTGAAATTTCAAATAATTGCACAGTTTTGCGAGATAGCACGAAATCTACAAGTGCACAGTATTACGCAATAGCAAGAAATCTTCAACAGCACAGTATTGCGGAAGAGCAAGAAATCTTCAATTGCACAGTATTATGTCATATTACAGTATTGCACAATAGTACGGTATTGCGCAATAGTAAGAAATCTTCAATTGCACAGTATTGCGCAATAGCAAGAAATCTTCAATTGCACAGTATTGCGCAATAGCACAGTATTGGACAATAGCAAGAAATCTTCAATTGCACAGTATTGAGCAATAACACAGTATTGCACAATAGCAAGAAATCTTCAAATGCATAGTATTGCGCAATAGCAAGAAATCTTCAATTGCACAGTATTGCGCAGTAGCACACATTTTTTTTGGTGTTCATATTTGTTTTCTTCAAACAGTTTTGAAATTCCAACTAATTAGACAGTATTGCGCAATAGCACGATATCTTCAATTGCACAGTATTGGGCAATAGCAAGAAATCTTCTATTGCACAGTTTTCAACAATAGCACAGTATTGCGCATTCTAATATGACGTGCTTCTTTAGCTTTGTAAAGAAACCCATGCTCGAAATCCAATAAAATTTGTTTGCACATGCGTATATTGACTACTGCAGAAAAATGAATTTTATCAAATTGGCATGCATTTAATATATTTCATTAACTTAAAACACTTTCAAACTATTAAATGATGCACATTTTGTTACTAATACTTTTACAATGACAACAATGTGTTACAATTCGCAATTGACATATTTGACCTAGATACAGCAACGTTCATGTTGGCTGTTCAAAACCCTTTCCTCTGAAAAACACATTGAATATATCGTCTGCTTGTTTACAAACAAAATGGAATACGCACGGACAATACCGTTGCAAATTGGGCTAAAAGTAGATCACAGAGGACAACTTTATAAGATTGTAGACCACCACAGACAAGAACATTCTGTTGTTCAATATGTTATTCAGTCTTTGTCATCTGGACAGACCAAAAGAGTAGTTAGGCATGAAATTTGCAATGCCTCTGTCACTTCAATGTTTAATTGCCTCACAGAAGAAACCATATTCCAGTTTGAGCGTGAGAGTTCACAATCAGATGACGAACTATCATCAATAACTTTCACTCAAGGTGTACCTGAACCCGTGGTAGAACCAGAACCAGTGTTAGAACCAGAACAAGCTTTAGAACCAGAACCAGTGTTAGAACCAGAACCACCCCTAAAGAAACCAAGGTTCAAAGAAATGCCAAGCAGAGAGCACATAGATATGTTGGCTCAGGCCAGAGTGGAAGAGACAACTAAGCAACAAACTGATTGGGGAGTGCGCCTGTTCAGAGGTAAATAAAATTCACATGTACACAACAATATACTATCATTGCATTATGGGTTTTCCTGCTATTTAGACTGCATTACTGCATTGTGAAGTCACAATTCCCGTTGATAAAGCATGCATATAACAATTTCATTCGAAGTACGAAACATATGATCTGACAATAAATAAAGTACAGGTTATTAATACTGTAGTACTGAAATGACAAAATTGTTTCATATATAATAAAATGGATTGACCCTAGCAGGGAATCGAACCCCATTCTCCTATTAAAAAAATAGGCGTAATTACCAATATACCACCAAGGTTTCCAATCCATTTACAAATGCAACAAGATGGTCATTCAGTTTAAATTTTAATCGTCATGAGAAAAAAAAATAAAATTCATGAACTAAAAATGTATGCATGATCATTGCATGTCAACTTTTTGTCGTGCGTATATGTACTACAACAAGACTATTCAGGAAGCTCAAAATTTAGATAAATATTGTGAATTTCAAGACAATGATCCAATGAGTAAAATATATGTTTATCTTAAATCTCTGACTACACCACACATTAGTAAGACCATTATTTTTAAATTTGTTAGCTTACATATTTCCAACCTGAAAATGTTTGTATATATAAGTATTTTATTATTTAAGTTGAAAAAGTTTGAAAGTCCCTTGTACATGTGTATGTATCAACCTAATACCTAGTAAAAAAAAAGCATGAAATTTCAATTTTTTTTTTATGAAAGTGTTGAAAAAAATCTGGTCTGCAAATCAGTTAACCGATAAAATAAAATAAAGAATAATGGCCTTAAAACATCATATTCATTTCCAAATTTGCATATTACAAAACTGAATATTTACATTAACTTTAATAGTAAAATAATTTTAAAATTATAATTTCAGGATGGTTGACAGAAAACCCAAAAAAAAAATGCCAAGTTTGAGGAAATTGAAAGCTCCATATTAAACGACAGATTAAGCTTTTTCTACCCAAGCCTGCAAACAAAGAAAGGGACAGATTATTCCAAATCTGCATTAGTTGGAATACGTGCAGCAATATCCCGTCATCTCACAAGTCCACCATTTAACCGTAATGTTAATTTAATGAAAGATAACGCCTTTATGACATCTAATCATGTAATAACGGGAATGATTAAAACCCTCAAGAAAGGCGGCAAAGATGTTACGGTGCACAAAAAACCTGTAGCTGAAGGAGACGTACAGCGTTCGTATTCCAGTAGGGTTTTTAACACGGATTCACCAGTAACACTACAAAATACAGTTTTTTGGGACTTGATGTTAAATTTTGGTAGACGAGGACAGGAGGGGCTAAATAGCTTGAAAAAGTCATCTTTTGGAAAGGTCAAAGATGACAAGGGTCATACTTACTACAAAATGACATATAACGAGGCCAATAAAACTCACCATGGAGTTGATTACCATGAAAACCGTCAAGATGTATGAAAAATCAGAAGATATAAACTGTCCAGTGGCAAGTTTGGATTTTTATTTATCTAAATTGAGTCCTAAATGTAATGCATTGTTTCAGCAGCCATTGCTTTATCCAAAACCAAATTGCTGGTATGCTAATCAAGCAATGGGGAAAAACAAATTGAGTCAAATGATGCCAAGGATTTCAAATGAAGCGGGCCTTTCCTACAGATACACCAACCATTGTATAAAAGCTACCGTTGGTACTGAAACGCGCCGGGGTCGATGATTTAACTATCATGTCAGTAACGGGTCATAGAAACATTAAATCGTTAGAAAGTTACGTTGCTGGACCATCAGATGCACAAAGGCGTGCCCTTTCATCAACTTTACAGGGTGTAGCTACCGCAAGTAATGCCAATTGCAATGAATCCGTGTCAAAGGGCCCCTCCTGCCAAGTCGCGAATGTCAGTACTACTTTGTCAAGGAATCCTCGATCAGATATGAACATATTCACCAATGCTCCAATTTCCGGCGGCACATTTACGATTAATTTAGTAAATAAAGCCTTTCCTGATTCCCCTTGTGCGTCCACCGCCATTGACAACTGACTTGGAAATGTGTGCTACAGAAATTGACCTCCAAAGTAGAAGACGTTCAATTATAACTTTTCTGTTATATTATGACACAAATATTGTTAATAAATTTGTTAATTTCTGTTTCAATTTTGAATTTTAGAATTACAACTTTGCGAAATTAAACTGGTTCGAACTATTTAAAAACTGACAGGGAGGTTCATGGAAGAGATTACACAAACGCTCTACACTTATACACATCGAACATAGAAATTACCGTAATTGTCCTAATCAGAATCGAAATAATTGATGCAACCTATACTTTATTGTAGTTTTAACATGGGTAGGCATTATATTCGTGTTATTTCAGCCCTCGCTATCGCTCAAGCAAAAATAATCACGAATATAATGCCTACCCATGTTAAAACTACAATAAAGTATAGCTTGCATCAATTATTTCTTAAATAGCAAGAAATCTTCAATTGCACAGTATTCAGCAATATTACAATATTGCACAATAACATGGTATTGCGCAATAGCAAGAAATCTTCAATTGCACAGTATTGAGCAATAGCACAGTATTGCGCAATATCAAGAAATCTTCAATTGCACAGTATTGCGCAAAAGCAAGAAATCTTCAATTTCATAGTATTGCGCAATAGCAAAGAATCTTCAATTGCACGGTATTGCGCAATAGCAAGAAATCTTCAATTGCACAGTATTGGACAATAGCAAGAAATCTTCAATTGCACAGTATTGAGTAATATTACAGTATTGCACAAAAGCACAGTATTGCGCAATAGCAAGAAATCTTCAATTGCACAGTAATGCGCAATAGCAAGAAATCTTCAATTGCACAGTATTACGCAATAGCAAGAAATCTTCAATTGCACAATATTGCGCAATAGTAAAAAATCTTCAATGGCATAGTATTGCTCAATAGCACTGTATTGCGCAATAGCAAAAAATCTTTAATTGCACAGTATTGCGCAATAGCAAGAAATCTTCAATTGCACAGTATTGCTCAATAGCACAGTATTGCGTAATAGCAAGAAATATTCAATTGCACAGTATTGCGCAACAGCAAGAAATCTTCAATTGCACAGTATTGCACGATAGCACAGTTTTGCGCAATATCACAGTATTGTGGAACAACACAGTATTGCGCAATAATAAGAAATCTTCAATTGCACAGTATTGCGAATTAGCAAGAAATCTTCAATGTTGTGCAATAGTAAGAAATCTCGGATTCATTGCAATTGGCATTACTTGCGGTAGCTACACCCTGTAAAGTTGATGAAAGGGCACGCCTTTGTGCATCTGATGGTCCAGCAACGTAACTTTCTAACAATTTAATGTTTCTATGACCCGTTACTGACATGATAGTTAAATCATCGACCCCGGCGCGTTTCAGCCCAGTACCAACGGTAGCTTTTATACAATGAGAATAATTTAAAGTCTTTTAATTTTTGGGGGTTCTAACCTTGTATTACTTTTTTAGATTTTGGGCCCCATTTTTAAATTGGTCTACATTGAGGTCAAAAGGGTCCAAAATTAAACTTTATTTGATTTCATCAAAAACTGAATTATTGCGGCTGTATGATATGCTGAATCTTATTATGCATTTAGATTTTTATTTTGGACCCTGTTTTCAAATTAGTCCATATTAAGGTTTGAAGGGACCTAAAATTAAATTTTTGGTGTTTTTTTATATGCTAAAACTAACCATGTTGTTAGATTTTAGATATCAGACCATTCTAGGTATATTAAATGTCCCGTTTCAAATTTTTAAGATCTTTGACCACATTTATTTTGTGTCAGAAAACTATATTATGTCAAAAATTTGATCACAATCCAAATTCAGACAGTATCAAGCTTGAATATTGTGTCCAAACTTGTCCCAAATGTTCAGGGTTCAACCTCTGCGGTCGTATCAGGCTGCGTTCAGAAAAGCATTTTATTAACCAGTGTCATCAGTCTTGAGAGCACGGCTAGTGACTGCTCGGTGTTCGTCCGTCCTTCCATTGATTGGTATCATACACACAACCTCACATCAGGGTTCCTTGTTTCTGTCTTCTGTAACTACAACAGTTTTCCCTCAACAGATCCAGCAATGATCACACTTAGATTGTAGATATGATTTACTTATTTTGGACAAATTTAGATTATTTTTAAACGCCGTCTACGATTGTAGGGAGTATTATGTTTTCTGGTCCGTGTATCTGCCAGTCTGTTAAAAGTAATGGTTTAAGGTATAATATAAAAATAAGGAGATATGTTATGATTGCCAATGAGACAACTATCCACCAAAGTTCAAATGAAGTGGATGTTAGCAATTATACGCAACCGTATGGCCTTTAACAATGAGAAAAAAACCCATACCGTATGGTCGGCTGTAACAGGCCCCAACATGAAAAATATGAAAGAATTCAATTGAGAAAGTTTACCATAAAGATATGGTCACACCAATTTGAAAATTAGTACAGATGTTCATTATTATTAGAGAACTGTGTCATTGAATGCTACATAAGGTACCTAGATTGTGTCACTCAAACAGTACTGTATAAACAATTAACGATTATGGTTGTTTATGATATATTTAAAAATAAACTGTTCTCGTCTTTTGTTTTTAAGATAAGAAAAAGCCGTTTATTGCAATAAGTACAAATATTTTCTTGGTCAATACTTAAATGAGACGTATTTATTAAGATAATTTCCCAGATCTCTACACGGTATTAACATTGTTAATATATATAGAATTGGGAATGGAAACGGGGAATATGTCAAAGAGACAACAACCCGACCAAAAGAGGAGAACACAGTCCAAAGCCACAAATGGATCTTCAACGCATTGAAAAAAAACCCGCACCCGGAGGCGGGCTGGTCCCTAAACAATAATGTATACTAGTCCAGCAAAATGGACGCCACACTAAACTCTGAAACGATATAAAGCAAAAAATTAAGACTTACAAAGGCTAGATGTTCCTGACTTGGGACAGGCGCATACATGCAGCAGAGTTGAACATGTTTTGTGAGATGTCAGCCCTCCCCCTATACCTGTAGTCAATGTGGAATAAATAAACATACAGCAATACGCACAGTGAAACTCAGCTTAAAAGAAGTCCGAGTCCGATGTTAAAATAGAAGAAACACAAAATGACAATGAACAACATAAATTTACAAAGGACTACTACTAGCAGATACTGACATGCTAGCTCCAGACCTCAATTAAACTGATCAAAAGATTATGTCTTCATCATATGAAAGTCAAGCACAATCCCAGTTAGGGGTATAGTATCATGCCATCATGAATTATACGAGAATAACATAACCCGTATCATGCCAACAACAGGTTTTAGAATAAATGTGTGAATTTCCGCTTGTGGTAGTTATATGGCATCATCCGAAATGATCATTTTGTATCATTATGACTGAAATATATTGCATTGTTCCATGATACCAACGTCAAATTATTGTTCTTTTTAAAATACAGATGTGTGTATAGGCCAGAACTTCGTCAACTTTGTTTTAAAGATAAGATAAATGGCAAGTATGTATATCGCCATCAGAGAATCAGAGACTTGGAAAGTTGGCAAGTATGTCTATCGCATCACAGGCTTGAGATAATTGGCAAGTATGTCTATCGCCATCAGAGGCTTGAGATATTTGGCAAATATGTCTATCGCCATCAGAGGCTTGAGATATTTGGCAAGTATGTCTACAGATACGTGAGATATTTGGCTAGTATGTCCATCGCCATTAGAGAATCAGAGAATTGAGGTATGTGGCAAGTATGTATATCGCCATCAGAGGGTTGATATATTTGGCAAGTATGTCTATCACCACCAGAAGTTTGAGGTATATTGGCAAGTATGTCTACAGATACGTGAGATATTTGGCTAGTGTGTTTATCGCCATCTGAGAATCAGAGAAATGAGATATGTGGCAATTATATATATTGCAATCAGAGGCTTGAGATAAATGGCAAGTATGTCTATCGCCATCAGAGACATGAGATATTAGGCAAGTATGTCTCTCGACATCCCCGTCTCAAGATATTTTGTAAGTATGTATAAAGCCATCAGAGACATGAGCTATTTTGGAAGTATGTCTCTCGTCATAAGAGAATTACGATATTTTGGAAGTATATCTATCACCATCATACTAGGCTTGAGATATTTGGCAAGTGTGTCTATCGTCATCAGAGGCTTAAGATATTTTGCAAGTATGTCTATCGCCATCAGAGACTTAAGATATTTTGCAAGTATGTTTATCGCCATCAGAGACTTGAGATATTTGGAAAGTCTGTTTATCGCCATCAGATAATTGAGATATTTGGCAAGTATGTTTATCGCCATCAGATACTTGAGATATTTGGCAAGTGTGTCTCTCGACATCAGAGACTTGAGATATATAAAGTATGTCTATCTCCATCAGAGACTTGAGATAATTGGCATGTAAGTCTATCACAATCAAAGACTTGATATATTTGGCAAGTATGTCTATTGCTGTCTATCGTCATCAGAGAATTAAGATATTTGGCAAGTATGTCTATCGCCATCATAGATTAAAGATGTTTGACAAGTATGTATATAGTTATCAGAGACTTTTGAATTTGGTAAGTATGTCTATCGCCATCAGAGACATAAGATATTTAGCAAGTATGTCACAGCGACTTAAGATATTTGGCAAGTATGTCTATCGTCATCAGAGACTTGAGATATTTGGCATGTTTGTCTATTGTTTTACACGCAAGTGTTTCCAGACCAGACATGAGCTTTTTAACAATAGACTGACGATATTAAGTATGTGTATCTCCATAAAATACCTTGTGTCATAGCATCAAGGCAGATACTTGACTTTTGACCTAGAGATCAAATTATGATTTTTCTAGCAGGCAGATCTGTGTAAAAATTAAAAGTACTCCGATAAGTATAAATTATTACATGGCATTTTTCATAACAGACCCTTTATCGGCCCTAGGTCATGATATCAGTCCAAGAGCCGGAGGCTTGAGGGATGATATCATGAACGAGGGCCGATAAAGGGTCTGATATGAAAAATGACATGTAATGATCTTTTTATTATATACTTCAGCAGAAGAAATACAGACAAGAACTATAAAATTTTGTCTTTCTTTATTTTGAACTTCTAGATAATAATTTACAGACAACCAAATACAAATTAAATAAAAACAATGTCTATTTATTCATACAGTCTTTAATGTTGTACAATGACCACGGTCATCTGCAATGAGACATAAAGCATTGTAAATAGATATAAGAAGATGTGGTATGAGTGTCAATGAGACAACTCTCCATTCAAGTCAAAATTTATAAAAGTAAACCATTATAGGTCAAAGTACGGTCTTCAACACGGAGCCTTGGCTCGCACCGCACAGCAAGCTATAAAGGGCCCCAAAAATTACTAGTGTAAAATCATTCAAACGGGAAAATCAACGGTCTAATCTATATAAAAAACGAGAAACGAGAAGCACTTATGAACCTCATCAACAAACGACAACTACTGAACATCAGATTCCTGACTTAGGACAGGTGCAAACAATTGCAGCGGGTTTAAACGTTTTAATGGTACCAAACCTTCACCCTTATCTGAAACAATAATGTAACATCACAACATAGAAAGACACACTATAAAATATCAATTGAAATGGCTTAACTCAATCAAAAGACATATTAACACCAGTGAACATACACTGAACAAATAAATTTGATCTATGATACAATGTAAATACAAAATAAATAAACTAAGGGAAGAATAATTAAAGTTACATGTTATACCGCTGTGAAATGTTAAACAATTAAAGAAAAACAATAAGCTTGAACAAAAGTATCAGCCATTTGCAATTACTTTAAACACAGGTAAATGAAAATAATTTTGATGTTAGGTATACGTGTACAGTTCAAATGGAGAAAGGAAATATTTTTACAAAATAAATAATTTTGATGTTCATTGTACGAAGAAGTGAAAATTTATAGTAATACCAAACACTTATCAAAGCTGGTATATAAAGCAGATATAACCCTGAATAAGTAAACATTAAATAACAAAAAGCATTACAATTAGTATTAACAGGTCAAATAAACAAGAAAGTACGATTTGAGAGTACCCGCAGTTACTGACAGCTAGTTAAAAGCCAAAAACAATTAATAATACAAAATAATGAATCAGAGACTAAGCATTAATAAGAACAGTTGAGTCCATAGTTATAAGCCATAAATGTACATAGTCAATTATAACCCTCTATCTCCCTATAAGATTTTGGCTCCTGTAATGTTCCATTAAAGGTGGCAAACACTTGTCCACTGTAATTTGACGAAGATAATATTCACACTAATCTGTGTTAGTTGAAATGCAAAAAGAAAAATCTAAAGGGTCAATGTCATGATAATTAATCCATATTATGATCTGAATGCCAGGCAGGTGGGCGACTAGCACGACTACATTTACGTTGTGAATTAAGTTCTGTTGGACTAATGATCAACGGAGGAGTGTTGGTGGTCGGCTGTGTTCCTTGTTCCTCGAGTGGTGTTTCGCAGAATTCCAATTCCCGGCGCACAGGATGTGTGTTTCCTACTCTAGGACTTTCGGATGATGAAAGGCCCATCTTTGGCATTGCCGGAATGTGCACTTTTCGCTCGCTAGGCAAATCTGGTGAATAGGTGAATCTTGGGATAGAACTGCCCTTGGAGTCTGAAGTTGCCTGACCAAGTGGATAAAGCTTTTCTCAGGTAGAGGTTTTTGGAGTTTCCACTAATGTATCCGAAGTAGGATTTTGATACTTGTTTCCGTGTCGAGATCACCTTTAGGACCAGTGTTATCAGCAATCATGCGTTTAACGGTTTTTACTCCAACTTCCGCCCTTCAATTGCTATGAGGGAAAGACACTTAAGATAGGCGAAGGTGTACACCCCAGTCTTGAAGAACCTGTTTCGTAGCAGTTGAGCTATATTCAGGGCCGCCGTCAGATGCTTGTTCATCGGGAATCCCCAAAGTGACAAATGTGCGTCGAAGGCAGGTAATGAGTCCGACTGCTCCGTTTGAGAATCTTTCAACAATTGGCCAGTTTGAGTATCGGTCAACTATGACAAGGTAACAAATCCCTTTGTATTAAAATAAGTCAGAACAAACGCATTGAAACGGGTAGTCTGGTGACATCAGAGGTGTTGGTGGAGCACTCGGGCTTGAAGGTGCTATCCGATTACAATGGTTGCATCCGGCTCTCTGTGCTGAAATAGCGGGAGTGATACCCGGCCAAAAGACTGATGACTCTGCCCTAGAAATCATTGCAGTTACTCCTTGGTGGGCTGCGTGTAAAGCAGACAAAACTTCCTCTCGAAGACTTGGAGGAATGATTATTCTGTCCTTGTATATTATAACACCATCAATAGTGTAAAGATGTTAAAGATGTTCACGGAATTGGAAGTATTCCCGTAGTTGCGGAGGGAATTCATGTCGAAATTCTGGTGTACCAGATTCAATCAAGATGATAAGTTCATTCATACTGTCGTCACTTGCTGTAGCGGTACGAACTATGTCCCAAGTCACAGATCTGACTGCAAGCGAATCAAGCGAGGACACAGCTGTTATAATGACACTGTTATCAATTTTAGTAGCATCTGATTCTAAATCAGAATGGTGTATGCCTGATAAAAATGATGTGGCAACGATATTGTATTATTCTTGATAGCTTCTATGTCATCTGAGAGAATAAGTTTTTCAGGTTCCCCAGTTGGATGACGTGACACACCGTCAGCGGCATGATGTTTGACGCCTGGTAGATGAATCATTCTGAAACGATATCTGAGTGTTTTCTCTTTCAAATTTCGAAGACGTGAATTCGAGATGTCTTCTAAAGATCTGTCACTGAATATTTTCAGGAGAGGTTTATGGTCAACAGCTATAATAAGATCGTCGCACCCCAGTACAAAATACCTCGCTTTGTCCAAAGCGTCAACAACAGCTAGAGCTTCGCCTTCTACTGGCGCATAACGGGATTCAGCTGGATGTGTAAATCTACTTCCTACAAGCGTTATTCGCCATCCTGTGTTACAACAGAATGGTTCACTTCCTGTGCAGGAACAATGTTTTTGAAATGGCCAGAAGCCAATACTAGTTTTTGACCAATCTGTAGCAAGACATGTGGGTTTACTTTTGTCAAAGATGCGAACGCCCTCTTCTATTTCAATTATGATAGCGGCTTTTGATTCCTCGAACAGTTTGTTGATGTGTTCATCCCAGAAAAATTGTGTTCCAGGTTTCAATAATTGCCTGAAGGGTAGCATCTTATCAGCCATATGCATGCTAACGAGACCAAACCATGATCGCACATCCATGATATTTCTAGGAGTTGGAGAATCTAGGATCGCTCTTAGGTATTTCATGCAAGGGCGGACAGTGTTGGATGTGATTTCAAATCCTGCGAATTCTACAACATCTTGACCGAATATGAACTTCTCAGGATTAAGTGTGATGCCATGACGTCCACAGATATCAAGCCATTGTGCAGCTTGAAAAAAGCTTTCCTCAATTGAATTATCCCATAGGAGGACGTCATCTACACATTTAGTTTTGTTCGGAATATCGGCAACAATTTCATCATATCGTCTTGTATAGGCGTCGCCCGAAGCTATGTAAGCTTGTGGAGCCGTCTTGTAACGATATCTGCCCCAGGGTGTAATGACGGTAGTTAGATGGCGATCATCCTCTGGAATTTGGCACGCTATGATAGCCGTTCCAGTCGTCAAAAACGGTTTTCCTATTTCCATTAGGTACTGGTCTAGCCTGGTGAAAAGGTGAAGGCGTATGGTGTGTTTCACGTGTTGCATGCACATTAAGGGATATAAAATCAACAGTGCGGTGTGGTTTTCCATTTTTCTTGGCACAAACGACCATTCTATGGCACCATGTGACAGGTTCCAATACGCCAAGTCGGACGTCTTGGTCAAGACCAGCTTTGACTTCCTCTTTCCAGTGGATTGGAACTGGTACTGGTGTGTGATGAGCAACAGGCTCAGCATCGGGGTCCACCATCAACCGCATTGGTGGTCCATCCATCAGTGGCAATGGTTGGTGATCACGTGTATTGAAGGTACTAGATTTTGTAATAGTCCATGAGAAATTGTTTCATTTTTGTTTGGTTGGCTTCAGATGCATGATATGGTAACTTCGTAGGCATTGTAGGCGGTAGCTTCCGTTGCGTAAAGTTACAGGTGGTAGCTAGGCCATTAACACTTCCGATTTTGTTTGTGATGTTGTGAGGATTCTCAGTACGAAGAGTTTGTTGCGTCTCGCCAATTTCACCAATGGTTGGAAAGCTGTCGGAGATCATTCGAAGAGCAATGCAAGCTTCTCTGCTAATGAATAGCTTATCAGAGTTGTCAGTAACATAAGTCATTTGTCTCGTTTCGACATGTCTACCTTGATCATCTTTGCCGGAGATGCGGAGAATGGTTGCACCAAGGATCGTGATACCTTTGTTGTTGGTAGCATGCACTTTCATGTTGACAGGAATTAATTCAGTCTGATTTATTCCTAGTCGATGGATGACCTTGATACCGGCAAGGCAGCTCTGGCATCCTGTATCCGCCATAGTAGAGATTGCAACAGTATTTGTGCTTTTTGTCATGTTGAAACCAAATGCTTCATAATCTTCTGGTAATATTCTCAAAACAAGGTTAACGAATGGTTGTGGTTTCGATGCCTTTCTGATCCAGGTATCTGACAGATTATCATAAAGATGATGCTAACGTTCTGCCATGTTTTTGGTGTGAATCGTTGGATATGCTACACAGTGATTCAAACACGGCACCTTCACAATCGTCTGTATTATGAGTAGTTTTCCCAGTTTTTGATTTACTCCTACAAACTTTTTCAAAGAGGTGTTCACGGTTGCAGTATCCACACTTATGGCCATAAGCAAGGCAATCTGATTTACGGAGACGAGCTTTTGCCGTGTCCCTTTTTGTCACAATATGAACGCACTTCATTTATGTCCCTCACGGCTGTCTGCTTTGCATAAGAGCTGCTAGCTGCTTGAACAATTTGAGAATCAAGTAGTCTAGATGCAGAACGTTTCCCCGAATCTTTTGCTTCAACGAACTGAGCAACTTCTTCAAAGGTCTTGTCTTGATTTTTGTCACCGAGGAGATCAAGTTAGATTTCTGGATCGGAAATGCCTCGCGCAAGAACATCCCGAATAAATGTGTCTGTATTGTTCACATCTGTGTTACAAGTAGGACATTTTATCAAAAATGTGCACACACCGGCTTGTCCGCGCAAATGTGCGCAAAAACTACGTACTGGTTCATCACGGTCTTGGTGCATATTATGAAGTGTGACTCTGGCCACCATCGTATTTTCCTCACGAACAGCAAGTTTCTTGATTGCGGCTAACACTTCTTGTTCAGGTTTGTTAGTTAGATTACCCCCTGCCGATCGTGTCAAGTCCTTGCGTAGCTGCTCATTACAGCATTCTAAAAGTTGAACTACCTTGTCACGGCCGGCAATTTTCGTTGTTTCAACATAATCGGACCAACGTGATTCAAAATATGCCCATTCCTCACTAGTACCAGCTGTTGATATTACCGGTCTTTTCACTTTTTCTTCTTTCGCTGCTGTGACTGGTCCTGGAACGTGTTTTGTGCTATGAGCAGTGATGAGTGCAGCTTAGATAGCTGCATCAAGGTCTTGAGTGACATCAACAAATCCAGGTATAGGACACTGTACTGCAGGCATTGTCGTTTAAGTGTTGTTCTCCAGGTCTTCAGTAATCTTTGGCCGTGGTCATAAATAAGAACAATGTCTATTCTTACAATAGATATAAGAAGATGTGGTATGAGTGCCAATGAGACAACTCTCCATCCAAGTCAAAATTTATAAATGTAAACCATTATAGGTCAAAGTAGTCTTTAATGTTGAACAATGACTACGGTCATCTGCAGTGAGACATAAAACATTGTAGGCATTAATAAGAACAGTTGAGTCCATAGTTATAAGCCATAAATGGACATACTAGTCAATTATAACCCTCTACAAATGTATTAACTTTAATTGTTTTTATTGATATAACAAGCATTTCATTTTTCATGTGACATATATATATCACAACAATTTTTATGTTCGGAGTTTGAAAAATGTATTGTCACATTTCCTGTGGTTGACATGTGATAAAGGGTCTGATATGAAAAATGACATAATATATAAACCTCAAAGTCATTTCTGTAGTTTCAATAGTTATAATTATAAATTTTCCGCACTTTGTTGTCGTTTTTCATAGACTATAAAACGCAGCCGTGTCGTCTGCCATGTTTACAAACAAATTTCCTGAAATGCACGAAGTTTCATGTGATAAACCCCACGGACAATAACGGAAAGCGTGTGATAACATTCCAGAAGCAGTCAATAACTAAATTTGTAATTGCTAGCAATAACGGATGGCACCCTTCCCCCATTGCCAGGCGAGCGGCAGCCATTTTGAAAATTCCAAAGTCAATGAGCGCATCTACACATGCATATTATCATTTTTGTGAAGTTTCATTAAGTTTGGAGCATTTTGAAATTTTGGACATTTTTGCTGTTTCCATGGTAACGGCGGCCATTTTGGAAATTCCAAAGTCAAATATCGTATCTACATATGCCAGTTACCATTACTGTAAATTTTCAGAAAGTTTGGAGCATTATGAAATTTTTGAAATTTTTTATGTTTCCATGGTAACGATAGAAATTTCCAAAATTTCAAAAGCAGACACCACATTGCCACATGCCATGTTACATATCAATACAGTTTCATTGATCAATATGTAATATTCTTTAAGAAAATGCAGCTTTTATATATTTTCCCATAGGCTCAATGTTAAACTTTCGCCCTGTTTCCATGACAATGGCGGCCATTTTGGAACTTCTTAATATTGCATGCACATCTATAGGCATATCAGGTAACACTTCTATAAAGTTTCATCCACTTGGGTCATATAATGAAAGATTTAGAATTTTGAAATTTTTTTCACATTTTGTCAGTTTCCATGACAACGGCCGCCATCTTGAATATGCCATACCCTGTTTGCACATCTGCACATGCTGTGTAACATTATGGTATAGTACAATGACCATTGGTTCATAAAGTTCCAAGATATCAGCTGGACAAAAAACGTGGAAGAAAAATAATAAATATAAGAAAAAAAGAAACGTAGAATAACAATATGTAAACCCCAACTCCGTTGAGGGTCCCATAATCAAAGGTTCGTTTATCAGCCCGCCGAGGAAATTCTTAGGAATCTGGTTAATAAACATAACATAACCCTTTCATAGCTATGGCATGGTATTGGTTGCAAAATTTGATATTTTCATTTAAATGCAATATTTCTTATTTAATTGGTATATTTCTTCATTTAAATGCAATATTTTTTATTTGAATGGTATATTTTTCATTTAAATGCAATATTTTTATTCAAATGGTATAATTTTTCATTCAAATGGTATAATTTTTCATTCAAATGGTATAATTTTCGTTCAAATGCAATAGTTTTTATTCAATTGGTATAAAATGTCATTTGAATGCAATATTTTTTATTCAATTGGTATAGTAGTTTTTTATTTATATGCAATAATTGCATTATGGGAAATTCTTTGACGTCATAAGGTCAAATTTGCAACAACGTTTGTGATTGGTCGGTAATTGTTTGGCTCCGTGTTGAAGACCGTACGTTGACCTTAAATGGTTTACATTTACAAATTATGACTTGGATGGAGAGTTGTCTCATCGGCACTCATACCACATCTTCTTATATCTATATGCAACGTAAACCAGACGTTTCTCAGACTGTTTTCTTTTTTTAATCCTTTGCCGCGCGTTGTGTACTGATTGATAACTCAGTCTGGGAGAACAAGATTTATTTCAGTACCAGTTGTAATTAGGTTTGAGCAAACTTCCAGTAATTGCAAATACTCTTATGTCGGTGCTTTTGTGTCTATTGTCTTAATGTTAGTTTTTTTGTGTGTCTCGTACCGATCTTTTGAGTTAATTTGCTGATTTGTGCAGGTTGTTATTTTATTGTACTGTTACACCACTGTCCCAGCTTCGGGATGGGTTGCTCACAAACATGTTGTTGTACTGTTACACCGCTGTCCCAGATTAGGGGGAGGATTGGGATCCCGCTAACATGTTTAACCCCGCCACACCCTGTATGTATGTGCTTGTCCCAAGTCAGGAGCCTGTAATTCAGTGGTTGCCGTGTGTTGCTTTGTTATACATATTTGTGTTTCGTTCATTTTTTTGTACAATAATTCGGCCGTTAGTTTTCTCGATTGAATTGTTTTACATTTTTTATTTCGGGGCCTTTTATAGCTGACTATGCGGTGTAGGCTTTGCTAATTGTCGAAGGCCGTACGGTAACTTATAGCTGTTGATTTCTGTGTCATTTGATCTCTTGTGGAGAGTTGTCTCATTTGCAATCATACCACACCTTCGTTTTTATATCCACCCTGCCATATTCTTTATTTGCCTGTCCCAGGGATGGAGCCTGTAGTTTAGTGGTTGTCGTCGGTTCCTGTCTCGACTCATATTTGATATTTTGTAAATTGTTTTGTTATGTATAATTAGGCTGTTAGTTTTTTCGTTTGAATTGTTCACACTTTTCATGTCGGGCCTTTTATAGACGACTTTACAGTATTAGGTTTTTGTCATTGTTGAAGGCCTTACGATTGTCTACAAAAAGCATTTGTCTACATGACGGCAAAAAGCTCTACAGAGCTTATGTTTGTAGTATTTCATGTAACCCGACTTAAAATATTTTTTTCTTATCTTATCTTATCTATAATTGCTTACATCCACTTCATATTTGAACTCCGGTGGATAGTTGCCTTATTAGCAATCATATTCCATCTCTTCATTTTATATTATATACGTGACTTCTAAACTCGTGTTTTCCTGAACAAGCATGAAATAATTTTCACTGGGCGTTAAAATTAGCAACAAACAATCAAGTATTTTAAACTTGTGTTAAATAAGAGGAAAACCATTTGATATTTATTTATTTGTTGGGAAGGGGGACAGAAGGATTTCATATATGAATATGGTTCCCTGGTAAGAGCAGAAAAATAGGCATGATTAGCGACAGATTGAAATGAATAATTATGCCCTCTCTTACCTTCCCCATCCTTCATCTATAAATTTAAACTGACCACCACGGAATAGCCCAATAGTGTTGAAAGTAGCGTTAAACACCAATCAATCAAAATCCATTCCCTAGAATATCAAATAATCGTCCCTTAACTGTTATTGTCCGTGTAGTTCTTATATTTATCCAGCTTATTGTCCTACAGGGATGTCCTACTAAGGCTGTCATACCATAAAAACGTTTATAAAACAGCTCACATTCTAATATATCTGCATTCATAAATTTATTAATTTCATTTAGACTAAACGACGCCATGTTTGTTATGTGCCTCTGCCGTCAACCTATCAATAAAGAAGAGGTGGAAGAGAGCCAGAAGATCTTCCCAATGCAAGAAAAAAAAACAGAAATGGACTTTTTCTGGCTCACTTCCGAAGAACAAAAAAAAAAACGCGCCCCATTGATATGTTTTAAAAACGCCTTGCCCCTACCCTTTTTTTTTCCAAAAAAATGGCATTATTAAATATATAAACATATATATAATCATCAAAATTAAAATGCTATTGTATTTTTATAAGACCTACTTTATTACATGACCTCTATCTATAAGTCCTAGCATACATTAATTATTATAATATGCAGTGGCGGATCCGGGGTTCGGGGTTGGAACCCCCCTTTTTTTACGATCAATGCATTTGAATGGGGACATATAATTGGACCCTCCCCCCTTTATCCTGGGTTAGGAACCCCCCTTTTATAAATGACTGGATCCGCCCCTGATATGAATATGTTTCTTGTTTTAATTACCACATATGATGCTATGCATGAGTCACCATTTATCAGGACATGAATTGGGTTTACATAGAGAGGATAAGGGACGACATCAGAAAATCAATGAAGGATAAAAAACTTAATTCAAATAGTTTTTTTTTTTTGGGGGTCAAAATTGCTGCAAGTTTTGTTTTATTAACATCGATTTGATGTACATCCTTATTGGTCAATCAATTTTTCTCAAATTAAGTTAAGAAAAGGGGTAGGGGGTCAGTGAAAAAAACTATATGAATTAAGTTTTTTTTATCCTACATTGAACTTTTGATGTCGTCCCTAATGTGCAAAAAAAATAGATAAGGGGCGGGACCAAACCTATAGATAACATAATAAAGAAATGATGAAATATACAGAATACGTTGATTGACTTTTGGTTGCCTTATGTCTAGTGGCAAATATGTCACGCATGTTTAGGACAAATATAATAGAGATCAAAGGATAAAGAATAGAGTGAAATGGTAAAAACTAAAAGATATAGAATTATAAAACGATCTTTGATCTGAAACCCTACCCTCACACACACACCATAACCATTACTGCTAATACTCGCATATATACATCTCTATACAAATATCTAAATTTGAACCTACTCCCCCTTCTCTAGACACCGAGGTTTTGGATCCGCCCTGTTAAATGTGTCTAATTATATTTATTTTGTACGGGTCTAGGTAAGAGCTAAACGTACAATCATATAATTTGTTGGATACCTAATTATATCATATAATGTGTCACAAAATAAACTTGTATACCCCTTTCCCAATGCAGTATTGAAAAGTAAATCATTTAAAAGTCCTGAAGAGAAAATATGTTTTGAAATATGCCCTGCATACTTATTTATGCAAAGACATATAGTAATTATTGAACTACTGTGGGGCTTGAAAAAATTCTATTTAAGGGATTCGGAGATGAGAACAGTAAAAAATAGCTCAGCAACGAATCCTAAATGTAAAATGATTTGCAACATAAGACATGAGAGCACATATTATAAGTAGTATTAAATATGAAGTTCACGCCTCATATAGTGAAGTCCTATTGTCATAGGACTATTGTTGTAACATGGGTTAGTAACTGGTTCCAATTTATCCTGAACAGCTTATGTCTCTACTTGTGGGTTTCTGGTTCTGCTGTCGTAATTAGGTGATTTTTTTTCTACATGTAGTAAAAAAGAAGGGCTTAGTCCAAATAATTGCAACGTCCTGGATGCTTTTTATTCTTTTTTCATGTGTGCCTTCCTGCAACGTCTCTGAGGATCAAGAAAAGTAAAAAATGATATAGCACTCAAGAACGTCATGATTACATGTATCTGGACTTAGAAGGGGGAGGGGGGGCTAGCTATGTAATTTTTTTTTTATTTCAATGTGTACACTGTAGGAGAGTTTCTTCAGAAAAGGTTTTCATTGGAGGTGTTTTTGCCATGCACGCAGGCATCTGTTTCTATCCATGAACAAGTTGTGTGTCAAATTAATTATTATTACTTGTCACTCACATTTTTTGCTCGTCCTGGCCATTATTGGCATTAACAGCCAGTGCACGAACTCGCACGAACGCCAAATTTAGTTAGAGGGGCGATATTCTGACGCGTTTTTTAATTCTTGGTCACTCAAGTTTAGAAAAAAAGGGGAGAAATCCAAACAATTACCGACCAATCACAAACGCTGTTGCAAATTTGACCTGATGACGTCAAAGAATTTCCCATAATGCAATTATTGCATATAAATAAAAACTACTATACCAATTGAATAAAATATTGCATTCAAATGACATTTTATACCAATTGAATATAAAATATTGCATTTGAACGAAAATTATATCATTGCAATGAAAAATTATACCATTTGAATGAAAAATTATACCATCTGAATAAAAATATTGCATTTAAATGAAAAATATACCATTCAAATAAAAAATATTGCATTTAAATGAAGAAATATACCAATTAAATAAGAAATATTGCATTTAAATGAAAAATATCAAATTTTGCAACCAATACCATGCCATACATAGCCTCTTAATTATTTTTAAATGTTATTGAACTGTAAAATTTAAGTAATATTTTATACAAGTATATGATATTATAAATACCTTCTCTATCAGGAGAACCTGGAATTCTTCCAGTACCTGTTTAATTCTATGTTAAAATAAAGTACACTTTTTAACAAGTCTGTTTTCTCCCGCCTCAATACCACTTTTAAATTTATTAATTAGTTAAAATATATCAATTCTCTAAAATAAAAATTGTACAGTGTTTTTCACTCGTGATACTCCGCTGTTTATTAATAGTAATACTCAATAACTAGTGATACTTTGTTGTATGTAAATGGTAATACTCAATGACTAGTGATACTCCGCTGTATGTTAATGGTTATACCAAATAACTAGTGGTACTATGTTAATGGTTATATTCAATAACTAGTGGTACTACGCTGTATGTTAATGGTAATACCAAATAACTAGTGATACTCCGCTGTAGCACTCAATAACTAGTGATACTACGCTGTATGTTAATGGTAATACTCAATAACTAGTGATATTCCGCTGTATGTTAATGGTACTTTTCAATAACTATCAAAACTTCGCTATATGTTAATGGTAGCACTCAATAACTAGTTATACTCCGTTGTATGTAAATGGTAGCACTCAATAACTAGTGATACTACGCTTTATCGGTAATCTGGGCATTTTTCCTTTGATGTGTACTCTCTGATAATGTCAGTATCAGTGGACTGGTCGTGATATAAAAATTATTGGGTCAGTTCGCAATTGACATGCGCGGGTGCACCGCGGATCTACTTTCCCCTTTCATTCACAAAATCGCGCGTGATTTTTTTCGCAGAAACGCACGAATATTTTGGTGAATGAAACACTTGTCATTATTTGAACGTTTCAGTTGAGTTAGTTTAGCCTTTTTGACCGATTTTTGTGAATATTTGAACAGAAAATGTATGAATAACCCGATAAATTTTTAAAAAATAGCGTTATCTACACTATTATTGATAGTTTTTCTTGCTATTCACAAGGACATATAACTAACATATCGTCTATGCCGATCTGAGTTTTTATTCATACATAGCCTGGTGCTGTTCCAAGTAGTTTTCTTTTTTGTTCTTGAGAAGTATTTGTTTTACCTGTTCAGTCACTATAAAGTGTTACAATTAATATTTATACGCAACACATAAATAGTGACCAAAAAGGTACCGCTATCGCATGAGATAAGCTAGAAAAAAATGAAATGTACACATTTTCGACATTTTTGTGGGACCATCATATACAATTATAATAAGGAGATGTGGTTTCATTGTCAATATACACAGCAGAATTAATGAAACGTATGCAATAATTCATTTTCAATACTTTGTGCAAGAGAACGCCATGTTTACTGCACTGTGACAAAATTTCAAATGACGTAATGCAGCCTGTGACGTCAAGTGTGATTCGCCGTGATTCGACGCGAAAAAGTAGTTCGTTTGTTATTTTCTCTATTATTGTAGTGATTTTTATTTTTTCATAATTACCGATAAAAAGAATAAAGGACTTTTTGTTTTTGATACTGACTTTATCACAGTAAAATATCAGGCTCGCCCTTCGGGCTCACCTGATATTTTACTGTGATAAAGTCAGTATCAAAAACAAAAAGTCCTTTATTCTATATGTATGTAAATGGTAATACTCAATAACTAGTGGTACCCCGCTGTATGTTAATGGTTATACTCAAGAACTAGTTGTACTCCACTGTATGTTGATGGTTATACTCAAGAACTAGTGATACTTCGTTGTATGTTAATTGTTATACTCAATTAATAGTGATATTTCGCTGTATATTAATGGTAATACTCAATAACTAATGATACTTTGCTGTATAATAATAGTAATACTCAATAACTAGTGGTATTTCGTTGTATGTTAATGTAGTACTTAATAACTAGTGATACTCCGTTGTATGTTTATTGTTATACTCAATAACTAGTGGTATCCGCTGTATGTTAATTGTCATATTCAATGACTAGTGATACTTCGATGTATGTTAATGGTAATACTCAATAACTAGTGATACTCCGCTGTATGATAATGGTAACACTCAATTACTAGTGATACTTCGCTGTGTATGAATGGTAATACTCAATATATAGTGGTACTCCGCTGTATGTTAATGGTTATACTCAAGAACTAGTGATACTTCGTTGTATGTTAATTGTTATACTCAATAAATAGTGTTACTTCGCTGTATATTAATGGTAATACTCAATAACTAGTGATACTCTGCTGTATATTAATTGTAATACTCAATAACTAGACTAAGCGATACTTCGCTGTATGTTTATGGTAATACTCAATAACTAGTGATACTCTGGTGTATATTAATGGTAATACTCAATAACAAGTGATACTCAGTCTGCTGTATATCAATGAACTAGTAATAATCCGCTGTATATTAATTGTAATACTCAATAACTAGTGGTACTTCGCTGTATATTTATGGTAATACTCAATTACTAGTAATAATTTGCTGTATGTTAATATCAGTACTCAATAATTGTAGATTTTAACATATACTTTTCCATATCGGACCTGGTATCATCCCGAGACTCCCATATTAGCTCAAGGCGCAAGCCGAGGGTTCATATGGGTCGAGATAAGTCTGAATTCGTCCGTTCTCTCGGTGCGTCTGTCCGTCCATCCAGCCTTCTATATAAGCGCGCTCATATGTACAGGTACTGCCAGATTTTATATGAAATTTACATCGAAGGTTTATATCAACTATGTCTCGGACAAGTTCGAAAATCAGTGCCGATTAACTATTTTCACAGGAGTAATGTCCCTTATTAATTTTAATTCTATAGAAAATTGCATTGTATACAATTCTTTCCAGAAATATTTTAAATTTATATCAAAAGCTTATATCAGCAATGTCTCGGAAAAGTTTGAAAGTCAGCTATTTTTAATTGTCAATTATTAATTATATAGAAAATGGCATTGTTATCACTCTTACATCTTCATTTCTTGTAGGATTGTAATGAAATTTATATCATAGGAGTATATCAGCAATATTTTGGGTGAGTTCAAAAATCAGCGCTGATCTATTACTTCTACAGGAGTAATGTCTCTTTTAAATCTATCATTGCATAGTTAGTACTCTCAAACCTACATATCTTGTCATTTTTTAGAAGTTTATATCAAATGCTTATATCAGCAAATTCTTGGAAAAGTGTCGAACAACTTTTTTTACGAGAATTATGCTCCTTTGATATAGAAGTAGATTTCGTTATCTCATATGTCTAAGATGAGAGCAAATTAACAATAGATACAATAAGTAGGTCCTGTAATAGAGAGTGTCTGGGATAAAGGACGGAGTATATTGGACAGGTACAAATTCACAGTCAAGTTCGGTCAGATTGGGAGTTAATTCCGTTGCCACGTGTAAAGAGAGTGGCACGCTATCTGTAGTTTAGAACCCTTGCGACAATTCTTTAAGTGATTCGTAGGTTCGTGTAGCCTCTTGCCATGCTGAATTTCTGTCCCTATCCTACTTTTAAGTTAATTATTTATAGATGTTTCCATTGCATTCTTTGATAACAGTATCAATGAAAACAATCATTGTTGAAATGGTTTGTATAGATGTAACAATGTTTGGAGGAAATCAATTATTGTAACAAAGAGAATATACATTATCTTATAGGAATTTATCTTAAATCATTTATACAATAATTGTTTCCAAATACCACAACTATAAAATAAAACAAAGCCATTTAGTTTCATAATTGTTGTCAGACATCAACTATAGGAAGATGGAAGATCCGTATCAGGTTAGCACATTAACTTATTTCACATTTATACAGGAAGTCTATAATCTATTGTTCTTTGTTCTGATTTTAAAGGATGATTTTTATAAATGATTTTCCTCTATAGTTTTTTTTTTTTTATTTCATTTTAATGTTTTTAGTTGATATAATTCGTCTCAAATTTAGCCCAACAATGTTAGATCTTCAAAATATATCCTTTTCAATGATATCGCGTAATTGAGTTGATAGAGTAACAGGGGCGGATCAAGCCATTTTTAAAAGGGGGTTCCCAACCCAGGATAAAGGGGTTCCAACTATATGTCCCCATTCAAATGCATTGATCGTCAAGAAAAAGGGGTTCCAACCCCGGAACCCCCTGGATCCGCCACTGAGTAAACTTTCATGACACAAGACATGGTCAAATATATAAAATTAAAAAAAAACAGTCTGTAGAAATAGTAATTCCGCAAAAATAAGTTGGTTTGCAGGTTTGAAAACAAATGAAGTTTGACATATACTGTTTTATCATATTCTTATAGAAATAATGGTATAATTGTACCCCTTGATAAAACTGTAATTTTTACATATATTTATTCATTAAATCTGAAGAATTGTCTTAGCCGTGTGATTTGACTTTTGTTATCAACTGCTTCCGGTTATTATCGCATACCTTTCTGTGACGTTATCGCATGGCAATTCGACGTCACTCTGCAAATTCCGGAGAATACACCTAATGGTACGTTTTTAGTGAAAAACTTAACAAAGTAGGATTAGAAAAAAAAAACAAATATTAGGAAACAGGAAAATATATTATTAAAAAATGCAAACAAATAATACAAAAAATGCATTTTTCAAAGTTTTAAAAATAGTTCCTGTCTGTATGTCTTCTGTTGAAGTATATGATAAAAAGAACATAACATGTCATTTTTCATATCAGACCCATTATCAGCCCATGGTCAAAATCATCCCTCGAGCCTTTCGGCTCTCCGGCTGATATCATGACTTAGGGCTGATAAGGGGTCTGATACGAAAAATGCCATGTTATAATCTATATATATTTTACCTGCAAACATTTTAATTACTCGATGTAAATTGGACAGGACAGACGTATATCATACATATGCAGTCCTTCCCGAACTATAAATTATATTATGGTACAATGTTAATGTGTACATGCAGTATTTTGACGTATACAATACTTTATGAGTCTATTTTGAGACAAGTGAAAAGGGGTAAAAAAAGCTGACCGTTTATTTGATTATGATGTGTCTATACAATATATAATGTATACAAAAATATCATATGATATAAAGTAATGAGATGTGGTATAATTGCCAATGACACAACTATCCACCATTGCTGCTGTCAGTAGATAAGTGTAATGTTGACTTAAAAAGTGAGTCCATTTATCAGTAAAATACAGAATTTAAAAAAAAAAATCAAACTTTTTCTTTAGATGCTATTTCTTGGACTTGAAGATTAGTTTCTGTTCAAGTTTCATAACAATCCATGAAGCTTTACAAATTTATCATTAATCATAGAAAAGATTCTGCCAAAGTTTCATAAAATTCTATGAAGGTTTGACAAAGAAATTGATGTGTAACAAACTTTAACCCCAGACTGTATCTACTTGTTAACTGTAAAAAAAAAAAAAAAGTCTATTTATCAGTAAAATACGGAAAAATTTAAATAAATATTATCAAAATTTTGCTCTGGATACTGTATTTTGGTCATAAACAAGCTTCTGTCAAAATTTAATAAGATTCCATGAAGGTTCGACAATTATTGATGACTGAAAAACTTTAACCTCAGATTGAATTTGAATGTTAACTGTAAAAAAAAAAACAAAGTCCATTTATCACTAAAGTACGGAAAAATGAAAATAAAGATATTCAAAATTTTGCTCTGGATACTGTGTTTTGGTCATAAACAAGCTTCTTGGATGGAGAGTTGTCTCATTGGCACTCATACCACATCTTCTTATATCTATATTCTGTCAAAATTTCATAAGATTCCATGAAGGTTTGACAACGTTATTGATGACTGAAAAACTTTTACCTCAGATTAAATCAGAATGTTAACTGTAAAAAAATTAAGTCCATTTATCAGTAAAATACGGAAAAATGAAAATAAATATATTAAAAATTTTGCTCTAGATACTGTGTTTTAGTCATAAACAAGCTTCTGTTCAAATTTCCGAAAATTCTATGAAGGTTTGACAAAGGTATTGATGTCTTAAAAAACTTTAACCACAAACTGAACCTAAATGTTGACGCCGCCAACGACAGAATCTAGGATCGCTATGTCTCGCTTTCTCGACATAAATGTCGCAGGCTCGACAAAAATCCCTCGTTACTTCCTGCTGGCTATACCCCGAATGCAAGTCCAGGAGATTATGTTCCTTCTCCTTGTCTGTTTGGCTCTGAGGTGCATAAATGTTCAAAGTCCAGGAGATTATGTTCCTTCTCCTTGTCTGTTTGGCTCTGAGGTGCATCGATGTTCAAAGTCCAGGAGATCATGTTCCTTCTCCTTGTCTGTTTGGCTCTGAGGTGCATCAATGTTCAAAGTCCAGGAGATTATGTTCCTTCTCCTTGTCTGTTTGGCTCTGAGGTGCATCAATGTTCAAAGTCCAGGAGATTATGTTCCTTCTCCTTGTCTGTTTGGCTCTGAGGTGCATCGATGTTCAAAGTCCAGGAGATCATGTTCCTTCTCCTTGTCTGTTTGGCTCTGAGGTGCATAAATGTTCAAAGTCCAGGAGATTATGTTCCTTCTCCTTGTCTGTTTGGCTCTGAGGTGCATCAATGTTCAAAGTCCAGGAGATTATGTTCCTTCTCCTTGTCTGTTTGGCTCTGAGGTGCATCGATGTTCAAAGTCCAGGAGATCATGTTCCTTCTCCTTGTCTGTTTGGCTCTGAGGTGCATCAATGTTCAAAGTCCAGGAGATTATGTTCCTTCTCCTTGTCTGTTTGGCTCTGAGGTGCATCAATGTTCAAACTCCGAATTTTAATGTAAGTCACAGGTTGTAATTTGACAATGATGTCAAGGAAAGTATAAATCAATGGGTATTACATCTACGGTATAAATTGATGGCTGATTTTTTTTTTTTCCTGATATGAAATTTAAAAACGACTACACTACCATTAACTAGCCAGAACCGGTCGAATTACTCGGGTGTAAAATCAAATATTTCGCTCAAACGTATTTGAAAATCCAGCTTGTTAACATTCCGGCGCTAAAATGTCCTATGATGTCGGCGCTAAAATGACCCTATGTGTATTTTTTATTTTCGCTCAAATGTCCTATGCCCACATCCAACATCCGATGGATTTAGTGAAAAGACGTCATTAACAGTCAGAAAAAACACGTCAGAGAAAAACATGACCTGGTGCAATGCCAATATATAGGTATCGACAGATTGTAGAACCGTGAATGTGCATACGTGTATAACATTAGTATTTAGCATGGTTTTAAATTACTGATAACAAAATCAATATTTATACCAATAAAAACAATATTCAAAGAACATTTGATGTGTTCCTCTATATTTTTGTTTGCTCATACCTGAACGTTTGATGTGTATATTCCGGACCATATGAGTATTTGGGCCATACGCGTATGGTCATGACCATCTGCGTATATACTTATATTGTGTAAAAGAATGTTGGTGTCAGCTTTTAAGGTCTTTTATTGTAATAAATAAATGAAAGGATGTTGATATCTGCGTAATATAGCATGGTCTGCTTATTGTGCGTTTCCCTAAGACTCTCAATAGAAGAACTACTTCTGTGAGATCTGGGTTTGAATCTTAACATGTGCTAGAAACTAGCCGTGGACAATGCCTATGGTGGTTTGAGGCATTGTCGTCGATGTAGTAGAGACAGGCCGGAATCGACTGAGACCTATTAAGGAGAGGTTCGCATTTTTTAATAAAGAAAAAGAATTAACAATACAAGATAAAATACAATCTCAATCTGATAAAACAAATTAAAGAACAATAATAAATTAGACATATATTTTCAATTAATTCTAAATATTAAAACAGCAAATACTTTCTAAAATGACTTTAGATTATGTTGCTTCTTCAAATTTACTTGTGTTTTGACATCAGCATTATATTGAGTAATTTGATAAATTAATTGGTGCTTATTAGATTTAGTTCACAGATAATTACTATTTGAGAAGATGAAATATATTGCAAAAAAGGGTAGCGAAGAGTAGGTAGCAAATACCAAACAATTAAACCGAAAACACGAGGGACTGCACGTGTCTGAGTTTATAAAACATTGATAGTAATCAAAAACACGAGGGACTGCACGTGTCTGAGTTTATAAAACATTGATAGCAATCAAAAACACTAGGGACTGCACTTGTCTGAGTTTATAAAACATTGATAGCAATCAAAAACACTAGGGACTGCACTTGTCTGAGTTTATAAAACATTGATAGCAATCAAAAACACGAGGGACTGCACTTGTCTGAGTTTATAAAACATTGATAGCAATCAAAAACACTAGGGACTGCACTTGTCTGAGTTTATAAAACATTGATAGCAATCAAAAACACGACGGACTGCACGTGTCTGAGTTTATAAAACATTGATAGCAATCAAAAACACGAGGGACTGCACTTGTCTGAGTTTATAAAACATTGATAGCAATCAAAAACACTAGGGACTGCACTTGTCTGAGTTTATAAAACATTGATAGTAATCAAAAACACTAAGGACTGCACTTGTCTGAATTTATAAAACATTGATAGCAATCAAAAACACTAGGGACTGCACTTGTCTGAGTTTATAAAACATTGATAGTAATCAAAAACACGAGGGACTGCACGTGTCTGAGTTTATAAAACATTGATAGCAATCAAAAACACGAGGGACTGCACTTGTCTGATTTTATAAAACATTGATAGCAATCAAAAACACTAGGGACTGCACTTGTCTGAGTTTATAAAACACTGATAGCAATCAAAAACACGAGGGACTGCACTTGTCTGAGTTTATAAAACATTGATAGCAATCAAAAACACGAGGGACTGCACGTGTCTGAGTTTATAAAACATTGATAGCAATCAAAAACACGAGGGACTGCACTTGTCTGAGTTTATAAAACATTGATAGCCTCTTTACAAGCAGAACCAAATACAATGAAAGTCCCAACTATGTACTGGCTTCCGAAGCTACATAAAACACCTTACAAATATAGATTTATTTCGTCTTCAAGCCATTGTTCCACTACTAAATTGTCTATTCTTCTTACCAGTTCACTTGGTACAATCAAAAACCTGATAATAAATTGTTCAAATAAGGCCTTTGAAAATAGTGGAATTAATTACTTTTGGAGTGTCAAAAACTCGTTGGAAGTACTTGATAAATTGCATGCTTATATTGGTGATTTTGAATCTGTTCAAAGTTTTGATTTTTCTACCCTGTATACCACATTGCCTCACATTCTCATTAAGAAAAATTCACACACCTAATTAAATGGGCATTTAAAAGTCAGAATGTGAATACATATGTTCTAACTCTTTTAGGTCATTTTTAGTAGCAATAAACAAAAGAAATATGTCAATTGGACATGCTTTGATACTATATCTGCCCTTGAATTTTACTAGATAATATTTTTGTTCGCTTTGGAGATTCCGTATATCGTCAGGTTATCGGAATTCCAATGGGACTAACTGTGCACCACTTATTGCGGACCTGTTTTGTATTGCTATGAGTTACAATTTATGACTAAAATCAGCAAAGACCCATCGAAACAACATCTGATACAAAATTTAATAATACTTTTAGATATTTGGATGATATATTGGCTCTCAATAATGACGACTTCAGTATGTATACTAAAGAAATTTATCCTGTTGAACTTACTTTAAATAAAGCTAATACTAACAATGACCACTGCCCTTTCCTCGATCTTGATATCCATATCATTAACGGAAAGCTTAATACAAAATTTATGATAAAAGAGATGATTTTTCATTTCCTATCGTTAATTATCCATTTTAGATGGTGACGTTCCTTGTCACCATCTTACGGTGTTATATATCTCAACTTGTACGATTCGCTCGTGTATGTAACAACGTTTCAGATTTTAACGAAAGAAATTTATGTATTACTGAAAAATTATTACACCAGGGTTTTCGATATCACAAACTAGTCAAAACATTTACTAAATTTTATCATCGGTACAAGGACATCATTCGTAAATATAGCTCAACATGCAGACTTCTTATACGTTCAGGTATTTCACATCCAATCTTTTATGGTAATATTCTTTATAAAGCACTAAAATGTCAGTATTCACCGCTGAAGCTAACAAAACCTTTAAATAGACTTATTAAGAAGGGATATAGTTACGATACTGTTGTCAGGTCATTAAAGATTGCATATTTTGGCTTTAATATTGATTCACTTATAGGGTCTTTGCATCGGAACTAAACACATTTATTTAAAACCAGTTGTTGGCATGACACGGGTTATGCTCTTCTCATATATTTTATGATGGTATGATACTAAACCCCTAACGGGAGGGATTGTGCCTGATATTCATATGATGAAGACATAATCTTTCAATCAGTTTAATTGAGGTCTGGAGCTGGCATGTCAGTTAACTGCTAGTAGTCTGTTGTTATTTATGTATTATTGTCATTTTGTTTATTTTCTTTTGTTACATCTTCTGACATCGGACTCGGACTTCTCTTTAACTGACGTTTAATGTGCGTATTGTTATGCGTTTACTTTTCTACATTGGCTAGAGGTATAGGGGAGGTTGAGATCTCATAAACATGTTTAACCCCGCCGCATTTTTGCGCCTGTCCCAAGTCAGGAGCCTCTGGCCTTTGTTAGTCTTGTATTATTTTTACTTTTAGTTTCTTGTGTATAATTTGGAGTTTAGTATGACGTCCATTATCACTGAACTAGTATATATATTTGTTTAGGGGCCAGCTTAAGGACGCCTCCGGGTGCGGGAATTTCTCGCTGTATTGAAGACCTATTGGTGACCTTCTGTTGTTGTCTGTTCTGTGGTCGGGTTGTTGTCTCTTTGACACATTCCCCATTTCCATTCTCAATTTTCTAGCAATCAAAAACACTAGGGATTGCACTTGTCTGAGTTTATAAAACATTGATAGCAATCAAAAACACGAGGGACTGCACTTGTCTGAGTTTATAAAACATTGATAGCAATCAAAAACACTAGGGACTGCACTTGTCTGAGTTTATACACAAGATACTTAAATTAACACAAACAACAAAAGAATAGTCGTTGTAAATGTATTATGTAATTATTAACAATGAGGATGTTAAATAAACCATTATCTAGCCAAGGTTGCTGAAGGTGAAGTTCAACACAAACATACAAACAAAAACAAAACGACCAAATAAAAAGTGTTTATATAATGGAAAAGAGAGGCGGAAGTTACCAAAAGGATATTCAAACTCATAAGCCAAAGACAAAGTGGCAACGACATAGCAAAAACACGAAAAAAAAGGCCAAAAGACAAACAACAGTCTACAGAAAACAACAAAGAAAGCTAAATACTGAGAAACACGAGCCCCACAGAAAAAAACGGAAGTAATCCTTAGTGCTCCGGAAGGTGCTACTGGTACCGTATAAAAAGTGTTATAAAAAAAGGCCCTAGTATGACAAAATGTGATATTTACAATCTCCTGACTAGGAAAAGGCACATAAAGAATGTGGCGGGATTAAACATGTTTGCGAGAGCTCATTCCTCCACCTAAACTGGGAGATTGTTGTAACAGCATAACACACGTTACAAAATTCATAACTCCAAATGTGACTAATTAACTTCGTGAAAGTTTGTAAAAGACATAAATAACCATAAGTAAGTAATATAAAAATAAGGAGATGTATGCTTGCCAATGAGACAGCTATCCACCAAAGTTCAAATGAAGTGGATGTAAGTAATTATAGTCAACCGTACGGCCTTCAACAACGAGAAAACCCCATACCGTATAGTCGGCTATAAAAGGCCCCGACATGAAAAATGTGAAACAATTCAATGGAGAAAACTAAAGGCCTAATTCATACCAAAACAGTTTACGAAAAACAAATATGACAGACATGAACCACAGATAACCCCCTGACCTACAGGCTCCTGACTTGGGACAGGCACATAAATAATGTGGCGGGGTTAATAGATATAAGACGATGTGGTATGAGTGCCAATGAGACAACTCTCCATCCAAGTCACAATTTATAAAAGTAAACCATTATAGGTCAGAGTATGTTCTTCAACACGGAGCCTTGGCTCACACCGCACAGCAAGCTATAAAGGGCCCCAAAAATTACTAGTGCAAAACCATTCAAACAGGAAAACCAACGGTCTAATCTATATAAAAAAACGAGAAACGAGAAACACTTATGAACCACATCAACAAACGACAACTACTGAACATCAGATTCCTGACTTAGGACAGGTGCAAACAATTGCAGCGGGTTTAAACGTTTTAATGGTACCAAACCTTCACCCTTATCTGAAACAATAGTGTAACATCACAACATAGAAAGACACACTATAAAATATCAATTGAAATAGCTTAACTCAATCAAAAGACATATTAACACAAGTTAAACATGTTTCTGAGCGCTATACCCTCCCCCTTACCTAGAACAGTATTGTTACAGCACAATATAAGAACTAACTATAATAAAAATCAGTTGAAAAGGGCTTATCAGATCAATACAATGCAAAAAAACATCTAACAAAAACACAGACCGGACGCGGCAGGGTATTTATACATCCCCACAACAAAAAAGACACAAAGTACAGATCTGAGAGTACTCGCAGTTACTGACAGCTAGTTCAAGGCCAATAACAAGTTTGTTTTATAGTCCATAGATATAAGTTACTAATATCTACAATCATGAGAGAGTTAAAATGCAGAATTCATCATTTGTAAAGACTTATTATGAATGAAACCTTCATCCGTCGACTATAATTATTATTATTTATTGATAGTATTGTCAATATTCTATGAGAGACCATTGTTTTAAACATATTGTTGTAGCAAACTGACATCCATTAAACAGTATATATCAAATTCAATATGAGTGAATATCTGTAATATAAAATATGTAAATCTTGACAATAGAAATATCCATGACTTCATTTAGAATTATTCAGAAGACAATAAATAAAATAAAGAATTAGCAATTGTTCAAATTTCACATAGCTCTTAGTGTGCTTCATTAACTTTATAAAATGTTTCAATTTGTAATTGACATATATGCTGATGGTCATGAGTATTTTTATGACGTCTTTTAAATACCTTAAACTATACAGTTGTATGATTTTTTTTATGATTTGTTCCTATTTTGTGCTGTTTCACTCTCGCATGTTAAGTGGGGGGATCAGCGCAAAACATGTTTAACCCCGCCACATTATGTATATGCCTGTCCCAAGACAAGAGTCTGTAAATATTATATTTGTCATGCTTCGGCCTTTGATAATTTTTATACAGTACGGCATTATTAAAGGCTGTACGGTATCCGTAGTCGGTAACATCCATGTTCTCGTCCTTTGCTCTCTAGTGAATAGTTTTTATTTGCAAACACACCACATCTCCTTATTTGTTTTATATAACATGGCGACACGTTTCTATTTATTAACTTTCTCGATTAACTGTGTTGCAAGGTTGCTGTCGCCTGAAATTATCCAAAACTTTATTCAGGCATCACCTGCATATGTTGTATTTTTCTCCCAGTTAATACGATATCCCAGAGTTTTCAGGCTTCATTTATCTTGATGGTGTCAGTTTGAGAGAAATTCAAGTTTGTGTGGTATTATTACTTAGTGTGAACTGTCTCTTCCGAAAGCAAGTGTTTGCACCAACGTATGTCATTATTTTTTATTGAAAATAACACTAGTCTTGTTAATTTAAAATGTCAGACTGACTCAAAAGTTTCGTACGGTGTGCAAATACCTTCTATAGTTATAGTTTAACCCTGTTTGAGGGGGTATTTTCTATTTCAATCTGTAGTTTTATGTGTGATGTTTTGTTGTATTTGATCGTCTGTTCGTCGGTTTGCCATTGTGTTTGTCGGTTTGTCATGGTGCTGTCTGGTATTTTTACTGATAGTTTTTAATTGCTCCTTTGCTATATTCTTCCACTTTGGAAAAATGCATGTGTAGAAAAAACTTTGACATCAATGTGTTAAAGCAATATGTAAGAAGATAGAACTGACATGAGATTATGAATTGTTACTATAAGAATGTTACTCATCCTTCACATTATTATGTCAGAAGATGACATGAGATTATGAATTGTTACTTTAAGAATGATCCTCATAATTCACATTATTATGTCAGAAGATGACATGAGATTATTAATTGTTACTTTAAGAATGATCCTCATCCTTCACATTATTATGTCAGAAGATGACATGAGATTATTAATTGTTACTATACATTATTATGTCAGAAGATGACATGAGATTATTAATTGTTACTATACATTATTATGTCAGAAGATGACATGAGATTATTAATTGTAACTTTAAGAATGATCCCCCATATTCACATTATTATGTCAGAAGATGACATGAGATTATTGGTTGTTACTATAAGAATGCTTATCATCCTTCACATTATCATGTCAGAAGATGACATGAGATTATTAATTATTACTATAAGAATGCTCCTTATCCTTCGCATTATAATATTAGAAGTTGAAACATTCCTCTTAGTTTTAGTGGGTTTCTTTTTACTCAACCTTTAGTTTTCTATGTTGTGTTTTGTAGACTATTGTGTGTCTTCTGGTGGATTTTGTTTTTAGTAATGGCGTTGTTAGCCTGGAATCCTAGCTCACTGCTCGACAGTGTACTGACGCGATAAGGAGGTTTGGCCAGGAGATCAAGGCGTTGTCAGTTATTCTTCGACTTATGAGTTTGAATAACTCTTTTGTATCTTCCGTATTTTAATCAAATATCATGCTAAAACGATATTCAAAACGGTTGTAAGAAAAAAAATATTTTAAAATATTTATAGCAACATATATAAAATGTATTCATAGTTTTAAAGGGGAATTAGCTACGAATTGGAGAAAATATCAAAATATGATTTTTTGTTTGTTTCAAACATTTATAAAAGCGGAACATATAAATTTTGTTTCGCTTATTAGCAGTCAGTATGGTTCAATTTCGTCAAAATAAGCAAAAAAAATCATCGCTAATATATTATTGGCTTGCAAGTCAATAATTCAACTCATTTGAATCCGTATTCATGAAACCTTTTAATTTGACCTTTAGTGGAGATTGTGCGCATGTGTTCATCATGTGGTTTATTAATTAAAAAGAAAAGAATGTCACCATTGAAAAGCGAAACAAGGGAGCCACCAGAAATAACCATTTCGTTGACTGATCAGGCACATAAAATTTATTACATACATTTTTGACCTATAAAATGAAATCAAACAGACCTAGAAAAAACTGATTGCATGTGCTCGCTATCTATTTATACTTATATCTTATGTATACATGTGTGTATGAATCGGGTCGAATGACCGTCGGCAGTTTTCGGAGTTCATCTCGATGGATAATAAGACAGCATCTGGTCTAAAATACGTACGAAATGCTGATATGATATAGAGACCCCATGCATTGTAAATTGTTTCTTTTAGATTTGTTCTTAATACATATTTTATAAATCTATACTACTAAAATAACGAGGTCCAATTTATTAGCCGGCATGAGGTAAAAACGACGAATCGAAGAATTAATTTTTATATATAACTTATATAGGACAATGGTATTGTTTAAAAATTACACCATTCCAGGCCCTTTTGTTTTTCACATAATTAATATTACCAATAATTAACAAGTTCTTGGTCGAATCCGATACCGATACCAATATTAAATGTCACATGTAGTTTCCATTTGTAGTTACCTGTTCTGTAAATCCCTCCAATATAGCTATGTTACACTAAAGTACACTATTTAACAAGTCTGTTTTCTGTAAATCCCTCTAATATAACTATATTACACTATAGTACACTATTTAACAAGTCTGTTTTCTGTAAATTCCTCCAATTAGCTATATTACACTATAGTACACTATTTAACAAGTCTGCTTTCTGTAAATCCCTCCAATATAGCTATATTACACTATAGTACACTATTTAACACGTCTGTTTTCTGTAAATCCCTCCAATATAGCTATATTACACTATAGTACACTATTTAACAAGTCTGTTTTCTGTAAATCCCTCCAATATAGCTATATTACACTATAGTACACTATTTAACAAGTCTGTTTTCTGTAAATCCTCCAATATAGCTATATAACACTATAGTACACCATTTAACAAGTCTGTTTTCTGTAAATCCCTCCAATATAGCTATATAACACTATAGTACACCATTTAACAAGTCTGTTTTCTGTAAATCCCTCCAATATATAGCTATATAACACTATAGTACACTATTTAACAAGTCTGTTTTCTGTAAATTCCTCCAATATAGCTATATTACACTATAGTACACTATTTAACAAGTCTGTTTTCTTCCACCATAATTCTTTTAATTCTGGTTAGTTAGTTAGTTAAAAAATCAAATTTAGTTTATAGTCATGATAGTAAGTTTATTGTAGTGAGAAAACCAGGACGGGTTCAAACAAAAAGATTTTGAAATCAAAGAAAACTGTGCACCTTACAATCAGCATGACTTTATCAGATGACAAAACGAATACTAAAAATAAGGCATAGGAGTTTAGTTCAGTCACGGATGTGTTCTAGTAGCATATAAATTATCTTGTCAAATCGGTGAACATTGAATTTGACAGCTCATGCGCCTTTAAAATACTAGAGTACTTTGTATCACAACAATCAACAAATAACATCTTATAACTCATTCTAGTCTGAAATCAGCATATATGACATCTTATAACTCATTCTAGTCTAAAATCAGCATATAACATCTTATAACTCATTCTTGTCTAAAAACATCTTATAATCATTCTAGTCTAAAATAATATCTTATAATCATTCTGGTCTAAAATAACATCTTATAACTCATTCTAGTCTAAAATAACATCTTATAACTCATTCTAGTCTAAAATAACATCTTATAACTCATTCTAGTCTAAAATAACATCTTATAACTCATTCTAGTCTAAAATAACATCTTATAATCATTCTAGTCTAAAATAACATCTTATAACTCATTCTAGTCTAAAAACATCTTATAATCATTCTAGTCTAAAATAACATCTTATAACTCATTCTAGTCTAAAATAACATCTTATAACTCATCCTAGTCTAAAATAATATCTTATAATCATTCTGGTCTAAAATAACATCTTATAACTCATTCTAGTCTAAAATAACATCTTATAACTCATTCTAGTCTAAAATAACATCTTATAACTCATTCTACTCTAAAATAACATCTTATAATCATTCTAGTCTAAAATAACATCTTATAACTCATTCTAGTCTAAAATAACATCTTATAACTCATTCTAGTCTAAATACAGCATAAATAACATCTTATAACTCATTCTAGTCTAAATACAGCATGTATAACATCTTATAACTCATTCTAGTCTAAAATCAGCATATAACATCTTATAACTGATTCTAGTCTAAATACATCATGTATAACATCTTATAACTCATTCTAGTCTAAAATAACATCTTATAACTGATTCTAGTCTAAAATCAGCATATAACATCTTATAACCCATTCTAGTCTAAAATAACATCTTATAACTGATTCTAGTCTAAAATCAGCATATAACATCTTATAACTCATTCTAGTCTAAAATCAGCATATAACATCTTATAACTCATTCTAGTCTAAAATCAGCATATAACATCTTATAACTCATTCTAGTCTAAAATAACATCTTATAATCATTCTAGTCTAAAATAACATCTTATAACTCATTCTAGTCTAAAATAACATCTTATAACTCATTCTAGTCTAAAATAACATCTTATAACTGATTCTAGTCTAAAATCAGCATATAACATCTTATAACTCATTCTAGTCTAAAATCAGCATATGACATCTTATAACTCATTCTAGTCTAAAATCAGCATATAACATCTTATAACTCATTCTAGTCTAAAATAACATCTTATTACTCATTCAAGTCTAAAATCAACATATAACATCTTATAACTCATTCCAGTCTAAAATCAACATATAACATCTTATAACTCATTCTTGTCTAAAATCAACATATAACATCTTATAACTCATTCTAGTCTAAAATCAACATAAAACATCTTATAACTCATTCTAGTCTAAAGTCAGCATATAACATCTTATAACTCATTCTAGTCTAAAATCAGCATATAACATCTTATAACTCATTCTAGTCTAAAATCAGCATATAACATCTTATAACTCATTCTAGTCTAAAATCAGCATATAACATCTTATAACTCATTTTAGTCTAAAATCAGCATATAACATCTTATAACTCATTCTAGTCTAAAATTAACATATAACATCGTATAACTCATTCTAGTCTAAAATCAGCATATATAACATCTTATAACTCATTCTAGTCTAATTTTAACATCTTATAACTGATTCTAGTCTAAAATCAGCATATAACATCTTATAACTCATTCTAGTCTAAATACAGCATGAATAACATCTTATAACTTATTCTAGTCTAAAATAACATCTTGTACCTCATTCTGGTCTAAAATCAGCATATAACATCTTATAACTGATTCTAGTCTAAATACATCATGTATAACATCTTATAACTCATTCTAGTCTAAAATAACATCTTATAACTGATTCTAGTATAAAATCAGCATGTAACATCTTATAACTCATTCTAGTCTAAAATAACATCTTATAACTGATTCTAGTCTAAAATCAGCATATAACATCTTATAACTAATTCTAGTCTAAAATCAGCATATAACATCTTATAACTCATTCTAGTCTAAAATAACATCTTATAATCATTCTAGTCTAAAATAACATCTTATAACTCATTCTAGTCTAAAATAACATCTTATAACTCATTCTAGTCTAAAATAACATCTTATAACTGATTCTAGTCTAAAATCAGCATATAACATCTTATAACTCATTCTAGTCTAAAATCAGCATATGACATCTTATAACTCATTCTAGTCTAAAATCAGCATATAACATCTTATAACTCATTCTAGTCTAAAATAACATCTTATTACTCATTCAAGTCTAAAATCAACATATAACATCTTATAACTCATTCCAGTCTAAAATCAACATATAACATCTTATAACTCATTCTTGTCTAAAATCAACATATAACATCTTATAACTCATTCTAGTCTAAAATCAACATTAAACATCTTATAACTCATTCTAGTCTAAAGTCAGCATATAACATCTTATAACTCATTCTAGTCTAAATTCAGCATATAACATCTTATAACTCATTCTAGTCTAAAATCAGCATATAACATATTATAACTCATTCTAGTCTAAAATCAGCATATAACATCTTATAACTCATTTTAGTCTAAAATCAGCATATAACATCTTATAACTCATTCTAGTCTAAAATTAACATATAACATCGTATAACTCATTCTAGTCTAAAATCAGCATATATAACATCTTATAACTCATTCTAGTCTAAAATCAGCATATAACATCTTATAACTCATTCTAGTCTAAATACAGCATGTATAACATCTTATAACTCATTCTAGTCGAAAATAACATTTTATAACTGATTCTAGTCTAAAATCAGCATATAAAATCTTATAACTCATTCTAGTCTAAAATAACATCTTATAACTAATTCTAGTCTAAAATAACATCTTATAACTCATTCTAGTCTACAATCAACATATAACATCTTATAACTCATTCTAGTCTTAGATTAGCATATAACATCTTATAACTCATTCTAGTCTAAAATCAACATATAACATCTTATAACTCATTCTAGTCTTAATACAGCATATATAACATCTTATAACTCATTCTAGTCTAAAATAACATCTTATAACTGATTCTAGTCTAAAATCAGCATATAACATCTTATAACTGATTATAGTCTAAATACATCATGTATAACATCTTATAACTCATTCTAGTCTAAAATAACATCTTATAACTCATTCTAGTCTAAAATCAACATATAACATCTTATAACTCATTCTAGTCTTAAATTATCATATAACACCTTATAACTCATTCTAGTCTAAAATCAGCATACAACATCTTATAACTCATTCTAGTCTTAAATTAGCATTTTCATAAAAAAAACATCTAGCTGTCCATTGATTCTCCACAATGGCAAAAAACATTACATACAGCATAACATTACATACAGCATAACATTACATACAGCATAACATCAAAGAGAAATACACACAATCTCTCCATTCAAATATGTCAAATCACCTGTTTGTATTACTTTGACTCTCTAAAGAACAGTATACGATATGTCCATTTGATGACCCCTTTTTAAGTTTAAACCTATCTCGCATTTGAAAGTATCTACATTTTTAAAAATTTAAAAGCTTCAATTTCGATTAGGGAACAACCATTTAATTTAAAGGAGGAGGGGTTTATGTTTTTTTTAAGAAAAAAAATATTCTGATTACAAACGGACGAAAAATAAATAATCTGTCGCAGAATTAATCAAAAATATATTCTGTTTTACAAAAGAATGAACAAAATATTCTGGTTAAGGTTCAAACCAATTGAATCCAAACGTTGCTTGAAAAATCCCAAGCGTTACAAGAAATGCTTTAGACTATATTTACATACCTGACTTTATTTTGAATGTAAACAATTTTCTTTGGTTTTTTTTTTTTTTTTGGTCCATACTTGACCTATCAGTTATTTAAAATTGTTAAGATAGAGAGCATTGTTCCTTCAAAAATACATATTACATCATGTACATCCACCAAATGTCTGTCTACTCACATATCCGATACTGTTGAAAACTTTGTATGCTGACAAAGATATATAAATGCATTGCAACACAGTTGCGAAGTAAAGGGGGTAGAAGACATATCCTTCGATCAGATAAATATATGTTATATTTTGCTTAAAATCGTACATCATAATTTCGGCTCACTACTTACGGCAGTATTTTTACCATTTTGGGCAATATCGGCCATCAATTCCTCGGACCCTGCAACCATCCCTGTAAACCCAATGCTTTCAAGTAATTCTCTACAAGGTATTGTTGTCTCATTAATATCCACATATAATATGTATATCATTAAAAATAATGAGTATAAGTTGAAAAATATTAATAATGTATCCATCTGTTGAATAAAAAAAATTAAAAAATAACACCCTCTTTTTATAAGTTAAAAGGTTTTTTTTCTTTCATGATAAAAACATGCAGTACAAAAAAAGAATACAGCTCCCCTTAAAAATATACTGAAATATACTGAAGAGTTACTAATATACATTACAATATTTCAAGCTCTACTATCATTGGTAAACGGTCAATGTTAAAATATGTTACTAGCACTACAAACCATTGAAAGTCTGAAATGGCTTATATTTGTACTCGACTGTACTGATTTTTACTCGACCAGTCTGAATTGGTCTGAAATTTACTTGATAATACTCCACTGTAGTCTGAACCTTACTTAACAATCTGAATGATCATCACCATCAAACCTAAGTCATCATCACAGAAAATAATGATTTGCTTCTTTTTCTTTTCCTCCTTTTCCATTCTTTTTGTTCTTTTCTTCTTTTTATTTATAGTTCGTATAATATTTAATGAATTTGTTCGCCTTACATGCATGCTCATAATGTTATTATTGTATATATACTTGTATTGTAATATGGAGAGGACTTCATAAGTATGATTTACTTGTGTCTCATCCATTTTGCTGATATTTAGCAAATAAAATATGTTTAAACTAACAGTCTGAACTTGTACTCGACCACACTCGACCAGTACTTAACCATTTTATTTCCGTCTGAGCCATGCTCGACCTAGTCTGAACAATGCTCGAGCTAGTCTGAACCATACTCGACCTAGTCTGAACCATACTTGACCAAGTCTTAACCAACCTAGACATATTTTTTGTATCTATCTATTGTATTTCATCAATTTAGGAACTGTTTTTAACAGCTATTTCCCCTAGCTAGAAATTTGAACAACAATTTGAAATTTAAAGTGTATTCAATATGACATTGAAACCAAAATTTTACAATAAACATAATATAAATTCACGGATTGGAATCTCGCGGTTTATCGTAATCTCTTCCGCGGCGAGACTTCGCTACTCGCCACTACTACTACTCGTCACTTACGATATCGGAACGTGATTTTTTTGTACACATGTATCGAGTTGTTTTCTTATTTTTGTCACGTATAGACAATGTTGTAATGGTAAAGGACTTTATTCATTCTTAAATGTAATTATTATTGATTAGCACTCAAGTTTCAATTGACGAAAAAGCGTAATTTAAGGGATTTATTTGATGTACATTGTAATGCAATGTGTATAACGACAGTTGACAATGTGTTTGTATGTTAACTTCTGTAAATTTTTATTTTCAGTCAATTGCCAAAGAAATGAAAAAATTTCTCATTCTTGTAAATGATGTCATTATAGCTATATGCGATTTGCATCTTCGAAACTATCAATCTCGGAAACAGGTGCAAAACCATTTTTGTGGCAAGCTCAGCTAATCTTACCACAACAAGCGATATTGTGAGCTGCTCTTTCGCCAATTATTTACATAGTTAAAGAACTGACCACACATTTCAAGACGAATTACTGCATTGCGTTTTATATACATGTCAGTGGCTGATCATTATCATTAGGTTGGGACAAGTACTGTTAAAGAGGGGGCCCACTGGTAAACCCTATAAAACTGCCTCTGCATGTTACTGTAGCCGGTTTCAATCATTATAAACATGGTAAAGGCATTGAAGAAACTTTAGCCAGTGTGTTATAAATTATCAACTGCAAGCAATTTTTTTTAATTGTACTAATATCATTACATCTTTAAATGCACTTTTCTTTCTTGTCAGAGCACTTAAATCAATTTGTGCATGAATTAATATGGCAACCTTATAGTGTCAGCTCTCTGTCATAACGGCCTCTCAAGTAGTCAATCATGGAATTATTCATGGTTATGTATTATACATGTAGTATAATACAGAAATTAACTTGAAAAGAGCGACTAGTCATATATCAAAGAAGACTTAAAATAATCTTTCATCTTTTTCTGACTGTACGTTGGTACACTTTCATATGAGGTAAGTAACAGAAGTTTACATCAAGTATTAAAACAAAAGTCTTACTTTTCTGTTTGTAACTTTCATGTTTGCTAGGTCTAAACTGTGTAAACATAACTAAAATGTTTATTGTCAAACAGTAGATACTTTTGTACAATTTTGCCTTGTATTGACTTTATAGCGCACACTTACAAATATACATATAAAACACTGACTTTTGTCTATCAAGATAAGAAATAACGATAGATTGAATAATTGCTTACATCAACATCATTTGAACTTTGGTGAACTGAGCCGTCTCATTCGATTGGCAATCATACCGCATCTCTTAACTCTTATGTCTTAACTTCAAATTTGGTATAAAACTATTTTTGTACATGTTTTATGTATGGGCTGTTGGTTTCATATGATAATATTTATCGACCTGTTATGCTGCATGGGTTTTGATGATCGTGGATGACATACATTCATCGATTGTACATGTAGACTACTAGTTTTAAAATCTTCATTTGATATTGGATGGATAGTTGTCTCATTTCAATCATATCCCATGTCTCCTTGCTTATTTTACTACACATACTCATAGACATTAATCACACAGATTTATATGAAAACTGGATTAATAAAGGCAGTGACAAGAAAGAGAATCCTCAATATACACTCAACACCAAGCAGATTAGGCGAATATTAAATGAATCTGGCATGTAAAGGAATTTAAAAAGATATTCTATGATTTATTTTACGTTAAAATATAGATATAATCCAATTCAGCTGGTATCACATGATCATCTATCAAGTCACAATCAAAGTTCCCTACACACAAAGTGTAGCTCTCAAGTTTTGATATAAGAGATTGAATGTTAATGATCCAATGAAATACTGTTGGTATATCTTTCCATAAATGATATTCGGAGGAACGTTCTGGTCAATAGTCGCATTTAGTTGTACTGATACACTAGTATTTCTATTTGAAGGCATGCCATATGTTAGTCCACATGATTAGTGCATGAATGGCCAACTGCTGTTGGCACACAACTGCTTAGACTTTTGGGGACTTTCCTTGTGCCTGGACTTTTCTTCTTAACATTCACCAGTTTGGGCATTTTGGAAAATACTGGAAAAAAATGTGTAATATAGTTACATGTGGCAATATGAATAATAATACAATAGCATATGGCTTAAACAATTCCAATATCAAATCTGTCTTAACAATAGCCATATTCCTCAAGATCTCTGCTCGAACAATTATATTTGCAAGATTTATGTTAGTTTTCTATGGGTTTATGCTACATATATGCCAGCTTATGTAAATTCAGGAATTATGTATACATGTAGCAATGTTTCTATTGTTTTAATATTTTCAATATTGTAGGATCATAAGATGTTGCAAACAAAAATAATCATATATTTTAATTTAATGGTGCTTGCTTAACTACAAAACTATGTATATATACATTTACATATCATAATCGGTAATGCAGGACCTAAATTAATCATTAATTATGTAGCACATTGTCATACCATGCATGTGGGTCTTCAAACGACAAATTGATATTTTCATATCTTCATAGTATTGAAAACAAACAAACAAAAAATATCGGAAAATTTAATATTGAGTGACTTAGAAAACAAAGGTGGAACTATTTGGGTCTATCTTGATATGAATATAAATATATATATATATATAAAATGACTGAATAATAGCCAACGATAAATCTTATGGGCGATGGATCATAAAATTATGATACAGTACACTACAAAATATAATATATAACCAGTCTAAAAGGGTAAAACATCACCAAAAATAACAATAAAAGGAATAAATGTTACATATTTCGGATAACAGATATCCTTAACATATATTATATATATAAAACTCTTACTGGACTTGACTGAAGTATATAGTTAATAGCAATCGGGCCTAGAAAAGAAAAAGCTCATGTACATTTGTAATGCACAGGTTTAACAAAATTAGACATCTTGGCGTCTTGCTATTTTAATTTTTGCTTTGACGCCTTTGCAGGAAGACACCTTGCAAGGCTATTTTGATTTTTGCTTTAACATCGTTGCAGGAAAACATCTTGCAAGGCTATTTTGATTTTTTCTTTGACGCGTTGCAGGAAAAAATCTTGCAAGGCTATTTTGATTTTTGCTTTGACACTGTTGCAGGAAAACATCTTGCAAGGCCTTTTCATTGTTTGATTTGACGCGTTGCAGGAAAAAATAATTTAGCCTTGTAAACGCCATAATTTAACAGGCATAATTAATAGGACTTGTAATGCATGTGATATGTGGTAAAACAGATAGAGAAGAAGGAGTCCATAACAATAACATGCATAATAAAGCCGGGTGGCAATGATTTATAATGAAGACAAAACAGCTACCTATGCATCATTAAAGTAGATGAGCTGTGTTGGTGTATTAACGTCAGTAAAAAAGTACATTCATTTGTACACAATGTACTTTCCCAATACTAGATCATACTAGGAAGGTCAACTGCCGGGCTGAACTGGTAAACATTGGACTGAACATTTGAAAAGATTACCATCCATGCATTGTCACTTTCCACATCGGCAAAGGCAAATCTTTGGTGTTTTCTATGAAACATGGCTTGTTAAAATTGATGTAAAACTATTTCAAAACACATGGTTTAACGATTTCACTTCGGTAGAAACAGGAAGAAAGTATCAGATGATTATGACAACTGGATCCCCTCCCAATTTAGGCCTGGTAAATTGCGATTCATCTGAGAACCACATTGATTTTTAAAGACAGAAAAGTATCACAATTCCCTTATTTAGCGATTTGAGCTTTCTTCTATACACTTAATCACCAATGTTTTTCGTTTGTAAACATGTTTGAACATTAATCTAGGCCCATTGTAGAACTTTATTGATTTTTCCTAAGCCACCCCCATTTTCGCTCCAGAACGCCATTTTGTTGGAATCAACTCAAAGAAACAGAAAAATTAGGAAAACTAATGCATAAACCACTACGAAATTTACTCAATACATGAAGAAATCATATATCTATCAGAAAATATAAATTTTATCACTCATCTCCGTTTTTTGAGGAAGAAGTGTCAAAATAAAAATGATGTTAGGACCGCCCAATAGGCGGGATAGGGTGGGGTCACTTCGGTCAATATGCAAATTCATTCTATGGAGCCGTGTATTCGTACTGCAATCGTAAAAGTCATTAATTACACCAGAACCATTTTAAACTTCTTATTTCAATTATAACATTTGATAAATATGGATTGTAATACTTACATATCGTATGTCTATTTGTTTAGGTGATTCAAATGTCCACCATTAATCAGATGCATCACGGTAGTCACACAAAATCTCGCGCTGCATAAGACATTATACTACAGTCTATGCAAAGTCCACGAGATTCCAATCCTTCTAACTATACAAATCCGTTGAGCATCTTCAAGATGCATCACTTTTATTTGTATAGATAAATAATAGGTCAAGTCACACAAAATCTCGTGCTGCATAAGACATTATACTACAGTCTATGCAAAAGTCCACTATGGTTAAAATAAGATTCCAATCCTTCTAACTATACAAATCCTTACATGATCTCCTAGATGTTGGGTAGGCATGGTGGAGTCTCTTCTTAATTTTGTTGTGCCAACCTTCCAGGGAGTTGGTGATGCGGGTCCTTCTGTTAAGTAGTGGTTCCATATAAAGCGGTATCCTTCAACCCAAGATTCTGTCATATAATCAGTAAATTATGTTGTAGTGGGTATGTTGTCAGCTTCACCAATGTCTTCTAAAGTTGTAAGCCAAATATCCTCATCAAGGTAGGGTGGAACGAGAGATAATACTGCGGCTTGTCTTATAAGTCGAGTGATGTCTTCATTTTCTTTATAGTATGACTGTAGTCCACATTTCTGTGCACTTCACCAAATAGACTAGGTAAAGTGGAAGAAGCAGCCTTTCACGGTTACCCCTGGGAACACTGTCCCTGTTGCGTTGTTGGTTTCTGTCTCGTAATAGATAAATACTGTTTCTGGTTGAAGTTGTAACCGATGAAGTGGAGCGATGTAACGTATGTGGCTTAAGAAGCGTGAGTAAATGATCTTGTCTTTTCCTGGCAGTAGAACATACACTAGTGGGAACATAGAAATTATAAATTGAAAGAAGAAAGTGCTAGCTTGAATGCAGATTACTGTTCAAATTATGTCATTTGTAAAGCTTGGCTACTGAAAAGTTGCATTTATATTTTATTTTCTAGAATTCATTGTATTTTTATATTAAATTTCAGAACAAAGTATTTATTAAGATTAAAAATAAATAACATGAACAAATAAGGTGAAAAATAAAAATAAATTTGAAATGTTTCATTATCTTACTTTTACATTTTCCCCAGAATCTACCAACAATTAAAAATTTTGTCTATAATTTGTCAAAAATACACATTTTGAATATATTTTTAAAAATATTTGTCAAATTCAATACATTTTCCTGGTAAATTTATTAAATATTTTTGCACATTTTCTTTGATTTAATAGTAAAATTAAGTGTCTTTTATAAAATTTACAGGTAAAATAAAGGTCAAAAATGTGACTATAATTCAGAAATAAACTATAATTGGTAAAACAACAAAACACCCTATGTTTTTATGAACCTGCAATTAAATGTGGGCAAACCAGGATGACACCGTTAAGAGTGTGGTCAGCTTGTTAAATGTTTATGTAAGAGCATGGAAGTAATATTTAGAGATACCAAGACAAAAGGAATAGATATATTTATAAGTTTTTTGTTTTAATTTTAATTCCGACAAAGATGCGTGTTTCATTAAATTTTATGAGTAAATTCTATAAAACTATCAAAACCTGGTGTTTGCTTTTCCACTTTCTATTACTGCTTCATACTTAGTACGAATTACGACGGAATTGAAAAAAAATCATGTGAAAACAAAGAATTATTTGAATCTGGATTAATTTTGAATTCTGGAAAATTGATGAGAAATTTATGTTGAAAACTAACCCAACTAAATAGGGTTAGCCATGCGCGCATGGCGTAGGAGGGTTAGTTAGTTCATACTGAAATGATAGTGAAAGTAAAATTAACCTTAGCCATGCGTGCATGGCTAACCCTATTTAGTTTCATAAGTTTTCATCATACATTTCTAATCAATTTTCCAGAATTCAAAAGTATTCCAGATTCAAATAATTCCTTGTTTGAAGTCCTTGGGGTTATTCAAAACCACTAGTTTTCAACCAGTTTGATAGCTGTTTACAAAGGATTCATACCGTACTTATTTTTTTGTAATTGTTCGACATTTGGTTTTTTTCTAAAAGTATAAGAAGTTTAAATATCATTATCGAACTTTGAAGTTTCATTTTCAAATATATAAAGGAGACAATTTTTTTTTCAAATGTTCCACAGTTTTTAGCACATGTTCCACAGTTTTTAGCACATTATTTACGAAAATTATCCCGTATGTGTTAATTTAGAGCTATAGATATAATTTTGACATAAAAAGGCTATGCTTCGTACGAATGCCTTGAAAATATGCTTTTTCGTGATGTGAAAATATGCTTTTTCATGATGTGAAAATATGCTTTTTCATGATGTGAAAATAATCATTTTTTTGTAATACAAGATAATTTGAATACTTTATACCTAAATCTATCACGTGTAAAAATGAAAATTGTATAGTATATTACTATATAAATCCTTGAAAAAACCAACAGAAATATTTTCAAATATAATTTCTTTAAATCTATTTTTCCTCTAAGAAGAACAAGTATGTCAGAAGGAAATCCGATTTGTATTTTTTAACCAAATTATCTGTCTAAGATATTGTATGAAATAATGACTATGTTGTATGTGCTTTTCTCATTGTTTAAGGCCATACGGTGACTAATAGTTATTAATTTCTTTGTCATTTTGTCTCTTGTGAAGAGTTGTCTCATCGCCAATCATACCACATCTTCTTTCTTATATTGGTTGCATGTAGTAATAATTTATTATCATATTGAATTCGTTTTTGTCCAGAAATATATTGCTCAAACGTGTTCTTCATATGATAAAAATTTTGAAAACGAACCATAGCAAACGCAAAAGATATATAAACTCTGTCATATAGATATATTGCTCTGGAAACAAATCTATTATTTACAAGAAATATTTACAAAATACTCTTGAGAATCTGAAAAAAAAACATGAATAAAATTTTAACAACTTATTCAGTGCGAAGTCAAATCAAAATTGATCACTGAAATATAATCTGAAAAACAATTCATTTATTAGTATCCAACTTTTCCAATATTGTCGATTAAACACAACAGATAGCAGGATTCCCGTGTAATCAGTTATGTAATTTGACACGTGTCTAACGATTCATTGATTTTCGGCATTTATTTGTGATTATTTTTCTATAAGATTTGAAATTTATGCATTAACTATCAATATCTACCATAATATGAAAAGACATTACATGTAATAGCACCCCATCTAGTCCTTAGTGCACTAAGGACTCCTTAGCAGTGTTTAGACGCACCTATAAATTCAACACCATATTCATCAACACTTACATATATATATATATATATCACCTTTAAAATAAAAATAAAATAAGCTGATCCAATAATCTCAAAACTGATATGTGACTAATATTTTCAATGTTATTCAAAATTATTTGAATGTTTCAGATATATTTTATGGTTACTGGACAATTTTCACCATTAACTTCAGCCTTGGATAGATTTATGGTGTCAGTTGAGTTATGTTAATAATGCAGTGAACATTTTTTTTATGAAAATATATTTAGAATAGTATATAAAGCAAATTAATAAATTTAAAAGATCACACCTTTGTTTTGTAAAACCAAGAATTTAATATAATCATGATAATAGAACTTCCATAGCAATCCTTGATAACCATTTAAAAAAGGAAATGTGGTCCAAAGTTGCAGAAACAATTTATTTCAATTAAATTTAAATAACTTTTGTCAAAATTAAAGACATGGCATACAAGAAGAGCTTTAATAAGGTTTAATTACCTCAGTACATGTGTGTTTTACAGGTAAAAAGAAAGCCCTATTTTTCTTAAACTCGTGTATTACTTATCTAATGAATTCAAAAGGTCTTGCGATTTAAGTTTTACAGGATGTTGCAATTTTTACTGAATGTTAATTAGAAATTAATTCTCTCTGACCAGGTGTGATCTTTTTAATGAGTTTGCTCCAAGCAGGAGGTATTACTTTATACTTTACCACTATTCAGAAATTTTTTTTATTTATTTCTTTAACTTTTTATCCCTTTTGATATATATTATGTATAATATATCCCAAATTATAATAAGAATAGATATATTTCTAATATAAGGTTAAACAATTTCAGTGATTTTTGGCTGTTCTTAACTCATTAAAAGATAATAATATAACTATTGTATGTAACCATAAAACCTCTAGTTTTCTTTAGGAATTTAGGAAAATTAAGTTTAAAAAAACACATGCCAACCAAGAAGCACCTTAATAAGGGTTTATTACCCTCAGTAAAGGTGTGGTTTTCAGGTAAAAGAATCCTTTTTTTTAACAAAACTCTAAAACTTAAAATTAATATAATTAAATTATTATATAAGATAATTTGATTTAACTATCTCTATTTGATAAATCTGAGAATCATGTAAGGATGTAAAAATATGTTTTTATATATATCTTTATTTTATTGTGGCTGTTATCATGTCAGAAAAAAAGAAATTAATTTTAACAGCTAAAATTAAAAAAAGTAGAGGTTATTTGGTCAAGTATGGTTCAGACTGGTCGAGTATTGTTCAGACCTTTGGTCGAGTATGGTTTAGACTGAAAAAATAGGTTGAGTACAGGTCGAGAATGGGTTAAGACTGTTTCAGACTGGTCAAGTAATAGTTCAGACTATTTTCAATGGCAAAGATAAGGGTCAAGTACAAATCAGTACGGTCGAGTATGGTTAAGACTGGGGTCGAGTAATGTCGAGTAAAATTCAGACCAATTCAGACTGGTCGAGTAAAAATCAGTACAGTCGAGTACAGATATAGGCCATTTCAGACTTTTACTGGTTTGTAGTGTAGTAATTGTCAACACGGTTGATTTTTTAAAATCTTGTAAAATCGAACTCTTACTGTTACACTATACATTTTACTAGGCTAGAAATCGGCGTTTCGGAGATATTCTGATTTAACCCTTGATAGTAACATCTATTACAATTAATCAAAGACAACAATGGAGTATGAAGTTGTAAGTTCAAACCCCGCTCGTGGAATTTTTCTCCTGGAACTCGAGCTTCCTACCTCTGAGGTTATGAGTTCGAACCCCGCTCGTGGTATTTTTCTCCTGGAACTCGAGCTTCCTACCTCTGAGGTTATGAGTTCGAACCCCGCTCGTGGTATTTTTCACCTAGAACTCGAGCTTCCTACGCTAATGAAAACAGATCTTCTGGATATAATCAATGTCACTAAAAGTTGTACTATTCACCAACAAACAACCAAACAAACAATGAAGCATGTGCTGTTTGAATTTATATTATAAGAAGTGCAGTACCAAAAATATGTATGACTGACATGAGGGCCCTGAGGGGGTCTTCCTTCATGTTTTCTTTTTTTTTTTTTAGGCCATCGTCTATATCCTTTTTTATTTGGTCCATTATTCATTTTTCTCTATTCCTTATTTTAAGCCCATTTTTCTCCATTTTTTAATCTGTCAACCCCATCTAGACAACATTGCAGGGTACCTATCAGAGGAATAAATTAGTAGAAAATATCAAATTACAAGGCAACGGTACGTAAAAAGGCCATTTGAAGTTTTTTTTTTTAATTTTCAAATGAATATCGAAATATAATACTGAATAAGTTTAACTTTTCAAAAAAGGTAAGGAGTGCTTCACAATATCACAAATTACGTCAACATGAAACAATAATTGTTCATAGCTTCGAACCGTGATGAGAAGCAAAATTTTTATACTTTACGAGACAGAGTAAATTAGTCCTACTAGAGTTATCATTCTTTGGTACAAAGAAAATTGTAAAAATAATTTATTTCATTAAATTGCTCAATTTGATCATTTTATTTCATGAACATATCTGTCACAAAGGTTAGTCGCAATAGCTGTAGGGCCATTCATAGTTTACGATCTTAAAGTATTAGAATTGATACTAGAACGAAGGTGTACTATGAACAAGAGAAGGGGAACCAGGATTGCTCGAAGAATTCTGAATTTTCTGGTTTAATGTTAAAAAATATTCTTGCTATATTATTCAAACCTTGGTATTTTTTTATCATTTCATAATAGCTATAATATTTAATTGACTTCAATTCTGACATTTTTTTCTTTAAGATTAACATATAGGGCAATTGGAGCATAACGACTTTTGGCAGATGATTTAGTATTCATTTTATCAGACATAAAAACCAACACGTAGTCGTTCGCAATTCTCTTTAACAGTCCAGGCGATTATTTATTCGTGTAATATTATATGCATGGGTAATATTACCTAAACAAGTAATTTTACCTTTATTACGAATATCTGTAATATAGACGAGTAGAAAGTGTTATCTCCCTTTAATCATAGATTGTTTCGACAGACACAGGCAAGTTAAAAAAGGGAAATTTATAAAATAAACAAAGCAAGTAATTAACAAAAGGTAACACTTCTTTTCATTATGATCTGGCAATAAAAGGTTACATGCAGCGTATTTCACTATCTGATTTGATATTTGATTCTGACGGGTCGCAAGGAAATATTAACGGAAAAGGGTTATACATTGTTTAAATAAATAATCGATTATGAAACCAAACTCTTGCTAAATACAATATGGATTAGATAATATCATCAAATTCCGCCCCAAAAGTCACTCAATAGCCATTCGGCAGTTCTTAACTTATACTTCGTAATAGCATCCCCTGCGGAAAGACTTTATATATTCGTTCCATATGCTTCTTGTTTTTCATAAAATGTTAAAACTAAATAAGCTCAATAAGAATTGGGTCCCTGAAAGTGAATTTTCATCTAGGAAGTTGCCACCAAAAAACTCGGAGAAAGTTTCCGCCAAAAAACTTGGAGAAAGTCGCCGCCAAAAAACTCGAATCAGTGACCTTACCAAACCTGAGGAGAGGTGTTTGAGCTCAAAGTTCACCAGGGACATTTAATTAATATTGAGAGAAATTTATAATTGTGTGTTTCCTCCCGTGCATTATAGTATTTGGCACTAAAAATTCTCAAAAAAAGGAACTTGATATACACTTTTATTCACATCGATCATTTTGTCTTCGCTTCGAATCCGCGACCCCTTGCCATAAATAGCCCACACCCCACATGTGGCGTTGTTTATGGTAAGGAAAAATGATCGTCTCCATGCAATATTATGAAATTCACACTTGAAGAGTGTACACCTTCTTCCGTTAATAGAACACCAATTAACCAAATGCATAAGTGAAAATCTACAGTCAGTTGTATTGGTCTCTAATAATAGACAGCCTAACACGAACTTTGGTCTCAACTAAGTTTGTCAATTATATAAAAATGTGGACTAGGTTTCGTATGCATGGTACTAAACGAATGAAGGGCATGAGGAGAATGTTATTATTATTTTTTCACTCGATACAGATTACAATTTACTCCAGGGGAATTTTTACAGATATTTTCGAGTCTTATTTCACGATAACTATATTTATATCCGTATTCTTGTATCAGAAGACAATCCACAAATAAAGAAATTTGAAACTTTTAAAACGATCATAAAATAATTCTATACAAGTATGAAAAACAGCAATAAAAGCGCTGTTCCTTTGCTTTTTTTATTGCTGTGTATATACTGATTTTGCGTCATGGATTGATATCCCAGGCATATCCTTTCTTTTTTATTAAGTTATAAATCTGAATTTTATCTTTGCTTGTGAATGCAAAACAAAACATATTAAAATATGTAAACAAAATTTAATATGTAAAATGTAAACTAATATTAAAAGATGTAAACAAAATTTAATATGTAAAATGTAAACTAATTGATTTTACTTCTAAATGTTTATTACAATGACGATAGATATATTAATTTATATATGACTCTAGAACACGAGTTACAGTATTTATGTATAGTATTTCATTTATGATGGGACCAAAAGAAATGTCTGAGGTTGACTACGCTAAATGTAAAATTGAAATACAATTAATTATTAATTTGTCAATTAAACTTCATGGCAGATATATTGTAATTGAAATCTGACAAACAGAACTATCATGGCAGAATACAGTCCGATTACAAAATAAAGAGCAGGTAGGCCCGTTACGTTATTTAGGAAAGGCGTTGAAATGTGCTAATCATTGTCTTACTATTATTTCACGTTTGATTTTCCCTTGAACTGTCAATCAATCAGCCTACCCCAAAAAAAACGTTCAGATGCTCAAATACCGAATATATCATCAGCATTTGCATCCGTCATTCAAACTCCTACATTGAGTTGACCATTTAGAATGGCATTTTTACAAAGACGTAAAAAGCCGCCAGATAATGAGCAAGCTGTCATATGTTTCTAAAATCTAGAGTCTGATTAGAACAATTTGTTTGTAAAGTGACAAGATGTATAGTTTTGTTAGAATATTCTCTATAGTAACCACCAGTAAAGTCGATTTTAACAAGGTTAAGATTTTCTGAAGTTTATATAACACTGTTTATATAACACTTATTCATTTTTTTTTTTTTTATTACGGTTGGACGGTATATATATAAATATATATATAAAGTGCCTAGAAAATCAACCTAACAATGTTAGAGTAGATTTGATTCTTTACTTCCTCCCCAACAGGGGCTGGAACCTGTATTTTTCACTTCTCACTTCTACGACAACACCGCCTAGCATTGTGCAGACGCCTTATCCCCTTTTTGGATTTTAAAATATTTGGCCTCGAGCATCACTGAAGAGACATTAATTGTCGAAATGGGCATCTGGTGCAGTAAAATTGGTACCGTTTATATTATTTGGAACATTTTCATTCAGTTGAATTTTGAAATGTTACAAATATTGTGGTAACCAAAGTCATGTCCCTTTTTCCCTTCGTATGATCCGGTCGTCTTTGCTTTATTTATGACATCATCGAATGCAACCAACAGATCTCCGGATTTATACTTAAACACAACGGAGCACTCTCTGACAGACGGTTTATATTCGTGTACCCTCGTGAGTTATCTGTTGTCTGTCTTTCTCTTACTGACGTTTTATATTCGTACACCCTCGTGAGTTATCTGTTGTCTGTTTTTCTCTGACTAACGGTTTATATTCGTACACCCTTGTGAGTTATCTATTGTCTGTCTTTCTCTTACTGTAGCCTGGGATCCTGGCTCACTGCTCGACAGTAGAGCCAGGCGGAATACAACGACATGGTTTCGTCAATTGGATGTTAGAATGATGCATCGTGGGATAGCGTCATTTCTTGACACATGGCGGGAAATATTTATATTGTCACGAATTTATTGAAAATTATTTTTCATTTCATATGAAATGCATTTCGAAAAATCTAGCATATATAATTCAAACGTTATTGATTAACATCGTGAATCAACTGTTATGATTAACGATCCGATCGATATATTCCTTGTTTATAGAAGATGCACATGCGCAGTAATTCAGTCCTGTTCAGCGCTGATAGTTGGTCACGTGGATTGTATTACGCCTGGCCCTATCGACGAAGTATAAGATTGGGTCAGGATGCCAGGCTATCTCTTACTGACGTTTTATATTCGTACACCCTCGTGAGTTATCTGTTGTCTGTCTTTCTCTGACTGACGGTTTATATTCGCACACCCTCGTGAGTTATCTGTTGTCTGTCTTTCTCTTACTGACGTTTTATATTCGTACACCCTCGTGAGTTATCTGTTGTCTGTCTTTCTCTGTCTGACGGTTTATATTCGTACACCCTTGTGAGTTATCTGTTGTCTGTCTTTCTGAAGTTCCGAATGGACGTTGTATAGCAGCACGAAGATTTTGTACAGATCACAGATCCAAATACGGAGAGTTTCTAATACAAAAAAGAAGATGTGGTATGATTGCCAATGAGACAACTCTCCACAAGAGACCAAAATGACACAGAAATTAACAACTATAGGTCACCGTACGGCCTTCAACAATGAGCAAAGCCCATGCCGCATAGTCAGCTATAAAAGGCCCCGAAATGACAATGTAAAACAATTCAAACGAGAAAACTAACGGCCTTATTTATGTACAAAAATGAACGAAAACAAATATGTAACACATAAACAAACGACAACCACTGAATTACAGGCTCCTGACTTGGGACAGGCACATACATACATAATGTGGCGGGGTTAAACATGTTAGCGGGATCCCAACCTCCCCTAACCTGGGACAGTGATATAACAGTACAACATAAGAACGAACTATAAAAATCAGTTGAAAAAGGCTTAACTCATCAGATGGACAAAATACAAGTGGACGTGGCAGGGTACTTGTACATCCCAACAACAAAAGACATTAGGAACAGATCTGAGAGTACTCGCAGATATCTGACAGCTAGTTCAAAGCCACTAACAACTAATAAAAAAATCATGCATCTAAGACTAAAGTCTTTATTTGCACTTGCATCCTCACAATTTAATATTATAGGTCACTATACCTTGTTTTAACTAATAATTTCAGGCATTTTTCTAAATTGCACGGTGTTTTCAGCTAACCTTTCTTGCAGGCCTTGGCAGACGGCCATTAAATATCCAGCGCCATATTTGAATTTTGACAAATACAATTTTATTTCTTCAGACAGTAAGTCTAAGTCTTTTTGTGACTTATAAATAATTAAAATAAATAATTCAGACATCTTTATAATCATTTCGAACAGTTAAATATTTTTTTCTTTTCTCTGAGTTAAGTTTAAATTTTTGACCACACAGTCTGTAGTCTAGACCCCCCTTCTCTTATTTTATTTTCTTATTAAATTTTTTATCGCATATATATATAGTTTAATCAAACCTTTAAGCACACTGTATTTGTGTTTCAACCAAAATCCTGTGTTTGAAAGATAATAGAAAACTTACTACTCTGTTCCCACAAAGATTGATATATGTCTTAGACTAAAGTTGTAAAGTCAAGCAGATACTTCAGAGTAAGTAAGAGAGATATTCAGGATAAAACAGCCCAAAGCCAACCCATAATTATATCTGATAGTAAAGGCAACTACATAAAGAGAGCTATTACAACTGAAGACTTCCTAAATATAAAATTTATCACAAAAAAAGTACAAATAGTACAGCAAACTATTGATTGGGCCGAAAAAGAATTACCAACTATCTGTCATCAACACAAAATCATTACATTTTATATTTGGCTAGGAACCTGTAATTTAACCGAACGTAACAAAACTACCAGATACATCTCTCTTGTTAACCAAAACGATTCAAACGTCCGATATCTAAGAAGAAAATTTATTAAACTTAAGGCTGTCATCACCAAAATAAAACCAAAATCAGAAATCATCTTCTTAGAAGTACCGCCATACTCTATTCAGTGCTGGAACAGATCACAAGGCCACAAAAACCCGGACATTTTCAGTGAAGACGATCAAACACTTCAAAACCAGTTATATCAATTAAACACCTTCATCCAAGAAATAAACCAATCTGCAGAAAAATCACCAAAATTTGATCTAGACATTGGAAAAACATCTAAAAGAAAAGGCGGTACTGACGAATACTACAACTTTAATCTATACAAAACTGACGGTGTACATCCAAACTCATTATTAGAAAAGCTCTGGATGAGAAGAATAGCGACCAAAATTCTCCACCAATGTTATAGATAGATATCATCAATACAGTAGAAAAGAATACTATATACATATATATATATAATCTTTATAACAACCATATTTAATTGCATTCATATATAGAAATATAACAGCTTTTATATAACCCTAGTCTATATTGAATTACTAACAAATATAGAGATATATATCTACATACTCATTAAACCCTGACATCGGAAGATATAATAGATAACTGGAAAATTCTTATTTGAGCAAGCTTTTAGTGAGGACGCCCCGCTGAATGCACATTAATCTACATAGAACTTCCTCGTTAAAAAAAATAAATAAATATCTTAAGTGAAAAATGAGTATCCAGACTAGAACATCAGCAAGAACCAAGAGCAAACCTCAGCCCTATACACCAGCTAAATATGAAAACTTTAGTATCAATAAAACCAGGGCCTTGGACAAAAAGCTAGAAGCATGTAACAGAACAATGGACATAAAAATTAAGCAGAAACATCAAAACTACATCCTAGAGCTATCAGCAGCTGCTTATGAAGTTTTAAAGGGGGAAATAGACATATACTTTGAACAACACTCTACATACAAGCTAATGCCAAAACACCAGCATGATAATCAAGGGCTATGCATCAGAACATTACATTCGGTCAGAAATAGAAGTAGTAACAGACAACTCTATCATATCAATCTATTCCATACTACATCAAAGGTAGAGATTAAAGGCCAAGGTATGGAACTCTTCCTGACACACATTGAAGATATAAAAGGAAGAATGAAATCTAGAGGGAACTATAAGATATATAACAAACAGATAGAGGAACAGATAAATCTAATCAAGAGAAATGAAGCCGATATAGAAATAAGAGCAAAACAGAATGAGTCACTTGTAAAAACAACAGCTCATCAGCCTAAAGCCAACTACAGTAATAGAATACTGTACCCAAAGGGGCAGAATGTATACAAAATACAGACGAAGAACTTCTAAGTAACTGGAATAGAGCCATCGAATGGTCAGAAGATGAACCAACACCCAGTCAGGTTACAAGTGCAGTCAACATGTCTACTATATATAACTACTGTGCCATATGCAATCAGACAGCACAACCAGAAATAGCCATAGACTGTATTGCATGCGGCCAACTGTTTCATTATACATGTGAAAACATTGATCCTGTAAGGATAAGCCAAACTGATGAAGAACAGTACTCATGTAGGAGCTGCTCTATTATGGACATGGAAGTGGTTAATATATCACTTAGAAGCAATAACTCAATTATAGATACAGAAGAAAAATACCAAAAGTAAGTATAGAAGAATAAGGCTCGACAGAGGAATATAGTGAAATGGCCCATACAGTTAAAAACGTGCCAGACAATACATCTAAAGACAGTCCAACTAGAAACGACATTACGAAGGAAGAAGCAGGAAATGCAAACACAGAATAATTAGAGATGAACAAAATGGCTACATACAAACAGCCTAACCAAATGTTACAGAATGGCAGAAATGAACAAATAGAAAATGTAGATGAGCCAAAAAACATGAAAGCAAAACCGAAAAGGCAATATAAGTGCAAAAATATAAATGAAACTACTCAACAGCTGGAAGATCAATTAGCACAATGCAGAGCAAGACTAGTCATAATGGAAGATACCAATAGAGACTATAGAAATACAATCAATCTACTTAGGATGCAAACAGAAGAAAGCACCATTGACAAAGGTAATTTAAAATCCTATCAGCCAAATTGTAACTGTAGCAACAACTCGCAGGAGCAGACTATAAACAAAGTAGATATGATGCTGAACAACTTCAAGCTAGAAATGGAAAATAGAGACCTAAGAATTAAACATCAAATGGAAATGAATGAATTAAGAAATAAACTGCAAATAATGGAACTACAGAAAGAACTAAGAATGTGGCAAAGACCAGGAAGTTATGAATATTATCCTTATAACCAGAATATGGATAATACTAGGCACACAAACCAACACCAAATGAGTGTTCAGCATACTGGCGTACAGCTAACAAATCAGCAATCCAGGATTCCTAATCAAGCCAATCCACTATTCATGAATCATATGGCACTTCCACACTATAGCCAAATACCAACAGAGCAGGGCAGAATAAATCATGGCCATATACAAGCGCCTATGTACCACAATAGCAGAATACAGGCTATATCTGCAAATGGCCAAAGCAGTCACCATTACACTGGCTATAGAAGTATACCAACTGGCAGTATCAACACTAACATGATACAAAATGCACATTAATACAGACAGCAATATAGGATAGCTCCACAATCTATACCACAAAATATAAATTACCACCAAGGATATAGTCAACAACAGACAAACAGAAAGGAACAAAGTCAAAGAAACATCAATAAAATATTTTATGACCAAAGAACAAGCATGCCCAGTAATAGCTAAACAAAGTCAGGCAGAAGAAATTGAAAGACAAAATCAACTACAACAACAAACAAATCAGGCTGATAATATCAACCAAATAGACAAAGAACCAACAGAAGAAGCTAGAATGAACATATATCTAACAAATTCAGCTGCTTTGACTACCGCGAAAAATGATGAAGATAAAACGCATACAGAAGTAAACCATCAAGTAGAAGTCATGTCCAGAACTGGTCTTATAACAACGGCTTCTAGTGGGGACGCCCCGCTGGAAGCGGACTGCCATCAGAAGTTTCCCTCTCAAAGGGGGGCTAATGTTGGTGGTCGTAAGCATCTAAAGGGACTAGTTCAGGCTGACAATCTAGAAACAAAAGAAGATGGGAATAGAAAGAAACCAAATCATTTTTTAGACAGCGGCCGATCAAACAAGATAAAAGGGAGGATATCATTATAGGTACACTCAATGTACAAAATGTGAAGTCAAACGCTCTCTATATCAAAATTTGTTAAGGGATGTACAGGTGTTATGCATTCAAGAACACTGGCTCTTCAATGCGGAAAAGAAAATCATAGCTGAAATTGCTGAAAATAGCGGATACAAAGCTAAAAGCGTTGGTGATAATGACGACCCTGATTTCAACGTATCAATGAAAAAGGAGATATGGTGGAGTAGCCATAATCTGGAAAAAAGAAATTAATGAAAGTATAAAGGAACTGATAGACGGTGGAAATAGAATACAAGCCATACATATTCAACAAGGAGACAAACAAATATGTCTTATAAATGTATATATGCCATCAGATAACAAAAATGGAGATATCGAATACAAAGACACTTTGGCTCAAATTGATGAAATGATAGAGAAATATAAAGATACACACGAAATTATAGTATGTGAAGACATGAACGGGTCAATCCATAGAAGCTCTACACCTCATGATAAAATTCTATAGACTTTCTGCAAAGAAAAATGTATAGGAAATACTGAGAAATGCCCATTAAAAGAAACATTTTATCACTAGATTTTGTAAATCGAAAGGACAAATTGACTACTTCCTCTTCAAAAGTAACTCGGAAATAATAAATAAAATCAGACAAATTGATGTCCTTGATACTGACCCAGAGAATACCTCGGACCCAGTACCTGTTATTCTGACACTGAATAGCCAACTGAAAAAAGTAAGGGAAAAAGCAACAACTATCATAGCAAAACCTAAATGGACTGACTGTGACCATCAAATTTATAAGGAAATCATCAATAAAGATTTACCAAACATCATGCAAAAATCAAAAGGAATCATTGAGAAAGATATAAGAAATCTAGAAAAATTGCTACATAAAGCCGGAGAAGCGGCAATCCCAAAGTATAGAAGAAAAATCAAAATCAAATCAAAGGGTAAGGCGATATGGAATGAACAAATAGAAAAGGCATCAAAGCAATCAAAAATGCAGTAACTGCGAGTACTCTCAAATCGTACTTTCTTGTTAATTCGACCTGTTGATACTATTTTAATACTTTTTGTTATTTTATATTAATATGGATCTTGTCTGTATACCAGCTTTGATTATTTGGAATATCTACTAATTTTCACTTCTTCGTACTACATTTGTATTAACATCAAGATTATTCTCCTTTAATCTGTACAGGAAGTTTTATTGTTGATATTTACCCTTATGTATCTAGTGTTAAATTAGGTATTTATATGACAGACCTTTCTTGGTATTCCTAATTATTGGAAGATTTTATATAGACAGAAAAAGTATACCTAAAACGACAAAGTTATTTTTCATTTACCTGTATATATTATGAAAACCGGTTTTTCAAAAGTGATTATTTTCTAAGGGTTTAATATTTCGCGGTAGTGTTTTGCCATGGCTTTATTTGGACTTGTTTGTTTGCTTTTTGGCCTTGAATGTTTGTCCCTAATATTTTATTAACTATGTATTTACTTTCAGGTATCACAGATCGAATTTATTCGTTCATAGTGTGTTAATTTACGTTTTGATTGAGTTAAGCCTTCCAATTGATGTTTTATCGTGTGTTTTCTTTGTTGTGATGTTATACTATTGTTTCAGAAAAAGGGAGAAGGTTTGGTACCATTAAAACGTTTAATCCCGCTGCAAATGTTTGCACCTGTCCTAAGTCAGGAATCTGATGTACAGTAGTTGTCGTTTGTTTATGTAATTTATACGTGTTTCTCGTTTCTCGTTTTTATATATACTAGACCGTTGGTTTTACCGTTTGAATGGTTTTACACTAGTACTTTTGGGGCCCTTTATAGCTTGCTGTTCGGTGTGAGCCAAGGCTCCGTGTTGAAGGCCGTACATTGACCTATAATGGTTTACCTTTATAAATTGTTATTTGGATGGAGAGTTGTCTCATTGGCACTCACACCACATCTTCCTATATCTATATAAAGTATGGAGGCAACATTGAGCACCTCAAGAAAAAGTAACGAGCTCAAAATCAAAATGACAGCTGCAAAAAGAATACTTCGAAAAGCACAAAGACAAGCTTATGCCTCTCAGAGAGAATCAACAGCTGGAAAAATTATGAAAGCTTCAAATGCAGACACAAAACTTTTTTACAAGCTTATCAACATGCAAAGAAAAACACCACTTACTAACACCAAGATACTGAAACTGAATGAAAAGACTGCAGAAAATGGACCAAGCATAATGAACATTTAGCAAGAACATTTCCAACAACTAGCTACGCCAACATTAGAGGAAAATTTTGACACTGAAAAGCTAGAGCTTGTAGAAATACAAAACAATATAATAGAATCCATAGAAAGGGAAAAAGGTCAAGGCATTGATCATGTCAATGTAAAGGAGGTTAATAAAGCTATAGAAAAACTTAAAGCAGGAAAAGCACCGGATGAGGATGGAATATCGGCAGAACACTACAAATATGGGATGGATGAGTTAACTCCCTTTATAGTACATTTGATAAATTTAATTTTAACATATCTGGATGTACCAATCTTCCCAAAGACAGGGATTTTACACCAATCCTAAAGAAAGAAAAAGACAAAACTTTACCATCTAGCTATAGAGGAATAACTGTGACTAAAACCTTTGCAAAAATATTACAAAGTATACTGAAGGATAGAGTTGACTCTGTATTTGATAACATACAAAACTCCTTGCAAAGAGGTTTTACAGAAGGAGTGTCATCACTATGCGCAGCTTTCCTCACATCAGAAGCAATCGAAGAAAGTAAGAAATTAAAGATACTGATGATTTTAATAACTCTTGATGCAGAAAAAGCATTTGAGAAACTAAACCGTGAAATACTATTCAACAAGCTGTACCACTATGGAATAAAAGGTATCTGGATACTACTGAGAAACTTGTATAAAAGCATGAGCATTAAGGTTAAATGGGAAGGTCAATGTATAGAAGATGTAATGGTGTTACAAGGAATTCAACAAGGTGCAAAACTATCTACATCTATATAAATGCTACAACAACGTCATACTGGATAGCTTTTTAAAAAGTGGACTTGGAGCATGTATTGGTGATATACAAGTCCCTGCACCCACATCTGCCGATGACATTGCTGTCCTGGCAAATAGTACTGCAGACGCACAAGGAATATTAGACATAGTATCAATCCAACTAAATCTGAAGCTGTTCAATTCAAAAGGCTCAAACATATCAACACTGCAATTCGAAGATGATGACATCAATATAACCAATGAAACCAAACATCTAGGTATCAAAAGAAACGAGGAAAACCGGGCAAATATCTCACAAAATTAATAAAACAAGGGGGTTAGATGTTTAACAATATCAGAAAGACAACCATAACCTTGGACAAAATGCCGCCAAATAAAATAACGTACACAGGTAAATAAAAAAATTTTGTTGTAAGGTATACGTTGAGTACGGAAATAATTTTTACAAAATAAATAATTTTGTTGTTTCTAGTACGAGAACAAAAGTGAAAATTTATCGTCATACTAAACACTTATCAAAGATGGTATATATTTAAAATAATGAGACTAGATATAACACTGAATAAGGAATAAGTAAACATTAAATAACAAAAATACATTACAAATTGTATCAACAGGTCAAATTAAAAAGTACGATTTGAGAGTACTCGCAGTTACTGAAAGCTAGTTAAAAGCCAAAAACAATTAATAATAAACTTCATGCATCAGAGACTAAAACACATCCCATTGATTTAGTGTTTTAACGTCATAGAGAGTCAAAGAAGACATGACTTGTGCAATGCCAAAATAAAAGTATCGACAGGCAGTAGGATAGTTAGGAGCTAATCTGTTAATAAATATGTATAATGTAATATATAGATAGAGTAATTTCAATATAGAAAATGAACGTGGATGTGTATTTATACACCCCTAAAAAACGTTTGAAAAGAATACAAATATAGTTATGTTTTAATCTGCTGATGACAAAATCGATATTTGTGCCAATGTAAACTATATTCAAAGATCTAATTACAACATTGGTAAGATAACCTTTACTAATAAGTTTGTTTAAAGGTTCGATGAGTTTACAAGGATCACATAGTAATTTCTGCGCTTTTAGTACAATATTACCGTAAAATTTAGGATGTGAAATACCGTTTTTAATAAGTTTTCTACAGGTACAGCCAAATTTACTAATCAAATCTTTGTATCTATGAAAGAATTTATAAAAGTTTTAAGCAATTTATGGTAACGAAATCCCTGACTTAATAATTTACCAGTGATGCATAATAATTGATTACGTTCGTTAAAATCTATAAGATCACTACACACACGGGCATAACGAACGAGTTGGGATATATAAACACCGTATGATGGAGCCAAAGGAACATCGCCGTCTAAAAAGGGAAAATTAACAATAAGGATGAAAAATCGACTCTTTTGTCGTAAATTTTAGTATGGAGTTTCCCTTTAAAAATTGAAATGTCTAAATCTAGAAAAGGACAACTACTGCTGTTTATGTTAGATTTATTTAAAGTAAGTTCCTTTGGGTAAATTTTGGTAGTATATTTAGAAAACTCTGGATTATTTAACGAAAAAATATCATCAAGATAACGGTAGGTATTGTTGAATGTATCAACCAAATGTAACAATGACGTGTCTTTACTGAGTTTGGTCATACACTGAGATTCATAGCAATACAGGAATAAATCTGCTATTAAAGGGGCGCAGTTAGTGCCCATAGGAATACCTACTACCTGTCGATACATTTTATCGCCGAAACGTACATATATGTTGTCCAGGAGAAAATTTAAAGCTTCTATCATATCTTCACATTTCCAATAAGTGTATCTATCATACTTTCCTTTTTCGTTGCAGAAAAAGGCTTTAAACGAGTTACAGCAAATAAATTTGCAATGAGATTTTTCAAAAGACCATCAAATTAAATATGAAAACGATTGTTCTGAAGTGTAGTGTAGAGAGTAGAAAAATTATAACTATCAACAGAATTAAAAGGACCATCAAAAGCACGTATTTTATCTAAAACCTCTAATGAATTTTTAACACTCCAAAAATAATTAATACTATTATTTTCATAAGCTTTATTACAAAAGTTAATAACAAGTTCTTTGATAGTAGTAAGCGAGGTAGTTAGAAGCACTGACAGATTAGTAGTAGAACACTTACTAGATGCGGAGATGAAACGGAATTTAAATGGTTGTTTGTGTAATTTAGGTAACCAGTACAGAGTCGGGACTTTCAAATGTTCGGAAGAGGCTTTAAGCTGGGTAGTGGCAGTGATATGCTTGTTTACAATTTGACTCTCTGTGGAGCGTACTGACCTTAATGTAGACGAATTGATAATTTCGTTTTGGAGAACTTCCGTGTAGTATATGCGTCACACCACCACTACATTATTGGCTGCTTTGTTTGCCGGTACGAACACAAACCGCTTTGCGAGTACTTGGAGTTTATTTTTTATTCTAGAAATAAGTATATATCATACCCTATTATTAATTTCAGAATTATTTTCAAAATGAGATATACAAATATCAACAGTATTCATAATTTTATTCAAATAACTGTCAGATTTTTCACGTTTACACCATTTTTTACAGTAGGCAGACAAAGCGTCTTTAATGACCTGACGACACTGTTTCCAATCTATTATAGATGGAGGACGATATTTAGGTCCTTTCATAAGAAAAGTTTTGACCTCACGGTCTTCGACGATGTTGAGGTCTCCTGTAATGACATGACCATAGGGAACACATCTAAAACTAGATGTTTCATAGTCTCAAGTGGAAGGAGCATTAATTTCTATATTGGCGTCTGCTGTAACTGACGTATAATTAAAAATCAAACTTCTGCTGGTTTTTTTATAAGAATAATAGGTGGTTCTGTATTATCAAAATATGGAGATATTTGACTATGGATGGTAGAGTCATTGAATATACTAAATAAGTTAATAAAATCAATACCTCTATTTATATACTTTAATTTCAGAAAATGCCTTTTATGATTTTCAGGTTTATCGATACTAGGAAACAGCCTGTGATGACAAAAGGCTGTAATAATACGGGTGTATTCATACAACGGGCTAAAAAATGAAATTTTATCACACTCCTGAAAAATAGCATATAATTTACTTATTGGTATATGACCCAGTTTGATGTCTACCATTATTTTTTAATATAGATAACAGCTCAGCAAGTGTATAATTTATATGATGTTTGATACGTTGATTACGGTTTTTGCGTTTACCATGAGACCTATTATTTTTTAGTCGTTTATCGACAATACTAATGACATCGATAGAAGTTTTAGATATGTTCCCCTGTCCCAATATTTTGTCATTGAGACCGAGAGGATAAGCTGTTTGAAGTCTTTTTATCCAAAATAGTTCGCGAACTTCACGGGATTTTTCAAATTGCTTGTGTGATTGTCCTAGTTGTTTCTGAACGGTTTCAAGTGGTTGGAATTTTATAAATTTTAGATTATGATTATGCTTATCTAAATGTTGGTATATCAAACTTTTGAATTTTTTTAGGTCTTCGAAAGCGGTAAAGGTGTTCTCGATTTCTTCTGGTGGTAAAATGTAGATATTGAAATTTTAAACTGTTGACACAGAGATATGTCTCGTTGTGTAATTTTGACAGTAAAATGCAGATATTGAAATTATAAACTGTTGACACAGAGATATGTCTCACCTGTGTGTAATTTGGATGATATAATGCAGATATTGAAATTATAAACTGTTAACACAGAGATATGTCTCGCCCGTGTGTAATTTTGATAATATAATGCAGACATTGAAATTATATACTGTTGACACAGAGATATGTCTCGTTTGTGTGTAATTTTGATAGTGAAATGCAGATATTGAAACTATAAACTGTAGATACAGAGATATGTCTCGCCTGTGTGTAATTTTGAAAATATAATGTAGACATTGAAATTATAAACTGTTGACACAGAGAAATGTCTCGCCTGTGTGTAATTTTGATAGTGAAATGCAGATATTGAAATTATTAACTGTTGACACAGAGATATGTCTCGTCTATGTGTAATTTTGATAGTATAATGAAGATATTGAAATTATATACTGTTGACACAAAGAAATATCTAGGCTGTGTGTAATTTTGATAGTGAAATGCAGATATTTAAATTATAAACTGTTGACGCAGAGATATGTCTCGCCTGTATGTAATTTTGACAATAAAATGCAGATATTGAAATTATAAACTGTTCACACAGATATATGTCTCGCCTGTGTGTAAATTTAATAGTATAATGCAGATCTTAAAATAAGTATTGCAATACTTTACATCCAATAAACAAGTCAATGAACCATGACTGAGGGAGCGGGGTTATATGATCTTCAAGGAAATATGACTGAGAGGCGGGGCCATATGATTTCCAAGAAAATGAGACGTTCAAATGCTGAACAACTGTATACCAAAATAGCATTGACCTACCATTAGTGATTTATATTTTTTTTCTAGAAATTAATTGTATTGTGCAACATCTTTCATATTTGAAAATTTCATGGGATCCAATATCAGAAACTTCACGGCTAACCGTGTCTTGCGACCAATACCTTTCATCTTAGACATTTATAGCTTAAATAGACGGAATGATATCATACAAGTTATCAAATTTCTTAGTGTTCCAACTATTTACTCACAGGCGTATACCGTTTCTGGTCAAAATAAGTAAACATTTGAAAAATATTGTCACCTAAGCATTACTTTATTGACTTGTCCGTGTTTTCAAGTTATTATACATTTGCAAAAATAAAACTGTCGCATCCCAACAGTTGCGATCGAAAAATTGTATGAAAAGCTTAATATTTTCGAACAGTTACAGGGATTTAGCATAATTACTTTTTTAAAATATATTAAATGTATGCAGATAAATCATAAATTCATCAAGATTTAATGTCATGTTTTCAGATGTCAGAATTTTGTTTTGTCCTCCTCCTCTTCCTACTCCTCTTCACCACTCCTCCTCCTCCTCCTCCTCCTCCTCCTCCTCATCATCATCATCATCATCATCATCATCATCATCATCACAATAAACATCATCCTCATTGTCATAAAGTCCAATTTGAGAAAATACGCTAACTCAGACATTAATGTACACCTAGTAAAACATTGTAGCTAATGAATAAAAAATGCGAAAAACAGTTGATAGGTTTGCACCTTGCTTTTTCGACTACACGTGTTAAGCAACAATATCTGAGGGGGTGGACAGGGGGTATCCCTCTCCCACTTCCCGCCGCCCCTCCTCGCACCTCCTGCCCCCTATCTCCCACCTCCCACTTTTAGAATCTTTCTTTTTTCTCCCACCTATTTTTTGTCTCCCACCTCGTTGGGCCAAATGAAATAATCAATAGGAAATGAGGTGTGCAATGCTAATACAACTGCATACCAAATTCATTGACCAACCACTACTCCCCTCACACTGATGTAATCACAAACTTATACATTGTTGGCGCAGATACCGCGGCAGGAAACAACACTCCTTTTCACCTTCGCTACTTCATTGAAACGGGTCTATAAATCATATGCAACTTTAAAGCTTTATTACCGTTTATCATAAACTGTAACAACAATAAAAAAAAACAAGCTTAGAGGGTCCCTACTTTATTAAAGCAACATAAGCTTTGATGGAGTTGCAATTACTGAAAGTGGATTTGAATGAAGTTATAGATAATAAACCTATGTAAATATAATGTCTAGTATTGCCCTCTAGATGTTTATGATATAACAATGCCATTATGGCTGACACAATCTAGATGATATTTTTAGCAGGTATTACAGATCCATAGTGTTGGCATGTTAGTTTTATCGAGTGTCTAATGAGTTTCGTATTTATTGTCACTTCTACAATGATATAATTACACTGAAATGATTTTAACTTTGATTTTTATACTTACTATATAATGTTAACGTTATGCATCAGTTAATATTAAAATGGGATGACCAATGTGTACATATACCGTTAAAGCTGAAGGTAAGATAATCCGTTTTGTAATGATTGTACATATACTGTTAAAGCTGAAGGTAAGATAATCCGTTTTGTAATGTTTGTACATATACCGTTAAAGCTGAAGGTAAGATAGTCCGTTAGGTAATGTTTGTACATATACCGTTAAAGCTGGAGGTAAGCTAATCCGTTAGGTTATGTTTGTACATATACCGTTAAAGCTGGAGGTAAGATAATCCGTTAGGTAATGTTTGTACATATACCGTTAAAGCTGAAGTTAAGATAGTCCGTTTTGTAATGTTTTTACATATACTCTTAAAGGTGAAGGTAAGATAGTCCGTTTTGTAATCGTTGTACATATACCGTTAAAGCTGAAGGTAAGATAGTCCGTTTTGTAATGTTTGTACATATACAGTTAAAGCTGAAGGTAAGATAGTCCGTTTTGTAATGTGTGTACATATACTCTTAAAGCTGAAGGTAAGATAGTCCGTTTTGTAATGTTTGTACATATACCGTTAAAGCTGAAGGTAAGATAGTCCGTTTTGTAATGTTTGTACATATACCGTTAAAGCTGAAAGTAAGATAGTCCGTTTTGTAATGTGTGTACATATACTCTTAAAGCTGAAGGTAAGATAGTCCGTTTTGTAATGTTTGTACATATACCGTTAAAGCTGAAGGTAAGATAGTCCGTTTTGTAATGTTTGTACATATACCGTTAAAGCTGAAGGTAAGATAGTCCGTTTTGTAATGTTTGTACATATACCCTTAAAGCTGAAAGTAAGATAGTCCGTTTAGTAATGTTTGTATATTTACTCTTAAAACTGAAGGTAAGGTAGTCCGTTTTGTAATGTTTGCCGAATATTACATTCCAAAATCTAGTTATTTTTCAGCAGTTTTTGTCGAGCCTGCGACTTTTGTCGCAGAAAGCTCAACATAGGGATATTGATCCGGCGGCGGCGTCGATAACTAACTACTTAAAAGCTTTATATTTTAGAAGGTGTAAGACCTGGATGCTTTATACTTTGTATATAGATGCCTTATGTTATGAAGTTTCCGTCTGTCATATGTCCATTGTCCTTGACCTCATTTTCATGGTTCAGTGACTACTTGACAAAGTTCAGATTTTTTGTAATGCTAATTTCTCTCTTATTATGAATAATATTATGGATAACTATATTTAGTATGTGCGTACCTTGCAAGGTCTCTATGCCTGACAAGCAGTTTTCATCTGACCTTGACCTCATTTCATGGATCAGTGAACAAGGTTAAGTTTTCGTGGTCAAGTCCATATATCAGATACTATAAGCAAAAGGGCTTCTATATTTGGTGTATGGAATGATTGTAATATAATGAGGTGTACATGTCCAGCTGGCAGGTGTCATCTGACCTTGACCTCACTTTCATGGTTCAATGCTTAAATTTAAGTTTTTGTGTTTTGGTTATTTTTTCTAATACTATATGCAATAGGTAAACTATATTTGGTGTATGGAAATATTTTACGATGTACATGTCAGTCTGGCAGGTTTTATTTGACCTTGACCTCATTTTCACGGTTCATTGCTCAGTGTTAAGTTTTTGTGTTTTTGTCTGTTTTTGTTGAACAATAGGTCAACTATATTTGGTGTATGGAATGATTGTAAGGCGTACGTGTAATTCCGGTTTGGTTTATCTGACCTTGACCTCATTTTCTTGGAGCATGTTAAGTTTATGTGAATAGATACTTGTAGTAAAGCTTTATATTTAAGACTATCAACATTAAATCAATGGTGAGTAAAGCAGGCGAAACATTTCAGGGTGTGCACTCTTGTTATGTATATATATCGATCGTTTAATATCAACATTTGAATCTTATAATAACAATATACGAAAAACCGATATAACAGACAGCAACTAATGACAATCACTAAATTACAGGCTCTTGGCTTGGGACAGTCACATACAGAATGTGGCGGGGTTAAACATGTTTGTGAGCACCAAACCTAATTGAAATTCCATGTCACGTGTAATGTTAACTACGGAAAATGTAAATCAATTTTTCTTTTTTCCTTTCTTAGCAGTAAATACCTTCTCTCTTGGTCTACGACAATTAGTATTATAAGGCAAACGTGTTTAGCATTCAATACAACATATTCATTTACCAAAATGTATGATTAGTAAACGTCAGGTCGAATAAAAACGGTAATAATCACAGAAAGCATGTCATTTGTATACAAAACACATTATATTTTTAACTTGCAGTGGCATAATTAGTTGTTAAATAGGCGTTATGAGTTGTGGACTATTGCAATGCTGATATGGATTCGCATTGTTTTTAGAATTTTTTAAACCTATACTTCCGTAACGTTATGAGTTGACATACATTTGCAATTCAGACATGTATTCATATAACGTTATGAGTTACATTTGCAATTTAGACATGTATTCCTATAACGTTATGAGATAACAAACATTTGCAAGTTAGACATGTATTCCTATAACATTATGAGTAGACATGTATTCATATAACTTTATGAGTAGACATGTATTCATTTTACGCAATGAGTAGACATGTATTCATATATAACGTTATGAGTAGACATGTATTCATATAACGTTATGAGTAGACATGTATTCATATAACGTTATAAGTTGACATACATTTACAATTTAGCCATGTATTCGTATAACGTTATGAGATGACATACATTTGCAATGGAGATATGTTTTCATATAAGGTTAATAAGGATTCTCTTCACGTAAAGGGTTATTTGTTTCATACAGAATTCTTCGTCCTGAATAATACCACAGCTTACATCGTATTCATATAACATTATGAGATAGCATAATGTGTTGTTTGTTATACACAAATAGTTAAAAGATTCCTAGATTTTTATATAGACATTAATAATTTTACCATATTTAGCAAAACGTCGGTTTGTGACCTTGTTCGACGTTTTTGTTTAAATTGAATCATAACAATTCGGTTGTACGGTGTGCTAATTCTTATTATATGATTTGATTATCAACAAATACTTGAATTTGATTGGTCCGTTAAAGTTTCTTTCCTAGGTTTACACTTCGATAAACCATGTTGGTGAAACTACTTACGTGTCCTATTGAAACATAATGCTGAAGTGTAGTCATGAGCGACACATGTATGCGTTGTAAAGAAAGTTAAAATCAAAAGAAATAATAAATAACGTTCCGATTTAGAATTTTAAGGATTAATGGGGTACCAAACACCTAAAGGAGTTAACTCTTTAAAAATCAGCTGAACGTTTTAATCATATACTATTAGTAAAGAGAAATCAAGCTTATCAATGATCAAAATAAGTGTTTGTCAAACTGCTATATATCCAATGAAATTATTCCTGTAAATTGTTTGGTTCAAATTTCTTGAAATTTTTATATTTTTGTCAACAGGTCCAAGTAAATATTTTGTCAAAATTTTATGAAAATTAAACGAGCCAAATCTATTTTAGTGAAAGTGTTGGGTACCCCCTTAATCGCATTTTTTCTAGAGGTTATTGATGTGTAAACTGTGTCGATGACTCACAAACTAAAAATTCATTTTGTGAATTAATCGACCGAGTTTACACATCAATAACCACTAGAAAAAATTAGTTTAATCCTATAATTAATGATCTTTATCATACCCAGACATGTTCTTTGCTTTAAACCGTAACTATACAAACCCGAGCTTCCATATCATGATTCACTTAGATTTAAGGACTGTACTCGTATATATTAAGAGCTTGCATGTGCGGACATAGCGTAATGAGTTAGCATTGCGCTTTTACCGTACCCGTAGGCATGTGTACATACATACAACGTCATGTGTTAAAAAATTCGAACAAAATTAGAGAGTTATTTACTTTGAATATAAAAATAAGAAGATGTGGTATGATTGCCAATGAGACAACTCTCCACAAGAGACCAAATGACATTGTACCCTTACAACAGTGATAAATCTTATATTTGTCATTGTACCCTTACAACAGTGTCACATCTTATATTCGTCATTGTACCCCGTCATATACAACTTACTACACCGTCACATCTTACATCCATCCTTGTACCCCGTTATATACAACTCACTACACCGTCACATCTTACATCCATCATTGTACCCTTACAGCAGTGTCACATCTTATATTCGTCATTGTACCCCGTTATATACAACTTACTACACCGTCACAAATCATATTTGTCATTGTACCCCGTGGCAAAATTCAGTGAACAGGTTTTCGAGAAATCACTAAATTTAGTGTTAGAAATTTATATTAGCATCACCAACACTTTTTAATTGCATTCTATATATTTATAGTTGTATATTTTACAGATTTACATTGTTTGAAGCTCTGGAACAATACATTCTATTTTTATAGATGATGTTTATCAATATTCGGTTGCACTTCTACGATATCCATACAAAATTTAATACAAATGCTAATTACCTGATGTATTTACGTATAATTCGAAATGATTAACTGATCTCGCATTTATTTAGTTTCAGTACATACAACTCTTAGCACTAAACCTCTCATACCTTAGTGTGCCTTTATTCCAATATTGCTGTTGGACTCAGTACAGACAACTCTTAGCACTAAACCTCTCATACCTTAGTGTGCCTTTATTCCAATATTCATGTTGGGCTTAGTACATACTACTCTTAGCACTAAACCTCTCATACCTTAGTATGTCTTTATTCCAATATTCATGTTGGGCTTAGTACATACTACTCTTAGCACTAAACCTCTCATACCTTAGTGTGCCTTTATTCCAATATTCATGTTGGACTCAGTACATACTACTCTTAGCACTAAACCTCTCATACCTTAGTGTGCCTTTATTCCAATATTCATGTTGGGCTTAGTACATACTACTCTTACCACTAAACCTCTCATACCTTAGTATGTCTTTATTCCAATATTCATGTTGGGCTCAGTACATACTACTCTTATTACTAAACCTCTCATACCTTAGTGTGTCTTTATTCCAATATTCATGTTGGGCTCAGTACATACTACTCTTAGCACTAAACCTCTCATACCTTAGTGTGCCTTTATTCCAATATTCATGTTGGGCTTAGTACATACTACTCTTAGCACTAAACCTCTCATACCTTAATGTGCCTTTATTCCAATATTCATGTTGGGCTTAGTACATACTACTCTTAGCACTAAACCTCTCATACCTTAGTGTGTCTTTATTCCAATATTCCTGTTGGGCTTAGTACATACTACTCTTAGCACTTAACCTCTCATACCTTAGTGTGTCTTTATTCCAATATTCATGTTTGGCTTAGTACATACTACTCTTAGCACTAAGCCTCTCATACCTTAGTATGTCTTTATTCCACTGTTGGGTTCTTTGGTCTTGATTACATCCCTGTATCATTGTTTTGTCTGGGTTTTTTTCAGTTAGACGACGATGTACCTATAACAGTAGTATGTAACGTACAAAAAGCGATTATAAATGTCATTTTTGGGGACGGGTAAGTAAATTTATATAGATAAGAACATTCCCGACCTTTTCTTGATGAAGTTGCCACCACATATTGTGCCTGTATCAAGTCCGACAATCTGAACCATATTTTGTTCGTGTCGGCTTGCCTTTATTTGTACCTCTTTATTTGGGAGATTGGATGTTGAGGGTCAGTGTGGTCACTAATCGATCTGTTTCATAATCTCTTAACAAAAAATCTGCAGGATGATTTAAATTACGAGTTAAAATCAAAAAGGGAATATCGGCAAAAATCGTGTTCTGATGTGAAAACTGAAGAGGAACCAACATGCTGAAATTTTATAGATATGAATGAAAAAATATGTTTCTTAGCATTTTCGGTACTCCAATGAATGTAATTAAGAGCAGAAACACTGTTTTATGTTTGGCCAGAGCTCGTTAGTTATGCAATAATATATACACTAACGTCACGATTAGCCTATTATAACAGCTTAGATAGGCCAGAGACATTGTCTCTCGGTCGGCACATGTAAAGACGACATTTAGTATAATATATTTCTTTGATTTCACTTCAATATTCTTTGTCTCTTTCTAATGATTTCTCAGAACAAATGTGTCAATTATTACACTTTTTAAGTAACAGTAAATAGTTGTATTTTGAGTTATTGAGGCATAAAAGGGATAGTTCGTAATTATAAACTTGTTTCTCGCAATATCGTAATATAATTTGCTGAAAACCATTGATGGATTAATCAAAAACACATTTACTATTTAAAAATAATTGGTTTAATGTATGAAATGTAATGAGATATTAAAAACTTTCCCGATATCCTATGCTCTTTTATGATGTTTTATGAAATTCTTGAGAGAGAAAACCACAGACCTGCAGAAAATCCTGCATATGCGGAAAAATTGACGTGTGAAAGATTTTGTAATTTCAAATATTGACCCCAACTAGTAAATATGTCAAAGCTAACCAGTATATGTTATTTGTCATTCTTTGTTTTGGACGTTAAGCAAGCAACAATCAATCAATCAATCTTTTCTCTTTAAACTATATTCATACTTAACATCTGACATTTCTCGTTATACTATATTCATACTTAACATCAGACATTTCTCGTTATACTATATTCATACTTAACATCAGACATTTCTCGTTATACTATATTTATACTTAACATCAGACATTTCTCGTTATACTAAGTATATTTATACTTAACATCAGACATTGTTCGTTATACTATATTCATACTTAACATCAGACATTGTTCGTTATACTATATTCATACTTAACATCAGACATTGTTCGTTATACTATATTTATAAAACTTAACATCAGACATTTCTCGTTATACTATATTCATACGTAACATCAGACATTGTTCGTTATACTATATTCATATTTGACATCAGACATTTTTCGTTATACTATATTCATACTTTACATCAGACATTTCTCGTTATACTATATTTATACTTAACATCAGACATTTTCGTTATACTATATTTATACTTAACATCAGACATTTTCGTTATACTATATTCATACTTAACATGAGACATTTTCATCATACTATATTCATACTTAACATCAGACATTGTTCGTTATACTATATTTATACTCAACATCTGACATTTTCGTTATACTATATTTATACTTAACATCAGACATTTCTCGTTATACTATATTTATACTTAACATCAGACATTTTACAAACATGGATTATCTGTTAAAACAAAAGAGAAACTTTCCTGTTCATGAATGCATCGATTAAAAACAACCGCAATATTTTGACTGAGGGGAGAGTGAAATGAAACTTTGAGCATTTCAGACAATCATTTTGTCAGTCATAAAATGTTTCATCCATATTTTATGAAATATTTATAAGTAGGACCTATTTATATCTTTCCTTTCGGCTTATATTATAACTTTATCATGAACACGGGATTGTGACATCATAATCAATACAGATTTGTTCATACTGGGGTCCTTTGTATCAAGTGGAAATAAGTATTAAAAATGTTCATAATGACATATCAATTTTTATGATTTACCTTTGTTCTGAAGTAATGTATACATATACATAGAATTCTATATCCAGGAAAATACAAGAATAATTTATTGAGTAGCTGAATTCGAACTATCACAGAATTTATTCTTTAATTATGGAAGAAGCATATATATATATAATCAACTGGTTTTATATTGAGAGTGAAAACTAGTTGTCGCTACACTGATTCAAGACATGACAAGACTACCGTTTGGTTTGGAAAGTACAATAGGGAGATATAAACGAGCCAAAATGTACCCTTCCTATCGCTGGGTAAATAAAACAAGGAGATGAACAAAATATATACCCTTACTATCGATGGGTAAATAAAATGGAAGGAGGAGATATGAGCCAAAATGTTTACCCTGACTATCGATGAGTAAATAAAATGGAAGGAGTGATATATGAGCCAAAATGTATACCCTGACTTTATATGGGTAAAAGAATAGAAGAAGGAGATATGAGCCAAAATGTATACCCTGACCATATATGGAGGAGATTAGAGACAAATGGAAGGAAGGATATTAGAGCTATAATGTATACCCTTACTATCGTTGGGTAAATAAAATAAAGAAGGAGATATGCTCCAAAATGTATACCCTTACTCTCAATGTGTAAATAAAATGAAAGGAGGAGATATCAGCCAAAATGTATACTCTGACTATAAATGGGCAAATGAAATATAAGAAGGGAAATATGAGCCAAAATGTATACCCTTAGTATCGATTGTAACTAGAATAGAAGGAGGAAGATATCAGCCAAAATGTATACCCTGACTATCGAGTGGTAAATAAAATAAAAGAAGGGAAATATGAGCCAAAATGTATACCCTGACTATCGATTGGTAAATAAGATAAAAGAGGGGAGATATGAGTCAAAATGTATACCCTTACTATCGATGGGTAAATAGAATAGAAGAAGGGAGATATGAGCCAAAATGTGTACCCTGACTATAAATGGGTAAATAAAAAGAAGAAGGGAGATATGAGCCAAAATGTATACCCTTAGTATCGATTGTAACTAAACTAGAAGGAGGGAGATATCAGCCAAAATGTATACCCTGACTATCGATTGGTAAATAAAATAAAAGAAGGGAAATATGAGCTAAAATGTATACCCTGACTTTTAACTGGTTTTATATTAAGAGTGAAAACTAGTTGTCGCTACACTGATTCAAGACATGACAAGACTACCGTTTGGATAGGGAGATGTATATGAGCCAAAATTTACCCTTGCTATCGCTGGGTAAATAAAACAAGGGAGATGAACAAAAATATATACCCTTACTATCGATGGGTAAATAAAATGGAAGGAGGGAGATATAAACCAAAATGTATACTCTGACTATAAATGGGCAAATGAAATATAAGAAGGGAAATATGAGCCGAAATGTATACCCTTAGTATCGATTGTAACTAAAATAGAAGGAGGGAGATATCAGCCAAAATGTATACCCTGACTATCGAGTGGTAAATAAAATAAAAGAAGGAAATATATGCCAAAATGTATACCCTGACTATCGATTGGTAAATAAAATAAAGAGGGGAAATGAGTCAAAATGTATACCCTTACTATCGATGGGTAAATAAAATGGAAGAAGGAGATATGAGTCAAAATGTATATCCTGACTAAAAAGAAGGAGGAGATATGAGCCAAAATGTATACCTGACTATAAATGGGTAAATGAAATAGAAGAAGGAGATATGAGCCAAAATGTATACCCTTACTATCGATGGTAAATAAAATAGAAGGAGGAGATATGAGCCAAAATGTATACCTTGACTATCGATGGATAAATAAAGTAAAAGAAGGAGATATGAGCCAAAATGTATACCCTGACTATCGATGGGTAAATAGAATAAAAGAAGGAGATATGAGCCAAAATGTATACCCTGACTATCGATGGGTAAATAAAAGAAGAAGGAGATATGAGCCAAAATGTATACCCTTAGTATCGATTGTAACTAAAATAGAAGGAGGAGATATCAGCCAAAATGTATACCCTGACTATCGATTGGTAAATAAAATAAAGAAGGAAATATGAGCCAAAATGTATACCCTGACTTTTAAATGGTTTTACATTAAGAGTGAAAACTAGTTGTCGCTACACTGATTCAAGACATGACAAGACTACCGTTTGGTTTGGAAAGTATAATAGGAGATATATATGAGCCAAAATGTACCCTTGCTATCGCTGGGTAAATAAAACAAGGAGATGAACAAAATATATACCCTTACTATCGATGGGTAAATAAAATGGAAGGAGGGAGATATGAACCAAAATGTATACTCTGACTATAAATGGGCAAATGAAATATAAGAAGGAAATATGAGCCAAAATGTATACCCTTAGTATCGATTGTAACTAAAATAGAAGGAGGAGATATCAGCCAAAATGTATACCCTGACTATCGATTGGTAAATAAAATAAAAGAAGGAAATATGAGCCAAAATGTATACCCTGACTTTTAACCGGTTTTATATTAAGAGTGAAAACTAGTTGTCGCTACACTGATTCAAGACATGACAAGACTACCGTTTGGTTTGGAAAGTATAATAGGGAGATATATATGAGCCAAAATGTACCCTTGCTATCGCTGGGTAAATAAAACAAGGAGATGAACAAAATATATACCCTTACTATCGATGGGTAAATAAAATGGAAGGAGGAGATATGAACCAAAATGTTTACCCTGACTATCGATGGGTAAATAAAATGGAAGGAGTGATATATGAGCCAAAATGTATACCCTTACTATCGTTGGGTTAATAAAATGGAAGGAGGAGATATGAACCAAAATGTATACCCTTACTATCGATGGGTAAATTGAATGGAAGGAGGAGGTATGAGCCAAGACATCCTCACTACAGTTGGGTATTTTCATTATAGTTTCAAGGTGTCAACATATGTTTTCTCCTTTCCAAACTATCAATTCTAGGTGCCAATTATATTGTTTTCTCCCTTTCCAAATAAGCATTTCTAGGTTCCACTTATATTGTTTTCTCCGTGGATCCTCTCAAGTCATCAGAAATATGTTGACGCTTTAGGTTGAGGTTTGTGATGTTCCTGGAACTCGATCTTGGTACCAATATTTTAAACCAGGCGCCGAGTTTGCTTACAATTTACGAGTTAGTATTTTGGGCAATTCGAATTTCCATTTTTTATTTTAGGAATTTGCAAATCATTTACCGTATTGTTGGAATGACAGTACTGTGTTTTTGTCCCCCGCGCAACGCGTTGAGGGGGACATAGAAATGGCGGGCGTCCGTCTGTCCGTCCGTCCGTCCAGTCTTGTTAGCGCTTTCACATGTTCAATTCTTGGCAGATTTTTATAAAACTTATACCATAAGTTTATATCAGCAATGTCTTGGACGAGTTCGAAAATCAATACCGAGAAATTATTTTTAAAAGAGTTATGCCCCTAGGAAACATTTATTTTATGAAAAATTGCATAATATGCTCTCATGTGTACAATTCTTGCCAGATTTTTATGAAACTTATATTGTAGGTTTGTATCAGTAATATCTCAGACACGTTCGAAAATCAGTGCTGATAAATTATTTTTAAAAGAGTTATGCCCTTGAAACATGTATTATATGAAAAATTGCATCGTAAGCGCTCACATTTGTACAATTCTTGCCAGATTTTTATAAAACTTATATAATAGGTTTATATCAGTAATGTCTTGGACGAGTTTGAAAATCAGTGCAGATGAACTATTTTTAAAAGAGTTATGCCCTTGGAAACATTGATTATATGGAAAATTGCAACGTTAGTGCACCATGTGTACAATTCTTGCCAGATTTTTATGAAACTGATATTGCAGGTTTATATCAGCAATGTCTCAGACGAGTTCGAAAATCAGTGCTGATCAATTATTTTTAAAAGAGTTATGCCCCTTGGAAATATTAATTATGGACAATTGCATCATTAGCGCTCTCATGTGTACAATTCTTGCCAGAATTTTATGAAACTTGTATCATAGGTTTATATCAGCAATGTCTATGACACTTTCAAAAATAAGTGCTGATCAAATATTTTTAACGAGTTACGCCCTTGAAAATATTAATTATGTCAGAAATTACATTGAATTTGCTCTGAAGCATTCACTTTTTCTAAGATATTTATGAACAATTTTAAAGAACAAAATAAAGTGTATTTTTTAGTTATTGCCCTTGTACCTTGGATAGATAAAATATGTGCAACGCGGGGGACATTGGAACTCTGTTCTTTTATTTAGTTTCATTGACTTTTTCAATTTCATTGTGAAAATTAAGAAAAATTATTATTCTTGGAGATGATGTAAAGTGAATGATTAAAAAAACATGCTCATATTTAACGATATTTCTCCATCAATCAAAATTTTGAGTTCTACTAATTTGCATGGAAAAATATTGTTCAAAGGAGATTATTGAATATTGATATATAAGTATCACATTGGTAAGATCACAATTCAATGTATAGCGATTGTGATATTTCTTTAGTAAGTGTTTTTGTTACATCTTATCATGCATTATTGGTCGTTTCACGTTTGAAAAAGAAAACCTAGTCAGTAAGAAAGTTAAAAGCACCTGAATACTGAATAGCCCAGAAAACACTGAAATGAATTTGTTTTATTCTGTTGCTCTTTACATTGAATTAACTATCCTTTCTGTTGTTGTATTAGTAGATAATCAATACAAAAGTACTTAGATAGGAAAACAAACAGAGAATATGTGTGTAATCTAAAGCCATTAAAATTAAAACAACTTTAGATGACACAAATCCATAGCTGAAACAGAATAAAATAATCAATTTCAAACGTTTACTTCATTTGCTTTGGATGATCGTTCAAACTATTTATACTTGAATGTGATAAATATATATATTAAATAACCAGAGAAAGTTTATTGTTTTCCCTGTTTCGTGTGTCTTCTCAAACGACTTCATTTTTCATGGCCACATTAGAGAAGGGATAAATCTGATGTAGGGTATGCAAAGACAGGTTTTTGTGATTTTTTTCGCTTTGAAATCTTTTTGAAAATTAACCATTAGTAATTGAATGTAATATTTATGAAAAAGTTATTTTTTAGCCAGCAAGATGTCTTTAATTAAATGATGCTTTTCATAAGAATTTTCTGTATCCGAGCAATAAAGGGAGTTTTTCACAAGTTTTGGATCTTACCCCTGATTCGTATGATATTTTTGCCTGTTTTATCAGTCAGATTAGTTGCAACAAATTTACTGTTTTAATCTTCTAAAGGTCAAAGGCTAAACTATTTCACTTATAGTTAACTTAAATTTGTTTTCTTTGTCGGATTTCTTATAATATATATATCAACAGATTTTACATAACACGTGCAGTTTCTAAGAAATAGGGGACTATTAATTCCAATGCGGCATGTGAAGCCAAATTGAGCGAGTGTCGTGTCAACCAAAATTCCCGTTTCATGAGATCCCGAGTATTAATTCCTACAAGGACAAAATAAGTACTGTAAGTGCTGATCCCATTTTGTTCATTTTTTTAAATTTTAATTAAAACATTATGGTTATTTTGACTCCTAAACGAAACATAAATCATTTCAGACTTTATTCAGTTTGTGAGCGAGGCCGTCGAGTTAACACGCCAATAAAATCCGTCAAAATAACCTTTATTACTATAATGGGCATATACATCAGACTATCACATCACTTTTCATGTGTACATCACTTTACTTTAAACGAGTGAGTCAATTGACCAGTTTCATGTTCTATACTGTAGGTCACCTTTATACTCTGGGTAAACTGACCTGTTACATGTTCTACCATAGATCATCTTAGATTCTTGGTGAACTGACTTTTTACAAGTTATACCGTAGGTCACCTTTATACTCTGGATGAATTGACCTGTTACATACTCTACCATAGGTCACCTCTAGACTCGGAGTGAATTGACCAGTTACATACTCTACCATAGGTCACATTTAGACTCTGGGTGATTTGACCTGTTACATGTTCTACCGTAGGTTATCTTTAGACTCTGGGTGATTTGACCAGTAACATACTCTACCATAAGTCACTTTTAGACTCGGAGTGAATTGACCTGTTACATACTCTACCGTAGGTCATCTTTAGACTCTGGGTGATTTGAGCTGTTACATGTTCTACCGTAGGTCACCTTTAGACTCGGGTGAATTGACCAGTTACATACTCTACCGTAGGTTATCTTTAGACTCTGGGTGATTTGACCTGTTACATGTTCTACCGAAGGTTATCTTTAGACTCTGATTGAATAGACCTATTACATGTTCTACCATAGGTCATCTTTAGACTCTAGGTGAATTGACCTTTTACAAGTTATACCGTAGGTCACCTTTAAACTCGGGGTGAATTGAACTGTTACATTTTCTACCATAGGTCACCTTTAGACTCGGAGTGAATTGACCTGTTACATATTTTACCGTAGATTATCTTTAGACTCTAGGTGATTTGACCAGTTACATGTTCTGCCGTAGGTCATCTTTAGACTCAGGGCGATTTGACCTGTTACATATTCTATCATAGGTCACTTTAAGACTCGGAGTGAATTGACCTGTTACATACTCTACCGTAGGTCACCTTTAAACTTGGAGTGAATTGAACTGTTACATACTCTACCATAGGTCACCTTTAGACTCGGAGTGAATTGACCTGTTACATGTTTTACCGTAGATTATCTTTAGACTTTGGGTGATTTGACCAGTTACATGTTCTGCCGTAGGTTATCTTTAGACTCAGGGCGATTTGACCTGTTACATACTCTATCATAGGTCACTTTTAGACTCGGAGTGAATTGACCTGTTACATACTCTACCGTAGGTCACCTTTAGACTCGGGGGTGAATTGACCTGTTACATGTTCTACCATAGGTCACCTTTGTACTCTGGTTGAATAGACATGTTATACATGTACTACCATAGGTCACCTTAAGACTCTGGGTGAACTTACCAGTTACATGTTCTACCATAGGTCACCTTTAGACTCTGGGTGAATTGACCTGTTACACATGTTCTACCATAGGTCACCTTTAGACTCTGGTTGAAATGACCTGTTACACATGTTCTACCATAGGTCACCTTTAGACTCTGGGTGATTTGACCAGTTACATACTCTACCATAGGTCACTTTTAGACTCGAAGTGAATTGACCTGTTACATGTTTTACCGTAGGTCATCTTTTGACTCAGGGCGATTTGACCTGTTAAATACTCTACCATAGGTCACTTTTAGACTCGGATTGAATTGACCTGTTACAATTGTTCTACCATAGGTCACCTTTAGAATCTGATTGAATAGACCTGTTACACATGTTCTACCATAGGTTATCTTTAGACTCTGGGTGATTTGACCAGTTACATACTCTACCATAGGTCACTTTTAGACTCAGAGTGAATTGACCTGTTACATGTTTTACCGTAGATTATCTTTAGACTCTGGGTGATTTGACCAGTTACATGTTCTGCCGTAGGTCATCTTTAGACTCAGGGCGATTTGACCTGTTACTTATTCTATCATAGGTCACTTTTAGACTGGGAGTGAATTGACCTGTTACATACTCTACCGTAGGTCACCTTTAAACTCGGGGTGAATTGAACTGTTACATACTCTACCATAGGTCACCTTTAGACTCGGAGTGAATTGACCTGTTACATGTTTTACCGTAGATTATATTTAGACTCTGGGTGATTTGACCAGTTAAATACTCTACCATAGTTCACTTTTAGACTCGGAGTGAATTGACCTGTTACATACTCTACCGTAGGTCACCTTTAGACTCGGGGGTGAATTGACCTGTTACATGTTCTACCATAAGTCACCTTAAGACTCTGGTTGAATAGACATGTTACACATGTACTACCATAGGTCACCTTAAGACTCTGGGTGAACTGACCAGTTACATGTTCTACCATAGGTCACCTTTAGACTCTGGATGAATCGACCTGTTACACATGTTCTACCATAGGTCACCTTTAGACTCTGGTTGAATAGACCTGTTACACATGTTCTACCATAGGTCATCCTTAGACTCTGGGTGATTTGACCAGTTACATACTCTACCATAGGTCACTTTTTGACTCGGATTGAAATGACCTGTTACATACTCTACCGTAGGTCATCTTTAGACTCTGGGTGATTTGACCTGTTACATGTTCTACCGTAGGTCACCTTTAGACTCGGAGTGAATTGACCAGTTATATACTCTACCGTAGGTTATCTTTAGATTCTGGGTGATTTGACCTGTTACATGTTCTACCGTAGGTTATCTTTAGACTCTGATTGAAAAGACCTATTACATGTTCTACCATAGGTCATCTTTAGACTCTAGGTGAATTGACCTGTTACACATGTTCTACCATAGGTCACCTTTAGACTCTGGTTGAATAGACCTGTTACACATGTTCTACCATAGGTCATCTTTAGACTCTGGGTGATTTGACCAGTTACATACTCTACCGTAGGTCATCTTTAGACTCTGGGTGATTTGACCTGTTACATGTTCTACCGTAGGTTATCTTTAGACTCTGATTGAATAGACCTATTACATGTTCTACCATAGGTCATCTTTAGACTCTAGGTGAATTGACCTTTTACAAGTTATACCGTAGGTCACCTTTAAACTCGGGGTGAATTGAACTGTTACATTTTCTACCATAGGTCACCTTTAGACTCGGAGTGAATTGGCCTGTTACATGTTTTACCGTAGATTATCTTTAGACTCTGGGTGATTTGACCAGTTACATGTTCTACCGTAGGTCATCTTTAGACTCAGGGCGATTTGACCTGTTACATACTCTATCATAGGTCACTTTTAGACTCGGAGTGAATTGACCTGTTACATACTCTACCGTAGGTCACCTTTAGACTCGGGGGTGAATTGACCTGTTACATGTTCTACCATAGGTCACCTTTAGACTCTGGGTGAATAGACCTGTTACACATGTTCTAAAATAGGTCACCTTTTGACTCTGGGTGAACTGACCTGTTACATGTTATACCATAGGTCACCTTTAGACTCTGGATGATTGACCAGTTACATGTTATACCATAGGTCACCTTTAGACTTTGGGTGAATTGACCTGTTACATGTTCAACCATAGGTCACCTTTAGATTCTTGGTGAATTGACCTGTTACATGTTCTACCATAGGTCACCTTTAGACTCTGGGTGAATTGACCTGTTATACATGTTCTACCATAGGTCACCTTTAGACTCTGGATGATTGACCAGTTACATGTTATACCATAGGTCACCTTTAGACTCTGGATGAATTGACCTATTACACATGTTAAACCATAGGTCACCTTTAGACTCTGCTTGAAAAGACCTGTTATACATGTTCTACCATAGGTCATCTTTAGATTCTTGGTGAATTGACCTGTTACATGTTCTACCATAGGTCACCTTTAGACTCTGGTTGAATCGACCTGTTACACATGTTCTACCATAGGTCACCTTTAGACTCTGATTGAATCGACCTGTTACACATGTTCTACCATAGGTCACCTTTAGACTCTGGGTGAATCGACCTGTTACATGTTCTACCATAATTCACCTTTAGACTCTGGATGATTGACCAGTTACATGTAATACCATAGGTCACTTTTAGACTCTTGGAACAGACCTGTTACACATGTTCTACCAAAGGTCACCTTTAGACTCTGATTGAATAGATCTGTTACACATGTTCTACCATAGGTCACCTTTAGACTCTGGGTGAATTGACCTGTCTCATGTTCTACCGTAGGTCATCTTTAGACTCCAGTTAAATTGACCTGTCGCATATTCTACCGTAGTTCACCTTTAGACTCGGAGAAAATTGACCTATTACATGTTTCACTGTAGGTCCTTATATGATTCGGATGATTTGAACTGTTGTATGTTAAAACGTAGGTTATTCGGAAGATTTGTCCTATCAAAAAAAGAGGCAGAAACTACCAAGTAAACATTCAAAAATGTCGATGGGTTATTGACAACGCCATGTCAAAAAAACGAAAGACGAGGAAAAGAAAAACAAGTATATAAAACACTGCATATAAAACTAAAGACGGAGTAAAAAGAACCCCACCAAAAAAAAAAACTGGGGTTGATCTCATGAACTCTGGAAGGGTAGGCAGAATATGCTTCACTCGTGACACCCGTCATGTTGTTCATGGTAAGTATGGTAAGTCTCAATCGATGATTTCACACTCGAGTAAAAGTAGACGGGATTGTGGTAAAGACAAACTAGTATTCGTGGGATAGTGGTAAAGACATACTAGTATTCGTGGGATTGTGGTAAAGACATACTAGTATTCGTGGGATTGTGGTAAAGACATACTAGTATTTGTGGTCATCATTGACACAGATATTCCATAACGGTCAACTGACTAGTGATGACGTCCGAAAAACTTTTGAAAAGATTACTTCAATTTTACCATTTGAAACCCTTGGTACAATAGCTTCTTTGTAAGCAGCAATCCTCTATGAAGGAAATCATGAAGGGATAAGCAAGCTTTGAATTATCGTGTAAACTGGGAGATATATACTCCACTGCCCTCTCTGGGCTCGAGGTGATTCAACGTTTTAGGTCACTCACTGGTCGGAGATTGATTTACTTTTTGTATGTTCGATCTCGGATAGGTTGGTTACGTAAATTTTCAGTATACCTTCAAGTTTTACAAATATACCAGACGGGAAACAGCAAATATACCAGACGGGAAACAGTCTATACTACAGGTTATACACCTTGTCGCGCGGGTCAATTGATATAGTTTAAGTACGACGAAAAGATACCCTTTATCATCAATGTTAATTAACTTGTTGTATCGTCTGCATTTAACTATCTACATGTGTATATTCATAATACCGCCTGGATGGTCCAATTGTAAACCACTCATGGCAAATGCAGAAAGTACCGGATAGTACAAAATTACACCTTGCATTGAGTGATTCAACATTACATTATTTTGTATGCGTTACATGTTTAACGAAAAGGAAATACCGGTTTTTTATTTTGTTTTAAAACCTTCAAATTTGGGGGTTTTTTTATTTTTTCTGGGATTTTTTAAATTAAAGGGTTTTGAACTGAATTTCCCAATTTGAACAAAACCCCCTTTGGGATTGTTAGAAAAATGTTTTAGCCCATTAATTTCCCTTGGGAATTCATCTTTTTTACCCCTAGGGGGGTTTTGGGGGTTTTCTTAGAATTAAATTTTTCTTCAAAATTAATTTTTAAATTCAAACCTTTTTTTTGTTCCACTAATTTCAGTAAAACCCCTTTCCCAAATTGGGGAAAATTAAGAGCCTGCAACAAAGGGGTGGCGGTTTTGGGAATTTTTATTTAGTTCCCAAAGGGGCCTGGTCGAGTTTTGAAGTTCATTAAGTTTTCCTTAAACTGAGGGCCTCGGTGGCCGAGTTTCTGGAATTATTTATTTTACTTGAATGGCCTTGGGTTTTGAAGCCTTTTTAGTTTCCAGCCTAATGCCTTCCTTTTAAGGGCTCTGGGTTGCTGAAATTAATTGCCATAGTAATTTAAAGAAATTTTGGTCTTGCGGAAATTCATCTTAGTTTTAGCCTGTCAAACCAAGGCCTGGTGGCCGGTTGTCTGAGAAGTTCATCTATAGTTTTAGCCTGTCAACACTGAAGGGCCGGTGCGAGTTTCTAAAGTTCCACATAGTGGTCAAAGGGGCCTGTTAAGCTTAAAACCTCGGAGGTCGGGTTTCTGAGAGTTCTCCATGTTAATTACTTAAACCTGGGGTGGGGAGTTGTCTGGAATTCTATAGTTTTAGCCCCGGAAACCCGGGGGTTTTTGACAAGTTGACATTTAGTTCCTGTACTGAAGCCTGTGCGTACTGAGGGCTCTGGGAGTGTTAAGTCTCATAGCTTCGTCAAGCGTCTGAGAGTTCCAGTTTTACCTTAACTGAAGGGCCGGTGTGATGTTGAGAATGTTAATAGTTTTAGCCTGTCAACACTGAAGGGCCTCGGTGGCGAGTTGTTGGAAGTTCATCTATAGTTTTAGCCGTCAACCTGGGGCCGAGTTGTGAGTTACTAGAAGTTCACTATGGCCCTGCGAGGTTTGAACTAAGCCCGTGAACTGAGTCTTCGGAGTTCACTGAAGTTCTAGCCTGTTCAACTAGCTGTTGAGTTTCTAGTCACATGACCATGTCTTGGCCGATGTCAACTGAAGTTGCTAGTAGCATTAGCCTGACCGAGTCTGACGAGTTGTTAGTGTAACACTGAAGTGCTCGAGTGTCGAGTCTGTCTGAAACTGAGTACTATGTTTAGCCTGTCTAAACTAAGGCTCGGTGGCCGAGTTAGTCTTAGATGACATGCTCTGAGTTGATCATGAGCACATCGAAGTCTTAGCCTAGTTGCAAGTTGCTCGTCGAGTTACTGAGTGTCACTATAGTCTTGCCTGTACCGAGTTGCTGGAAGTTCTATTAGTTCTCTGTATATGTTACCTGAGGGCCTTCGTGGCAGTTCTGAAGTCTGTAGTTACACTGTAGATGCACTTCGTGCCGTGTCAGGAGCTCATACTCAGACCTGATGCATTGGGTTCTCGATAGTCATTTGTAGCTGTCAACTATAGGGCCTCGGTGGCCGAAGTGGAGAGCTTCTGAAGTTCGATTCATATAGAGCCTTCAGTGGCCTAGTGCCTGGTAAGTGATCTTAGTTTCTGCCGAAGTCACATAGTTGTGAACACGATTGAGTCTCGAGTTGGAGCTTAAGTTACCTGAACTCTATAGTGGTCATGCTTGTCAATGAGTGTCAGTTGCTTAAGTTGCCTCTGAGTGTCATAGAAGCTTCTGCAAGTTGCTGGATCATAAGTTTGCCGTCACCTGAGCTCGGGTCATGTCTGAAGTTACTATATGTTAGAGTGTCCACGAGGCAGTGCGATCTGTTACTAGATGTCCTGAGTTTCTCTGCAAGTTCTAGATTGTCTTACACGAGGCCTGAGTGCAATCTATAGTTGTCGAAATGTCATTAGTTAGTGTAATTCAGATACTGGCGTCGTCGAAGTTGTCTGATCATTTAGATAGTTCACTAAGTCGGGCAATCTGCGAATGTTGTCTAGAAGTTCTTAAATTTGAACTATAGATGCGCAATTAGAAGTTGTGGAACATTTTAGGATTGACTCAAGGGTTGGGATTTCTAGAGTCATCTTGTCTTCTGAGCCTGTCTGAGCTGGTGAGTTTGTCTGAGAGTTCATCTAAGTTTTGCGTCAACACTGAAGCAATCATGGTGGTCAAGTTGTCTGAGCAGGTTATCTTAGTTTTGCAAGCTCAATGGCTCACACGAGTCTTTAGTGAAAGTTCTTATTAGTTGTCCTGTCAACACTGAAGCATTCTGTGAGCTCAGTTGTAGTATCATGATAGAGTTTAAAGTACAACACTAGGCGATGTCAGGATGTCTATAGTTTTATGTTGAATCGTTCGGTTACTGGAAGTCAGTGCTAATTCAGATACGAATATAGCCTCTACAGTTGACTGAATATCTGTTATGAATTAGCTCAGTTTCATGACAAAGTTTTTCACTATGTCTCGATTGTTCCAGTTCATGAAGTTTCCACTAAACGTGAAGTGTACAACAGACTTAGTTTCAGTTGTAACCTATAGTTGTGATTGTTGATGAATTCAATATAGGTTTGCCTTATACATGAGCTGTAGTTGTCTAGAAGTTTATCAATAGTTATACAACTCTAACCTGGTGGTCATGTTGGAAGTTACTACATTTGAGACATGGGGTGCATGTAGAGGCTCAATAATGAGCCGATTGTTTCAATGAAGTCACTATGTTGATGCATAGTTCAACTATAGACTTGCCATCTATAAGTCATCATTAGATTGCTAGATGTCGAGTCATGATTACTTAATTGTAGTCACTATATCTGAGCTCTCATCATTAGTTCTGGCCTTTGTCAATAACTTGTTTACGAATTGAACTGTTGCCATTCTGACAACTCATAAGTTCGAGTCAACTAGTTCGCTGCAATTGAGATCTTTCATGTAGTTGTTGAACAGTCTCTTGAGTTTGTTAACATGCATATAGCTCATACGATTGCTCAATATGCATGTAAGTCTTAACTGACGTCTGACAGAAGTCATGATAGTTTACTGCAACACTGAGGGCTTGCCATGTAAGTAAGTAACATAAGATTTGCGTCAATCACTGGACACTCTGCCGATTTAAGATAACATTAATATGATAACCTGTAATACGGGCCAGTCGTGTCGGTTTAGAGAGTTCATCTATAGTTTGATAAGCTTCATGTCTAAAGTATCGGCAGAGATTGATTCATCTGAGAGCACATAGTTCATGCAATAAGGAATGTTGTACATGTTAAGCACATTAAAGATAGCATGTAATCATATAGCGAGCTGTCATTAGCACTGTTAACTTCGATCTTATGTTTGCTCATTGAATGGTTGCTAGACCTTAATTTCAGTCTAGACTATTAATTATAGCTTTTGCCATGTCAACAACTGATGCTCCTCGAGTTCTGAAAGTTCATCATTAGTAATGCAACTGAGCCGTGAAGTTGAGTTTTAATAATATATTATAGTAAACCTAAGATCTGCAGTTCAAAGCAATGTTGAAGCTTCAATCAAGTTCTGAATGTCAACGAAGTATCGTTGCATTACTGAATCATGAGTATTGTCTGTACCTGAATAGTTCACATAAGTTCATGACCGTATCAAGTCTGAGTTCGCATACTATGAATTTATGAATCATCACATTCTGTCAATTTCATTAAGCTGTACACTACTTCTGCTAGAGTTTATAATTTTATCTCTACGTCACATCTTTTCTATGATTAAATATCTCAATTTACAATATTCAATTAAGTACAATCTGAAATCACTCTTAGCATTGTTATATTCTGGTTTATCATTGATCTGAATTATACTAAAATTTAACTTTCAATATTTGAATTTACATCGATTGTACTTTGACAGTCATATGAAAATAACTGTTAAATGTAATCTAGACCAGTTCTAATTCATTATAGATATTACTAGATTCTTAGTTACGGTTGCTCTGACGATTTATGTGTAAGTTTAATGAATTCACTCGATCAATCTACTAACTTTGCGTATCCACTCCTAATCACTTAGTTAGCTTATTAGATGACTTAGACATATATGAGAAGTCATCGTAATTACTTAGATCCGAATATTCATGATTATCGAATGTCTAATTTCAAACTTGACTAATTCGTTCTTAATTAAATTATATAGTTTGCTAAATGATAATTCATTACAAATCAGACAACTGAATACTCTAATTCAGATATTTAAATTAAAATTACTTTAGAAGTCTGTATAACAGAACATCTAACTTAGTAACAGTATTTACGTAAATGACTCATGAGAAGACTATTGATATAAATTTGGATTACTGATATGATCCATCATATCCTAAACTATTGCAAGCAATCTACAATTGATAGTTACGTATCATGATCGAAGTCATTGACACACCAGTCTGTAGGTCATGATTAGTTAGATAAAATAATTGTAACTTCGATGACTAAGTGATAATCGATTAATTAAATTTTATTTACTAAATCTATAATTGAAGACAATTACTCGTTCTTATTTTGGCAGAACGTACACTATTATACAATGAATCATTATCATAGTTGTGCATATAGATCACAACTAAATGAACAGTATTTTGATTATGACTGTAAATAGTCCATTATATTCCTACAGTTAGAACAAATCAATATATGAATACTGTAAGCAAAATGAAAGATCACCCTTAATGAGGTACTGCCATAGCTAGAAACATAAGCTATACAACACATGTAAATTGTACTAGCATGTACTACGAATTACATTTCAAGACATTCCTTTGACATAATTATGTATAAAATAATCAACATAATGCAATATTGGACTTAGCTCTAATTATAAATTAACATGTATCATTCTAATCGACAACCATTAAGATCGATACAAACTAACTCATATTACTGTACAGGTTGTACTTAGAACAATGATAGCATAAGAAAGCATGGCATATAACATGAGACGAATCTATGTCTACACATATCACATAAACAATAATACATATAGACCCATATCTTGAGCTGATAACATGTTAAACTTAATGATATATCTCGCTATTCACGTAGAATATCATATTAAAAATTTAATAAACATATAATGTTACATTCAATGATAACTTGTAAAGTTAATTGATCATCTTAATGATCTACCTATAATAGTCTAATTCATACAATCTAATTTGATTCATACACTGAGTTAAGTATACTACATTATTATACACTATGTAAGCTATGACATCTATTAGATATAAAATATGAAATGTATTACATCTTATTGTGCATACATGATTGAATTGAAGTGAATATTAATTTGTATACACTACGTTTCTATTAATTATAATGATTATAACCCTAATCTGTTAATACCTGATTTAAGATCAGATGTTATATTCATACATCTTAGATCGCTGTAAATCACTATCGTTAGCCTTAAACTATATATGTATACACCTATTATTATACATGTGAATATCTATTAGTTAAATGTAGTAACTGTAATAACAATATTACATTACTGAATGTGCATACAATTGTACACATCTTCAATGTTGAACATAAATCTATATATATTAGATATCTAATGTTAATCGTTGAATGTTAATTCTGAATTATGCATTATCAAAGTTACAATATATATAACGATTTTAATTGTATTAAATTTAGTTCTCAATATCTAAGATTATTCAACTACGAAGTCATGAATCATCTTCATTAATTAACATAGTGAGATCATATAACGTTTCAGTATTGAGTAATTAAGAAACGAGTTAAATGTTTAATAATTTATTACAGTAAGAATAACAAGTGACAAAGCATTGAATATCAAGAATCAATCGTTTATAAGTGTTCCACTTAGTTGTTACATACATAGTAGAATCAGGACATGTGAGATCAATTTTGAAATTTGAGAAATATGTATCAAGAATTGCATACATATTTTGATACTTTAAATGCATTATGCTACCTATAAAGTTTAGAGAAATCCGAATCATATCAGACTTAGCGTTAAAATGAGTTGTTAGATCAGTAAATACTTGACCTAACTATAGATGTATCTAAGTCAATACTAGTTCACATAATACATGAAAGCTTCAACGTAATATTACAATGTTTAATATAATAATTTGTTAAGTGAACTAAATGTAGCTTCAAATGAGTCAATTTACGTAATTAGTATCAAGACGATACATGGCTTAAGTCGAAACTAACTTGTACTAATAACTTGATTACAGTACAATTCGACTGATGAACTAAGGATTAATGACTGAATATAATTAATTCTATAATGTATTAATTCATATCAGTATCATGTGACTGTAAGTTTGAGCAAAATCAACTTAAGTCTTAAATAGTCTACCTTAGAATGACAGTGAGCTATAACTTATCTAAAGTGCATTACAATTTTATTACTGATTTATAATGTGGATAGTTAATTATCTTGTTTTACATTTACTTATATTTAACAATTATTATCCAATAAGTAAGTTCGGATTATTCATATTATTGATTAGAAATCTGACAATTCACTTGTGATATAAGTGACTTTGAAATTCGAATTTACATCAATGAAAAGTAAGTGATTATTGTATGATAAATTGAAACGAGACTTTATTGAGTAATCTACTGTGGAAATCGAATTAGTAAATGTCAATCTAGAATTCTAAAATCAGAAACTTCAGATTAATCCAGTTTGTTATTAGTAAACTGAGTAAAATAAATACATTTAATATATTATAAGATTACTGATTACTTTATAAATATTAAAATTATTAATACAATTTAATATTACCAATCTTAATTTCGTTTAGATACTGTAGTTGAACAATACTAATTGAAATATAATGATGTTAATCAATATGATTACATTTAATGTAATCATTACTACATTGTTACAGTCATAATTATTATTACTATTATGTTACACTATTTCAATACATGTTATTTACACATATTGTTAATCACTAGCTTATTGTAATACATGATTATAATTATACATTATTACATGTTAATAACTAATTTTCTACTTATTGATTTACAATACCTATGTTATACAACTATGTTAATGATGCTATCAAATGTTATATATTAATCTTATGTTATATACTATTTCAATATTCTTATCTTATTAAGTAACTTACATTCTATGTTCATACCTACTACTTAGTTACATACATGATGTTAACTTAATAGTTATTAATGTACACTTATCATGTTATTATATATTATACATCTGATGTTACCTGGAACGTTTCATATATATGAACTATCTATTGATATAATGTTAGTTGTAGTAATTAATAGTATAGTCATATTAAAGCCCACATGTAAAGTTACAAGTAATTCAGCAATAATGCTATTCAATCTAGCATTGAAAAGAGTTCGAACTTAAGCAACAGCTACAATCTTTCGAAATGACAATACTGAAACTTGCTGAAATGTATTAATTAGAATAGCATATTAATGCTTAGAAATATGACAACTTATGACAGTAGCGGCTTTATTTGATATTAGACGGAATTTTAACTAGTATGAATAACAGATGAACTGAATAAGTTTCATGCTGAATCAGATTACATATCTTTGAGAATAGAAATAGCTAAAGAATTTACAAATAATTAAGAATGAAGACTTATGACAATTAACGTTAACGATTTAGAGAGATTATAATAAAAACCTTCATTAACATCTTTGACAAATTAAAATAATTCATAATATAGAGTTTCTCTTACAACAAGTACTCATTAAAATGTTAATAACATCATTGCTTACATACTTAATCAAGTTGCATACATCTCCAGTTTATGCTATTACAATTTAGATAATCATCTAATCTCATAAATTGTATCAAGTACATTCAGAAATTATCATTGCCACTATACTACTAACTAATATTGATTACATTTTGAATAATATATGATGATAACTTTTGATGAATACTTTAGTTAACTACTTATTCTTAGTTTCGTAAAATGATTCTCATTATAGTTGATAATATCTATTATTTAAATATTAGTTCGTATAATTTAGAATTCAACTAACTTGAATCATGATAGTCTATTAATTATTGAATTAATGACACTGGTAATTGTAATTCTATTGGTCAAATTTTTTTATTAATCAATTATTAAGAGTAACTTAGTTTAAGAAAAATAATTTATTGTAAATGATTTTAGATTTTAGAAAGTAATAATTTTGTAGTTTATCAAGTTTGTAAATTTAACTTCAATTAGAATAAATAATTTGAGATTAACAGTTGAATTAAGCATGTTAGTAAGTGAATTTTACTTTTAGTAATTTATAAATTATCACAATTCATAATGATTGTCATATAATGTATTAATTAAGTATTTCTTTTACGATTTAATATTATCTTAATGTTCATTTACAGTATCAATCGTAACGTTAGATGAAAATTATTGAATTACATCATGAATAAATATTCATAATCATACTGTTTAATCATATTACTTTACATGTAACATTTATCATGATAATAGTTATACGATATCTAAATATTAGATCATTTAATTATGACAGATTAACTTAATATTTGTAATTATGGCAATGAAATCAGAGTTACGTTCCAAATGCTAATTGTAATCAGTGATTATTACATGTTCAAAATCTTAAGACTTAATTAAAATGAATGATTTCATAATAGTATAAGAATTATGATGATTAACATTATAAATTACGTATACATGTAGAACATTATGAATATTGATGGTATAAATTCACTTAATGCAAATTCTTGAATAGCTAATTTCACAAATTCGATTAATAAAGAATGGTACATGATTCAAAACTCATGAATCAATGATTAGTCAGTTACATGTCACAGTTTGTCATGTAAGATTACATGAGAAATGCATGTAGTAAAATCAATGTAAGAAATCACATGAAAACACAGTTAATGATAAAATCCAATTATAAAATGATCACGCTTCATGGACAATCATGAATGCATGTCATTAATTGAGATCTGACATGGATAGGCATGCTATATCATGAAGAATCTGATGATTATAAATTACGCCAATTCTGAAATCTGACAGTGTAAAATCACATGAATTAACATGAAGATTCACTGAATAAAAGGCTACATGAATAAATGTCTAAAACTCAATTCGAGAACTTCTAAATTATTAGTGTAAATCTGAAAGTACTTAGATCAGTGAATACATGCTTCATAAATCAATATAGTAACTAAAGATCTAATTACATGAAATCGATCGTAAAAAATTACGTTATAAAATTCTAATCAATGCTAGTGAATCGTCGTTTATGAAAATGTCAACATTGTTATAAGGCTCAGTCTATTCTTATAAATGAACTTTAGATGTTACTATATATATCTCGATTTGAATTACATGTATAAATCTGTCTTCACTAAATTAGTAGAAAGTCATTCGTACTCTAAGATTATCAAGATGTAGAATGTCACATGTCTAATTGCTCTATCATGTATAACTCATTATGAATCTGAAATGTATAGTAACGTTTACGTATCATCTTATCTCCAACTGTTATCATATCGTTATTCATGAAGATTCTCACTTATAAGATTTCACTTTGTATATGTTTTCGAATCTATGTTGTAGTTTTCATGGATTTTACATATTCTTGTTGAATTCATTAGCAATACATTCCACATAATGATAAGGTCCGCTTTAGTTATCGTTTTAGTATCACATTAATTGTATCAGTTTAGCATATTATTGCTTATTTATTTGTTCGTTCAATGGGAGTTTTGTTAGTATTATATTTTTCTTTACGATCATTATCTATACCTTAAAGCATTTTATTAGTGTAAATATCTTGATTCATGTCTTCAGTTTAATAAATCCAAGCTTATAACTGCAAGATACATGACATAATAGAATTTTCTGAGTAAGATTTAAGAAACAGCATTATCTAAGAGGTTTAACTGGGGGCCTCGATGATCGAGTTGTCTGAGAAGTTCATCTATAGTTCAGCCTGTCAACACTGAGGGGCCTCGGTGGTCGAGTTGTCTGAGAAGTTCATCTATAGTTCAACCTGTCAACACTGAGAGGCCTCGGTGGCCGAGTTGTCTGTGAAGTTCATCCATAGTTGTAGCCTATCACTGAGGGGCCTCGGTGGCCGAGTTGTCTGAGAAGTTCATCTATAGTTTAGCCTGTCAACACTGAAGGGCCTCGGTGGCCGAGTTGTCTGAGAAGTTCATCTATAGTTTAGCATGTCAACACTGAGGGGCCTCGTTGGCCGAGTTGTCTGAGAAGTTCATCTATAGTTTAGCCTGTCAACACTGAGGGGCCTCGGTGGCCGAGTTGTCTGAGAAGTTCATCTATAGTTTAGCCTGTCAACACTGATGGGCCTCGGTGGTCGAGTTGTCTGGGAAGTTAATCTATAGTTTTAGCCTGTTAACACTGAGGGGCCTCGGTGGTCGAGTTGTCTGGGAAGTTCATCTATAGTTTCAGCCTATCACTGAGGGGCCTCGGTGGTCGAGCTGTCTGAGAAGTTCATCTATAGTTTCTGCCTGTCAACACTGAGGAGCCTCGGTGGTCGAGTTGTCTGAGAAGTTCATCTATAGTTTCAGCCTGTCAACACTGAGGGACCTCGGTGGCCGAGTTGTCTGAGAAGTTCATCTATAGATTTAGCCTGTTAACACTGAGGGCCTCGGTGGCCGAGTTGTCTGAGAAGTTCATCTATAGTTTTAGCCTGTTAACACTGAGAGGCCTTCGGTGGCCGAGTTGTCTGGGAAGTTCATCTATAGTTTTAGCCTGTTAACACTGAGAGGCCTCGGTGGTCGAGTTGTCTGAAAAGTTCATCTATAGTTTTAGCCTGTCAACACTGAGGGGCCTCGGTGGTCGAGTTGTCTGGGAAGTTCATCTAAAGTTTTAGCCTGTCAACACTGAGGACCCTCGGTGGCCGAGTTGTCTGAGAAGTTCATCTATAGTTTTAGCCTGTCAACACTGAGAGGCTTCGGTGGCTGAGTTGTCTGGGAAGTTCATATATAGTTTTAGCCTGTCAAAACTGAGGGCCTCAGTGGTCGAGTTGTCTGGGAAGTTCATCTAAAGTTTTAGCCTGTCAACACTGAGGCCTCGGTGGCCGAGTTGTCTGAGAAGTTCATCTATAGTTTAGCCTGTAAACACTGAGAGGCCTCGGTGGTCGAGTTGTCTGAGAAGTTCATCTATAGTTCACCTGTCAATACTGAGGGGCCTCGGTGGCCGAGTTGTTTGGGAAGTTCATCTATAGTTGTAGCCTATCACTGAGGGGGCTCGGTGGTCGAGTTGTCTGGGAAGTTCATTTATAGTTTTAGCCTGTCAACATTGAGAGGCCTCGGTGGCCGAGTTGTCTGGGAAGTTCATTTATAGTTTAAGCCTGTCAACACTGAGAGGCCTCGGTGGCCGAGTTGTCTGGGAAGTTCATCTATAGTTTTAGCCAGTTAAAACTGAGGGGCCTCAGTGGTTGAGTTCTCTGGGAAGTTCATCTATAGTTTTAGCCTGTCAACACTGAGGGGCCTCGGTGGCCGAGTTGTCTGGGAAGTTCATCTATAGTTTTAGCCTGTCAACACTGAGGAGCCTCGGTGGTCGAGTTTTCTGGGAATTTCATCTATAGTTTTAGCCTGTGAACACTGAGGACCCTCGGTGGCCGTGTTGTCTGAGAAGTTCATCTATAGTTTCAGCCTGTCAACACCGAGGGGCCTCGGTGGCCGAGTTGTCTGAGAAGTTCATCTATAGTTCAGCCTGTCAACACTGAGGGGCCTCGGTGGTCGAGTTGTCTGAGAAGTTCATCTATAGTTCAACCTGTCAACACTTAGAGGCCTCGGTGGCCGAGTTGTCTGTGAAGTTCATCTATAGTTGTAGCCTATCACTGAGGGGCCTCGGTGGCCGAGTTGTCTGAGAAGTTCATCTATAGTTTAGCCTGTCAACACTGAAGGGCCTCGGTGGCCGAGTTGTCTGAGAAGTTCATCTATAGTTTAGCATGTCAACACTGAGGGGCCTCGTTGGCCGAGTTGTCTGAGAAGTTCATCTATAGTTTAGCCTGTCAACACTGAGGGGCCTCGGTGGCCGAGTTGTCTGAGAAGTTCATCTATAGTTTAGCCTGTCAACACTGATGGGCCTCGGTGGTCGAGTTGTCTGGGAAGTTAATCTATAGTTTTAGCCTGTTAACACTGAGGGGCCTCGGTGGTCGAGTTGTCTGGGAAGTTCATCTATAGTTTCAGCCTATCACTGAGGGGCATCGGTGGTCGAGCTGTCTGAGAAGTTCATCTATAGTTTCTGCCTGTCAACACTGAGGAGCCTCGGTGGTCGAGTTGTCTGAGAAGTTCATCTATAGTTTCAGCCTGTCAACACTGAGGGACCTCGGTGGCCGAGTTGTCTGAGAAGTTCATCTATAGATTTAGCCTGTTAACACTGAGGGGCCTCGGTGGCCGAGTTGTCTGAGAAGTTCATCTATAGTTTTAGCCTGTTAACACTGAGAGGCCTTCGGTGGCCGAGTTGTCTGGGAAGTTCATCTATAGTTTTAGCCTGTTAACACTGAGAGGCCTCGGTGGTCGAGTTGTCTAAAAAGTTCATCTATAGTTTTAGCCTGTCAACACTGAGGGGCCTCGGTGGCCGAGTTGTCTGAGAAGTTCATCTATAGTTTTAGCCTGTCAACACTGAGAGGTTTCGGTGGCTGAGTTGTCTGGGAAGTTCATATATAGTTTTAGCCTGTCAAAACTGAGGGCCTCGGTGGTCGAGTTGTCTGGGAAGTTCATCTAAAGTTTAAGCCTGTCAACACTGAGGACCCTCGGTGGCCGAGTTGTCTGAGAAGTTCATCTATAGTTTCAGCCTGTCAACACCGAGGGGCCTCGGTGGCCGAGTTGTCTGAGAAGTTCATCTATAGTTCAGCCTGTCAACACTGAGGGGCCTCGGTGGTCGAGTTGTCTGAGAAGTTCATCTATAGTTCAACCTGTCAACACTGAGAGGCCTCGGTGGCCGAGTTGTCTGTGAAGTTCATCTATAGTTTAGCCTGTCAACACTGAAGGGCCTCGGTGGCCGAGTTGTCTGAGAAGTTCATCTATAGTTTAGCATGTCAACACTGAGGGGCCTCGTTGGCCGAGTTGTCTGAGAAGTTCATCTATAGTTTAGCCTGTCAACACTGAGGGGCCTCGGTGGCCGAGTTGTCTGAGAAGTTCATCTATAGTTTAGCCTGTCAACACTGATGGGCCTCGGTGGTCGAGTTGTCTGGGAAGTTAATCTATAGTTTTAGCCTGTTAACACTGAGGGCCTCGGTGGTCGAGTTGTCTGGGAAGTTCATCTATAGTTTCAGCCTATCACTGAGGGGCATCGGTGGTCGAGCTGTCTGAGAAGTTCATCTATAGTTTCTGCCTGTCAACACTGAGGAGCCTCGGTGGTCGAGTTGTCTGAGAAGTTCATCTATAGATTTAGCCTGTTAACACTGAGGGGCCTCGGTGGCCGAGTTGTCTGAGAAGTTCATCTATAGTTTTAGCCTGTTAACACTGAGAGGCCTTCGGTGGCCGAGTTGTCTGGGAAGTTCATCTATAGTTTTAGCCTGTTAACACTGAGAGGCCTCGGTGGTCGAGTTGTCTAAAAAGTTCATCTATAGTTTTAGCCTGTCAACACTGAGGGGCCTCGGTGGCCGAGTTGTCTGAGAAGTTCATCTATAGTTTTAGCCTGTCAACACTGAGAGGCTTCGGTGGCTGAGTTGTCTGGGAAGTTCATATATAGTTTTAGCCTGTCAAAACTGAGGGCCTCGGTGGTCGAGTTGTCTGGGAAGTTCATCTAAAGTTTTAGCCTGTCAACACTGAGGGGCCTCGGTGGCCGAGTTGTCTGAGAAGTTCATCTATAGTTTAGCCTGTCAACACTGAGGGGCCTCGGTGGTCGAGTTGTCTGAGAAGTTCATCTATAGTTCACCTGTCAATACTGAGAGGCCTCGGTGGCCGAGTTGTTTGGGAAGTTCATCTATAGTTGTAGCCTATCACTGAGGGGCTCGGTGGTCGAGTTGTCTGGGAAGTTCATTTATAGTTTTAGCCTGTCAACATTGAGAGGCCTCGGTGGCCGAGTTGTCTGGGAAGTTCATCTATAGTTTAAGCCTGTCAACACTGAGAGGCCTCGGTGGCCGAGTTGTCTGGGAAGTTCATCTATAGTTTTAGCCAGTTAAAACTGAGGGGCCTCGGTGGTTGAGTTCTCTGGGAAGTTCATCTATAGTTTTAGCCTGTCAACACTGAGGGGCCTCGGTGGCCGAGTTGTCTGGGAAGTTCATCTATAGTTTTAGCCTGTCAACACTGAGGAGCCTCGGTGGCCGAGTTTTCTGGGAATTTCATCTATAGTTTTAGCCTGTGAACACTGAGGACCCTCGGTGGCCGAGTTGTCTGAGAAGTTCATCTATAGTTTCAGCCTGTCAACACCGAGGGGCCTCGGTGGCCGAGTTGTCTGAGAAGTTCATCTATAGTTTTAGCCTGTCAACACTGAGGAGCCTCGGTGGCCGAGTTGTCTGAGAAGTTCATCTATAGTTTTAGCCTGTCAACACTGAGGACCCTCGGAGGCCGAGTTGTCTGAGAAGTTTATCTATAGTTTTAGCCTGTCAACACTGAGGAGCCTCGGTGGCCGAGTTGTCTGAGAAGTTCATCTATAGTTTTAGCCTGTCAACACTGAAGGGCCTCGGTGGCCGAGTTGTCTGAGAAGTTCATCTATAGTTTTAGCCTGTCAACACTGAAGGGCCTCGGTGGCCGAGTTGTCTGGGAAGTTCATCTATAGTTTTAGCCTGTCAACACTGAAGGGCCTCGGTGGCCGAGTTGTCTGGGAAGTTCATCTATAGTTTTAGCCTGTCAACACTGAGAGGCCTCGGTGGCCGAGTTGTCTGGGAAGTTCATCTATAGTTTTAGCCTGTCAACACTGAAGGGCCTCGGTGGCCGAGTTGTCTGGGAAGTTCATCTATAGTTTAGCCTGTCAACACTGAGGGGCCTCGGTGGCCGAGTTGTCTGGGAAGTTCATCTATAGTTTTAGCCTGTCAACACTGAGAGGCCTCGGTGGCCGAGTTGTCTGGGAAGTTCATCTATAGTTTTAGCCTGTCAACACTGAAGGGCCTCGGTGGCCGAGTTGTCTGGGAAGTTCATCTATAGTTTTAGCCTGTCAACACTGAGGGGCCTCGGTGGCCGAGTTGTCTGGGAAGTTCATCTATAGTTTTAGCCTGTCAACACTGAAGGGCCTCGTTGGCCGAGTTGTCTGAGAGGTTCATCTATAGTTTTAGCCTGTCAACACTGAGGGGCCTCGGTGGTCGAGTTGTCTGGGAAGTTCATCTTTAGTTTTAGCCTGTCAACACTGAGGGGCCTCGGTGGCCGAGTTGTCTGGGAAGTTCATCTATAGTTTTAGCCTGTCAACACTGAGGGGCCTCGGTGGCCGAGTTGTCTGGGAAGTTCATCTATAGTTTTAGCCTGTCAACACTGAGAGGCCTCGGTGGCCGAGTTGTCTGGGAAGTTCATCTATAGTTCAGCCTGTCAACACTGAGGGGCCTCGGTGGCCGAGTTGTCTGAGATGTTCATCTATAGTTTTAGCCTGTCAACACTGAAGGGCCTCGTTGGCCGAGTTGTCTGAGAAGTTCATCTATAGTTTTAGCCTGTCAACACTGAGGGGCCTCGGTGGTCAAGTTGTCTGGGAAGTTCATCTATAGTTTTAGCCTGTCCACACTGATGGGCCTCGGTGGTCGAGTTGTCTGAGAAGTTCATCTATAGTTTTAGCCAGTTAAAACTGAGCGGCCTCGGTGGCCGAGTTGTCTGAGAAGTTCATCTATAGTTTTAGCCAGTTAAAACTGAGGGGCCTCGGTGGCCGAGTTGTCTGGGAAGTTCATCTTTAGTTTTAGCCTGTCAACACTGAAGGGCCTCGGTGGCCGAGTTGTCTGGGAAGTTCATCTATAGTTTTAGCCTGTCAACACTGAGGGGCCTCGGTGGCCGAGTTGTCTGGGAAGTTCATCTATAGTTTTAGCCAGTTAAAACTGAGGGGCCTCGGTGGCCGAGTTGTCTGGGAAGTTCATCTTTAGTTTTAGCCTGTCAACACTGATGGGCCTCGGTGGCCGAGTTGTCTGAGAAGTTCATCTATAGTTTTAGCCAGTTAAAACTGAGGGGCCTCAGTGGCCGAGTTGTCTGGGAAGTTCATCTTTAGTTTTAGCCTGTCAACACTGAGGGGCCTCGGTGGCCGAGTTGTCTGAGAAGTTCATCTATAGTTTTAGCCTGTCAACACTGAAGGGCTTCGGTGGCCGAGTTGTCTGAGAAGTTCATCTATAGTTTTAGCCTGTCAACACTGAAGGGCCTCGGTGGTCGAGTTGTCTGAGAAGTTCATCTATAGTTTTAGCCTGTCAACACTGAAGGGCTTCGGTGGCCGAGTTGTCTGAGAAGTTCATCTATAGTTTTAGCCTGTCAACACTGAAGGGCCTCGGTGGTCGAGTTGTCTGAGAAGTTCATCTATAGTTTAGCCTGTCAACACTGAGGGGCCTCGGTGGCCGAGTTGTCTGAGAAGTTCATCTATAGTTTTAGCCTGTCAACACTGAGGGGCCTCGGTGGCCGAGTTGTCTGAGAAGTTCATCTATAGTTTTAGCCTGTCAACACTGAAGGGCCTCGGTGGTCGAGTTGTCTGAGAAGTTCATCTATAGTTTTAGCCTGTCAACACTGAAGGGCTTCGGTGGCCGAGTTGTCTGAGAAGTTCATCTATAGTTTTAGCCTGTCAACACTGAAGGGCCTCGGTGGTCGAGTTGTCTGAGAAGTTCATCTATAGTTTTAGCCTGTCAACACTGAAGGGCTTCGGTGGCCGAGTTGTCTGAGAAGTTCATCTATAGTTTTAGCCTGTCAACACTGAAGGGCCTCGGTGGTCGAGTTGTCTGAGAAGTTCATCTATAGTTTAGCCTGTCAACACTGAGGGGCCTCGGTGGCCGAGTTGTCTGAGAAGTTCATCTATAGTTTTAGCCTGTCAACACTGAGGGGTCTCGGTGGCCGAGTTGTCTGAGAAGTTCATCTATAGTTTTAGCCTGTCAACACTGAAGGGCCTCGGTGGTCGAGTTGTCTGAGAAGTTCATCTATAGTTTTAGCCTGTGAACACTGAAGGGGCTCGGTGGCCGAGTTGTCTGAGAAGTTCATCTATAGTTTTAGCCTGTCAACACTGAAGGGCCTCGGTGGCCGAGTTGTCTGAGAAGTTCATCTATAGTTTTAGCCTGTCAACACTGAGGGGCCTCGGTGGCCGAGTTGTCTGAGAAGTTCATCATTAGTTTTAGCCTGTCAACACTGAAGGGCCTCGGTGGTCGAGTTGTCTGAGAAGTTCATCTATAGTTTTAGCCTGTCAACACTGAAGGGCTTCGGTGGCCGAGTTGTCTGAGAAGTTCATCTATAGTTTTAGCCTGTCAACACTGAAGGGCCTCGGTGGTCGAGTTGTCTGAGAAGTTCATCTATAGTTTAGCCTGTCAACACTGAGGGGCCTCGGTGGCCGAGTTGTCTGAGAAGCTCATCTATAGTTTTAGCCTGTCAACACTGAGGGGCCTCGGTGGCCGAGTTGTCTGAGAAGTTCATCTATAGTTTTAGCCTGTCAACACTGAAGGGCCTCGGTGGTCGAGTTGTCAGAGAAGTTCATCTATAGTTTTAGCCTGTTAACACTGAAGGGTCTCGGTGGCCGAGTTGTCTGAGAAGTTCATCTATAGTTTTAGCCTGTCAACACTGAAGGGCCTCGGTGGCCGAGTTGTCTGAGAAGTTCATCTATAGTTTTAGCCTGTCAACACTGAGGGGCCTCGGTGGCCGAGTTGTCTGAGAAGTTCATCTATAGTTTTAGCCTGTCAACACTGAAGGGCCTCGGTGGTCGAGTTGTCTGAGAAGTTCATCTATAGTTTTAGCCTGTCAACACTGAAGGGCCTCGGTGGCCGAGTTGTCTGAGAAGTTCATCTATAGTTTTAGCCTGTCAACACTGAAGGGCCTCGGTGGCCGAGTTGTCTGAGAAGTTCATCTATAGTTTTAGCCTGTCAACACTGAGGGGCCTCGGTGGCCGAGTTGTCTGAGAAGTTCATCTATAGTTTTAGCCTGTCAACACTGAAGGGCCTCGGTGGCCGAGTTGTCTGAGAAGTTCATCTATAGTTTTAGCCTGTCAACACTGAGGGACCTCGGTGGCCGAATTGTCTGAGAAGTTCATCTATAGTTTTAGCCTGTCAACACTGAAGGGCCTCGGTGGCCGAGTTGTCTGAGAAGTTCATCTATAGTTTTAGCCTGTCAACACAGGGGCCTCGGTGGCCGAGTTGTCTGAGAAGTTCATCTATAGTTTTAGCCTGTCAACACTGAAGGGCTTCAGTGGCCGAGTGGTCTAAGTTGTTTCTCTACGGTTTCATTCTTTTTGCAACTGAGATTGGCGTTTAACACCAACAATTAATCAATCTATAAATATTTGATACTTTAAATGTAAAGTGAACATAAACTTTCCAAGATAACAAACCTAAAAGTTGAGCGTCTTACAGTTGGTCCTGATGCTATATTTTGAAAAAATATATATACGGTACGAAGGATATCAATATAAGTAATGTTCGACCATTCTAAAAACCTTTGAAGGCCATAGGACACAAAATTTCATGAAAATGTACATCTGAAGACCGTGATACAATTGCCACCTCTAAATAAAGTACTGGATTATTATTGATCGTCATTGTCTTTTCCTGAAGAATATTGATGCTGTTAAGTTTTAAATGTTCCCAGGTTCGACCAATATCGATGCAAATTCTCAATAAATACAATTTAAATGTGTAAACACACCTTTTTATCGAGTTGTGAGCTGTTATTTGGTATTAAGTTGAAAGTAAAATAAAGTAGTGGTCGATATTACTTAAAGTGATCCCCAACATTACATTGATTTATAATTGTTTCTAAACACTCTTCAAATTGGTATTTTTATTCTCTTTTTCGTGTATTATGAGAGAGGGTTGACACCGAGGCTTTTGAACATGTAATTTACATTATTTCCAAATGACACGGAAACCTATTTGGAGATTGATTAGAACAAAAAGTTGTTTCAGCAGGTTATTGATGACGTAGAACTCATCTCTTTTTATTCGTATTAGATTATTTAGATTACTTAGTACAGTTGAAATTACTTCTATATTGAAGTTATTATATAATATTATCACACCAACCTTTATTTTCTATCATTGTATCACCACTATATCTACATTGTATCACCGCTATATCTACATTGTATCAACACATTAACGCGAGTCTGGCGTACAACATGTTAGTCCCGGTTTCTATGTTGAGTTTATTTTTAACCACATCATATTGTTGTAGATCTATTGTATGATAATGTTGCAATATTCGGTTCTCCCAATAAACTTTAAAATTGACATGTAGTCTTTTATAATACAACAATTCTCCCTTAAACTTTTCCTGGGCAAAAGACCTAACCATTTCTGTAAAACAGGTGCTCTTGAGCAATAGTAAAGCCTCATATAAAATGAACAAAGAAAATGTTTGGTATATACGACAATGAGACAAATCTCATATCATAATCCTAAAACACAACCTCAAAACACAATCCCAAACACCTGAATAACCTGATAAGTCACCAGAAGTTGCCCCAGTCAGTGGGTAACAGCCAAGTAGCAGAAACATTAAAGTCTGATACAAACTGATATCGTGCGTACTACGCATGAGATTCTCCGAGAACTTTTATCAATATTAAATTCAAAAGAACGTTGTGTAAGTGTTGAGGAAACAACACCACACAATATTAAAAAAATGGAGATCAACATACGGATTTCAATAATAGACAGATGTCTGTACCCAAGTGTTACGATCCGATCCCTCCTCTCGGATCGTAACAATGGTCTGTACCATACGTCAACCTCTAAATTATTCCCAGTCTAGACTACAACATATGAATTGACTGTCGAAGATCTGCCATTAAAGACAAAACGAAATGATATGATCACCCACTGACGAGGCTCTGCCATTAAAGACAAAACTAAATGATATGAGCACCCACTGACGAGGCTCTGCCATTAAAGACAAAACGAAATGATATGAACACCCACTGACGAGGCTCTGTCATTAAAGACAAAACGAAATGATATGATCACCCACTGACGATGCTCTGCAATTAAAGACAAAACGAAATGATATGATCACCCACTGACGAGGCACCGCCATTAAAGACAAAACGAAATGATATGATCACCCACTGACGAGGCTCTGTCATTAAAGACAAAGCGAAATGATAAGATCACCCACTGACGAGGCTCTGCCATTAAAGACAAAACGAAATGATATGAACACCCACTGACGAGGATCTTGACTTTGCATATTGTGTGAATATTTTGTAATGTCTTGCATGTTTAACATGCTCCCTTTAATCTTTCATTAAAATTTTATAATGTCTTGCTGGAACTGTGTAGACAGTTTCTTTTTTTTTATCATACATGTCTCTACAAATTTCCAATACACCAATCAACAATGCAATGACTCTGCAATGTAAATATAGTTCGTTGTTAATTTAATTATATTTTATCAAGCAAGGAAATTATTAAATCATCAATATAAATGGAATGTGTTATAATTGCTTTCTTTCAAGTAGATATTGAACTGTGCACGAAGTCAATTGTTCTAAAAAGTTTCAAAAGTACATGTCGGTAACATTAACTATTCCATATACTGGTACATCGATAATCAAGATCCGGTTTATGATAAATTCTTCTCTTCCTTGAATGTATCAGAATTCATTCCTGAAAACACATCCTGGACAACCTTTCTATAAATCATTAATACTGTAGTTCAAATATTATATGCAAAGTACACAACAATTAATCTACCAGAATGTCCCGATAATCCCAGAATGTCACAATATTCCATATTTCTGTTGACACAATCTGCATTATATTCAATATTACTGTTTCGTGTGATATCATGGTATTAAAACATGTCCCCAAAGAAAAGTAAATGTCATTAAACCAAATATCTTTTATCAAATTTGAAAAATTTGATAAGTCTGTTATTGTACTCCAATCAAAACTAAGAATCTTATTAAAATGCTGAACCAGAACTTTTAAGTTTAACATAGGAGGATCCAGGGCTGGGGGCCGCCACCCCTCCCGTTTCGTGGGAAAAATTTGGTTGATTATATAGGAATCACTGAAGCATGACTGTAGCGGGCCCCTCTTATGGCAGTCATTGCTCCCCCTTATAAAAGTTCTGGATCCGCCACTTTAAGTTTTTGACCGTACAAGATACTGAAGAGGTCAAGTACAATGAGAACTTAGGATCTAATTAATTTGTTTGATCGTATCAGATACTGAAAAGGTGGATTACAATCAGAACTTAAGGTCAAATTTATGTGTTTGACCGTATAAGATACTGAAAAGGTCGAATACAATCAGAACTTACGGTCTAATTTAAGTTTGTGACCGTATAAGATACTGAAAAGGTCGAGTACAATCAGAACTTACGGTCTAATCTAAGTTTGTGACCGTGTAAGGTACTGAAAAGGTCGAGTGCAATCAGAACTTAAGGTTTAATTTAAGTTTGTGACCGTGTAATGTAGTGAAAATGTCCAATACAATCAGAACTTAAGGTCTAATTTAAGTATGTGACCGTGTAAGGTACTGAAAAGGTCGAGAACAATCAGAACTTACGCTCTAATTTAAGTTCTTGGCCTAGTAAGATACTGAAACAGTGGACTATATAATCAGATGGGTCATATATATAAATTTTTTCTGTCCTTTTATCTTGTGTATTTTATATATTAGATCCCAATTATTCCAATCTTTATTTGTTCGGCCCATTTTCACTATTCTTTTTTGTTTTTACCAATTATTATCCATTCTGTCAATTCCGTTGAGCTATACCCTCATCAATGCTGCACTCGCTAACAGTTTTGTGATTTTACTTTTAGAAAGCATTTGTGGAGAGTCTTCTTGATTTGTTCGAACAAGAAACAGAAGACATGATTGATGCTATAGAAGAAAGTCGGATGGAACTGAGGGGGACAATGTTGGATTTTGAGGACGAAACCGAACAACTCAGGGCAGAATCTAGAATGTTAGGTACGTGAAGAACCTTCGGAATCAAAAATAGACATACCGATTTTAAGTATATTATTGATTATATCAACGGAAAATTAAACCCGACTTTTTAGATACTCTTATTATAAAATTAATTCATATATATGTTAAAAATATCTAAGAATACAAATTAAACATATTACCAATTAAATATTCATTGTTTAGTTAGAAACTTGATAATTTGATAACAAAACTGTAAATAGTAGTAATAGTTATTACATGGGGTTATTTCATATATTATGTATACCCTACATCTTATTGTTCATACACTGATGTTAAGTATACCCTACATCTTATTGTTCATACACTGATGTTAAGTATACCCTACATCTTATTGTTCATACACTGATGTTAAGTATACCCTACATCTTATTGTTAATACACTGATGTTAAGCGGTGTTATTTCATATATTATGTATACCCTACATCTTATTGTTCATACACTGATGTTAAGTATACCCTACATCTTATTGTTCATACACTGATGTTAAGTATACCCTACATCTTATTGTTCATACACTGATGTTAAGTATACCCTACATCTTATTGTTCATACACTGATGTTAAGTATACCCTACATCTTATTGTTAATACACTGATGTTAAGTATACCCTACATCTTATTGTTCATACACTGATGTTAAGTATACCCTACATCTTATTGTTAATACACTGATGTTAAGCGGTGTTATTTCATATATTATGTATACCCTACATCTTATTGTTAATACACTGATGTTAAGCGGTGTTATTTCATATATTATGTATCCCCTACATCTTATTGTTAATACACTGATGTTAAGCGGGGTTAAAGTGCTTTATATTATGTATACCCTACATCTTATTGTTCATACACTGATGTTAAGCGGGGTTAAAGTGCTTGTCAATGAACAGCTCTCCATTCGTTGTCCTAAGAATTGGCACAACGAAAGCTTCAGCGTGAAATGCGAAATCAAAATCAGCTAAGAAAAAAGCATTAGATAGAAAATTTTAGAACCATATTCACAGGTACTTGAAAAAGTACGTTTAGAAATGATGATATATAAGTTTTTATGTTGAAATAAAGCAAGATAATTAAATAATGTTTCCTCATCAGATGTTAATTCTTATTACAGAACAGCGACGTATGGACTATGAGCGGAACTGTGTTAACAAGTATTTAGACGAGAAAGGAAGGAAGAGTAGGTCGTCCAGTTCACGTATATCATTTATAGACGAAAGATCAGATGAGAATAAAGCAAGTGTCAAAGACTATATGAGAAGGAAAGAACAAAGCAGACTTATGTTTAATGAATCGAGGAGTCCTTCTTCACTCAGTGTACCCTCTCTTGCACCTGTTGAAAGGCCCATCAGTGCTCAGACATCCAGAAGTTTACCTACTCCCAGTCCTATAATGAGCAAAAAAGCTTTACAAGCGGTAATTATGCATACCCTCATTTTATATGACTTGATATGTGCTTTTATTACACTACAATTGAACAGTTCTTCCAAAGATAGAAATGTCAATCCATATCACAATACACGGTTTTAACAAATCCCTGGTGTGTACAAAACTTTTGAATTAATACATTTCCCCTTAATGATAGAGATATCTGCCTTACAGTAAAAATAATCATTGAAAAAAGAAATTACATCATTACCTTCATCTCTCTCATTTACAAAAAAAATGGCCCTTTTTATGATAATACATCTCAAAGCATAATCAATCTAAATGCTACATCTACATGGACTTAGTCGTGTATTGTATCAAATTGTACATTCAAGGACAACATCGTTTAAGTGATATACTTAACTGAAAAATACTGCTGTTGTTTGTTTACTTATTAATCAATATCAGATCGATGAACAGGAAGAAAGCGACATTTTTTTTATATACTTCTTATTTGCTTAGAAATTCAATGGACATTCCTTTGTGGTGTATGGGGTGTGTTGACTTTAGAAAATTAGACGACGAACATGTAACAGTCAACTAAACCTTGAAAGTGACAAGTAATAAGTTTTTGAATTTTAAAAGTCGAACTTTGAGTATTAAGTTGAAATTTCTACTTTTGAAAAGTCGAAATTTTGAGTTTATAAAAGTCAAAATTTCTACTTTAAAAAGTCGAACTTTCAAGATTTTAAAATACAAAGTTTTAAGTTATTGTCAAAATTTTGAGATTAGAAAAGTTAAAATTTCGAGTTTAAGTCGAAATTTTAAGATTTTTAATGTCAAAATTTTAATTTCGAAAAGAATGTCAAAGTCAATGTTATTTTCACTATGTCCCTTATACGTTTCCGTAACCTTGACAGTATACCTTTGTTAGGTAAATCGACATAAAGAAAAAATGCTCGAACATGGTTCTAAATGAGAAACGTTCACGTTAGATGCACAGGGACTCGATTAGCAGATTAAAATTTGGTAATCAATGTTCATCATTTGTTTTCTCGTATTTCCTGTCTATTTATATTACATTATTCACGTTTTTAACATTGGCATCATTATTTCTTTGTTTTCTAGCAATGTGCAGTCTACTATCCATATCCGTATACTGAATAGGATTTGTTAATTAACAAAATGAACATCTAAATAATGAAATTAATATATTAATAATAGATGTATTTCATATTGTTTAAATGACATTTTATTGCAGAAATAAAATCAGTTGAATATCAAAATAATCGCTTAAAGCTATGCTTAATGACACAAAATGTTATGAATAAGTTATAAGCAGTATTAGATAGTACTAAATTTCTGATATTTTTCCATATTGAGTTGCTAAGCATTACCCATGGTTACTGAAACAGACATCAATATGGATGGTTCAACAATTTCCTTGCAAATTTGTATCCGCGAAGCATACATTTTCCCAAAAATGTGTATATATATAAAAATAAGGAGATGTGGTATGATTTCCAATGAGACAACTATCAACCAAAGTTCAAATGAAGTGAATGTCAGCAGTTATGAGCAATCGTACGGCCTTCAACAATGAGAAAAACCATACCGTATAGTCAGTCGGCTATAAAAGGCCCCGACATGTAAATATGAAACAATTCAATTGAGAAAACTAACGGCCTAATTTACAACAAAACAATTTACGAAAAACATATATGACAGACATGAACCAACGACAACCACTGAACTACAAGCTCCTGACTTGGGACATGCACATATAGAATGTGGTTGTGTTAAACTAGTTTGCTGGCGCCAAACCCTCCCTTAACCTGGGACAGTGGTGTAACAATACAACATAAGAACAAACTATAAAAACAGTTGAAAAGGGCTTATAATTACCGAATTATAAATAAGTGAATAAAAAACATGCACCAAAAACCTTCGGGAGCTCATCCGATGTCACCTGTCTTATTTTATTTAGCAGTAATTGAGAAGTGTTTCTTTAGTCAATGCTAGGTGCTGACATGCTTTATAAAATAGAATTCTAGAATTAACCGTTGACAAAGGAGAAGATATGAAAAGAGTTTTGGCCTTGAAATTAAAAAAAATAAGTACCGTTACTGAAATCTTTTACAATTATGTAAACTTTAATGATCAATGAACATGTTGAAATAATCTGGACAGTGTGTACAGAAAAGTCACTTGTGATCTCATAAACATTTCAAAATAAACATATTTGACCTTAAATAGAATTTAATCATAGATTTTGGAATAATAGACATGAGTCATGGTCTTATTACAAACAATTACTTTAGGTAAAAAAACATCGTGTAAACCTAATGCAAAGATGCATAGGGAGTCGATCCGTTCTTCCTTTTGTCCAACTTTGTCTTATCCACTAATGCTCATAAACTGCTTGACAGACTTATGTGAAACTTTTACAGAATCTTATACACATAACTTAGTTTTGTATCTACTATTCGTTTCTTCATCTGAATGATTTTTGGGGATTAGTTTTGGATTTGGTGGACTTCTTGTTAACATGTATGTCATTTGGTCTCTGGTGGAGAGTTGTCTCATTGGCAGTCATACAACATCTTATTTTTATATTTGTCATATTTGTACTATAGTACACGTTTCGGGGGTATATCTTTTGTATCCGCCTTCCAAACCTTTATTACAGTTGAAGTTTATCACAGTCTAAACCATATAATGCTATTGTGCACTTGCTATTTTGTTTTTTTATTCCGGATCATTTTTTGTTAGTTTTCAAGGGGTTTGTATATCATTTTATTAGCTTTACGAACAATACCATATACCACAAATGTTCGAGAGAAGAAGGTTAATTTAGATGTTTTACGTATCCATGTTTGCTATCACGTGACTTTTAAGTAAAATATTTTCCCAGGCTTATTCTAACATGCATGTAAACATGTCACTAATGGGATTTTCTTTGATAACTGATTTAAGTATTATCTGTCCATTTAGTTCATTATAGAGGTTTTAACATTTCTATTTTTGTTTAGATTTAAATATCCTTTATTTGTGGAAATTGTATCATCATTTGCAGATAAGGCCAACGCACGTGAACTGCAAAATACTTCTGTAATTAAAATATATAATTTAACTTTTTCTACAGTAAGGACTTTTGACACGAAAACATCGCATGAATCTTACGTTTGAGTAACAGATCACCTTGATCAAAATAGTAAAACAATATCAAAATTAGCGATGACAGATCTTTAATTCTCTGTGTTGAATTATTCACTGCGTTGGTAGATTATGGGCAATGAAGATCTCCAGAGGCGGGTACCCTGTCCCCCCTAAAATGGAGCTACATATATGGTTAATGCATAGAATTTTTACATGTTCCACTCCAAACGTTGCCTAGTTGGAGGGGGACAGACCCTTCCCCTTTTTTCAAAATTCTGGATCTGCATCTGATCTCAGCATGTAGTAAAGGTTCACGTCTATTCATGAAGATTTCGACACGTAAGAATGGTCCACATCTATTAATGAAGATCTCGACTTGTAGTAAATGTCCACGTCTATTCACGAAGATCTCGACATGTAAGAATGGTCAACATCTATTCATAAGAATCTCGACATGTATTAAAGATCCACGTCTATTCATGGAGATCCAGACATGTAATATATGGTGCTCGTCTATTCATGAAGAAATCGACATGTAGTAAAGATCTTCGTCTATTCACGAGAATTTCGACATGTAGTAAAACTCCTCGTCTATTCATGAAAATCTACACATGTACTATGAGGTCATCGTTTTTTTTTTTATGAAGGAATCAACATGTAGTAAAGGTTCTCGTCTATTCATGAAGATCTCGACATGTTGTATGAGGTCATGGTATATTCATGAAGATCTCGACATGTAGTAAAGGTTCACGTCCATTCATGAAGATCTAGACACGTAAAAATGGTCCACATCTATTCATGAAGATCTCGACATGTAGTAAAGGTCCACGTCTATTCACGAAGATCTCGACATGTAAGAATGGTCAACATCTATTCATAAGAATCTCGACATGTATTAAAGATCCACGTCTATTCATGGAGATCCAGACATGTAATATGAGGTGCTCGTCTATTCATGAAGAAATCGACTTGTAGTAAAGATCTTCGTCTATTCACAAGAATTTCGACATGTAGTAAAAATCCTCGTCTATTGAAAATTTAGACATGTACTATGAGGTCCTCGTTTTTTTATGAAGAAATCAACATGTAGTAAAGGTTCTCGTCTATTCATGAAGATCTCGACATGTTGTATGAGGTCATGGTATATTCATTAAGATCTCCACATGTAGTAAAGGTCCTCGTCTATTCATGAAGATCTCGACATGTAGTAAAGGTTCACGTCTATTCATGAAGATATCGACATGTAGTAAAGGTCCACGTCTATTTATGCAGATCTCCACATGTAGTAATATTTCCTCGTATATTCATGAAAATCTCCAAATGAAGTAAAGGTCCACGTCTATTCATGCAGATTTCCACATGTAGTAAAGGTCCTCGTCTATTCATGAAGATATCGACATGTAGTAAAGGTCCACGTCTATTCATGCAGATCTCCACATGTAGTCATATGTCCTCGTATATTCATGAAGATCTCCACATGAAGTAAAGGTCCACTTCTATTCATGAAGATCTCCACATATAGTTAAGGTCCTCGTCTATTTATAAAGATATCGACTTGTAGTAAATGTCCTCGTCTAATCAAAGACCGTATATATGTTGATCTTTTAGGTTTTTTTTTTCGTGTCGTCGGGTTACTGCTTCCTTGACGTTTATACTTCATCTCTTTTATTCGTAATATACAATAAAGCAATTTATTTTAGGAAACCGATGCCATTATGCAGAACCTGTCGACTGCTGATAATAAACTAGCAACAGAAAGATACAGACAAACAGAATTACTAGAGGAAAGAAAAGCCAGAAGGAAAGAAACACATAAGTCTAGGGAGGAACAAGCCCTGGAATTATTAGAAGGCTTTAATGATGGACAAACAGTAAGTAAAAGTGAACATAAGCTAGGAGATGTTATTCTTGCAATCAGTCCTCTAATAACACTGCTACAAATATCCATAGGTTGTATTTTAAACACGTATCTATCTATAAACGCACTATGTCAACCTTTTCTTTTGTAACATCAGTGTATAAGAAGGATAAATATATTTGTAAAATGTCTCAGAAATCAATTGTATTTTGAACTAAACATAAAACAAGTGGATTTCGACAAACCTCGTGGTTTAAGTGGTATCTTGTTTTAGAAATGATAATCTTTAAAAATCCCCGCTTGAAACCAGACCGGCTAATATATTGCTTATTTTAGAGAAACAGACCGTTTGTAAGAACTCTTACTATACTGTTCTTAAAAACGAAATCAAAATATTTTTTTTTCTTTTTTTTTTTAATCGATTGCCTTACCGAATTTGTCACACGACAGGTGCCACATGTGGAACAGCATCTGCTTACCCTTCCGGTGCAACTGATATCACCTCTGGTTTTCTGTGGGGTTCATGTTTCTTAGTCTTTAGTTTTTAATGTAGCATTTTGCAGACTTTTTGTTCATCTCCCTGTCGTTTTCGTTTTGTTCCCAATAATTTTTTCGGTCTCTATTCGACTTAGATGTGTTCCGCCTCTTCCGCCTCTGTTTTTGGAGTTATGGTATTATGATCATTACATTTCCTGTTGTCCTTTTTCCCCTCATTTTTGGAGTTATGGTATTATGTTCATTACATTTCCTGTTGGCCTCTTTCCCCTCTGTTTTTGGAGTTATGGTATTATGTTCATCACATTTCCTGTTGGCCACTTTCCGCCTCTGTTTTTTGGCGTTATGGTATTATGATCATTACATTTCCTGTTGGCCTCTTCCGCCTCTGTTTTTGGAGTTATGGTATTATGTTTTTGGAGTTATGGTATTATGTTCATTACATTTGCTGTTGGCCTCTTTCCCATCTGTTTTTGGAGTTATGGTATTATGTTCATTACATTTCCTGTTGGCCTCTTTCCCCTCTGTTTTTGGAGTTATGGTATTATGATCATTACATTTCCTGTTGGCCTCTTTGCCTCTGTTTTTGGAGTTATGGTATTATGTTCATCACATTTCCTGTTGGCCACTTTCCGCCTCTGTTTTTTGGAGTTATGGTATTATGATCATTACATTTCCTGTTGGCCTCTTTCCCCTCTGTTTTTGGAGTGACGGTATTATGATCATTACATTTCCTGTTGGCCTCTTTGCCTCTGTTTTTGGAGTTATGGTATTATGTTCATCACATTTCCTGTTGGCCACTTTCCGCCTCTGTTTTTTGGAGTTATGGTATTATGATCATTACATTTCCTGTTGGCCTCTTTCCCCTCTGTTTTTGGAGTGACGGTATTATGATCATTACATTTCCTGTTGGCCTCTTTCCGCCTCTGTTTTTGGAGTTATGGTATTATGATCATTACATTTCCTGTTGGCCACTTTCCCTCTGTTTTGGAGTTATGGTATTATGATCATTACATTTCCTGTTGGCCTCTTTCCCTCTGTTTTGGAGTGACGGTATTATGATCATTACATTTCCTGTTGGCCTCTTTCCGCCTCTGTTTTGGAGTTATGGTATTATGATCATTACATTTCCTGTTGGCCACTTTCCCTCTGTTTTTGGAGTTATGGTATTATGATCATTACATTTCCTGTTGGCCTCTTTCCCTCTGTTTTGGAGTGACGGTATTATGATCATTACATTTCCTGTTGGCCTCTTTCCGCCTCTGTTTTGGAGTTATGGTATTATGATCATTACATTTCCTGTTGGCCTCTTTCCCTCTGTTTTGGAGTTATGGTATTATGATCATTACATTTCCTGTTGGCCTCTTTCCCTCTGTTTTTGGAGTTATGGTATTATGATCATTACATTTCCTGTTGGCCACTTTCCCTCTGTTTTGGGTGACGGTATTATGATCATTACATTTCCTGTTGGCCTCTTTCCGCCTCTGTTTTGGAGTTATGGTATTATGTTCATTACATTTCCTGTTTCTCTTGTAATGGCAATGAAATTTAATTGCATACATTTGACCATTTTATTTCTTTCATTATTTATGTTTCTCAACTTTAAAATTAAAATTTTGCAGACTGACAGCTAAAAAGAGGCACAAGAAAAGAGACTGAAAGAAAGACTGGAAGAAATGAAAAGGAAGAAAGAAAGAACAATGTGTGAAAGTGTGGAACCTTCCGACAGATTGGAAGATTTCGAACGTTTTGATAAATCAAAATATTTCATCACCTCATAACGTACTGTCAATACACAATTGACAGAAAATAGGATAAAGGAGGATTTTAATTGAGAAAGATATCTTCTAGACTACAGTACAATACGATAGAGTATTTAGATGTATTTATGAAACAATATTTAGTAGATAAATAGTTAATAAGATCATTCAACATAATGTTGTTAGCTGTCTACAACAAACTGTTTCATTATGAGAATATGAGTTGTATAAATATTAGATGTATCGTGTCCTCAAATTACCCTTTTCAACAATTTGTAGAAATAAGGAAATATATACTATTTTGTATTTTGTATTATTCTGCTTTTGGGGTTTTATATTGAAACATAAATTGTAATTTGTTCTGTTCTATCAACTCAAAATTTGATATAATATTGTTTTATTGTTGAGTTTCTGTGATAGATTAAAAAAGAAAGTAAAATGTGATAATGACCCTTTAATTGACAATTGAAGACAAATTACGTAAAATGAGTTCAATCATCAGAACTAGATTGATGAATCATTGTGCAACGTTTATATTTTTTCTTCACAATGTAACAATGGCACCTAACATATATTCTATATTCTGTTTGTTGTAAGTATTATTCTCGCTACGATATAGACTTTTTGTGCCGAGGCGGCGTAAAGCATACACGAATCAGTCAACACTTGTGAAAGTCAACTGTGACTTTAAATATTTATGTATTTAACTTAAAGCAATTCGACTAAGATGTTTTAAGTTTTCCTATATATTTCATAACTAACATATTCCTTAGAGTAATAGACAATAAGGTAATAAAATATAAATAGGGTATAATATTGATTTACAATAATACAGAATATAGAAAAACGCATGCTCTGATAAAATGATTGATTTGAATGTTCCTAGCACAACATGCGGTGGTATGCACTGATAAAAATCAATACATCTTTATTTTTACAAAATTGATACTAGACTGGTTTAAAGATTTTTTTAGATTTTGTATCGGCTTAATTTACAGAAATCTTCACTCATATATGCAATTCATTTTAGTACATTTTGACGAATTCCTTTAAATGAACAATTTGACAAAATTGACACTTTATTTAGTACAATTGTTAGAACCTATGTATTACGTACATATAATAGAAACTATCTATTTAGTTCAAGTATTATAACTTTTATAATTTTATAAAGTTGTTACAACTTATCACTTATTTTTGGTCTTGGCTTGACACGTTTCCTTTTTCTGATCTCAAAGTACAATTGACGAGTGTTTCAAGTGCTCATGGGCAACTGAGTACGAACACGATACGGTATTAGCGATGTAAATTTGGCGAAAAAGTTTCGGCGTTATATTTGATTTTGGCCACGTCTAGGCGATTCGGACACCTCAAGGCTGGGTTAGCACGTTTGAAATAGAGAATAAATTTGAGAGCGTTAGTATTTGAGCATCATTTCAATCATAAAGGTTGGAGAACACAAATAAAGAGAGTTATACATTTAGAGTTATTCCCCTTACGATGCATTACACAATTGTTACTATAGGTTGTGATTAAACTATATGGCAGGCCATATACTGTATGTAATAAATGTAAATGTTGTTCAAAATAAATCATTACTAGTATACTTCTTTTAAAACTTGATAATGTCTTCTATGAAACGTCCATAAGTATGGTAAAACAATCATAGTATACCGATGTTCAATTGTCCCAAAAGTCATGTATGAAACGGACATAAATCAGAGTGAAAATAAACAATAAAATGAACTCAAAACCGATTAAGACAATGTGAATCAGAATGCATGCACCACTCGTCACAAGTAATAAAATGCCACAGTAGCTGCTCAAATCTCGTAGATCCATCAAGATACAAAAACAGAACCTGAGATTATACCATGACATTTATTTAAACCGGAGTGCGTCGACAGTGTAAGCGTCTTCTACTATGCACATTGCTGCACTCGCTAAGCGTCTTCTACTATGCACATTGCAGCACTCGTTAAACGTCTTCTACTATGCACATTGCAGCACTCGCTAAGCGTCTTCTACTGTGCACATTGCAGCACTCGTTAAGCGAAAAACTTTTGAGACACAGAAAATCTTTATTACCCTGCTGGAAGTTTTGAGTCAGGAGCATACCCTGTTAATGAAGTCTGTATGATAAAACGCACGTACCGTTTCAATTGAGATATGTGGGCACCCTCCGATTGGATAGCAGTTATGTTACGGTTGAGAAATAGACAGTTGACAATAGGAAGGCTGAACGTGTGTTATAGGTCCTAGTGAAAATATAAAATCAGAGGTCAGTCTGGTATGGTTGCCAATGAGACAACTATCCACAAGAGTTCAAAAGACGTGGATATAAGCTATTATAGGTGACCGTACGACTTCGACCATCGATTGTTTTAAAAGTTCACTGTGATAAATCAATTATAGGTGACCGTACGACTTCAACCATCGATTGTTTTAAAAGTTTACTGTGATATATCAGAGACGAGCATGCATTGAAATGTGGGTTATTAAGTGAGAGTTCATGGAATAATATATCTTGAGGCGAAATATAAGAACTTTAAAATATGCTTCATCTTTTTGTCTTTGAAAGGGTTTTGGACGATTACTGCTTTAAACGAGTTTAAAACCAATTCGATCAGTAACAGTTCACAATTAATGCCCATTAACATATCGACGAATGATTGCAATATGCTTTTATCAAAGAGAGGCGAAAGATACCAAAGGGACATTCAAACTCACAAGTCGAAAATAAACTGACAACGCCATGGCTAAAAAAGAAAAAGACCAACAGACAAACAACAGTACACAAAACACAACATAGAAAACTAAAGACTGAGCAACACGAACCCCACCAAAAACGGGGGTTGATCTCAGCAAATTTATGTTGTCGGTCAAAAAGTCAAGCCTTTTGATAATATCGTTTTGTCATATTTGTTGTGGGATCAGTAGAGTTCTTCACAATCTTAAGATCAGACTTTTTTAAAACAAAACAAACGATTTATATCAAGGATTCCCACGTTTGTTGGAAAATCAATGTTTAATGAGATATGTAACCGATATTTTAATTGAGAATGGGAAATAGTAAAGTTGAGCCAATAAAGATCAGGAGTCGGTTTCACAAAATAACTTAGAACTAAGATTGATCGTAAGTATACTGAATTGTTCAGGTCTTAATCATGTTTTTTTTTCAAAAACTGTAATGATTTCGATTGAAGAATTTTTAGTAGATTTTTAAGAATCAACCACTAGTGAACACCGCAGGTTGAGTATATCTAAACACAATATTTTGAAGGCCCTTTTTGCTGTTGGCAAAACGGTAGCAAGAATTTTAGAAAAAGATATATATAAGGTCACACATGTAGACAAGCATGCTATTTTCATATAGTTCTTCATAAGAATTTTTATGAAGAGGAACATTACAAAACAAGTAAGATCTTCTAGATTATGGTTGTTCTTAGAAAAGATGTTTGCAACCTAGTAAATATGATGAAGTCCCTTACTCTGAAAGATATGCAAAATTCACTCATCCTATAAATACTCTCGCATAATATGAGTATATAGTGTTTTATTAGTCCGTCCGTCCGTCCGTTAGATTGAAGTTTCGAGACGATTATTTGAGAATCGCTCCATGAAATGACTTGAAATTTTCAACTAAAATGTATAACAAAAATACTGAACTCTAAGGCACATTCAAAAGGGGAAGTCCATAAAAACTGACAAAATCATACGCTATCAATCAACGGAACAGGTGAAAAACAACTGCTAAATAAAGATTTACTTCGATTTAATTCATTTTTATTTAGTGGGTAAATTTAAAAAAAGAAACCCTCTACCATTTCTTTTCATATATTCCGCCATTTCCGCTTCCGGTATGGCGGTTAACCAAATATTTTTCTGAGAAACAAAATTACCTTTGGCTAAGAAGAACACATCTTAATGATATTATAATAAGTATAAGCAATGTCCAGTAAACTTTTTATAGTGTTGCAAGGGAGTGAGACCCGGTATTTTACGTTATGGAGCAAATGCGAACTCAATGTGCACAAGTTCCCCACGCTGTTTTCAAAGGTTTCACACTATAGACCAAGCAGTGGCATTCCTGATTGCCGGTAGTGCATTTCAGAATTGTCATGATATTCCGTCTTTGACGATATCCTATAGATTATGAACACGAATGTAAAACCCACCATGCTCTGTTGACACAATTGACGTCTCAATTATCAATGAGGACAATGATGAAAATAATAATGATACATGTAGTAGTAAAAAACCTACACCCCAAGACCAGGTAGAGAAAGATAATCTCACTGATCATGCTGATAGCATAATACACACACAAGATATATTACAATCAGAGGATACTGTCCTAAAGAATTAAAATCACAAAGTGAATCCCTCGAAATCAACAAAATAGCATGCACACAGTTGTGCAATGACATTCAAAATGCTTTTAATATACAATGCTGTAAATGCCAGCTGTGGACTCACACAAATGTACTCGCCTACCAGTTTATCAAATCTATCTGTTAACAAGCACCTCAAGGCGGTATAATTGTGAAACATGTACAACTGTCCCACCATCTTTTTAGAAAAGTGTAAAGGCTCATTCGTACAAATACAGGGCCAGGAGATGATAAAGTAAAACCAAGCATTCAGATACTACAGAAAATGATAGAACACTTGAAATACTAGACAGAATAGAAAACAGTGTGGTCGACGCTATTACAAAACACATGAAAAGAATCAAGATGATATTATTATCCAAATTAAATTAGATTTACAAAATGAGAGAAATCACAAGGAACATATGAGTGAAATCTCCAAGAAATTTGAAGAAATAAAAGGCACATTTTCCACCGCCTCAAGTGAAATAAAATCTGAAACTAAGAGCATAATGAAAGAGGGGTATGACAAGGTGTCAACAAAAACAATAAACCAGATAAGAGACTTTACAGAAAAACTCAACAAGAATGTAAATGAAAATATATCAAAAACTTTGCAGAATAAAATAGATCCCATTGCAGAAACTTTGCAAAAAATTAATGAAAACTCTATTACTGCTACTAAGGCCTTGGAAGTTGCAGGCACTAAATTATCTGACAACACACGCACAAACAGAGAAATAACAAAAACACTTGAGAACATAGCTAAAACCCTCAATTCGGATAAACAGTATCCAAGTGCAAATAGTGCAAACAATCCAGGAAAAAGGAAATCTACTCATTCTGAAGAAAGCATTCCAAATATCACAGTTTCAAATAGATACTCGCCAATTGCATATGTAGATGAAAGTGGACAAACAGGAAACTCTCAATCTCAACATGAAAGTTCTCATGTACCCGAAACAAAGAAAGCACTCATTTTAGGCAATTCTCATGTTCGATATATAAGATTAGACAATTTTCTACAAGGATGTACAGTTCATAAATATACAAGTTACTCTATGTCAGAAATGGAAGAAAAATTACATGAATTGGACACAGATTATGATTGCATATTTTTTCATGTGTATACAAATGATATAAGAGCTGAAACTCCAGATGTTTTCATTCAAAAACTTGAATTATTTTGTCAAAAACTTAAAGATCATTGTTCTTTTGCTAAATTAATTATCTCTCTTCCTTTTTTGTCAGTGAAGGATTCAGACCTGAATCAAAAGATACTTCAGAGTAATATTTTAACACAATACAAATTTTTAAAGAGTTCTGAAGTAATTATTTGTGAAAATTCTGGTTTTTCTAGCAGAGATCAAGCAATCAGAAGATTTTTTATTTCTGATGGACTTGATTTGTCCAAACAGGGAACCAGTTTGTTTGTAACAAACATGAAATTCTGGCTCAGAAAAGCTTTGATATTAAGAATGAAAGAGTAAGCATGCTTACAGAAATTTGAATGTACAAAACCATTATGATAGTTCTCAAAATCACTATGTAGGGTCAAGGTCAAATGGTAGATATATGTATGACACACATTATAGATATAATAGAAAATTAACTAATGCAAGACATACTGGTAATCAATATTCAAGCTACATGTATAATGGGCCTTGGTAGAACAATCATGAATAGAACAAATAGTACATTTTCTATGTTTAATATACAAGGTATACTGTCATGACTATACACACTAAATATGAATATACAGCGTTTAAAGAATCACATGTTGAATTTAAGTTTTATTCTTGATTAGTTGTTTTGCATATTTTTGAGGTATTTAATGTCATGACTGTACTGATTGACTGTTATTTTTATAAAGGAGATTCACTTGACTGAAAACATAATTTTTGCCAAAAAATGTTAAAAATTAAGCATGTTTGGTAATAATAATGATAAATGTTATAACTTATAAGAAGTCAGTTAAAGTACAGTGATACATGTATAGACAATATCTAAAACATTTGATAAAAGCCTAATTATCAGATAGAAAGTCTATGAAAGTATGTAAATAAGTGAAAAGCTTAGATGTACAAAATGTATAGTGTAAGAAGTTTTAAATTTTTCTTTGATAATTATCAGTACAGTCAGACAAGTCAATATATAAGATTACAAGAGTTATCTTTCTTATTACATGTAATATAATTGTAATTGTTCTTGTTAGCCATTGGTATATAATTTTCTTTGAACATAGTATGAAAACTTGGTGTTAAGTATAAAAATGTGTTTATTCACAAAGAAATCGAAATTACATATCAGTTGCTGGAATATAAAAGTAAAGGGTACAATAAATATCAAGACTATAAATTTTTAAGAGAAATAGAAACAAAGGATATTATTTGTTTATTGGAGACACATTGTACCCAGGAGGAATCATTAGTTATTAATGGGTTTAATTCAGTTCATTTATCAAGAGCAAAATCCAAAAGTCAAATAAAATATCAGGAGGAATTTCAGTTTTGTAAAATCAAACTTGAAAGCTGGGGTAAAATTTTAGAACACAAAACTAATGATTACATATGGTTAAAACTTTGTAGCACATTTTCAGCACAACTGAGGATATATATCTTTGTTTCATTTATAATCCACCCTCTAATTCTTCTTACACACAATCTCTAGATGAGGAAATTTTGACCTTTTGAAACAGATATTGAGAAATATTCAAAAGTGGAAGTATAATTTTAGCAGGAGATTTGATTTCCAGAACAGGTACTAAACAACCAGATTTTATTGAGGGGGATAATAGAAATGGTGTAAACCAGATTTTTAATAACTTTGATCCAGATATAAATGTACCTGTACGTTTTAGTATGGACGAAACTATCTCGTCTAGGGGTAAATATTTAAATGATATCTGTATTGAAACAGGTCTTAGAATTTTAAATGGACGAACTACTGGAGACTCTATTGGCCAATTAACATGCTATACTCCAAATGGATGTAGCGTTGTAGACTATTTTATTGTATCAGAAAATTTATTATCAAAGGTATGTTTTTTTAAAGTCCATAACTTATTGGGCGATCTCTCTGATCATTGTCAGATTTCTGTGTTATTGAACATACAGTGTAAAATAAAAGGAGATACATGTCACACTCAGATGTCTCTTAAAAGTTATAAATGGAATGAGAACTCTACTGAATTATTTCAGGAAGCATTATCTTCAGGCGGTATGCAACAAAAAATTTTGAATTTTAATAAAACTGATTACCATTCTGATATTAATAATATGATTAAAGATGTTAATACTAAATTCTATGAAGCTGCAAATTTATCACTAAAACAAAAGCCTATTAAAAATCAATAAACAAGTTAAAACAAAATGTACAGAAAAAACCCAATTGGTTAGATGCTTCATTATCTAAATTAAAAAATAACCTACATGATAAAGAAAAATTGTTACAAAAATATCCTTTTGATCCAGTAATAAGGTCATCTTTTTTCAGTCTTTTAAAACATTACAGAAAAACAAGAAAGAAAAAAATAAGGGATTTTCGACAAGATTTAATAGATAAATTAGATAATTTAAAAGACGATAATCCAAGTCAATATTGGGCACTGCTTCATGAGTTATCAGATACAAATAGGGAGAATTCCACATCTGATGTGTCAACAGATGCTTGGTTTTCTTATTTTAAAAATTTAAATGAAAAAGAGACTAATGCGTCCTGTGATTATTTAAAAGATAAGCTAAAAGATATGGAAAGAGAAAAAATATTTACTGAACTTGATAATTTGATTTCAAAAACAGAAATAGAAAAGGCAATTAGTACACTAAAAAATAAAAAAGCCAGTGGTTTTGACTCAATTTTAAATGAAATGTTAAAGTCCAGTCAAATATATTTAGTTCCTTGTTTTCAAAATTGTTAAATAGTACCTTAAACTCAGGAAATTTTCCTAAAATTTGGGCAAAAGGATATATAGTTCCTTCATTTAAAAGTGGTTCAAAAGATGACCCTTCAAATTATAGAGGAATTACCACTGGAAGTTGTTTAGGCAAGTTATTTGTGAAAATTTTAAATATTCGTTTAGAGAAGTTTTTGGAAAGTAGAAATATTATTAAACCGGAACAAATTGGTTTCTGTAAAGGCAAGCGCACCAGTGATCATCATTTAGTTTTGAGAACTCTTATAGAAAAGTATACTCAACAAGGTGATAAAAATTTCTTTACATGCTTTGTTGACCTACAAAGAGCCTTTGACACTGTTAGTCATGATGGACTTTTTTATAAACTGAGAAATATTGGAGTCAATGATTTATTTTATAACACTCTAAAAGATATGTATAATAATATTGAACTTTGTGTAAAGGTAGACAAATATTCTATGACTGAAAACTTTACATCTAACATAGGAGTCAAACAAGGGGATAATTTAAGTCCCACTTTATTTAAAAAATTATAAATGATATTCTTGACTCATTTGATGAGACCTGTAAACCTGCTATTTTAAATTCCTTACAGCTTAATTGCTTATTGTATGCAGATGACTAAGTATTGATGTCAGAAACAGCTGATGGTTTACAGAAGTGTATTGATAAACTATATAATTACTGTGATAAATGGGGTCTCCAAATAAATATTAAGAAAACTAAATCAGTAGTATTTAATAAAACAGGAAAATTGTATGAAAAAATATTTAATGTTAATAATGTACCTATTGAAAGGGCTAGGGGTTATAAATATTTAGGAATTTATGTAAGTGCAAGTGGAAGATTTACAGAGGCTAAAGAAGATTTATATAAAAAGGGATTGAAAGCTTTGCTTAAATATAAAAAAAGTTTTGGCTTGTATAAACCTAAAATTAATACACTTTCACATATATTTGATCATACTGTGAAACCTTGGTTGTTATATGGAAGTGAAATATGGGAGCTTCAGTAATAAATAAACTAAATAAAATGAACATAATCTATTTAAACTATGCAAGGACATGAAACAAGAAAGTATTCATGTCAAATTCTGTAAATTTTCAATGGGTTTAGGTAAAAATCTACAAATATAGCTGTATTGGGTGAAATGGGAAGATTTCCCTTATTTCTTGAAGTAATTTTAAATATGCTTAGATATTATAAATATATATTAAAGTCTGATGATATCCTTCTCTCTGAAGCTCTGCATGTCTCTAAATCACTAAATAGTTTAAACAAAAATAGTTGGTATAGTTGTATTGTTATTCTTATGAAATATCTTGATATAGATCTTAAACTTGTTAAAAATTCAAACATGGATTTAAAATCACTAATTTACCGTAAATTAAAACAGAAATATTCTTGTATTTGGAAATCTGAACTTTACAATGATAGACAAAATAAACAGCATGGAAATAAACTAAGAACTTACAGATTATTTAAAGAAAATATTTGTATGGAAAATACTTATTAATTTTAAATGAGGATGAAAGGCGACTGCTCACTAAGTTCAGAGTCAGTGCACATAAATTCGAAATTGGAAGAGGCAGATATGTGGGACTTCGAGTGGAGGATAGAAATTATGCAACACTGAAGTTGAGGATGAAATTCATTTTCTTCTTCAGTGTCCTATTTTAGAAAATAAAAGATCTGAATATATAAATTACTTAAATAAGGTTAACAAAAACTTTAAAAGCCTCCTAAATAAATCAAAATTAATATGGTTAATGTCATCTGAGGATAATGTTATAATTAAAAAGTAAGTTTATTATTGTGTACTTTATTTAAAGAGAAATTTAATTCTAGATACAGTTTAGTCACCGGTAGTTTGTCCATCTATATTATATTGTAAAACTATATATATTATTCCTTTAGAAATTATTCTGCTGAAAGAAGACTTTTGTTTAATTGTTAAATAATCAATGTAATCAATATGTAATCACTTGTATGAAATTGAACTTAATTGTACTGCTCAAATTATTGGGCGTCATAATTGACAATAAAAAACTTTGTATTGTATTGTATTGTATATGATTCAAGAAATGTAAAAGTTGAAAATGACGCCAAGTGGATTACCAAGCAATTATATCTCAAATGAAGACAGTTGAAAATGACGCCAAGTGGATTAACAAGCAATTATATCTCAAAAGAAGACAGTTGAAAATGACGTCAAGTAGATTACCAAGCAATTATATCTCAAAAGAAGACAGTTGAAAATGACGCCAAGTGGATTACCAAGCAATTATATCTCAAAAGAAGACAGTTGAAAATGACGCCAAGTGGATTAACAAGCAATTATATCTCAAAAAGACTGTTGAAAATGACGCCAAGTGGATTACCAAGCAATTATATCTCAAAAGAAGACAGTTGAAAATGACGCCAAGTGGATTAACAAGCAATTATATCTCAAAAAAGACTGTTGAAAATGACGCCAAGTGGATTACCAAGCAATTATATCTCAAATGAAGACAGTTGAAAATGACGCCAAGTGGATTAACAAGCAATTATATCTCAAAGAAGACAGTTGAAAATGACGTCAAGTAGATTACCAAGCAATTATATCTCAAAAGAAGACAGTTGAAAATGACGCCAAGTGGATTACCAAGCAATTATATCTCAAAAGAAGACAGTTGAAAATGACGCCAAGTGGATTAACAAGCAATTATATCTCAAAAAGACTGTTGAAAATGACGCCAAGTGGATTACCAAGCAATTATATCTCAAAAGAAGACAGTTGAAAATGACGCCAAGTGGATTAACAAGCAATTATATCTCAAAAAAAGACTGTTGAAAATGACGCCAAGTGGATTACCAAGCAATTATATCTCAAAAGAAGACAGTTGAAAATGACGCCAAGTGGATTACCAAGCAATAATATCTCAAAAGAAGACAGTTGAAAATGACGCCAAGTGGATTACCAAGCAATGTAAAAGGAGAAGGATGACGCCAAGTGGATTACCAAGCAATGTAAAAGGAGAAGGGTGACGCCAAGTGGATTACCAAGCAATTAAAGAAGACAAACAACATCATAACTTTCAAATTCTTTATAAAAAATTATATTAAAACTAAAGCAAATATTGTTATTTATATTGTAGCTAGAAAACTTCATGTTGTCGTTATTAACCAAACATAGTAACGAAGTGATATTGTAAACCAACTTATTTTCGCGAATACTTTATTTTGCGTTTAACCTTTTCTAGCTCACTTTGCGGCTATTTAATTTTGCGATTTTCACATTTATTTGATTTAGTTAGACAAGGAAAGATACAAGTTTAACATATTCGCGACGATTAATATTCGCGTTATTTTTCTTCTCGCGAAAGTCGCGAAAATAAATCTCTCGCGAAAATTAGTTAGTTTACAGTATTTCTTGCAGTTCTTGTCATGTGACTTCTGCATTCTGAGGATTGTTAAGGGATGAAAAATAAAATTTATTGTTGTGTTATATTTTAATAATTACATTACATGTATGTTTCATTAGAATCTATAATTTTAATTGGCTGACAACAATCGCAAGGCACTCTAATATCATATTTTATATCCGTATAAAAGACAATCTCTATGACTGCACGTGCTATCCGTGACAATGTTAAAACATTGCATAGAAAAACAAACAAAAGCTTAATTTCATGGCTGTAGCATAACAATGTAATTATAAGGATTCAATGTTTCTTTTATAATTTATGAGGTGATCGTGCGCAAAATTTAGTAAAAGCGCTCTCGCACTTCATATAAAATCCAATAGAATCATAAGAAAAAACATTTAATTCTTAAATATCTTTAATTGTGGCCCTATTAAACTGCAGTATAAAAACAATATTGGATCAATGTCAGAAACATATAAACTTGTTTGTTTTTGCATGAAACAGTTGAAAGTCTCAGTAAACCTAGCCCTTCCCGAGTTTCTCAAAGTGGAAATTTTCTAACATTAGCCTAATATTGGTCAATATTGTATATACAGATTCAGTTTCAATAAGATAATTGCTACAAACATTTGCTCTTATCATATAATAAAATAATTATACAAATATATTTAAAATGAAATTTAAATGACTGAGATATAATATCAAACATCTTTTCATAGCATGGTAGTTTAGTTCATTTACAAGTATTCTTCACACATAGTTCATGTAGTTTGGTCAATTAATACATGTAACAAAATATGACCGTACAATACCTGTCACAAAGTCTGTACAAACAGGGCAAGAATCAGAACATTGGAATGTTTGATGTATAATTACGTTCATTTGCAATACAGCGGCTCTTTTCACAAAAAATCTTAAGAGTAAAAATACTCGTAAGCCATACACATTTAAGTATAACTTACGATCAATTTTAATCGTAAGATTTTTGTGAAAAGAGTCGCAGGAAATATATTAGTTAAGACTAATTTTAAATTGATGAAAAAATTACCAAGGAAGCGATCGAAAATCACAAGTCCAATAAAAACATATAACACATGGCAAAAATTGAAAAGCATAAGGACTAACAACCTTAACAAAACATAACATAGAAACTAAAGACTGATCAACATGAACTCCACTGGGTTAGTTACTGCTTCACGTTTTGTTATGTACAAGTTTTGTATACCGAGTAACAAAATGCTAATTTGTAAGCCCGATTATTGTCAGTTAATGCCAAGGCACACAGTGGCGGATCCAGAGGGGGGCGTAGAGGGCGTACGCCCCCCCTTTGCTTGCACTTTTTTTTTTTTTTAGTAAAATAATTAATCAGACTAGACTTCGTGAACTTTGCCATTTCCCGTGTATTTATTTTTTATGCGACAATTCTTTACATATAAAGATATTTTTCGCTCGTATTTACTGTAATATATTATTGATTATGTCAAAGTCATGTGATTCTCTACGGTGGAGTTGACCAGTTCGTCGAAAAAAACGTCACTCAGTCATTTTGAAATTCAGATTACAGTAACACATTGCTTAGGCTGAGGATGACAAGCATGACGCCTTCAAAGCGACAAAGTATTGAGCAAGAACGTATTGACTTCTATTTCACAGTTCCACCCAACAGAAAGTAATACTCTATTACACTCTCATGAAAAAAAAAGTTCCACAGCCGTATTATTTACCTCCGAAAACATGTTTAACCCCACGCCCCAGCCCATTAATAACATTGCTGAACTATTGATCCCCAGTCAGGTAGTTCTAGATATAGATTTAAAGTCTTAGGTACGGACCATTTGATCTGAGGGGGCAGTCTGAGATATTTTAGAGAAAAAATTCTGACCTGATTTTTGCCTTAAACAAAAATTTCTGGCCGTATCTGGATTGAAAACAATAATTTTGTCCACTTTTTTGCTATTCAAAAAAATATTTTCAACAGAATTATTTAGCATTAAATGAACATGATGAATGAAAAACGGGCGTGATTTTTTTTGGAGGGGGTTGCATGTGAATCCCATTTCTGACCGGAATGTCTGTTTCGCCGAACTGATATACTGAATACTTTTTTCAAGGCCCGACTGCAACCTACCTGCTGTGTGTGGCCTATATGTCTCCATGTGTCGACCGTCATTCACAACTTCATTGTCATTTCCGACTAATTCGTAGCCTTTGGTTGATTTGGAATCCCTCACTTCCCTTGTTGGGTGAAACATTTCAACCAAACATTTGGATGAAAATTGCTTGTTTGTCTTTCTTCGTGTCGGTCGTATTGTAAATTTCATTGAATAGCCGTATATCTTGTTTACAACAAGAAATCTGTGAGGTTATGCTAACTAACCATACAACAATTTAAACGAGAATTTTCCATGTCCAGTTTTTACTGACAAATCAAATCAAATATCAAATATATTAATTAGTACATAGCTTTGGATCCATCCAATCCTTTCATAATAGACAATTGATGGCGAGAATACGGCACCAAAAATGTCCAACCCCTACACTTTAACTATAAAAGTGCATTTTACACTTATTTTATGTTTTTAGCCAAAATTTTCGCCTCGCTTCGCTCGGCGACCTTTAATACTACGCCCGCTTTCCAAAATCCTGGATCCGCCCTGGCACATACCTATTAAGACTTATTATGCTAAGAAGAACTTATCGTTTTAAAGTAATGTTTATTTAACATCCTTAAATCCAGAATTCGTACAACAGTCCTTTAAAATCTATTTTGAGAACTTATATATCGTTGTTCTGAGTAAACGTTAAGAAAGCATTTTATACTTTTACTTTCTAATTTCGATGTCCAATATTTTCATCTCTTCTTAGTAATCTTCATTACCGCTCTTGTGACATGTCTGATTACTCATCGTTTCTGTTGTTATTTTTCTTCATGTTTTCTGTTCTTTTCTTTGCTCTGTTTTTGTTTCAGTCATTTTGTTCTTCAGTCGTTTCTGTTGTTCCATTAATTTTTGGTCTCTATTCGATTATTTGTGTTCCCTCTTTGTCATGTTTCATTTTGGTGGCTCTTCCTGTTCGTTATTTGGGTTATGTTTACATTCTGTTTGGCCTGTTCCTGCTTAGTTACTGTTATTGATTATGATTTGTTCCCTTTCCTTTGGTTTTTGTTATGGTAGTTATGTTCATTTTGGCCTCTTTCCCTCTGTTTTGGAGTTTCGATTACTGTTTACTTTTAATGTTGTCTTTCCTTTTTGGGTTGTTATGTCATTCTTGTTCATTCAGTCTATTTTGGAGTTATTGGTATTATGTCCTCATTCCTCTGTTGCTTGTTGTTTGTTATTCTGTTATGCACTTTCCTGTGTCATTGCCTCTGATTTTGGAGTTATGGTCATTATCATTCTTTCCTGTTCTCTTCCTTGTTTGAGTACGTTTGTACTTTTTTGGTCATTATTGGTATTATGTCATTATTCTGTTGGCCTCTTGTTCCCTTTGTTGTTGTGAGTTTGGATTATGATCATTACTGTTGCCCTTTCCTCTTTTTGCGTTATGATTTACATTCCTGTTGCCCTTTCCTGTTTTGAGTTATGGTATTGGATCATTACATTTCCTGTTTTGGCTCTTATCCTCTTGTCTTCTTTCCGTGTGTTTACTTGTATTTCTTTCATTTCCGTTGGCTCTTCATGTTTTGATCTTGCTTTCTGTTGGTCTTTCCTTGTTTCTTGTTTGGCCTCTTTCGCCTCTGTTTTGATGTATGGTCATTATGTCTCTTTCGTTGTTTGTTATCGGCTTCCTTGTATTATGATTATGTCATTGGCATTTCTGTCCTTCCTGTTTGGAGTTTGACGTTTTATGTATTACATTCCTTTGCCCTTTCCTGTTTTTGGGTTATGTTTTGTATTACTGTATGTCCTCTTTCTCCTCTGTTTGGAGTTGCTATTACTTATCCTTTGGACGTTTCTGTCATTTATTGAATTTCTGTTGGCCTCTTATGATCATTCATTTCCGTGTTGGCCCTTTCCGTCTGTTTTGGTCATTCATTTCTATGTTCATTTACATTTCCTTGTTTTGTATGATGATTTATTGCAAGTTGCTTATTTCTTCTTCATTTCCATGTTGCTCTTTAATTAATTTTGTGTGGCAGCTTAATCGTATTTGAGTCAAATGATAAATGGAATGAATAAGCACATTGTTTTTGGAATTGTTCAATTGGTAAATTAATCAATTTTATCATATCATAACTGTAGTGCAACAAATGAGATAAGAAAAGGAGATTGAAAGAAACTGAAAGATACAATGTTGAGTTTGATGTTTAATTGAAGATTGTGAATTTTATAATATTTATATAGTCTAATTCTAAAATTTTGAGCTGACTTATAAAACAGTCGTTGAGATGATTAAAATTGAAGAAATGAGCAAAAACTTTTCAATGTATATGATTAGACTATCTTGCATTGTGGTATTTTGAACTTTATTATGAAATCAATATTAGTAATATAGTCTTCATAATTTGATAGTTGTATAGTTGTTAAAGAGTTTAAATTATAGATTGATTGTCTAAATTGAACATTACAATAGTTTAATTGATAGAATAGACTAGTTGTTTATATTGCATAGTATTATGTTTTTTTACAATAACATTTGCCTAAATATCTATATTCTGTGTATTTTGTAGTAATATTGTGTATTTAGAATTGACCTCGTCAGTTAACGCTTAACAATTGTAAACTGAACAATTGATAATATTTAGATAATTGTATATTATGCAATTTACTAGATTTTTATCAATAATTGTAATATGTCTTACTATAATTAAAATATGAAGTTAAATTATTTAATAGTTTGCATGTCTGAATAAGAATAATGTAAATACTGATGCTCATATAGACAATTAGTGATGAGTTAAGTCATATCAAACTGACATGATGAATGATACAACTATTTATTAAAGTTAAATAATGTTTAAATGTTGTAGTTTAAATTTACGAAATTACAACTCATATATAGAATATTTTAGTAATTTACAAATTACTAAATAACAATACAAATTAAACACTTGATTAAGTATATTGATTTAGTTACGATTACTAAATGTATTAAATATTTCTAGTATTATATCAATATACTTTAATATACAATATTACTAATATATAAATTTTAGTATTGTTAGCTTATTCACAATTGAAATTCATTTAGTTCAGAATTAAATATGATTAATAGTACATTGATCGAATGTTCTAGGTCTCACATACATTCTTTATTTGAGTTAAATCAGATACGTGTCATTGCTAGAAATCTAGTCAACGTTTGATAATTAAATTTTGATATTGGACTTATATTTAGATCATTTGCACTCAGTTAGCGAATTGGATTATAGCTTTAACGTAATTGTAACATGACATTATTAGTTAGTCAATTGGTATTATATATGCATAGTTAACATAATTTACAATTTGTAATATCATTTAGTATAGTATTAAACTTATAATTGTAAATGGTCAATAAATTTAATATTATTATTACATTCATCACATATGTTATGATATCAGTAGATGTAAACAAGTTATAATGCTCATTCAACTGTATAACATGTAAGATGAACAATCGATTACTATAATACTTTATAAAGTTGAATATTGTCTACGTCATAGATGTCAAACTCATGAGAACGGTTAAATAGACCAAAATGCAACTTAGATAAATCACAACTAGTAGAGTGAATTAACGACATAATGAATCATATGACACATTGTGCAGAAGTTCTCCTCGCACTCTAACAATGTTATAAATCCTTAGTATCTCATAACTCTCTGACTTCTAGTACGATAGACTACGAAAATGAACTAAATCTTTCTCTGAAATAGTCAGATGCTACCGTTATCAGTTGTTGACTAAATACGTTCTTAACTTCAGCATAGTGCCTCTTCTGATTGAAATGCATGATCGTTAAGTTCGAAATGCAACATGAGACTGATCGTATAGTCCTAGTGAAAATTAAAATCAGACGTCGGTAGCATTCTTAATGAAGAAACTTATCACACGAGTCAAACGTAATATATAGATGCTACTCGCTTGAACTATTTATAGAAATTTAATAAATATATGTACCGGTTATACATTTAAATCGATTGATACGAGAGTTCGTAGACTAATCAAAGTGTTGAAAGGTTATTAATATGAGTTAGGCATGTAAGCTTCATATGACTTACAAAGATTCACTTATTAAATGTACTGATTACTGTTAAGGTAAAACTTTAGACGATTTCTTTAAATCGAGTTAACTGTTATATAACATATTAATGAGTCGCTACAAGTTACAAATTCCTGATATTAAAGTAACTTGACGATTAAAGGGAAAGTAGTCATGGAAAACAACGTTACATAAAGAACTGTAAAATAGCTAGTACATTCACTAAAAGGGTTGACATTCATGCAAATTAAAGCCAATCAACAGTAAATGATAATGCTATTTCAAGGATGAGTTGATTCAATCATAGTTTCACAAATTAAGACCATGTAATAAACAACAAGTTAACACGTATTCACAGTGTTAGAAAGTTCAACGAAACTCTAACACACATGAAATTTAAAGAAAAAGTTACATCACGGTCGTTAGAAATACTAATTTGTAAAATATTTACATTTTTGTTCAATTTGTGTGAGGATCATAGATTTTAAGATCATTAGAACACAAATTATTATAACAAAAGATTATAGATTTCGTTGGAAATGATCAATGTTTATAGATTTATAGATCCAGGACATTAATATGATAAGACTAGAGTATTATAATAACCAATAGAAAAGACAGTATAAAAACTAATCAAGATTGCTAAACTGTAATTGTCAAAAAGTAGTTAGCAATTTAAAATATGATCATAAACCATTGAAGACATTGTAATATAATCATATACTTGTCATGCAGTTAGTTTACAAATCGACTATATGATTAAGTACATTCAAGATTTGATACAGTTAGATGAATTATGAATAGAAATTACATATTAATACAATCTGAGACTATAGTGCTTAAAGATCATGAGTCTTACAATTGAATCAGAGACCTTATTAAGAATCTAATTTCACATCTATAATATCTTCTAATATGAATTTGATAAGATAGTAATCTGTAAATCTCATCACAGTGAAATGCACGATACTCTAACAAATATTTACTTAATTACATTTCAAATTACTCTAGAGAATTAAAGATACTATATAAGTCACTTCACAGCACAGTCCTCGTATATTAAAGATTTTTGAAGAGAACATTTATTCTGACAATGAAAATGACAATTCACTTTCATATTTATAAAGTATAGTCATTGCCAGAAACTTATGGTTGCAAATAATCTGAAATCATTGCGTATACATCTGAATCATAATATGCAATCATAGCTTAATGCTGTTAGTTCGACGCATTTCAGACATTGAAAGATGACAATTATATTAGACTCACAATTTCATGATAATATCTTCTGACATATCATAGATGTATAACAAGATATATAAAAGCAATTTCCTAGAAGTCTAAAATGAGCTAATAAATCAATGCATATGAACAAGTTAACAATGATATCAATAGAAACTATAAATCGATAATGTATTACTTCACATGAATTACGGAAATTATATATCTATGATAACAACATATTACAATCAGATACTTCAAAATTGATTTCAATCACTGTATGCAACAATTTGATGAAAGTTTAAGTATACGTCAAATGCCTGCTTAAAACAACTTAGATATGACAATGTAAATCAAACTTGTAACAGACCGTTAATATCATGGTCAGATATAAACATGTATATGTAACTATATCAACAGTAAAAGTCACTTTAAAGATATCATAAAACAAGCGATAGAATCAGATCAGTAAATCAAGCATAGAATACAGAAAATCAACACTGAATCTGAAACAAATAAATAGACATGAACACGCTATACAAACACATGAAAACATCAAAATGAGCTAATTATCAATACAAATAATCAAACATAGATATAATGGATCGTAAAATCTAAGCTAAAATGAATAAAGCTACTAAGTGATAATACTGTAGACTAAACATCATGAAAAGTAGAAAGGTGCAACAAAAAATAAACAGAAAGGATCCTACAGAATAAATAACAGTACAATAAATCAAACTAATAAAAACGATCATGAAATCATGAATATAAACTTAGCTAAGTATAAAATCATATCTTCTGAAGACCTAAGGAACAGAATAATCTTAAACATGAAAGACTGCATATACTTATAAAAGTAAATGATCAATTGAAAAATCCAGGCAAATGATGACAATACGAAAAGATCAACATTCAGAACATAAAATGACAATCTTGAAATAATACGACATGATGAACAGTGTGACTATAAATTAAATCTAAATGAATTGTCAAATAAATGCATATTTTACGAATTATTGAATATAGATTAAGAAATTTCAAGATGTACAGTACATAAAAACAATTACATCCGCATGTAGAATGGAAGAAATAATCTAACAATGAATTGAACATGTTATACAAATCATATTGAAACAAATATTTAAAAGCTAAATATTTGTAAATTGATATTGTATTACAAATTCTATTTTGTCATTGAGATCTATTCCAGACAGTTTTGATAAAATAACATGTAGCTGAAATCAGACTAAGATTATTAGATAAACATTTAGAAACAGAATTACAAACTTCTAGAATATAGTTCAATTTCCATAACGGAATCATGAAATAATGCAGAACAACTATCTATAAGAATTGAAATAAATCTAGATGATATCAACCATGTATAGTGTGACAAATGAAGATCTGCAATGAGAACAATGACATTTGAATAATTAATGAATAATGACAGAAATTATTACAAACTTAGCTATAATCTACATTAAGTTAGATCAATATAATGATTACAATTTTCACATTGATGTAATTCAAAATACTATCAAGTACTACATTACTTATCAACTGAAGAATAAGTGTAATATGACAAATTAAATGAATTTTTATTATGTATACAATGTATATGATAGTGTTATAACAATTATATGAAATAAATATCTAACATTTTTAAATTAACATTCTATTACTGTTTATACGTCTATAAAGTATTGTATAAGTAGCATGTACATGTAAAGACTTTTAAGATTCTAAATTATATAAGTAAATCAATATTAGATTAAAATAATCATAAATTGAAATTAATTGAATTGTTTGATATACAGGATTAATTTTTAACATTATTAAAGTCTAGTCAAGTATATAAATTGATTGATTAATAGATATTAAATAAGTTCATGTTTGTAAGACTAATATCAATCTAGAAAGCTAAGTATGAAATAGTGAAAATGTTATTGACAATTATGAGAATTAGATAAGTTGTGAAATAATTAAGGGTACTTAATATCACATATAAGATTAAAATGCAACATAGAATAGATAATAGATAATTGTCTAGTACAATATAAGTTCATTATAATGTTTAAACAAATATGTAATAAAACTATTATTCAATCAATACATGGATTAATTTATTTAATGATCATAAGTTTAGAATCAGACTTAATATTATGATTGAACATATGTATAATTTATAATGATATTGAGCATTTCAGAGCATGAATTATAACTAGTTATAGTTAATTTATAGATAATCAAATTATGAAAAATTTTAATATGTAAAATATAACTTGAAACTAGATATTGATAGAAATATAACATGAATAATTTAGGTAATTAATGTATGACTATAACATAGTAAATGTTCATATGAGATCATAGAAATGTACTATGTATTAAATTTATACTTTAAACATGTTACGAATTAGATAAGAGTTGATTGTCAAATGTAATCTATTATCATCAGATACTTTATAAGTTGACTAAAGTTTAATACAGTTGTAACTAATGTGGTCTAATTTTGACTATAGTTAGAAATTATATAATATCGTTTAGTTCAAACATTGCAATAAATTATGAATTCTTGAAATAATAAAGTACATAATATCAGGTTCTAATTAATGGAATTAACAAGTATCTAATTTAGAATTTAGCTATAACATTTTATTAAAAATGATACCATTATAAAAATGTTAGAGTTAAACTAATTAGATGCTCATTATAATATCAGTATCATATTAAACAAATTAAAAAAATCATGAAGTAAATACAGATAATCATTTCGTTAAAAATTCGAAAATGAATTTAGAAAATCATCTTGAAGTGTAAATTAAAAAAACTAAAGTATTGACAATGATTAATATTACATTTAAAAAGATAAATCAATTATTGATGCTCAAGTTTCATCATAGAATATTAATAAACAATTGAACTATTAAATTATAGTAGAAATTTGCTAGAATTTATGATAAATATCTAAAATGTACTAAATCATTAATGAGGAATTTGATTTAAAATGATAAACAACAGTATATTAGATAACTTAAATAACATTTACTGAACTTTAAATAGAAAAATTATCGTTTTTAAATATTTAAAGTAGATATTCAAAATTTAAGGTAACAATCAATTGGAAATGCTTAGTTAACTCATTACAAGAGATTCAAGTATTGATGCTTCAATTTTAAAGGATTTTAAAATTCGTTAGGAGTATTTGAAATGAAATATTGTTAAGAAAATATTTCTGATGATTTTAAAGTACAATGATAAACAAAGGTCAGATCATCACTAAGTTTTATAAATAGTAGTATATAATCTAAGAGTTAATCACAAAGCTTTACTAGGTTCAATGTTATTATACTTAAATACTAGAATTTTAAATTGGAATATAATATACATTGTAAAAGTTAGAACATTTCATAATAGAAATATTAATGTTGAACTAAATTATAAAAAGTAGAAATTAAATCATTAATTTAAAGAACAAATTTGATTAAATTATACAATATAACATACTAATTTAGAATTATACAAAATTGCTTACATGAAAATCTTAAGCTTTGTTCCTATGTTTAATTGAAAACATAATATCATGAATGGTTAAAAGAAAAGATGTAATAATTTTATAAACAAAATATTGTATAAAATTAAGTATTATGTCTTACAAATTAGTATAGAAACTAAATAAAGTATTAATGGAAAGTCAGAAATTGTTAATTTAATGAATTGACTTGATGAAACCTGATAAATATCTAGTTTTAGTAAGTCAAATGAAATTATATACTAGATTGATAAATTGATTTAATAAAAGGTAAAACTGCTTAGAGTAATACTGACTTCAATAATATAAAACTAATATAGTTACTAATATAAAGAGGATTTAGTATAAATATATGTAATAAGTATAAACTAGAAACTAGATTATAAATATTTAGAATTTATCAATGGAAAGTACAAATATAGCAAAGTAAAGTTTAAAGGAGATTTTTAATTCTTGAGAATTAAAGTGATTAAATAATAAGTTTAATATTTAAAGTTGAGTCATTTAACTATTTTAAAATATAGTTAAAGTTGTAGATTTATAAATATAATATGAATTATTTTAAATCAAGCTATTAAAGAATTAGTATTAAGATATTATTTTAAATATCGTTATAAAATATGAAATATTACTTGATTGGATAAACTGAATTCGAGTTATTGAAGCAAAATATCTGATTGAATATTATAGTAACTTTTTAAGAGATATTCGAAACTAAATATTTGAATAAATTTATAATGTTTGTATAAGAGATAATGACTTGATGAGGTAACTTAGCATATGTTATAATGAAATCATATTATCATGGATAATTGACATATGATAATTACATATATCTAAAAATTAAATATATTAAATTATAACTGAAAGTCTAACAAAATTAAAGTTAATTCTAAATAATTTAATGAAATATGATTAAAATGTAAGAAAATGTTTAAGTATTGTACTTATTAATAAATTATAAATACAGTAGTCAATATATTGAGACTCAACTAGTATTTTAATTAAACTATAATGTAATATATTTAATCTATTGCATGTCTATTAGAAAGCATATTGGTATAAATATTACATTAATAATATTAGATACTTGTAAAGTTAAATTAAAATTAATGTAAATGATATCAAAGTATGTTAATAAAAAGAATGTTTAAAATAGAATGATTAAATTACATGTATATTCAAATGAGTGAAATGTATATAGAATTATTATTAGAGAATGTATGTAAAATATAAGACAATATTAAATAAGCATTGATCAAAGATATAATGCTTATAAATATACATGGTTAATTCAAAGTATTATACAAATTACAATATATACTGTAAACGTTGATGTATTGCAAGAGATAAATCCAAAAGTAAATAATGAAAATGACAAGATTATTAAAGCAATATATTCAAATTGACATGGAATACAGCCAAGTGATTCTAAAACATATATTAAATGAAAATTGATATAGCAGTATAGTATACAGATATTATACATATGGCATTGAAAAGAATTATTATCTCAAGATAATTAAAAGTAGTTAAATTACAAGATTAATCTCAAAACAGAATTTATGACGCGAATGGATTCAAAATTTACTATATTAAGACAAAAATTGAAATATAAAATGATAAATTATAAGTTGAAAAGACTATTAAATGATTCCAAGGATAAATCATCAATAGAAGTTAAAAGAGCAATTGATAATGAAGCAATGATATCAATTAAAGATAGACATGAATTCAGATAAAATTAAACTTTGGACCAATTTAAAAAATCCGTGCTATACCCCACCTGGATTTTTCAGTCAAGCATGCCTAAGGGTCGCAACTTTCATTTGCACCTAGTGGGGAAAAAGTATTGCCGTAGGAAATTTTTATTAACTTTGAAAGTTAGGTTGGGGTAGGGTGTCGGACCCCAACTTTGGACCAATTTAAAAAAAATCCGTGCTATACCCCACCTGGATTTTTCAGTCAAGCATGCCTAAGGGTCGCAACTTTCATTTGCACCTAGTGGGGAAAAAAGTATTGCCGTAGGAAATTTTTTATTAACTTTGAAAGTTAGGTTGGGGTAGGGTGTCGGACCCCAACTTTGGACCAATTTAAAAAAAAATCCGTGCTATACCCCACCTGGATTTTTCAGTCAAGCATGCCTAAGGGTCCCAACTTTCATTTGCACCTAGTGGGAAAAAGTATTGCCGTAGGAAATTTTTTATTAACTTTGAAAGTTAGGTTGGGGTAGGGTGTCGGACCCCAACTTTGGACCAATTTAAAAAAAAAATCCGTGCTATACCCCACCTGAAAATTTTGGTCAATCAGGCCCAAGGTCCCTAACGTCGGTTTGCACCTAGTGGTTAGGTAGGGGGTCATGACCAAACTTTGGACGTATTCAAAATATTCTAAGGGATACTACACCCTGGATTTTTTATCAATTTTTTAACCATAAGATACATAGTTGACAAGCGAAAGTAAGATTACATTGTAAATTATGGGGATGATTTCCAATCTAGGGCTTGCTACATCAACCGAGTTAAAATAGACACGACTACCAAGCTAACGTGAATACGCGACTATCTAACCAGCACCAATGCTAAAGGTGAAAGTCTAGTGGAATTTTTGTTATGGATATTGGACTGGATTGGATATTATTTAACACTCCTGATCATCATTCTACTCTTTACACTCTTTTTCATCTGACACTTTCTAGTCCTCTCCATTCGACTTCATTCGACTCATACCTGTCATTTGTAGTGTCTAGCTCCGCGGCAATATACACCAGAAACTAATTTTCAGTATATTCAAGTCTCCATTCCAGTATAAAAACACTTTCCTGGAGACGTGAGGTATATAGTAGTTTTATGTACATGTGGTTGCGTAAATCTACTGCCATCAAATCACGACTCCATTCAAGAGCTTGTTAAAGGGTCAAAAGCAGTTCGAAGATATCGTATTTATATCCATCTACATATCCATGTACGTATCCATATAGTTTGTAAAAACTTTGCACAACCATATAATCTAGGTGTTTCAAACTTGTATAACCCAGTTCGTTGTATGCAAAATGTAAATAATACTTTATAAACGTTGATGATTTATTAATTTGGTGCTGTCTTAGGGTTAGATAAAAGTCAATTACCAATCCGCTACTGCGTGATGCCGAATCAATTGGCATAGCTAATGAACATATTTCATAGAAGAAACACGACGGGTGTCACATGTGGAGCAAGAGCTGCTTACCCTTCCAAAGCATCTGAGATCGCCCCGGGTTTAGGTGGGTTCGTTTTGCTCAGTCTTTAGTTTTCTATGTTGTGTTTTTGTACTGGTATGTCTTTTGTCATAATTTGTTTGTTGCCGTGTCATTGTCAGTTTTTGTTTTCGACTTGTGAGTTTAGATATCACTTTGGTATCTTTGGCCTCTTTTGATCACTTCCAAAGTGAGCAGACCCTAACCTAGCAAAGAGATTAATGTTATGAAAAGATGACTGCGAATGCAACGGTGCCGGATCAAGGAGCCTAACAAGATTTTAAAAACCATATGAGTTCAATTAAAAGGAACATAACCATAAGGGAAATAGTGGACAGGCGAAATCAAGAGTGCATTGTGAATCATCCTGATGATTTCAAACTTAGGGCCTGCTATATCAAAGGAGTTAAAGTAGACACGACTACCCAGCTAACATGAGTACGCGACTACCGAGCCAGCTTCAATGCTAAAAGTGTAATGTTTTTAAGGATACTGTACTGAGGTAAAACTCGGATTGCAAAATATAACCCGGAAAAATTAGACACACACTTTAATTTGCGAAGACTACATATATGAGATGAACACGAAGAATGGTCACCCAATCTTACTGGCCTTTACTGTGTCGAAAACAACCTTCATCGGCTGAGGAAAAGATAAATCTTTGGTATTCGATGGATTAATGATTCACAAAGAATATATATCTGCAAGGATTCATCAATGGTGTTCCCAGAAAGTAAAAAAAAGTAATTGATTGTGACATCACGTTTGATGTTAAGGAGATGGATGGATATATGAAAGGCAAAGAAGGGTAACCACAATGATTTTCCACTGGCTATTGTTATGTCAGAAAATCGCCATTTAATTGTAGCCAACAAAAGACACAAATCAATAATAAAATTTAACAAGATTTATTATACACAAGTTTACAAGAAGTGTTACATAAAAAGAAATGTCAACTTAACTGTCAAAATATATGTCCAATCTTTTATCTTTTCTTTATCCGGAAATCTTCTCGGAATCCACAGAATATTATATCCAATTGGTCACAATCTAGTATGATGTAGTTTGTAAATAAAAGTGTCAATCCAACTGATGAGAATGTTGATGTCTTTCGATGTCTAAGTCTATCTATGTCTATCTCTAAATCTCTATATTCAACTAACTTTTGGGTCTGCATTTAAATACTCAAACGGAAATTTCTAGACAACTCTAGAAATATAAATTACGCATCTTTTGTTATGATCATTCTGGAAACGTTATGTAAGTGAAATAGAAAGTTCTAATCATTCCATTAGTATCAATGATTGTTCCAGTGATTTCTAAACTGCATAGTTGTAACACAATGTATTTTATTTTGTACACAATGTATATAAAACAATGTAAACATTCTTAGGCCACACAAAACAAATTAGGCCAACTAAATAAATATAATAGTTACAATATCATAACACTATACAATATTTGCAAATTAACGGAGTCGAATCAAGAACCGGTAGCTTATCTTCAGAACAAGACAACATATGTGAACTTAAAGAGGTATCTGGCCCGGGGTTTGAAACTAAGAAGATACATAAAGTTATCATGTTCAACCAAATCCCACAGTTGCAACCTTACATTGACAAGAAAATGAAACTCCGAGCCGAACCTATGGCAACACTTAAAAAAGAATTCAATAGAATGATGAAAGTGTTTGCAAAAAGCATGGAAAATATCCGGAACCGTGTTGGTATCCGTAAAGCTTTAAAACATACAACCATTCCCAAATTCAAGAAACGGACTATATTTAACGAATTATTGTAATCCACATGACACCCCAATACGAAACGCGAGCCACAATCTGCTTTACACACAATACTAACAGTCGAAATTGCAATATTCAGACCACAGACATTTACAAATACATATATGAAAATGTGCATCAGTGGTACGAGATCTCCAATTACCCGACTGACTAAAAATCTAAAGTTTAGACTAAGGTCAACAAGAACGCTTTTGGAATCTTTAATGAGCCGTCTGGCCAAACTAAGATATTGTCCACGTTGCCAATGGTATCAGAGATCAAGGTAGTCATTGCCTCTAAAATGCACTTATGCCCTAGACCCGTACGGATTTGTCACCATAGTGTGAGGGGTACCTGGTGTGTCACATAGTCCAAATAATTATTGCCGACTGGCCAAACTTAGACATTTTTAAGCCATGGTACTAGAGGCAGAGGGAGACTTTGCCTCTAAATGGTCTTTAGCCCAGCCATTGCTTATTCTCCTCCGATATCTCTTTGGACATATGATATTTATCTTTTTAATATAGAGCTCAAAAATCTTCTTCACAAAGATCTTGGCCACATCTTACTTTCTGCATTGTACAATTTGTATAACAAGGTGGATCTCCAGTTAACACTTTTTCGTCATAGCACTTAATGATAAAGTAAATTCCGGACGGTGTGTGCCTCTGGTAGGGTTCGGTGTCTGTTTTGCAGTCATTCATTCGGCACCAGCGACTCATGATTTATTCGGCCGTGATCTCTTACTGTTCCTTGATTTGTTTTACAAAGTCTTGGATTTTTTCTCTACGATTCTTCACAATTTTTTTGACTTGACGTCCTCAGGAAAGCATTCAAATTCTGTATACACTACGAAATAATTGAACCTTCATTGACCTCACATGGTTTTTAGAATCTTGTTAGGCCCCTTGATCCGCCATCTTTACATTCGCGGTTATCTTGTTATTACCTTACTCTTTTTGCTAGGATAGGGTCACTTTGGAAGTGATTAAAAGAGAGGTGAAAGATACCAAAGGGATATATAAACCCACAAGTCGAAAACAAGCTGACAATGCCATCTCAAAAAACAAATCACGACGAAAAAATAATTAAGTACACAAAGCAATTAATGTGTCAATCCGTCTTTCTCGATCTTCAACAAGTCCATATTCAGTTCTCTTTTCTCCGAAATCGTCAGTGGGTAGATCTTTTTTTCTTTTCTAAACCATTCACATTGATGAATATATTCGGATTTTTTTTTCTCAAACTTGGTAATATTCTTGAGATTCGCTTTGGAATCAATCCTTTAACTTTTCTCCCATCGCTGGTACTTGATCACCCGGTCAACACTTTTAAGGTCTACCTACCCTTCGTGGTGTATTGACGCCAAAACCGCCCACTTAAAACATTGCTCGTCCCATGATGGCTTTATTGTCTGCCGAACATTATGTAAGAGCTAGTATTGAGATCCGGCAATTGATCTATATTTGCCGATATCAGATTTTATACTTATTAACTCTTTCAGTGCCTTTTCTCTTTTATCCTATGTCCAACTTGCAAATTTCTCTCCAAAGCTATTATACATCATTTTCAACATATTTTCAAAGTTTTTCGCCTTTGTGAATACTTTGTCGTCAAGCAATTAATGTTTACTAAGCTTCTTCTTCCTTCTTATCACCAACCATCTTTTCAATCATACAATGTAAAATCACATTTACTTTTGTGCATTTTCGTTTTACTCCATTTATAATTTTCATTCTTTTGAAACGGGTGGTATTTTGAAATGTCTCTGGATTCATCTATACTCTGGGTTTAATTGTTCTTGAGGCAAATAACCCATCAAAGGTTTTTTCCTAGGGTTGACTACTTTGAATTTCTCTTTCGATTGTTACTGGTTTTCTCCACAACACTAATGCCCTAGACCCGAACGATTTGGTCAGCATAGGGTTAAGAGGGGGATATCTGGTATGTCACGTAGTCCAACTTAACTATTGCGGACTGTCCAAAACAATAGATTCTCCAAGTTCGCCATAGAACCTGACGTAAAAGAAGTGGAATTGTCTCTAAAATGGCTTTTAGCACTTATGCCCTTGACCCATACGAGCTTGTCAGCATAAGGGATCGGGGGACTTGGTATGTCAGATAGTCCGACTTAACTATTACCGGATGGCCTAACTAAAAGATTCTCCAAGTTAGCCATGATACCATACAATACTTTATTCTCTTAAATCCAATACTACCAGAGGAAGAGAGAGAGACATTGCTTCTAAGATGATACAAGAGGTAGAATATATTACCTCTAAAATGGCCCTCAGCGCTTATGCCCTTGACCCTTACCAGCTTGTCACTATTTGGTGAGAGGTGGGGGTACCTGGTATGTAACATACTGTAAACCAACTATTTTTTGCGAGCGATTTACTTTCGCGAGTAAAAAATAACGCGAATATTAATCGCCGTGAATATGCAAAAATATTATCTATCCTTATTGAAATACATCAAATAGTTTAAAAATCGCGAAATTAAATCGTCGTAGCGAAGTAGATTCTCCGCGTTGACCATGATACAAGAGGTAGAAGACATCTCCTCTAAAATACCCCTTAACACTTATGCCCTCGACCCATACAAGCTTGTCAATATAGAGTGAAGGAAGGGGGTACCTGGTTTTTCACATAGTCTGATTTAACTAGTGCCGTCTGGCAAAACTAAGAGAATCTCCACGTTGCTCATGGGACCAGAGGTAGAAGTAGAGATAGCCTCTAAAATGGCTCATAGCACTTATGCTCTAGACCCGTACGATTTTGTCAGTGTAGGGCGAGATAGTCGGGGTACCAGATATGTAACATAGTCCGACTTTACTATTGCCGGCTGACCAAACTAAGAGATTCGCCACGTTGGCCATGATACAAGAGGTAGAAGAAAAATTGCTCCTAAAATGGCTCAAAGCACTTATGCTCTTGAACCATACGAGCTTGTCACTTTTGGGTGAAGGGAGGGGGTACCTGGTATGTCGAGATACTACGAAATTCTCCACGTGGGCTTTGGTTCCAGAAGTAGGGTAGATATTGCCTTTGAAATGAATCATTTCACTTATTCCCTAGACTCGTACGAGTTCGTCAGCATACGATAAAAAGGGGGCACATGGTATGTCACATAGTCCAATTAAACTATTACCGGCTGGCCAAACTAAAAGATTATTTTGCATTGACAATGCTGCGAGAGGTATAGGTATGCATTGCCTCTAAGTTGCCTCTAAGTTGCCTATAGCACTTATGGCCTAGACCCGTACGAGTTTTCACCATATGGTTAGGGGTTCTGGTATGTCTCATTTGCGGCTGATCAAACGAAGAGATTCACCACGTTGGCAATGATACAAGAGGTAGAAGACGACATTGCCTCTAAAATGGCCCATAGCATTTATGTCTAGACCTGTACGATTTTGTCAGCAGGTGGAGGGGGTCCTGATATTCTGATGTCACATTGTCCAACTTCACTATTGCCGGCTTGTCAAACCTAGAGATTATTCACGTTGGCCATGGTACTAGATGTTGCCGCTTAATTGGCTCATAGTAACTATGTCCTAAACACGTACGAGTTTGTCAGCATTGGGTGGGAGTACCTGGTCTTATCATAAGTCTGAGCTGTTAAATATGGTCGAAAACGATTGTAAATAATATGAGTACTGTATAATTCTGAAAGTGGTTTAAAACCAGTAAAAAATGTCACGTCGGCATGTAAGAGAATTTAAAAAGAACCATTTTGTAATTTTATATGGAATGTGTCTTTACTAAGAAGCATCTGCATATTGTATTTTTGGTTCAGCTAATTAATGTTTAAATATAAAATGCTATTCATTGATGTTTCAATGGGCATTTTTTAGAATTTAACGAAAAATATTTGTAATTATCGGTTTACGTAAGCGTTCCCTTTTTATAATTGATTAAGTAAACGCAAACCTCGAAGAAGACACCCACTGAGTTCAGAATTTATTATTATGTATAGCAATATCAAATATAATCAGCAAACATTATTAGGGCGGGTCGCCCAATAGTGATCAGTCTGTCCGTCCGTCCGTCCGTAACAAATTGTGTCCGCTCTATATCTAGAGAACCGTTATGATTTCATACTTTATACTAGACGTGTATATTAACCAACACCAGAGGGTGTGTCATAATGTTTGTACAACTTCATAGGTCAAAGGTCAAGGTCAAAAACTTTGGTTTTAGATGACAACCCCATGTCCTATGGTAAAGATACAAATTTTTACCACACGTTATTCACAGCAGGGCCCACAGAGATGGCTTCCATCTCAATGATGTCTAGTTTTATCCTTATAATCGAATATTTCTTACAACACTTCATTGAACCCAGGTCATCTCATGCATGTTATCGAAGGCTCATGAATATTATTGCAGGTTGGCCTCATGAATAGTAGGCGGCCGACTTTTGTCGCCGGTTAGCTTCACAATAGTCATACACACAATAATTCTTTATTTTGGGTAGAATATTCATTTCATCCTGTTGTTGAAAGATAGGTTATGTTCAGTTCTCACTCATTTCTTCTCTAGGCCAGCTTATTCATTTCATTACTTATAATCAGTTCTAACTAGCTAAAATACCCCAACCGAATTAAAAATAAATAGTAGTCCCTTCCTTTTTTCTGATAGTATTCGTCAGTGTGATAGCAATGAAAGCATAAAGGTATCTATTTAATATGTTGTATATTTACTGTCTATATATTATATTATACATAAAATGTGTATAACTTACTATATGTATGTTCATGTGCAAATAAAAAGAAATTCATTATAAATAAAATAAAGGAATATATTTCTGGTTTTTTTTTCATTTTTCTATAAGATTAGTTTGGTTTTTTTTTTCTCTTTTAAAGATTAGTTTTTGTACAAAATAATGAACGAAAAATAAACATGAAATACAGCTTCAACAAACGACAACCACTGCATTACAGGCTCCTGACTTGGGACAGGCACATACAGAATGGGGTTAAACATGTTTGGCGGGCGCCAAACCCTCCCCCAACCTGGGACAGTGGTGTAACGGTACAACATATGAACAAACTATACAAATTAGTTGAAAAGGGCTGAACTCATCAGATAGATACAAAGCAAAAACAAGTAACAAAAACACAGAGTGGACGTGGCAGGGTACTTATACATCCCCACAACAAAAAGACACTAGTACAGATCTGAGAGTACTCACAGTTACTGACGGCTAGTTCAAAGCCAATAACAACTAATAATAATTAAAAAAAAACAAATTTGTGAGCACTCAAACCTACCCTAAAAAAATCATGCAACTAAGACTAAAATACCAATCAGTACACATCCAACATCCAATGGATTTAGTGTAAAGACGTCATAAACAGTCAGATAAAAACATGATCTTGTGCAATGCCAAGATACGGGTATCGACAGATTGTAGAGCCATGCATATGCATATGTATATAAAAATAATATTTAGTTTGATTTTAATTTACTGATAACAAAATCAATATTAATATCAATAAAAAAAAATACTCAAAGATCTAATTACAGTGTTGAATCGGTAACCTTTAAGAATAAATTTATTTAAAGGATCGATAAGTTTACCAGAATCGTTTCTAAATTTCCGGGCTCGGTAAACAACATCTCCAATAAAATTAAGATGTGCTATCCCGTTTGAAATAAGTTTTCTACAGGTACAACCAAACTTTAAAACCAAATCTTTATATATATGGACGAATTTAGTAAAGGTTTTAAGTAATTTGTGGTAACGAAATCCGTAATACATGATAAATTACGTTCATTGAAATTCAAACGTCACAGCAGACACGGGCATAGCGAACGAGTTGTGGTAAATAAACACCGTAAGATGGTGCCAAAGGCACGTCACCGTCCAAAAAAGGAAAGTTAATAATAAGGAACGTAAAATCGTCCCTTTGAACGTAAATTTTAGTGTGGAGTTTCCCGTGTGAAACTGAAATATCTAAATCTAGGAAAGGACCGTTATTACCAATTATATTTAGCGTAAGTTCCTTTTGGTATATTTCGACTTTAAAATATTCTCTAATTTTTTATCTACCTTATTCATTTAATCAATTTAATGAACGAGAGTGGTATCTATTGGCCTACTTTGACTACGGTTTGAACGGTATGTGTTGTTGAAATTATGAATATTCATAATAAATCTCGTGAAATAGGCATAAAAGGAAACTGAAAATAGCTTAATTATATATAATTTCTGCAGCTGTTTGTTACATGATCATTAATAGTCAATAAACAAATGCTTGACATCGTATGATACAATTATTTGTTGTTCTACGCATCAAAGAAAACTTATTTTTTTAATTATTCTAAAGTAGTAAGTTCTAAAGGGAGGTAAATCCTATTTTTTAAAAATTTTAAACAAAAATTTTATTCCACATTTCCAGGCTTTTTATGGTTAAATTATTAAAGAAAAATGCTGCTTTACATTGTGTTTTAAAAAAGAAATTCCTTATTTCTCCACTCTGACAGTGTTCTATATAGATTTTTTTTTTTATTACTCACCCTTTCAACGTGCAGCGTGTCTTCAAATTCTTGATCAAGAAATGAAAATGTAAAAGTCAGTGGCGAATTCAGATTAGGCGTGGTGGGTGTACGCCACCATCTCCTTTAAAAGGAAAAATATCTTCTTTTTTTCGGCATAAATTCGTTCAACAATTTTTTGCATCCCTCCAATCGGCGGTATATATATCGTTTTTTTTTTTTTGGCAATTAGCCTCCCTTTTGTTTTCTCTTCAAAAATGCTGGATCCACCCCTAAAACTCATGTATAGTGTCTTCGATTGTTAAATTAAAAATGCGTTATATATAGTATAAAAAAAAACCATTTGAGTCTTATGCAACTTTTGGGTTTATAGACATATCTGAAAACTGGCTGCTAGCGGAGTGGCTGCTAGCGAGTGGCTGCTAGCTTGAGCCTAGCCGTAATAAGCCCTGTTGAAGTTTTGTAAAACGATTCGTCCCAGTAGAATTTATTGAAATGTGAATCATCGCACAAAATACCCTTGAATTACAAAAAATAATGTCGAAAACACTGATAACCTTTTTAAAGTTTTATTTAGTTCATTATCTATAATTTTGTTATTCATACTCAATAGTTTGCATGTCAGTTAAACAAATCTGTAAAGGCTGTATAACATTAAGCTGATGCTAAACTGTTGGTGTGTCGCTAAACCGTTGGTGTGTCGCTAAACCGTTGGTGTGTCTATTCAAGCAACACAATCTCCTTGAAACCATATTGGAAATAAAGATATAGAAACCGTCACATCTCTCTTAAGGTTAAAATTAAGTCATTTCTAATTTTTCCAATAAACAATTAAAAGTGTATGGACATTCAATTAATTAATCGTAAATTCAGTTAAGACTTCGAGGGAAAAATCATTTAATAGCTTTAGTTAATGCAAAATAAATATTTCGTCTATCATCTACTAGCATGTGAATCCTTTCACCATTGACCATATAATGATAAATGTTTAATGACACAAACGTGATTCATCTTACAATGTTAAAACCTATTTATCTACAGAGTTTACACAATTAAAACAGTCTTTGTTTACAAGAAATGTGTATGTGAAATATGCAATTATATATTCGCTCATCATGGCAGGACCTCAGCTAGCAATACAAAACGAAAAACACTTCAAAACACAGAAAGCAGTATAAAACAGAGTAAAAAAGGCTTGTAAAAACTATGATTATGATTGGGTTTTTTTTTACAAAAAAAAAACATTTATTTGTCATTTATCAATCAAACGCTATTTGCTTATTATTTAGAACTAAACTCAGATCAGAAAATGACGGCTTGTTTTTAGATACATTGTCATGGTATATTTTATCAACAACGTTGAGCAGTTTTTGTTGAGTTCCATGTTTAAAATGAGTGTTTATTTTATACATTCTTTTGGTATTTACCGATTTCTTACTTTGTTAAATGGACATTTGTGTCCTTTTGGGATTCCTTCATGGGTGGACAAAAATGGACTAGGAAGGTTAACGCAGACAAAATTACTATTCGAACATAGGTAATGTGTGGAAATTTCTAAAGCATTTTTCAACGCATAGTCTCACGAAAACGTAGGAAATGTAGTCAATAAGGTATTTTATATGAAGTCTGATGAATTACCGATTTTCCTTAAACTAAGCATAACAATATATTTAGATGAAAAATTAAGAAAAGCCCCCTCCCCAAAAAAAAAATGTTGACAGGCCACGGTTGCCATGGTTTTTCCAATACATTTTTGGGAGTTTAGCATTGGAAAAAATTTTTTGCCATCATTCTGAAGCAAAACCAGACTTTATTCAATTATGTTTGTAAATATTTTTCAGAAACATGATACTTAACAATCAAAACGGCAATGCCATATATAAAAAAATATTATATCTGAATATTGTCATTGTATTTGTGAAGGCAAATTATACACATTTTGCATGAAAAAAATATACATTTTTGCATCCACCTCCATTTAAACTTTGGTTTTAAATATAAAGTATCAATGTTTTTAATTAATTACTGAATATAAATAGCTTGGGATTCAAGGTATTAAGATGGTTGCTACCGAAACCAAAATGTGTAATGTTTGCTTTTTTTTTCAGAAACTTGACCATGATATTAATATTACACAAATATGGAAAATATTGACCATGAAATGACCTTTAATTTGACCCTAAGCAAAAGGTCATTGATGACCTTGACATCTGACCTTGGATAAATTAATTGGATTTTGAAAGAAAAGGGAATAGAAAGAAGCGTACAATACATGGGAAATTGTTCAGCACAATTAAAGTTATTATTTTGTGTAAAGGTCAACAGTAGGAAGTCAAATTTATGTCAAAAGACCTTAGCAACCATCCTGACTTGATATAAAATTACTTAGAAACCATACATATTTAATTTCAGGACTATATGGACTATTACGTAAACCAAACTATTCGTTTGTAGTGGGAAAACGTCTTTTCAACAATTCGTTGTAGTGGAAAAGTGTCTAGCAACCATATAGTTAGGAATCCATCCAGGCTATTAAGATCGCACGTTATATGCATCGACTATTACGTCATTGCTTCAAAATAAATTTAGATGACCGATGGTCAATATAATGGTCATGACTCATTAACTATTTAGTGTATTAAAAGTTGCAATGTTTTGATTTATAATGTATACTTATTGCGATTGATGAAATATATGTCGCCTCGGCATTATACCCCCAAACGACATTTGTCCATTCAGATTTCCAGGCTTATGGGAGAACATTGTCTCAAATTAGCTTTTTGCATATTTATCCAGTACATACTGAAACAAAACACTCTGTCAGATTATTATGACCCATTTGTTGTAATAACAATGAAATGAGTCTTTTTGAATATCGGCATAATGATACTGTAATCGACGAAGACGTTTAATTATCGAAGGCACTAATTTATAAAATACATAATTATTGTATTTTATTGGCGCTTAGAAATCTCCAACAGCGTATTTGATTTTTATAGTTTGTTCTTATGTTGCACTGTTACACCACTGTCCCAGGTTAGGGGAGTGTTTGGCGCCAACAAACTAGTTTAACCCCGTCACATTCTGTATGTGTCTGCTCCAAGCCAGGAGCCAGTAATTCAGTGGTTATCTTTTGTTGCTATATCATATTTGATTTTCGTTCATTGTTTTGTACATAAATCAGGCTGTTAGTTTTCTCGTTTCATTCGTTTTACATTTGTTATTTAGGGGCCTTTTATAGCGGACTATGCGGTATGGGCTTAGCTCATTGTTGAAGGCCGTACGGTGACCTGTAGTTCTGTGTCATTTGGTCTCTTGTGAAGAGATGTCTCATTGGCAATCATACCACATCTTCTTATTTTTATATGTCACCATACCAAAATTTACATAACCTTTATACATAGTTAACGGCGTTTTCCCACAATGACGTTCTACTTCCATAAACCTGGAAATGTCATGGGCCATATTGGCGGGTCACACTTATTATATGTCGCTTTGGCATCAAGAGGGTTAAAATTACCATTCATTGACATACAATAGGATAAAATAGTCCACCCATTCATATATTTAACATCCGGAAAACAGATCCATTCATATATTTTACATCATGAAAAAACAGACCCATTCCAGCGTGCCGGCACGTCTGTATATACCTATAAATATACTTCGTACAATAATCTGCAATTTCTATTGGATAATTAAAATGTGTTATTTCGATATATTCCTTACTAACTCCAACACCTTGACAATGATTGGTAGCCTCGATAGTTCACCCTGATATATCACCCTCCAGTGATCGGAAATTGATGCGCAGTTGTAATAAAGGAGTAATATATTGAAAAGTGTACTCACTATAACACATACTGCCTGTAGTATCTCGTGCTACGCCGGAGTAACACCCTCTTTTACATGCAGTTTGTGTATTACATTATACTGGAATAAAATATCCCGGCTAATCCTGCAATTTGACTGACTACCTTGACAGCACAGGCACTTGTTTTTTAAAAAAATACCTTAAAGTATATAAGTAATTTTTTTCAGAGACCAGTGCCTGTGCTTGACAGGGTATATATGAGCCTATAAACCATGTGAACACAAATGAAAAATGATAATGGTAATTAAGATTTGAAATGAGGGCACTCGAGCATAATATAATTGTTATTTGGGCTTCACAGGGAAGATCCAGAATAACATATAACATGGAAAGTGCCCCCTCCCCCTCCACCGTGTCTGTGTTAAAAATTTCGACATATTCACACATTCGAAATGAACATATCATGATCAGGAACGATTGAAAGGAAACCACGACAAACACCCGCTTATATACTGCTTTGTCACGGATTCTTTTCCCTCTGTACCCAAACATGACCTTAGTGAAAAACATCGCAGATGTCTCTGAAGTTGATTAAGAACTAACAGCTCTCCTTTCCGGTGCACAGAGTTCGTTCACCTCAGTTTTTACGAGATCCATGTTCCTCGTAAGGATTGATTAGGCCATTGTGCGTTGTTCTCGTCCACGGGCATGTTTTGTCCCTTTATTTCCCTTATTCCTGACTAGCACTTCGGTTTACTGCCCTTTCCGCTGACCTAGTGACTTTTTGAGCAAAATAATCCTGATTTTAACCATGATTTAAACCTGCCGTTTAGCAGGTCTAAATTAAACTAAGATTAAACTGTTTTTTTAAACTTTTATGAATATGGTTTAATCTTAAACTTGGTTTTTATCATTTTAAAACTTAGTTTAAATTTAAACCACCTTTATAAATACGGGCCCATATGTTCATCTGGAACTCTCCAGTCCAGCACTAAAATAGAAGCTGAAATTGGGGGAGGTCATTTGCCGGCGCGAAATGTATAAATACGCGTCCAATCCCATTGAGGAAGTAACTTACAATAATAATTGAAAGCCTAGTGAAAGGAGGGTGCAACTTTTTCTGAACGTTAAAGTTCCATTGCAACACCATGATCTTTAAATGATAATCAATATACTAGACATTCATAAATTGTGTCATTTCTTTTTCAAATTGGTGAATATTCGGTGGATAGACCTTAAGATTGCTATTAATTTATCAATCGATGAGAACGCCGCTGCATTTTTCAGGGAGTTGCACGGGGGGAGGTAACTTCCTATTATTGGGTCTACGGGGATGTGCCAAAAATATGGGTCATAATTTTGCGAGATTTTATATAAAAATATAAAAATGACCCTCCTTTTTAATGACATCCTATATTAAAATGCATATGCGTTTGATAACTGTAAATTGATTTTGGGCATGATCTACATATCATATATATATATATCCCCGTGGGGTGTTGTGCAAAACACTTATAATCATCTTTAAATCTAAAGCTTTGCTTTATTTTCTATACCAATTTATATGTATGCATGATCCTGTAAACAAATAGTAGTCTGAAACGGCCATTTCGAACAGAAGTTTTAGCCATATTTTAAGGTATTTTCATGCCGGTAAATCCATTATCGCCAGATATTTCGCTTGTAGGCAATCACATTCTTTCTGTGACTTTTCAATATTCATTGCAATTATATTACACAATACCCTGAGGGTTCACGCATATTGAAAATTTAGTTAGAAATATAGTCTGTATTAACATATTCCAAAATGGAGGAATATTCATAGAAATTAGTTAGAAATATAGTCTGTGGAGCTAAATTATTGTTCATTCGGAACACCTATTCATCTTATCTGTATTAGCTTCCTGCAATTAAGAGCACCTCCATACGGGGTATCTAAGATATTTAAAACATGACAATAAAGAATTTTCACAGATCGCTAATTCACTTATCTGATATATGATAATAAACAATCTATAGATCCTTTTCAAACATGAATATTTATTGTAAAGCTACATTTTATGCATTGCAATGGTTTACTGACTTGAGCAAAGTTGACAGTTGTACCCTTTGATAAACAAGTGAAAGATAAATGGTCAAGATTTAATTATAACGACCTATGCATATGGTATCAAACATCTGTGTCTAGATATTCACAGAGAGATATTTTAAAATAGTGCTGTGGCTTCTACATAATGAGTTATAGTGGGCTTTGGGATTTGATTTGTAACAATAAAATCATTATGCATACTTGTCATTTTGACAAATCAGATAAAAAAATCTGTTTCAAATGAAAATAAAACAAGTAAAATATTAAAAGACTATTCGTTAATATACATTTTTTACAACTTTTACTGTTTCCTTTTACAGTATTCTCTATCAATTAAGTTATCTTGTAAGCTAATTAAATGTTTATTTAATTCATTGATGTCACTTTTATTTCTTATATTATTCACACACTGTAAATTAATACTCTTAAATTTATGTGTGTTTTGGATGTGCACTAGTGATTGGTAAATATTGATACGTTTCTGTGTTTTTAATATACGTGACTTAACATCAAGATTTCCATTATTATGGAATCGATCACCTTTGTACACTTCGGTATCTAAATAGAGGGTGGTAAAAAAAAGGGGGTCTGAACACGGAAACACGTGAAATAACAAATCGCAAAACGTTGCACGGAAAAAAACACTCTGGAAAAACGAAGCCAAGGAATAAAATCGTAAATATTTAGGAAAAAAGTACCAAAAGTTATTACTCAGCCGTTCTTGGAGATCATGCAGTCATTATAAATTGACATGGCGACCCTGCATGTGGTCACTTTTTAGCGTCCTCTAGTTGCATACGATTTATCATAGTAATACAATAGGCTATTAATAAATATCTTGGGACCAGTTAATTAGTTTATAATTTAAAACAATATCTGGGCTGACTTTGAATTAGTCCCGGTTTACTTTTTAATCAAATGCGGGACAAGCACGAGAAAATAAGAGTACCGACACGAAACACGGAAAATAATTAAGGGAAAACACGAAGCACGCACGTCGAACCAAACACGAGAAAACGAGAAATAAAACGTCGAAACACGAAATCACGTGAAATAAAAAGGCCGAAAACGTTGCACGAAAATAACCCTTTACCACCCTCTAAATAGGTCATACTAGATGTCGACACCTCATATTAGAACTAAAGTAGATGGTCAATTTCGTTTGCTAGGTTAAAGAAATCTTCAACTTGCTCTAATTTGCCTGTGAAGACCATAAAACCGTCATCCCTATTGACAGTGTAATTTGATGTTTTCTCTCCATTGGAACTTATCTAAGATTTTAATGAATAGGACAGACAGATGCAGATCTGTGCATGTTGGTGAAAATATACCACCCATGGGCGCTCCTATAATGTGTTTGTATAACAGTCCATTAAACTCAAATTCATTGTTTCTAAGAATTAATTTAACAAATGCAGTTAAATCTATTTTGTTGAGAATCTTTAAAGTATATTCTCCTGTGTGTCAATTAATTCTAATGCATTGATAACAGTTTCTTCTTAATTATCAATGATCATATTTGTGTACCTTGACGTACATCATAGGCAATAAGAATGCATTCTTTTTTGACCTCGTGTGACTCTATTTTATTAATGGAATCTTTTTATCTTGAATGTAAAAGTTATGCCTCTTCAATAATGGTTTTATAATTAGATCAAGTAAGTATCTCTCGCGGGAGAGTTGCATTTATTGATGATTGGTCGGTAACGAACATTAATGTGTCCTGCTAGCTGACCAGTTCGCAATGCCTCATTACTTATTTCTAGATTAATTTTATGAATTTTGGAAGAAGGTACATGTGTCCCCCATGTTTTGAATCATTATTATTCTTTAAGAAATTATACGTCTGGGAATCTATTTTTTCCTCATTGCTTTATATTTAACACTTCTCTCAACATGCCAAAATTGTAATGATTTACAATAAAAGAAAATATTATCTTCCACACACATGACCATGCAAACACTGATATATAATTTCTTATTCAGTTGAATTAATAATTAGAATAAAAAAGTTCTAAGGTTCACGTATTGTCCTTTTTTTTAAAGCAACTTGTTCAATTTCAAAACGACAATTACTGAACATCAGATTCCTGACTTAGGACAGGTGCAAACAAATGCAGCGGGTTTAAACGTTTTAATGGTACCAAACCTTCACCCTTTTTCTGAAACAATAGTGTAACATTACAACATAGAAAACACACTATAAAATATCAACTGAAATAGCTTAACTCAATCAAAGGACATATTAACACCATTGAACATACACTGAACAAATAAATTTGACCTATGATACAATGTAAATTCAAAATAAATAAACTAAGGGAAGAATAATAAAAGTAACATATTATATCGGTATGAAATGTTAAACAATTTAAGAAAAACAATATGCTCGAACAAAATATCAGCCATTTGCAATAACTTTAAACACAGGTAAATAAAATAATTTTGTTGTTAGGTATACGTATACAGTTACAATAGAGAAAGGAAATATTTTAACAAAATAAATAATTTTGATGTTCATAGTAAGTGGAAATTTATATTAGTACCAAACACTTATCAAAGCTGGTATATAGACCAGATATAACCCTGAATAACATTAAATAACAAAAAAATCATTACAATTAGTATCAACAGGTTAAATAAACAAGAAAGTACGATTTGAGAGTACTCGCAGTTACTGACAGCTAGTTAAAAGCCAAAACAATTAATATGTATATTATGAAGCAGCAATTATTTTGGCAACATTTTCCATCGTTTGCAAAGAAAACTCAATTTCGGCTGGGAGCGAGAATATCAGGTATTAATGGGGACTATATAAGCGAAATACGTCTTTAACCTAGCATCTTGGTATTAACCTGCAAATTAAGTTGTTCTGTTTATTTTATTTGAAAAGGTAAGCTAGATCTATTAATTTGATAGTTAGGTCGTAAGGCGCGAGTCCCACCCTTGTTACCAAGCCAGTACACACAACGGCATGTAGTCCCCAGACATCCTTTCAACCTACAAGAACTGTAGGAGAACTTGGCAAACGAGATACAGAAACTATCCACCATGTTAATTAATATAGAAATCATCATATACGATCATAGTCGCCTATGAGAGGTCTTCAACAACCACAATCATAGTCCCATCACAACACATGCATAGAACATCAAATTATTGACGTGAACTTTTGCCTTAGTAGAAACAATCATAATGCTCGATACACTCAGTAGATAGCAGTGTTCATTAAGAAGCAATGAACTGTATTGATTTTATGCGTTTTTGATTTCTGTTTTTATTAAGTGGTATTGCTTTTGGTTTTTATCATAGACTCGGGTAAGCAGGGATAAGTGTGGGGGGTGGGGAGTAAATGTTTTTGACAAAAAAATCATTCGCAAAATAACTAGCTGGTATCTTGATGATATTGTCCGTCATCCAGTTTAACGTTTTATTTTTTTAATCTGCTTGAAGCATGAGAGTTAACAAAGATATTCTATTACAGTTTTCTCAAGTTTACTTTTAAATATTTAGTCCTTATGCAAGCAGAATACATCTTGTTGCTCGCTCTCTGATTGGTCCTCCTAGATTTCTGTATCATCAGAATACATCTTGTTGCTCGCTCTCTGATTGGTCATCAGAATACATCTTGTTGCTCGCTCTCTGATTGATCGTAGAATTCTGTATCATCAGAATACATCTAGTTGCTCGCTCTCTGATTTGTCCTAGAATTCTGTATCATCAAAAACATCTTGTTGCTCGATCTGTGATTGGTCATCAGAATACATCTTGTTGCTCGCTGTCTGATTGGTCCTAGAATTCTGTATCATCAGAATACATCTTGTTGCTCGCTCTCTGATTGGTCCTAGAATTCTGTATCATCAGAATACATCTTGTTGCTCGATCTCTGATTGGTCCTAGAATTATGTATCATCAGAATACATCTTGTTGCTCGATCTGTGATTGGTCATCAGAATACATCTTGTTGCTCGCTCTCTGATTGGTCCTAGAATTCTGTATCATCAGAATACATCTCATTGCTTGCTCTCTGATTGGTCCTAGAATTCTGTATCATCAGAATACATCTTGTTGCTCGATCTGTGATTGGTCATCAGAATACATCTTATTGCTCGATCTCTGATTGGTCCTAGAATTCTGTATCATCACAATACATCTTGTTGCTCGATCTCTGATTGGTCATCAGAATACATCTTGTTGCTCGCTCTCTGATTGGTCCTAGAATTCTGTATCATCAGAATACATCTTGTTGCTCGCTCTCTGATTTGTCCTAGAATTCTGTATCATCAGAATACATCTTGTTCCTCGCTCTCTGATTTGTCCTGAATATGCATTTAATTTGCCGCTGGACATCAATCCTCCTCCTCCTCCTCCTCCTCCTCCTCCTCCTCCTCCTCCTCCTCATCATCATCATCATCATCATCATCATCATCATCATCATCATCATCATCATCAATTATCGCTTTCGCTAGAATTCTTTGTTACAGTAACGTCTTGTTTTGTTATATTTGTTTTTTTTTCCCGTCGCAGTTCTAATGCTTGAATGTTATGCTTAATTATTTTCTCTGCTTGAACCGTTTGTTATTCCAATGCTTGAGATAACAGGGCTGTGTAGTTTTTTCGTGTTCTTTGTACATTAAGGACTAAGTACACAGTATCCATTAAGGACTAAGTACACAGTATCTAATTTGTGACGATTCTGAATTTCGTAAGGGTTTTTTTTTTTTTTTGTGTGTGTGTCACAAGACACTAATTACCTCAATAAGCGAAATAGAAAAGATACTGCAAGCACTTGGAATAGATTTTTTTGTTGTTTATTAAACAAGATGATACTGAACGTTTCTAATCTAATGAAAAACTTAATTTGACAGTTTGATTTGTACAGTTATTCTCACGCTTTATCTGCACTGTTCGATATTTAAATACTTATTATGGTTACCAGTTTTTGGTGGGAATTGTGTTGCTCTGTCTTTAGTTTTCGATGTGGTATACTGTTGTTTGTCTTTTGGTCTTTTTTTCTTTTTTCTCCATGGCCATGGCGTTGTCATCGACTAATGAGTTTGAATATACATTTGGTATCTTCCGTCTCTCTTTTAATCAGAATACATCTTGTTGCTCGCTGTTTGATTGGTCCTAGAATTCTGTATCATCAGAATACTAGTACATCTTGTTGCTCGCTCTCTGATTTGTCCTAGAATTCTGTATCATCAGAATACATCTTATTGCTCGCTCTCTGATTGGTCCTAGAATTCTGTATCATCAGAATACATCTTGTTGCTCGCTCTCTAATTGGTCCTAGAATTCTGTATCATCAGAATACATCTTATTGCTCGCTCTCTGATTGGTCCTAGAATTCTGTATCATCAGAATACATCTTGTTGCTCGCTCTCTGATTGGTCCTAGAATTCTGTATCATCAGAATACATCTTATTGCTCGCTCTCTGATAGGTCATCAGAATACATCTTGTTGCTCGCTCTCTGATTGGTCGTAGAATTCTGTATCATCAAAATACATCTAGTTGCTCGCTCTCTGATTTGTCCTAGAATTCTGTATCATCAGAATACATCTTGTTGCTCGCTCTCTGATTTGTCCTAGAATTCTGTATCATCAGAATACATCTTGTTCCTCGCTCTCTGATTTGTCCTGAATATGCATTTAATTTGCCGCTGGACATCAATCCTCCTCCTCCTCCTCCTCATCATCATCATCATCATCATCATCATCATCATCATCATCATCATCATCATCATCATCAATTATCGCTTTCGCTAGAATTCTTTGTTACAGTAACGTCTTGTTTTGTTATATTTGTTTTTTTTACCGTCGCAGTTCTAATGCTTGAATGTTATGCTTAATTATTTTCTCTGCTTGAACCGTTTGTTATTCCAATGCTTGAGATAACAGGGCTGTGTAGTTTTTTCGTGTTCTTTGTACATTAAGGACTAAGTACACAGTATCCATTAAGGACTAAGTACACAGTATCTAATTTGTGACGATTCTGAATTTCGTAAGGGTTTTTTTTTTTTTGTGTGTGTGTCACAAGACACTAATTACCTCAATAAGCGAAATAGAAAAGATACTGCAAGCACTTGGAATAGATTTTTTTGTTGTTTATTAAACAAGATGATACTGAACGTTTCTAATCTAATGAAAAACTTAATTTGACAGTTTGATTTGTACAGTTATTCTCACGCTTTATCTGCACTGTTCGATATTTAAATACTTATTATGGTTACCAGTTTTTGGTGGGAATTGTGTTGCTCTGTCTTTAGTTTTCGATGTGGTATACTGTTGTTTGTCTTTTGGTCTTTTTTTCTTTTTTCTCCATGGCCATGGCGTTGTCATCGACTAATGAGTTTGAATATACATTTGGTATCTTCCGTCTCTCTTTTAATCAGAATACATCTTGTTGCTCGCTGTTTGATTGGTCCTAGAATTCTGTATCATCAGAATACTAGTACATCTTGTTGCTCGCTCTCTGATTTGTCCTAGAATTCTGTATCATCAGAATACATCTTATTGCTCGCTCTCTGATAGGTCATCAGAATACATCTTGTTGCTCGCTCTCTGATTGGTCGTAGAATTCTGTATCATCAAAATACATCTAGTTGCTCGCTCTCTGATTTGTCCTAGAATTCTGTATCATCAGAATACATCTTATTGCTTGCTCTCTGATAGTTCATCAGAATACATCTTGTTGCTCGCTCTCTGATTGGTCCTAGAATTCTGTATCATCAGAATACATCTTGTTGCTCGCTCTCTGATTGGTCTTCCTATAATTATGTATCATCAGAATACATCTTGTTGCTCGCTCTCTGATTGGTCCTAGAATTCTGTATCATCAGAATACATCTTGTTGCTCGCTCTCTGATTGGTCCTAGAATTCTGTATCATCAGAATACATCTTGTTGCTCGCTCTCTGATTGGTCCTAGAATTCTGTATCATCAGAATACATCTTGTTGCTCGCTGTCTGATTGGTCCTAGAATTCTGTATCATCAGAATACATCTTGTTGCTCGCTGTCTGATTTGTCCTAGAATTCTGTATCATCAGAATACATCTTGTTGCTCGCTGTCTGATTTGTCCTAGAATTCTGTATCATCAGAATACATCTTGTTGCTCGGTGTCTGATTGGTCCTAGAATTCTGTATCATCAGAATACATCTTATTGCTTGCTCTCTGATTGGTCATCAGAATACATCTTGTTGCTCGCTCTCTGATTGGTCGTAGAATTCTGTATCATCAAAATACATCTTGTTCCTCGCTCTCTGATTTGTCCTGAATATGCATTTAATTTGCCGCTGGACATCAATCCTCCTCCTTCTCCTCCTCCTCCTCCTCCTCCTCCTCCTCCTCATCATCATCATCATCAATTATCGCTTTCGCTAGAATTCTTTGTTACAGTAACGTCTTGTTTTGTTATATTTGTTTTTTTCCCGTCGCAGTTCTAATGCTTGAATGTTATGCTTAATTATTTTCTCTGCTTGAACCGTTTGTTATTCCAATGCTTGAGATAACAGGGCTGTGTAGTTTTTTCGTGTTCTTTGTACATTAAGGACTAAGTACACAGTATCCATTAAGGACTAAGTACACAGTATCTAATTTGTGACGATTCTGAATTTCGTAATGGTTTTTTTTTTGTGTGTCACAAGACACTAATTACCTCAATAAGCGAAATAGAAAAGATACTGACATTATATAAAACCGTTTATTAGGCGATCGGATAGATATTAATATAGAAGTTACATAACTAAAGCAGGTTAAAAAACAAAATAATTGCTAAAAAAACAGACATATATCACAAAATATAGCACAAAAGACAAACATGCAAATAAAAAAACAACAATTAACAAAGTTATTTGCCTTCCTTTCATTTATAGATAGTATAGAATAATCTCTAAGGGATATGGGCGGGTGGGGAAACATAAATGCACTCGACCAGGTGCAAAACAAAGTTGATCAACGCATCAATATTTTCACAATTTTAAGAATGAAACAATATAAAACTAATAATAACTTAGTAGTTCTAAAAGAAACCTGCCTGGTAAACTGTCCTCATAATCGTGTTTCCATTTACAAAGAAAACTATTCAGCCAATCACTAACAAAATTATTACGGTTGAATAATATTTCAATCATAAGAACTCATCAAATTATAGAAAATCCAGCTAATTTCAACAACACTAAAAGATAACAGTGTCTTTAAGTTTTCGGTAATTATTTATTTTTATTTAAAAAGAAAAATGTGTAGCCGTGAGGTTTCATCGAATGTGTTATGAAACGAATCTCGATTGGGATTAAATCTTAAGTAAAACTTTTGGCGTCTCAATCTCAATTTGGATGAGAAATCTAAGTAACAGGCTTTTGGCGTGTCAACCTCAATTTGAATGAGAAATCTAAGTAAAAGGGTTTAGGCGTCTTAATCTCGATTGGGATGAGAACCTAAATAAAAGGCTTTTGACGTCTCAATCTTGATTGGGATGAGAAATCTAATAACAGGCTTTTGGCTTGTCAACCTCAATTTGTATGAGAAAACTTAAGTATAAGGATTAAGGCGTCTCAATCTTGATTGGGATGAGAAATCATAAGTTAAAGGCTTGTTGCGTTTCAATCTCGGTTGGGATGAGAAATCTTATATCAAAGGCTTTTGACGTTTCATTCTCGATTGGAACGAGAAATTTTAAATAAAAGTCTGTTGGCGTTTCAATCTCGATTTGAATTTAAAAATCTCTAGTGAAAGGCTTTGGCGTTTCGATCTCGATTGGAATGAAAAATTGTAAAACGGCTTTTGACGTTTCAATCTCGATGGGATGAGAAATCTTAAGTAAAAATCTTTTTGCGTTTCAACTTCGTTTGAAATGAAGAATCTTATTATAATAAGTAAAATGATTTTGGTGTTTCAATCTCGATTGGAAAGAAAACAATTAACTAAAAGGCTTTTGGCGTTTCAATCTCGATGGGAATGGAAAATCTTCAGTAAAAGGCTTTTGGCGTTTCAATCTCGATTGAAATGAAAAATCTTTCATCAAAGGCTTTTGACGTTTCAAACTTGATTGGAATGAAAAATCTTAAGTAAAAGGATTCTGGCGTTTTAATCTCAATTGGCATGGGAAATCTTATGCAAAAGGCTTTTGGCGTTTCAATCTCATTGGGATGAGAGAGAAAAAAACTTTAGTTAAAGGCTTTTGGCGTTTCAATCTCGATTGCAATGAAAAATCTTAAGTAACATGCTTTTGGCGTTTCAATCACGATTGGGATGAGAAATCTTAAGTAAAAGGCTTTTAGCCTTTCAATCTCGATTGGGATGAGAAATCTTAAATACAGGCTCAATTGAAATTAAAAATCTTAAGTAAAAGGCTTTTAGCCTTTCAATCTCGATTGGGATGAGAAATCTGAAGTAAAAGACTACTGGCATTTCAATCTCGATTGCAAAGAAAAATCTTATGTAAAAGTCTTTAAAATAATCTTAAGAAAAGGCTTTGAGCGTTTAATTTCGATTTGGATGTGGAAACTTAAGAAAAGACTTTGGGCGTTTCAATTTCGATTGGGGTGAGGAATCTTCAGTAAAAGGCTTTCGACGTTTTAATCTCGAAGACGTGTTTATTATCTTTCTTATATTAGGCATCAAATGTCTTTTAGAAATCTTGCAAAACAAAAAGTAACGAGTAGAATTTAGCGAGAAAAAATTCATATTTTGAAAACAGTTATTATCGGTTGAATAACAAATTGGTCTCCAAAAATGTACAGATAGATACTGCAGTATACTATTAAGATTGTGATTTTTTTAAATAAACATGGCGGTTTTAGACCTGTTTTTAATAAAATTACACCAATCGCTTTTAAAACGAAGTGCACATCAATGGAAATTTAAATTTCTTCATGTCAAAATAACAATTCTTTTAATATATGCATGGTCGATAGATATTTGATCATTTTATTGTGCAACTTACCCAGATATGAAAAGTTTTGAAGAAAATCGTGACGAGTTTACAAAACAAGAGACTTAAATTACATTTAAACACGAAAAGAAATAATCATTCATCTCAGTATTATAATGAGTTCATAAAGAATATTTAAATCATTTGTTTAGACACACATTCCGTCTACTTTTTTTATCAGAACAGCTAGAACATGAGTACTCCAGTATGTTGTTCAGATTAAACTTTATAGTGTGTGTCATTGACTATCGGTGCCCACTACTATACATGATCGCTATCTATAAATTTACCTTCATATAAAAGATTTTTGCATAAAGTTTGAGAATTTGTTTTATATATACTTTATATAATCACATCACACAATTTCATTTGATGGAATAAAGGTGATATCATCAAATAAACGAGAGACAAAATATATTTACATCTACATTTTTTTCTTTGCACAAAACTAAGTTCTGTGGCTCATTAATGGTAAAACCCTACGAGAAAAATATTCGTAAGGTATAAATATTTAAGAGTAACCTACATCATAATGCAATAATTATTATAAAACATGTGTGAATAAAAGTATTAAGTGAAAAACACAATACACAAAGAAATAAAATAAAATATGAGCAATATAGGATATTATTACAGTATAAAGTGTGTAGGTCGACTTTTTGATAATAGATATGAAATATATTAAAAAGAAATAATAGAACAAGAAATAGTTTCATATTTTGTAGTAGTTCTCTTCATGATTAGTGCACAACAGTCAAGAACTTTACATCACCACAATGCAGAGGTCATCAAGGGGCGGTCATTTAGAACCAGCTACACATATTATAATAAGATTATCCCCAATAGTAGTTCTCCCATGACCAGTGCACAGCAGTCAAGAACTTTACATCACCACAATGCAGAGGTCATCAAGGGCGGTCATTTAGAACCAGCTACACATATTATAATAAGATTATCCCCAATAGTAGTTCTCCCCATGACCAGTGCACAGCAGTCAAGAACTTTACATCACCACAATGCAGAGGTCATCAAGGGGCGGTCATTTAGAACCAGCTACACATATTATAATAAGATTATCCCCAATAGTAGTTCTCCCCATGACCAGTGCACAGCAGTCAAGAACTTTACATCACCACAATGCAGAGGTCATCAAGGGGCGGTCATTTAGAACCAGCTACACATATTATAATAAGATTATCCCCAATAGTAGTTCTCCCCATGACCAGTGCACAGCAGTCAAGAACTTTACATCACCACAATGCAGAGGTCATCAAGGGGCGGTCATTTAGAACCAGCTACACATATTATAATAAGATTATCCCCAATAGTTGTTCTCCCCATGGCCAGTGCATAGCAGTCAGAAACTTTACATCACCACAATACATAGGTCATCAAGGGGCGGTCGTTTAAAACCACCTACAAATATCATAATATGCGTACAACAGCAAGAATTTAGACATTGCTACTGTGCAAAATTCATCAAGAGACGATGCTCTAGAACGCACTACGGGAAAATTCTAAAGTTCATGTGATAATAAAAAGAAGGTGATTATTTTATATTATCTGAGATATAGTCACTATCCAAAAAGGAAGATTTAACCAAATCAGATTTTTTGTGGGGTCTAGTTTTTAAAATTCTTGCAGCAATTATTTATCATTGTTATCATATCTTTTCGTTGGTCTGATTGTCTATCACAGTTAAAAAGAAAATGTGTTCCATCTTCGACCTCATTACTACAACATCTTTAACAAACTCTATTATGTCGAGGAGTGATATTTTGTTTACTTCTTTTTGTGAGTAAATGGTGAGCAGATATGCGAAATCGTGTTAGACTGTCTTTTTCATCTTTTCTTTTTTTTATAACAATATCAAGATATTTTTGGCAACCAAAATTGGATTTAACAGTGAAATATGTACATAGTTCTCCTTCTGAGTGGTTATTGAGATATTTTTCCCAATCTTTCAAAAAGATAATTTTAAGTTTTCTGTTGTCTATTGGTTTACCCATGTCAGAGGATGTTAGACGGTTATTGTTCAGTGAAAAAAAAAATAGAAGAAAAATAAAGTATAAAACTGCCGTTGTCTTCAATTTCAAAATAAGACAAGAATAGCTTCATTGTTTCCTTGAATATCTGATGCAAATGATAGAGTGTAAATAAGACAATATTTCTCTTATCTGTTAAAGTCATTTATTTCATTCTTTTTACATTTTATTTTTGTATCATATTTATCAGTAGTGTGTAATGTATCTTATTTCATAGAGGTCATAGCCTTTTTGCATGCGTTAGTTTAAGTAGGATTTTATTATGTATAATTGGTTGGTGCATTTTTGGTGCATATTTGGTGGCAATTTAGGTTAGATAAAAAAGTAGAATTTAGGTATAATTCTTGGTGCATAAAATAAAATAACATTTACCGAAAATACAATTCTGACTCCATTCACGAGACATGTCAACACCAATGCGTTATTAAGTAAGGTTATATCATGAATATCATATAACGTAAATTAGTTTTTCTATCCGCCCTTTGAAATATTGCAAGTTCATTTTAAACTTTTTTAATCAAAATAATCTTATTCTTCCACACTTTGTGTCGTATGTTTTAAGAAACAACTTAATAAGATATATCTCTAATAGCAGGTACATTATAAAATAAAAGAATACTAAAAATAAGACAAAGTATTATAATCGAGTAAAATATCATAATATCGCAATAGTTTTATTTACAGTAACTGTAATATTCAATAAGTTTTAAATTCATAATCAAATCAAATCAAATCATTAATTTGTTTAAAATCCAAATATTGGATAGCAACCAGGACAATTTAAAAAAAAACTTACAAATATACACACAATTCAAGGCTAAACAAATCATTCAAACAACATTATAAAATATCTACCAAATATCTTCTAAATAATGACTCGTTACCAAAACGTATACAAAAGACAATTTTACAAATAATGAAAAAATCATGTGAGACAAGGTTGTCAAAAACATAACAAAGGAGGGGGTTTTAATGTCTACCTTTCAATATTTTCAATATACTCTTGCTGATGGAGCTTAAGGTAAATAATACTCAGATAAAATTTTTTAATGTCCGAAGAGTAATGTCTGGAACTGAAGTGGCTAATTGTGTTTTCTAAGTAATAAATGATATTTAAAAGATGTTCATTATCACAGGAAAAGATAGCCTCCATTTTGGAAGACACTTGTGTGATATACCTAAACGAGATAAGCAATATCTACAAAATGAGGCTATTTTTTTTCATCAAATACGTATTTGTAATCAGTGTCGCGAAGGACGCGAGTTTATTTTATTAACTGACATTCTGTGGAACAATATTTTTCTTTATGGACAATTAATTCAATTTCAATCTTTTTTATAATTCAATTCAGTTTAACTTTACATTTATTATCGAGAAAATTTGTGATACTTATTTTAGCAAGTTTTTTAAGAGACAGAAATTATCTCCCCTGAAAACGTGGGCCGAACAAAAACAAATAGAACTTTAAATCAGTATCAATGTGGACTGTATTGTTGTAATATCTATATTATTAATAGAACATAGATTAGAAACGAATGGTTTATTCTTTCGCCACATTGAATGGTGCCGGAACCCGGGAGTAAGTGATAGAAAAAATTGAAAACAACACGTTTAATAATTTCATGCGTCCGAAGCGCTTTTCTGGATTTACCTTCATCAGGAACGCTCAATGCCAAACATTTGAAATCCGAGGGATGTATAAGTACCGAAACAGTTGAAGAGCTATATGACAAAAATACCTAAAAAAAAAATAGCCAAATTCATCTAAGGTCAACTTTGCCTGAGGGAGTTGAAACCTTAGTTTCTTTATAATTTAAAAATTTATAAACGGACAATTTTAGAAAAGTTTGTTATAAATCATGTCAGTACCGAAGTACTGACTACTGAGCTGATGATACCCTCGGGGACTGATAGTCCACCAGCAGAGGTATCGACCCAGTGATGTAAAAAATTGAAAACAACACGTTTAATAATTTCATGCGTCCGAAGCGCTTTTCTGGATTTACCTTCATCAGGAACGCTCAATGCCAAACATTTGAAATAGAAATTGACAATAATTTCCGATACATACAAACGACAAAACGTAAGCATTCAAAATGTCACTCGCATATCTGAAAGGCCTTAAAACACGATATAAAAATTTATTAGAGGTTGAACTGAGTAAATCTGAAGAACTTTTGACAAGGGAAGTGTCCGATTTTGATCTTGAATCGCAAATCAGAAAGGTAAACAAATCATATCGCAGATTTGATGAATTTGGCCCCAAATTTGAAGAAACATTAGAAAGGTTATCACTCACACTAGAAACTGCTAAAGCTGAAGAAGACCTGAAAACATTTCAAAAAGAAAGTGAATTGTACTTTAATATAATAACAGAGGTGACAAGCCGCAAGGAAGAGCTCAAACTGATTGACAATTTCCTACAGGAAAAATACAAAAACTTATCAAAACCAGAACCAGATTCTAAAATTGAACAATTAATAGAAATACAAATGCAAATGATGCAACATGCTAAACCTCAACATTATGAACAAAATCAAGCAGCTGTAAAATTACCAAAACTGGAAATAATGGGTTATAATGGAGATAAACAGAAGTTTAAAGAATTTTGGGACCAATTTGAAGTAACTGTTCACAAAAACACTAAACTGTCAAATGTTGAAAAATTTTCATACTTAAAGAGTAAATTACATGGCACAGCTCAAAGTGCAATATCTGGGTTACAGCTGTCAAATGAAAATTATGATGTTGCGATAGACATTCTAAAAGACAGATTTGGTGATATACAGAACGCAGTAAATGCACATTACGTTGAACTTATAAATTTGTCTTGCGCATCAAACCGTACATCAGAATTAAGATTTCTATTCGATAAGATTGAACGTAATTTGAGAAGCCTTGAAGCACTAAATCAGAATATAGATCAAGATGTTTTTATTTCAATCATAACAACAAAACTTCCTGAAGCAGTGTTAGTTCAACTTGAAATCCAGAAAGGGTCTGATAAATGGACAGTCGAAAAACTACGTGATTTGCTAAAATCCTACATAGCCGCACGTGAAGCCGCAGAAAGTCAGTCGAAGGAGAAAACAAATGATGTTAAACCGCAACAGCCGTCAAATGCAAACGTGCAGTCTAGATATAAACCGTCATATGGTAAACCACAAAATGTAAGAAGCTCCGGTGAAGCATTATTTTCCGCGACGGATGATAGGCCGTTTCCACCGAACCGAACCGAACCAAAGTGAAGAAATTGTGTATATACTGCAAAGGCAGCCACTGGTCAGACGAGTGTAGTATGTATAAAACCGTTGAAGATCGAAAAGCGCAACTGAATGGATTGTGCTATATATGTGTAGGACTCTAAAGTGCGATGGGGACGCTAAAGTACGATGGTCACACTAAAGTGCGATGGTCTGCGCTAAAGTACGATGCCTCCATACGCTAAAGTCCGATGGTCCGCGAAAGTATAGACGTAAGAAACGCAGTTGGATTATGACGTTAACAGTCGTTTATACAAACCCAAAATGTACATACCGAAAGATAAATTAAGAATATTTGATTAACAACTTTTAATCCAAATGTCCATGACTTAACTAGTTTAAACCTAACCATGCTTTGTCGGCTGAAGCAAATGCGTTTTTTTTTCGGGTACTGGAAGAAGGAAATGTATCCTGCAGTCGACCATTTTACTATATAGATACAAAATAGTTTACGCATAAGTATTCTGTATCCTGCTTCTATTTGAAGCAAACGGATACATTTAATTCATTGTTTACGTTGCAGTTTACTTTGCGGTCCCCGTTAAAATATTGTCGATTTTATTGAAAAACAACGTCAGTAAAATAAATACATTGTAGGAAAATATAACATGTATTTGTGCTCGCTACGAAAAAGGAGAAAGCTCGGCGAACATCGCCTTTCTCTCGCATTTAAATTAAAGCTTATACAAATAAATGTTACATGTTCCGACAATGAACGAATTTTGTATTTGTACTTTACAATGACAATGACGACTGTAAGGGGAGGTGTTCACATTAGTGATAGACTGTGTGAACGGCAAGCAACACCAATTATCCAAATATTTAATACGCCCGAATTGTTAAAAAATTAATTTTACAGGAAATATAGTATTTTGTGACACCAAAATTACCTTTTAGCAATTATTGCGTGGTCGTTCTTCTAAATTTAGAAGCAATCACTTAAGCCAAGGGGTAAATTATAAAGCCTATCATATATTTAATATACCTTAGCATACTAGCTTTTACAAAAAGACTATTTTTCAACATCCATGTACTTTAACGTTTTAAGCCTTCTAACCTTACCCTATTGGTCCATTGCACTTTAGCGTTATTAAGCAAACAAACAACCATCGCACTTTAGCGTGAGACACCATCGTACTTTAGCGTAGACCATCGCACTTTAGCGTGACCATCGCACTTTAGAGTACCATCGCACTTTAGAGTCCTACATATGTTTGAAGTCGGGACATAGATTACGTGATTGTACTAGTGACCGTAAATGTGTATATTGTGGTAAAACGAAAAAACACCACAGAAGTTTGTGTTTGAAGAAATTTGCAACGAATAGAACCGAAATTTCTAATTTAGCAGATGAAGCTGTCGAAACAACAGAATCCGTTGGCCTTCCTACTGAATCATCCTTTCTTTCGTCGGGCGATATTGTGTTAATGCAGACTGCGAAAACCGTTATAACCAATATGTCAGACACTTGTAACGAGGAAATTAGACTGTTGCTGGACTCCGGAAGTCAACGCACATATGTTTCTGAAACATTAGCTAGAAAACTTAAATTGAAAGTTGAATCTGTTGAAGAAGTATCCGTTATTACCTTTGGGTCCGATAAGCCGAAATTAGTGAAAACAGAAAAGGTCACACTTCAGATAAAATTAGCCGATGGGACTAGAATGAAATTAAGTGCAAATGTAGTGCCCAAAATTACAGGAAGTGTACTTAGGAGACCTGTTTCATTTAAAAGGTGTCAAAATTATGAATATTTGTGGAATAACTTTAGTCTTGCTGACACCCTTCCGACAGAAAATGAGAAAACAACAATTGAGCTGCTCATTGGTAATGATTATTACTTAGACTTAATTTTACCAGAGAAAATTGAAATACAACCAGGACTATACTTGCTAGGTTCTAAATTTGGTTGGATCATCACCGGTCGAACTTCAGAAAAATCAGACGGCTTTGAGGAGCCTAGCATGTTGATTTTAAACTATGGAACAAATGCTCTCCCATTATTAGACTCATGTGCCGTTACTGCTATTGACAAATCAATGCCTATCAAACCACCGCTAAAAGATTTTTGGAATCTTGAAACTATAGGCATCAGTGAACCGTCTGAAAATTCTAATGATACAAAGGCATTAGAAAAATTTAACAATTCTGTTGAGTACACGAATGAACGCTACTTGGTATGCTGGCCATGGAAATCCGAACTAGAAAAACTTAATGACAACAAGGAACTGGCGTACGGAAGATATCGGTCCTTGTTGCATAGATTGAGAAACAAACCGGAACTGTTTGAAAATTATGATAAAATTATCAATGAGCAATGCGAAAAAGGGATTATCGAAAAGGTAGATGTGACCAATAAACATGAGGATCATATAACTCACTATATACCACATCATGCAGTTGTAGATTCAACAAAGCCGACAACAAAGGTTAGGATTGTGTACGATGCGTCAGCGAAAACAAGAGATGATAATAAAAGTCTGAATAACTGTTTATACAGAGGACCCGTGATGTTGAAAGATCTTTGTGGATTATTACTCCGTTTCCGAATGTTCAAATATGCTGTTGTTGCTGACATCGAAAAAGCCTTCTTGCAACTCGGATTGCAGAACCCAGACAGAGATGTGACCAGATTTTTCTGGGTAAAAGACAGAAAAATGCCGTTATTTAATATCAATAACGTTCAGATATATAGATTTTGCCGTGTCCCATTTGGGGTAATTTCAAGCCCTTTTCTCTTGGCCGCAACAATTGACTTGCATCTGCGGAAGTATAATACACCAGTTGCTACAAAGATTCAAGATAATATCTATGTAGATAATTTGCTTACAGGGGTCAATACTAACGATGAATTGAAAGAACTGTATACTGAATCAAAAAACATGTTTCAAGAAGCTTCAATGAACCTTAGGGATTGGTGTTCAAACTCAACACAGTTCATGTCCGAGATACCGAAGCAGGATCAAGCAAACAGAGAGAGATTGAAAGTGCTTGGCATTACTTGGACTATCAAAGATGATAAACTTTCAATGTCTGGACCCAAATTAGATTCTTTAGAATTGTCAAGTACGAAGAGAGAAATTTTGCAATCAATTGCATCAATATTTGATCCGTTAGGATTCTTTTCACCAGTTACTTTGCTTGGAAAATTATTATTACAAACATTATGGAGTAAAAAAGTTGAATGGGATTTTAAGTTGTCCGAAAATGACTGAATTATGGAAAGAAATTGCATTTGACATTAAACAAATACAAACACATACCTTTGATAGATACATAGGATTAGATGGCAAGTGTTCATATCAGTTACTTTGTTTTTGTGATGCATCAACAAAGGCTTATGCTTGTGCAATTTATTTGCGTCATGAAACAGACGAATCATGCCGAGTCGACTTGATTTATTCAAAAACCCGCCTTGCTCCAATTAAGAAAATCAGCATACCGAGATTAGAACTTCTTGCCGTCATCATTGGAATAAGATGCTTAGCATTTATTGAAAGCCATCTCAAGATCACTGTACAGAAGAAAACTTTATGGACAGATTCGCAGTGTGTCATTCATTGGATAGCGTCGAAAAAACAAATGTCAACATTTGTCGAAAATCGTTTAAAAGAGATCAGAAAATGCACTGATACCGAATTTCGTTATGTATCAACCGATATAAATCCAGCTGACATTGCAAGCCGTGCAATACATTTCAGTGAAATTAAATCGAACAATCTATGGTGGAATGGACCGTCTTGGCTCCTGTTTTCCAACGATCAATGGCCAACTTGGTCTTATAATCTGACAACTGAAAACGGTAATCTTTATAAATCAGAAATTAAACCAAGCACCAGTTACCAACAGACCGAACTTCTTGTTGGGGAGCCCCCTTCAGGAGTTAATTGCGATCGAAAATTAGAATCACCGTATGGTATGAAATGCGAAAACTTTTCGAGTTTGATTAGACTATTGAGAATAACTGCTTGGGTACAAAGATTTATTAGAAAACTAAAAAAGGACACTATTTCTGGACCGCTTACTGCAAAGGAAATTGAAGATGCAAAATTCATGTGGATTGTTCAAATTCAAAGGAAACATTTTGCGAAGGAGATACATGATATAACTAAAAACAAGTCAAGTAATATTATACGTCAATTAGGTCTTACAATAGACAACAACGGATTCGATGTGTAGGTAGAATTGAACATGCAGACATTTCCGAAAATGCAAAACGACCTATCTTGCTACCGAAGAAAGAAGCATTCACAAAACTTCTGATTTACAACTACCACAGGAACTTGTTACATGTTGGAGTTGCTCAAACGTTATCACAAATTAGACAAAAATATTGGATGCCGCAAGGTAGATCAACAGTCCGACATGTTTTACGAACTTGTGGAAACTGCATCCGTTATGAAGGAGGGCCGTATAAGATGCCGCTCATCCCTCCACTCCCCAAGAAAAGAGTAACTGAATCTAGTCCGTACACATACACCGGAATAGACTACTTTGGTCCGCTTTATGTAAAAACTGTGAATGGATCTAAAAAGGTGTGGGTCTGTTTATACACCTGCTTAGTTGTGCGTGCAATTCATCTGGAACTAATGCTTGACATGACTACCGATCAATTTTTACTTGGATGCCGAAGAGTTGTTGTTCGTTGTGGAACTCCAATACAAATTATTTCAGATAATGCTCTACAGTTTAAAGCCGCAAGTAATGTAGTACAACAGGAATGGGAAAAGGTTCTAAACGATTCGGACATTCAAAACTATGTTTCTAACAAGGGCATAAGTTGGAAATTCATAGTAGAACTAGCCCCTTGGATGGGTGGATTTTACGAGAGACTAGTGGGACTTGCAAAGCGTTCATTGCGAAAAACCATAGGAAAGGTTTGTTTGAGCGTTGAACAATTACGAACACTTTTAACAGAAGTTGAAGCTGTGGTAAATAGTAGACCGTTAGCATACATTGGTGAAGATATTGACTCTAATATTGTGTTAACACCGTCTTGTTTCCTCACTCTAAATAAACACACAGGAATACCAGAGCGTATCGATAATGATGACGATCCAGAATATAAACCACAGTTTAGTTCAACCGATAATCTTTTGGAACTTTGGAAAAAGGGTCAAAAACATTTAAACAGATTCTGGAAAGTGTGGCGAGATGATTATCTGCTCAGCATTCGTGAAAGAACTACCGTTAAACTTAAAGAGAAAAGAGTTCGCTCAAAACAGTATCCACAGATTGGTGACATTGTTTTGATCAAAGACGATCTTCCGAGAGGAATGTGGAAAATTGGTAAAATCATAAACTTATCTAAAAGTAGTGACGAACAATGTAGATCAGCAAAGGTATTATTGCCATCGAAGAAAACTTTAAACAGAACATTAAACTTTATATCCTTTGGAATGTCACGATGACAATGTTGAACAAACTGACAATGTTAATAATGTTGAACAGAACTCAAAGTGTGAGACGCAAACTTCATCTACTAGACCTCAGAGACGTGCTGCGGAACAAGCAAAACAGAAAATCCATGAGTGGACGTCTTGATAGTGAACATTGACTTTAATTTGTGTTAAATACTTTCTGTTCCTTGGGAGTGTCGCGAAGGACGCGAGTTTATTTTATTAACTGACATTCTGTGGAACAATATTTTTCTTTATGGACAATTAATTCAATTTCAATCTTTTTTATAATTCAATTCAGTTTAACTTTACATTTATTATCGAGAAAATTTGTGATATTTATTTTAGCAAGTTTTTTAAGAGACAGAAATTATCTCCCCTGAAAACGTGGGCCGAACAAAAACAAATAGAACTTTAAATCAGTATCAATGTGGACTGTATTGTTGTAATATCTATATTATTAATAGAACATAGATTAGAAACGAATGGTTTATTCTTTCGCCACAATCAGTGAGATACATGTCCGTTTGAGTACAAAATTGCATAATTCTTAAATTAATATGAAAAGGATTTTGCTTTAATACATCTTCAATATTTCTTTATTTTTTCCATTTATGTAAACATTTTGAAATAAGGAGATGTGGTATGATTGTCCATCAAAGTGAAATAAGGAGATGTGGTGTCCATCAAAGTGAAATAAGGAGATGTGGTATGATTGTCCATCAAAGTGAAATAAGGAGATGTGGTATGATTTTCCATCAAAGTGAAATAAGGAGATGTGGTATGATTGTCCATTAAAGTGAATTAAGGAGATGTGGTATGATTGTCCATCAAAGTGAAATAAAGAGATGTGGTATGATTGTCCATCAAAGTGAAATAAGTGTTGAGGTCCCCAACGTTGTCTGTGTTCTGTATTAACACAGATTCAATTAATATAATCTCTGAAATTAATCTTAAATCATAAAGCATTGCTAGGGTTAGGTTTAGACCTAATAATATGACAATTGATGGAAGAAGAATGAACAACAATCTTAAATCATAAGCACTGCTAGGGTTAGGTTTACTCCTAATAATATGACAATTAATGGGAAGAAGAACGAACAACAATCTTAAATCATAAGCATTGATAGGGTTAGGTTTACCCGTAATAATATGACATTTAATGGGAAGAAGAACGAACAACAATCTTAAATCATAAGCACTGCTAGGGTTAGGTTGCCCCCTAATAATATAACAATTAATGGGAAGAAAAATGAACAACAATCTTAAATCATAAGCACTGCTAGGGTTAGGTTTACTCCTAATAATATGACAATTAATGGGAAGAAGAACGAACAACAATCTTAAATCATAATCATTGCTAGGGTTAGGTTCCCCCCTAATAATATAACAATTAATGGGAAGAAGAACGAACAACAATCTTAAATAATAAGCACTGCTAGGGTTAGGTTTAGCCCTAATAATATGACATTTAATGGGAAGAAGAACGAACAACAATCTTAAATCATAAGCATTGCTTGGGTTAGGTTTACCCCTAATAATATGACAATTAATGGGAAGAAGAATGAACAACAATCTTAAATCATAAGCATTGCTTGGGTTAGGTTTACCCCTTATAATATAACAATTAATGGGAAGAAGAACGAACAACAATCTTAAATCATAAGCATTGCTAGGGTTAGGTTTACCCCTTATAATATAACAATTAATGGGAAGAAGAACGAACAACAATCTTAAATCATAAGCATTGCTTGGGTTAGGTTTACCCCTTATAATATAACAATTAATGGGAAGAAGAACGAACAACAATCTTAAATAATAAGCATTGCTAGGGTTAGGTTTACCCCTTATAATATAACAATTAATGGGGAGAAGAACGAACAACAATCTTAAATCATAAGCATTGCTAGCGTTAGGTTTACCCCTTATAATATAACAATTAATGGGAAGAAAAACGAACAACAATCTTAAATCATAAGCATTGCTTGGGTTAGGTTTACCCCTTATAATATGACAATTAATGGGAAGAAGAATGAACAACAATCTTAAATCATAAGCATTGCTTGGGTTAGGTTTACCCCTAATAATATAACAATTAATGGGAAGAAGAACGAACAACAATCTTAAATCATAAGCATTGCTAGGGTTAGGTTTACCCCTAATAATATAAAATTTAATGGGAAGAAGAACGAACAACAATCTTAAATCATAAGCATTGCTAGGGTTAGGTTTATCCCTAATAATATGACAATTAATGGGAAGAACGAACAACAATCTTAAATCATAAGCATTGCTTGGGTTAGGTTTACCCCTTATAATATGACAATTAATGGGAAGAAGAATGAACAACAATCTTAAATCATAATCATTGCTAGGGTTAGATTTAGCCCTAATAATATGACAATTAATGGGAAGAAGAACGAACAACAATCTTAAATCATAAGCATTGCTAGGGTTAGGTTTACCCCTAATAATATGACAATTGATGGGGAGAAGAACGAACAACAATCTTAAATCATAAGCACTGCTAGGGTTAGGTTTACCCCTTATAATATGACAATTAATGGGAAGAAGAATGAACAACAATCTTAAATCATAATCATTGCTAGGGTTAGGTTTAACCCTAATAATATGACAATTGATGGGGAGAAGAACGAACAACAATCTTAAATCATAAGCATTGCTAGGGTTAGGTTTACCCCTAATAATATGACAATTGATGGGGAGAAGAACGAACAACAATCTTAAATAATAATCACTGCTAGGGTTAGGTTTACTCCTAATAATATGACAATTGAGGGGGAGAAGAACGAACAACAATCTTAAATCATAAGCATTGCTTGGGTTAGGTTTACTCCTAATAATATAACAATTAATGGGAAGAAGAATGAACAACAATCTTAAATCATAAGCATTGCTTGGGTTAGGTTTACCCCTTATAATATGACAATTGATGGGGAGAAGAACGAACAACAATCTTAAATCATAAGCATTGCTTGGGTTAGGTTTACTCCTAATAATATGACAATTGATGGGGAGAAGAACGAACAACAATCTTAAATCATAAGCATTGCTTGGGTTAGGTTTACCCCTAATAATATAACAATTAATGGGAAGAAGAACGAACAACAATCTTAAATCATAAGCACTGCTAGGGTTAGGTTTACCCGTAATAATATAACAATTAATGGGAAGAAGAACGAACAACAATCTTAAATCATAAGCACTGCTAGGGTTAGGTTTACCCCTTATAATATGACAATTGATGGGGAGAAAAATGAACAACAATCTTAAATCACAATCACTGCTTAGGTTAGGTTTACCCCTAATAATATGACAATCAATAGGAAGAAGAATGAACAACAATCTTAAATCATAATCATTGCTAGGGTTAGGTTTACCCCTAATAATATAACAATTAATGGGAAGAAGAACGAACAACAATCTTAAATAATAAGCACTGCTAGGGTTAGGTTTACCCCTAATAATATAACATTTAATGGGAAGAAGAACGAACAACAATCTTAAATCATAAGCATTGCTAGGGTTAGGTTTACTCCTAATAATGTGACAATTGATGGGGAGAAGAACGAACAACAATCTTAAATCATAAGCACTGCTTGGGTTAGGTTTACCCCTAATAATATAACAATTAATGGGAAGAAGAACGAACAACAATCTTAAATCATAAGCATTGCTAGGGTTAGGTTTACTCCTAATAATATGACAATTAATGGGAAGAAGAATAACAACAATCTTAAATCATAATTATTGCTTGGGTTAGGTTTACCCCTAATAATATGACAATTGATGGGGAGAAGAACGAACAACAATCTTAAATAATAAGCACTGCTAGGGTTAGGTTTACTCCTAATAATATGACAATTGAGGGGGAGAAGAACGAACAACAATCTTAAATCATAAGCATTGCTTGGGTTAGGTTTACTCCTAATAATATAACAATTAATGGGAAGAAGAATGAACAACAATCTTAAATCATAAGCATTGCTTGGGTTAGGTTTACCCCTTATAATATGACAATTGATGGGGAGAAGAACGAACAACAATCTTAAATCATAAGCATTGCTAGGGTTAGGTTTACTCCTAATAATATGACAATTGATGGGGAGAAGAACGAACAACAATCTTAAATCATAAGCATTGCTTGGGTTAGGTTTACCCCTAATAATATAACAATTAATGGGAAGAAGAACGAACAACAATCTTAAATCATAAGCACTGCTAGGGTTAGGTTTACCCGTAATAATATAACAATTAATGGGAAGAAGAACGAACAACAATCTTAAATCATAAGCACTGCTAGGGTTAGGTTTACCCCTTATAATATGACAATTGATGGGGAGAAAAATGAACAACAATCTTAAATCACAATCACTGCTTAGGTTAGGTTTACCCCTAATAATATGACAATCAATAGGAAGAAGAATGAACAACAATCTTAAATCATAATCATTGCTAGGGTTAGGTTTACCCCTAATAATATAACAATTAATGGGAAGAAGAACGAACAACAATCTTAAATAATAAGCACTGCTAGGGTTAGGTTTACCCCTAATAAGATAACATTTAATGGGAAGAAGAACGAACAACAATCTTAAATCATAAGCATTGCTAGGGTTAGGTTTACTCCTAATAATGTGACAATTGATGGGGAGAAGAACGAACAACAATCTTAAATCATAAGCACTGCTTGGGTTAGGTTTACCCCTAATAATATAACAATTAATGGGAAGAAGAACGAACAACAATCTTAAATCATAAGCATTGCTAGGGTTAGGTTTACTCCTAATAATATGACAATTAATGGGAAGAAGAATAACAACAATCTTAAATCATAATTATTGCTTGGGTTAGGTTTACTCCTAATAATATAACAATTAATGGGAAGAAGAATGAACAACAATCTTAAATAATAAGCGCTGCTAGGGTTAGGTTTACCCCTTATAATATGACAATTAATGGGAAGAAAAATGAACAACAATCTTAAATCATTAGCATTGCTTGGGTTAGGTTTACCCCTAATAATATAACAATTAATGGGAAGAAAAATGAACAACAATCTTAAATCATAAGCATTGTTTGGGTTAGGTTTACCCCTAATAATATAACAATTAATGGGAAGAAGAATGAACAACAATATTAAATCATAAGCATTGCTATGGTTAGGTTTACCCCTTATAATATAACAATTAATGGGAAGAAGAACGAACAACAATCTTAAATCATAAGCATTGCTTGGGTTAGGTTTACCCCTTATAATATAACAATTAATGGGAAGAAGAACGAACAACAATCTTAAATCATAAGCATTGTTTGGGTTAGGTTTACCCCTTATAATATAACAATTAATGGGAAGAAGACCGAACAACAATCTTAAATCATAATTATTGCTAGGGTTAGGTTTACCCCTAATAATATAACAATTAATGGGAAGAAGAACGAACAACAATCTTAAATCATAAGCATTGCTATGGTTAGGTTTACCCCTAATAATATGACAATTAATGGGAAGAAGAATGAACAACAATCTTAAATCACAAGCATTGCTTGGGTTAGGTTTACCCCTTATAATATGACAATTAATGGGAAGACTTAAATCATAGGCACTGCTAGGGTTAGGTTTACCCCTTATAATATGACAATTACTGGGAAGAAGAACGAACAACAATCTTAAATCATAAGCATTGCTATGGTTAGGTTTACCCCTAATAATATGACAATTGGAAGAAGAATGAACAACAATCTTAAATCATAAGCATTGATAGGTTAGGTTTACTCCTAATAATATGACGCTTTGGAAGACTTCCGATTGAATGGGGGATTTATAAAAATGAAAAATCGAAAAATACTTTCTGCACTCGTCAAGATTACCTTGGTAAGGGTTAGGGTTATAAATTCTGATAGAGATTTTTACAAAAACTATTTCTGAAAAAATAGTTCCAACGCAATTTTTGGCGGTCTTTCTGTACAAATTCAACCTTAACAGACTTACCTTTTATTTTTGGTCAATTTACAGCTAAAGAAAACCAAACATTTTAACATTACGTAATCCTTATTTACCTGTACACTTTTCGCTCCAACAGATTTTACTGCTGACAGATACTAATCGAATAAACGTTTATTCCGGATTTATTTTACATTTATATGACGTTGGTGACACCCTGTATTCTGATCATTTTTTAAATCTATTCATAATATTTTGTTATTGGAAATATATACGATTTTAGGCTTGGTATTAACAAACAAGAAAACTACATCAATTTCCACAGCTCCGGTAAATACCTCCTAATGTCCAATCCATGGCTGGGTCAAACCAACCGATTCAAGTTATATTTACATGACATAATTCTATCAGCAAACATACTTGTCATTAAATACGTACTGTCTGTACAAGCATACTTGAAAATAGCTTTAAAGAATTCCATTGCAACTTAAAATGCTTACAGGTCGTAAAAATGATATGACACCTGTATTTGAATATAGGTAATGCATTTCTTTGTATTTCAAGCATTGTGAAATATGCACTAACTAACAGGCTTACTCCTCAGACAATACTAAACTGCATTAACAGTATCAACCACACCAAGTTAGATATAACAAAACATTAGCAGACAACTCCAAACAAATATTAAAAAACTACAAAAACCTACATCATCTATGGGAAATGATTTATTTTTTTAGTATTTTATTTATAAGAATTGTGAAGATTTTGATATTAATTATCCTAAGATATAAATCAAAACAGACTTCAATAAACTCAGTATTCATCTGTGTGAATAAAAGGAGATGTGGTACGTCAATGAGACAGAGACCCAAAGACACAAACTACAAAATCATCGTTATTACCGACTTTCCGTAACGATCAAATATGGGATGATACTAGTATCGTTATTACAGACTTTCTGTAACGATCAAATGTGTGATGATACTAGTATCGTTATTACAGACTTTCCGTAACGATCAAATATGTGATGATACTAGTATCGTTATTACAGACTTTCTCAAACGATCAAATGTGTGATGATTCTAGTATCGTTATTACAGACTTTCCGTATCGACCAACTATGGGATGATACTAGTATCGTTATTACAGACTTTCCGTAATGATCAAATATGTGATGATACTAGTATCGTTATTAGAGACTTTCCGTAACGATCAAATATGTGATGATACTAGTATCGTTATTACAGACTTTCCTTAACGATCAAATATGTGATGATACTAGTATCGTTATTACAGACTTTCCGTAATGATCAAATATGTGATGATACTAATTTTTCGTAAAACCTTGGAAGTGTAGACTTTAAATTTACAATAGTTTTATTGAACATTGCACGCGCAATTATAAATGAAATGGTAAATATTAAGATTCTGTGATTTTTTCATAAAATACATGGTATCTAAGAAAGCCACAAAACGTTACCTGCCACGCATACTAAATTAGTATTTATCCACTTTTATTTGGAGGGAAATGAGACGAAAAAACTAGTATGTACATGTGTCAATGATTTATCTTGAATATAGTAAATAAACTGATGATCCACTGTGTATCATCGCCACCGGAAATTGGGTACTAACGAAGCGGAGAGAAATGGAAAAAAAAGTAAACAAGGTAAGAATTCATTCAATTTAAAGCATTTCTACTGATTTGACGAGGGTACCGCTTAAGAAATGACTTTCTGATATATAATTCTTTAAATTATTAGGCCGATAAGTACAAAATTAAGACAATATTTTGTGTTATACTCCAAAGATTGCAACTTAGTACCTGAAAATTTCGAGGTCGAGTGTGCTCTGTCGCCCCATTGGTAAGATATTCAACTGCTTTTCATTATTTTTCCAGACACGTTTTTAGATTATGATAGTGTGGCATCATATTGACTGAAATTTGTTGTCATAAAGATGTTTTTAAAGAATATGGACCAAAACATTGTTTGTTTATTGTACGGCGAATTGCAGGACGTTGTACGGCGAATTGCAAAATAACAACTTTTGTCTGTACGGCGTCTTGCAATATATTGTAATTTAAAGATGAAATTAATCACTGTTTAGATAATATTAAGTGACGATATTTTGGCTGTATCAAAGCTTTACCGGCTTACAAATATACAAAATAAACTACTTATCAAATATTAAAAAATATATGCCGTTAATTTCGTTCAGAAGTTTTCGTTGCGTACCTCTATTTGACTTTGTGTTTTTAAAGACATAAAGGTTTTTTTCAACCATATTATCCTAAATACATTCATACATCGTTATAATATTATCGACTGTTGTCTTATTTGTTGTTAGGGTGAAATTTTGTAAGTTCAATAAAAAAAAACCCGACCATTCATTTTTTGTTGGTGCTGTTTTTTTTTTTTTTTTTTTTTTATATAAACATAAGCAATTATATGCTATCGTTTGGCCTTCAACAACGAAAAAAATCGTACCTTATAGTCGGCTATAAAAAGCCCCGACATGAAAATTGTGGAAGGTTTCAACAAGAAAACTTACGGCCTAACTCGTAACAAAACAATTTACGAAAAACAACAAATATGATAGAGATGAACCAACGACAACCACCGAACTACAGGCTCGTGACTTCGAACAGACAAAATAAAGAATGTGCTGGGTAAAATAGATATAGGAAGATGTGGTATGAGTGCCAATGAGACAAATCTCCACCCAAGTCACAATTTATAAAAGTAAACTATTATAGGTCAAGGTACGGTCTTCAACATTGTTTATTTTTTTAATTTCTGAAATGAATAATTTGTTAAAAGAAAAGTGAAGAAAATACTTTGTTTACATTGAAAATTAGGAGAAATAAATCATGAATTGTATTTCGAATTAATTTTCTTGTTTCTTTTTAGTTTAAGTAAATTCAATCAATCTTTTTATTTACAGGGAAAAATAATAAAAGACTGTTGCTAAGGCTGTTTGGCCTAAACTTAAAGTAGTAGATGGAGGGGTAGTGAAAAGGAGTGTATTCGTCCGAATTTTCATTGTTACAGTAGTACATTTTCATGATTACTATGTATAATATTTCTCTGTAAATTTTAATGTGATATTGTGCCAATTAAAATTATATAATTAATACAAGTAAGACTTGCATTTGCCTTAAAAGATATAGCAGTGCGTGATTATTTGTTTTCAAACACACCTTCTCTGTTTTGAAACTTATAAATGTATGGATCTCGGCCTATCTGTTTGGTTGAATATAAATGTGAATTCATAGAGTTTCAAAATCAACAGTTAGCCCTATTTCTGTGTGTGTGTAAATAATCTAATCTTTAGATAGATGCTAAAATTAAAATCATTTTTCTTAATAAGAAGAAAAAGTGCAACTTAAGCACGCCTGAATGTAAAAGGTGTACCCGACTTATTCTTTCACGATAAGAATTTACCGATTTCGGTATTTTAACAAAACTGTTTACGAGGGCAAATAAATAAATGAACGCTATCAAATCAACATTTAAATTTACGTGGATTTTTCCTAAAGAATTAATGAGATTGCACCATCAGGATTCAAAAATATTTCAACCTGTCCTTATTAGATGTTATTTCATTATAATTCTTTAAACTTACAAGTCGAAAGATGCTAGCTTTTGTGAATTGTATTAATAAGTATATAATATTAAGATGACAACCAAAAAAACTTCATACAAGGTCATCTTTATTCTCAAGTAGAAAGTTTATATAAATAGTTTATGCTGTAGCCACAGCCTGATTTGTATCCCTTGTATCGGATTCTTCTTTCCAAAAATGATTAAGCTAAGGTTTATATTGTTTTAAATTCAAACAGTGTTAGCCACCGAGCTTGTTCATTTCTTACTATATAGAGATGAAGTTTTTTTTTTTAGAAAATTAATGTTCTTTATTCTAGTATATTGGCTGTATCTGCCTTTTACAAATAAGACAATAACATTAATTGAAAAAGGAGACGTGGAATGGTTTTCACTGAGAGGACTTTCAAACAAAGTCCAAATGAAATAGATTTGACCAACTATTGGTCACTATACACTTCACAATGAACAAAACCCAAACCGTATCAAAATTGCCTGATTTATGACAAAATCATAAACAAATATGTTAGGCAGCAACTTACGACAGCCGCTATATTACATGTTCCTGACCAGGGACAGACACATATATAATGAGGCGGTGTTAAACATGTTTGTGAGCACTCAAACCTCCCTTAACATGGTGCCGTGGTGTAGCAATATAACATTTTTTTTTGCAGAGAATGATAATTCATTTATATTTCATTTTATCTGACAGTTGAAAGAGAATTCATTCACTTAATGGTTCTAAATATTCAATGCGGAAAAATTATCCTGCCCTTACCTCCTTCCTTCCTTCCACCCAAAATCCATCCCCGAAATGTTCATCACTTATATGCAAATGCTGACTAATGTTGTATGGTTAAAACATTTGGTTGAGGTAATTTAAAGTTTGAGAACAGAACCGACAGATTTAGCTTTTATTTCATTTATAAAAGGGCTTAACTCAAGAACGGTAACAATGACGCTACCCAATTTATAACTTGATCTGTGTTTTGTGGTGATAAGCATTTTGTGTAAGTTTTAAAGCATTTGGTTAAGGCATACTAAAGTTAGAGAACGGGAACCAATTTTTGGGACTTTCTGGACGGACGGAACAGACGGGTCGGACGGACATTGGTAACATTTAACGCTACGTCAGGGGCATAACAGCAGGTCAGTAAAACAGTGACATGCCTTTCCGAAAATTACAGCATTTGCCAGCTTTTGTATATGCCGTATTCATATTGTATACATCAGGTATGTAAAAGATGTAATAGGACTGTGTTCAAGCCTTATATTGTGTATTCATCTTAAATGGTGTCAAGCGAATTGTATTTTTATCAAATGCATAATTAGATATTTGAACCTAATATTTTATTTTCTTGAAAAAGACGGCAAATGAATATTTTGAAATTAGCAAGTTGCCATACAGTTGAAAACAAGTTGCCATACAGTAAATATGTCAACACGAGCAAGTTGCCGTACCCTAGACTTTATTTTTTATGGTCTATATTCTTTAAAAACCATCATTTTGACAACAAATTTCAGTAAATATGATGCCACACTATAATAATCTAAAAAGTGTCTGGAAAAATAATGAAAAACAGTTGAATATCTTGCCAAAGGGGCGACAGAGGACGATCGACCTCAAAATTTTCAGGTACTAAGTGGCAAGTTCTGGAGTATAACACAAAATCTTGTCTTAATTTTGTACTTATCGGCCTAATAACTTAAAGAATTATATATCAGAAAATCATTTCTTATGCGGTACCCTCGTCAAATCAGTAGAAATGCTTTAAATTGAATGAATTCTTACCTTATTTACTTTTTTTTCCATTTCTCTCCGCTTCGTTAGTACCCAATTTCCGATGGCGATGATACACAGTGTGATCATAACAAACAAACACAATTTAATCTGCCCTCAGCTCTTAAAACGACGTCCATATAAATATATTCAGTTTATATACACCTAGTTTTTCTAAATTTGAAAAAAAATTCCTTACCTGACTTTTTATGAAAAAAAAACTTGTATCCCTTAATAAGTTATATATATATGTTATTTTTGCGTATTAATTCAATAAGTTTCCCTTCGTTTCACATGCCCTGTTCTGTTGCACATCGTTAAATCCTTTTTATTTAATCGTGTTCACGCTTACCTGTCCCCACATAAATGTATTTCTCAATAAGTCTATATAAACTGCCCGGCTCAATGTCAAACGAATAAAAACTTGAAATTCATACATCGTTCAATAGGCGTTACATTATCAATGATCTTTATTCTTCAGGCTAAATCAGATCTTATGTTATTCATTATTAATTGTAAGATTAACCCTACGTACAACTACACGATCTGTAATGATACCGCAATATTAGTGATATACATTTAATACATTCCTTTTTTATTGTTCTGAAACTATCGCCAATATTTGCTGTTTCTAATTTGTTATTCTTTCGTTAGAGAGCAAAGGGACAACATATTCAAAAACTAACCAAAAGATAAATCAATGGAAAAAGTAAATACTAACTGTAATATCCAACACAAATACTAACTGTAATATCCAACACAAATACTAACTGTAATATCCAACACAAATACTAACTGTAATATCCAACACAAATATTAACTGCAATATCCAACACAAATACTAACTGCAATATCCAACACAAATATTAACTGCCATATCCAACACAAATATTAACTGTAATATCCAACACAAATACTAACTGTAATATCCAACACAAATACTAACTGTAATATCCAACACAAATACTAACTGTAATATCCAACACAAATACTAACTGTAATATCCAACACAAATACTAACTGTAATATCCAACACAAATACTAACTGTAATATCCAACACAAATACTAACTGTAATATCCAACACAAATATTAACTGTAATATCCAACACAAATATTAACTGCAATATCCAACACAAATACTAACTGCCATATCCAACACAAATATTAACTGCCATATCCAACACAAATACTAACTGTAATATCCAACACAAATATTAACTGCAATATCCAACACAAATATTAACTACCATATCCAACACAAATACTAACTGCAATATCCAACACAAATATTAACTGTAATATCCAACACAAATATTAACTACCATATCCAACACAAATACTAACTGCCATATCCAACACAAATATTAACTGCAATATCCAACACAAATACTAACTGTAATATCCAACACAAATATTAACTGCAATATCCAACACAAATACTAACTGTAATATCCAACACAAATATTAACTGCAATATCCAACACAAATATTAACTACCATATCCAACACAAATACTAACTGCCATATCCAACACAAATATTAACTGCAATATCCAACACAAATACTAACTGCAATATCCAACACAAATACTAACTGCAATATCCAACACAAATACTAACTGCAATATCCAACACAAATACTAACTGCAATATCCAACACAAATATTAACTACCATATCCAACACAAAAAGTAAATACTAACTGCAATATCCAACACAAATATTAACTGCAATATCCAACACAAATATTAACTGCAATATCCAACACAAATATTAACTACCATATCCAACACAAATACTAACTGCAATATCCAACACAAATACTAACTGTAATATCCAACACAAATATTAACTGCAATATCCAACACAAATATTAACTACCATATCCAACACAAATACTAACTGCAATATCCAACACAAATATTAACTACCATATCCAACACAAATACTAACTGTAATATCCAACACAAATATTAACTGCAATATCCAACACAAATATTAACTACCATATCCAACACAAATACTAACTGCCATATCCAACACAAATATTAACTGCAATATCCAACACAAATACTAACTGCAATATCCAACACAAATACTAACTGCAATATCCAACACAAATACTAACTGCAATATCCAACACAAATACTAACTGCAATATCCAACACAAATATTAACTACCATATCCAACACAAAAAGTAAATACTAACTGCAATATCCAACACAAATATTAACTACCATATCCAACACAAATACTAACTGCAATATCCAACACAAATATTAACTGCAATATCCAACACAAATACTAACTGCAATATCCAACACAAATACTAACTACCATATCCAACACAAATATTAACTACCATATCCAACACAAATACTAACTGCAATATCCAACACAAATACTAACTGCAATATCCAACACAAAAAGTAAATACTAACTGCAATATCCAACACAAATACTAACTGTAATATCCAACACAAATACTAACTGCAATATCCAACACAAATACTAACTGCAATATCCAACACAAATATTAACTACCATATCCAACACAAATACTAACTGTAATATCCAACACAAATACTAACTGCAATATCCAACACAAATACTAACTGTAATATCCAACACAAATACTAACTGTAATATCCAACACAAATACTAACTGCAATATCCAACACAAATACTAACTGCAATATCCAACACAAATATTAACTGCAATATCCAACACAAATACTAACTACCATATCCAACACAAATATTAACTACCATATCCAACACAAAAAGTAAATACTAACTGCAATATCCAACACAAATATTAACTACCATATCCAACACAAAAAGTAAATACTAACTGCAATATCCAACACAAATATTAACTACCATATCCAACACAAAAAGTAAATACTAACTGTAATATCCAACACAAATATTAACTACCATATCCAACACAAAAAGTAAATACTAACTGTAATATCCAACACAAATACTAACTACCATATCCAACACAAATATTAACTACCATATCCAACACAAAAAGTAAATACTAACTGCAATATCCAACACAAATATTAACTACCATATCCAACACAAAAAGTAAAAAATATAACTCACTGTATCCAACACAAAAAGTAAATACTAACTGCAATATCCAACACAAATATTAACTACCATATCCAACACAAAAAGTAAAAAATATAACCAACTGTATCCAACACAAAAAGTAAATACTAACTGCAATATCCAACACAAATATTAACTGTAATATCCAACACAAATATTAACTACCATATCCAACACAAAAAGTAAATACTAACTGCAATATCCAACACAAATATTAACTACCATATCCAACACAAATACTAACTGCAATATCCAACACAAATATTAACTACCATATCCAACACAAAAAGTAAATACTAACTGCAATATCCAACACAAATATTAACTACCATATCCAACACAAAAGTAAATACTAACTGTAATATCCAACACAAATACTAACTACCATATCCAACACAAATATTAACTACCATATCCAACACAAAAGTAAATACTAACTGCAATATCCAACACAAAAGTAAAAATATAACTCACTGTATCCAACACAAAAGTAAATACTAACTGCAATATCCAACACAAATATTAACTACCATATCCAACACAAAAAGTAAAAAATATAACCAACTGTATCCAACACAAAAAGTAAATACTAACTGCAATATCCAACACAAATATTAACTACCATATCCAACACAAAAAGTAAAAAATATAACCAACTGTATCCAACACAAAAAGTAAATACTAACTGCAATATCCAACACAAATATTAACTACCATATCCAACACAAAAAGTAAAAAATATAACCAACTGTATCCAACACAAAAAGTAAATATAACCTCCTGTATCCAACACAAAAAGTAAATATAACCTCCTGTATCCAACACAAATACTAACTACCATATCCAACACAAAAAGTAAAAAATATAACCAACTGTATCCAACACAAAAAGTAAATATAACCTCCTGTATCCAACACAAAAAATGAATATAACCTCCTGTATCCAACACAAAAAGTAAATATAACCTCCTGTATCCAACACAAAAAATGAATATAACCTCCTGTATCCAACACAAAAAGTAAATATAACCAACTGTATCCAACACAAAAAGTAAATATAACCTCCTGTATCCAACACAAAAAGTAAATATAACCTCCTGTATCCAACACAAAAAGTAAATATAACCAACTGTATCCAACACAAAAAGTAAATATAACCTCCTGTATCCAACACAAAAAATGAATATAACCTCCTGTATCCAACACAAAAAGTAAATATAACCTCCTGTATCCAACACAAAAGGTGAATATAACCTCCTGTATCCAACAAAAAAGTAAATATAACCTCCTGTATCCAACACAAAAAGTAAATATAACCTCCTGTATCCAACACAAAAAGTAAATATAACCTCCTGTATCCAACACAAAAAGTGATATAACCTCCTGTATCCAACACAAAAGTAAATATTACCTCCTGTATCCAACACAAAAAGTAAATATAACCTCCTTTATCCAACAAAAAAGTAAATATAACCTCCTGTATCCAACACAAAAAAGCAAATATAACCTCCTGTATCCAACACAAAAAGTAATATAACCTCCTGTATCCAACACAAAAAGTAAATATTACCTCCTGTATCCAACACAAAAGTAAATATTACCTCCTATATCCAACACAAAAAGGAAATATTACCTCCTGTATCCATCACAAAAGTAAATATTATCTCCTATATCCAACACAAAAAGCAAATATAAACTCCCATATTCAACACAAACATTAACTACCATATCTATCACAAATATTAACTCACAAAACCAACACAAATATCCAACACAATGAGTAAATATTAACTCCAGTGTTGCCAATATTCAAGACCAGTTTATATATTTCCGGGGTAAAATATTGACATCACAGTAGATCATTTAATAGTTGCAGGACCTTCGTTTCCGTTTTCTGGATAGCAACCTTGCCAGGTCACATCACTTAACAAAGGACTGTCGCAGTATTCTTTTTGGATCACAATTTGTGGCTAACCACTGCGTGAATAACATTTGAAATATCAATTTGATCCCTTCAACATATTTATGAACTATTAACCTGTACTGTGAAGGACTGCCCAATGTTTAACCTGTACTGTGAAGGATTACCCAATGTTTAACCTGTACTTTGATGGATTACCCAATGTTTAACCTGTACTGTGATGGACTGCCCAATGTTTAACCTGTACTGTGAAGGATTGCCCAATGTTTAACCTGTTCTGTGAAGGATTGCCCAATGTTTAACCTGTACTGTGAAGGATTGCCCAATGTTTAACCTGTACTGTGAAGGATTGCCCAATGTTTAACCTGTTCTGTGAAGGATTGCCCAATGTTTAACCTGTACTGTGAAGGATTGCCCAATGTTTAACAGTGCAACCTTGTTCACTCTAACAACCGTGTTATCTACATTAACATCTACATCGTACGAAGATCCATCAGCACGTTGATGACTATACGTCGGTGCATCGGAAACAGACACTTATCAAAAGATAACAATTTTATGAGTGCAATAATCAAAAATAATTTTGTGCAAAAATTTAAAAAAAAATAAACACATTTACATATTTACATATTTAAAAACAGGCTAGATGTCTAAATGTAGTGACTTTGAATCAGTATTTTAAATTGGTCCAAAAGGTTAACGCTGATGATGTTTTGTGGAAGTAAATTCCACAGTTCACCTGTGAATAGAAAAAGCTGTACTCGATGTATACTCATAATTTCGTATATAGCAACATATTCTATACAGCGTTGTATTTAATGCTTTCAAACTGCCTGTGAGATATTTAACTGTTTAAGTTTAAGTAGAAATCTTACTATTTTAATGTTGGGAGAACTTAATTGCTAGATTCCGGACTATGCCGAATCGGACCCTCGTATTGCTACATTCCAGACTACGCCGTTGCTCTATACAGGATGGTTAATTAACTATGATAATTTTTTGACACATTGTAAAATTATACTTTATTTTGTATTTTCAGTTGATTTACCATTTTTTGGATTGGCACTAGAATAAATGTCAGCACCTGATTCTTTATCACTTCTTAAACCCAATCACCTGGTTTAAACTGACTGGTCGAGCCAGCACAATGAATAAGCTTTAACCTGCCTGTTGTGTCTCACAGAAAACGCCTCCTTGCGGCAGTGACAAAGCAAGACGACGTTGGGTCAAAGTTGACAACACTTTATTTTAATCTTACTATCCATTAATTGATTAACATCATGGATTGCAGTCACACGGAGAAGCAAAGAGAGACTTCTGTGAATAGATACTAGAAAACCCGTCAGATACCACACATTTAGATAAAAATCCCGAGACTAAGAGAGTAAGTGAACTCACCGAAAAAGGATAAGGAGCATTCACAGAGAAACGTGACAAGTTCTGTCTTGAGATGAGGCCCTCTGGTCAGGTATAGAATTTCAGTTATAGGAAGTGACCACGCCTCTTAACGAGCTCCAGCAATCGCTATGAGCACAGGATAAAATTGTACAAGCCTGTACTAATAATAACAGGCTCACAGATGAGTACCTGAACTTTATGAAGAAGACCAGAACGTTGGACAGTCTTAAAGATATGGACACACGTAACCTTTTAACAGATATTCGACTGTCCAAAGCGGACCTTATCATGAAAACACTATACGAGCATCGCCTCGTCATGACAAAAGTTAAATCCACTAAAACAAAGACATCAAAGGGTAAGAAAACTTCACACATTGGGAGTTTCAACGTTTCTGACATGTTTAGTCTAGCACGGAGGAAGCGTTCCAAAGCCGAGGCTACTAAATCAAAAATAGCCTCAGCCGAAAATTATGCCCTGATCCTTGATGGGAGGCAATTTAGAGGAACATGCTGAGTTCAGAAAAAACTGAAATCAAAGACGATATGGAACAAGTAGCCATTCGAGGAAAACGACGGGTGCAACATGTGGAGCAGGATATGATCACCATTCCGGATCACCTTGGATCACTCCTGGTTTTTGATGGGGTTCGTGTTGCTCAGCCTTTGGCTTTCTGTGTTTTGTATACTGTTTTTTGTTGTTTGTTCTTTTTTTTTCGTTTTTTGCCTTGGCGTTGTCAGTTTATTTTAGACTTATGAATTTGAATATCCAGTTGATATCTGTCGCCTCTCTTTTCTATAAATAAGTAAGTAATTATGGGTCTTCCACATTTCAATGGAAAGATCTTTAGAAATTGTTCAGGTTTTTTTCTGTCATACTGTTTTCGATCTTGCGCTTCTTTCGCTAGATGTCGATAAGCTATGAAAAAAAGAGATGGAATGATTTGGTATATGATATAAAACAGTTACTACGCTTTTGAAACTCACAATATGTAATCGAACTCTTTTTTAGCAAGAGTTATCAGTCCTGATACTTTTTTTTTTATAGTTTTCCCTTCCAAAATAAATATTTAGTTACATTTGTACTTAAGATATAACAAACAATTTTAAAGTTAGCGATATTTAATTATTTCATATCGGTTAAGAATTAGATCCTCTTATTGGATAATAAGGGGCCACATGACATTCTTTATTTTTTAGTAAAAAATTCCATCGGTCTTTAACAGAAAAAGACTAACCAGAAAACCAGTCGTTAACGGACTTTTACATGTTAATGACCAGTGGGGCGTGGTTTCTCTGTTTAGAGTGATGTCCCTTTAATAAAACGCAATCGCGATTCGTTAATTATAAAATTATAGAAAACTTTATTTTGTATTCATATCCTGAAAAATTGCACTTAAATGAATGGCAGTGACTTATAGTTATCACTATGACTGGTCTTCACTCTTTCCTATAAAAATCGTACAATAACTCGCGTTTGCTTTGAACAATTTGAATTTTTGGGAATTTTTAAAAACATGGTTCCATAATGGTTATTGAAAAACTGGTCATTATCGTGATACATGGACTGCCCGTAGGACAGTGGTATTGACTGTGACAGCGATAATGACCTCGCCTACGGCTCAGTCATTATCGCTTTCTTAGTCAATACCACTGTCCTGTGGGCAGTCCATATATCACGATAATGACCAGTTTTTCAATAACTATTATGTAATTAACAGGTGAAAAATATAATTCGGCAACAGTTATAGAAAACCAAGTGGTCTAAATCATGCAATATGGAAAATCATTTTCAGTAAATAGTCATTTCTATTAGTAAAAATGTCCAAAATTTCTTCAAAACCATGATTTCATATCTGACAACTCTACCACTGTCATGCACGACTGACATACTCTATCGGATAATAATGGGTTATATTTACATGGTTAACGACTGACATACTCTATCGGATAATAATGGGTTAGGTTTACATGGTTAACGACTGACATACTCTATCTGATAATAATGGGTTATGTTTACATGGTTAACGACTGACATACTCTATCGGATAATAATGGGTTAGGTTTACATGACTGACATACTCTATCTGATAATAATGGGTTAGGTTTACATGGTTAACGACTGACATACTCTATCGGATAATAATAGGTTATGGTTACATGGTTAACGACTGACATACTCTATCGGATAATAATGGGTTAGGTTTAAATGGTTAACGACTGACATACTCTATCGGATAAAAATATGTTATGTTTACATGGTTAACGACTGACAAACTCTATCGGATAATAATGGGTTATGTTTACATGGTTAACGACTGACATACTCTATCGGATAATAATGGGTTAGGTTTACATGGTTTACATGACTGACATACTCTATCGGATAATAATGTGTTAGGTTTAAATGGTTAACGACTGACATACTCTATCTGATAATAATGGGTTATGTTTACATGACTGACATATTCTATCTGATAATAATGGGTTATGTTTACATGGTTAACGACTGACATACTCTATCGTATAATAATGGGTTATGTTTACATGGTTAACGACTGACATACTCTATCTGATAATAATGGGTTATGTTTACATGACTGACATACTCTGTCAGATAATAATGGGTTAGGTTTACATGACTGACATACTCTATCGGAAAATAATAGGTTAGGTTTAAATGGTTAACGACTGACATACTCTATCGGATAATAATGGGTTATGTTTACATGGTTAACGACTGACATACTCTATCTGATAATAATGGGTTATGGTTACATGGTTAACGACTGACATACTCAATCGGATAATAATGGGTTATGTTTACATGGTTAACGACTGACATACTCTATCGGATAATAATGGGTTAGGTTTACATGGTTAACGACTGACATACTCTATCGGATAATAATGGGTTATGTTTACATGACTGACATACTCTATCGGATAATAATGGGTTATGTTTACATGACTGACATACTCTATCGGATAATAATGGGTTAGGTTTACATGGTTAATGACTGACATACTCTATCTGATAATAATGGGTTAGGTTTAAATGGTTAACGACTGACATACTCTTGTCGGATAATAATGGGTTATGTTTACATGGTTAACGACTGACATACTCTATCTGATAATAATGGATTAGGTTTAAATGGTTAACGACTGACATACTCTATCGGATAATAATGGGTTATGTTTACATGGTTAACGACTGACAAACTCTATCGGATAATAATGGGTTATGTTTACATGGTTAACGACTGACATACTCTATCGGATAATAATGGGTTAGGTTTACATGGTTAACGACTGACATACTCTATCGGATAATAATGGGTTATGTTTACATGGTTAACGACTGACATACTCTATCGGATAATAATGGGTTAGGTTTACATGGTTAACGACTGACATACTCTATCGGATAATAATGGGTTATGTTTACATGGTTAACGACTGACATACTCTATCAGATAATAATGGGTTATGGTTACATGGTTAACGACTGACATACTCTATCAGATAATAATGGGTTATGTTTACATGGTTAATGACTGACATACTCTATCTGATAATAATGGGTTAGGTTTAAATGGTTAACGACTGACATACTCTTGTCGGATAATAATGGGTTATGTTTACATGGTTAACGACTGACATACTCTATCTGATAATAATGGGTTAGGTTTAAATGGTTAACGACTGACATACTCTATCGGATAATAATGGGTTATGTTTACATGGTTAACGACTGACATACTCTTGTCGGATAATAATGGGTTATATTTACATGGTTAACGACTGACATACTCTATCTGATAATAATGGGTTAGGTTTAAATGGTTAACGACTGACATACTCTATCGGATAATAATGGGTTATGTTTACATGGTTAACGACTGACATACTCTATCTGATAATAATGGGTTATGGTTACATGGTTAACGACTGACATACTCTATCGGATAATAATAGGTTATGGTTACATGGTTAACGACTGACATACTCTATCGGATAATAATGGGTTATGTTTACATGGTTAACGGCTGACATACTCTATCTGATAATAATGGGTTAGGTTTAAATGGTTAACGACTGATATACTCTATCGGATAATAATGGGTTATGTTTACATGACTGACATACTCTATCGGATAATAATGGGTTAGGTTTACATGGTTAATGACTGACATACTCTATCTGATAATAATGGGTTAGGTTTAAATGGTTAACGACTGACATACTCTTGTCGGATAATAATGGGTTATGTTTACATGGTTAACGACTGACATACTCTATCTGATAATAATGGGTTAGGTTTAAATGGTTAACGACTGACATACTCTATCGGATAATAATGGGTTATGTTTACATGGTTAACGACTGACATACTCTATCGGATAATAATGGGTTAGGTTTACATGGTTTACATGACTGACATACTCTATCGGATAATAATGTGTTAGGTTTAAATGGTTAACGACTGACATACTCTATCTGATAATAATGGGTTATGTTTACATGACTGACATACTCTATCTGATAATAATGGGTTATGTTTACATGGTTAACGACTGACATACTCTATCGTATAATAATGGGTTATGTTTACATGGTTAACGACTGACATACTCTATCTGATAATAATGGGTTATGTTTACATGACTGACATACTCTGTCAGATAATAATGGGTTAGGTTTACATGACTGACATACTCTATCGGAAAATAATGGGTTAGGTTTAAATGGTTAACGACTGACATACTCTATCGGATAATAATGGGTTATGTTTACATGGTTAACGACTGACATACTCTATCTGATAATAATGGGTTATGGTTACATGGTTAACGACTGACATACTCAATCGGATAATAATGGGTTATGTTTACATGGTTAACGACTGACATACTCTATCGGATAATAATGGGTTAGGTTTACATGGTTAACGACTGACATACTCTATCGGATAATAATGGGTTATGTTTACATGACTGATATACTCTATCGGATAATAATGGGTTATGTTTACATGACTGACATACTCTATCGGATAATAATGGGTTAGGTTTACATGGTTAATGACTGACATACTCTATCTGATAATAATGGGTTAGGTTTAAATGGTTAACGACTGACATACTCTTGTCGGATAATAATGGGTTATGTTTACATGGTTAACGACTGACATACTCTATCTGATAATAATGGGTTAGGTTTAAATGGTTAACGACTGACATACTCTATCGGATAATAATGGGTTATGTTTACATGGTTAACGACTGACAAACTCTATCGGATAATAATGGGTTATGTTTACATGGTTAACGACTGACATACTCTATCGGATAATAATGGGTTAGGTTTACATGGTTAACGACTGACATACTCTATCGGATAATAATGGGTTATGTTTACATGGTTAACGACTGACATACTCTATCGGATAATAATGGGTTAGGTTTACATGGTTAACGACTGACATACTCTATCGGATAATAATGGGTTATGTTTACATGGTTAACGACTGACATACTCTATCAGATAATAATGGGTTATGGTTACATGGTTAACGACTGACATACTCTATCAGATAATAATGGGTTATGTTTACATGGTTAATGACTGACATACTCTATCTGATAATAATGGGTTAGGTTTAAATGGTTAACGACTGACATACTCTTGTCGGATAATAATGGGTTATGTTTACATGGTTAACGACTGACATACTCTATCTGATAATAATGGGTTAGGTTTAAATGGTTAACGACTGACATACTCTATCGGATAATAATGGGTTATGTTTACATGGTTAACGACTGACATACTCTTGTCGGATAATAATGGGTTATATTTACATGGTTAACGACTGACATACTCTATCTGATAATAATGGGTTAGGTTTAAATGGTTAACGACTGACATACTCTATCGGATAATAATGGGTTATGTTTACATGGTTAACGACTGACATACTCTATCTGATAATAATGGGTTATGGTTACATGGTTAACGACTGACATACTCTATCGGATAATAATAGGTTATGGTTACATGGTTAACGACTGACATACTCTATCGGATAATAATGGGTTATGTTTACATGGTTAACGGCTGACATACTCTATCTGATAATAATGGGTTAGGTTTAAATGGTTAACGACTGATATACTCTATCGGATAATAATGGGTTATGTTTACATGGTTAACGCCAAAAATCACATTTACTTCGTCTCAATATATTCAAACAAACAAAGAATTTAAAAAAAACATACATAAGAATGGGGTTTATTGAATATCGTATTTATATCTCCCTAAACAGGAGTCTTCTAAATACCAAATGTATATCGCCTTAGACAGGGACCTACTGCTTACCGAATGTGCTTCTAACTACACAGAAGTTTATTCAATTCTGTATGTATCTCTTCCAGGACAAGAGCATACTGTATACCGTGTGTGACTCTCTATAGAAAGGTGTATATTGTATACTTTATGTGCCTCTCCCTATGCATGAGTCTACTGTATACTGTATGTGCCTCTCCTTAGACAGAAGTGACCTGTATACCGTATGCACCTTTCCTGGACAAGAGATATATTTTCCTTTCCTAGAAAGGAGTCTATTGTAAACTGTATTTGCCTCTCCCTAGACAATAGTCTACTGTATACTGTAGGTGCCTCTCCCTAGACACTGTATGCTGTGTATGCCTCCCCTGGACAATAGTCTACTGTATACTGTAGGTGCCTCTCCCTAGACACTGTATGCTGTGTATGCCTCCCCTGGACAATAGTCTACTGTATACTGTAGGTGCCTCTCCCTAGACTCTGTATGCTGTGTATGCCTCCCCTGGACAATAGTCTACTGTATACTGTAGGTGCCTTTCCCTAGACACTGTATGCTGTGTATGCCTCCCCTGGACAATAGTCTACTGTATACTGTAGGTGCCTCTCCCTAGACATTGTATGCTCTGTATGCCTCCCCTGGACAAGGACATATTGTGCTTTGTATCACTCCTTAGACAGGAGTCCACTGTAAGCTAGTGACATAATACGATATATACGGGATCAGTAAATTTCATATGGGGTGAGAATGAAGCTCGAAACCCATATAAGATTTACTGACCCCGTATATATCGAATTTGGTCAGTCAAACTGTGTAACGAATTTATCTTACCGACTATCTTAACATGTGGAATTCAGACTAGTGACCTAATAAAGTGATCAAGTCTTCAATATTAACAACCTTCTTACATTATTTTTGTCTATACAAAAACAAATACACACAATAACAATTTGTTAGCCTTTAATGTGTTTTCTGCATTTATTTTCAATCATGTATCACCAATTTCTTCATCTGCTGTCTGGTCGATACGTTTCAGGTTTTTTTTCATCGTCATATTGTTTTTGTAAGGGGACGTGACATTGGTATTAACCGTGTATTAAAATACTAACCCAGGATCGCAACGTATTCGCTTTTAATCAATGATATTCCTAGAAATTTATAGGATTTAAGATAACGTTTATGCCTCTCCCTCTCTATGGACAGTAGCCTATTGTGCCAAGAGTCTATTGCATGTGCATCTCTCTAGACATGAGTTCACTGTACATTGTACAAGGTTCTCCCTCCCTCGACAGAAGCATACTGTGTTTTGTGTAAGATTCTTCCTCCCTCGACAGGAGCATATTATGTGTTGTGTATGTCTCTAGAGAGTACACTGTATATTGTATAAGATTCTTCCTCCCTCGACAGGAACATATTGTGTTTTCTGTATCTCTCAAGGCAGTAATCCACTGTATATTCTATAAGCCTCTCCCTCGCAGGACATGTGCATATTGTGTTTTGTGTATCTCTTTAGACAAGAGTACACTGTATAAGGTTCTTCCTCCCTCGACAGGAGCATATTGTGTTTTGTGCATCTCTCTTCAGTCGGAAAGCTGACCCCGGTTTGACCCCATTTCTTAAAGCAACAATGGAAGTCATGTGATTACCATATATGGGCATTTTTTTACCAAAAAAAGTGAAGCCCGTTTTTTGGAATTTGTAGTTTTTTGCATGAATTAAAACTAATTTGCTTTTAAGTGAACATTTTTGAGTATATAAGAAATATATTGATCTACTCAATTATGGATTATCCTAATTTGTTCTCTCAAAATGTGTCTTCAAAGTCTAGGTGTTGACCAAAAAAATCGGAGTTACGACCCTTGACTAAGGTAGCGGGTTGTGCTCAGACAAGAGAAAAATTGTGAAATTCGAAGTAAATTCCAGATTAGCTGCAATATATTGTTGTGTAAGATTTACCTTAATCAATTCTTTTGACAATTAACAAGATCTTAATATATCAGAACATTCTTAAACTCTTCTTAAATGGCAAAATCTAATGAAGAAAGCCAGGGTGAAGAAAAAATGGCGTCGTATGCCGATGCAACCAAAACTAATCCAAAGACAATAGACTCTTCAACAATGTCGGGAGTTAAACCAGTCTTTGTTCAAGAAATAGATGTATTTGGTTCACTTACAGATCGGGTCACAACAAAAACACTGTATTTAACAAATATTGAAATGTACCAAACGCTAGGTTATTCAGTTGAGGCACGATCCATCATTGGACTTCAACGAATAAGAGGCCTCTGGCGAATATATTTAGATTGTGTGACGGCAAGAGATCACCTTATCTGTAAGGGGGTAGAAATTAGAGGTAAAAAGGTCAACATTTACTCAAGGAACCCTCGGGTAACCAGACACGAGGACATAGACACTGTAAGAATTAGAGTGAAGGATGTCCCACTCTCTGCCGATGACGGCCAAATATTAAGAGCTCTATAAGAACGGAGCTGTGTAATAATGAACCACTTCAGAGAACGTCTGAGGTATGAGAATCAGATCACTAACTGTTTTACTGGTGATAGAATCATCATATGTCAGGGTCCTTTACCCCAACATATTCCTCGCTCTATTACTGTAGGAAAATACAGAGCCACAGTTATGTACCGTGATCAACCATCTACAGGCAGTCGTCCAAAAAAGTGTTCAAAATGTCTAGCTGATGGGCATAATTTTAGCAATTGCCCTAATGACTGGGTTTGTAAATCATGTGGTAAGGAAGGTCATAAACAAATTGACTGTACAGAAAATGACCTTTTGGATACCACTCAACAATCTAAGATACCTCAAAGTACAATTGACGCAAGTGAAAACACAAATGATGCTGATGACACTACTGTAGATACTTATGCCACACAACAACCAAATCACATAGATGATCCATCTACAAATAGTGAACCTGAATCAACGAGCATACATGAAGATGACATCGACATGTCCCATTCAGTACCTACCCGGAGGAAGAAAAAAAAGAAAAAGTCAAAGAAAGAGAGAAAACAACACAAACTCAAATTACCTCATTTGTATCTGAACAACAGGAGTTAACTCCAGGAAAACAAAAAAACAACAGAAACGTTGAACGGTCTCCAGTTACCCCGACCCATGTTTTGCATGACAACGAAGGTGATACCACGGCTAAACGGCCAAAAACTTTGGCAACTTAATCATACCAACTGAAATCTAATGACATTTATCAGTACTGTAAAAACAAACAGTTTGAATAATTTTTATATGAAAACAAATAAATGTAGAACTAATTTAATATTATACTGTAATACATTTACATTGATATTTATTCTGTGTATGATCACGATGATATTTATAACAAAACTCTTTCACAGTACAGTTGAACTAAGTACCACTCAATATACATGTAGTCATAGGTCCACTCATATTTCACAATTTGTACTTTTGTTAAATTACATATTTTACATAAAGTTTGCACTTTTTTCAGCACAGTTCCAACTAATCCAGATGTGCCTCAAAATTTTTCTTCTTAGATCACAAAATGAATACATATGTCACTTTTTAATTCCATACACAGATATGCAAAAGACAAACTTTTGTACACCAAAATATATAATTAAATTGACAACAGATGTACACATACAGAATCACACTTGTAGCTCCATATATGCTCATACTTCATATTCAAATTATGTGCAAGGCCATGAGTCCAAATTAGAATACAGAAATAGTCCACTTCATAATGCAAACCATTACATATATTTCCTGGAAAAAATAATAACACTTTCAGCATTCAATAGTTATAAAAAACAATATACCAAAATAAAAGCAAAGAAAAACAAGGACAATAAACCCTTACAATTTAGCCCTGACAGAAGCAACACATATAGTACTGATAAAAAAAAATGTACATATTTATACAAACTACTCATTATCTTTATCTACTGTAAACTATGTAAATATAACTTTTGTGTAATATATTCATGTAAATATTTTTTTCAACATAAGCATTGTAATATATATATTATTTTTGTTTTGAGTAAAATTTATTTCTCAATTATTGTATTCACAAACTGTGTGTGGTATATGTTTGTCACAGCTCAGCTTGTAAACAGTCACGTTGTTGACCCAAATAATGACCCGTAAGGCGAGGTCATCTTGTGTAAAAGCTGTATGCATTTTAAACTTGAAAACAACACTGTGTAATATTATTTTATATAATACCGGTACGTTAAACATTAATGATACTGTGTATCTAATTATTGTGATAAGATGTGAACACTATTTAATATATATATGTTTTTATGTAGGATTACTTCTTATAATAAAACACTGGGCACTACGTAGAAAGTGTAAAGAATTTATTGCTAAAAGTACAGCAAAACTACCGATGATTATCCACCTGTAATTAATTCAGAAGAAAATACTGTTTGCATAAAAACTTTTATTTAGGCTTTGCAGGTAGTCATATTAATATATACATATGTCAAGATTATAATACAAATGCAATACCATGTGATCATAGATTATAACTGACAAATAAACTCTGAATTAAAGAACTACTAAGAAGTATCTTAATAAATATAAAGAATGAAGCATAACAAAATAAAAATTCTATGAGATACAAATGAAATGTAAATTTCATACCCGCCTCATACAAACCTATTCCACTTTAAGGGAAAGGGAGGGAGGGTTTTTTGAAAAATGAACAAACGACGAAACACAATGTTCATTAACAAATTAACTACGCTGATAGAAGTTTCAACGACAAACTAAGACATATTTAAACATAAAAATTTAAATTATTAAAATGTTGACTACCTGTTTTCTGGTGTTTCTGAAAAGTGATAATTAGTAGTGAGTTCTACTTTTAAACTGAAATTTTTATCCAATATAAATTACTGTACTGCGTGACCAATAAAAAACGTGTTTAAATTAAATTAGAAGGCAGTCCAAACTAAACCTTTACCAGAGATGTGTTCACTGTTAAATGAAGTGAGACCAATTGTCCAATTACCAATTCACTTAATTATTTTTCTGATTCTTCAATAGTTATTCATTTTTATTCAAAAATTTACAAATTAATTCAGAAGAAAATACTGTTTGCATAAAAACTTTTATTTAGGCTTTGCAGGTAGTCATATTAATATATACATATGTCAAGATTATTATACAAATGCAATACCATGTGATCATAGATTATAACTGACAAATAAACTCTGAATTAAAGAACTACTAAGAAGTATCTTAATAAATATAAAGAATGAAGCATAACAAAATAAAAATTCTATGAGATACAAATGAAATGTAAATTTCATACCCGCCAAACCGAAGGTCCGCCAAACAATCAAATCTCAGAAACTGTAAATTGCAACTTTTATAATAATTCTAAAATAATTAAAAGAGTAAGTCTACACCATCTTCTATAATCCAAGTCGAGGACACGAACCTCGATCCCCCGTCACAAGGACAGGTGTACTAACCATTGTACTAACAAGGATGCATGATAGAGTCAACAGTGTAAACCCTCCGCAATATTAGATAAAAACAGGATCAAAAGTCTATTCTCTCTCATGTGGAGATTAAGAGTAAACCATCTCCTAAAAATAAGCTGCAATTTACTAGTAAATTTGAATTTAAAATTTAATCAAATTTCAAACACAATCTAAATTCATTCTACTTCAAAAGATTTAAAGATGTGCAAGAGTATTAGCTATAAAGCTAAAAACCTTATTAAGACCAGTAGTGGACAAATGCAATTTGTCAATAGAAAACAAAGTGTTAATTGGCTTCCTCACTCTATTATAAAAAGTCTTCTCACATGCCATGTATCTGACATTAGTAAGAGAGGAAGACAACTGTTTTAGTACATTGTTAAAATTGATGACGAATAATTCAGAGTGATTAAAATCACATGGCCTGGGTAATATTGAGGATAAAATAATTACACAATCTGGATTACAAATCCTCAATTCATGTATAATATCACGAATGTATTTTTCAAATACATTAGTATTAATATTAAATAGATCATTTGTACCCACATGTACAATTATATTGTTAAATGGTACCAGGTGAATACCCTGTTTTTAATTTCCTTAAAGCAGTTCGCAACTCAGACCACCAAAGGCCTGAAGTTGCGTATTCCTCATCTCCGGAAGATACTTTAAAATTGAATCTGATATTACTATACTGGGTTTACCCATGCCTTCAAACCTACAATATAATATAACTTATTAACTACTAATAAAATTATAATTCCAAATTAAAACATATATCACAGTCTACAAATCATTTTTGACGAGACTTGCATCTTATCAGCTAAACCATATCTAAGATACAATTTATAGGCGTCACTCTTCCAATCCCTTGTAATTGAATGAGTTCAGAAGATACACCACATTGGAATGCCCAAGTTGCACCTCCTCTTCTGAAGCTATGAGATGAGTATCTTGTTGGATCTAATCCAATTTTCTCAATAATGTTTTTTTTAAAAGTTTGTAACATATTGTAGGACACTGGCTTAATTTTTTTACCAGATAATACAAGAAAAGCTGGGGAAGATGCTGAAGCAGGAAATTTTATACACATGGCCTTGAAGGCACTAAATGCACATAACGGATAGGATCAATTTTTAATAATTGGTATTTCTAAAACTCTCTCCCCAAATTGTATAGTCTTAGACCAATGAAACTGAACTAATAAATAATCTTTAAAACTGAAATATTTCTCTATGCAAACATTTAGAGCTATCATCTACTGTCCCAACTAAATTGGATTTTCTACATATCAAATAGAAAGCAAAAGAAAATGCACCAATATGTGTAACTATTGACATCATCAAAATCTAATTCCTCCTTATTTTTAATAAAATACTAGGTGTGATTGGAAGAGCTGCCCGAACTGTGTGGGGATTGCATCGTTTAATCCCTTCATAAATAATCTAAAATAAAATGACTCAAAATGAATAAAAGGTAGATCAAAAAGTAAATGTAACACCTTAACTCCATTCAGATAATTTCTGATTGAGTCTACACTTTTAAATGATCTACTTAAAAACTGTGCAAACAAGCAAAGTGTATTTAATTCGCAAGGCAATGTTTTTAAATTATAAAAATGACAAAACAGAAAAAAGGCTTTCCACTGTATCTTTAAATTTTTTCTAGTTCCTGATGCATGTGCAGATCTTAAAGATTCTTGTGCTTGTGTTCTTAGCATGTGGAGATCTACAGATAAACTAAGTTCACCAATTGTGACAGAATCTGAAAAAATTTGAATCTACATTAATGTGTTGAAAATTTCTACCTTCAATTGATTTATAAAACTGTATTGGGTAAATATCTGACAAACTCCATCTGGACAACATATCAGGTAACCTATTATCAATACCATCTACATGAATAGCTCTTAATTCACATTCTTTAATTGCACAAATAAAACATATTTCTCTAAGACATGCTTGTAAAAAACGACTCCTTGATTTCCCTTGATTAATGACTTGAACTGAAACCATATTGTCACACTGAATGCATATCTTTCTGCCTTTCTGTCCCCACAACTTCAAACAAACAATAACTGACAATAATTCCAAAGCATTTATATGCAAGTTTTGCTGGACAATGAAATCTGAAACACACAATGAAAGAACTGTCCGTTCGAAACACCACCACAACCAACCAAACATGCATCTGAAGCCATATACTCGTCGGTTCTGTCCATTCTTGAAGATTCAACAGTGAAACACCATTATATATCTCCAAGAATTCTGACCACCAAAGAAGATCGTGCTTCAATTCCAAGGAAACCTCTAAAACACAATCCTCATTTTTAAACTCCCTAAGAAAATTTAAAATTCTTGATATAAAAATACGACCCGGTCGAACACAACTAGCAATAAAATTCAGTTTTCCTATTAAGGACTGTACTTCTTTTAAAGATGCAGTCTTTATTTAACCAAAATGAAACTAAGTCAAAAATCTCCACCAATCTATCAGGAGTGACTTCCATTGTCATTTTCTCAGTATCAAACCAAACACCTAAAAACTCATTCTGTGAGAAGGACTACTAGCTTTCTACAGATTCTTCCAAACCACAGCTATCTAAAACCCATTTCAATTTTTTATATGAAATATCTGCTTTTTCACTAATTTCAGCACTAGCAAAATCATCTAAATAATTTATCAAAGATATATCATGGTTTTTGGCTATAAATCTGACAGCATTAGTCACTGTCTGACAAATGAAAGCACTTTTTTTTTGAAAAATGAACAAACGACGAAACACAATGTTCATTAACAAATTAACTACGCTGATAGAAGTTTCAACGACAAACTAAGACATATTTAAACATAAAAATTTAAATTATTAAAATGTTGACTACCTGTTTTCTGGTGTTTCTGAAAAGTGATAATTAGTAGTGAGTTCTACTTTTAAACTGAAATTTTTATCCAATATAAATTACTGTACTGCGTGACCAATAAAAAACGTGTTTAAATTAAATTAGAAGGCAGTCCAAACTAAACCTTTACCAGAGATGTGTTCACTGTTAAATGAAGTGAGACCAATTGTCCAATTACCAATTCACTAAATTATTTTTCTGATTCTTCAATAATTATTCATTTTTATTCAAAAATTTACATGAATATTAAAGTAAACACGCGTGAACTGGTAGCAGAAAGCACAAAATCGATAATTGATACTATAAATAGAAGGGGGTTCCCCACTCATAAACTTACCTTATAATAAAACAATAATGGCTGATCAAAAACTTCACATCTGTACAGTCAATGCTAAGGGACTTAAGCAAACTGAAAAGAGAAAACGACTAATTGAATGGACAAAACAACAAAAATGTGATATACTTCTAATACAAGAAACACACTTTATTGACAACTTAGAAGAATCTTTAAAAAAAGAGTTTGAAGGTGAATTAATCTTCAGTAATGGTCAGAGCAATGCTAGAGGGTATCTATATGGTTAAAAGTAGGCTTAACTACAAATTTATCGACTATTATAAAGATAAAGATGGAAGATTTCTTCTGATAAATATAGAAATTGACGAAAGCATACTTACAATTGCAAACGTTTATGCACCAAATAATAATAAGCTAAGAAACACTTTTTAAAACAGTCAAAACTTTTATAGATAAATATAGTCTTGGACAATTAATAATAGGAGGAGACTTTAACGATATTTTATCTGAAAAAGATATAAAAAATAAAAATAAAAGAATAAAATTTGATAAACCAGTCTGCGGACTTAAAACTTTAATTAAATCTTTTAAATTTATAACAGATATATGGCGTGAAAAAAACAGAGATAAAACTCAGTTCACCTGGTGTAAAAGAAATAAAACAGAAGCCACAAGAATTGACTACTTGCTTGTTAGTACTGAAATTAAAAAAAATTGCTCATCTTGTGATATCAGACCAATTGTTATTCAATACACTGACCATAATAGTGTATCTTTGAAATTACAAATATCAAGAAATAATAAAGGACGTGGATACTGGAAATTAAATAGTAGTGTCTTAAACGATGAAATCTACCTAAAAATAATATACAATCTCATTAACAACTATAAAATTAAAGCAAATGACTCAAAAGATCTAGCTCTTCTATGGGATACTTTTAAAATAGAGGTTCGAGATTGTACAATTCAGTTCTGTAAATTGAAAACCCTAAACAAAAAGGATTCAATCAATGTATTAGAAAATCAACTTATACAACTAAATAATGAAATTCATACAAATAACATCAGAGTTGATGAAACAAATACCTACCTGATCGAAAAAATAGAGAAAGTAGAACAAGAGTTAGGAAACTTATATAATGCAAAAATAAAAGGCAATCAAATAAGATCAAGGGTGAAATGGATTGAAGAGGAGAAAAAATACTTCTTACTTCTTAGGTCTTGAAAAGCCAGGCAGTGCAAAAACCATTACAAGATTATATGATGTAAACAATAATATAACTACTGATCAAGAAAAAATACTTAACCTTGAAGTAAACTATTATAAAAATTTATATTCCTCGACTAAGCCAGATATGGAAGACACCATAAAGTATTTTAATGATATTAAAAAATGTCCAAAATTAAGTGATAGTGAAAGTGATTTATGTGAAGGAAAAATCACAGTGCAGGAATGCACAGATGCAATATTCAAAATGAAACTAAATAAAGCCCCAGGTCTAGATGGACTTAATGTGGAATTTTACAGAAAATTTTGGGAAAAAATAAAAGATTTAATTGTATCCGTATTCAATTTTTGCCATAAAAAAGGAGAATTGTCAACTTCACAAAAAATAGGAGCAATATCATTAATATATAAAAAAGAAGATCCACTTTCTTTAAATAATTATCGTCCAATAACTCTGTTAAATTATGATGTAAAATTGTTAGCTTATGCACTTGCTCAAAGATTAAAACAAGTTTTACCAAAAATAATTCATACTGACCAAAAAGGTTATATAAAAAATAGATATATAGGCTTCAATATTAGACAAATACAAGATATAATTGATTACTCAGAGAAATTTAAAGTAGATGGAGCTATACTTTTGTTGATTTTCCAAGGCATTTGACTCCTTGAATGGAACTTTATGTCAGAAACCTTGGAAAAATTTGGCTTCAAAAGTAGTTTTATAAGATGGAATTAAACAATGTACACAGACATAAAAGGTTGTATACTCAACAATGGTTGGGTATCCAGCAGTTTTAATATTTTTCGCGGAATTCGACAAGGATGTCCAATTTCTTCGTTAGCCTTCAGCCTTCGTATTGGTAGTTGAAATTATGGCAATTAAACTAAGACAAGATAATAATCTCAACGGTTTAGAGGTGAAATTAGATGGTAGAAACTGCTCACTAAAAATATGTCAACTTGCAGATGATACAACACTATTTCTTAAATCACCAAAAGATGTTAGTTTAGCAATGAATATAATTGAAACTTTTGGAAGTTTATCAGGATTACAACTTAACAGAAATAAAACAGAAGGATTTTGGTTAGGAAAACTTAAACATAGCAGAGACAAATTTGAAGGCATAAATTGGAAAACAGATAACATTAAAAGTCTTGGCTTTTACTTTGGTTATAATAATCAAGACTGTCAAAACTAAACACTGATAAACAGCTAAAAAATGTGAAAAATAATATCAAACTGGATGAAAAGAAACTTAACATTAATAGGTAAAATAATAGTAGTAAAATCATTAATTCTTCCAAATTTAACTTATATTGCATCAAACATGTACACACCAAAGGAAATAATACAAAAGTTTAAAACTCTAGTCTATAATTTTATATGGAATGGGAAAAAAGATAAAATTAAACGTGCAACCCTTTGTAAAGACTATTTAGGTGGGTTAAAAATGATTGATATAGATTTGTATCTCAAAGCACTTCAATTACGCTGGATTTTAAAACTTAAACAAAATTCTGGCGATAATTGGTCAATCATACCCCAAGTCTACTTAAACAAATTTGGTAAAAACCTATTGATATTTCAAATGAACATAAAAAATGTTAATATGTTAGACAAAAAAATATTTAAATCACTTCCTGAGTTCTATCAGCAATTGATTAAAACTTGGATTAATGTTAAGGGAGGACAGACAAAGACCCCACAAACATTTCTAGACATAAGAAAGCAGATTTTATGGGGCAATCATAACATACAAACAAAAGGAAAATACTTATTGTTTACTAAATGGATTGAACATAATATTCTGTATGTAAATGACATACTAGATGAAAGTGGTTATATATCAGAAAATAAATTATTAATTAAAATAAAAGATAAACGTGATTGGATTTGAGAATTATCCTTATTAAAGAATACTCAATCATAACATTTATCCAGAAATGAGTAATAAAGAAATATATTCAATACTATTTGCTCCTTATAAACAAGAAAAACCTGTAGGTTTTCTTAAGTGGGAAAGAATTTTAATGAAAATTTAAATATAAAATTTAAAAGTACTCTTAATTTTATATTTAATTACCTAGATAACAACAAATTTAAAATGTTTAAATGGAAATTACTCCACTACATCCTTCCATGCAATGAATTGCTAGTTCAGTGGAAAGTATTAGAAAACAATTCTTGTAATTTTGTAAAGAAATTGACAACTATAAACATTTTTATTACATGCCCTTATATTAATACTTACTGGCAAGAAATATATAAGCTACTACTTTATCTTCAAATAGATAGACACATTCTAAAGATAGAAAATTTAATAACTGGCTATAAAATAGCAGATATAAAATATTCTGATATAAACACCCTGATAACAGTTATATTTTTCTCCATATATAAGGCACATTTTGTTTCAAACAAAAAAGAAACAAAGATAGAAATCTTTAAAATTTTCAAAAAGGAAATAAACGACATAATAAAATTAAATGCAATAAGAAATATTGAAACCGGAAAAATGTTAATAAAGACGTCAACATATTGTAACCTGTAAGGTATTACTGGTTGACAAATCAACATACGCTACATGTATTTACCTTGGCCTTGTACAAATAATATACCACGAGGTGCCAAAAAAAACGCATCGCAAATAACCTATTGATTTGAATTTAACATAATTGTATACACTTACCTATATGTTTATTTCGATAAGCATGATCAAGCATGTAAGCTTGGAAAAATAAATCCTTCATATCATAAAAGAATAAGTTAGGCTAATTCCAATACACAGGTAACCTGTGAGAGAAAGTAAACACACATAATATAATCACAAAACGGTACGGCGTAGATCCGTTATTTTTCCCGATTTGTAAACAAATACAAAAAAAAAAATGAATGAATCATTTTATATTGATGTTTATCTATATAATGTATTATGTTTAATTGTAAAATACTAACATTAATATAATATTTTGTTATATATTCTCCCTGGATGTATAATGATTAATGTACAGGGATACTTAGCCCAATGCTGTAAGCTACGTAAATTGTTAAACAGCATTTAGTGCAATAAAGATGATTTAATTGTTAAAAAAAAAATTAAAAAAAAAAAATCGGTCACTGGAAATTTAAATCGTAATTTTCTTTCTTAACTTCTCGGGAAGCTATGCTGAATTTAAATTATGTTATGTAACATAACTTTGACTATGATATGTCAAATTTGTGCCACTTAATACGCTGTAATACGCAAATGTACCACTTCGATGTGTCGATATTTCCGACGAAGCAGGGCCGATAGTAATTTACGAGTTACGTCCCTTTGTTTGACACTCTCATGATCAAACTATTATTATATTAAGCACCATATGCTGTTATTTACATGAGGATATTATTAAAATAATTTTATTGAATATATTTTGGTACTAAAGACACGTGCAAAAAAATTAGCGAAACACATATTATCACTTTTCAGAACTCAGTCTCAGTGAAATACTCAAATAGGCCCTAGGCTATGTCAGTATGTGCCATAATATTATTATTCCAAGAGTTAATTTAATATTTATATTTTGGTAAGTATTTATACTGCTGTAACCAAATTATTTCAACACAGAAATAAATTTCTACTTTAATCATACAAGGGGTAGCCAAAATATTCATGAATAATGGATCAAGACAGGATTAAAATGATCAAATACAGGAACTCCTTTTCATTACTGATACCTGATCCTACCTTTTTCATTTAAACTTCAACGAGACCATAATGAAAGTATTCTGAATGTAAATTCTTCATTATTTGAAATAAAAGGAAATTAGTTTGCAATTCTTGTATGAACAAACTAAATATAACAATTAATTTTGTTTCACTGATTCCATGCAGATTCTAATGAATGGACTCATATTATAAAAAAAAGCACTAAACCAATAAATAAATGGTTCTAATCATGAACTTGAAAATAGATAAGAACAAAAAAAGACTGGGTCTAATATTTTTCTTCTTCTATTTATTTTTTTTAATAATTATGCATTTTTATATTTATATAAAAGTATTTCAGAGCAGATTCTTAGTGCTAAGTCAACAATATTAGTTTTAGATCACAAGTCATAAGTAAGTCACACTTTATTTCAGTATGAACATGCTTTGAATAAGAGTGATTAAAATGCTAGTCTGAAAGAGATTGTTTTAAGTTCATATTTAGGACAAGACTTTTTCATTTACCTTTGGCAGTTTTGCAGGATTACTTCATCACATTTTTTTTATAATATTATAAACAATGAATGAGTTTTGGTTAAGGTTGTGTAAAGACAGTATACGATTTCCAGCTGAACTCGCCATTGCTTTTTCAAACAAACACACTAAATGTGTGTACATTGTGTAAAGATGCAAGTTGACATCGATGTGTAAGATAAAAAAAAAAAAAAAAACTACAATGTCAAAAAATGTCTTTCGTTTGGAATTTAGTTCGAACGGGGTTTCCTAAGGGGTGATAGAACGTTAGACTTGATTTTTGTTTTAACTTTGGGATACTTATTATTAATTGTTTATATAGTTTGTATATTCTTTGTTTATCTGGAAAAAAAAGGAAAAAAAATAACAGACAATTTCGCATAATTCTTAAACGACGATCAAAGGCATTACGTTATTTTTAAAAGACGGACAATTAATAACATGTTTAAGTATTATTTTCTTTGATAATAAGAACCATGCTTGAAAAATCGAAAGAAATCTATTTCTGACCCTCATGGCAAGTAAGAAACAGAAAAAACAAAAAATTCCAAATTGACGCCAAATTATTTTTTCCGCGAAATTAACGCAATTTCAGAATGGCGGGTTTTAATATCAGTCCCATTGTTGTCTTAAGAAAGTAGCAACAACGGTCGTTTCTAAGGGCTTGCTTTCCAACTGTCTTGACAAGAGTACACTGTATATTGTATAAGGTTCTTCTTCCCTCGACATGAGCATATACACCTTATCGCTAATTCCGGCTGACCCGGCCGCTTGAACTTTTGACGCATACAACAGTCACTTTTCCATTGTGGCGTCAGATATTTTGTATTATGACGTCAAAATTTTACGGGAACCTGTGTGATATCCAGTAATGGCGGACAAATAGCGATAAGGTGTATTGTGTTTTGTGCATCTCTCTAGACAAGAGTACACTGTATGTTGTATAAGATTGTTATGTTTATTGGTCGTTATGGTTACAAACAAGAAGAACCTTGTTGTATCAATACATGTTTCACGCAGAAGGAAGCGTTGTGTCGATTTAGACGTTTGGCGGTAAAGTCAGTGGTTGGGTCCAAGGGTATGGGGGTGTTTTAGTCCAGCCCTGGCCTCAGTGACTTTTTTTTTTTTTTTTTTTGTCACTGAGTCCAGCTCGCCCTCCATTACATTCAATGGTGCAAGCTCCCGGGTAGATTACCCGGGGACGATAGGGACAATGTCAGAGCGTTCAAATACGAAAAATGTATAACAAATGGTAAAACTTGATAAAAAATAAACAAGTTACATACCTTAAATACTTGTACACTACATGGAAAATCATCTTAACAGGAGGAAATCCCTTGCAGTCAGAGCTGTGGAAATCTTGTTTACATCAGTAACGCTATATTACGGAACGTGACGTTTCTACGCTATAACGTAGACGAAACGAATTCAATGCATCGATAAAGATTTTCAACGTTTAAACTCGTTAAATCAACGATTTTGCACCTCATACTTTTAATACGCGGACTTCACAGGCACTGAATGCTGCTGGTAAATTATGACACTTAAATTATGTGTACCTTCTGTTGTTTAGTTGAGGTTTACTGATTGTGTTTTTTTCCCTTCAGGGACAGAAACAAAATCAGTTTAAACTTTTCCACATATCATGGTTCCTTTCGTCCACGATTTTTCGTTTTTTTGTGTTCTTGTTATGTTCTTATTGTCATAATTAAGATAATTATTTGATGCACTGATGTTTATAATTCAGTCAGATTGTTTGTTTTCATTCGGTGTAACAATAAAAAATAAACAATACATCATAAAATCGAAATAATTTAATTTACAAAATACGCTTCCTTCTATCTATTTTTTTTTGACAATCTTTCAATTTTTGTTAACATGGATCCAATTGAATTACATGATTTTAGAGTAAATTTCTGAAATGATTTATAAGTTCGCCCCCCATGATAATTAAATAGATCTTCTTTTTTTAAATGATTAATAAGTTTGAGTACGTCCGTTCGTCTTTTATTACAACCCCCCACTGCATGCCATGTTCTTTGGCATGTCATGGTGTCATATATACTGTTAATTTCATTCTTCAGTCCGCCTACTATCTTACCGTGTCTGTCAATCGTTTCGTCCGTCATTTTCCCCGTCATGTGTAATGAATTTATAAAATCTTTGTTTAAAAACTCGTTTACGAGGTCCATTTCCAAATTGGACCCTCTTCCTCCAGTGTAATTTACAGTTCGATTCCAAACCATATCCTCTCTTAATTTTGCGGGTAAAAAACCATTCACACCCGTAAAGGAAAGTTATCATGGATTGCCATCTCTTTTAGGACTAAAAAACTAATATCTATAATCATAGTCCATGTCTTCGTAAATTTTCAGTAAGTGACGGGACAGTAAGAAATTTCTTCATTAATTAATCATCACCCCTATATTTTTTGAACGATTTTTCAACCCGAATTTCAACGGAAAATTCCGAACATTGATTTGGGGTTGTACGGCGGATAGGCGGCTCTGTCCATTTCTTTGCGATAGCTTTTTGAACGTGAATTTATTGTTACTGATGAAAAAATAGAGGTCAAGTTCAATACTGACGATTTTCTCTTTCTCATATTTTTTTTTGACAGTTCTTGTTAATATTTCAACTGAAATTCCGGCCACGTCAAGTCTTATTCTACTGAAGCAGCGAATGATAGGTCTTAAATTGTTTTTCACTTTTATATCTTACTGTATTCAATTTAACATTGCAATTTAATGCATCCTTTTTGATCAGATTAACGATACACATACCTGCTATTAATCTATGGGCCAAAATAAAGTATTTTGGATGGTGATTAATGTGAAACAGTTTCCAAAATCGTATCATGGCAGGACCATCTCCGTTCCGAACAGCAGTACGTCTAATTTTGTCATTTAACCCGCGCCAAAGCAACCCTGTGTTATAATTTAATTTGTGGTCTTCTGCTTCCTTGCTGCTTTTCTCGCATGTTTGAGAACAAAACCATTTACCATCTATTAAAATGAAAATAATTAATTTGTTCATTGTCAACTTGGTACGTTTCCAGTTCGCTCTAAACCAGAATGTCAGAAAAAAAATGTGTTAATTGTGTATATTCAGAAAGGGTAATCTTAAATGGTTTTCGTTTCCTGTCTTTGCATGGAAACGCAAAAAAAAATAAATAAATAAAAATCCTTAGACATGCAGACGCGTTCTGATAAGAAAGTGCTTAAACAACAAATAGATATAGGAAGATGTGGTATGAGTGCCAATGAAACAACTCTCCATCCAAGTAACAATTTATAAATTTAAAGTAAACCATTATAGGTCAAGGTACGGCCTTCAACACGGAGCATTGGCTCACACCGAACAGAAAGCTATAAATGGCCCCAAAATTACTAGTGTAAAACCATTCAAACGGGAAAACCAACGGTATAATCTATATAAAAACGAGAAACGAGAAACACGTATGAACTACATAAACTGACGACAACTACTGTACATCAGATTCCTGACTTAGGACAGGTGCAAACATTTGCAGCGGGATTAAACGTTTCAATGGTACCAAACCTTTTCCCTTTTCTGAAACAATAGTATAACATCACAACATAGAAAGACACACTATAAAATATCAATTGGAAGGCTTAACTCATTCAAAAAACGTAAATTAACACACAATGAACGAATAAATTTGATCTGTGATACCTGAATGCAAATACATAGTTAATGAAAATTATAAGGGATAAATAATTAAGGTCAAAAGTAAATAAACAGGTTTAAACAAAGTTAAAATATGATACCACTGTGAAATGTTAAACAATTTTTAGAAAATCATCACTTTTGAAAAAACCTGCGTCATATTATACACAGGTAAATGAAAATAATTTTGTTGTTAAGTATACTTCTTCTTCTGTGTGTATAAAATACCCATATGTACTTGGACGGGAATTAAATTCATTATTTGTATTACATTCCTGCTTGAGGAAAATTAAATTATTGTCTTGTCTCACAATTTAAGACTTACAGCATTACACTTTATATAATGTACACAAGATATAGTTGAGTTTACCAGAAGACCAGTTATACAAGCTATTTAATCAAAGCAAGGACGTACTATTAACTCTGACGATCCAACGATTCGAGGGATGGAAATGTATATCATATGCACAACAGTAAATTGCGTATAAAACTTTAAAATTAACCTCCCGTGAATAGGCTTTCGTATTCCTACAGGTTCGTAAACCTATGAACTCAAGTCTATCTCGTATATTCTAATTCATAAAAGTAATTAGGATTTTTATAACTTTAAATAATATGTTTGTTAAAATTGTACCTGGGATTTTGTCAATGTTGACACAATCTACATGAAACCATGTGCCATTTGAACACGATTGATTATCACACCCAATCATCTCGATATCAAGACCTCTGTCTTTCTTGTAAGTACAAAACCTGTACATCTCAGCCTCCGCTTGACACGAGTCAGTGCAGAACCAAGGTGACTCTAAAGGTGTATTATCACCAAGCGCAACGCAACTAAGGTGAAAATATCTGGTTGTACAAAAAGAATTTGTGCATTGGACTATGGCATCCTCAAGTTCTATAAATATACAAATAAATGATCGATTGATTTATACTTGATAAATGTCCAGTGGCAAATATTTCACCCTGTGACAAATGATACAGAAATATCGGAAGTTGTTGGAACTCTTTCAGTGTATTAATATCCCCTGAATTTATGACAAATAGCAATGTCAAAGCATTGTAATAAAATAATATGTGTACAATATTTTAGCTTTACATAGACTTCATATATCTTGAATGACGTGCATTGGTAATAAAATATGGTGCTGTTTGTATATGTGATTATTTTTAAATCATGCTCTTCCAATAACGATTTTATTGAACTCTATAAAATAATCAAAGGTTGAAATACTGTAAAGTGGTGTTAACCATCTGGATTTTACGAGATTATTTCAAAACAACAACCTTATATAGATAATAAAAACAACAGACTCAGTTAAACTTTGTCAACCTTGTAGACATTGATACAGGGTATCAGTTTTTGTCTAATGAGACAGGCATTAATCCTGCTAAATTTTTGACCAAAGAAGATCCAAATTGTTGAAAGAACTCAAAGTATTTCATTACAAAACATGTCAACAGTCATTTAAGTGCACTTGCCATCTTTTCCGTTACATATTTGTGAGTTGTCGTCTCTGGGTATTTCTGCAGGATCTAAACTTTCCGCGCCACAATTATGCCAAATTGACTCAATCAGCTGGGTTGCTTTGTGGTTTAAAAAGACTTTCTGTGCGGATGCTGTTTTTGGAAAATCAGGTGGAATGTCTTCTATGTCATCTATTTGCATCAATTGCATCAAATGCAAAAGGGTGAAGCTGTCTGTTACTTGGTTAAGTAAATCCACTGCATGATTAAAACATTTGGAAACGTCTTTCCCAACAGATCTATGGTTAAAAGCATTCTTTATATTGAAAAGAGTACCCTTCTCGGTAGAGCTGCTCCCATCAAAAAATTCATTCCATGTGTCCTGAAATATTGATTTCTGAATCGATTGTTTCTTATCTATTTTATTTTTCTATAAGTATTAAAAATATCGCTATTATTAGTGACTATAAATATTTAGCCATTCAAGTACTAGTATATAAAACGTGTTCAGCTTTTTTTAAATTTGGAGTTTCATATAACTTTAAGACCCTGTTTACTTTTGATGAATTCATTAACAAAAAACACACACAAAAGTAACATTTCTAAATAAACGCGAAGATTTTTTTAAAAACTGTAATGTAAATCCGAGATCAACCTGTACCATCTTAGCTATATCTATTTTAGTCTGAGACACGCGTTTCCCTGAAACCCTAGCAAATGAAAACTCAATGACACCTGGAAAATTTTACACCTTAAAAATATTAAGAATGTAACCTGAAGAAGAAGCATGCGTTTGTGGAATTCCTGTGGACAAGGTTCCAACCCTTCAAGTCTGTCTTCCGCCGTTCTTCCTCCAGCCCGGGCATTGTGAGCATCATTATGTCTTTCACAAGTAAGTCCATCACCGTACACTACACATGTGTTTAATTTTGCGTTAGATATCGGGACATACGTGTGCAATTTCTGTAATATTGCGATTGTTCCAGCAGTGGAAGATGGATTTTCTTGAATTATTCCCAAGTTTATCTAAAAAGAAACGACTTTGATTTGTATCTTTAATCATAACTTTTCAAACTTACAGAAAAATCTTTGAAGTTAGCAATAGGCTTTAAAAAAGGGTTTTATGAAGAAAATTCTTTATACGAGAAATTCATAAATAAAATTATATTTTTATTCTGCTGAAAAAAAATAAAGAATACGAAAACAAGTGCTTTTCTAAAAAAGGTGTATGTCTATATATTTTTTTTTTATCCTATCTTAATCTTACTAAATGTGACTTTTTATCCATGACTGCTGTATGCTGATGGGTAAAAGGTTTAGGACTATGGGACTTAAAAGCTTGAAGATATTCTGCAGCAATAGATTCCACCTCAAATATCAGTCTTTTTTTCAAATCTATAATGTCTTCATCAGATGGTAAGAAGCTCTTCAGTGGTATTGTCGATGCCGGAACATGGTCATCAGTAGGTAGATTGGTAGTTTGAACCCTATTCACAGCAGCGTACGCGAGAGCCCACATATGGTACTTATTTTGATGATCTGTTGTTTGCTGTCTTACTGTCAAGTGCCTACCAATATTGTCCCAACAGAACGAGTAGCCAGGATGGTGTTCTGAATATGAGTAAGAACAGAAACGATGTAAATGAATATTCAATTTTGTGTTTTTGTAATCGTCAATCAAGTTAGAAATATGAAAAATGTAATAAAATGGCGAATGAGACAACTCTCCTGTTGAGACCAAATGGCGCCGGTGTTACCTACTATAGATCAACGAACGGACTTAAAATGCAGAAGCGGATTTAGGGGAGGGCCCGCCCCCTTTGTGGGAAAATTTGGTTATTTAGGGAATCACTGAAGCATGACTGGAGCGGGACCCCTCTTATGTAGTCAGTGGGCCCCCACTTATGAAAATTTCTGGATTCGCCATTGAAATGCCAGTCTGTAAATGTAAATAAAAATCTATGAAATTTAAACATAAGGTTTATAACCACAAAAGGTGGGATTGATTTTGGGGGTTATAGTCCTAACAGTTTAGGAATAAGGGGCCCAAATAAGCATTTCTCTACTTTCCAGACAATAACTTGTGGAACGGTGTATGGATCTCTCTGAAATTATACCACAAGTTTCCATACCACAAAGGGATGGTTTGGATTGGCTTTGGGGGGTTATGGCTCAAACCGTTTAGGAATTACGGGTAAAGAAGTGGGAAAATCAAGGGTCAACTGGTTAATGGGTAATTAAAAAAAAGTTCAATGTTATGTTTGGAATAACTCCCTTACACTGCTTTTCAATTATGTATAAAGAAATGTTGTATTGTCTTGAGGTGATTAGCTGTCAATTTATTTTTAGAAGTTACTATTTAAAAATGCTGATTAAGGAATATTAATTTTCGCAATGATTATGTATGTCATTTTCTATTTTAAGACTTTTATGATGTATTTAAATGGGTAATTATGGTTGCAAACTCCATTGGAAATTTGAATTGAGATTATGACCATATCTTGAGGGAAAAATTTTTTTGGGGGAAAAAGGGGGGAGGTGAAAAAAATGTGTGTGTGTGGGGGGTAAAATGAAATTGTGAGGGGGTGGGGACAAATTTTTGTCATTTCAGACTTCAGAAATTAAAAAGAAAATTTCTTCAAATATTATTTTTTTTGGGGAGGGGGGTCAATTCGCAACAGCATAGTGTATTGCAGAAAAGCAAAAAATCTGTGTCAGAAACCTATTATGTGTCAAATATTTAATTACAATCCAAATTCAGACCTGAAAAGCGCGAATATTGTGTCCATTTTTGCCCCAACTGTTCAGGGTTGGACCTCTGCGGTCGTATCCAGTTGCGCTCGGCGAAGCAGTTTATTTCCATTATGCTTTGAATTGCTTCATAATCAATTATTTAAAAGAAATCGTTTGCCGACAACTTGGTATAATCAATATCATGCAAGTGGAAAAAACATTATGAATCGCTGTTTGTTATAGGGAAACGTGTTTGTCTTTTCATTTACATCAACTCAATTTCAAAGTTGCAGATATATATATATCACCACATTATTACCCTGTTGGTGCTGATTTTGTTCTGTTTTATTGGAGACGTCAAATAATCTCCTTCGTACATTTGTTTGGGTTAACTCATTTTGTCCACTAGGTGACAAAACATTCCTGCTAGACGGTTCACTATTTTGATTACCCTCTTCTTCATCTTCGTCATTCATACTTTGACTCTGTTCCTACAGAAACAAATTTAAGGATGAAGATGATTGAGCTCTAAAGCTTCACACACTATGTAGTAGTTTGACCATTGTTCTTAATCGTAATTTATCTCCATCCTCATAATCATTTTATCTGTTTTGTTTTTTTTTTTATTATTGTAACAGATCCGTGTTTTACCCGCTGGGCTTATGATAATTAGATACTATATTTCTGTTATTTTCCTATTTTATAAACTACATGTATTTACATTAAAGCTAAAAGCTACAAATCAACAACTTCCAGTTTTAGCTACACGTGCTAGGGACGTAGCGGCCGTTAGGCACTTTAGGCTCGTGCCTACACATAATTTTTTTCACAAATATTTTTTTTAAATAATGGCCGGTCTACGTTATCTGTACATGCACGTGAAGTTGTCAAAACTCTTTAATTATCAAATGTCATTTATACGCTAGTCTATCATCCTTAGTGAATGGAGACTCCGAGTAGTAGATAGAATTTTATGTACATTATATTCCACCTTATATAGAAACTAAAAACTAGAACTTTGGTTCAGATCATTTCATTTCTATCAACAAATACTTGAATGAACCACAACATGCTCAAAACACTGACATTTAATTCGTAGATACATGAATTTTTTTTTATTAGTTGTTGGCTTTCAACTAGCTTTCCACTTAGTCTTCATCAGACCTACAATGAAACCCTTGCCAAAGTGGGGCGTCCGTTTGGCTGTGTTGGATGAATAAATACGCAGTCACGTCTGGTCAGAAGGGGACGTTAAATCCGATGCCTAGTGTAGAGAGAATGCAACGCTATCTGCACGTTAAAAACACTTACAACAACTCTTTCAGGGGTCCGTACGTGGTCTGCTGCAAGGCAAAATTTCTGTCCCTATCCAATAAAACCTCATTTTCCAAAGGCATTTCAAATTTCCTGCCTTCATCCTGGACGACCCCTTTTACTGAACCTACCTGTTGTATTTGTTGTAACTTTGTTTTTGTCCTGAACATGCATGAACTATTTGCCACTGGACGTTTAGCAATCAATCAATAAATCAACTAGCTTTCTGTAATTATGAGTAGTCTCAGATCTACGTGTAATGACAATAATTATTCAAATTCATAGGCAGGTATAGGGATTTTACAGTACAGGAGATAATATGAACAAAACCGAATTCTGACCCTGATTTTTGCCTTAAACAAAAATTCTGGCCGTATCTGGATTGAAAACAATAATCTTGTCCACTTTTTTGCTATGAAAAAAATATTTTCAACAGAGTTATTTAGCATTAAAATAAACCTGATGAATAAAAAAACTGGTGTAATTTTTTTTGCAGGGGTTTCATGTGAATCCCATATCTGACCGGAATGTCTGTTTTGCCGAACTGATATACTGAATACTTTTTTCAATGCCCGACTGCAACCTGCCTGCTGGGTGTGGCCTATGTCACCATGTGTCGACCGTCATTCACAGCTTCATTGTCATTTCCGACTCAGTCGTAGCCTTTGGTTGATTTGGAACCCCTCACTTCCCTTGTTGGGTGAAACATTTTGATAAAAATTGCTTGTTTGTCTTTCTTCGTGTCGGTCGTATTGTAAATTTCATTGAATAGCCGTATATCTTGTTTACAACAAGAAATCTGTGAGGTTATGCTAACTAACCATACAACAAACGAGAATTTTCCATGTCCATTTTTTACTGACAAACCCCACATCAAATATATTAATTAGTACATAGCTTTGGATCCATCCAATCATTTTATAATAGACAATTGATGGAGAGAATACGGCACCAAAAATGTCCAACCCCTTACACTTTAACTATAAAATGCATTTTACACTTATTTTATAGTTTTTTAGCCAAAAAAGGTCCAAAAAATTTAATGCTACGCCCCCCCTTTCCAAAATCCTGGATCCGCACCTGCCCCCTGAACCCGGCCCCCTACCGCCCTGGACCTGCTGGGGGCCTTCAGCGGCCCCAAGACCCCATGCAGCAATTTGTGCCTACAGTTTATTCGATACCTAGCTACATCCATGCGTGCTGTACGTTCTTATGTATAAAGTAATGTATATTCAATAGCTATGTATGCGTGTCAAAATCGTAAAATACCTGATAATGACCAGCCAGTACACACTGTTCTGATTTCATTTACACGTATATAAAAAGGTAAATATAACCTTATTTATCTACTGAGAAAGTAACAAGCTGAACATTACACCTATCAGCTAAAATGATTTTCAGTTTTATTTTTTACTGAAAGCTTCATACAGCCTCTGCAAACTGTGATCTAACCAGACGATTGTTTAATTTTGATCATACCTCAATTAAACTTTTAGCCTCATTAATTTCTTTATCAAAATCTTTACATATGACATCAATTGCCTTTCTTGTAGCCGTGGGTCCAAGACACCATCCCATTCTGTTAAACTGAGTTAAAACCTATAATTGTTGAAATACGCAAGGTATCAATTTTATCAATCGTTATGTACAATTCCTATGTCCCCAACGAATACAGTTTTAAAAAAAATATTTGAATTTTCGTCTTTATTACTATAGATAATTGTTTTTTTTTTCCAAAGTTTCTACTAGTATATATATATAGATTTCTTAAACAGCACTTTAACATGTAAAACTTTACTCATCCTTCAGCAATAGCTTCTTTTCTTTCACTTACAGTTGATTTACATCCTCCTGTCCAGAACTGTATAGAGTTCAAAGTCTGGAAAGTTTTACACTGCGCGTTTCTCTTGAACATGAGTACACTGTACAGAGTACCAATTTCATTTATGAGTTTAGGGTTTGGGGGTAAGTTTTCAGTTCTGAAACACGAGTGATACATATGAAAACATGTGCATATATATATATAGTTATTTGAAAACATTACTTTACGTTTATAATAATTAGCGCTAGCGCTGTTGTCGTAGAAATGTGAGGGTAATGTCACAAGTTCCTGCTCCGGTTGGAGAGGAAGTAACAAATATGTCTACTCTAGCAATGTTTCGTTGATTTTCTAGGCAATAATATATAAATATTTGCAAAAAGTAACAAAAATAGTGTCATGCATTGTCACTCTTTACTATTATTCAGATAATATTGTATTGAATGAAAATGTGTCGTATGTAATCGCCACATGAAGCTTAATATATTCTGTCCACATTTGACACATGCACAGCTTGACGGAAATAGAGCTCTGTTTCCTTTTTTTTTTTTTTTTTTTACTAATATTTACACTATTTTTTTTTAAACTTGCTTATGTATAAGTGATTGCTTGTACCTCACAAATATATGCAGAAATGAACATCGTAACATTACCTATATTGGACTTTTTGGGGCGAGAGCATAGATGAAAAAACGCCATACAGAGTTGGTGCCTTCAATTTTAGTTCTGACACTACTGAAGTCCATTTGAATTGCTGTACTGTTTCTATTGACATAGACCGAGACAAAATGTTTTTCTCAGATTTCTTTGAAATTTCTTTCATTTCCTTGTGAATTATATTAAAACAGCATTCTCTTATAGCTCGACGCATACCATCAGTTCCATTTGCTAGTACGCTGACACCTTTTCTATAATTCCGCTTTACCAAAAAACTTACAGCAGTTTGTAAATGGCTGTTTATAGTATTTCCATGTTTAAAGGTATCCTTTAAAAAGAAAAATTGTTGTTATCTCTAAGTCCGTTCAAAAATTGTTCATTCAGCAGGACAAAAGTAATAAACTCATTTATTAAAAGATTAATAATTTTCATTTTTATTACTTTTTTGTTATTATAGTAGTCAAATTTTACAAATTGTATTATCATAATTATTATATCCTCGCCTTTAACTTTCAATGACCAAATAAAATAATTGACATATAATGAATTGATATTATTCAAACGGTTGATACAATTCAGAAATGGAAAGATCATTATATATATTGGGGAAGGGGGGTGTATGAAAATGAATCTTGCCTGGCAATAGCTGATAAAAACTGCCTTTCAAAATTAAATAGTATCCCCAAACTAAAGGACAATGCAAGAATTGGTGAAGGAATGAAAATCAATGATTTGGAGGCATTTTTTGTTTGTACTACGGAAGATATCAATTGAAACTTACATGTTTGGGAGATGAACTCTGCTTTAACTTCTTTATCGACCTTGGAGTGTTGATTGGAGTGGTGCGCCGTCTTTTGTTTGATATGTAACCATCACTAGACTCCTTTTCACAAAAACTAGTTCTTGCCGTTATAAAAGAATAAAAGTTCCCAAGAGAATTAAAGCAATCTGTACAGATAAATAGTTCATTGCTGTGAGACAAAGATGTATGTAGACAAGTGTTGATAGCCTGGAGAACGGTTACTTCCCTGCCTTTGTAAAGTTTTGCTGTAAGCGAATGTCTCAGATATCCACGCTTATCTTTTCTTTCTTTAAATGGGGAATTACAATATATGCACGCCATCTCTATGATAAAACATTAAGTCAAACGGCCAAAAATACGAATGACAGGTTCTTGAACTGAAGAAAGTGACGTCAAACAAAAGGGACGACGTTTCCCGTCATTTTTTCCCTAAAAAATACGGGAATATATCATCCTTTTATGTTAGTATATCGTATTGAATGACGAACTTGTGGGTATCGTTTTTTTTTAATATTTAAAATGGAAGACGATATTAATATAGTAAAGAAAAAGTACGGGTTTAGCTTTGATCTAAAAGATGAACAGAAGAAGATAATAAGATCAATTTTGGATAACAAGGACACATTAGGACTTTTGCCAACAGGGTTTGGAAAATCAATTGGATATACTTTTCCACCATTGGTATTAGATGAGGTAAATAAAAAGTATAAAGTTATATGATACTACGACGGTTCTGTACTGTAATTCGCATGCTAAATTAAAAGTAATTCATAAAAAGATGGAATTTGATACTTGGTTTACCTTTACATTGGGACTTAAGTTTCAATTCTCCAATCAAAGTAAACTTATTGTTTCATTGACCTTGTTTGCTTAAGTTTGATATTTTGAAATGGTTATAAATATTCTCGCGTTGCCTTCATAACTTCTGTCTTTAAGAATTCTATTGATGAGATTCCAAGAAACCGGTATGGGACAGTATTTTATTTTGTCCAATATCATAACATTGTATCTTGCTATCAAACAACTATTGTACATACAAAAGGTATACAAATAAACGTTTTAATAGTTATTGTATAGTTGAAGGTATGAAGTATCCTGTTATCCAGCTTTCTTGAGGGAACGGTAATGTACGAATACCTTAAGTAACAACTCATTTTGGGGTTCTCTCTGCGGTCCGCGTTTATCAATGTCGATTGGTAAAAACTTCAGTTAAAAAAAATGTAAGACCTTAGGCGTCAGTTCTAAAATATATTGTATATGAACTCGAATGAAATCCAGACGATTTTTCATTCCCTATTGTTAATTTTCCCTTTTTAGACAGCGATGTTCCTTTGGCTCCATCATACGGTGTGTATATATCCCAACTCGTTCGTTATGTCCGTGTGTGTAGTGATGTCATAGATTTTAACGAACGTAATCAATGCATCACTAGTAAATTATTAAGTCAGGGATTTCGTTACCATAAATTACGTAAAACTTTTGCTAAGTTCTTTCATAGATACAAAGATTTGATTAGTAAATTTGGCTGTACCTGTAGAAAACTGATTAAAAACGGTATTTCACATCCTAAATTTTACGGTAATATTGTACTTAAAGCGCGGAAATCACTATATGATCCGTGTAAACTCATCGAACCTTTAAATAAACTTATTAGTTCAGGTTATCTTACCAATGTTGTAATTAGATCTTTGAATATAGTTTACATTGGCACTAATATCGATTTTGTCATCAGCAAATTAAAACATAACTAAATTTGTATTCTTTTCAAACGGGATGTTTAAAGACACACCCACGTTCATTTTGATCTATAACGAGGTTAAACTCCTAACTATCCTACTGTCTGTCGATACATTTATTTTTGGCATTGCACTAGTCATGTCTTCTTTGACTGTCCATGACGTTAAAATACTAAATCCCTGGGATGTGTTTCAGTTGATTTTAGTCTCTGATGCATGATTTTTTATTATTAATTGTTTTGGCTTTTAACTAGCTGTCAGTAACTGCGAGTACTCTCAAATCGTACTTTCTTGTTTATTTGACCTGTTGATACTAATTGTAATGCTTTTTTTGTTATTTAATGTTATTCAGGGTATATCTGGTCTATATACCAGCTTTGATAAGTGTTTGGTACTAATATAAATTTCCACTTCGTACTATAAACATCAAAATTATTTATTTTGTTAAAATATTTCCTTTCTCTATTGTATACGTATAACTAACAACAAAATTATTTTATTTACCTGTGTTTAAAGTTATTGCAAATGGCTGATATTTATGTTCGAGCAAATTGTTTAACATTTCATACCGATATAACATGTTACTTTTATTATTCTTCCCTTAGTTTATATATTTTGAATTTACATTGTATCATAGGTCAAATTTATTTGTTCAGTGTATGTTCAATGGTGTTAATATGTCCTTTGATTGAGTTAAGCTATTTCAGTTGATATTTTATAGTGTGTCTTTCTATGTTGTGATGTTACACTATTGTTTCAGAAAAAGGGTGAAGGTTTGGTACCATTAAAACGTTTAAACCCGCTGCATTTGTTTGCACCTGTCCTAAGTCAGGAATCTGATGTTCAGTAGTTGTCGTTTGTTGATGTGGTTCATAAGTGTCTCTCGTTTCTCGTTTTTATATATATTAGACCGTTGGTTTTCCCGTTTGAATGGTTTTACACTAGTAATTTTTGGGGCCCTTTATAGCTTACTGTTCGGTGTGAGCCTAGGCTCCGTGTTGAAGACTGTACTTTGACCTATAATGGTTTACATTTATAAATTTTGACTTGGATGGAGAGTTGTCTCATTGGCACTCATACCACATCTTCTTATATCTATTCACTAGCTTGGAATGAATATATTTTAGAAAGACAGTGGAAAACGGCATATAGCGTTGATTGTTTCATCATTAAGAAGTCTAATGCAAGACCAGATTGATACTTTAAAGTCAAGAGGTTTAAGAGCTGAACCAAGAAGAAGGAAATGAGTGAAAATGTTATTTATGGTAAAAAGTGGTGCGATTAAATGTTATCAATCGTGAAGTTGAGTAAAAAGTGGTGCGATTAAATGTTATCAATCGTGAAGTTGAGTAAAAAGTGGTGCGATTAAATGTTATCAATCGTGAAGTTGAGTAAAAAGTGGTGCGATTAAATGTTATCAATCGTGAAGTTGAGTAAAAAGTGATGCGATTAAATGTTATCAATCGTGAAGTTGAGTAAAAAGTGATGCGATTAAATGTTATCAATCGTGAAGTTGAGTAAAAAGTGATGCGATTAAATGTTATCAATCGGTTATCAATCGTGAAGTTGAGTAAAAAGTGATGCGATTAAATGTTATCAATCGTGAAGTTGAGTAAAAAGTGATGCGATTAAATGTTATCAATCGTGAAGTTGAGTAAAAAGTGATGCGATTAAATGTTATCAATCGTGAAGTTGAGTAAAAAGTGATGCGATTAAATGTTATCAATCGTGAAGTTGAGTAAAAAGTGATGCGATTAAATGTTATCAATCGTGAAGTTGAGTAAAAAGTGGTGCGATTAAATGTTATCAATCGTGAAGTTGAGTAAAAAGTAGTGCGATTAAATGTTATCAATCGTGAAGTTGAGTAAAAAGTGATGCGATTAAATGTTATCAATCGTGAAGTTGAGTAAAAAGAGATACATGTATACGTCGATTAGGCAGCAAACACACGACATAAATAACAAAATAGACTGTGTTTTCTTTGGGTGACATGTAGAGCATGTTTTTATCCAATATCTTGTGTAGTATTCATATAACAACCTAGAAATAATATGGAATAAGTTATAGTCACAGGTAAAATAGACTATGACGATAAGTATAACGGTTGTTTTAACAAACGAAACAATTCAAATGAACTCCAAGCAATATTTTCTGATTAAAGCTTGTTTATCACATTTTACGGTCTCTTTAGTAATACTTTCGCTTATGTTTTATGAAAATGAATTGCATATGTTGTTAGACACTTTTCTATGGATGTTCTTGCAAAGCCGCTATTTTTTCATTTATAACTCATGTCCGTGTAATTAATCATCATTGACTCAATAATTTCTGGATTTGAAGTTTCTTTTAAAGATACATACAGAGATTTGAGAAAGAAGTCTTATGATACACAATTTTTTACAGATATTAAAAAGGGAAATGTACAGTTTGTCTTTTGTTCACCCGAGGCATTGGTGCAATCTGAATGGTTTAATGTAATAAGAGATGTGTGGAAGAACAGTTTATGTATGATTTGTTTTGATGAGGCGCATTGTGTGTCGGAATGGTACGCATGTATATATGTATTTTATAGATTAATTAATATACAAACTTCATGGCAACCAAGATAATGTTGAAATTGAATCTCGAGAACTCTAATTCGACGAAGTTTAACATATTATTGATATATGTAAATATTTCGGAATAGTATTTCAATAATCTGCCATAGTAAAGGTATCTGTTTTGAATCAAATGTCTCTATTTCTACATAATACATCATACGTTTTATTTTGTTAAAACAAAATTCTGATTAATAACAATGGGAATATCGCCCAAGTTTGTTGTTTTATTCGTTATGTCCTGTTGCAAATGACAAATGGCAAATGTCGTTTATTAAAATTGATTGTGTTACCATTGCGGTACTTAAATTGCAGGGGAGAATCTTTCAGACCAGAATATAGACAAGTTGCAATGATAAGAAGCATTGCAGATGTCCCGGTCTTGGCACTTACGGCAACAGTAACAACAAAGGTCAAATCAGATATAGAAAAGCATCTTTATATTAAGGAAGATTGCAATGTTATAGCAGCTATTCCAGACAGGTATATACGTAGTATTCAAACAAAGAAATTGCATATTTAAAAACAGGAAATTAAGAATACTTGTAAAACGTCGAATATAAAAATAGTCAGCTGTTTATAATACTATTAAATGGACAATTTTAAAAGAAAGTGAATTATTCAATATGATTCAGTTTATTTATACGATTAAATCAGGAGACAGATAATAATAGTTTAGTAACAATATAACATAACGATAACAATTTTGTTACGGCAGATGCGCAGTTCGGCAATTAATGTCTCTTAAGTGAGGTTCAAGGTCAAAATATTTGAAAACCATAGCACTTAAACAGACGTTTAAATTTTTAAACGAAGTCTGCTTTTTCTATTTTTAGCTTTTCATATTGAAGAAGAAAATCGTTCAGAAACACAAATAACGAATTATAATTATTAACATGAAATAAATAAAACATAAAATTAGAGCGAAACATTATGAAAGGATTATCTGCAATGTTCATAAGAAGGGCGACTTAATTGTAATGAATTATTTCAGACCAAATATTCACCTACAAGTGGAGAAATCTTCATGTCATTTAAGAAATAATTCACGGAAGCCATAATTTGTTGGACATTTACACATGCCCCAGGCCATGTGTAAATTTCCAACAAATCTATGGCTTCCATGAATTATTTCGATTCTAATAGGACAAATACAGTAATTTAAAAACTGAAGCGAAGGTAGGATTGCCGTGTGTATGGCTGTTCTATTTTACCCCCTGTAAGATAAAAGCTACAAATTTCAAATAAATCTAAGTTTTACATGAATTATTTCTTAATTAAGCACTAGAAAAATGTGTTCAGTTCTCATAATTCTTAACCAAAACATTTTTTTCCCGTTGGTTACTATTTACTGTCAAATCCAGAGTTGACATGTCGTAACTAAGGAGTGAGCCGCCATGTTGACTTGCTGAAATCCACAAATGTGCGAATAATACAATAGAATAGAAAATGAAACAACACCTACCTCAAAACTCCATTTTAATGCAATATTATCCGAACTTAGGGCGTATACGTAACGGAAAACGTTCAGCTTGAGAGTTTTCATTCGTATGACGTCATGTTGTGACATGACGTTAATGCGCCAAGATCATTCATGAAATTTCGCGGAATTTTATTTTATTTTGATTTTATACATTTTTTAAGCTCTTGTGCATTAATTCTTTTTGTTATGCATTATAATAGGAATAACGGTTCTGTAGTTTCTTTTTCAATTTCAATTTGAACACAACGAAATCGACATAGTGTTTGCACATAGGTTACGATACATGTGGATTTACGTGGGAGGTAAATAGTAACAGCCACCAATATGCACATCTCTGAGTCTGCGCTAAGTATAGATTATCGAGAATTTTATCACGGTGTTGTTTACAAAGCGAAAGAAGCACGTCATATTAGAATTTGAAATAGAGTTAAAGTGGTTATTGGGTTCATTGGAGAGAGATATGTCTGTGTCACCAAAAACACTAATTTTCTGCAGGTAAATGTCTTACATTCCTTTTTTGTGTTTCTAGGAGCCGCAATAAGGTTGGGTTAAAAGTGAAGATTTTACAAGAAGCTTATATCTTAACCATATTCGAACGTTTATATATGTCTCTGTTACCTTTTAGTCAATGACATATGTCTGTTTATAAAGGGGATCCATAATATATAAAAGCGAGTCATGGTTTATATCCACATATACAGTTAACTCTCTTGGTTAATTTCTTCAGCATTCCCTATTAAATATGTAAACTTTGTGTTAAAATAAAAATCGCGTGAACATTTTCATCAGGTCTAAGCCTTTAATTAAACTAAAAGCTGGTGATTTCAACTACAATCAAATATATGTCTATATATATTATTAACTCAATTTATATTTCATGTTTGAGTTGTTTTTTCTGTGTATTGTCTATATTGTAATTGTTTAATATAAAAATCACTGTACTGATTATGCCCATAATGGGTCCTCTGTTGGGAATAAAATGTATCTTATCTTTATCTTACAATCAAATCTTTAAAAAATATACCTAACATAATAAACTGACGTATGTTTTAGGTCTATCCCAACAGTTGCAGAGATTTTCCTACTGATCAATGATGAGCTTGGGGAAAAAAGGTTTTGTGGTGACTATCGTTTGGTGGAAATGTTTCACTCTGCAATTCCAGAGGATAGAAAGAAATATATTCTAGAGGAGTTTAAAAAGACTGATAGCAAAATCAGATGTGTAATAGCAACCGTTGCTTTCGGTATGGGTATCGATATACCTGACATTCGTAATGTGGTTCATTGGGGTGCACCAAAATCTATTTTGAGTTATTGGCAAGAAGTAGGTCGTTGTGCACGTGATGGAAAAGACGGTGTGGCTGTCTGTTATGCATATGCAAGATCTCTGCATAAAAATATAACATCATCAGATGTTGTGGATATGGTTAAGAGCACATCATGTGTACGACGAGCTACTCTTGCCAATTTTGCAATTCCTGGAGTCACCTCAGTGAATCATATCGTAAATTCAAGGTGCTGTTGCATCTGTGACATGGATATCTGGAAACGTTGATCAGTGTAAAAATAATTTTTATGGGATGAATAAATATTCATATATCCCTTGATCAAAATTAAATAAGTATATAATACCATTAGAAAAGTACAGACTATTAAAATTATTCTCGGTAGAGAATTTCAATTAATTTTTTTAACTATTGCTTGGTATTCACAAGAAGAACATTTATTCGTTTAAATCGGGGTCGGAATTTTATACAAAATTAAAAATAATTAGCGTGTGATTCAGTTTGCTTAATGTTAACCGTAATTGTATATTGTCATGGAAAATTGATAGAAAACAATGTACTTGGAAAATTAAATCTCTGCGGTTACTGTATATCATAACTACTTGTTGTAACTTGGAAGGAAAAAAAACACAATCAGTAACCCTCAACTAAACAACAGAAGGTACACATAATTTAAGTGTCATAATTTACCAGCAGCATTCAGTGCCTGTGAAGTCCGCGTATTAAAAGTATCTTTATCGATGCATTGAATTCGTTTCGTCTACGTTATAGCGTAGAAACGTCACGTTCCGTAATATAGCGTTACTGATGTAAACAAGATTTCCACAGCTCTGACTGCAAGGGATTTCCTCCTGTTAAGATGAGTTTCCATGTAGTCTACAAGTATTTAAGGTATGTAACTTGTTTATTTTATCAAGTTTTACCATTTGTTATACATTTTTCGTATTTGAACGCTCTGACATTGTCCCTATCGTCCCCGGGTAATCTACCCGGGAGCTTGCACCGTTGAATGTAATGGAGGGCGAGCTGGACTCAGTGACAACAAAAAAAAACAACAAATAAGTCACTGAGGCCAGGGCTGGACTACATAGCTGTAAGTGATATTGTCGAGGACAACTTGTACTGGGTACAAGTTGGTCTAACATAGGAAGTTGACAGAGCAGACTGTCCCATACGGAGGACGGACTGCAATACACCTTATCGCTATTCCCGCTTGACCCGAGAATCTGTCCCGCTTGAACTTTTGACGTCATACAACAATCACTTTTCCATTGTGGCGTCAGATATTTTCTATTATGACGTCAAAATTTTACCGGAACTTTTGTGATGTCCAGTAATGGCGGCCAAATAGCGATAAGGTGTATAACCCGCACTGTCTGGTAGTGACCGACTGTCCCACTCGGAGGACAGCTGTACCAGCAGCACTGTCTGGTATTGACAGACTGTACCAGCCACACTGTCTTGTAGTGACAGGCCGTCCCATCTGGAGGACAGGCTGTAAGATTGTATAATATTTGTATATATATATATTACTGTTCGTCGTTACTTTATATCGGCAAAGAGCCCGTGTGTATATTTTAGTTCATTGTGTATAACATAGATAGTTAATAGTATTGCCGTATTGTTTGTGGAAAACTTGGATCCAAGTATTTACTGGAACGAATCGTTTGAGACATAAACGCCTGGTTACACGTTACAAGATTCTTCCTCCCTCGACAGGAGCATATTGTGTTTTGTGCATTTCTCTAGACAAGAGCACACTGTATATTGTATAAGATTCTTCCTCCCAGGACATGAACATATTGTGTTTTGTGTATCTCTCACGACAAGAGCCTACTGTATATTGTATAAGGTTCTTCCTCCCTCGACAGGAGCATATTGTGTTTTGTGTATCTCTCTAGACAAGAGTACACTGTATATTGTATAAGATTTTTACTCCCAGGACCTGAACATATTGTGTTTTTTTTGTATCTCTCTAGAAAAGAGTACACTGTATATTGTATAAGGTTCTTCCTCCCTCGAAAGGAGCATATTGTGTTTTGTGTATCTTTCTAGACAAGAGTACACTATATATTGTATAAGATTCTCCCGCTCTCGACAGGAACATATTGTGTTTTGTGTATCTCTCTAGACAAGAGTACACTGTATATTGTAGAAGATTCTTCCTCCCAGGACATGCACAAATTGTGTTTTGTGTATCTTTCTAGACAAGAGTACACTGTATATTGTATAAGATTCTCCCGCTCTCGACAGGAACATATTGTGTTTTGTGTATCTCTCACGACAAGAGCCTACTGTATATTGTATAAGATTCTTCCTCCCTCGACAGGAGCATATTGTGTTTTGTGTATCTCTCTAGACAAGAGTACACTGTATATTGTACAAGATTCTTCCTCCCAGGACATGAACATAATGTGTTTTTGTGTATCTCTCACGACAAGAGCCTACTGTATATTGTATAAGATTCTTCCTCCCTCGACAGGAACATATTGTGTTTTGTGTATCTCTCACGACAAGAGCCTACTGTATATTGTATAAGATTCTTCCTCCCTCGACAGGAGCATATTGTGTTTTGTGTATCTCTCTAGACAAGAGTACACTGTATATTGTACAAGATTCTTCCTCCCAGGACATGAACATAATGTGTTTTGTGTATCTCTCACGACAAGAGCCTACTGTATATTGTATAAGATTCTTCCTCCCTCGACAGGAACATATTGTATTTTGTGTATCCCTCTAGACAAGAGTACACTGTATATTGTACAAGATTCTTCCTCCCTCGACAGGAGCATATAATGTGTTGTGTATCTTTCTATTCAAGAGTACACTCTATATTGTATAAGATTCTTCCTCCTTCGACAGGAAGATATTGTGTTTTGTGTATCTCTCTAGATAAGAGTACACTGTATATTGTATAAGATTCTTCCTCCCAGGACATGAACATATTGTGTTTTGTGTATCTCTCTAGACAAGAGTACACTGTATATTGTATAAGATTCTTCCTCCCTCGACAGGAGCATATTATGTGTTGTGTATCTTTCTAGACAAGAGTACACTGTATATTGTATAAGATTCTTCTCCCAGGACAGGAACATATTGTGTTTTGTGTATCTCTCACGACAAGAGCCTACTGTATATTGTATAAGGTTCATCCTCCCAGGACATGCACATACTGTGTTTTGTGTATCTTTCTAGACGAGTACAATGTATATTGTATAAGATTCTTCCTCCCAGGACATGAACATATTGTGTTTTGTGTATCCCTCTAGACAAGAGTACACTGTATATTGTACAAGATTCTTACTCCCTCGACAGGAGCATATTATGTGTTGTGTATCTTTCTAGTCAAGAGTACACTGTATATTGTATAAGATTCTTCCTCCTTCGACAGGAAGATATTGTGTTTTGTGTATCTCTCTAGATAAGAGTACACTGTATATTGTATAAGATTCTTCCTCCCAGGACATGAACATATTGTGTTTTGTGTATCTCTCACGACAAGAGCCTACTGTATATTGTATAAGATTCTTCCTCCCTCGATAGGAGCATATTGTGTTTTGTGTATCTCTCTGGTCAAGAAAACACTGTATATTGTATAAGATTCTCCTGCTCTCGACAGGAACATATTGTGTTTTGTGTATCTCTAGACAAGAGTACACTGTATATTGTATAAGATTCTTCCTCCCAGGACATGAACATATTGTGTTTTGTGTATCTCTCTAGACAAGAGTACACTGTATATTGTATAAGATTATTCCTCCCTCGACAGGAGCATATTGTGTTTTGTGTATCTCTCTAGACAAGAGCCTACTGTATATTGTATAAGGTTCTCCCTCCTCGAAAGGAGCATATTGTGTTTTGTGTATCTCTCAGATAGTAGTCCACTGTATATTGTATAAGGTTCTCCTCCGAGGACAGGAACATATTGTGTTTTGTATATCTCTTTTGAGCCTACTGTATATTGTATGTGTCTCGTCATAAAGAGGAGCATATAGCTGATTGATGTCGTTCCTGTCGTGATGTAATTATTTATGTTCTATCTCTTTCGACAAGAGCCTACTGTATATTGGATATGTCCCGTCATAAAGAGGAGCATATAGCTAATTGATGTCGTTCTTGTTGTGATGTTATTATTCATGTTCTATCTCTCTAGACAAGAGCCTACTGTATATTGTATGTGTCTCGTCATAAAGAGGAGCATATAGCTGATTGATGTCGTTCCTGTCGTAATGTAATTATTCATGTTCTATTTTTCAACATTCATAAATTAATTGGATCATAAAAACATATAAGCTTTTATAACCATTCATTCATTCATTCATTCATTCATATCTTTATTTCCTCTTTATAGAGATTACATGAATTATATAATCATGAACAATAAATTAATACATTAATAACAGAAAATATAAATGATAAAGTTGTGAGCAATACGTAATATTTACATATAAATGAAAATGATAATAAACAGTTCAAGAGCAAAAGAGTTTATATCGCGTGCTGTCGATATTACATGTGCTAACATTTTACTATATTGTTCAATTGACGATTGTATTCGGATGCAGATTTTGTTACATGGACGTAGCAAAGTCGCTTGAATGAATCTAAGTCGGAATCACTGAGCATAGTTGAAGGGTTTTTTCCTAGACAGATTGTAAATAAAGATTCATCATCACATTCACTTAGTTCAACATAGAGGTCGAGAGAAAAGTTTTCTATTATTAAGTCCAGCCAAGTGCTGTGCATATTTGATGTACACGTACAGCCAAAGCATGCATGTACGAAAACGTCAGTGAACGGACGGTCGCAAATTTCACAAAATTTGTAAACGTGGTTTGGAGCGGTAGATATAAGTTTTCCGATAAACAATGCAGTGCGAATTTCGGAGCTGTTCGAGGGGAATTTCCACACATGAGCTGCAGATACGGATTTATGTATATATTTGAACCTCTTGAAGTCATTGTCCGAATTAATGCGAATCAGCCAATCATTATCATGTTTTGATTCAACTGCATTTACAACAATACGTTTCCATTGCAGCTTATCAGGAAAGTTGCCATCACTAATATAGGTTATAAGAAATTCATACAGATTGTATTTACTTAGAATGTTTAATATGTCCGGAATAAATCCAATATGGTTTCGTCCATCTAACAGGCACGTAAAAAGTCTTTGTAGATAGATTTGTTTTGCAAGACAAGAGTTTTTCGTTTTACAAAGTTTTCCAAAGAAATATAGTTTACGTTTTTCGATTTCATAGGTTATATTACGTAGTCCAACCATGCTTTCACACATATCTGATCTTGTTGACGTCTTAAACTTTTGTACGTGCTTTACAACAAAATGCTGAAGTCTATTCAGTAATGTGATATCTTGGTTCTTCAGATCACACCAAACTTCACAGCCATATAAAAAAGTAGGAATTACTACTGACTTGTACAGTTTGACGAGAACTAAAGGATTCGTATTATCGCCTCTTAAGTTGGCAATTGCAAAATAAGTGTTTCGACCCTTCCTACAAGCTTTTGTCGTCCGTGCAAGTGCGTTTAGTTTTCCGTTTAGTTCAATGCCTAGATGAATATGCCTGTCTACAACAGGTACAGATTCTTGGTTAATTTTCCAGTCATAGTCTGTTTTTATTGAGGATTTTGAGAATTGAATGACACATGATTTCTTTCCGTTGAACTGAAACCGCCATTTATTTGAATATCTTGTACATATATCCAGCATGTGTTGTAAACGCAGCGGTGTTGTAGCAATACATGTAATATCGTCAGCAAGTGAGGGTGCGCAACATTTTATACTATTGACACCAGTGACTCTATTACATCTTTCCAATTCATTAATTAGTTCATTAATAAACACTAAGTATAAAAAACCAGACAATACCCCTCCTTGCCTAACACCTTCTTTGACTACAAAGTTATTTGATTTACATTGATTTACAATAACTGAACCTTGTGTTTTACTATACATATCATTAATCAGGGACCATGCTTTCCCTTTGACACCCAAATTGAATAATTTAAACATAAGTGCTTTACGCCATACTGTATCAAAGGCCTTTCTACTGTCTAGAAACGCTACAAATACTTTGCTATTTTGTTCTATGTTATGGTAAATTGTTTCAAGGAGACAAAAGGACGCAGTCAGACAACCAAGACCTTTTTGAAATCCATGTTGGAGAGGATTTGGAAACGTCTCTGGTAATACGACAAATGTTTGTAGACGGATAAGTACTATCTTTTCAAAAGCTTTAATACGCTAGATAATAAACAAACGGGTCGATAGCTGTCCGGGTTCAATTTAGATGTATCGCCTCCTTTAAACAAGGGAACAACCAGTCCTTTCTGCCAGTCACTAGGAACTTGCTGTTTTTCTACAACAATATTAAGAAAAATGGAAAGACATTCCGCAACTTTTGGTCCACCATATATCAAGTGTTCGTTTTGGATCATGTCATTGCCACACGCTTTTCTACGTTTTAGTTGTTTAGTAACAGAGCTTACATCGTCACAAGAAATAAGTCCACCCGGTAAGTATAGGTCTTTATCAGCTTTGCATACACGTTCAATTTCACGGTAAGCTTTATTTATTTCATTAAGAGTCGGATCATCAAACGTTGACGTATCAGCTGGTGTATACAGATCTTCGAAATAATTCGCAAATGCGTTACAAATCGAATCTGGTGATGTGTGAACAATGTTATTATGTTTAATTTGCTGACAAACTTTTGAATGTTTTGGTTTGTGGCGCTTAATTAGTTTCCAGAATAGTCTTATATCACATTCGGCAGCGTTGTTAATGTCATCATACGTTTCTTCGATATAGCGTTCATTAGCAAGTTTCTGAATGTTTCTAAAATCTCGTTTGGCTCGTTTGTAATTAAAATACGACTCGTGTTGCATACCTCTGGGTCTTCCATCTTGCATCCACACTCTTCGCATACTTCGTTCTTTAGTGTGTGCTTTTTTCACGTCGGCATTCCAGTATGGTTTTGTGTGCGGATTATACATATTGCACGGAATTGTCTCTTTAGCAGTATTTATAAGCGTATTCACAAGATTATGATACAAAAGGTTTATGTCAATGTCATTATTCTGCGCCTCCTGTATTAGTATATCTAAAGGAGCACACTATTTATCTTGATATTCTTTAATACTATGTTCATTTATCTTATGCCAAGCTGGAAGTTTTGAAAAATTGTTTAAGTCAATATGCGGATTTTCGTCTAGTTCCACACAGGCGATAACTGGTAGGTGATCTGACGTCGAGCTAAACGTTCCTTCTTCTAGGATTTCATACCGCCGTAATTGTCTGACTAACGTCTCGTCTATCAATATATAATCTAACATTGTATTTTTTAAAGTAAATGTGAACTTTGGACCTTTTAGTAGTGTTTTGCATGTGTCAGTAAATGGATGACAAATATAGTGTCTATGTACAAAATTTTGCAGTTCTTTTGATTTTGTCGTGTTTGTAAACTGTTAGTTTTTGTTTATACAACTAGCATTGAAGTCACCTGCAACAACGACTTTGCCGTAGTTAATGTAATATGTGTATAAATCATCAAGGGCGTTTAACTCTTGTCTATAATTATCGATCGAACCATCAGCAGGTAAGTATACACCGAATATAAAAATTAACCCAAACCTTTTGTTTTTCAGCTCAATACCAACAATTCTATCTGAATTTGTTTCTGTAATTTCTTCTATTGAAAATTGTAAAGATGCTTTGTACAAAATAGAAATACTACCTTTACCATGCGTGCAATTACATAAATCATTTAACTTGTCAGTTTTGGAAATACTCTTGTATCTCATATCTATACTATTCATATAAGACAATAAATTTGGTTTTAGCTTATGTTCACTTATTATAGCAATATCACAGTTTGTAGTTTCAAGCAAGTTTGCAAGACATAAGGTAGAGGACATAATCCCTCTGACATTCCATGATAAAATATTCAGACTCATCAAAGCATTAATGATAAAACATATGTTAAATATTAACATTATATACATGTACAACATTTTAAGTGTTAGATAGTCTTGCAGTGTTCGACTTGTATCTTTCTATGGGGTTTCGTTGCATCTGTTTTGCCAGTCGTGATTGTTCAGCCATCTCCTACAGCGTACACCAGTAGGCCAGAATGCTTCGGTCTCGATAATGCTAGCGGATTCCTCTGTGACGTTTAATTTAGCTGATATTCGTGAATAATTGTATTTGCCATGAAATAGTTGTAGGAACGTACTGTTAACACCTTTCACTTCAAGAAACTGTAAAATTCCAGATCGTGTTGATTTGTTATCTATTCCGGATAAATAGTATCTAGCAGATCGTTTCCTTGGTGTTACACCAACAAAATATCCTTATTTAATGGTTTTATTTCTTCGGTATTACCTTGTACACGTACCGGAATTTTAAAGTTTAATTGATCCTTATTTGGAACTTTCGATGTTTCCATTAACTGATCTAATTCGGATTCGACATAAAATGTTTTGAATGGTCTACTGGTGATGACAAATGGTCACTTTCTTTCAAGGTTACTTCCGTACCGTTATTTTTTCCTGGGGTAGTCTGTACATTTAAATGCTCATTGATCTGAGACTTTTTCGTGTCCGCAGAGTGTAACGGCTTGCTGACATTTAACTCACCAGAGGCTCTTACGGGAGAAGTTATCGATGCGTAAGACGGTTTAACAATTAATTTTAGTTCATTTAATGACTTTTGCATAACCGATTGTAATTTGTTATGTCTATCTAGTTCGCTATTCATAGTCTTAATATCTTGCTGAAAGTTATTCAGATCAAAATCATCTAATGTTTTTGTCGACTGGGACAGCACTTTAAATTTGGCATCGTTTTGTGTTGATTTTCTCTCGTAGTCCCTTAAATGAGTAACGAGTTGTTCATTTAAATCTAAATATTGCGAACGAAGTTTATTGTTTTCAGTTTGTAAGATTTTAATGACTTCTTCATTTTTTTGGTCTGATTTTTCTAGTTCCGAAACTCTCTCTAATAAAATATGAATATTTGCGCGCATCTCGATGATTTCATTAGAAACCACTTCGCTGTTATGCTCAACAACACTTAATTTATTGTCATCTTTTCTGAAGACTTCGTCGATTTGCGGTTTATCACCTTGCAGGAACATATATATGATATAGCAATCCCTAGCATATTTAGACGTAGAAGTGCTTTTCGTCGTAGACTTTCTGTTGTAAAGTTTCCCTGTGGGACACCCCTGTATAGATTTTGCTCTACTAGCTAGAGTACTTCGGTACCATGTCAGGCAATCATCAGAGTTATTTGTCTTTTCAATAAGTTTTGAAATATAGGTTTCTTTTGGTAGATCAGCAAGATCGTAGTCTAATTTTGCAATAAATTCTTGTTGGGGAGCATAAACGGACTCTTGCGAGGGCTGGGTATATGAGAACTCATCGTCTTCGTGGCCATTGTTTGTGACATTGTTTACCTTTTGTTGACTTGGTGTACCGACATCGGTAAAAACACGAACAAAGTCTGAGTTTTGGGGCGAATACTCTCCAAATGTCTCATTTAGGGGTCCATTATCAATAATACATTGATCGTGCTGGAGCACTGAAGCTGAATCCATATTTAGATCACACAAATCACTGTTATTGTCTCTCTGAGTAATTACACCTCCACCGCTATCGGTAGCCATTTTGGAACTGACGTATGTTTTAGGTCTATCCCAACAGTTGCAGAGATTTTCCTACTGATCAATGATGAGCTTGGGGAAAAAAGGTTTTGTGGTGACTATCGTTTGGTGGAAATGTTTCACTCTGCAATTCCAGAGGATAGAAAGAAATATATTCTAGAGGAGTTTAAAAAGACTGATAGCAAAATCAGATGTGTAATAGCAACCGTTGCTTTCGGTATGGGTATCGATATACCTGACATTCGTAATGTGGTTCATTGGGGTGCACCAAAATCTATTTTGAGTTATTGGCAAGAAGTAGGTCGTTGTGCACGTGATGGAAAAGACGGCGTGGCTGTCTGTTATGCATATGCAAGATCTCTGCATAAAATATAACATCATCAGATGTTGTGGATATGGTTAAGAGCACATCATGTGTACGACGAGCTACTCTTGCCAATTTTGCAATTCCTGGAGTCACCTCAGTGAATCATATCGTAAATTCAAGGTGCTGTTGCATCTGTGACATGGATATCTGGAAACGTTGATCAGTGTAAAAATAATTTTTATGGGATGAATAAATATTCATATATCCCTTGATCAAAATTAAATAAGTATATAATACCATTAGAAAAGTACAGACTATTAAAATTATTCTCGGTAGAGAATTTCAATTAATTTTTTTAACTATTGCTTGGTATTCACAAGAAGAACATTTATTCGTTTAAATCGGGGTCGGAATTTTATACAAAATTAAAAAATAATTAGCGTGTGATTCAGTTTGCTTAATGTTAACCGTAATTGTATATTGTCATGGAAAATTGATAAAAAACAATGTACTTGGAAAATTAAATCTCTGCGGTTACTGTATATCATAACTACTTGTTGTAACTTGGAAGGAAAAAAAACACAATCAGTAACCCTCAACTAAACAACAGAAGGTACACATAATTTAAGTGTCATAATTTACCAGCAGCATTCAGTGCCTGTGAAGTCCGAGTATTAAAAGTATCTTTATCGATGCATTGAATTCGTTTCGTCTACGTTATAGCGTAGAAACGTCACGTTCCGTAATATAGCGTTACTGATGTAAACAAGATTTCCACAGCTCTGACTGCAAGGGATTTCCTCCTGTTAAGATGAGTTTCCATGTAGTGTACAAGTATTTAAGGTATGTAACTTGTTTATTTTATCAAGTTTTACCATTTGTTATACATTTTTCGTATTTGAACGCTCTGACATTGTCCCTATCGTCCCCGGGTAATCTACCCGGGAGCTTGCACCGTTGAATGTAATGGAGGGCGAGCTGGACTCAGTGACAAAAAAAAAAAAAATAAGTCACTGAGGCCAGGGCTGGACTACATAGCTGTAAGTGATATTGTCGAGGACAACTTGTACTGGGGACAACTTGTACTGGGTACAAGTTGGTCTAACATAGGAAGTTGACAGAGCAGACTGTCCCATACGGAGGACGGACTGCAATACACCTTATCGCTATTCCCGCTTGACCCGAGAATCTGTCCCGCTTGAACTTTTGAGGTCATACAACAATCACTTTTCCATTGTGGCGTCAGATATTTTCTATTATGACGTCAAAATTTTACCGGAACTTTTGTGATGTCCAGTAATGGCGGCCAAATAGCGATAAGGTGTATAACCCGCACTGTCTGGTAGTGACCGACTGTCCCACTCGGAGGACAGCTGTACCAGCAGCACTGTCTGGTATTGACAGACTGTACCAGCCATACTGTCTTGTAGTGACAGGCCGTCCCATCTGGAGGACAGGCTGTAAGATTGTATAATATTTGTATATATATATTACTGTTCGTCGTTACTTTATATCGGCAAAGAGCCCGTGTGTATATTTTAGTTCATTGTGTATAACATAGATAGTTAATAGTATTGCCGTATTGTTTGTGGAAAACTTGGATCCAAGTATTTACTGGAACGAATCGTTTGAGACATAAACGCCTGGTTACACGTTACAAGATTCTTCCTCCCTCGACAGGAGCATATTGTGTTTTGTGCATTTCTCTAGACAAGAGCACACTGTATATTGTATAAGATTCTTCCTCCCAGGACATGAACATATTGTGTTTTGTGTATCTCTCACGACAAGAGCCTACTGTATATTGTATAAGGTTCTTCCTCCCTCGACAGGAGCATATTGTGTTTTGTGTATCTCTAGACAAGAGTACACTGTATATTGTATAAGATTTTACTCCCAGGACCTGAACATATTGTGTTTTTTTTATCTCTCTAGAAAAGAGTACACTGTATATTGTATAAGGTTCTTCCTCCCTCGAAAGGAGCATATTGTGTTTTGTGTATCTTTCTAGACAAGAGTACACTATATATTGTATAAGATTCTCCCGCTCTCGACAGGAACATATTGTGTTTTGTGTATCTCTCTAGACAAGAGTACACTGTATATTGTAGAAGATTCTTCCTCCCAGGACATGCACAAATTGTGTTTTGTGTATCTTTCTAGACAAGAGTACACTGTATATTGTATAAGATTCTCCCGCTCTCGACAGGAACATATTGTGTTTTGTGTATCTCTCACGACAAGAGCCTACTGTATATTGTATAAGATTCTTCCTCCCTCGACAGGAACATATTGTGTTTTGTGTATCCCTCTAGACAAGAGTACACTGTATATTGTACAAGATTCTTCCTCCCTCGACAGGAGCATATAATGTGTTGTGTATCTTTCTATTCAAGAGTACACTCTATATTGTATAAGATTCTTCCTCCTTCGACAGGAAGATATTGTGTTTTGTGTATCTCTCTAGATAAGAGTACACTGTATATTGTATAAGATTCTTCCTCCCAGGACATGAACATATTGTGTTTCGTGTATCTCTCTAGACAAGAGTACACTGTATATTGTATAAGATTCTTCCTCCCTCGACAGGAGCATATTATGTGTTGTGTATCTTTCTAGACAAGAGTACACTGTATATTGTATAAGATTCTTCCTCCCAGGACAGGAACATATTGTGTTTTGTGTATCTCTCACGACAAGAGCCTACTGTATATTGTATAAGGTTCATCCTCCCAGGACATGCACATACTGTGTTTTGTGTATCTTTCTAGACGAGTACAATGTATATTGTATAAGATTCTTCCTCCCAGGACATGAACATATTGTGTTTTGTGTATCCCTCTAGACAAGAGTACACTGTATATTGTACAAGATTCTTACTCCCTCGACAGGAGCATATTATGTGTTGTGTATCTTTCTAGTCAAGAGTACACTGTATATTGTATAAGATTCTTCCTCCTTCGACAGGAAGATATTGTGTTTTGTGTATCTCTCTAGATAAGAGTACACTGTATATTGTATAAGATTCTTCCTCCCAGGACATGAACATATTGTGTTTTGTGTATCTCTCACGACAAGAGCCTACTGTATATTGTATAAGATTCTTCCTCCCTCGATAGGAGCATATTGTGTTTTGTGTATCTCTCTGGTCAAGAAAACACTGTATATTGTATAAGATTCTCCCGCTCTCGACAGGAACATATTGTGTTTTGTGTATCTCTCTAGACAAGAGTACACTGTATATTGTATAAGATTCTTCCTCCCAGGACATGAACATATTGTGTTTTGTGTATCTCTCTAGACAAGAGTACACTGTATATTGTATAAGATTATTCCTCCCTCGACAGGAGCATATTGTGTTTTGTGTATCTCTCTAGACAAGAGCCTACTGTATATTGTATAAGGTTCTCCCTCCCTCGAAAGGAGCATATTGTGTTTTGTGTATCTCTCCAGATAGTAGTCCACTGTATATTGTATAAGGTTCTCCCTCCGAGGACAGGAACATATTGTGTTTTGTATATCTCTTTTGAGCCTACTGTATATTGTATGTGTCTCGTCATAAAGAGGAGCATATAGCTGATTGATGTCGTTCCTGTCGTGATGTAATTATTTATGTTCTATCTCTTTCGACAAGAGCCTACTGTATATTGGATATGTCCCGTCATAAAGAGGAGCATATAGCTAATTGATGTCGTTCTTGTTGTGATGTTATTATTCATGTTCTATCTCTCTAGACAAGAGCCTACTGTATATTGTATGTGTCTCGTCATAAAGAGGAGCATATAGCTGATTGATGTCGTTCCTGTCGTAATGTAATTATTCATGTTCTATTTTTCAACATTCATAAATTATTGGATCATAAAAACATATAAGCTTTTATAACCAGGAAAGAGTTTGGTTCGTATAAAGATACGATGAGATCCTAGGGATGATCGAAATTTTTTTTAAGCGACAGTATTTATAAACTGTCACGAAAACTTCGTAAAAGTTAAAGTAGATATCTAAAATGAAAAAAATACTAAATAATTTGTATTTTAATAATTTGCTATTATGCGCGTCGTTTAACATAGTTAAATATTTGTTTGGATCTTAAATGGTATTAAATAAACGTAGATGAAAAACTGTCAAAATAGGTGCAAGTTGGGTACTGTGCACGTTATACATGTGGACGAACTTGTGAAAAAAAATATAACCTTTGGCTGCATATGGATACACAATAGATAAAATCATGTAGGTTAAGAATTTACATCTCTTTCTAATATCCTATTTTCAAAAACTTCAAAAGAATACTTTGCGTGATTCAATTTCGCGAAATTTACCTTTCGTTTATATGTACATGATTTGTTGCCGTTGGATTTACGTTATTATTGTATTAAGAGAGCCTTATCGAAAATTGGTGTAAGTTTACAAATCCGAGAGCCATTTATATAAAGCGAGAAAACTGTTTTATAACGCTTACGTTTTACCTCATTTAGATTATTGTTGTTCAATATGGGGGAACTGCAACAACTTTCTATTAGATAGTTTACTAAACTGCAAAAAAGGGCAGCAAGAATAATTTTAGACGAACATGATTACAGCAAACCTTCTAGCGAATTATTTCCCGAATTTGACATTGTGCCGATTACAAAAAGAATACATTATCATAAATTATTACTAATGTATAAGGCAAAAAAAAAAAAAAATGGTTAAGCTCCAGAATATTTGTCAAGTCTTATTTTTTCAGCTTCTGCAAACCAAAAATACAATACGAGATTTTCGTCTTGTGATAATTTTATAATTCCAAAACCAAATACAGAGTTGTATAAGTCTAGTTTCTCGTACAATGGACCAAAAGTTTGGAAGTCATCCTAATACAACTAAACACAGTATAAGAATTTAAGCATGACTACAAATGTATATGTACTTTTAACATTACCATATTTGTACTGTAATGCCATATAATAATTGTTTATTGAATTTGAAATGTATTACATCTTTATTTATCATTATTATTGAACTTATATTGTTTAATTTCTAATGTAATTATTATTGTTTTAAGAGAGCCTTATTGAAAATTGGTGTAATCCAAATGAGTTACTCTCTAAATAAAGATATTATTATCATTATTATTATTATATGTTATTGAATATTTTTATTCGTCCCCGCAAATTCTCGAGGGGGGGAGGGGGGGAGGAGATATAAAATGTTATTCGGTGTTTATCTGCCTTCAAACCCAAAAGAGGACGTGTAGATTCAAAGGAAATAAACGTTGTGATAGAAGGAAACATTTTAAAAACCAATTATGAAGGTAATTACTATTCTTCCATTCCCAACAAGTGGAAAAAGATCGGTTAATTGATTGGTTGTTGATTGTGTAAGGTCCAGTGACAAATATTTCAATTCACGGAGATAAGACCTTTGTAAAATGGAGAAAATGACTAAACATCAATTGAAAGTTTTGGAAAATAAATTCCTACACGATAAAAATAGTTATCCAACCAATATGACAGTAGGAAAATATACGGTCATTTTTATTACATTTTGTTATATTCGTTCATTATTTACTAGTCTAAAGAGGCGGAGTCAGACAGTGCATTATAATTCCGTTGTTAACGGTAAAATTGACTCCTCCCACCAAAGTTTTACGTATATCATCATGTTTTTGTTTACCGTTATGGAATAGTTGTGTCACAGATGACCAGAAATATGTTCCACTTATCGAAGCCACACTCCTGCCGACATTGCTTGATTTTGCCATCACCAAATGCGATCAACGATTTTTGTTATTGCATGATAGGAACACGCCGGATGTCACTATTTAAGCTGGAACTACTTATCCTTCCGGAGAACCCGTGATCACCCGTTTTCAGTGGGGTTCGTGTTCAGTATTTAGTTTTCTGTGTTTTGGGAACTGTTGGTTGTCTTTCCGTCATTTATCTTTTGACAATGGTTGTGTCTGTTTTTTCTCCAACTTTCAGCTGGATGCAGTTTCAGCATAACATCGAAATAAACGCTGAAAGTACACGCCTCTTTAAAGTAAAGACAATATTGATATAACGTCCATTTAGCGGAGACATTACTGCAAAAAGGGTCAAAATCAACTGAGATAAGTTTTTATTGTTATACTTCATGTCAAAATGCCAGATTTTGATTGGTTAAAAATTTAATAGACAGTAATAATAGAACATTCAGTATAATAAATTAAATAACACATATCTGAGAGGGTGATAAAGCAGATTGTTACCCCTCGAAAAGACATTGTCAACCTTGGCTTCGCCTCAGTTGACAATGTTTTCTCGGGGTATCAATCTGCTCTATCACCCTCTCAGCTATGTGGTATTTATATACTATTACACAGTGACATATGTCTTTTTCTCTAATTCTTTGGCATTTTAATTCTTTCTTGGCCCATCGTTTTAAAAATTATCAACGTATGGTTGCCGATGATCTTAGTAGATGTTTGGCTAAGTTAAAAGGTCATAATAACCTTTATCAGCTCTCTGGGTGATATACAGGTGTTTGAGAAATTGACAACTTGACATTTGTATGACGTAGAAGTCCGGAATTCGAAGGGAATTGTCGTTTATCAAAAATGAAATCATTTATTTAGAGAAACAGATTCTTACTTAGTTACTCGTGAATTATCGGATTTATCTAATCTCGATTGTTCAATTATCTAATTTCAAAGTCTTCGCCGAGACTCGGACTTTAGAATTCGATAATTTAACTATCGAGATTCGATAAATCCGATAATCCACTGGTACAAATGCCTCCAATATATCTTTGACAACATATATAGTCAAGATATTGTACAAGGGGCAATAACTTTAATTTATTTGTGTACAAGTTTAGAAAATTGTGATTAGTTATATGTTTAATAGAAACTATAAAGTATCTTCAATCAACACCAAACCTTCTAGTATACGGCAAACATATTAATGGACAGAACGCAAAGCTGTACATTCAATATCTATTCTTTTCTAATACACGAAACATTACTAAGTTTGGTACCATTAACTTGGTTGCAGTACCTTTATGTTAAGTTCATCTTCATATGGGGTTCAACTTGGATGGAGAGTTGTCTCATTGGCACTCATACCACATCTTCTTATTTATATTCATATGGGGCTTTTACAACCTTTTATTTTTAAACTCTCGCGCATTTTATATTATTGGCTTTCCAGAGTAGCACATTTAGGTTTCGAGTGTGTATATATTTTCGCTAATAATTGCATATTTGTTGGAGCAGTGTCAAAGACCAAGTAAGAGATTTCAGTAAAGGAACAATTAAATCTAGAGTACTCATAGGGACTTATAAAACCCAGAGTGTTGTTATCGGTTTCAAAAACACAATGTCGGAGGAAGGCAAATTGTGTACGGAAAGCCATGAAGTTTATAAAAGGGTTCGAATGTTCCCTATGAATACATTAGTTGTATTTATCAGGTTTATGTGAATGAGTCCGACTGTTCCCTTTGAATAAATAATTGTTTTACAGGTTATTGGTACAAGGGTCGAAATGATGATAAAAGTAAAACAACAACAACAAAAACTCCAAGGAAAATTCAAAACGGAAATGTGTTCATAGGGTGCATTCAGACCGTTTTACCATAAACCTGGTAAAACAAATATGTGTTCATAGGGAACATTCAGACACTTCTACCATAAACCTGGTTAAAACAAATATGTATTCACAGAGTGCATTCAGACCCTTCTACCATAAACCTGGTCAAAACAAATATTGTTTTACAGAGTTCATTCATACCCTTCTACCATAAACCTGGTTAAAACAAATATGCATTCACAGAGTGCATTCAGACGCTTTTACCATAAACCTGGTAAAAACAAATATGTGTTCATAGAGTTCATTCAGACACTTCTACCGTAAACCTGGTTAAAACAAATATATATTCACCCTATGAACACATATTTGTTTTAACCAGGCTTATGGTAGAAGTGTCTGAATGTACACTATGAACACATATTTGTTTTGACCAGGTTAATGGTAGAAGGGTCTGGCTGCTCCCTATGAACATATATTTGTTTTGACAAGGTTTATGGTAGAAAGGTCTGACTGCTCCCTATGAACGCATGTTTGATTTGACCAGATTTATGGTAGTAGGGTCTGACTGCACCCTATGAACACATATTTGATTTGACCAGATTTATGGTAGAAGGGTCTGACTGCACCCTATGAACACATATTTGTTTTGACCAGGTTTATGGTAGAAGGGTCTGACTGCTTCCTATGAACGCATGTTTGATTTGACCAGATTTAAGGTAGAAGGGTCTGACTGCACCCTATGAACACATATTTGTTTTGACCAGATTTATGGTAGAAGGGTCTGACTACCCTATGAACGCATGTTTGATTTGACCAGGTTTATAGTAGAAGGGTCTGACTGCTCCCTATGAACAATATTTGTTTTGACCAGATTTATGGTAGAAGGGTCTGACTGCACCCTATGAACACATATTTGTTTTTACCAGGTTTATGGTAGAAGGGTCTGACTGTACCCTATGAACACATATTTGTTTTTACCAGATTTATGGTAGAAGGGTCTGACTGCACCCTATGAACACATATTTGTTTTACCAGGTTTATGGTAGAAGGGTCTGACTGCACCCTATGAACACATATTTGTTTTTACCAGGTTTATGGTAGAACGGTCTAACTGCACCCTATGAACACATATTTGTTTTTACCAGGTTTATGGTAGAAGGGTCTGACTGCTCCCTATGAACGCATAACATTTTTGTTTTTTATTAGGTCTATGGTAGAAGTGTCTGAATGTACACTATGAACACATATTTGTTTTGACCAGATTTATGGTAGAAGGGTTTGAATGTACCCTTTGAACACATATTTGTTTTGACCAGGTTAATGGTAGAAGGGTCTGACTGCAGCCTTTGAACACATATTTGTTCTGACCAGGTTTATGGTACAAGGCTCTGAATGCACCCTATGAACACATATCTGTTTTTACCAAGTTTATGATAGAAGGCTCTGAATGCACCCTATGAACACATATTTGTTTTTACCAGGTTTATGATAGAAGGCTCTGAATGTTCCCTATTTGGCTTAGATTTCGAAAATAAAATGTTTACTAATAAACTATAGAAGTACAGGATATAATCAAATATATTTAAGTATAACGATTGGATATTGTATAACACATCTCCTCGTATTCACATTTTAATACTGCTGTTAAACGCATACAAATGAAACGTTTTAAGATCCCTATGAAAGATCCCTATGGAAGATCACTATGGAAGATCACTAATATCGGTGAATTGCAATTAAGCTTAATGTTGCATGAACCAGTAACATTTAACCAAGATATTTCATATTTCATGCCGATTTTTAACCATAGTTTGTGTAAATAAGGTCAACGACAACCTAGTAAAGAAAAGGTTTGGCTGTATTATAGAGAACTTATATTATATGATACGGCATCGTCTATATTTATAAGTATCAACTAATAAATTAATCTATTCATGAGTAGAAAATCCTTAACATTTCGAACATTTCTTTGTTTTGTAAATAGTTAATATATAAATCTGATCATATTAATGATATTTCATATCAATAAAGAAGTGTTGACTTCTGGGCTGGTGATACCCCCGGGAAGGAAACCTCCAACAGCAGTGACATCGACCCAGTGGTAGTAAAAACAAATAAGCAAAGATACCTGGCATTTAATTTTCTAAAAAGCATATTTGTTTGCAGCCTACTCTATCCGTTCTACAACACGACTGTAATCTCCGGAGATTTCAAGCCTGTTTAACGTTATGTTTATATACTATCATTCTGTCACGATTAATTATAAAATACAAAAATGCACTTTCCTATTTAATTAAATATATTGGTCATTCTCTTTGACTGTATAAAACCTATTTACAACATAATTAACGTAATCAATTTTCGAGCAGCATAGCAGTTTTATTATTCCAATACTATGAATTGTCGATTCCATTAGAAAAACAAATTAAGAATATCTTCACAATGTTAACCATACTTTTAGCAAATTTAGCTTAACTGTTTGTTCTTGGTGTATACTTTCCACAATCTGATGATAAAGCGACAGTAGACACAAGACACAAATCTTTTTTACCGTTTGGTGTAGATCATCAAGATGTTTTTGATAACACATTTATTTTCTTGAAGACGTTTTGATAATTCTGAGGTCAGCACATAAGACAGTGCAGGACTTGTTGGACAAATTTGAGGCTAGACATATATTTAAGGCTTACATATATTTCTGTTCTAATTACTAAATCTTCGTCAGCTTTAATAATTTTAGAACTATTCAAGTTCAAATTGCACAATGCTATCAATTTTGCATGCATATCTACGCAGTTTCTGTTGTAAATACTTAAGAGAGGGACGAAAGATACCAGAGGGATAGTCAAACTCATAGATCGAAAACAAACCGACAACGCCATGGCCAAAAATAAAAAGACAAACAGACAAATAATAGTACAGATGACACAACATAGAAAATTAAAGACTAAGCAACACGAACCCCACCAAAAACTGGGGGTGATCTCAGGTGCTCCGGAAGGGTAAGCAGATCCTGCTCCACATGTGGCCCCCGTCGTGTTGCTTATGTTATTACAAATCCGGTAAATAGTCTAATTCGGTAAGTCACATACGTGAACTTTGAAAATTTCACTACTTTAGTATTGGGTGTACCTCAAAAAGTCAACAGTCTGTATGTTTATTTTTTCTATTTTCATATGCAGCTAACAAAATACAAAACTTTATGAAAATTCTAATTTACAGCGACCCGAGTTTGTGTCAGCTTGTAAAATGATAACGATTTACTGTTTAATTCGAATTAAACGCGATTTAAATTTTTAACCTCGAAAATATTGTCAAACAATTACTTTAATGAAGATGTTATTTTCCAGTTCTGCGTTGCCTGGGTTGTTTCTTTTTGATGCACACTATTAAAGAAACCAATATATATTCTTTCGATACTTTTCCTCTCTATAACACCCTTCAAATATAATATGATTATTGCATGTAAACAATAAAAATGTTAATCATGAAAGTTGTGACGCACCACGATACAATGTCATGATATTATATCGAGTAGGATTTCATATTAAACGAGCTTAAAAGTGCTATAATTGTCCTGTAGATTTTTTGTAAGCATAAAACCCGTGTTACCTATTGTTAATAAATCACAAATGCAACAGCATGTGCAATCTTTTATAATCTCAACTTGTTTCACAGAATTGTTGTGCAATGTTTATTGCTTTCAGCTTATTCCTCCGCACAAAGCTTTATAATATTTGACAGAGCACGTAAAACGCTAACCAGTAATTACTTTATCGCAGATTAAACACTTTACACAGTTACAACATACGGTATTGATATTTCCGTGATCTTCGCTTAGTAAATTAATGTTCAAAAAGCTTTTAGATGTTATAATCAACGATCTTATAGCCTTTCCATTTGCCTAACAAGACCTTTCTCTATTAATAGATATAAGAAGATGTGGTATGAGTGCCAATGAGACAACTCTCCATCCAAGTCAAAATTTATAAATGTAAACCATTATAGGTCAAAGTACGGTCTTCAACACGGAGTCTAGGCTCACACCGAACAGTAAGCTATAAAGGGCCCCAAAAATTACTAGTGTAAAACCATTCAAACGGGAAAACCAACGGTCTAATCTATATAAAAACGAGAAACGAGAAACACTTCTGAACCACATCAACAAACGACAACTACTGAACATCAGATTCCTGACTTAGGACAGGTGCAAACAAATGCAGCGGGTTTAAACGTTTTAATGGTACCAAACCTTCACCCTTTTTCTGAAACAATAGTGTAACATCACAACATAGAAAGACACAATATAAAATATCAACTGAAATAGCTTAACTCAATCAAAGGACATAGTAACACCATTGAACATACACTGAACAAATAAATTTGACCTATGATACAATGCAAATTCAAAATAAATAAACTAAGGGAAGAATAATAAAAGTGACATGTTATATCGGTATGAAATGTTAAACAATTTAAGAAAAACAATATGCTCGAACAAAAATATCAGCCATTTGCAATAACTTAAACACAGGTAAATAAAATAATTTTGTTGTACATGTTTAAAGTTGACCAGTCAGAGTGATGAATGACTTTCTAATGAAAAGTTCTTTTTTACTTTAATCCTGTCTCTACCTGGATATTATTGAGATAAAAGCTGAACGCAAAAGAGAACTCAATCTCATTGTCAATTCCAACAAAACATACGCTAAAATTCCTGTCTTCAGTCCTAAGAGAATTCCCGTCAGTTATCAAATAATTGAAAAAGTAAGCAACTAAATGTTACGATCAGTTATCTGAGAATTTATGGCTTAGGAAATAGTGTTTCCTGTTGGGTAAACGATTTGTTTAAATTTCCAGGAGATGACAAGTACTTTATTGGTGATACATAAAAAGCTGAATAATTTGTTTAGATATTTCATAGATAAAAAAACCATTTGTTAATTAGTGAATGAATATACCAAGAATATATTAACATATTCAAAGCAAAAACAGTACGAGAAGTACTTGATTGACAGTATGAAAGGTAAGTCTATTAACATTATGTACCATATTAGAATTTGTAATCATTTATCATATAATCTAAAATATTAGATTTTTGCTTCCGTTTTTTTATACCTATTTTTTTATGTAGATATAGCCTCAATATCGGAATCCTGATAAAACATGGCCTGGTTATAGTTCCTAAAAATAATATTCTGTATCTAAATCCTCAAACTCTAACATTAACTGTTTACTTATATTGTATAGCAGCATTTTGTACTGAGTTGAATATAGTAATATGTTGGTCTGTCTATTTGTATCTTTGTGTCGTCTAATTGACGTTTACCTTTCATCTTCTTTTACTTATATTCAAGAGACGACCTGACCCAAGATTTCTAAAATGACATTTCGTATTAGCTTAATCCTCAAACTTTTGGTAAACAAAAGACGGTAGATTCCTCTGAAGCACCAGTCTATGGACTGTCTAGTACAATTACATTACTCTAAACAATGAAAACTTTATAAATTTCATGCAACCGAAGCGCTTTTCTGGATTTACCTTTATCAGGAAAGCCCAAAGCTAAATATTTTAAAGCCAAGGATGTATAAGAACCGAAACAGTTGAAAAGCTATACGACCAAACATGACATAAAAATAACAGCCAAATTAATGTCAACTTTGTCTGAGGGAGTATCAAACAATTTCTTTATTGTTAAGTAACAGCTGAGAAGTTGACACTACTGTAGAAAAACATCTATGTATATATTTCTGTAACGCTCTTTTTCTTACTGGAATACTAAAATGAATAAAAATGAAAATGTATTCGACAGCTTGAGTTCGATTTTTATTTACAGCTTTTGGGTTTCATAAAGAGTAAAATAGCAAAAAAAACGAACTCCAATGAAAATTCAAAGGTCCCTTATCAAATGGCAAAATCAAAAGCTCAAACACATCAAACGAATGGAAAACAACTGTCATATTCCTGACTTGGTACAGGCATTTCCTTATGTACCAAATGGTGGATTAAACCTGGTTTTATAGCTAGTTTAACCTCTCAATTCTATGACAGTCATATAGAATTCCATTATATTGACAACAATGAAGACAAACAGACATAATAGGTAAAAACATCAAAAATTGGGGAACAGCAGTCAACATTGTGTTATAATCTTAATCATTATAAAAACAAATAACTATTACAACAAAGAAAACAAAATGGCATATAGACACTCTATAGACAAAGTACATAAGCAAAAATGAAAGACAAGCTTACAAAAATGACAATAGCACAATAACACAATGGTGGGATGTATAAATACCTAGCCACGCCAAAAGTATATGCCCAAAATGGGCTAAACAGTAAATGTTAAAAATATACAAAGGCAATAGAAAGAACACTATAACACGTAATTATGATGATAAACAACGTCAGTACCCAGTCTACTAAATAATAGATCGACTCCTTTTCTAGAAAAAGACACAACAGTCCATTACACGCTAGTCGATAATTCAACGACTCCTATTAGAAAAGAACATTACAAATAAATGTAACCTGTGAATTTTGATATTCCCTGAGCTTACCAATTAATATTCTAACAAGGATCAAATTCATCAATAGTCCCTTTTTTACATGACAATAACACAATGTTAACTCACCCTTAATTTAATTATTTTCAAGCAATACTGCACTATCGATGACTATTGCACGCTAACTTTTTGTTCGCGCTCCTCGTGGAATATTTAATTGCTATATAACAAGTAAATATGCAGTATTTTTCCCACGAAGTAAATCCTAATTATATGCGGTCTTAGGGAGCTACCATTTGATTTTTATGGGGGGGGGAGGGGGGGCTAGGATGAAATTTGAAAAAAATAGGCAGGACAGGAGTTTTGAGTAAAAAAAAAGGCAGGATGATACACTTGCAAAAAAAAAAAGTCAGGATAAACTTAAAAAAAAAGGCAGGACCGAATAGAGTGAAAAATAAAAAGGCAGGACAGAGATTACAACTAAAAAAAAATGCAGGACAAAATTTTTCATCCTAGCCCCCCCATAAAAATCAAATGGTAGCTCCCTTAGAGGAACAAAAACGTCGCCATGTCACATATGACATTGTCAATAACTTTTAGTTTTTATTGGGTGTGCATTGACTTAGTTCATGTACCACGCATCAGTCTGATTCAGTATTTAAAGCATTGACATATATCATCATGAAATATACACCACTCAATTCTAACTTCTAATGCATTTCATTGTTTTATTGCAATGTAGGATTTTATATAATTTATCAGTGATTTATAAGTTTATTGATAAATGACAGAAGTAATTTACAGAATTTAAATTTCCTAACAGCATCCTCGTAAATGTAAAACAGTTTATTGTTAGCATGTCTTGGTTTGACATTATTTAGTTTATTGTTAGCATGTCTTGGTTTGACATTATTTAGATATGATTTAAATCGAGTGTATTTTTGCTTTCATTAGATTTGCAAAGTTTTCCATTGAGAGTGGTAATTTGACAAGCATTTTTTTCAAACTTTAGGTTAGCAGTCGATTGAGTTGTTCTAATTGCATACATAACCGTCCCAAAATGATTCGATCTTTTTTTAATTACCCTTTTGAAAGAAACTGAAAATGATGAAACATAATTGGTCTTTCCATAATATTAACGTTATTTTCCTGTGCTGGTCTTCCAATAACATGAAATTAATGAACGTATTCCGGTCTTCCCATAACATTAACAATATGTTCTTGTGCCGGTCTTCCCATAACATGGACGTTGTGTACGTGTATCGGTCTTCCCATAACGTGAACAATATGTTCCTGTGCCGGTCTTCCCATAACATGAACAATATGTTCCTGTGCCGGTCTTCCCATAACATGGACGTTGTGTACATGTATCGGTCTTCCTATAACATGAACGTTATGTTCTTATGCCGGTCTTCCCATAACATGGACGTTATGTACGTGTACCAGTCTTCCCATAACATGGACGTTATGTACGTGTACCAGTCTTCCCATAACATGGACGTTATGTACGTGTACCAGTCTTCTCATAACATGGACGTTATGTACGTGTACCAGTCTTCTCATAACATGGACGTTATGTACGTGTACCAGTCTTCTCATAACATGGACGTTATGTACGTGTACCAGTCTTCTCATAACATGGACGTTATGTACGTGTACCAGTCTTCTCATAACATGGACGTTATGTACGTGTACCAGTCTTCCCATAACATGGACGTTATGTACGTGTACCAGTCTTCCCATAACATGGACGTTATGTACGTGTATCAGTCTTCTCATAACATGGACGTTATGTACGTGTACTGTTGTTCAAATAACATGAACGTTATGTTCCTGTGTCGGTCTTCCATTAACATGGACGTTATGCTCCTATGTCAGTCTTCCCATAACATAGACGTTATGTACGTGTATCGGTCTTCCAATAACATGAACGTTATGTTCCTGTGTCGGTCTTCCCATACAATGAACGTTATGTACCTGTACAGGTCTTCTCATAACATGAAGATTATGTTTCTGTGCTGGTCTTCCCATAACATGAACGTTATGTTTCTGTGCTGGTCTTCTCATAACATGAAGATTATGTTTCTGTGCTGGTCTTCCCATAACATGAACGTTATGTACCTTTCTCTAATTTACATGTTTTTTTCACATTTCTCGATTGGTGTGAGAAAAATATCTCATCTCTAGAGAAAACTTTGTTCTCGGCAAACGATTGGTCGAAATTTAATTATGACGTCAAATTTTCTTGGTTTCTTCTGAATTTCCTATTGTGACGTTATGAAAAGGGCGACCATGGGCGGCGACGGCATGCCTAATGACTTCATATATAAAGAACATAACTTTCTGCTAATCTGAAAAGTAAGGATAAACTTGTTTAGATATCGTCTAAAAATCATCAGAGAAACATATTACACTGCTATAACTCGTGTATTACGATATTTTCTCCACTCTCAACAGTTAAATTCTAGTTATTTAAAAAGCTCGGCAAGCCTCCCGCTTTAAATATTAAAATTTAACTGTCTCGAGTGGAGAAATACCGTAACACACTTGATGCAGTCGTGGAATCTATATGTGCCGGTCTTCCCTTAACATGGACGTTATGTACGTTTAACGGTCTTCCCATAACATGGCATATGTTCCTCTATTGGTCTTCACGTAATATGGACTTTATGTACGTGCACCGGTCTTCCCATAATATGGACGTTATATGTGTGTACCGGTGTTCCAATAACATGAACGTTATGTTCCTGTACTAAGGAGGTTGTAACATGAACGTCATGTTCTTTTTTCGTCAATTTGTACATTTTTCCTTTGATCTTTTAATACTGCCAAATATTTGTTAAGATTATGGGCCACACTTGATACTCGAAAATATTAGACAATGACGTCACGTACGTATCAATGCAGCAACGTCGCGTGTCCATGTCCATCCGCGTTGATTTATCAATGAAATGCACGCGACTTCATTCATACAACCGAACAATTATCACAACGATCGAATATCTGCTTGCCGTAGCGGACTCGTCTGATATTCCTGCTGATAAAATTAGTATCAAAAACAAAAATGCCTTTTCAAGCATGAAATGAACGTTATGTTCCCGTACCAAGCATACCATGAACGTTATGTTTCCGTACCAAGCATAACATGAACGTTATGTTCCCGTACCAAGCATAACATGAACGTTGTTTCCATACCAAGCATAACATGAACGTTATGTTCCTGTACCAAGCAAGGACCACGTAGTCTTTTATAGCTAACTATGGGGTTTGTTCGTTATTGAAGGCTGCAAAGTGACTTTTAGTTTTCGTTTCCCTGTCCTTTGGTCCTCAATGCCAGATGGAAAGCACGTATCTTTAATTTGTTATTGTTTTGTTAATCAATAGATTGTATTCAATAGCGATAGATATTTATATGGAAAGTACAATAAACAGTTTTAAAATGAGAACGTGATGATATTATTTCAGTAAAATTAACTTTTGTCGCAATGTAGGGTAAATTAACACATGACCATCCGTACCACGAACTGTTTGTTGCATACTTTTCATATATGTACCACCCGTTTTGTCTAATATATGGACATGGTTCCATTCATTAATTAATTTCAACGTGTGCTGTCTTGACCTTGAAATTATTTTATTATTTGGAGAGCACTATCAACAGAGGCAAAACTAACCAACAAAAGTCTACTTAAACAGCACAGGCCTACATAAACAGCCCAGGCCTACATAACCAACAAAGGCCTACATAGCAAACAAAGGTCTACATAGCAAACAAAGCGATACACAACCAGCAAAGGTCTACATTACCAGCAAAGGTCTACATAACCAACAAAGGCCTAAATAACCAACTGAGTCCTAAATAACCAACAAAGTCATATACACTTAACAAATGCCTACATAGCAAACAAAGGTCTACATAACCAGCAAAGGTCTACATAAACAACAAAGGTCTAAATAACCAACAAAGGCCTAAATAACCAACTAAGTCCTAAATAACCAACAAAGACATATATACTTAACAAATGCCTACATAGCAAACAAAGGTCTACATAACCAGCACAGGCATAATAACCAACAAAGTCCTAAATAACCAACAAAGTCCTATATACCCAACAAAGGTCTACATAGCAAACAAAGGTCTACATAACCAGCAAAGGTCTACATAAACAACAAAGGTCTACATAAGCCACAAAGGTCTACATAAACAACAAAGGTCTATATACCCAACACAGGTCTACATAAACAACAAAGGTCTACATAACAAACAAAGGTCTACATAACCAACAAAGGTCTATATACCCAACAAAGGTCTACATAACCAACGAAGGTCTATATATTCAACAAAGGTCTATATACCCAACAAAGGTCTATATACCCAACAAAGGTCTACATAACCAACAAAGGTCTATATACCCAACAAAGGTCTATATACCCAACAAAGGTCTACATAGCAAACAAAGCTCTACATAACCAACAAAGGTCTACATAAACAACAAAGGTCTACATAACCGACAAAGGTAAACATTAACGACAAAGGTCTACATGACCAACAAAGGTCTACATAAACAACAAAGCTCAACATTTACAACAAAGGTCTACATAAACAACACCGTCTACATAAACAACAAAGGTCTACATAACCAACAAAGGTCTATATACCCAACAAAGGTCTACATAGTAAAGAAAGGTCTACATAACCAACAAAGGTCAACATTAACAACAAAGGTCTACATAACTAACAAAGGCTTACATAAACATCACCGTCTACATAACCAACAAAGGTCTACATGAACAACAAAAGTCTACATAACCAACAAAGGTCTACATAACCAACAAAGGTCTATATACCCAACAAAGTCCTAAATAACCAACAAAGTCCTATATACCCAACAAAGGGATACACAACCAGCAAATTTCTACATAACCAACACAGGCATAATAATCAACAAAGTCCTAAATAACCAACAACAAAGGTCTACATAACCAACAAAGGTCTACATAAACAACAAAGGTCTATATAACCAACAAAGGTCTACATGAACAACAAAGGTCTACATTACCAACAAAGGTCTACATAAACAACAAAGGTCTACATAGCCAACAAAGGTCTTCATAAAAAACAAAGGTCTATATACCCAACAAAGTCTTATATTCCCAACAAAGGTCTACGTAGCAAACAGAGGTTTACATAACCAACAAAGGTCTACATAGCAAACAAAGGTCTACATAAACAACAAAGGTCTATATAACCAACAAAGGTCTACATGACCAACAAAGGTCTACATTACCAACAAAGGTCTACATAAACAACAAAGGTCTACATAGCCAACAAAGGTCTTTATAAACAACAAAGGTCTACATAACCAACAAAGGTCTACATAACCTAAAAGAGAAATAAGAAGATGTGGTATGAGTGCCAATGAGACAACTCTCCATCCAAGTCACAATGTGTTAAAAGCAAAGTCTACATAACCAACAAAGGTCTACACAACCTTTAAAGGCCTACACAAAATAGTAAAACTCATTTATGGTCATCATGGACTGAAAGATCTATAGCCTTAGGTACATACACATAATTTCTATACTAAAACGCTGAATTAAGAATGACAAAATAAATGTTGCGAGATTGTTATAAGATCAACATAAATATATAAAGAAATAGCCAAATGTTCTACCAATAAAAAGGGAAACACCAAAACGTAACAAAATACAAGCTAAAAGAGAGGCGAAGGATACCAAAGGGACATTCAAACTCATGTCGAAAATAAACTGATAACACTATGACTAAAAAAGAAAAAGACAAACAACAGTACCTAAAACACAACATAGAAGACAAGCAACAGTACCTAAAACACAACATAGAAAACTAATAACATTACCTTAAACACAACATAGAAGACAAACAACAGTACCTAAACACAACATAGAAAACTAACGACATTACCTAAAACACAACATAGAAGACAAACAACAGTACCTAAAACACAACATAGAAGACAAGCAACAGTACCTAAAACACAACATAGAAAACTAACAACATTACCTAAAACACAACATAGAAGACAAACAACAGTACCTAAAACACAACATAGAAGACAAACAACAGTACCTAAAACACAACATAGAAGACAAACAACAGTACCTAAAACACAACATAGAAAACTAACGACAGTAGCTAAAACACAACATAGAAGACAAGCAACAGTACCTAAAACACAACATAGAAGACAAACAACTACCTAAAACACAACATAGAAGACAAACAACAGTACCTAGAACACAACATAGAAGACAAACAACAGTACCTAAAACACAACATAGAAAACAAACAACAGTACCTAAAACACAACATAGAAGACAAACAACTACCTAAAACACAACATAGAAGACACACAACAGTACCTAAAACACAACATAGAAGACAAACAACAGTACCTAAAACACAACATAGAAGACAAACAACAGTACCTAAAACACAACATAGAAGACAAACAACTACCTAAAACACAACATAGAAGACAAACAACAGTACCTAAAACACAACATAGAAAACTAACAACATTACCTAAAACACAACATAGAAGACAAACAACAGTACCTAAAACACAACATAGAAGACAAACAACAGTACCTAAAACACAACATAGAAAACTAACGACAGTAGCTAAAACACAACATAGAAGACAAGCAACAGTACCTAAAACACAACATAGAAGACAAACAACTACCTAAAACACAACATAGAAGACAAACAACAGTACCTAGAACACAACATAGAAGACAAACAACAGTACCTAAAACACAACATAGAAAACAAACAACAGTACCTAAAACACAACATAGAAGACAAACAACTACCTAAAACACAACATAGAAGACACACAACAGTACCTAAAACACAACATAGAAGACAAACAACAGTACCTAAAACACAACATAGAAGACAAACAACAGTACCTAAAACACAACATAGAAGACAAACAACTACCTAAAACACAACATAGAAAACAAACGACAGTACCTAAAACACAACATAGAAAACAAACGACAGTACCTAAAACACAACATAGAAAACAAACGACAGTACCTAAAACACAACATAGAAGACAAACAACAGTACCTAAAACACAACATAGAAAACTAACAGATGAATGATTTTTCACAGAAAAACGAGTTTCTGTATTTTATCATTTATTCTTTTGTGGTTTTATATCCGTTTATATATAGTGGTTGTAAATTAATTTGCTTATTTTTATACAAAACATATGTATCGCTTTAATGTTACTACTAATTGGATAATATCCTCGGAGACTTACAGTCCATAAACACTGACAGTATAGTACCGTATATATGCGTACACAGTAAATTGATGAATAGAACATTCACTTACTTTTTTGCTTTTTTTGCTGAGAAACCTTTGCGTATTTAAATTCTGTCCAGCAATTACACTAGGGATTTTATATAGAAATTATTACCATAACTGAATGCCTGCTCATAGATTATTATATGCAACAAGAAATGTCACTATGTTTCTGTTAAACAGGGTGTTGAACATGTTACAAAGAATAAATATTTTGAATCTCAAAGGTTTAAAAAAAGTCCACTTGAAAGTTATAAACCTCTACATGTCTATAGCTTTTTGTTTGTTGCATTGCGATAGATGGTAATCCCATGGTAATTCCTATTTTAGTTCCTTCAAAAAAGAGTGCCATTTCTTTGCTTGTTAAAAAAACATTCGATTAAAAGCTGATCGAAGTGGTCCGTTGGTGTCTAAAAAATTTCACCGACTAAAATAATATGTTCAACGGTTGACAAAAGATAACACAGTGTCCCAGAATAATAAGTTGCTACAGTTTTCAACGACAATGTTTCCGCAGTCTAGTGTCATATTAGTAATCAGAAGTCGAAGTAACTAACCCAAACAACATTTAGGCAAAAACGACGAAAGACAAATAAGTTGACAGAGCACTTCACAGAACAATAAAGAATCGAACCAAAGATCGTATAGTAAGCTATAAAATGCTCCGACATTAAGAAATATGAAACATTTCAATGGAGAAAACCAACGGCTTAATTTACGACCCACATTTCAGTGAGTGCATGATTGATGATACTGTACCGAAACTAGAAGGTCCGCTTAATATCTTGATCTTTTCTGCGATATGGACACAGAGGAGAATCTACAACACATGTGATGATTTCAACCTCTGGCCCATCGTGTGTCGTTTACATATCTCAATTGATACGTGTCATTCTATATTGACGTATAGACAGGGGTGTGATTGGTTGACCGATACAATATGTCGGTGTCTCAACTCACTAGCGAAATGTTTTCGCGGTCTTCATTTTTAGATACCGTCTGAATTGTAATTATAACGGTTCTATTCTATTATCGATTGTGACATTTTGACTATGTTTGGATTCGAATGGCAGGCATCGCAAGCAGAGCAGGAGAAGCTTATCCTGTTGACGCATCCGAAATCGCTCCTTTTTTACTTCATCCTGTTCACTCCAATTTTTTTTGTTACCTTGATTTGTCATCTTAGTCGATTTATGAGATTATCAGTAATCTACTTTTACATAAATATATGAAATAACAATAAACGAAAAGAAATATTACAGACAGCAACCAACGACACCCATTAAATTACAGGATCCTGACTTAGGACAAGCGCATACATCAGACGTCTTTTGCGCGCTCAACCCTCCGCCTAACCTTTGTAATTAAAAAATATATGAGGGTCGGTATGGAGTTTTCAGAATAGAAAATAATGTTATGGGGGACAAAGAATGAAGAAAAATGGATAAAAAAAACAGACAGAGAATTCATGGACGGTCCATAAAGTAGCATTGTCATCCATGGGGTACCCGGTAAATAACAATCCCAAATCATAACTGCTTCAAAGTTAGTCTTGAACTAGCTGTCATTAACAGTGAGTACAAGATTTGTACTTTGTGCCTTTTTTGTCTTTATGGGAATTGGTTTTTATTTATATTTTGTGCCAATCTGATGAGTCAAGCCATTTCCAATTTTCTTATGTTTTGCTGTTACACTGTTCAAGGTTATGGGGTTTTGCTGTTACACTGTTCAAGGTTATGGGGTTTTGCTGTTACACTGTTCAAGGTTATGGGGTTTTGCTGTTACACTGTTCAAGGTTATGGGGTTTTGCTGTTACACTGTTCAAGGTTATGGGGTTTTGCTGTTACACTGTTCAAGGTTATGGGGTTTTGCTGTTGCACTGTTCAAGGTTATGGGGTTTTGCTGTTACACTGTTCAAGGTTATGGGGTTTTGCTGTTACGCTGTTCAAGGTTATGGGGTTTTGCTGTTGCACTGTTCAAGGTTATGGGGTTTTGCTGTTACACTGTTCAAGGTTATGGGGTTTTGCTGTTACACTGTTCAAGGTTATGGGGTTGGGCGCTAATAAACTTGTTTAACCACGCCAAATTCTTTATGTACTTATCCTAGGTCAGAAGCCTGTAATTCAGTAGATGTCGTTGGTTCATTTCTGGCATTATTATTTTCGTTGGTTGTTTTGTTATAAAACAGGATGTATATTTCCTGATTTAAATTGTTCACATTTTATCATGTTTGGACCTTTTACCATGTTTATAGCTTACTATACGGTATGGCTTTGCTCGTTTTTGAAGGCTGTACGCTATGTAGTTGCTTACATCTACGTCATTTGGACTCCGATGGATTGTTGTATCATTTGCAATCGTGCCACATCTCATTATTTGTATATGCTATATCAGGATTATTTTTCTTTAGCATTATCACTTCAATTCTTATTTTCAAACGTCAGTGACGATTGCAGATGGGAAATAAAGATTACTAACGGAACAGCAGTGGCGGATCCAGGGGTGGGGGGTTCCGGGGGTTGGAACCCCCCCTTTTTTTGACGATCAATGCATTTGAATGGGGACATATAGTTGGAACCCCTCCCCCCCCTTTATCCTGGGTTAGGAACCCCCCTTTTATAAATGGCTGGATCCGCCCCTGAACAGAGTATTATTACTTTATTTTTTAAAGCCGAAATGTGTAATGCTAACGTTCTCTTGACTTCCTTGAAATCACCCCCAGTTTTTGGTGGGGATCATGAAGCTCAGTCTTTTTGTTTTTTGCCATGGCGTTTTCAGTTTCTCTACGACTAATGAGATTTAGATGTCCCTTGTTATATTTCCTCTTTATGGTAATACACAAGTGGACGTTTATTCCAAGCTTAAACAACTACAACATTGTTTATTAACACCCTCACAGACAATAATGGATTATAAACTATATTTCCTCTGCCAACTTGAATCCATTGTAATTCATCACGACTGTCGTAGTACAAAATATAACCAGTTATTACACAGCTTAAAGTGTTTCTATTCATTTAAATGGAGGCGATTAATCTAGGATGACTGCGGGATCCTAATACAATGTAGGAAGTTTCAAAGAATTGTTAAAATCATTTTGTATGGCGGATTCAATTTTATGCTCATGATACCGGAAATAAAATATGATAGATCGGACTTTTTTATATTCATTCAAGATTATAAAATCTAAACATAATAGATGGTCTTAAACAGATGCATCTGAGACATCACGAATCGTGCAACCGTTAGAGTCGAATATTAATGAGACTGGTTCCCTCTGTCCTTTATCTGTTTGGCTCTGATACCCGTATGTTGCCAGGGAGAGAACCCGCCTAATTGAAATATTTGAATCACCAAAGTACTACATATATTATACCTCGACACTGCACACGGGTGGTATTCATCAATGGTCTTGATGGTCCGCCCGCCCGTTCGCCCGAGCGTAATTTTCATTATATATTACTCCGGATTTGTATCAGGGAAATGATTTCGTATTTTGTCTGAAATTTTATAATGTTGGTTCTGCCATAAGTAATCTTCGGGAAGTCCATTCTAGTTTAATGATAATTTAAATAATTTATTTCACCCACTTATCATTTATTTTTTCTTATCTAAGTTTTATAATGAGTGGAAGTATATATTGCACGGCTATCGTCGAACTCTATTTTTCATTCCAAAAATGATGTTCCTTCTCGGGTTCAAAATAGCAAATTTTCTTGAAGTTAATTGTTTTATATGATTTTAAAAATAAGAAGACATCAGGAGGAAAATCAAACATATCGAAAAATAAAATAAAAAATTGAAATATACAAACCCTATCCAAATTTGTGGTAGAGTGAACTAGCAGATCCTGCTCCACTTTTGATATCCAACGTGTGTCTCTTTTAAAGATTTAGTAGATTTATCAGATTTTAAGAATTTGATTTTCACCTTCCTATTTTTTTTATTTTTTTTTTTTATATTTTTGCACACAATTACCAGAAGTTCGTTAACCAGTGTGCTCTTATTATATTCAGAGATTATGATTTCGATATTCGCAATCTACTTTTATTTCTTTTCAAATATGAATATTAATACAAATAACATGGTATCTTAAATCCATTGTTTTTTTATAGATAGAATGGATAAGCATTAAAAGATACCACAGCAGTGGTTTAAATATATATATATAAGAATGTTGTATGAATAAAAATTTTAGAAACATGTGGTATTACTTTTATACAGAGACCTGTTGGTCTCATACAGATAAAGAGTTGTACTTTTAACTTATAGTTACAATCATCTAAATAAAGACGACGAAATACAAAGTCTAAATGAGAAAAGTTAATAACAATGCACTTAACATCAGAATATATCTAAATTATCAATTTCACATTGTTTTTATTTCATGTCATAACCATTTAATGTAAAAAAATTCGAAAATATATATTGTATAGTAAAGCTTGTTTCGAGAAATAATTTCAGACGATATTTTTGGAACAATTAGTGATTTGCAACAACGATATATATATTCATTATATTGTAAAATTTCTGATTAAATCCAACTTTTTATTTTACATGTTATGTAACTTTAATATAATTTACTTCTTGATCCGAACATGTGTACGGGTAGTCTTCGTAACTATCGTAACGATACTTTATTAATTACACATCTCCATAAGAAGTTTAGGCTAAAAACAAATTTATCATTCAAAACAAGCTGGAAAGGGACAATCATTTGATTTACTAGGGCTAGTCGTTGATGGTACTTTCATTTTCACTTGTTGCTAGTCGGGCTTATTTCTTTCGCGCAGCTTTGAAATTCATCTTCACTTTTGTACACATTTAATTCCTGTATTTCGCAGCGCAGAATGATCATGTTCGTCCTATCTTGGGGCACGATTATTTGTTTCTAGTTTTTATGACGCCAGCCTATTCATTTATAAATTTTTACAGAAGGTTAACTATAAAACCAGGTTCAATCCACCATTTTCTACCTATGAAAATGCCTGTACCAAGTCAGGAATATGACAGTTGTTTTCCATTCGTTTGATGTGTTTGAACTTTTGATTTTGCCATTTGATTGGGGACTTTCCTTTTTGAATTTTCCTCGGAGTTCAGTATTTTTGTGATTTTACTTTTTTGTATACCCTTATTTCTGCAGATGGATACTCTGTGTACGCTGCTTTCTCCAGAAGGTTACTTTGTATACCCTTATTTCTGCAGATGGATACTCTGTTTACGCTGCTTTCTGCAGAAAGCTACTTTGTATACGCTGTTTTCTACAGAAGAACTTTGTGTACGCTGCTTTCTCCAGAAGGATACTTATTGTACGCTGCCTTCTGCGGAAGGATACTTTGTTTACGCTGCTTTCAGCAGAAGTAAACTTTGTGTACGCTGCATTCTCCAGAAGGATACCTTGTGTACGCTGCATTCTCGAGAATGATACTTTGTGTACGCTGCTTTCTCCAGATGGATAGTTTGTGTACGCTGCATTCTGCAGAAGTATACTTTGTGTACGCTGCATTCTCCAGAAGGATACCTTGTGTACGCTGCATTCTCGAGAATGATACTTTGTGTACGCTGCTTTCTCCAGATGGATAGTTTGTGTACTCTGCATTCTGCAGAAGGATACTTTGTGTACGCTGCTTTCTGCAGAAGTATACTTTGTGTACGCTGCATTCTCCAGAACGATACTTTATGTACGCTTCTTTTCTCAAAACTATAGTTTGTGTACGTTGATTTCTGCAAAAATATTATATGTGTACGCTTATTTCCTCAGAACTATACTTTGTGTACGCTGCTTTCTGCAGCAGGATAATTTGTGTACGCTGCTTTCTTTAAAAGTATACATTTTGTGTACGTGTCATCCTCAGAAGAATACTTTGTGTACCCTGCTTACTTCAGAAGTACGCTATTTTCTGCAGAAGAATATTTTGTGTATACTGCATTCTTCAGTAGGATACTTTGTTCACACTCCTAGTTTCAGTTTTATTTGCATTGTTCAAGGAATTGTGATATTATTTTTACGATTATTATCAAATTATTTGACTGACAATTTCATAGAATTCCTGAAATGTGCCCTTGCCTGAATTATTAGTCCCTGAACACTATCATGATTTGTCTCTTATTATAATTTTCATAATTTGCGTCTTGGGAAATCTCGTATCATCAAATACATTATTGTTATGTTACGGTATTGTAAAACTCTTCATATGAAGATAACACAGTGCTATAGTTTTTTTTTTTTTTTTGTCCAATCGATGAGTTTAGTTTACAAAAGCATTTAATAAAACACTAGTGGTACTTAAGTTAAAAGAGCTTTTCTGCAATGACATTTGTAGGTTTGGAAACACAACTCAGATCTTAACAAACCGGTTTTGGATAATTCAACTTCGGGTGAAAAGATAAGGATTTATTTTTAGATTACTGGGTAAAATGTCAAGGTCACTGCAGTAGTAAGTAAACTGACATTTGGGCATTTTATTTGTTTTCAAATAATATTTTTTAAGATCATAACTCCGATCTTTACAAAACTTCGAAGGAAAATAACAAGATCGGTATTTTTCGGTCGGTAGGTCAGTAACAGTGCTTTTCCGTGTTTTAACAGCAATGTTGTAATGTTTCACAGTGATCAGAAATTTTTTATGTTGAATTTGATTAAACTCATTTAATGTTTATCGCAGTGTCGTACGTATTTGAACACGCAAAATTTATTTGCGAGAACAATTCATATTATAAGATAACCAGCATCCTTTATACTCGATACATTTATATGAATTTTAAATTATTAGGAACTATTTATCCAAAAAAAAATTTAATCTCATGTTGCTGAAATGTTCGCAAAAAATCATGTAATCCGTTATTTCAGAACTAAAATATTCAAATTGCCCCTTTGTTACCTCCCCTATTTTATGTTTGAGTAATTTGTTTCTTATGTGTAAATAATCGTCTCTCGTAATTCTATATGAATGGCTTTTACATATTTGTAATTTGTTTTAATCAAATGTATGTGTTGTAGTTGTTTGTAAAAGGTGAGACGTTGATAAAATATTATATTGTAAAAAATCTTTCCAAAAAAAAAAACCGTTGTAATTGGTTCATATAGGGAAATATAGTGTTTATAAAAAATCGTAAAGGAGATTAAAGGAGAAGAATCTTTAAAAAGCATTAAAGCTGTTATTTCGTCCGTGTTCATTTTCTGGAGAGATAATGTTCTCTGGGACAAATTGTCCACAAGCAGTGACCAAGTAGTGGTAAAAAAGGATACTCAGGCGGCAATAAAAAGCCAGACATTTGCTGCTCTTCGTAATTTTCATACATTTATATGGTACCTGGTGGGTGATGTCCTCTAGATCAAATAAGCGATGTCGTAGGGACAAGTAGCTTATTTTCGTAATTTATTGATAAATGAAACGAAATGACTCAATCAAGCAACAAATTGATTTAGAAATCATCTTATTAGAGACAGCGACATTGAACAACAAACACTTGGTAATATTGTACCACCGTCATTGAACAACAAACTCTTGGTAATATTGTACCACCGCCATTGAACAACAAACTCTTGGTAATATTGTATCACCGTCATTGAACAACTAACATTTGGTAATATTGTACCACCGTCATTGAACAACAAACTCTTGGTAATATTGTACCACCGTCATTGAACAACAAACACTTGGTAATATTGTACCACCGTCAAAACTTACTGCTGGCTAGGCTACAGTCATTTATTTGTTAATATTGAAAAATATCATGTTATCCTCGAGACAAATTTCCCATGTGTGCACAGTTCTCCCATGTGTGCACAGTTCCGTGCATTTGACACATTAAGGGGACGTCACAAATTAATGGTACTTGGAAATACGCAAATAGGATATGCTGCAAGATAATGGTTACACTACATTGACATCTATTATTAATTCTGTTTTTATCCGAGGCATTTTATTTCAATATTGTCAAGTATTTTTCATGGAATTGAAATGTGTTTTATTTTGGTCTTTATGTATGCTTCTGACATCAACTAAAAATGATGCAGATATCAACAACATATATGGACAGTCGCAAGGAATCGTATAAGGGCGTGGAAAATTTGATGTCTGATAATTTTAACTTTGAAAGAAAAATGCAATTACAACTTTTTTTTCGCTTTCTCCCTAAAAAGCTCCGTATTATAAACATGAAAATGAACAAAAATTATTACGTTTTAAAAAGACTCGTTTACAAAAATCTCTACTTTTTTTAATCTTAGATTTCAATAGCGGTATATTTTTCAGCTAAAGAAATGAAAAAAGAAAGAACAGATATAACTCTATAATACAGGTATCAATTGAGGAGAACAGTAACGCTCTGATATACTCGGGGGAGGGGTTATCAAATTGCTTTCACAAAAACGACTATATCTAGTTTACATTATTTCGTAGAGAGAAATGATAGATTTGTCAAATATCGAATGCATTTATTACTGTGGTCTTAATTACATGAATTACTTAACATTTCAGATTTGATGTAAATAACCTTATCCTATATTCAGTTTTAAGTACTGAACCTTATGATATATTATGAAAATGATAACTATTCCAGCTGCTGATATATAAACGATGCTGTCCTGTCCGACGTTGTGCACAGACTATCCATTCAAAATAAAAATAACGATTTGAAAATTTGATACGTCTGAAGCTTTTTCTGGATTAAACTTTATCAGGAACGCTCGAAAAGAAAAAACAATAAGCCCACCGATGAATACATGTAGATACTTGAAGAACTGTCTGAACATAAGTGAACCTCTAAGGTAAACCTTTCCTGATCAATTTTTTTCAAAAGAGTTATGCCCCTTGGAAATAATAATTATATGGAAAATTGCATTTTAAATGCTTTCGTGTGTACAATTCTTGTCCGATATATATTAGATTTATATCAAAGTTTTATATCAGCAATGTTCCTGACAGTTTCGAAAATCATTGACTATCAAAAAATTTAGAAAAGAATTATGTCCCTTTGGTATCTTCCTCGTGTTTTATCGCTCTTACTCTTTTTCCCTTTGTTCTTGTTTTTAGCAAAAACGGGTGATTTTTATAATCAAAAATATTAATGTTTTCTATTATTCACTCATTTAATATACATACATTGTATATCACAATGCTGAATTAACACGTACTCCGGAAATTAATTAGGGCGAACGATCAATGCCAAAATAGAATGCAATCAACAACTCTCATTTATTTAATACATTTATATGAATTGATTATTAGTATAATTATCAAATATAAAATATATAATGACTTTGTGTGTTGTTGTAACATGATCTGTTCCGTTTAATACATGATCCATCCACCACCTTTTATACCTTATATACTCTGGTTAATACATGATCCATCCACCACCTTTCATACCTTATATCCTCAGGTTAATACATGATCCATCCACCACCTTTTATACATTGTATCCTCAGGTTAATACATGATCCATCCACCCCCTTTTATACCATATATATATCAGGTTAATACATGATCCATCCACCACCTTTCATACCTTATATCCTCAGGTTAATACATGATCCATCCACCACCTTTTATACATTGTATCCTCAGGTTAATACATAATCCATCCACCACCCTTTATACCTTATATCCTTAAGTTAATACATGATCTATCCACCATCTTTTATACCTTATATCCTCAGGTTAATACATGATCCATCCACCACCTTTTATATCTTATATCCTCAGGTTAATACATGATCCATCCACCCCCTTTTATACCTTATATCCTCAGTTTAATACATGATCCATCCACCACCTTTCATACCTTATATCCTCAGGTTAATACATGATCCATCCACCACCTTTTATATCTTATATCCTCATGTTAATACATGATCCATCCACCACCTTTCATACCTTATATCCTCAGGTTAATACATGATCCATCCACCACCCTTTATACCTTATATCCTCAGGTTAATACATGATACATCCACCACCTTTTATACCTTATATCCTCAGGTTAATACATGATCCATCCACCACCTTTCATACCTTATATCCTCAGGTTAATACATGATCCATCCACCACCTTTTATATCTTATATCCTCATGTTAATACATGATCCATCCGCCACCTTTTTACATTATATCCTCAGGTTAATACATGATCCATCCACCACCTTTTATACCTTATATCCTCAGGTTAATACATGATCCATCCACCAGCTTTAATACCTTTTATTACATTGGTTGCAATGAATTACATTGATTTCCCAGTGAAATAAAAACCGATAATTTCACATGTGAAATAAACGTGGTTATTTCACTCCTCTGACGTCATACAACAATAGGCGTTGTCATGACGTCGGATCAAAACAAATTGTGAATGCTTAGAAAAAGATATAGTTCCTTACATATTCTAGTTTAATTTCAGAAAAAAAGACCATTTGCCAATGTAATAAAAAGAATATCTAATCAAAGAATTCAAATATCGAAAAATATTCAACTCGTTACCGAACAACACTGATAATTAACTCATGCGCTACGCGCATTCGTGAATTAATGTGTTGTTCGGTCACTCGTTGAATATTTTTCTCTATTTGAATTCTTCGATTAGTTATTCTATAAATATCCTCAGGTTCTTTCAAACTACAGGACAACGAGTAATCAAGAACATTTATCCTTAAATATATTTCTGATCATACACCTCAAATGTCAACGTTTTAGGAATATAACGTTCTTCAATTGGTGTTTACGATACTGAGTATATTCCATTTCCTACATATTAGCCATTTTTACTGTAATATACATATGAAATTTATTCATTGGCAATATTACCACATCTTTTTTTATGGCCCCGCCATAGCGGAGGGGCATTAAGTGTTACTCTTGTCCTCCGTCCCGTCTGTCCGTCCCGTCCGTCCCGAAAATTGGTTTCCGTTCTCTAACTTTAGTTTGCCTCAACCAAATGTTATAAAACTTTTACACAATCACAGAATATAGATCAAGTTCGAAATTGGGTAGGTCACTTTTACCGTTCATGAGTTATGCCCTTTAAAACATAAAAATTGCTGAATTTTTTGTTTCTGTTCTCTAACTTTAGTTTGCCTCAACCAAATGTTATAAAACTTATACACAATGCTTATTACCACAAAACACAGATCAATTTCGAAAATGGGTAGCGTCACTTTTACCGTTCATGAGTTATGCCCATTTATAAACATAAAAATTGCTGAATTTTTCGTTTCCGTTCTCTAACTTTAGTTGCCTCTACCAAATTTAATAAAACTTACACACAATATTACCACAAAACACAGATCAAGTTCGAAAATAGGCTGCGTCACTTTTACCGTTCATGAGTTATGTTCCTTTATAAACATAAAAATTAATGAATTTTTCGTTTCCGTTCTCTAACTTTAGTTTGCCTCAACCAAATGTTATAAAACTTATCTACACAATGCGTATTACTAGAACCAGAGACATATATACATATATGTATATATGTCTCTGCTAGAACCACAAAACACAGATCAATTTCGAAATTGGGTGGCGTCACGTTTACCATTCATGAGTTATGCCCATTTTATAAACATACAAATTGCTGAATTTTTCATTTCCGTTCTCTAACTTTAGTTTGCCTCAACCAAATATTTTTTTAAACTTATACATGATGCTTATTATCACAAAACACAGATCAAGTTTGAAATTTGGTGGCGTCACTTTAACCGTTCTCGAGTTATGCCCCTTTATAAATGGAAAAATTGCTAAATCTGTCGTTTCCGTTCTCTAACTTCAGTTTGCCTCAACCAAATGTTATGAAACTTATACACAATGCTTATAATCACAAAACGGTCTTAACTACGTGAATCGTGCATCTGTATGTATAAGTTGTCTCATGCATATTTACAAGCGGGGGCATCTGTGGCCCATAGACATATTCTCTATTTATTTCATAATAAGTGAGAAACTTTCAAAAACAAGTAGTAATATCTATCTACCCCCCCCCCAAAAAAAAAAAAAAATTAGAATATGGTTAAATGTGTTACCGTTGCCAAAATGCTTGTAAAAAGGATGCAAACTACTTACTATTCTAACGTACCGTATGTTTATCTCTTTCTATTGGTGTTTGTCTCTTTCTATTGGTGTTTGTCTCTTTCTATTGGTGTTTTGTCTCTTTCTATTAGTGTTTATCTCTTTCTATTGGTGTTTGTCTCTTTCTATTGGTGTTTGTCTCTTTTTATTGGTGTTTGTCTGTCTATTGGTGTTTTGTCTTTTTCTATTGGTGTTTGTCTCTTTCTATTGGTATTTGTCTCTTTCTATTGGTGTTTGTCTCTTTCTATTGGTGTTTGTCTATCTATTGGTGTTTTGTCTTTTTCTATTGGTGTTTGTCTCTTTCTATTGGTATTTGTCTCTTTCTATTGGTGTTTGTCTCTTTCTATTGGTGTTTGTCTCTTTCTATTGATGTTTGTCTCTTTCTATTGGTGTTTGTCTATCTATTGGTGTTTTGTCTTTTTCTATTGGTGTTTGTCTCTTTCTATTGGTGTTTGTCTCTTTTTATTGGTGTTTGTCTATCTATTGGTGTTTTGTCTTTTTCTATTGGTGTTTGTCTCTTTCTATTGGTGTTTGTCTCTTTCTATTGGTGTTTGTCTCTTTTTATTGGTGTTTGTCTCTTTCTATTGGTGTTTATCTCTTTCTATTGGTGTTTGTCTCTCTATTGGTGTTTGTCTCTTTCTATTGGTGTTTGTCTCTTTCTATTGGTGTTTTGTCTCTTTCTATTGGTGTTTGTCTCTTTCTATTGGTGTTTGTCTCTTTCTTTCTATTGGTGTTTGTCTCTTTCTATTGGTGTTTGTCTCTTTTTATTGGTGTTTGTCTCTTTCTATTGGTGTTTGTCTCTTTCTATTGGTGTTTTGTCTCTTTCTATTGGTGTTTGTCTCTTTCTATTGGTGTTTGTCTCTTTCTATTGGTGTTTGTCTCTTTCTATTGGTGTTTGTCTCTTTTTATTGGTGTTTGTCTCTTTCTATTGGTGTTTGTCTCTTTTTATTGGTGTTTGTCTATCTATTGGTGTTTTGTCTTTTTCTATTGGTGTTTGTCTCTTTCTATTGGTATTTGTCTCTTTCTATTGGTGTTTGTCTCTTTCTATTGGTGTTTGTCTATCTATTGGTGTTTTGTCTTTTTCTATTGGTGTTTGTCTCTTTCTATTGGTATTTGTCTCTTTCTATTGGTGTTTGTCTCTTTCTATTGGTATTTGTCTCTTTCTATTGGTGTTTGTCTCTTTCTATTGGTGTTTGTGTTTGTGAAATTCAAAGTTAGCCTTTATTTTTGTTCCCCTTTTCGATCATTGTAAAATTGAAACTGGAAACTCAATAACGATACTAATTTTATATCAATATATATTGTAGTCTACATCAGTTATTCACTCGATTTATTTATTTGTACTAATCATCAGAAATTATCAAACAAACAGATTCTCAATACAAACTAACGCTTCTATCCATGCTGGACTTTCACGGGGTTTAAAACAAACGTTAACATTCAGATCGCCACTGAAAAAGATATGCGCACGCTACATAAAAATATACTAATTAACGGACGGAAAACCTCATCTTTAAAATGAAAACATTCAGATAAACGTAATGAAAGTATTGAATGTCATTATTTACAAATACGATCTTATTTCTAAACTTGCAGGTTTTCTGTTCACTGCCATTGCGCGCCCTAAATAATTAATGCCTATTATTACCGTCTGTACAGATACATCTTGATTTTATATCAGGTTTGAAAATCTACAATTGAAGCTTTATTACCTCGAATACTATAAGAAAATATCTTTCATTGAAAATTTTCAAGGGATTAATCGGAACAAAATAACGAGTGTCGAAATATATATAGCAAATTTATTTACCTGTCAAAAGATGTATTATAGATCATATTGTACATAAGGAAATGCCTGTACCAAGTCAGGAATATGACAACTGTCTTCCATTCGTTTGGTGTGTTTGAGCTTTTGATTTTGCTCTTTTATAAGGGACTTTTATTTTGAATTTTCGTTGGACTTCGGTATTTTTGTTATTTTACTTTTCCCTTCGGCGTCCGTCCGTCGAACGCACCGAAAGGGTTTGCGTCTCTAATTGTTAAATTAATGCTTATATATAAGTGAATCTTTACCAACCTTTAGCAGCATGTCATTTGTCACAAGTGGAGTAGGATCTGCTTACTCTTCACGAACACATGAGATAACCCCTAGTTTTTTTTCATCCATGTATATATTACTGCATGGACAAACGATGTTCGGTGTGACAAGTTCCCCCCCCCCCCTCCCGGGCCCCCAACCTATTGGGCATTCTTTGATATTTCATCCATGTATATACTACTTGCCAAACAATGTTCTATGTGACAAATTGCTCCCTCCCCCAAAACCTATTTGGCATTCTTCGATAATTCATCCATGTATATACTACTGGGAAAACAATGTTCTTTGTGACAAATTGCCCCCTCCCCCAAAACATATTGGGCATTCTTCGATATTTCATCCATGTATTTACTACTGGGCAAACAATGTTCTATGTGACAAATTGCCCCTTCCCCCAAAATCTATTGGGCATTCTTCGATATTTCATCCATATATATACTACTGGGCAGATAATGTTCTATTTGGCTTTCTTCACATTTCATCCAAGTATATGCTACTGTGCGGATAATGTTCCATAGGACTAAATCTATAAAAGCATTTTAACAAACATACCCGATTTTTTTTCTTTAGTGTGTTTTACACTGAATTTTAGTTTTTTATTACATGGAGAAATGACTCAGAATGAAATTTGTTATCCTTTTCCTTCATTCATTATCATTTGAAATGATAGAGAAGTCTGAGAATACAACCGAATAAATTTCAAAAATGTATTAGCAATGCAGCCTTTAATGACTTCGTTGTTCTCCTTAAATACAAGCACTAAACATGGGTGGTCTTGGGTAATAAACGTAATATAAAATGGTAATTTAATAGAAATAATGGTCCTCAGTTATGTAATTCATAGTCCTAATAAGCATTTTAGCAGTACATATCCCTTACCCTTTTTAAGTACATAGTTTTGTCATATTCACTATGCAATTTATTTATTTTTTCTGCATTAAGTAAAAGTCATATTCAGACAACGCTAGACGTATTTAAAGAATCTGCATATGAAGACTTCTGTTTACTTTAAAGTGCATTGTTTTAATATATACTAGTCAACAAAAGTAACGATACACAAGTTTGAACTCCAATTCATCTTTAAATATAATAAATAGGAAAAACTGTTAAATTATCCTATGAAAAACATTCAAAGCAAATGCATATGATTAAAAGAATCTGACCAAATTGGAAAGTGAGAAAATACCGTGTTATTGAACACAGGGGTCAAATTTATTTTGCGGAAAATGATGACAAAAGTCGGCACTTAATTTCGAACATGAGAATTAAGTATTCAAATATCTGCAAAGGCATGCAAAATTTTAAGCAGACCATGTTTAAGTTTAAAGTTTTAAGTTCAAATATCGATTTTTGAATTTTATGAAATAACAAAAATTGCAAAAAAAAAAAAATCGCGTTTTTGCCTTAAATTAATGGTTTTAATAAGAAAATAACACTGTAAATATTAGACCAATTGGACTATTATTTTACTTTGGTATAGTGTATCCAATTTCATTATATATGGAAAATGCATTGCCTTGTATCGTATCTTTAGTTGACTAGTATATTAAAGCCATAAGACAGTTTATATTCTAATGTAAATCATATTGATTGTTATGTCATGACACTAATTTTAGTTCTTAAATTGCAAAATCATCCATTTCAATACCTTCACTATTTCCATTGAATGTGTACCTTTCGTTTAATCGAAGAATTGCATGGGAGTTAAACCTTCAATGTGGCAGTTGAATATGAGTTAAAGGACTGTGTGGTAACCTTCAATGTGGCAATTGAATATGAGTTAACGGGCTTTGGGGTAACCTTCAATGTGGCATTTGAATATGAGTTAAAGGGCTGTGTGGTAACCTTCAATGTGGCAGTTGAATATGAGTTAAAGGGCTGTGTGGTAACCTTCAATGTGACAGTTGAATATGAGTTAAAGGGCTGTGTGGTAACCTTCAATGTGACATTTGCATATGAGTTAAAGGGCTGTGTCGTAACCTTCAATGTGGCAGTTGAATATGAGTTAAAGGGCTGTGTGGTAACCTTCAATGTGGCATTTGCATATGAGTTAAAGGACTGTGTGGTAACCTTCAATGTGGCAGTTGAATATGAATTAAAGGACTGTGTGGTACCCTTCAATGTGGCAATTGAATATGAGTTAAAGGGCTGTGTGGTAACCTTCAATGTGACAGTTGAATATGAATTAAAGGACTGTGTGGTAACCTCCAATGTGGCATTTGCATATGAGTTAAAGGGCTGTGTAGTAACCTTCAATGTGACAGTTGAATATGAGTTAAAGGGCTGTGTGGTAACCTTCAATGTGACAGTTGAATATGAGTTAAAGGACTGTGTGGTAACCTTCAATGTGACAGTTGAATATGAGTTAAAGGACTGTGTGGTAACCTTCAATGTGACAGTTGTTTATAAGTGAAAGGGCTAAGAGGTAAACTTCAATGTTTTTATATAATGTCCGAAAAGTTTCAAAATAATGTTTTCCATTTTCCCACTGCAACAATACGTCAGTGACTCAAAAACACATAAAAACAAAAGATATCCATACGTTAACATCCGGTCTTCGACAAAAGAAGAATTGATACATGTATGCCAAGTACTTGGTCGCAACTAAAGTTAAGAATGAATTACACAGATGAACAAATCCTCGAAAGCAGTACAGTAACAAAGAAATGCATATTCATGGTATACACAGTTTGGCTGCTGGATCCCAATTATTGTCACATTAACCTATTATGTCTGTTTTGGTTGCTCACCCAATTTTGTCAATATAAAGGAACTATAAACAAGTGGGAGGTTTAGCTATAAAACCAGGTTTAACCATCCATTTTCATTGGAAAATGCCTGTACCAAGTCAGGAATATGACAGTTGTTTTATATTTGTTTCGTTGGTTGATAAAGTTAAACGTTTGATTTTGTCAGTTTGTGTGGACCTTTTTGAATGTACCTTGGAGTACAGTATATATCTTTGTTATACTTTTTTCGTATTTGCTTTGCCTTGAAGACGGTACCGTAACAAGTGCATGTATATATACACAGTAGGTGGCTTCACTTTACATTATACGACGTATGTATTAACATTCCTAAACATGTGCATTGTTATTGGCTTTGAAGTAGCTGTTGGCGCCTTCAAACTAGTTTAATACCGCCACATTCTGTATGTGCCTGTCCCAAGTCCCTGTTGTTTGTTGCCGTATATCATATTTGTTTTTCGTTCATTATTTTGTACATAAATCCGGCCGTTGGTTTTTTCGTTTGAATTGTTTTACTTTTTTTATTTCGGTGCCTCTTATAGCTGACTATGCCGCATGGGTTTTGCTCATTGTTGAAGACTGTAAGGTGACCTATAGTTGTTAACTTCGATGACATTTAGTCTCTGGTGGAGAGTTGTCTCATTGGCAATTATACCACATTTTCTTATCTTTATATTCACGGCAAGAGGATTCCTCAAATGCCGTACGGTAACCTGTCTGTGTATATTTTCTATGTACATTACTTTTCTATGCATTGCGGGTCGTAAGCTTAAGTTGTCACGATAAGCTGCTTCGAAAATGGTAATGCTACCTGTAAATATGATTGTTTTTACTGTAACCGGTGTTGCTATGCCTTGTTGGTCGTACGGTTACCTGTCAATGTGGATGTTTTTACTGTAACCGGTTTTGCTATGCCTTATAGGTCATACGGTTACCTGTTGATTTGAATGTTTTACTGTAACCGGTTTTGCTATGCCTTGTACGTCGTACGGTTACCTTTTAATGTGAATGTTTTTACTGTAACCGGTTTTGCTATGCCTTGTAGGTCATACGGTTACCTGTTAATGTGAATGTTTTACTGTAACCGGTTTTGCTATGCATGAAGGTCGTACGGTTACCTGTTAATGTGAATGTTTTTACTGTAACCGGTTTTGCTATGCCTTGTAGGTCGTACGGTTACCTGTTAATGTGAATGTTTTTACTGTAACCGGTTTTGCTATGCATTGTAGTCGTACGATTACCTGTTAATGGTTTGTACGGCTTTACTATGCCTTATAGGCCGTAAACGGAAACTTCCATAAGCAATACATGTATATACAGATCAGATTACAAGTTCGGATGTGGAATACATGAAAAACGAGAACTTCTAGTATCTGGTTACATTACATAAAATCGTTACTGCTGGTTCATTGGTAACAAGGACTAAAACGCTTTAATTTTGTCGTCATTTTTAACAAGACCTTTAAAACCAAATTTGATATGATATTTGCATTCAATGCAAAAACTGCTTAATTATACAAAATTGATTGATATTAGCAATATTTTCATTTGAAAAGGACAAAATCCTTCTGAATATTATTTTTTTTTAAAGCTAGGACCATTGGTACTTGTCACATGTTAAGCATATTACAATGTTGTTAATGACTTTTCCGCTGACATCTCATTAGCTACGTGTTTATTTAATTGATGAATTGATTAAACACGATGGGTTTATATGTGTTTATTATGTTACTTTACATTTTCGATACAAAAAGACCGACTATTGTTAGTTTAATGACTGTGTTTGAAGGCAGATACCCAATCAAAGCTAAGGCACATAACATTCATGTCTGTCATATTTGTTTTTCGTAATTTTTATTGTTTAAATTTGGCCGTAAGTTTTCTCATTTCAATTGGTTCATATTTTTCATGTCGGGGTCTTTTATAGCCACTATATACGGTATAGGTTTTTTCTCATTGTTGAAGACCGTACGGTTGCCTATAATTGCGTAACACATGACATTGGTCTTTTGTAGACGAAACACGCGTCTGAAGTACAAAATTTTAGTCCTGGTATATATGAAGACTTTATTTACCTATAGGGATGGATCTATAGGAGTTTTCAAAAGAGGTGCATAATTCCATAAAATGGAAGAATACCACCGAGTTTGACAATTTTATGCTAAAAAGTTATATAATTTCTAAGCAAAAAAAGGGGGGCGTACGCCATCTTTGCCCCCTGAATCAGCCACTGGCCTTGCAATTGCCACATAGTTGATCAATTAACAACTTTGTTCAAACGATACTAAAAAAATAGTATAATCTATACTCAATAACCATTTCAGTTATGATCTGTCATAAATCTATTTAAAAGTACATCAAACGGAACTAAAACTGTAGAAGATGTGGATTATACTTCAATAAGACAGCAATCAAACGACAAAACACGCTAAGGACATCTAGAGGGCAGCATATAGTTTCAACAGTAGACAGGTGTCTACACAATATGTTAAGTTCTAAAAAGTCACAAACTCATATAAAAATTGTGAATAATTTAACAGAAACAATCAAAGATCTGCCATTAAAACGCATTCTCTAAATAATATAACCATTTAGTTAAACCAGATATTGGTCAATCAAATCGGTATATATCATTTTATATGCACGGTCGGGTCAAGTAGGGTCACCCGAGAACTATAATAACTTACATCCACTGCATTTGACTTTGATCAATATTTGACTCATTGGCAATAATACCACATCTCCTTATGTTTTATATTGATGTCAATAAAACAGGCATAACAATCATGCTAGTCATGATATATGGTTTTCATAGTTACCATCCTTATTGTCGTAAATGCAAAACTATATTTGTTTTCAAATACTAAAATATTAATTATATAAAGAAGATGTCGATTAAAAGTCAAAGAGACAGCAACTCAACACTACATAGAGGTATACATACGGTCTTCGATAACAGATAGGTATCAATACAATACATAGAGGTATACATACGGTCTTCGATAACAGATAGGTATCAATACAATACATAGAGGTATACATACGGTCTTCGATAACAGATAGGTATCAATACAATACATAGAGGTATACATACGGTCTTCGATAACAGATAGGTATCAATACAATACATAGAGGTATCCGGTCTTCGATAACAGATAGTTATCAATACAATACATAGAGATATACATACGGTCTTCGATAACAGATAGTTATCAATACAATACATAGAGGTATACATACGGTCTTCAATAACAGATAGGTATCAATACAATACATAGAGGTATACATACGGTCTTCGATAACAAATAGGTATCAATACAATACATAGAGGTATACATACGGTCTTCGATAACAGATAGGTATCAATACAATACATAGAGGTATCCGGTCTTCGATAACAGATAGGTATCAATACAATACATAGAGGTATACATACGGTCTTCGATAAAAGATAGGTATCAATACAATACATAGAGGTATCCGGTCTACGATAACAGATAGGTATCAATACAATACATAGAGGTATACATACGGTCTTCAATAACAGATAGGTATCAATACAATACATAGAGGTATACATACGGTCTTCGATAACAGATAGGTATCAATACAATACATAGAGGTATACATACGGTCTTCGATAACAGATAGGTATCAATGCAATACATAGAGGTATACATACGGTCTTCGATAACAGATAGGTATCAATACAATACATAGAGGTATCCGGTCTTCGATAACAGATAGGTATCAATACAATACATAGAGGTATACATACGGTCTTCGATAACAGATAGGTATCAATACAATACATAGAGGTATACATACGGTCTTCGATAACAGATAGGTATCAATACAATACATAGAGGTATACATACGGTCTTCGATAACAGATAGGTATCAATACAATACATAGAGGTATACATACGGTCTTCGATAACAGATAGGTATCAATACAATACATAGAGGTATACATACGGTCTTCGATAACAGATAGGTATCAATACAATACATAGAGGTATACATACGGTCTTCGATAACAGATAGGTATCGATACAATACATAGAGGTATACATACGGTCTTCAAAAACAGATAGGTATCAATACAATACATAGAGGTATGCATACGGTCTTCGATAACAGATAGGTATCAATACAATACATAGAGGTATACATACGGTCTTCGATAACAGATAGGTATCGATACAATACATAGAGGTATACATACGGTCTTCGATAACAGATAGGTATCGATACAATACATAGAGGTATACATACGGTCTTCGATAACAGATAGGTATCAACACAATACATAGAGGTATACATACGGTCTTCGATAACAGATAGGTATCCATACAATACATAGAAGTATACATACAGTCTTCAATAACAGATAGGTATCAATACAACACATGTATGTTAATGTGAATGTTTTTACTGTAACCGGTTTAGCTATGCCTTGTAGGTCGTACGGTTTCCAGTTTTCTATATTTTTAGGATCACTGTATTTGTCAATGTGGAAACATATAATATCTATATTGTGTCCTTTTCTTTTCTTTTCATTTTATTCATAGATTTAATTGTATTCAAATCATTGTCATCATTGTAATCATTTGTACCAAATTTAACTTGATTATTCTGCCTGTCTTTTGTCTTTAATTGACAATAAAATATATTTGAATTTGAATTTGAATGTGAAGTTTTGAATCAACTGGAAAGTCTAAAAACAAAAAATATAAAAAAAAATTATAAGAAATATCAAAGATCGTCCATCGACATCGACCCCCCCACGCCTTTTCCAAAAAACAAATCAATCAGATATAACAATAGACAACTATTGACGAGGTTGCTGTCCTGGGAGGGAGAAAGATTGTTTCTCATACAACATTAACTTTCTATTATTTTGGCTTTGCGCATTCCTGGTGAAGGTAAATCCAAAAAATACTTTGAACTTACAAAAAAGTACTTCGGACTTACAAACTAGTACTCGCTTCGGACTTACAAACTAGTACTTCGGACTTACAAAAAAGTACTCAAATTGGTTTAATATTTCACATAGAATAAAAGATTCTTTCATTTTCATGAAATTAAAAGGAAGATCAACTTTACTACCTGACTTTAATATTTCAATCTCGACCAATAAATGTTATATAATTCGTTAGATAATTCATAACATCATTATGGCAACGAAGATTCAATTAATAAAGTTTCTGTAGAAATATGATACATACATGTTATCGTTAAAAGTTCAGTACTTGATGATAAAAGCAACCAAATCAACAATGAGAGTATTATAGACAGAATTTATAGATGATAAGTTTTCGATGTTCGTTTTTTGTTTGTTTTATGGGGGAGGGGCTTGGGGCGGGTGTTGAAGGTGGAGGGTTTCGACTTGTGTGTGGGGTTTTGTCCTAAGTGGGGATGTATGGCTATATATTATTTACCTGTTAAAATCTATGCAACCAAGTATTGAACATGCCCGTATAAAACCAACATGTTTAACCACTACCCCACCGCATTCTGTAAGTGCCTGTCCCAACAGGAGCTTTTAATTCAGTGGTTGTCGTCTGCTATTGTTGCTTCGCATCACGGTGCGGAGCTATTAGTTTCAGTCGACATGCACGCCATCTTGAAATAATTACTTATCACATATAGATTCTGATTGGTTGCTTTATGATGCGGCTGAGATACAGCAACAGCTATTGGCTTAAATGAGATAAAGAAAGACTTTTCTCATCTCAGGATAAGACATCAAATGCCGGAAAATTAACTATGTGTATTTCAGTCCCGATCAGCTGTCAATAATTCATGTTCGTTTTATTATATATTGCACACTGAAATTCAATATTGAAATATCAATTAAAGTAAATCCATTTTATATCAATCAATATCTAAAAATACCACATTTCCAATACTAAAACAACAACCACATGCACATATATTACCTTAAATTAGGATAGAGCGAAGCAGTCCACAGCTATTTAGAAAGCTCAAACTTGTATATCATATGTGTTTTTCGTTTTTATCAGGCTGTTAGTTTTCTCGTTTGAATTATTTTACATTTGTTATGTCGGAACCTTTATAACTTGCCATACAATATAGGTTTTGCTCATTGTTGAAGGCCGTACGGTGAACGACAGTAGTTAACTTTTACGTAATTTTGGTGTCTGGTGGAAAGTTGTCTAATTGGAAATCATACCACATCTTCTTATTTTTAAGATGTAAAGATATATTAAATTAGCTTTTCAAACCACCTTCCTGTAATGAAACTACGGAAACAAATCCTTTTATTTTTTAACCGCCCCCTTTCCTCCCCAAACAACACACGCATACACACTCGATTGATTGATTGATGGCTGTATAAAGATCAGTGACATGTATAATCAGGACGACATGTACTAGACCGAAATGCAGTCGAAATATACTACAAAACCAGCTGCAAGTTAATTTAAATTGACTTCGTGAAACTTGAGTGAACGCTTCATTAGACATATATAACATTACTTAATATTTATAATTATAAGTACTAGATTATTTAGAGGAACCGGCCCATGCTTGTTTAAACTTATTACTTGATAAAAACCTTAATTTATCTGTCTGCACTTTATAACGATGTTCAAACATAATCTAGTAATTGCATGTATACATCATTTTAGCTGCATCAAATATGCATAAACACTATATTGTCAATGCAAGGTTGGAAACTGACATTTATTTGAAAAAGATGGATAATGTACATTCAACTTTTTACTGATTACAAATTATTTCTTTATCATTTTCAGTGTTTTTATTACATTAATGAATGTTAACTGTTTTGTATGACGGGATCGTCAGCTGCCCATGGTTCGATTGATTATCGTTTAAAATGGTATTTTCCAAACCTTGTCAGTAACCCTGAATACTGTTTTTTCTTAATTTAGCATAAAGTTTAAGGGTATTTTTATTCCATATTCTGTATATTTTCAATTAATAAATTTCTTTCAAATGTGTCTGTGACGTGTACAGAGTAAGGAAATTACAACTATCCATGGTAAATATGTACCCTTTAATTGAACGCAACCATTAATCTTACATACCTGACACGTGCACTTACCACTATCCAACTACCAAAAGACTTCCACTTCACACGTGCTCTTATAAAAAACCGCTATTAACCGAAACTTCCGTTATATTTTAACACCTGACACGTGCACTTAATAAATTCCGATATTAACCAAAACTTTCGAAACATGTTAACACTTAATAAATACCACTATAAATCGAAACTTTCGAAACATGTTAATACTCAATAAATACCGCTATTAACCAAAACTACAGAAACATTTTAACACCTGACAAGTGCGCTTAATAAATACCGCTATTAACCAAAAATTTCTCGAAACATGTTAACACTTAACAAGTATCGCTATTATCCATAACTGCAGAAACATTTTAATACCTGACAAGTGCGCTTAATAAATACCGCTATCAACCGAAACTTCCGAAACATTTTAACACCTGACAAGTGTGCTTAATAAATATCATGATTAACTGAAACTTCCGAAACATGTTAACAACAAATAAATATTGCTATTAATCATAACTTCCAAAAAAATTAACATCTGACTCGTGCATTTAATATATACCTCTTCATAGCTATTAACCGAAACTGAGCCCCCTCCCCAGTGATCATCTGTTTTCTTCACGATAGATATGAATATTTAGTATAAACATGTCAAAAATTTTGTTCGCTAAATCTTTAATTATCGGGAATTACGCCACCTTTCAAAAATCTTGGATCCGCCCATGCAGTTGGCAGGGGCGGATCCAGCCATTTTAAAAAGGTGGGGGGTTCCCAACCCAGGATAAAGGGGGGGGGTTCCAACTATATGTCCCTATTCAAATGCATTGATCGTCGAAAAAAAGGGGGTTCCAACCCCCGGAACCCCCCCCTCTGGATCCGCCACTGGTTGTTAACATCTCTTCAGTAATTTATACCAGTTGCAAACATATTACATGCATATCAAGAACGAACACATCTTTGTGTATTTAATTTAAAGTTAATCCAACTTTTTACTAAACCAAGTAAGATTTTCATATGCTAGTTCATAAGATAACATTTCCACAGGAAGACATGTCACCCTCTCCGGACAAATCATTTTTACAACAAACCGACCATTTATTTGTTCTGAATCCTAATGCAAGATATCTATCTACATGATATACGGTTTGATGAAAAAAGTAAGTTCTCTTCGAGAAAAAGAACAAAATTGCAATTTGTTTAAATGGGATTTGTTTATAACGTGCCCATCTGGTTTAAATATCATGAAGATGTTTCATGATTAACACTGTTTGATGCTTTGCATCGTGATGTCATTGTTTCTGTATCTTCTACAAAATTCATTTGTAAAAAAATCCTTTTTGGGCATTTGTTTATCCAAATTTACAAGACCTTTCTGTCTTTTACAGCAATTGCTTAAACATCATCTTTCCTGTTGAATGCATTGCAGTAGACAAAACGTGAGTATCTTCTTAATTTCTTGAGTAATGCATGAAATGTGCGCAGACATGATAGGTGTGCAGGAATTATAAAACAATTTACAATGAATGTTTCGTTGTTATTTTCAAAAACATAGGTGAAAAAAGTTCGTGATAAAGCAAATAGAACTTAATCTTAAGCATCAGGATTTTGTAACATTATTTCATGGTTTTGTTGTCACGACATGAGTGCTTGATAATTAATCTACCAATATGCAAAGATAAACAATATATATTCATACATAAGAAAAATAAAACAACTATGGCATACATTGTTGTTAAACTTACAATTCAACACCGTGTTAAAGGTATGATGACTTGTAAGAGTATTTACATGCAGATACAGTTTTAGTTTTTGATTTTACTGGATAGTAAATTTAACCACTGAGTTTTCTCTTAGTAACAGGAATATTATTGTAGAATCCTTAAATAGTTCAATAGATCATGGAAGTATTATATTGAATATAATTCTCCCATGATTAATGAATAAAATTCGTGCATTATGATTCAAGTTCTATTTTACAATGCTTATATTCTTCCACATTTGGATTACTGTTGTTCAGTATGGGGAAACTGTAACACGTTTTTAATTGACAGTTTACTCAAATTGAAAAAAACAGGTCAGCTAGAATTATTTTAAACGCACACGATATTCGAAAACCATCTATTGAACTATCTAAAATTATTCCCGTTACTTAGAGAATATTATAACACAAGTCATTGTTAATGTATAAATCAAAACATAATTTGTCACCCAAATATTTATCAAATCTAAATGTGCCTACAAAAAGTAAACACTCATACAATACTCGACTTTCATTATCAGAAAATTTTGTTGTTCCTAAATCAAAAACAAAATTATACAAATCAACATTTTCTTTTAGTGGTCCAAAAGTGTGTAATTCACTATCCAGTAAAAACAAAAATCAAAAACTGTGTCTGCATTCAAATACTCTTACAATGAGTTGAGCCCTTTTCAACTGATTTTTATAGTATGTTCTTATGTTGTGTTGTAACACCACAGTCCCAGGTTAGGGGGAGTGTTGAGCGCTCACAAACATGTTTACCACCGCCACATTCTGTATGTGCCGGTCCCAAGTCAGGAGCCTGTAGTTTAGTGGTTGTCTTTGGTTCATAGATATAAGAAGATGTGGTATGAGTGCCAATGAGACAACTCTCCATCCAAGTCAAAATTTATAAATGTAAACCATTATAGGTCAAAGTACGGTCTTCAACACGGAGCCTAGGCTCACACCGAACAGTAAGCTATAAAGGGCCCCAAAAATTACTAGTGTAAAACCATTCAAACGGGAAAACCAACGGTCTAATCTATATAAAAACGAGAAACACTTACGAACCACATCAACAAACGACAACTACTGAACATCAGATTCCTGACTTAGGACAGGTGCAAACAAATGCAGCGGGTTTAAACGTTTTAATGGTACCAAACCTTCACCCTTTTTCTGAAACAATAGTGTAACATCACAACATAGAAAGACACACTATAAAATATCAACTGAAATAGCTTAACTCAATCAAAGGACATAGTAACACCATTGAACATACACTGAACAAATAAATTTGACCTATGATACAATGTAAATTCAAAACAAATAAACTAAGGAAGAATAATAAAAGTAACATGTTATATCGGTATGAAATGTTAAACAATTTAAGAAAACAATATGCTCGAACAAAATATCAGCCATTTGCAATAACTTTAAACACAGGTAAATAAAATAATTTTGTTGTTAGGTATACGAATACAGTTACAATAGAGAAAGGAAATATTTTAACAAAATAAATAATTTTGATGTTCATAGTACGAAGTGGAAATTTATATTAGTACCAAACACTTATCAAAGCTGGTATATAGACCAGATATAACCCTGAATAACATTAAATAACAAAAAAAGCATTACAATTAGTATCAACAGGTCAAATAAACAAGAAAGTACGATTTGAGAGTACTCGCAGTTACTGACAGCTAGTTAAAAGCCAAAACAATTAATAATAAAAAATCATGCATCAGAGACTAAAATCAACTAAAACACATCCCAGGGATTTAGTATTTTAACGTCATGGACAGTCAAAGAAGACATGACTAGTGCAATGTCTGTCATTTTTGTTTTTCGTGAATTGTTTTGTGATAAATTAGGCCGTTAGTTTTCTCAATTGAATTGTTTCATATTTTTCATATCGCGTCCTTTTTTAGCCGACTATACGATATGGGTTTTTTCATTGTTGAAGGTTGTAGGTTGCATATAATTGCTTACATCTACTTCATTTGAACTTTGGTGGATAGTTGTCTCATTGGCAACCATACTTCATCTCACATATTATTTTTATTATTATTTTTACATACATGAGTACTCGTTGTAAAAATAAATAGTACTTGAAAATAATATAATCAAGTCAGGTTATCTTAAAATTACGAATCATTTTCCAATCAGATAAAAGATACGAAATGATTGACAGAACTGGACAGTAATTGACAAACGCGAAACCACAAAAACGCGGAGTCGGAAACGCTTAATCGAGAAGTGAAAACATTTCGCATTTTCGCGTTTTTGACTTCGCGTTTTCGCGTTTTCGACCAATAGAATATGAAAGGCGAAAACGCGTAATGGCATAAACCGGCCACCATACTTTCCCGATAAAATGCAAATATAAGTTTTTTGATACTTTCCAATGAACTTCTTGAGAAAAAGGACGAGGCGTTTTTTTTCACAAAACCCTAGCTCATTAATTTTTTGTTCAGACACTGATGACGTTTTACAAATTCTGAGTAGCAGATGCAAGCTCACGAATATCGTATGCATTGAGAAATGTATACTCCATACCAGGATGAAGTTGGTAAACTGATGCTAAGGTTAAGAAAATTTATAATTTCAAAATTGAAATCATCTCGTTTGTTATAGACTCGGGTATTGAGAAGACCTCTGTAGTCAATACGGGGTATATATGTCTAAACATAAGGCTGAGGAAGCTGTATATTTGGTGTCTGTAATCTCTAGTCCAGGACTACTACTGGGACCCAATCAGAAAAGTGTGTATTGTTAATGAAAATAACATCTCCAATATACCTGTATGTAAAATTAAATGATATAGCTTCTTTTGTCTGACCCTTACGAAAACAAAAATGTACACATTAAGATATTTCCAGGGGAAGACCACCAGAACCCCTCTCGTTTCACTTATTCGTGGATGCATTTAGCATTAATAATACAAAGATATTTACTTTTCTACACTTTACGCTCCATGACGTGTTATTATCTCTGATGCCTATAGTTAAAAGAAAACAGGTATACATATGGGTTTATATGTATATAAATATATATTGCCAAAATAAATGAAAGCATTAATTTACGCTCTAATTAAAAAAATGAAAACAACACGTTATAAATTTCATGCGTCCGAAGCGCTTTTCTGGATTTACCTTCATCAGGAACGCCAAAATCCGAATATTTGAAAGCCAAGGATGTAAAAGAACCGAAACAATTAAAGAGCTATATAACCGAAAAGAAGCCTAAAAATATTGCCAAATCCCTCTAAGGTCAACTTTGCCTGAGTAATTAAGGAATTACACGCTTCAACCAATAACAAGTATATCAATTGGTAAAAAAAAATGTTGTTTTCTGATCATAAGCCTGGTCACGCCTCGTCTTCCACGATGAAAATAATGCGTTGCCTGATCTTTTACGATCAATTTTTATTAAAATCAACAAAATTGTACTTTTGAAAAAATAATGTGACATTTTTCAAGTAATAACATATTCTTACTTTACTGAACTATTTGACACACTAAAGATAAACTTTCAAATATTATATGATATATTGGAATGTGACAATTATAGATACAAAACGTGATTTTTTTTTTTAAATATTCTCATAGGATCGTGTGTCACCTTTTGTGTTTTCTCAAAAAGTTCTGCATTTTTTCTTTAACGTAGTGAACAGTTTTATTAAGAAAGATGAATCATTTTGACAGACATACTTCTTTTTTTTTTATTTGTTCCACCTTTTGAAAATATAGCAGATTTTTCACAGATTTTTAAGTAGAATTACATTTAATTGCATTCGTCATCCGATACCAGATCTTTCACAATATGACCAGGTACTAGTATTAATCATGTGTAAATATTGGTAATGAATTTTGACTGATATTTCAATTACACCTTGTTTATTTAATCACTTTACTAGTTACTGCTAAATATCGATTCCCTATTGGGAGAAAGGTCAATCAATACACAAGTAAAGTTCTCCATTGTATGGGTTTGATAATTTGGCAAAATAGGTTTTGCAGTTAAAGTTCATTCCCGAGTGGGTGTCCGTACAAATAGTATATTGATTGCGTAGCTATTTGATAATATTATTGGACAAATAATCGCCGAGTTAAGACTGTAGGATTAATTAAAGTGCTAGATTTGTCCTAATCGTGACACAGTTAATCCCCCTTAGGAGTAACGAGAGTCCGTCATTACATCCTATACAATACTGTAAAGTCCCATAAGTATTTCTCCCTTAATTCCATTATATATATTGCGATCCGTTATAGTCGTAAATTTCCTTTCCCTGAAGATGTCATAATTTTTTATACTTGAAGTTCGTGCGATTTATCGGCATTTTTCTCCTTTAAAATTCCTTATAGTGACTTTCGGGTTGTTTCCTCATTTTGGCGTTACAACTTCCAGTTTGCAGCTGTTTCAATTAGTATGTCATTACATTTCATGTTTTCCCAAGGGATACTATCTCGTGTGATATGTTTACACATTCATGTTATTTGTTTACATATAAATGTTGGTCACGTTTTTATACTACATTAAAAATCAGAAAAAGCACTTACTATTAGTCCGAGATTTTTCTGACTTCTGACGACCACGGTCCGACCAAGTAAAAAAAAAGCCGTCAAACGGCAGAGCTTTGACTTCTGATGACCACGGCCCGATCAAGTCTAAAAAGGCCGTCAGACGGCAGAGCACTGACTTCTGAAGGCCACGGCCCGACCAAGTCCAAGAAATTAAGGCCGTCAGACGGCAGAGCTCTGACTTTTGACGGCCACGGTCCGACGACAGAGCACTGACTTCTGAAGGACACAGCCCAACCAAGTTCAAGAAAGGCCGTCAGACGGCAGAGCTCTGACTTCTGACGGCCACGGCCCGACCAAGTCCAAAAAAAGGCCGTCAGACGGCAGAGTTATCGAGGGCTAAAAAGAAACTGTATAATACTGCTAAAATAGACAACAAAACATTAATAAACATTATCGTATACAAATTATGTGAGTGTCTGAAAGCAAGCTTAAAGACGTGAAATTGTGCGGTCTAAATATCGATAGCTGTACTTCTGATTAAATTTTAGACAGAAACGTAAAAAATGACCCTGCCACGTCCGGTCTGTGTTTATGTTTGATGTTTTTCTTCTTTATATTGATCTGATGAGTTAAGCTTTTTTCAACTGATTTTTATATTTTGCTCTTATGTTGTGCTGTTACACCACTGTCCCAGGTTATGGGGAGGATTGAGAGCTCACAAACATGTTTAACCCCGCCACATTCTTTATGTGCCTGTCCCAAGACAGGAGCCTGTAGTTCAGTGGTTGTCGTTGGTTCATGTCTGTCATATTTGTTTTTCGTTAATTGTTTTGTTATAAATTAGGCCGTTAGTTTTCTCAATTGAATTGCTTCATATTTTTCATGTCGGGGCCTTTTATAACCGACTATACGGTATGGGTTTTTCTCATTGTTGAAGGCCGCACGGTTGCCTATAACTGTTTACATCCACTTTATTTGAACTTTGGTGGATAGTTGTCTCATTGGCAATCATACCTCATCTCCTTATCTTTATACAGGAAAATATCTAAAGCTTCTACAAAGTCCTAAATTTGTTTTTGCCGAAAGAAGAAACATTTTGGATTTGCTTCAAACTATAGATTAGTAAATTGATGTTTACAAAAACAGAGCCTGACGCAACGAATAACCAACATTAGTTTTAACCTTTATAAACAATTGTATAGTAAAAAAAATAAATGAAATAAGATTTAAATGAAAGTTCCTAAACTTGTAAGCTTTTTAAATGAAATTACAATAAAAACATCAAAGAAATACCTGATTTTATCATACTCCTACAGGTCTCTTATGCATATCCTTCAGGCAGAGTTGACTATTTAACGGTTTTGGCTAATGTTTAGGCCCCTTTGGTTGTTGCGAACTCATATATTGTATACTATTTGTTTCCCTGAACATTTGAACTGGGCGTAACCTAGTTCTAGGCAGTTCTATGGTACTGACATTATTAAAAAGAATTAATTTATTTATTCTATTCCCCTTTAATGACACAAAATGTTGATGTTTGTTCTGTTTAGAGCCTTTCATTTGGTATGCTTTCAAATGTTGCATATGTTTGACCATGGAGGTATTATATTGACAATATTTGAATTTGACAGACATTCAAATGTCTTTTTGAATGAATTTTGTGTGTTTGAGTAAATCAGTATGTTATTTATGTCTAACAACGGCAACATTGTGTGCAGCTTGGTTAAGTGATACAAACACAAAATATTTCCTGAAAGTATTGAATGTCTTGTAATAGTAGAATAAATGTCGAAGGGTACATGCGATATCAAAGGCGCCTGTCTTTGTCTGTATACTATTATACCTAGCTTATAATGTCTCCCTGGATGGTCGATTTCTTACACTTATTTACCACTTGTGCAGTTTTTTATGTTATATTCCATCTTTTTTCCAAGGGCGTTTTACCTTGATTTGCTACCAATGAACCAATTCCACTGATAAAATAAATGTTAGTCTCACAGGACCACAGGCCGATACCGTTGGTAAAAAATTCAAGTCCTCAAGGGACCGATGTGTCTATATCGCTGCTTAACTGTTTGTTCTCGAATGGCCAATTGATCAATACTGCTTATAAAGGAAGCAAGTCTTCAAGGGATCTCTAAGTCTATATTGTTGGTAATGAACTGTTCCCAAATGACTTATAGGTCAATACCGCTGATAATGAAATATAAATCCCATCTGAACTACTGGGTATTGTTGCTGCTAATGACCTGTCTATACTGCTGATTAAAGCTAATTAAGACTGTTTGTCCCCGAATGACTATTTGGTTGATACCGCTACTGATGGACTGTTAGTCCTCGAAGGTTACCTACCATCTACTAAATAGTCAATATTCGACGCTGGAAGCGATTTACATGTATCAAGTTTTTATCCTTTTAAAAAACAATGTTGATCTTTGGTTGTCTTAGGTATGCTTCATGTTCTTTAATATATTGAGTGTTGATAAATTCTGTCTTATCAATCCACCTATATATCATCATTTCTCGCGGAGATTTAGTGTTGATAGATTCTATCTTATCAATCAACCTATCATCATTTCTCGCGGAGATTTAGTGTTGATAGATTCTATCTTATCAATCCACCTATCATCATTTCTCGCAGAGATTTAGTGTTGATAAATTTTATCGTATCAATCCACCTATATATCATCATTTCTCGCGGAGATTTAGTGTTGATAAATTATATCGTATCAATCCACCTATATATCATCATTTCTCGCGGAGATTTAGTGTTGATAATTTCTATCTTATCAATCCACCTATATATCATCATTTCTCGCGGAGATTTAGTCTTGATAAATTCTATCTTATCAATCCACCTATATATCATCATTTCTCGCGGAGATTTAGTCTTGATAAATTCTATCTTATCAATCCACCTATATATCATCATTTCTCGCGGAGATTTAGTGTTGATAAATTCTATCGTATCAATCCACCTATATATCATCATTTCTCGCGGAGATTTAGTGTTGATAAATTCTATCGTATTAATCCACCTATATATCATCATTTCTCGCGGAGATTTAGTCTTGATAAATTCTATCTTATCAATCCACCTATATATCATCATTTCTCGAAGAGATTTAGTGTTGATAAATTCTATCTTACCAATCCACCTATATATCATCATTTCTCGCGGAGATTTAGTGTTGATAATTTCTATCTTATCAATCTACCTATATATCATCATTTCTCGCGGAGATTTAGTGTTGATAAATTCTATCTTATCAATCCACATATATATCATCATTTCTCACGAAGATTTAGTGTTGATAAATTCTATCTTATCAATCAACCTATCATCATTTCTCGCGGAGATTTAGTGTTGATAAATTCTATCTTGTCAATCCACCTATCATTATTTCTCGCGGAGATTTAGTGTTGATAAATTCTGTCTTGTCGATCCACCTATCATTATTTCTGTCTTGTCAATCCACCTATCATTATTTCTCGCGGAGATTTAGTGTTGATAAATTCTATCTTGTCAATCCACATATCATTATTTCTCGCGGAGATTTAGTGTTGATAAATTCTGTCTTATCAATCGACCTATTATCATCATTTCTCGCGGAGATTTAGTGTTGATAAATTCTATCTTATCAATCCATCTATCATCATTTCTCGCGGAGATTTAGTGTCATATAGTACACCTACTTTTTAATCTTAAAACCCTTAATATTTATTCTACTGTCTTATGTTTATAAAAATAAGGAGATGTGGTATGATTGCCAATCAGACAACTATCCACCAAAGTTCAAATGAAGTGGATGTAAGCAATTATAGGCAACCGTACGGCCTTCAACAATGAGAAAAAAAAAACAATACCGTATAGTCGGCTGTGAAAGGCCCCGACATGATAAATATGAAAAAATTCAATTGAGAAAACTAACGGCCTAATCTATAACAAAACAATTTACGAAAAATAAATATGACAGACATGAACCAACGACAACCACTGAACTACAGGCTCCTGACTTGGGACAGTCACATTAAGAATGTGGCGGGGTTAAACATGTGTGTGAGCGCTCAACCCCTGGCCGGGGACAGTGGTGTAGCAGAACAAACGATAAAAATGAGTTGAAAAAGGCTTAACTCATCAGATGGATACTCTTGTTGCCGATTTGTTTTCTCGTTGATATTCCACATCTCATTATTACTGAAAATATCTTTTATACCCACACCTCTTTGGTATCCTCCTCGTGGTTTTATTTTTTGAAGAGCTGTTTCTACGATGGTTTTACAAGACTTATTTTATTTTTAGCATAAGAAAAAATTGGAGTAATCTGGTAACAATATATAAGATACAAGATACAAGATATTTATAAATGTTTAATTGTTGCAAACAGTTTTTAAAACTTTTTTCATTTGTAAAGTGCATATCCCCTTTCATTGTACAGCTATTTCTACAATGACTCATTTTGAAAATAAGATTCTTGTAGAGGTGTATTGATCTTCGTTGTAATACAGGACATTCGATCAGTATAGCTGTAGAAGACATTTTGTGGGTAAAAAAGTACTTTAAGGTTCTTTGATTTGTAAATTAATGTACAAAACGTGTGTACGGATGATAAACTAATTCGAAAATGAAGATGAACTTTGCAAACTGCGCATTTACTTAAAATTATTGATAAATGTTTTACTTTGTAAACTATTGTTAAAAGTTCAAAGTTGCTGTACTATTGTAAACATATGCACTTAAACTTACCAGGTTTTTTTTTCAATATACATGACTTCCATTATGCTTTAAATATACCTCACAGCGTCCTCTGCACATATTAATCCTTTTAAAATATGGATTGATTTCTTTAAACATTAACTGAGATATTTATGCTTATGTATCTACAACTAAGTAATTATATTAAATATATTTTTGTATAAATCATTAACTTTCTTTTTGATATCTAACGGCAGTCAGAGCAATGTTATGTTCCAAATCTATCATTAAAAACTTCACACATGCTATCATGTTAGTGTTCTATTACTAATCCCAGTGCTTTTAACTAGTTTTTTTTAACTATTTTCAAAGAACATATCATAATTATATTTTATAATAAAACATATGAAAATAGTGGAATTAACTATTTTTGGAGTGTAAAAAATTCTTTGAATGTTTTAGATCAATTACGTGCTTTTGATTATTCTTTTGGTTCGGTTGACAGTTTTGACTTTTCCGCTCTTTTCACTACACTTTCACACAGTCTTATCAAATAAAAGTTTTCCTACTTAATTAAATGGTCGTTTGAAAATCTGATTGCAAATTTAATCTATTTGCTGTAACTCATATAAAGCCTTTCTTTCTAATGAAAAGGTAAATATGCTAGATATACTTACTGAAAGTGTCATGAGATGAATAAGGCTGTTCATTTCCTCCTTGACAACATTTATTAAAGTTTCGGCAGTACAGTTTATCGACAGGTTGTAGGCAGTCCTAACAACACCAATTGTGTCCCTTTAATAGCAGACTTGTTCCTGTACTGTTATGCATCACAGTTTATGGCCATACTCAGTAAAACACCGTCTAAATTCCATTTAATTGATAAATTCGACAACCCTTACCGTTATCTTGATGATATTTTTTCGTTAAATAATCAAGAATTCTCTAAATATACTGCCGAACTTTAACCTAAGGAACTTACTTTAAATAAATCAAATATTAACAGCAATAACTGTCCTTTCCTAGATTTAGATATTTCAGTTTTACACGAGAAAATGTACAAACAAACTTACGACAAAAGGGACGATTTTTCTTTCCCTATTTTTAACTTTTCTTTTTTGGACGGTGGTGTTATTTTGGCATCGTCTTACGGTGTTTATATATCCCAACTCGTTCGCAATGCCCGTGTCTGTAGTTTTGGATTTCAATGAGCGTAATCTATGTATTATTGATAAATTATTAAGTCAGGGATTTTGTTACCACAAATTACCTAAAACCTTTACTAAATTCTTCCATAGATACAAAGATTTGGTTTGGAATTTTGGCTGAACCTGTAGAAAACTTATTTCAAACGGAAAAGTACATCCTAAATTTTACGGTGATGTTGGTTACCGAGCCCGGAAATTTAGATACGATCCGACAATTTTACCAATCTTTAAATAAACTTTTTCCTGAAAGATTACCCATTCAACACAGTAATTATGCCTTTGACTATTGTTTTTATTGGCAAAAATATTGATTTTGTTATCAGTAAATTAAAACCATACTTAATATTATCGTTTTATACATATGCACATTTACGGTACTACAATCTGTCGATACCTATATTGTGGCATTGCGCAAGGTCATGTTTTTCTCTAACTGTTAATGGCGTCTTTACACTAAATCTATTGGATCTTGGATGTGTACTGGTTGAAATTATCGTTTTATACATATGCACATTTACGGTACTACAATCTGTCGATACCTATATTGTGGCATTGCGCAAGGTCATGTTTTTCTTTAACTGTTAATGGCGTCTTTTATTAGTTGTTATTGGCTTTAAAACTAGCTGTCAGTAACTGCGAATTTCAGATCTGTACTTTGTGTCTTTTTTGTTGTGAGGGATGTATAAATTCCCTGCCATGTCCGGTCTGTGTTTTTGCTAGACGTTTTTCTGCTTTGTATCGATCTGAAGAGTTAAGCCATTTTCAACTGATTTTTATAGTTTGTTTTTATGCTGTACAGTTGTACTGTTACACCACTGTCCCATGTTAAGGGGGTTAATTAACCCGCCACATTCTTTACGTGCCTGTCCTCAAGTCAGGAGCTATAGTTCAGTGGTTGATTTGATTCATGTCTATCATGTTTGTTTTTCGTAAATTGTGTTGTAATAAATTAGGCCGGTAGTTTCTCAATTGAATTGCTTCATATTTTTCAGGTCGAGTCTTTTATAGCCGACTATACGGTATGGGTTTTTCTCATTGTTGTAGGCCGTACGTTTGCCTATAATTGCTTACATCCACTTCATTTGAACTTGGGTGGATAGTTGTCTCATTGGCAATCATATCACATCTACTTTTTTTTTATCTTAAATTATAACTACACTAAAAACTGTTGTACCAGAATGGCACAATAAATTAGTTCTTGCTTAATTTACGAAGCATAAAGATATCTTAGTTCGGAACTTTGTGTCTGTTATCATTTTGTTTTTTGTTTTTTTTGGGGGGGAGGTATTGATTCGATGAGTCTTATCCTTGTCGCTTAAGTTTTACAGTTTGTTCAACTGTTGTTCGACTTTTTCATATTAGACAAAAAGGTGAGCGCTAACATACATGCTTAACCCCTCCACATTCTTTAAGTCAGAAGTCTGTAATTCAGTGGTTGTCGTTGTTTGCTGTCTGTCATATTTGTTTTTAGTTTATTGTTTTTGCATCAATTAGGCTTTGGGTATCTCTTTTTAATTGTTTCATATTTTATCACCCTGATCTCTAATGGATAGGTATCTCATTGGCAATCTTACCACAAATGAGTAGACAGGATTAATAAGAGTGAAACAAGGACCGTGACCAAGGTCAAAATAGAGTGAGGATAGGAGCGTGGACAGGCTAAATAAGAGTGAGACCAGCAGCTTGAACAGGTTAAATTAGAGATAGACCAGGACGTGAACAAGGTAAACCAGAGTGAGAGCAGAACATGAACAAGGTAAACCAGAGTGAGACCAGGAGCGTGGACAGTGTAAATTGGAGTGAGACCAGGAGAGTTGACAGAGTAAATTAGAGTGAGACCAGGAGCGTGGACAGGTTAAATCAGAGTGAGACCAGGACGTGAACAAGGTAAACCGGAGTAAGACCAAGAGAGTTGACATTGTAAATCAGAGTGAGACCAGGAGAGTTGATAGGATAAATTAGAGTGAGGCCAGGAGCTTGGACAGTGTAATTTAGAGTGAGACCAGGACGTGAACAAGGTAAATCAGAGTGAAACCAGGAGCGTGGACTGTAAATCAGAGTGAGACCAGGAGAGTTTATAGGATAAATTAGTGAGAGCATGGAAAGGTTAAATAAGAGTGAGACCAGGAGCGCGGACAAGTTAAATTAGAGATAGACCAGGAGCGTGAACAAGGTAAACCAGAGTGAGACCAGGAGAATTGACATGGTAAATTAAAGTGAGACCAGGAGCGTGAACAGGTTAAATTAGAATGAGACAAGGACGTGAACAAGGTAATCTAGAGTGAGACCAGGAGAGTTGACAGGGTAAATTAGAGTGAGACCAGGAGCGTGGTCAGGTTAAATTAGAGTGAGACGTGGACAGGTTAAATTAGAGAGACCAGGACATGAACAAGGTAAATCAGAGTGAGACCAGGAGAGTTGATAGGATAAATTAGAGCGAGACCAGGAGCGTGGACAGTGTAAATTGGAGAGACCAGGACGTGAACAAGGTAAATTAGAGTGAGACCAGGACGTGAACAACGTAATTTAGAGTGAGACCAGGAGCGTGGACAGTGTAAATCAGAGTGAGACCAGGATAGTTTATAAATTAGAGTGAGACCACGAGCGTGAACAGGGTAAATCAGAGTGAGACCAAGAGCGTGGACAGGGTAAATTAGAGTGAGACCAGGAGCGTGGATAGGGTAAATCAGAGTGAGTCCAGGAGCGTGGAAAGGGTAAATTATAGTGAGACCAGGAGCGTGGACAGGGTAAATTAGAGTGAGACCAGGAGCGTAGACAAGGTAAATCAGAGTGAGACGAGGAGAGTTTATAGGATAAATTAGAGTGAGACCAGGAGCGGGGACCGGGTTAATCAGAGTGAGACCAGGAGCGTGGATAGGGTAAATCAGAGTGAGTCCAGGAGCGTGGAAAGGGTAAATTAGAGTGAGACCAGGAGCGTAGACAGGATAAATCAGAGTGAGAGCAGGAGAGTTTATAGGATAAATTAGAGTGAGACCAGGAGTGTCGAATGGGTAAATCAGAGTGAGACCAAGAGCACGGACAAGGTATATCAGAGTGAGACCAGGAGCGTGACAGTGCAAATTAGAGTGAGACCAGGAGCGTTGACAGTGTAAATTTGAGTGAGACCAGGAGTGTGGACAGTGTAAATTAGAGTGAGACCAGGAGCGTTGACAGTGTAAATTGGAGTGAGGCCAGGAGTGTGGACAGGGTAAGCGTGTCAGCTTTGAACCCATCATTCGTCATTAGTTTCAAAATTCATTTATAGAGGAAAGTATCAAAACCTTCAGCATGGCTAAACTGCTGGACCAAGTAGAGAAACACATTACAAGTTATGCAAAAAAGAGCTCAGTAAAAAGATATGGTTATTGTTTGTATATGCAATGTTTGAGAATGGGTGAGGTAATCTATGCTTAAAACTAATTTTATGGATTTTGATTTAAACACGTTGACATGTGCGTGGTTATTGTCGATATATTACCTGGTAAATATGTGTTTAGTGAATAATGATGTAAATATTGAAACTCTTTATTGATATTTAGTGGTATATAAAAATATAAGATTTTTCATTCAATGCAACCATGAAATACCTGCTTTTGTAGTTTAATAAATATTTGATGGTATGTAAAATATTTTGACACGTGCCCCGAGACCGTAACAATGAGTAACGATAGTAGCTACTATTTTCTTTAACCAAATTACTTTACATTCCTGGTGTACCATTATTTCAGTTACGTAACCAAGCGGGCACTTATTCTTTTATTTAGTCAACCAATCGATTATATCTTTAAAGATTTTTTTTAAAGATTTACTTAACGTAAATACTTCCTTTATAATGGACCACCTTACCTGATGGAAGAGGTAAGTCGTCATTAATAAGATTATCCCTTGTTGAGACACACACTGATTTATTTCCATAGGATTTTTTTTTAGAAAACAATTTGTTATTGTTTTGTCAACATTGTGGAGGTCGTAAGCATATGTTACAGGATGTAAAAATCATGTTGACTAATCGCATGAATCCATTCAAAGTCGTGTTTATTTTCTTTTGAAGCCCTCCCCCTTTTGCTCTCCAGTTATCACAGCGAGCATAAAAAGAAACGAAGAAATGGTCAAAAGGAAGTCTTGTCGAATATAATAATGTCATTTCCTCTGAAATTGAATAAAAAACAAACGGTAAAACCCAATACTTTAAAAATACGGAAATAAAATTTCACGGTACACCAGCCATATAAACTTCTATTTGTATGAATGTATTTAACGATGACAGATAGTTAACACATGTACTTGTGAGGTGTACAAAATAGTACGTACGTTGTTTTAGTTAACACATATTTATTTGACTATGATAATAATGACATTGTTATCTTTTTTGTCGTTCTTTATATTAGGCTTTATTAATTGGAAAAATTCACTTATAAGGGGATCTGATCTGTGTAAACTGTGTAAATCAAGATTAATCTTCTGATTTATTTAAGTAATCTTAATCCATATATTATAGCTTTGTGTCTGCGAATATATAAAACTTTAATATTTAATACGAACTCTTTTTTTTTAAATAATTAAATATACATGCACGATATGGTCACTTATTAATTGATTATCTCAATCCAGTCAAATTCATTGCGACTGATTTTTTTTTATTGAATAAAGATAACCAGAACAATATAGAAATAAACAATGAGTGTATACCAAACAGTATTTTTTATTATTATTTCCACATCATTAGAATCAGTATTGATCCAATAGTTAATTAAGGAATAGTGTTGATTGCTTACCAGTTAAATTGTCGCAACAGATTAACAAAGCGAAATAATGATTTTCTTCGGTGAAATCGGTTTCGAATCTATAGATTACGGACCACAGTTGTGTGGTTTACAGGTTTTCAGTCGGAATTATATTTGATAGGAATTAACTGTAATTGTTGTCCGGTGAATTATGTATTATCTTGACAATAATTAAATAATAAAATGAATATTTTATTACAATATCTTTAATTACGATTTCAGGTGAAAAGAGAGGTGGCACTTTCTCTCTGAACTGATGGTAATATATTCTCATTGGAGCTACTGAAGTGATTTAAATAAATTATGACGGTTAACGGTATGCAGTACACATCTGTGAACGAGAGTAGTTACAATCAGTCACTGCAGATTATCATGGGGAATACAAGTGCTAGTCCGCAGACGTCAGCTTTTCTACCCAATATAACAAACGGATCAGACTTTTCTTCAAAGAAAAATAATACGGTTATTAATTCTGGAATAATGTTTGGGGCAGGGGTTTTTGGAAATATGTTAGCGCTTATTGTTTTAATTCGATCCGGACCAGAACAAAAAAGGACTATATTTTACAGATTAGTAGCTGGTCTTTGTGTCACAGACTTATTAGGAACAACATTGACATCACCCGTTGTTATAGCTGTTTATGTGAATAATTTCCGATGGATAGGCGGAACAGCTATGTGTAATTATTTCGGATATGTGATGATCATGGCAGGGTATGCCACAATGTTGATTGTATGTAGCATGTCTATAGAACGGGTCGTTTGTATAAAACATCCACTTATATACAATGCCAGGTCATCTACAAAACATGCTACAATGATTTTAATATTTTGTTGGGCCTTAGCAGCTTTCATGGCCGCTCTACCGTTTATGGGTTTTGGCAATGTAGTGCTTCAGTACCCTAGGACGTGGTGTTTTTTCGACTATTATACGAAAGAACCAGTTGACAAGGCATTCAATTATTTATTTGCGATATTAGCAACTGTGATTATTTTTGTGACTGCTTGTTGTAATTTAACTGTGATGTGTACTCTAATAAAAAGTCGCCGTCGCCAGTATCTACTCGCCGCAGGAAACGGCAGAAGAACATATTTTAGTCACTCTAAACGATTCACTGAATGTCAGATGTTAGTACAATTAGTAGGCATAACTATAGTGTTTAGTACTTGTTATATGCCTCTTATGGTGAGTATGCTCTAAGTCATTTCAGAAGATACTTTTTTATTTATACTATTATTTGAAATGGAATGATTCAACTTTACTTGGTTTTCTAAATTGTTTAAATAGCAACAAAAAAAAACGCTTATAGGTCTATTTATCGGGATTTTTGTTATCCAAAACAATTTGGGAATCAAGTCATATTAGAATTTTATCATATTGCTACCTTCTAAATGATTAAACCCCAAAAGTTCATTTGTAGAAAATATTCTGATTATATATTTATACCTTTGGAACATATGACACCAAAATGGAAATAATAAATGCAATCATAATCTTTATGCGATTTAATCCGACCATTAACCTTAAAAAATAAAAGTTAACAAAATAAATCTTATCTAGTGGTTATAAGAATAAAATACCAAAATAAAAGAACTGTTCTTGGACACAATCACCATTTAAAAGGTAAAAACATCAAAACTTTCTAAAAAGAAAAAACACACACATACAACGACAGGGGGATTATAGTCTATCTGGACACTAACAAGCTTCTTACAACAATCAAGATTTCAGTTGTATTTGTAAAAGAAAACATTACATAAAATATATAGATCTATATTTTATTCGCCAAACAAGGACTCTAATTTAGGACGGCCAGTTTCGTCATTTAGCATTTTTGGCTGCGAGTTTGTTTTCTGACATTTAAAATCTGCTGGTTATAGTTGAAACTAGTTCTTTATTGTAACAAATCTTGCATCGGCAAATTTCCGAAACTTATTTTTTTATCTTTATAATACTAGAAGCTATAAGGGATAGGATTTTCATTTGAAGAGAATGATTTATCGATATGTGTTTTACATAAGATAAATGTTGCTGTTAATGTACTTTTGAATATATCCTGATTCGTACTATACCGACTCTTGCTTTAATGATTTTTCAACATTTACGCTCACAAAGTAAATTAAATCATTCGCGAAAAGACATGTTTTTCTAACTGGAACTAACCTATTCCAACTCCGAGCTAAAAATGTATTGCTATCATTATTAAAAAATGGTAAATTTCTTAATTATAAAGTATTGATAAAACTATTAAGTAATATTATCACAAGTCTTTTGTTAAATGAACTTGTGTCGTCAGGTTACTTACTCTCTTATTGTTGGGTTTTTTTTTTGCCATACATTTTTATTAAACAAAAACAAATTAATTTGCTTTTAAGGATGGTTAATTTACATCAAGTTACGGAAAACATGTTTGTTAACTACATTTTTTATAGTTTCCTATTTAAGAGTACACAATTGAAAAATGAATGTTATTATCATATGCATTATCTGTTGACTGCTTTAACAAATATTAACAAAAATACCGCACTCCAAGGTCAACTAAAAAACTCCAAGGTCAACTAAAAAAGGGAGAACACCATACAACCTTACAAAACTTAAAGCTCGAATATATCAATCAACGGAACGAATAGAAAACAACTTTCAAAATTCCTGACTTAAAACAGGCATTTTTCGAAGACAATGATGGCTAGCTAAACCGCAGACTTTATGACAGTTGTTTATTAAATTCATTGCATGTTAAATTTCATGACTAATTGCAAGTCATACTAGTACGTATTCAATTTTAAGAAAGTTTGTTACATTTAGATATCAGATTCATAAATAAAATATAATTTCTGAATATGATGTGCATTCCATGATATATCGTATTACAGTTTTAAATAAATCACTGTCATAAAATTGTTGACTATCTTACATAATATAATATAAAATCTTTGTATTAGATACACCTTGTAATTTACACCAAGATAGTATTGTCAATGCAAAATGATATTTTTCAATATTTTAAGGGGGGGGGGGGGGCGGCGGCTTTCAGCGATCTGACCATATGTTATTGAAAAGCATGATAAATGCCTGGTATCCAATTTCATTTAACGATATCTTGGTGTAAATGGAAAATGTATGGACAGTTTGAAGTATGTAATGCAACTTTTATCGTTTGTTAGTTACGTTAACTTCTGTTGATACTTTACATGCACTTGTCTCTGAATTTTGTTTTTACTGATACACCTTTATTTAACGTGTTATATACAGATTTATAGGGGGAAAAAGAGACAAGTGCCTGTACGATGATTTCATCTATCCATCTCTCCTCAGTCAAAATAAAATAAGGAGATGTCGTATGACCCAACATACATACGACACGAACGGAATAGTTATAGTTCATTCTCCTATTTACAAAGTCTTCAACACTGACGAGTTCCTATTATGTAGAAATAAAATCAAACTAGCCAAAGGACATTTACGAGAACTCCTTTTCGCCTGGTCTATGATTACATTAGCTATTGCCATCACTTGCATGGCGTAGTCGGCCGTCGATGTAAACTTTTACAACACATTCAAAACCTCCTTTGAAACCACTGTACCAATTCGACTTCATGTTCTTTTTGGTGTCTATTTTAAGGATTGTGTTTTTCCCTGTCAATCAACCAACATCCAAGCAATGGTTAAAAATAGGGAATGGGGTAAAATGCAATAGAATTTCAAGATCTACAAAATGTTTTTTTTTCCAAAATTGTCAGAAAACAAATTACGATTTTTACGATTTGTTTGTGTTTTCAGCTATTATTTTAAAACTTTAAGATAGAAACTAAAAAATACAAAAACATTATCAGAAAGACAAGATCTACAAATAAGTAAACAAGAACAAAATCTTCACTTGACTCCTTTTATGACTTATTACTCTTAAATGACCATGTTCACCTTTCTTTTGTGGTTTAACTTTAATTTTGAAAACTATTATAGATGGAAAGAAATTTTAAACAACAAAATAAAATCTGCATGTACAAATAAGTCAAATGGCAGAAATCGTCAATAGACTCCTTAAAGGAGTTGTTCTCATTCAATGACGATGTTGACCCTTTTTTTTCATCTAACTTTGAAACTATTATAGATCCATAGAAAATTAAAATGACTAGCGAGACAAAATTTCTTAATAGGTCAAATAGTTCGATAGAAACTCCAACGAGCAAAATAAGGTCTACAAATAAGTGAACATAACCGATATCGACAATCAACTACATTTGTAGGAGTTATTTCCCTTAAATGACGAATATTTTCCTCGTTTTTCGAGTTTGGACTATTATGTTGAAAACTTTAAAGGATATTTTTTGTTAATGACGAGCCAACATGATCATCAATGCATAAATACCCTTAAATGATATTTTTTACCAATTTTGAGGGGAATCACTAATGGTATATCAATGATATTTGATTTGTAGTTGTATCAGCATTAGCACATCTCATTTCCATGGAGATTTTATTTATAGCCATTCTCCTTCTGTCATGATTCCTTTCCTTTGGAATTTTTTAACGGTAAGTTAGAGGGACACTACTTATGATAAGTCAATGATATTTGGTATTCAGTTGTGTTAGCATTGACATATCTCATTTCCTCGGAGATTATTTGGCCCTGAACCTGCAGTTATGGTTAATTGACTTTGGATGTTTTGCATAGTTAACATGTTAAAGTATTACCATTTTAATATTATAATTTGCATTTTACTATGAAAATTTCATACAGGCAAGTTATATCTCTGCTCGTATCTCTGTGCCAACAGTTTATTACAGTGTGTTCTTATGTTGTGCTGACACAACTGTCCTTGTTAGGGGAGGCTTAAGCGCTTTCAAACATGTCTAGCTCCGCCACATTCTGTATGTGCCTATCATATATCAGGAGCTTGTAATTCGGTGGTTGTCGTTGGTTGCCGTCTGTCATATCCGTTTTCGTTTGTTATTTTGTCATAAGCCAGGCTGTTTGTTTGTTATTTTGTCATAAGCCAGGCTGTTTGTTATTTTATCATAAGCCAGGCTGTTTGTTATTTTATCATAAGCCAGGCTGTTTGTTATTTTATCATAAGCCATTTTGTCATAAGCCAGGCTGTTTGTTATTTTGTCATAAGCCAGGCTGTTTGTTATTTTATCATAAGCCAGGCTGTTTGTTATTTTATCATAAGCCAGGCTGTTTGTTATTTTGTCATAAGCCAGGCTGTTTGTTTTTTCTTTATTGAATTGTTTTACATTTTATCATGTCGGGGCCTTTTTGTTTAGCTTATTATACAGTACGGGGTTTCCTCATTGTTGAAGGCCTTATTGTGACCTGTAGTTGCTTACATCCACGTCATTTGGTCTCTGGTGGATAGTTGTCTAAATGGTTCATAAAATCCAGTTAAAGACTATACAAATAAATTGTTACAAAAAGAGAAAACACATAAAAGGATATTTTTGTTTAACTGTTTTTTATTTATTTATTTATTTATTTATTTATTTATTTATTTAAACCATTTGAAAAAAAAGACTTGTTGATTTAATTAGGGACTCTAAATCTTTACAATCCTGAATTATTGAGAATTATTAACACAGAAAACGGTTTGAAGGCAACAACCTTGGTATTTTTTCATTATTCGTATCTATACATACATATATTGTGTGTCGATACACACTCCTGGCCCGTTTTTGTTATTTTTGGCATAACTGTCAATATCGATTCGCCATTTGCTAAAAAGTTATGATATTATTGTAAATTATTCTCCGAATCACAATAGCTCTCATTGACAGCCAAAATCCTCAGTGATAATTGTTTTCCAATAAGCAATAATTACCCCTCTATTTATATGTTGAATAGAAGACGATTTACTTGCTCTAAGAACAAAAACAATTCCTTAATTAACATATAGATAACACAAAGGTTAACCAAGTGTCAGTTAAACTAAGAGACAACTGAATGGAATTTTTGTAAGTACATGTAGAGGTATTTTGGGCTCCGATAGTTTAAAATACCCATTACATAAAAAATGTCTCTACGTGGACACAAAAAACATCTGCTGTTGAACATCTTTTCGTCCTTTACAAAAAAAAAATAATATGCCCAAAGATGTCCGACTAAAAAACAATGTATGAAACAACAATAGACGTTCTCAAGTTTAAAACTTGCAACCATTTAAAGTGTAATGAGATATTGAACGAGATTGTTAGCGCTTTTTAAAGAAGCATTCTTTGATCCTATTATCTCCATCTGGTGCCTCACGTCATTCGATACATCTGCTTTAAATTTGTATTATTTCTTCTCCAATATCACATTTTTTGTGTCAATGTCACTTTTTTGTTATTGATATTTTGCAAAAAAATATTACAAACAAACATTGTAAAGGCATTTCATTGTAGTAAACGGAGATTATCGGGAGTTTTGTTTTCTTTTTAAGGACGAAGTTCGAAGTGTATCGTTATTTTTATCGGAAAATTTAAAGTTAAAATTTTAGTGGTTTATTTTTAGAAATTTATCTGCATAAACTTACAGGCACTGAACCCAACCTAGCATCATATTTGACTGTTGGCTGTTTTGACCTTGATATCAGAATATATATTCTCCATACCAAAAGACGGCACGAATTTCTTTTCCTATTGTTAATTTTCGTTTCTTTTAAGCCGATGCATCGTTTGCTCCATCATGTACGTGTTTCCAGTAACTGAAAAAATAATGTTATATTTTCATACTGAAATACATTGACAAAAGTGCTATTAATATAAAATAGGTTATAACGCTTACTTAATACGTCACCAATACAGGTTTCATTGTGAAAGTATGGTTGATCTTGCAGAATTTAAAAAAAATGTATGTCTCACGAAGATTTTATACCCCACGCAACTTCGTACAATGTTTTGACGGGTCCATCCGGCAGTTCGTGTCTTAGTTTGTACGTCACCACTTTATTGTTGCTATGATAACACCTTCGTTTTTGTCGGATCCTTTTCAAATGTGAATTTAGGCTTCCACTCAACAAAAATTGGGTCGAGACCGATAATCTGAAATAGAATACTATTTTCTTGGGAAGGGGGTTTTGTAAAAATCTACCATGTTACTTTACGTAGGGGCGTTGGTTATGTGATCTGGCTCACTAAAGGTTCTTTTCAGCACGATTAAACTGACCTATTCAAAATGGTTATGATAATATTGCTATAATTACAACATTGCGGGGATTAATATCAATTCGCTTATTTACAGTTTGACTTGAATGTCTCTTTTATTATTTTTCCTATTCTGTATATCATTGCACAATATCATATCTTCTTACAAACACAGCATTGCACAATATCATATCTTCTTACAGATACAGCATTGCACAATATCATATCATCTTACACTTCATGATGTTGCTTGCATGTATGAAAGTTATTTTGAACTTCATCCCGGTAGGACAGCACGATTTCTATAAAAGTAATGTAAATGTAGTATTACGTTTATTAACACCAAACTGTCTTTGATATGGTATCATTAAGTATTGTTTCACTTATATAGGGGACTTTGTGACACCTTGTTTTATTGTATATGTTCATGTACTTTTTGTTATAATATTCTACCGATAAAATTACACGGGGAATTGTTGATTGCTAAAAAAATAAACACAAAATCTAGAGCTATATAAAAATAAGGAGATGTGGTATGATTGCCAATGAGACAACTATCCACCAAAGTTCAAATGAAATGGATGTCTAGAGTGGAGTCAAATGAAATGGATGTCTAGAGTGGAGTCAAATGAAATGGATGTTTAGAGTGGAGTCAAATGAAATGGATGTCTAGAGTGGAGTCAAATGAAATGGATGTCTAGAGTGGAGTCAAATGAAATGGATGTCTAGAGTGGAGTCAAATGAAATGGATGTCTAGAGTGGAGTTCAAATGAAATGGATGTCTATGAAATGGATGGAGTTCAAATGAAATGGATGTCTAGATGTCTAGAGGAGTCAAATGAAATGGATGTCTAGAGTGGAGTCAAATGAAATGGATGTCTAGAGTGGAGTCAAATGAAATGGATGTCTAGAGTGGAGTCAAATGAAATGGATGTCTAGAGTGGAGTTCAAATGAAATGGATGTCTAGAGTGGAGTCAAATGAAATGGATGTCTAGAGTGGAGTCAAATGAAGTGGATGTCTAGAGTGGAGTCAAATGAAATGGATGTCTAGAGTGGAGTCAAATGAAATGGATGTAAACAATTACAGGCAACCGTACGGCCTTCAGCAATGAGAAAAACACATACCGTATGGATGGCTATAAAAGGCCCCTACATAAAAATATGAAAAAAATCAATTGAGAAAACTAACGGCCTAATTTATAACAAAACATTTTACGAAAAACAAATATGACAGACATGAACCAACGACAACCACTGAACTACAGGCTCCTGACTTGGGACAGGCACATAAAGAATGTGACGGGGTTAAACATGTTTGTGAGCGCTCAACACTCCCCTAACCTGGGACAGTGGTGCAACAGCACAACATAAGAACATACTATAAAAATCAGTTGAAAAGGGCTCAACTCATTGTAAGAGTATTTGAATGCAGACACAGTTTTTGATTTTTGTGAATTTTACTGGATAGTGAATTACACACTTTTGGACCACTAAAAGTAAATGTTGATTTGTATAATTTTGTTTTTGATTTAGGAACAACAAAATTTTATGATGATGAAAGTCGAGTATTGTATGATTGTTGACTTTTTGTAGGCACATTTAGATTTGATAAATATTTGGGTGACAAATTATGTTTTGATTTATACATTAACAATGACTTGTGTTATAGTATTCTCTAAGTAACGGGAATACTTTTAGATAGTTCAATAGATGGTTTTCGAATATCGTGTGCGTTTAAAATAATTCTAGCTGACCTGTTTTTTTCAATTTGAGTAAACTGTCAATTAAAAACATGTTACAGTTTCCCCATACTGAACAACAGTAATCCAAATGTGGAAGAATATAAGCATTGTAAAATAGAACTTGAATCATAATGAAAAAGGCTTAACTCATCAGATCGATACAAAGAAAAACATAAAACAAAAACACAGACAGGACGTTGCAGGGTATATATCTATCCCTCATCCCTAACAACAACAAAATCACTAAGTACAGATCTGAGAATACTCGCAGTTACTGACAGCTAGTTCAAAGCCAATAACAACTTATTTAAACAAAATCATGTATCTAAGACTAAAATATCGATCAGTACACATCCAACATCCAATGGATTTTGTGTAAAGACGTCATTAACAGTCAGAGAAAAACATGAACTTGAGCAATGCCAAAATATAGGTATCGACAGATTGCAGTACCGTGAAAGTACATATGTGTAATATTTAGTATGGTTTTAATTTACTGATACTAAAATCAATATTTATACATGTACCAATAAAAACAATATTCAAAGATTTAATTACAGTGTTGAATAGGTAACCTTTTATAATAAGTTTATTTAAAGAATTAATAAGTTTACTCTGACCGTATCTAAATTTCCGGGCTCGGTTAACAACGTCACCGTAAAATAAAGGATGTGCTATTCCGTTTGAAATAAGTTTTCTACAGGTACAGCTAAACTTGCAAACCAAATCTTTGTATCTATGGAAGAATTTAGTAAAAGTTTTAAGTAATTTGTGGTAACGAAATCCCTGACTTAACGATTTACTAGTAATACATAGATTACGCTCATTGAAATCTAAAACGTCACTACAGGCACGAGCATAGCGAACGAGTTGGGATATATAAACATCGTAAGACGTGTCACAGGAACATCACCGTCCAAAAAAGGAAAATTAACAATAGGGAAAGAAAAATCATCTCTTTTGTCGTTAATTTTTGTGTAGAGTTTCTGGTGTAATACTGAAATATATAAATCTAGGAAAGGACAGTTATTGCTGTTAATATTTGAATTATTTAAAGTAAGTTCCTTTGAGTAAATTTCAGCAGTATATTTAGAGAATTCTTGGTTATTTAACGAAAAAATATCATCAAGATTACGGTAAGTGTTGCTGAATTTATCAATTAAATGGAATTTTGACGGTGTTTTACCGAGTTTGGCCATAAACTGTGATTTATAACAGTATAGGAACAAGTCTGCTATTTAAGGGCACAATTGGTCCCCATAGGAATACCTACAACATGTCGATAAACTTTATTGCCGCAACGTACATAAATGTTGCCAAGGAGAAAATTTAGGGCTTTAATCATCTCATCACACCTCCAGTAAGTATATCTAGCATATTTACCTTTCTCATTAGAGAAAAAGGCTTTATATGAGTTGCAGCAAGTACATTTGCAATCAGATTTATCAAAAGACCATTTAGATAGGAAAACTTTTGTTTGATAAGATTGTGTGGAAGTCTAGTATATAGAGTAGAAAAGTCAAAACTGTCAACCGAATCAAAAGGACCATCAAAAGCACGTAATTTATCTACAACATCCCCACTACATGGTCATAAGTTAGAAAGTTTTAGTTCTATCTAAACGTTTTCCCTTTACGGAATCATTCCGTTAATCTATTGATGTCTTTTGTTGTTCGTTAGGTTACTTTTTCATTGATGCATACTCAAGCTATTCTCTTATTCAAATTTTAACGTTATCATAGATATAAGAGGATGTGGTATGAGTGCCAATGAGACAACTCTCCATCCAAGTCAAAATTTATAAAAGTAAACCAATATAGGTCAAAGTACGGTCTTCAACACGGAGCCTTGGCTCACACCGAACAGCAAGCTATAAAGGGCCCCAAAAATTACTAGTGTAAAACCATTCAAACGGGAAAACCAACGGTCTAATCTATATAAAAACGAGAAACGAGAAACACTTATGAACCACATCAACAAACGACAACTACTGAACATCAGATTCCTGACTTAGGACAGGTGCAAACAATTGCAGCGGGTTTAAACGTTTTAATGGTACCAAACCTTCACCCTTAACTGAAACAATAGTGTAACATCACAACATAGAAAGACATGTCTGTTTATTTCACATTTATTTCCATTGTTTGGTAAATGACCCCTTATTCCGGCTGACTTTTTAGGATAATGTTGTGGAATTCTTTCCTACATATCTTCCGTTAAAACAGCAGTCCAGAGCTGTTGACCTTCCAATCTTTTGACTTATCTTCCTTTAAAACAGCGGTCCAGAGCTGTTGCTCTTCCAATCTTTTGACTTAGCTTCCTTTAAAACAGCAGTCCAGAGCTGTTGACCTTCCAATCTTTTTACTTATATTCCCTTAAAACAGCAGTCCAGAGCTATTGACCTTCCAATCTTTTGACTTATCTTCCTTTAAAACAACGGTCCAGAGCTGTTGACCTTCCAATCTTTTGACTTATCTTCCTTTAAAACAGCAGTCCAGAGCTGTTGACCTTCCAGTCTTTTGACTTATCTTCCTTTAAAACAGCGGTCCAGAGACCTTCCAATCTGTTGACCTTCCAGCTGTTGATCTTTGACTTATCTTCCTTTAAACAGCGGTCTTTAAACAGCGGTCCAGAGCTGTTGACCTTCCAATCTTTTGACTTATCTTCCTTTAAAACAGCGGTCCAGAGCTGTTGACCTTCAAATCTTTTGACTTACTAGTATCTTCCTTTAAAACAACGGTCCAGAGCTGTTGACCTTCCAATCTTTTGACTTATCTTCCTTTAAAACAGCAGTCCAGAGCTGTTGACCTTCCAGTCTTTTGACTTATCTTCCTTTAAAATAGCAGTCCAGAGCTGTTGACCTTCCAATCTTTTGACTTATCTTCCTTTAAAACAGCAGTCCAGAGCTGTTGACCTTCCAACTTTTTGACTTATATTCCTTTAAAACAGCAGTCCAGAGCTGTTGACCTTCCAATCTTTTGACTTATATTCCTTTAAAACAGCAGTCCAGAGCTGTTGACCTTCCAATCTTTTGTATTGCTATGAGTTACAATTTATGACTAAAATCAGCAAAGACCCATCGAAACAACATCTGATACAAAAATTTAATAATACTTTTAGATATTTGGATGATATATTGGCTCTCAATAATGACGACTTCAGTATGTATACTAAAGAAATTTATCCTGTTGAACTTACTTTAAATAAAGCTAATACTAACAATGACCACTGCCCTTTCCTCGATCTTGATATCCATATCATTAACGGAAAGCTGAATACAAAATTTATGATAAAAGAGATGATTTTCATTTCCTATCGTTAATTATCCATTTTAGATGGTGACGTTCCTTGTCACCATCTTACGGTGTTTATATATCTCAACTTGTACGATTCGCTCGTGTATGTAACAACGTTTCAGATTTTAACGAAAGAAATTTATGTATTACTGAAAATTATTACACCAGGGTTTTCGATATCACAAACTAGTCAAAACATTTACTAAATTTTATCATCGGTATAAGGACATCATTCGTAAATATAGCTCAACATGCAGACTTCTTATACGTTCAGGTATTTCACATCCAATCTTTTATGGTAATATTCTTTATAAAGCACTAAAATGTCAGTATTCACCTCAGAAGCTAACAAAACCTTTAAATAGACTTATTAAGAAGGGATATAGTTACGATACTGTTGTCAGGTCATTAAAGATTGCATATTTTGGCTTTAATATTGATTCACTTATAGGGTCTTTGCATCGGAACTAAACACATTTATTTAAAACCAGTTGGCATGACACGGGTTATGCTCTTCTCATATATTTTATGATGGTATGATACTAAACCCTAACGGGAGGGATTGTGCCTGATATTCATATGATGAAGACATAATCTTTCAATCAGTTTAATTGAGGTCTGGAGCTGGCATGTCAGTTAACTGCTAGTAGTCTGTTGTTATTTATGTATTATTGTCATTTTGTTTATTTTCTTTTGTTACATCTTCTGACATCGGACTCGGACTTCTCTTTAACTGACTTTTAATGTGCGTATTGTTATGCGTTTACTTTTCTACATTGGCTAGAGGTATAGGGGAGGTTGAGATCTCATAAACATGTTTAACCCCGCCGCATTTTGCGCCTGTCCCAAGTCAGGAGCCTCTGGCCTTTGTTAGTCTTGTATTATTTTTACTTTTAGTTTCTTGTGTATAATTTGGAGTTTAGTATGACGTCCATTATCACTGAACTAGTATATATATTTGTTTAGGGGCCAGCTTAAGGACGCCTCCGGGTGCGGGAATTTCTCGCTGTATTGAAGACCTATTGGTGACCTTCTGTTGTTGTCTGTTCTGTGGTCGGGTTGTTGTCTCTTTGACACATTCCCCATTTCCATTCTCAATTTTATTTTGACTTTAGTACATCTGTAAAGTCTTGCTTTTAAACGAAACGTGCCTCTGGCAATCTTCATGTTAATTATGATTTGATTATAATTTGATATCTTAATGACCTTTTTTATTAATATTAAGACGTTCATGTTAGTTTAGTTTGTGTTTTAATCTTAATTTGTTCTTTGTAACATATATTATAAAGAAACGTTGGTAGAAATTTTAAATAATTTAGGATATGCTGTCTCATTGAACTTTACGACGGATCTTAAAATATACTACATATCTCCAAAACAAATACAATGTTATATAACATCTACGTACTTAAAATATACTACATATCTCCAAAACAAATACAATGTTATATAACATCTGCGTACTAGTTTAACTCCAAGATAAGTTTCCGAGAATTTCTGTAACCTGTGAATGTGATGACTTATTACAAACAACATGCAGATTTATACAACACCTGATCCTTCATGTATGTTTGTGTCATCGATCGCAATTCTGTTAAACAGAAAATCTTTTTGAGGTCGTATCATGTTTTTCAATTATATTTATTCTTTTTTCACATGATATACTTGCAGCTGATCACGAGTAGACAACGATGTCTTGTCACGAGATATTAAAACCCCCTTTACATTTTTCTCTTACATATTTTTGGCAATTTCGTATATGTTACTATAAAAGAAAACATTTAAAATAAACAATAAACTCGTACAGAAAGGGTAGTTCTCTTCTTAAATTTCAAAGATTTAATAGATAACATATGTCATTAAATCTTTATAAACACACAAAGGAATATGTGCAAGTCCAATTACGGAAGACAATTTGTGTCCGAGACCTTTGATGTCTTTACTTATAATTCGTACAAAATATGTAATAACCAGAGTTCTACTGGCATACTTATCTCATTCTATAATGTTTTGTGTATAATTTAAGTGTTCAGTTCAATGCATAAAATAACTGATATATAAAGTAAATGAACAACAATAAAACTGACACGTTTTTATACGCCCGTTTACAGGATTTATTATGGTCTACCATTTTCCGTCCGTCCGTCCGTCGTTAACATGTCGGACAATAACTCAAAACGCTTTAACCAATTATCGTGAAACTTTGGTGAATTGTTTATATCTATTGACGTAAATTTCCTTTCGATTTTTATAAATTTTAGATTTTACGTTTCCGAGTTATGGGATTTTATTCATAAAAAATGTGGGATTTTCCAGTTTTTGACTATAACTCAAAAATGCATTTAACCATTTTCATGAAACTTTGAATTGTTTATATATATGGACATATTTTTCGATGTTTTCAAATTTTCTAATTTTACATTTTGGAGTATTGGGACTTTATTGGAGCGTATCATCCGCTCATGCCGCAGCTCTTTATTCTCATTACGACGGTTGATAATCAGTCCCGAAGGTCTCATAGATCGATACCACTGCTAGCGAATGAAAGTCCCGAGGGTCTCATTGTCAATACCCCTTCTAATGGACTGACTGTCCCGTTGGTCTCATTGGTCATTACCACTGCTAGTGGACTGACAGTCCCTTTGGTCTCATTGATCATTACCACTGCTTATGGACCGACAGTACCATCTGTCTCATTGGTCAATATCCCTTACTATTGGACCAGCTGTCCAATTGGTCTCATTTGTCATTACCCTTGCTAATGAACTGACTGTCCCGTGGGTCTCATTGGTCATTACCCTTGCTAATGGACTGACTGTCCCATTGGTCTCATTTGCCAATACCCTTGCTAATGAACTGACTGTCCCATTGGTCTCATTTGTCATTACCCTTGCTAATGAACTGACTGCCCCATGGGTCTCATTTGTCATTACCCTTGCTAATGGACTGACTGTCCCATTGGTCTCATTTTCCAATACCCTTGCTAATGAACTGACTGTCCCATTGGTCTCATTTGCCATAACCCTTGCTAATGAACTGACTGTCCCATTGGTCTCATTTGCCATTACCCTTGCTAATGAACTGACTGTCCCATTGGTCTCATTTTCCAATACCCTTGCTAATGAACTGACTGTCCCATTGGTCTCATTTGTCATTATCCTTGCTAATGAACTGACTGTCCCGTGGGTCTCATTGGTCATTACCCTTGCTAATGGACTGACTGTCCCATTGGTCTCATTTGCCAATACCCTTGCTAATGAACTGACTGTCCCATTGGTCTCATTTGTCATTACCCTTGCTAATGAACTGACTGCCCCATGGGTCTCATTTGTCATTACCCTTGCCAATGGACTGACTGTCCCATTGGTCTCATTTTCCAATACCCTTGCTAATGAACTGACTGTCCCATTGGTCTCATTTGCCATAACCCTTGCTAATGAACTGACTGTCCCATTGGTCTCATTTGCCATTACCACTGCTAGTGGACCGACAGTACTTGTCATTACCCTTGCTAATTGACTGACTGTCCCATTGGTCTCATTGGTCATTACCCTTGCTAAAGGACCGACAGTACTTGTCATTACCCTTGCTAATGGACTGACTGTCCCATTGGTCTCATTTGCCATTACCCTTGCTAATGGACTGACTGTCCCATTGGTCTCATTTGTCATTACCCTTGCTAATGAACTGACTGTCCCATTTGTCTCATTTTCCAATACCCTTGCTAATAAACTGACTGTTCCATTGGTCTCATTTGTCATTACCCTTGCTAATGGACTGACAGTCCCTTTGGTCTCATTGGTCATTACCCTTGCTAAAGGACCGACAGTACTTGTCATTACCCTTGCTAATGGACTGACTGTCCCATTGGTCTCATTTGCCATTACCTTTGCTAATGGACTGACTGTCCCATTGGTCTCATTTGCCAATACCCTTGCTAATGAACTGACTGTCCCATTGGTCTCATTTGTCATTACCCTTGCTAATGGACTGGCAGTCCTATTGGTCTCATTCGTCAATACTCTTGCTAATGAATTGATTGTCCCATTGGTCTCATTTGCCAATACCCTTGCTAATGAACTGATTGTCCCATCGGTCTCATTTGTCAATACTCTTGCTAATGAACTGATTGTCCCATTGGTCTCATTTGTCAATACCCTTGCTCATGAACTGATTGTCCCATTGGTCTTATTTGTCAATACCTTTGCTAATGGACTGACTGTCCCATTGGTCTCATTTGCCATTACCCTTGCTAATGGACTGATTGTCCAATTCTATTCTAGTCTAGATGTTACTTTTTCTATATTTTTTGTTTGGTTAGTCATATATGTTATTGGTTAGAACTTATTTTGACTTATTTCATTTATATTAAGAAAAAGTAGCTTCTACTTTAGATGTCAACATGCAGTGTTCAACAATGAAAAGGTGTCTATATAATATGCTAACCTCTCAATCGCCCCAGTATCCAAAAATAAAATTTCGGAGAATATCAAACACCAAATTCAACAAATAACGAAAGAAAAATTACGGTTTCTGTATAGATATCAAACAGTTTTTATAAACAATTCCCGATCTCAAGGGGTTTTCAAACTGAGAATTGTAATAAAATTCATTCCGCGTTTGATAAAGTTTATAACGATTTAATTGTACAAATATTTATCAAATGTTGATGACTTTTTATTGCAATCTTAATTATTTATACTTTCAGGCACGAGTCATTATAAACCAGACAGAACTTTTACCACGAAATGTTCGATTGGATTTAATCATGATTAGATTCGCGTCACTCAATCAAATTCTAGACCCGTGGGTTTATATTCTATTGCGGAGAGAATTGTTATGGAAAGTGATATCAGGCTTTAAAATGTTGTGTCGTATTAAACAAAACGAACCCGACATTATTCCACAGAGACCTAACTTTGACATAGAGAATGATACGTGTTGTATATTTTGTTATCATTGTTTGTGTGACCCCCCAGTGAAACGTCCAAGAGCAGAATCTACGTATATTACAACATATGAATCAGAGCGTCGCCGCTCAACTCTGACGTCATCGACCCAAAGTGGCATTCGAAGAGCCTCATTTAGCGAAATGGACAGAGACGTTTATCTTCTGTTGACACAAGCGCCACATCAATACAACAGAGTCATTAGCGCATCACCATCCTAACCCGAAACAATGTGTCGAACAACTTAATAATAACGCCATGGCGAGTACGTCCTACTGCTCAGTCGCCAAGTTTGTCCAAACCCGAAACAATGTGTCGAACAACTTAATAACGACGCCATAGATCATTCTTATCTTCGTCTTTGTTCACTGGCTACATGGGCTAAGAACCCTGACAAGGTAACCAATCAAATAGAAAGATTAGCCGGGGTATTTCACACCAGTATAATATCATACAGCACATAGCTGAGAGGGTGACAGAGCAGATTGTTACCCCCGATAAAACATTGTTAACTTAGGGGAAGCCAAGGACTTGCATACCCAAATTTATATGTTGAGACCCCCCTGGATAGAGTCTGAAATAGTATACATTATTGTTTAGTTGCTTAGGGGTCAGCTGAAGCCAGCCTCCGAGCGCGGGATTTTCCGCGGCTTTGAAGACCCATTGGCGATCATGGGCTGTTTTCTGCTCTTTGGTCGGGTTGTTGCCTCTCATATTCTCTGTTTCCATTTTTTATTCTATCTATTCAACAGTATTAGACATGATTATTCATCATTAAACATATATTGTATTGCTCACCGCCATTGTCACAGAAGAAACAATATTTACAATGTTTTTTGTGTATTAAAGAAAATCTGGAAACTTAACTTTTGCTTTTATCATATTCAGCAAAATATTTTCAATAAGATGTATTGAGTTGTCATACAGGTACAATATTTATAACTTATATATGCATGAACTTGAGTTTTAGATACAATTCCTTTTAATAAGTGCCCATATTTGGATAACAGAATACAAAGAAAAAATGCCTGCCTCTTTAATATGTAACGAACACAAGAAGATGCAATCGAAAAGTCACTGAATAAACAATGCAGTTCTATATGGCATGGTATTGGTTGCAAAAATTTGATATTTTTCAATTAAATGCAATATTTTTCTTAATTGGTATATTTCTTCATTTAAATGCAATTTTTTTTTATTTAAATGGTATATTTCTTCATTTAAATGCAATATTTTTTATTCAAATGGTATAATTTGTCATTCAATTGCAATATTTTTTATTCAATTGGTATAACTTGTAATTTCAATGCAATATTTTTATTCAATTGGTATAGTAGTTTTTTCTTATTTAGATGCAATAATTGCATTATGGGAAATTCTTTGACGTCACAAGGTCAAATTTGCAACAACGTTTGTGATTGGTCGGTAATTGTTTGATTTCTTCCCTTTCTTTCTAAACATGAGCGATCAGGAATTTAAAAACGCGTCGGAATATCGCCCCTCTATCTAAATTTGGCGTTCGTGCGAGTTCATGCACTGGCTGTTAATGCCAATAATGGCCAGGTCGAGGAAAAAATGCGAGTGACAAGTTATAATAATTAATTTGACACACAACCTGTTCATGGATAGAAACAGATGCCTGAGTGCATGGCAAAAACGCCTCCAATGAAAACCCTTTCTGAAGAAACTCCCGGCCTACAGTCTACACATTGAAATAAAAAAAATACATAGCTAGCCCCTCCCCCTCTAAGTCCAGATACATGTAATCAGGGACATTCTCTGATGGTATATCATTTTTTACTTTTCTTGATCCTCAGAGAAGTTGCAGGAAGGCAAACATAAAAAAGAATAAAAAACCTTCCAGGACGTTATAATTTTTTTTTACATGTAGAAAAAAAATCACCTAATTGCGACAGCAGAACCAGAGACCCACAAGAAGTGACCTGAGCTGTGATAATGACTCCGGAACTAATTCTTTAATAAAGACAATTCGGGATAAATTGGAACCAGTTACTAACCCATGTTACAACAATAGTCCTATGACATAGGACGTACACTGTATAAGGCGTGAACTTCATATTTTGGACTATCTATGCGCTCGCATGTCTTGTGCCGCAAATCATTTTACATTTAGGATTTGTTGCTGAGCTTTTTTTACTGTTCCCATCTTCGAATCCCTTAAATAGAATTTGTTGTTCAAGCCCCACAGTAGTTCAATAATTACTATATGTCTTTGCATAAATAAGTATGCAGGGCATCATTATTTCAAAACATATTTTTCTTCAGGACTTTTAAATGATTTACTTTTCAAAACTGCATTGGAAAGGGAAAGGGGGTATACAAGTTTATTTTGTGACACAGTGTATAATATAATTAGATACAAATCTCAAATGATTTGTATCCATTAAATTATAGGATTGTACGTTTAGCTATTATCTAGACCCTTACAAAATGTATATAATAAGATAAATTTAACAGGGGCGGATTCAGAACCTCGGTGTCTAGGGGGGGGAGGTTCAGATTTAGATATTTGTATAGGGATGTATATATGCGAGTATTGGCAGTAATGGTTATGGTTATGGTGTGTGTGAGGGGAGGGGGAGGGGGTTCAGATCAAAGATCGTTTCAATAATTCTATATCTTTTAGTTTTTAACATTTTACTCTATTATTTATCCTTTGATCTCTATTATATTTGTCCTAAACATGCGTGAAATATTTGCCACTGGACATAAGGCAACCAAAAAACAATCAACGTATTCTTTATATTTCATCATTTCTTTATTATGTTATCTATAGGTTTGGTCCCGCCCCTTATCTATTTTTTGCACATTATTCTCTCTATGTAAACGCAATTCCGGTCCTGATAAATGGTGCCTCATGCATAGCATCATATGTGGTTATTAAAACAAGAAACATATTCATATTATAAAAATTTACTGTATGCTTGGACTTATAGATAGATATCAATAGTCCCAGATCATGTAATAAAGTAGGTCTTATAAAAATACAATAGCATTTTAATGATGATTATATATATGTATATATATATTAAACAATGCCATTTTTGGGAAAAAAGGTAGGGGCAAGGCGTTTTTAAAACATATTAATGGGGTGCGTTTTTTTGTTCTTCGGTAGTGAGCCAGAAGAAGTCCATTTCTGTTTTTTTTTTTTTGCATTTTGAAGATCTTCTGGCTCTCTTCCACCTCTTCTTTTTTGATAGGTTGTTTAGACGGCAGAGGCACATAACAAACATGGCGTCGTTTAGTCTAAATGACATTAATAAATTTCTGAATGCAGATATACTAGAATGTGAGATGTGTTATAAACGTTAAATGAAGAAATATACCAATTAAATAAAAAATATTACATTTAAATGAAAAATATCAAATTTTTGCAACCAATACCATGCCATAGTTCTAAACTAAAAAGAGTGGACATTAGATAATAATTTTTAAATGTTATAACGAAAACTAAAGATTTAGTGACACAAGTCAAAATAAATACTGAAGTGAACTTGCTGTCGAGTGGTAAGAGGTTTTTTTGTGGTTCCCATCTACTGTTTATGGTTTGTACTATACACAATAATTTGTAGGATTTTTTTTACCATCAAAATAAATTTGGCTTTTGGTGTATGCACATAAGACATTCCCATCAAATATCAACACCATTTGACCAATTTCTGTTTTTCATCCGTGAAGTATATCTTTGAAAAAAACATGAATTTTTGACAATAAAGAATTATTATAAAACCAGTAAAATATATTATGTGTTGCTCAGCATGACTTCCGCGGTGTTTGGTCTTTATTTGGAGAGTTGACTCATTGGCCATCATACCAAATCTTCTTATTTTAATATTTATAACGAAAATAACTACAAACGGAAATACTACCATGATAGTTCATCATGAATAATAAACAGACAAGCCAGCTTGTTACACCGTATACTCGTAAGACAGACAAAAAACAGCTTTTTACATCATATACTCACAAGACAGACAAACAAACCCCCTTTTCTAATGCAATTATTTTGTATCAATGGTTCTGATTGGATGATAGTAGTATACTCATCAACCAGACAAACAAACCAGCTTGTTACATCGTATACTCACAAGACAGAAACACAAAACAGCTTGTTACATCGTATACTCATCAGACAGACACACAAAACAGCTTGTTACATCGTATACTCATCAAACAGACACAAAAACCCACTTGTTACATCGTATACTCATCAAACAGACACAAAAACCCATTGTTACATTGTATACTCACAAGACAGAAACATAAAACAGCTTGTTACATCATCAGACAGAAAAACAAACCAGCTTGTTACATCGTATACTCACAAGACAGAAACACAAAACAGCTTGTTACATCGTATACTCATAAGACAGACAAACAAATCCTTATTACATCGTTTACTCATCAGACAGACAAACAAACCCGCTTATTACACCGTATACTCACAAGACAGAAACACAAAACAGATTGTTACATCGTATATTCATCAAACAGACACACAAACCCACTTGTTACATCGTATACTCATCAACAAGACAAACAAACCAGCTTTTTACATCATGCTCATCAGACAGTCAAAAACCAGCTTTTTTACATCGTATACTCAAAAGACAGACAAACAAACCCACTTATTGCCTCGTCAGACAGACAAACAAACAGCTTGTTACACCGTATACTCACAAGACAGAAACACAAAACAGCTTTCTACATCTTCAACTCATCAGACAGACAAACAAACCAGCTTGTTACACCGTATACTCATCAGACAGACAAACAAACCCGCTTGTTACACCATATACTCATCAGACAGACAAACAAACCAGCTTGTTACAGCGTATACTCATCAGACAGACAAACAAACCAGATTTTTACACCGTATACTCACAAGACAGAAACACAAAACAGCTTGTTACACCGTATACTCATCAGACAGACAAACAAACCAGATTGTTACACCGTGTACTCATCAAACAGACAAACAAACCAGCTTATTACAACGTATACTCATCAGACAGACAAACAAACCCGCTTGTTACACCGTATACTCATCAGACAGACAAACAAACCAGCTTGTTACACCGTATACTCATCAGACAGACAAACAAACCAGATTGTTACACCGTATACTCATCAGACAGACCAACAAACCAGCTTGTTACACCATAAACTCATCAAACAGACAAACAAACCAGCTTATTACACCATATACTCATCAAACAGACACACAAACCAGCTTGTTACACCGTATACTCATCAGACAGACAAACAAACCCGCTTGTTACACCGTATACTCATCAGACAGACAAACAAACCAGCTTGTTACACCGTATACTCATCAGACAGACAAACAAACCAGCTTGTTACACCGTATACTCATCAGACTGACAAACAAACCAGCGTGTTACACCGTATACTCATCAGACAGACAAACAAACCAGATTGTTACACCGTATACTCATCAGACAGACAAACAAACCAGCTTGTTACACCGTATACTCATCAGACAGACCAACAAACCCGCTTATTACACCGTATACTCATTAGCTAAACGTCAGCTGTAATAAGGTACCTTTTTAAGTATTCTTTTTTAATGTATTTCTTTTTCTGATACAACGTTTTTTAATTAGGACTTTCCACATTTCCTTGGAAAGACCTTTTGATTCTGTTCTTCCGCCGCATCTGTTTTGTTATGCAATCTGTCGATTAGATATATGATGTCGAACAGTTTTTGCGATTTTGAAATTCATCCTGTTTAACCGAACACATTTTCAAATGGGAGTGTTCTCCCCGTATACTGTTTTTCTTGATATCGCTTCTCGTTAGACAATAAAAGATAATGCTTAATTTTTCCTCCAAAATGTTCGTTACTTCCTCAGAATGATCTGTTCAATTTGGATTAAAGCGAAACGGTTATATGTAATAAAAGTTATTTTCCTTTTGTGTTAAAAATAAACGATATATGTCAGTGTAACTCATAAACCGCTAGTGATATAGCACGGTGACAAGTAAGGTAAATTAAAAAATTTAATGCACCGAAATACCTCACAGCTAATTTTGGTCTTATTTTGAAGATAAATATAATACCCTTTGATTAAGGCATGTCGTAGAGTGCCAAAGTTAGGCAGATTTTTGAAAACTGTGGTCATAGGTCAAAAGGGGGAATTTAAAAAAAATCGGAATTTTTTTTACATTTTGGACAATTCCTCGGTAGTACCTCATGATAACTGAGAAAAATTTTCTATGGAATCATGCTCTGGGAATGCTCCACGAATTCAGCTAGTCATATTTATGCCTGATTGCTAGAGATTAGTGATGTATACCCCGCTTCCAACATGTAAGAAAATGAAAAAAAATATCTTTATCTACGGAAATTATCGACAAAAAATATTCATATTTGATATTTAGCTATACAATAATATATGACAACATATAAAGATATTTTTGGGAAAGTTTTGTTAAAATGCCATAAAGAACAAAGGAGAAAAAAGTACTACAAAGTTAACACCCGGTCCATGATTTAATGAAAAAATGATGAAATTCATTACTGTTTATTTAAACCCAAAAGAATGTTGGAACTATAAAAACTATTCTTGTTGCATAAATGTCAGCATGAACACGATAGTATATGAAGTTTTTTTTATGTTAATATGTCAATCAGTACAAGAGCAATAGCATATTGAGAACTTGTGTCCCCCTTTTTATAAAACAAGACAAACAATGGCATATATAGCAGACTTGACTAAAACCGATTTGAAAGACCGATATATATGTGAATTACAAACAAAAACACGATTCACAGAGTTATTACGCTACAAAGGACGCGGCTGTCTAGGTATATAATACATTAACACTAGACATCAATATGCACGTCCATTTGAAAAGGTAACGGAATACTAAGAAACAAATATGTGGATGTCATGGTATGTAATACTTCCGATACAAAAATATCTCCAGTTGGTTTTAAAGCGCACCAACCGCGTCAAGGTCCGAGACCACTGGCAGGATTGCATGTTTGGTTTTGGTTTGGTTTTGGGTTTATTTTTTAAGGAGAAAGAGAGAGAGCTCCCCAACCACATCAAGTCGGAGGCCCCTGACAGCAGAAAACTTGAAATATTGGGCATTGAGATTAATAGTTCAATCATCATCCTTATCGCAATCTTCTAAGATATCTGATGAGTAAGCTGGTTTCTACAATCACCACTACCCTGACATCAACAAATGCTGGTGCACGTCAAATTCTGTTCGTAGCATACGCAAGATTTGCTACAAATAGTTTTGCCTTTACATGTACAAACAAGGTCCTGTAAAAAGTCAGAGGATATTGGATTTAAAATAATAGTATACTGAAACTATTGAGCTATTCCCAATATCCATATTCCAAAAGTGATCTAGGTGGTGATTGGCGATATAAGCATTCATCCAGACGTACACTTAGAGTGAAACTGGAAGAATGTGCTGTCTGAATGATGCATCAGAAGGAGGTAGTAAGCATACTTAGGAAGCGCCGAGTTCACTCTTGAGTTTATTCAGATCACCCTGTACTGATTGAGCTTTGCTTCTGGGGTCAAATTGATCCGCGATAAACTGACTTTTCACTGCAACAGATGTGTCAATATTAGAACCAGCTAGATACACGCATGGGTTTTGTTTCGACTCCTTGTAATTGTCTTTTTTGCCAAATCCGATTAAAGAAGACGTGTCGCATCATGTAAGAGCGTGAGCAGCTGGTAGTGTGCCAGTCAGTGGTGCAACAACTAAAAAAAAGTTGCATATGTCGTGAACAGGTAAACACCGTATTGCGTCTTTGGTGGAAGAAACGCTTCCAGTCTGAAACCACAATTCGTCATGTTTGACATCTGAGGAAAAGACCTTATTAGAAATAAAACATAAGTGTCTGATGATTTTACATTTTTGTAATATAATGCGACCCCTGGAATAACTTTTTACCATCTGTTCATTAGCAAAATGAGACGGCAGAATAATTCTTATATCTACCTCTTCAGTCACTTACAGATCCGGCACAAAATTGCTCCACAGTCTAAAGATTTTGAAAAGATCCCACTAGGAATATTTCGTCATGGTCTTGCAAATCAAAATCATTGTAGTGCGGTATGCATAGTCACCTACAAATCTTATCAACCCCTGTTTAATATCAGGTGCACAGAGAAAGTTCTTACAATCTCTAATTGATCTGCATTCAATGTCTTGAAGAACCTTAGATTTACCACCATTTGAAATAGACCTAGTTGTCTCTTTGACGCGTTCCCCGTTTCCATTCTCAATTTTACTTCTTATTCCTTCTGCTGATTTTGTAGAATGTTCCTCATCATATCGATCAAACACGTCCACGACACACCCGAAGTTTTCAAAACAAGCTATTAGGGTTGAAAGGTGTCCTTGGACACTTCTATGGAACGCCACAGCTGTCTTATGTGGAACTCTGATATTACGTTATGTTGTTTTATTATTACTTGATGATATTTTGTCTTTTCATAATATGGTTTTGACATTACGTAATGATGTTTTGATATAACTCAATATGGAATAGTCATTCCTTAATGATATTTCGATATTACACGATAAACACGATATGGTTTCGTATTGACTTGATATAGTTTTGTCATTACTTAATATGGTTTTGTCATTACTCGATAAGGTTTCACCATTATTTAATGTGGTTGTGTCATTAGGCAATGTGGTTTTAACATTACTTGATGTGTATGTGACTTAACGTCATGTATTTGTTTCATTACATGATGTGGTTTTGTTATTTCGTAATGATGATTTGCCAATTCTTTATATGGCTTTAACATTACGTAATGATGTTTCAAAATTTGACGATTTTACACTACATGATGTGTTTGTTTCAGTATTTGATGTGGTCCTGTCATTCTTTGATGTGGTGACTAGGTAAAACCACGTGACCATTTTGGAAAAAAATATGTTCTATTTTTAAACCGATTTCCATATGTCGTTTGTTTAATGTGCTTTGGATGAGTATCGCCGTCCATTGAGTTTAAGTTCAAATTAAAGTTCGAGTTGTTGTTCAGAGTTATTTGGTATGAAAAAGGGGAACGGCAGACAAAAATAAGAAAAAAGTACCAAAAAATTAACAGTATTTCGGACATAAGGGGGATATCCCCAAACCACTTGGTCCTGCCGTTTTTCCTTAGTTCTCAAATGGAAGCAGTATTATAATAAATTCGTAAAAGATTCCACGGAACCCTGTGTCTCGCCTGATATTGCTGCTGTCAGTGTAAAAGCGAAATGTTGACTGTACATTTATCGGTACATTTATCGGTAAAAACAAAATTTAAAAAAAAAATGTTTTTCTGTAGATGTTTCACATTGATCTTGAAGAATAACTCCTATACAAGTTTTATAACAATTCATGGAGGTTTACAAATTTATCATGTCAAAACAGTTTAATTCGGTAATATTTAATGCAAAAAAAAACCTTACATAAAATAAGAAAATGTGGTATGATTGCCAATGAGACAACTCTCAACCACATACCAAATGACGTAGAAGTTAACAACTATATGTGACTGTATGGTCTTCAACAATGAGCAAAACCCATACCACATGGTAAGCTATAAAAGGTCCCGAAATGAAAAATGTAAAAACAATTCAAACAAGAAACCTAACGATCTAAATGATGAAGACGCCGACGCCACTACCGACGACGGAATATAGGCTGCCGCTACATAAATGTCGCAGGCTCGACACAAATCAAAAGACTTGTACTTTATTGTCAACAAATGAGACACTTTAAATCAACTCATACTAAAGTTGCAGGGAAATGGGGGGATCGGACTAAGCGACAAAGCATCGATTCTTTAAAATAAGAATTCTCCGATTTTTTTTTAGCGTGTATAATCATTTGAACATATACGAATATCAATCTTTTGTTTTTATAAATTGCCTCAGATAGTGACTCTGACGACTCCAACGAATATAGATTTAGAAAGAAAAGTAACTGGGTCCCTAAACCAAGCAAAAATACCACCTTAGAATCATTTATAGACAATGTTAAAACGGATATACTTACAAATGTAAAAATAAATAATCAGACCTATGACAATTTAACACCTGGTGAACGTGTGGCTTTAACAAATTTGAGAGATAATGACGACATTGTTATTAAACCTGCAGACAAAGGGAGTGCAGTTGTCGTCATGGACAAATCTAACTATGTCCAAGAGGCCATTCGCCAATTAGATGATGACCGGTTTTACAAAAAACTTAATTCGGACCCACCCTCCAATTCAGTGAGGAAATAACAGAATGTTTAAAGGAAATGTGACAATAACATCATTGATCTAGATACTCTCAAATATTTAAAACCTGAAGATTCTAAACCTGGGTGATTCTACCTGCTCCTAAAATTCATAAACCTGGTAACCCAGGAAGACCAATCGTCTCAGCTAATGGTCATCCCACCGAAAAATATCCGAATTCGTTGATTACTATCTTCGACCACATGTAGAAAACTTGCCATCTTTTATAAAAGATTCTACAGATTACCTACTAAAATGCAGGATTTAAACCCTCTACCTGCCAATACTACTCTTGTCACAATGGATGTCACCTCTCTATACGAATATTCCCCATGCGGATGGCATTGAAGCATGTAGAAGTTTGGGACTCTCGATCTCTTAAAATTCCACCTACTGAATGCTTAGTAGAAATGCTTACTATGGTCTTGAAAAGAACAACTTCACATTCCAAGGAGAACACTATTTACAGACAAATGGCACTGCTATGGGTACAAAATGGCTCCATCTTATGCCAATATATTCATGGGTAAAGTTGAAAAGCAACTGCTGGAGTGCTCCATCGAAAAACCGCTTTCCTGGTATCGATTCATTGATGACGTTGACATGAAATGGGACAAGGGAGACCAAGAATTACAAACTTTTATAACAAATGCTAACAATCAACACCCTACCATCAAATTCACCCATGAGACATCTAATTCCATCATAAACTTCCTTGATACATCTAGCACCCTCTCTGCAGGTATAATAAACACAGATATATACTCTAAACCTACAGATACTCATCAATACTTGTCGCCTGAAAGTTGCCATCCTCCACACTGCACGAAGAGCATTCCATACAGCCAAGCTCTCAGAATAAGGCGAATCTGCTCCTCTGAAGACACTGCAAAACAACGTCTGGGGCAGCTCAAAGGACATTTGAAAAGAAGGGATATAAACACAAAACATCAAAATAGTTTTCGAAAAGCGGAATCCATCCCCAGAAGCAGTCTGCTAACTTACAAAGAAAAACAGAAAAGTAAAAGAATCCCATGTGTGCTCACTTACCATCCATGCCTGAGAAATAGTTTCAAGACCATTCGTGATCATTGGACAGTAATCAAGAAACATTCTAAGTTATCCAAAATCTTTCCTGAGCCTCCCATGATTGCCTTCAAACAACCTAACAGCCTGAGAAATATACTTGTCCGTGCTGACCTTTCCAAACCTAACCATACTGTAGGTAAGTGCCAGCCTTGTGGGGATAAGCGCTGCAAATGTTGCAACCAATTGCAGCATTCATCAACATTTCACAGTAAGACCACAGAAAAGACATACAAGATCTTCTGCAATATCAACTGCAAAAGCTCAAACGTGATTTACGTTCTTGAGTGTCCTATATGTGGTCTCCAATATGTTGGTGAATCTATGCAGCCATTTCACAAACGCCTTAATGGCCACAGGAGTGACCTCACAAAAAACCGTATATTCCTGTTAGCCAACACTTCAGGTTACCAGATCACAATCTGAAAGATTTTGATCACATGAAGATCCTTGTGATCGAACAGGATTGTACATGGCAAAATAGGCAAAGAGAGATTCGGGAGAAGTTTTGGATAAAAACACTGGGTGTCCTCCATCCAGATGGAATCAATAGAAAGAAATAATTAAATTTACAGTCTAATGTTTATATTATGATATTCAGGGTTTTGGATTAAAATCAATCGACCAAAACTTACCTGTATTATTACTGATCTATGTTTACACCTTGTACGTTATATATCAGTATTGTTAAAACTTTTAACATTGAGGAAGGCCATTTGTTGAGCCGAAATATTTGCAATTATTGTATAATTTATATCATCTGTTCAGTTTTTCCATCTTTGTGCGATGATATTCAACACTTTTTAGTGTTTTGTTTTCCATCTATTTATCGGTATTGTTACACAATCTTTTAGACTCATATATATATATATATATATATGAGATATATATATATATACAAATAAGTGTAAATTGAAAACAACGTTCAAACCTATGATAGCGTTGGATAAAAGCCGCAATCTTTATACATATGCATGCAATATGAGATATATATATATACAAATAAGTGTAAATTGAAAACAACGTTCAAACCTATGATAGCTTTGGATAAAAGCCGCAATCTTTATACATATGCATGCAAAACAAAATCCTTGGTAGAGGGGTCTAAATACAGCACAAACAACAATTTCCAAAAGACCAAAAAAAGTGAAAAAGTATATTTAAATAAAACGCATTTGACTAACAGGTCGAACAACGGATGTTCTTAAACCCTGCTGACTGCCATTGGCGATTGCCAAATAAACAGATCACAAGATGTAACAAAATGGATCTTTATTATTAATTTAATACCAAACACAAAACAATAAACTTGCGGAAAAGATGGTATACCGCAAACATGAGGTGCAAAAATTTGTACACTATATCCGGATTTCGACAATTAATGTCTCTTCAGTGATGTTAGGAATCGAAACAGTATTTGGAAGGCCATATAATTTACCTCAATTTAGGATAGACTCTTGAATTTTGAAGAGTCGAAATAGGATGAACGGATCATATAAACCCGAAGGCAAATATAATACAAGCCCAAACGAAAAAATATAAATAAGTCTAAAAGGATATATACATATATTTATAGGAAATGTCAGAAAACTTCAGAAGCAGAAATTTCATAGGACATTACTAAACAAACATAGACAAAAACAGCACCGATTGAGAGTGCGACAAAACCTTTATTTCGACAGGAATTAAAAGAGATGTGCGGTGCACGCAACCCCCAAAAAATCAACACAAATTAACCACAACAGACGTCTTGGTATGTCTTGTTTAAACTTACCATGTTCTTCGATCTATATAAGATAATATTGGGTATACCTAAAGGAGACAGAAACAAAACGACACAAACAATTCAGGTGCTTATCCTCTAGTATCATATGGCTAAAAATAGACGCGTCAACCAAATACGTAACATCATACAAAATACGCTGTATTATACAAAATACGCCGCATCATACAAAATACTCCATATCATACAAAATACACTGCAGCATACAAAAAAAGCCACATCATACAAAACCTGCCGCATCATACAAAATACTATGAATCATACAAAATACACTGCAGCATACAAAACCTGTCGCATTATACAAAACCTGCCGCATTATACAAAACCTGCTGCATCATACAAAATACGCTGTATCATACAAAATACACTGCATTATGCAGCATACAAAACCTGCCGCATCATACAAAACCTGCCGCATCATACAAAATACGCTGTATCATACAAAATACACTGCAGCATACAAAACCTGCCGCATCATACAAAATACGCTAAATCATACGCTGAATTATACAAAATACGCTGCAGCATACAAATGCACCACATCGTACAAAATACAGTTATATAAAATACGCCGAATCACACAAAAAACGGCGCATCATACAAAATACTCCGCATCATACAAAATACGCCGCATCATACCAAAAACGCCAAATCTTGCAAAATACGCCGCATCATATAAAATACGCCTTAGCATACAAGATACACTGCATCATATAAAATACGCTGCATCATACAAAATATGCCACATAATACAAAATAGCCGAATCATACAAAATCCGCCACATCATACAAAAAACGCGACATCGTACAATATTGTCGCATCACACAAAAAAAAACCCCATCAAACAAAATAGCCGAATCATACAAAATACCCCTGCAATATGGAAATACGTCGCATCATACAAGTTATGCTCCATCATATAAAAAAAACCTGCAATATTGAAAATACGCTGCATCAGACAAAATATGCAGCAACATACAAAATACGCCACATTAAACATAATAAGCAGCATCATACAAAATACGCCGCGTCATACAAAATGCGTCGCATTATACAAAATGCGTCGCATTATACAAAATATGCCGCATAATACAAAATACGCTGCATCAATCAAAATACGCTCCGTCATACAAAAGACCCCTGTAATATTCAAAATATGCCGCATCATACAAAATATGCAGCATGATACAGAAACCGCCACATCATACAAAATACGCAGCACGATACAAAATACATCACATCATACAAAATACACCAGATCATACAAAATACGCCACATCATACAAAATACACCACATCATACAAAATACACCACATCATAAAAAATACGCCGCATCATACAAATTACACCACATCATACAAAATACGCCGCATCATACAAAATACACCACATCTTACAAAATACGCCGCATCATACAAAATACGCCACATCATACAAAATACAACACACCATACAAAATACGCCACATCATAAAAAATACGCCACATCATACAAAATACACCACATCATACAAAATACACCACATCATACAAAATACGCCGCATCATACAAAATACGCCGCATCGTACAATATAGCCGTAACATACAAAATAAACCGTTTTATACAAAATACGCTAAACCATTCAAAATATGCCGCATTATACAAAATACGTCACATCACACAAAATATGATACATCATTCAAAATAAGCCACATCATCACAAAACGCCGCATTTTACAAAAAACGCCGCATCAATCAAAAAACGCCGAATCATACAAAACATGCAGCATTATTAAAAATACGCCGCATCAGGCTATTCAGTGATGCTTGTCCCGCTTTAAATTTAACATGCGGATCTTAAAAGGAGCCAAACGACACAAATAATTAAAATCCATCTAGGTCAACATACATTCTTTCAGAAATAATTCAGTCAATCCATTCTCGAACGCTAAAGCTCTGTATAAAAATATTGACAAATATAATGCCTACCCATATTAAATTGAGCATAGAGCATGGCATCATAGAATTATTTCGATTCTGATATATATTCACTTTTTGTACTTCGAAGCGGACCTATAAATAATGTTCGAGAGGCAGCCATTTTGATTTTATGAAACCAACGTTTCGCGATTATAAAGTGAACAGATACTATTATAAGTAGACTTATTTTGTAAAAAGATTTTATTTCATTTCCTAGCAAGCAACACTAACAAAAATGTCCATTTTGATTTCCGGCGATGTTAAAATATAACTGAAGTTGCAATTTAAATTGTGACGTCACGCATGTGCACCTCATTTACTAAAGGAATTAGAACATGATTTTGTTAACAAAGCAAATAAAGAGCGTTATATTAGAATGAACAATGGATCATAATAGACTGGTGCCTATACAGTGTGTTAAGACTTAGTTCTAAACTCACGAGCATAGAAAAGAATTTTCGTTCCAGTCCTTCAACCCAATTCTCTTTTTTCCCCCCTTTTCCGATTATGAAACAGAAAATTAATACTTATAGAATAAATCGATAGGTATTTTCATCTTAAGCAATTAATTACAAAGATTTATGAGGGTCTGGGTGGGGCTTACGGATTATAGAATAAAGTGCCAAATTTACCGAAAAATTAGCAAAATAGAGAAAAATACGGAAAATAATAAAGAATACTGGGCTAAAATATAAAGAAAAGGGAATGATGGGCAAAAATATAAAGAATAACGAATAATGAGCAAAAATATAAAGAATAGGGGAAAATGTGCAAAGTCTACAATAACATGAGCAAAATAGAGAAAAATAGGTCAAAATGATAAAGAATAAAGAATACTGGGTTAAATTATAAAGAATAGAGAATACTGGAATAAAATATAAATATAGGGAATAATTGGCGAAAATATAAAGAATAGGAAATAATGGGCAAAAATATAAAGAATAGAGAATACTGGGCTAAAATATAAAGAATAGTGAATAATTGGCGAAAATATAAAGAATAGGAAATAATGGGCGAAAATATAAAGAATAGGGAATAATGGGTGAAAATATTAAGAATAGAGAATACTGGGCTTCAATATAAAGAATAGGGAATAATTGGCGAAAATATAAAGAATAGGGAATAATGGGCGAAAATATAAAGAATAGGGAATAATGGGCGAAAATATAAAGAATAGGGAATAATGGGCGAAAATATAAAGAATAGGGAATAATGGGCGAAAATATAAAGAATAGGTAATAATGGATAAAAATATAAAGAATAGAGAATACTGGGCTAAAATATAAAGAATAGGGAATAATGGGCAAAAAAATATAAAGAATAGGGAATTACGGGCGAAAAATATAAAGCATAGGGAATAATGGGCGAAAACATAAAGAATAGGGAATTATGGGCGAAAAATAAAAAGAATAGGGAATGATGGGCGAAAATATAAAGAATAGGGAATAATGGGCGAAAATATAAAGAATAGGGAATAATGGGCGAAAATATAAAGAATAGGGAATAATGAGCGAAAATATAAAGAATAGGGAATTAAAAATATAAAGAATACGGAAAAATGGGCGAAAATATAAAGAATAGGGAATAATGGGCGAAAATATAAAGAATAGGGAATTATGGGCGAAAAAAATAAAGAATAGGGAATTATGGGCGACAAATATAAAGAACCGGGAAAATGACATAAAAATTAAAGAATACAGAAATGAAGACCACCATTTAGACCCTCTTTAATGTTACATAAACCACCATTTAGACCCTCTTTAATGTTACATAAACCACCATTTAGACCCTCTTTAATGTAACATTGACCACCATTTAGACCCTCTTTAATGTTACATTGACCACCATTTAGACCCTCTTTTATGTTACATTGACCACCATTTAGACCCTCTTTATTGTTACATTGACAACTAATTCCATACAGCAGGTATGATAAACATTAATCAGTCTGGATGAGAGTGTTAAACAGATGTTCAAGTTCCTGTCCCACACTAATTAAGCAAGTTTTTCAAATATCAATTTCTACAGATTGAGCTGAATTTTACACAAAGATTGAATTGATAATAGGATGCCAATTTGCTGTACAAACCTCTGACGTGCAGTAGAATATCAAATCGTTCGCCTATTCCCTGATTTTTCAGGGCCCATCTTGTTCTGAACATTTATTAGAAAACTGCAATTACACGTCACGTGACCAAAAATGACCTTATAATTATGTCTAGTAATCTTGTGAAATGTTATACGTTTGAATATAATTAACTTACTTCTGTATTATGATAATTAGGTGGAGCTATGTAGCAATGTTTTCTCACCTCCACTGTGTTACATGGTTAACCCACCTACATGTAGTTATGATAGGGGAAAAACTCATTACAGGCTTATAATTTAGTATGAAAGGACGGTTATTTAATTCAGTTTTAGCACATATTTTTTTTATATTGTATTGTCAAATTGTTGTAGGTTGTTTCCGACAACTATTTTTGTTTTCCGGGAACCAAATCATAAAGTACAATTATTTTTTGTTATGAGATTTGTACATTTTTTTTCATATGACTTTTTGACGCTTACAAATTCGCTATGGAACTGTTAATTGATCAAATTCACTTAGCTGAACTCAAGTTTGTTTAAACTGTCATTATTTTTGGCAGTAATTGACCAAAAAGATTCATTTTACCTTTTACTGGTCAAGTTTGCACAGTTTACACAATTAATATACATGATATCTCTGATGATATGTAACATAGATCTGCTTACGACAAAGGATATAATTATTTGATGTTTGGTGTCATTGGGAACACTAGTGGCAGTCCACAATCATCAGCAATTCAACCTTTTATTCAGACCAACGAAACGGATTTTACTTCAAATAAAAATAATTCGGTAATTAATTCGGGAATGATGTTTGGAGCAGGAGTTTTGGGAAACATTTTGGCTCTTATTGTGTTGATTAGATCTGAACCTGAGCAGAAAAGAACGATATTCTATCGATTAGTAGCTGGACTCTGTATCACCGATTTTCTGGGCATCACATCAACATCCCCTGTTGTAATAGCCGTGTATGTAAACAACCTTCAATGGATAGGCGGGACGGCGATGTGTAACTACTTCGGATATGTGATGATCTTTACCAGTTTTGCAACAATGCTGATAGTGTGTAGCATGTCTATAGAGAGGGTGTTTTGTATAAAATATCCTCTTATATATAATACTCGTTCGTCAACAAAACATGCTATAATAATTTTGATATTCTGCTGGACTATGACAGCATGTTTTGCCGCACTCCCATTCGTAGGCTTCGGACAGTTTGTTCTACAGTACCCTAGAACGTGGTGTTTTGTCGATTATTACACCAATGACCGAGTAGATAAAGTATTTAATTATTTATTCGCGATGTTAGCCATTGTCGTCATTAGTGTAACTGTTTGCTGTAACTTAACTGTTATGTTGACCTTGACAAAACGTCAATGTCAACACGTGTCACAATACGGAAGATCCAAATATGGTAGTTATTCTAAACGCTTCAATGAATGTCAGATGTTAGTACAACTAGTTGGAGTCACTATAGTATTTAGTGCATGTTATATGCCTCTTATGGTAGGTACTGCTTAAACTAATAGGATCCACTGTAGTATTAAGTTTATGTTATGTGTACATGTATCTTATGGTAGGTACTGTTTCAACTTATAGGAGCCACTGTAGTATTAAGTTTATGTTACGTGTACATGTATCCTATGGTAGGTACTGTTTCAACTTATAGGAGCCACTATAGTATTAAGTTTATGTTACGTGTATCTAATGTCATGAATTAGAAGCTCGTCATAACATTAGTTCCAAATGGAAGACACATTTTGGGATATTGCAAAATTTGTTCCTAACCGTATAAAGGTTATAGAATATTTGTTCCAGTCGGATTTGTAGTGAGGACCTGGTCCAGTTTACTTACACGTACACATTTTCCATTTTTTTTTTACTAATATGTACTTTATTTTTTCAGGCAAGAATTATTATAAACCAAACAGGATTATTACCACGAAATGTTCATTTGGATTTATCCGTGGTAAGAATTGCGTCACTAAATCAAATTCTAGATCCATGGGTCTATATTTTATTGCGGAGGGAACTATTATGGAAAGTGATATCAGGCTTTAAAACTTTATGTCGTATTGAACAAAACCAACTAGATGATATTAATCGGAAGAAATGCAGCTATGACACAGAGAATGATACGTGCTGTATATTCTGTTATCATTGTTTGTGTGACCCTCCTCGAGTGAAACGTCCAAGACCAGACTCTATGTACTCCATGTACTCATATGACCTTGAGAATCGACACTCTTCAACTCCAACTCTCATAAGGAGTCGATCACTACTTCAGAATGATAGAGGTAGTTATATATCTATGAAACCAGTTAACATATCTGCACAGTACAGTTTAAAACAAAACTTTAACTTCGTTGACAATATGGTCGACAGGTCATAATTCTCCATTCAGAAATATTTTGTCCCAAGCATTTGTACAAATATTTTATGATACGGGTTTCAAAACAATAAAAAGTACCTTTATATAATATTTTATTCATGAATTTAATGTTTCTATTGTTCTTTGACGACGAGAGATGCGTATGTATATTATTAAGCAATAGGTACCTGTTGCATGAGTGTCTTTATTCCGAATTTTTGTACGGCAACCAATTTCTGTTGCATGAGTGTCGTTATTCCGAATTCTTGTACGGCAATCAATTTCTGTTGTGTGTGTGTCGTTATTGCGAATTCTTTTACGGCGATCAATTTCTGTTTCATGAGTGTCGTTATTCCGAATTCTTGTACGGCAATCAATTTTTGTTGTATGTGTGTCGTTATTCCGAATTCTTGTACGGCAATCAATTTCTGTTGTGTGTGTGTGTCGTTATTCCGAATTCTTGTAAACTTAAGTAAGAGAACGGAAACGGAAAATTCAGCAATTTTTCCATTTGTAAAGGGGCATAACTCTAGAACGGTAAAAGTGGCGCCACCAAAATTCAAACTTGATCTATGTTTTGTGGTAATAAGCATTGTGTATAAGATTCATAACATTTGGTTGAGGCAAACTTAAGTTAGAGAATGGAAACAAAAAAATCAGCAATTTTTCCATTTTTAAAGGAGCATAACTCTAGAAAGGTAAAAGTGACGCCACCCAAATTCAAACCTGATCTGTGTTTTGTGGTAATAAGCATTCATAACATTTGGTTGAGGCAAACTAAAGTAAGAGAACGGAAACCAATTTCGGGACGCACGGACGGACGGACGTACAGACGGACAAGGGTAAAACTTAATGCCCCCTCCGCGACGGCGGGGGCATAAAAAATATTATATGATTTAGTTTGGTTCAAACATTAATAAAGGTGAAATAATGAAATAATAATTCGTTTTTAGCAACCAATTTGGTTCAATTTTGTCAAAATAAGCAAAGAAACATCTAACAATTGTTAGTTATATTGTATAACTATAATGTGAACCTTGTGAAATAGCATGTGAAATTACAACTAAGAGTGACTGACTACCTTGTAAATGCGACGGTTCTATTAATACCTATTGTCAATTTCAAGATCTGTTCCGACATGCATGTAATATATGTCACTGGACGTTAAAATTCCATCAATATCATCTTCGTCAAATATTGCTGTTGGTTTCTTTTTTTACATGTACACGTATTCACTCCAAGTTATCCCTATGTTATCTCATTTAGATATTTAGTACAAAGGGAATTATAACGATGAAAGTCCAATAGGCTGACATAGTTCGATAATGCTTCGAATTATATACAAACTGAGAATATATATAACTGCTATATTCAGAATCCCCGACTTCAGCGGTTCATTTGTGTAATATAAGAAAAGATAACAATCGGTATCTGAGTGAATCTACGTCTCAATCAAGCATCATAAATTGATTACAGAATATTCAAGATTTACGACTTTTCTTGAATAAAAAGACCAAATTACACCAATTAATTTTTGTGTGTACTATAACAACTGAAGCCGTAATTCCACTGTAGTGCACGTCGATCATATCTGTTATAACAGGAAGGTGCATGGAAACCATACCACCTAACTAAGTTAAAGAGTACATAACAATCCTATCTTTGTGCATTATACGCTCAGGAATATACTTCTTACTATTTTGCATGGATTGTTAGCAAATTCTACTTTTCAACTCTAGTCCTAAACCAAAGAGTTGTTTTTTTTCTATCTGACAAGCTTAATTTCGGATTAAATGATCATACAAGTAAGGAGGCTAGGTTTTATAATTCGAGTAGTCTGGCCAGTGGCGTAGCTACCTAAGGCTCGACTAGGCACGTGCCTATACATAAATTTGCCAATTATATACCCCTTTGCCTTTGAAATAAAAAAAAAAATAAAAATAAATTACACATTTTAATTCTAATGCGTATTATTATTTATACGCGGCCCGCCCGTATTTGAATTCCGATACTCGTATTCTGGCTAAATGGTTTCATCGGCAACTAGTTAAAGATCCTACAGCGCAATTCGACGCGTCAAGTCCTACCTGAGATAGACAATGGGCGACGAGAGAACTTCTAATCTATCTCTTCTTCATATCCACCAACACCTCAATGTTGATGTTTATGCGAGTATAATTGATTTTATTGGCAGAAAAAAACGTCGACTGGACTTTACATATGTGTATCATTGACTTTGTGTATGAAACTGGATCTTAAAGTTATTCATTAAAAGTTCAGAAATTTTAGATTTGTTTAACCAATTTTAGCCCAATGTGTTAAAAAATTTCGTTCGAAAAAGTTGAAAATCGTTTTCCTTGACCCTCTGGGGGCCTTAAGCTTATTTACTGCATAAAATAGTCCAAACAAATTTTTGCCTCGCTCTCTGCACGTTAAAACCACTTGCAACAACTCTTTGAGGAGTCTGCTGAAAGGCAAAATGTCTGTCCCTATCCAATAATTCAAATTTTCAGACCTTCATCCAGAACAACCCCTATTACAGGACCTAGTGGCTAACTATTGTATTTATTGTAAATTTGTTTTTGTCCTGAACATGCATAACTATTTGCCACTGGACGTTTAGCAATCAATCAACTAGCTTTCAGTAACTTCGAGTACTCTCAGATCTACGTGTAATGACCACAATTATTCAAAGTCCTAAGCAGATAGGGCTTTTACAGTAGAGGATATCAGAAAATATGAATTTCTTGAATTTTGTTACGATAGTATGAACAGAACAGAAGTTCTGCCTTAGGCATCGACTGTGTGTGTATGTGTTTTTGTGGCTGGGGTGAAGGTTTAAGAATCAGAATATGGATGGTCGATGTCTAGCCCAAAAGATAGTATTATTATATAGTAGTCTCAGTGTTTACGTGCCAATTTTTTTAATGAAGGATCGTCAATATTTACTATCAATTAACGTATATATCAACTATCCTCAATCAGAAAGGAATATATAAGAAAATACCAAACAGGGTGTACTGCTTAATTAAAGAGCTACGCTGATGTACGCTGGGCAATGCATATTGTAAATATTTATTTTTAGATTTCTGATTGTACTGCCTTAATTCATCAGTCAGATGTAATCGTAAAATTATTCATAATTCTTCGAACTTTTCTTCATGTATATTATCATGATAAAATAACCAGTAAATTTAATACTTATGTACACAAAATTTTGCAACTAAAATGCTGAAAACCGTTTTCCGTCGGGGGCTTCGCCCCAGACCCCCTGCCGAAATTTGTGCCTAAAGTTGATTGAAGACCTAGCTACGCCCCTGCTGGCTGACCTCGTGCCATACCCCCGCTCCGTATTCGTAATTTTTCATAAATCATTTAAATTTTAGATCCTTCAGTTTGCATATAAATATCATTATTTGAATTTTGTTTAAAAAATTACATACCAGAGACGAATAGTAACGTATGACTTAGTACAACATGCAGACATTAACCTATCGTCGAGCGAGATATGACAACGAGACATTGCTTCTACAGATTCTACAATCCTTCGGTTTGCATAAAAAAATATATCATTATTCGAAACACGATTTTTAATTTACTGCCATCAAACAAATAAAAACGTATGGCTAAGTATACCATGCAGGCATTTAGATATATTGAAGGACCATTTATAACACCCCATATAAAAACAAACACACTCTTTTCAGAAGAAAACAAATATCTGAATCAAATTTTATTTGATGTCACCAATTGTAAAATATGTAAAATGAAACAATAAATGACTACCAACATAGACTTTTGTTGTATTTTTATACAAACCGAAACCACTACTATATGAGGGGGTTGACACGCTCAAATTTACAAAATTGCGTTACAGAGAACCAATGCACCAAATTAATTTTACAGGATTTAGTTTTACATTTAAACCTGTTCAAGGAATTAATACTGGACAAGAAGAATTTAAATGTAGGACAAAATCGGCTTACAACACGAAATTTGTTCAAAGAATAGTACCAAGCATGTGACAAAATGGCGGATATGTAACAGAGGATATCGCAATTGCAGATGGATTGGTGGATATTTGCCGTTTGTTTAACCTTCAGTGGCAAGTATTTCATGCATATTCAGGACCAAACCATGTTGGGCAGACGACAAAAGCAAAATGGTGACAAATTCATTTTTCAAAATTTATTTCCAAGTGTTATTTAGGAATTCGTATATATATATTATGGAAATAAATTTTACTATTACTTATTGAACATAGTAAAAAGATCAAACCCGCTAACAGAAAATAAACCCTGCGAAAGAAACTTTGAAAGAAAGCTGAAATAAATGAAATGTAAAAAAAAAAAAAGAATTACACAAACAACTTTAAACTTTCAATGTTATGAAAATAATGCTGATATTTCCTGGCCAGGTTTGATTAGAGCAAAAAATTATAAAAAGTTTCTTGAAATATAGCGAAGAACTTTTTAAATTTTGATTTATCAAGTTGAATACCTTGTGCGATCTATGGAAACACTCCTAGTTGTTGAATTGGGGTTTGGCTGACCTCAAAGGATATTACGTTTTGAAACAACAACTTAAATGAAATATACAATTATTTTACTTTGAGAAAAGGGGGATTCCGTGGCCCTAAATTTTTTTTAACAACAATATAGGCTTATAGTATTTTGAAGCATTCAAGTGAAATGAAACGCAAGATAATTTTTACCAATAAGAAAAAACTTATTAAGCAAGTCTGCCCAAAAATGATTGATATTTCAAAGAAAGATTTATAGTGTGTTTATAGTAAACTTAAACCAGAATGCGCCGGTATAGATGTCTCTGCTTATACGTATGTGTGTATATAAACAGTCACAAATCACTTCTAAATATTAAAAATCAACGATGTAACATTAATGCATTACTGTTTTATCGAAAGTGATCGAGATGCGCTAATTGCGTAATTAAAATTTTATGACACTTAAATTTTTTCCAAAACACATTATAGTTATGCATCCTTTTATTAATGTTTTGTTTTTCTTTAACACTTTAAGACCGTATCTCGGGGACACTGCTGAAAATAATCTTTTAAAAAAGCAAATTTAAACTTCCATCTTTAAAACTTGTATATCAGATAAATTTGACCAACATAACCAGAAATACTACAATAAACATTGGTCACGCACGACATAATCCGCCGTCACAATGTCATAGCCAGTTTTCACGCATCAGCGCACACAGGTTTGTCGAATAGGCCAGTTGATTGGAGGAAAGTTACCAAAAACCACGCCTACCTTAAACTAATACCCAATCAACCGCCTTCAGAAATATAAATCAAACATGGATAAGGTTACAGAGATTTGGTTGCGTATTCAATATTTGAAAAAGTTTAGACTCTTTATTCAAACTTAGAAGTATAGAATATGACCGTAATGCAAGTTTCGCGATTTTACACTAAATTTTATACATCATATTCACCTACCTAGTGCATAGTAAAAACAAGGCAAGAAAATATATGTTTTTGGTTAAAGCCAAGGTAGCTTCATTATGAAATCTTCCAATAGAAATTTCTAGTAATCTTTTTGATAAAGAAGTTCAATTAGTTTTAACTGATAACTCGGAGATATCCTGTTTGAATAGCTTAGCTGCTATATATTTGTTTTTCTTGTGTTCATTTCTTTTAGAATTGTAATTTCTTTGCTATATTATGTTTGTTTCTGTTTTTGTCACAAGCTAATTATGTTTATATGACAATAAAAATATTATATGATATAATGGCCATATGTTTTCCTTTGTGTAATATTAAGAATTGTTCGAATTTAACATTTACATATGGGGATACAGGGAACATTATCTCTATATACAGGGAACATTATCCCCATATATATGTGAAAAATCAAATTCGAACGATTCTTAATATTACAAAAAGTGAAACATATGGTCAGGGATACATGATGAGAATCGGCCTAGGTCCATACGACCTTAACAGAAACACCTTTTTAAACAGGGCTGAGTCTGTGTTTCTTATTGTATAAATTTTATACAATACGGAACACGATCTCAACTCTTTGATTCTTTTCTAAGAATACACACACTAATTTATTACAAGCATGGGTCAGTTTCTTAAAAGCACCAAAAAATGTTGAAAAAGGTATTGAATTCCATAACAAAAAATAATCATACATTTAGTAAGCCTGAATTCTAGAAAACTCTATTACATGTTCATAGAAAATGGAATTTATTACAAAGAATTATAATAAGATATACTGGAATTGTCCTGGACCCGACTGATTTTGATATGTTTAAAGGATGTGAATGTTACTGGAATCCCTCTCCAGATAAGGGACCACCATATTACCACCATATTACCTGTGGTAAGACCCAAATGTTGAATGATTTTCAATTTCTACCAAAAATTGGCTGTCAAAATGGTAACATTCCAATTTCCAATAACAGTTAACAGCAAATACATTCTCACAATAACAGATAACAAAAAAATTTATAGTCTTATAACAGCTAACAAGGAATAAGCCAATAACAGCTAACAGCAAATATATTTTCAGAATAACAGATAACAAAGAATTAAAATGCCCCAAAACAGCATAACAGTTAAACTCCTTGCCCCCCCCTTAAAATTCACGTGTATATAATACCATAAAGCATTTAATCCTCATCCGTCCTTGTAAATGCAAAACTCTGGATTCTCTGATATTTACCTGAGAGATCATAAAAGACAAATCTAACAAGACTTTCAAAGGTGTTTGCGAAAAATGAAAAAATATAAAAGATTTTTTTGTAGAGTAACAAATTGAATTAGGAAATTTGACCGAATGAATGAAATAAACTTTAAAAAAAAAATCAGTGCACATCTTTCTAGTAGCGAAAAACACGCATATCGAGTTACTGAAAAAAAAATAAGTATATTAATAATAATTATGATGTCAATTTCATAAATTCAAGGATTATAACTAGAAAACAACCTTAAACACGATTCGTGATTTCCCATGTATATAAATTAAAACAGATTTATTAATTTTTATCCTTAAATTAAATTCTGAAATACACAGACATGGCCCTGATCCTTGGCAGTTCAGTGAACAATATTACATGAAATGCACGATGCTATTGATCGAAATCAAAGGTGAAAGATTCAAATCGTAAAATCAGCCGCTGGACGTTAAATAGTAACCAATCAATAAACGACGATACTATACAATCAATGTGTTTCTATCAATCATTTAATGATAATAAAAGACTTTTGAATGTAAAAGTATGATAGAAATACCTTTAATTTATTGTAATTACATATTTTTTTTTTTTATCCAATGAAAAATTCTTTTAAACTGCTCCTGGTTATTAGTAACCGTCAGTTCATTGCGACATTTTATAGCTCTTTTACAAATTCCGAAAAAATAATAAAGGAAAAATAAATGTTCCCATGAAAAAAATATATGTTCCCATGGGAAGAATAAATGTTCCCATTGAAAGAATAAATGTTCCCAAGGGTAAAATATGTTTCCATGGGAAGAAAAATTAGCTCCCGTTTTACTATTTACTAATGTTCCGATGGGAACTTTAAAATTCCCATGGGAAAAGTACTTTTTCCGATGGTAACTTCTAATATTCACATGGGATTTTTTAAATTTCCAATGGGAAATGTACTTTTAATCAGCTTTAGTGACAACACTGACATGTTGGGACATATGGGGAAATTAATTTGTTTTTAATTATCTATCACTTGGCCAAAAATATTTTATATATCTTGTAAAACAACAAAGTCAGATTTGCCAATTCTGGAATGGCAAATTTGTCCCGCACAGTGTTTATATCAGGCACTGCAGAAAGTGTTGTGCAATACAATATTCCAACTCAAACAAGATATATCTCAGGTACTGCGGAAAGTGTTGTGATATACAAGATTCCATCTCAAACAAGGTAGATATCCGGTACTACGGAAAGTGTTGGGCAATACAATATTCCAACTCAAACGAGATAGATATCAGGTTCTGCGGAAAGTGTTGGGCAATACAATATTCCATCTCAAACGAGATAGATATCAGGTACTGCGGAAAGTGTTGTGCAATACAATATTCCAACTCAAACAATGTAGATATCAGGTACTGCAGAAAGTGTTGGGCAATACAATATTCACTCTCAAACGAGATATATATCAGGTACTGCGGAAAGTGTTGGGCAATACAATATTCCATCTCAAACGAGATAGATATCAGGTACTGCGGAAAGTGTTGTGCAATACAATATTCCAACTCAAACAATGTAGATATCAGGTACTGCAGAAAGTGTTGGGCAATACAATATTCACTCTCAAACGAGATATATATCAGGTACAGCGGAAAGTGTTGGGCAATACAATATTCCACAACAAACGAAATAGATATTAGGTACTGCGGAAAGTAATGGGCAATACAAATTCCAATCTCAAACGAGATAGATATCAGGTACTGCGTAAAGTGTTGGGCAATAAAATATTCCATCTCAAACAAGATAGATATCAGGTACTGCGGAAAGTGTTGGGCAATACAATATTCCACATCAAACAAGGTAGATATCAGGTACTGCAGAAAGTGTTGGGCAATACAATATTCCATCTCAAACAGGATAGATATCAGGTATTGCGGAAAGGTTTGGGCAATACAATATTCCACATCAAACAACGTATATATTAGGTACTGCGGAAAGTTTTTGCCAATACAGTATTCCATCTCAAACGAGATAGATATCAGGTACTGCGGAAAGGTTCGGGCAATACAATATTCCACAACAAACGAGATAGATATTAGGTACTACGGAAAGTAATGGGCAATACAAATTCCAATCTCAAACGAGATAGATATCAGGTTCTGCGGAAAGTGTTGGGCAATAAAATATTCCATCTCAAACAAGGTAGATATCCGGTACTACGGAAAGTGTTGGGCAATACAAAATCCCATCTGCATAGAGATAGATATAAGGTTCTGCGTTAAATAAATGTTTAATACAAAATAGATATCATGTACTAGTATTGTGGAAAGGTAAATATATCTTGCTTCGCGAACCTAATATCCTAAAACATATATAAAGCTAAAAGGAAAATGTTTTATACATGTCAGTTTCACTACTTAATATGCTTAAGACATTAACAAACCAAAGAACGATGATACTCGGTTGTGAATTCATTTGAACAAAATGTAAACAAAGGCATCTGTTTTCCTCGAAAATACTGACTAACCATAACAAAGCATTGTTATTTTAAACATACGGGACATTGACATTGTTATCATTGAAATTTTACCTTTGGAAGTTTCTAAGACTTCGCATGTCTGTCTGTTGTGTGATCTTTTTTAAAATACTGATTTTATATCAAAGTTGTTAAATCAGAAGAACACTTTATTAATTTCTTGCATCTCTGGATTACCTTCGTCAAGAACGTTTAGACCAAAATATTTTAAAGCCAAGAGTGTAAAAGATCTAAACACGTGAAGAGCTATCTGACCAAAAGGGACGTAAAAATAGCCAAATTCATCTACGGTTAACTTCAGTTCAAATGGTTGGTTCTTTCTTCCGGTATTAGAACGCAAATACTGTCATTTAAATTTCAAGATGAATACTAGTAATATAGAACATGTCTCAGTCTATCTTTAATTTAAAGATATATACGCTAGCATAGACTCTTGAACAACACAATTTATATTATTAACAGTTGAATAGACTAATCACAATGAAAGTAACGTAAATATTGGGTGTTTGGATCGTTATGTTTTATTTGGAAATCGTTTTCATATTGAGAACTTTATAAGAATCGCTCAATTAAATAATGCAAGCCATCGGTCATTACAAACTTTATTTGCTATTTACCGAGAATATGTTCCCTTGAGAATAATGTTAATTATTGTGATATGACTATCATCTCTCTGATAATGTAAATAGAACGTAAATACAGTACTAAATGGAATATTAACTCAGTCACTCGATATCTTGTGACGGAAGCAACACGAGCAATGGACATTTCATTGAGTTTATACATCAAGTCAACATATAGAATCTGTAAACACATTGCATATTCATAAAACGAAATAAACGAAGGTACGTAGGCGACTAAATCCACAAAAAAGACCACACATATTCACATACATGTCCGATCTATTGTTTTTTTTTTCAACCAACATGTCAGCATAATTTATGTTTCATTTAAGAATGCAGAATGGTTATTTTCGGTGAAAGTCATTCTTATTTGTTGGAGATTCAGTCCACCTCTTTCGTTTGGCAATTAGTAAGTTGACACATATTGTTCCTTGATTGCCAGAGACTGAGAATATACTTTTGCCTCATTCACCAAGTATATTTTCTATGTCAAAGTCAGAAATAGGGACTCACTGGAGAATCTAATGAATAAATGAGTGAATGTCATTGTGTCGGCTAGATGCTTTGTAAATGTCCCTGCTTTGAATTTGTTTGACATAATTTTGAACCTAATGGTTGATGATATTGCCGCTGTTTATCAAAGACGGTCAGCATTTATCCAGTCGTCAGTGCTTTGTCAACGGTTTTCATGTTGACAATTTATGTGTATTTTAAGCACCACAATTCTCCACTCCGAAAAAAAAACACAACAAAAACATCAACAACAACCATCACGAAAAAAACTATCTATAGAAAGTAATTCTCCTTTAACATGGGACTTAGGAAAAGCAAAATTTAGATATGATCCCGATGTCCAAGTTATTAAAGTGAACCTCAACATCGTTCCTCAAAACCGAGTGTTTATCATGGTTATACACTTTCTAAAATAAGGACAGATATATTGTCCACCATCTATAATAAATTGGAAAGAGTGTCACCTTGCTATAAAGATGCTCGTTCATCCCAAGGCTAATAAAATGTGACATAATATGTTGGTAATTGATGTTTATTATACTAAATTACAAAAGGTGGCAGTTATTCCTGCAGATGGTATTTAAAGGGCCTAAGTACAACAATTTACTACTTCGTTTCTTTTCTTTGTTCTCATCATAACACGCTTTTCCGGTCACAATAGAAATAGGAACGTAACCGGTTATATACGCTAAATAAATTACGGGAAGCGTAAGTCACTTGCTCACATACTCCCCTGCTTATAAAAGTAACGTCATCGTTACTGTCACCATAAATACAAAAAGTACAAAACAACAATATAAGAATGAATTCAAAAATCAGATAGAAATCATAAAAGAACACAAAAAAAAATCTCCTTACTAGTAAAGTTTTATTTAAAAATATCTTTGACTAATCATAAGCAAACAACCTTGACTAGAAAATGTGACATACATAAACTTTAAAAAGTGATAAAAAAATCATACAATGGTACAATATCAATAAAAAAATATTTGATCATCAAAGGCAAAAATAAAACAATCGTAAACAGTCGATCTTGGTTCATTATAAACATTTGAGTGTTCGCCAAAGTTAGACCTGTTGGATCGTCTCAGTTGTCGGTAGTCATTGTATCCATCTGCAATAGGGTCTTCGTCTGAACTCCTGTCACTGTCTTTTTGTGATGTGAATTTGCACACTTGTAAGTTCTTCCTATTTTCGACGCGAGGCTGTCCAGATTTATCAATCGGCTCAATGAGGTAAACATGCCGGTCGGAGTCTAAACACTTTACCACTTGAAATTGTAAGGAATTCCACTTGTCCTGAATCTTATTTCGGCCTTGTACTCTGTTTCGAATAAGTACCCGAGTTTCAACTTCAAGTTTATGTTCGGACGCTTTGTGTTATGAGCTTTCTCTCGTAAAACAGCTTCTTTCCTTAAGTGCTCCCCTGCTTTTTCATACGCCATCTTCATTTTCTAAGATGTCCAGAGACATACTCATGTCTATTGTCACAAATATTCTCATCTTCTTCAAAGTCGAAAAGCGAATCAACAGGTAGTCTCGGCTGTCTACCCATCATGAGATAAAACGGAGAAAACCCTGTAGACACATGAACCGTTGAGTTGTATGTAAAAATTAATTCGGGCAGATAGTTTGGCCATTGTTGTTTCTGTTTCGGTGTTAGAGTTCGAAGTAGGTTATGTAAAGTCCTATTAAACCTTTCGCACTGACCATTACCTTAAGGGGTGGTTCTGCTCTTTTTGATGTTGTAAATATTGCAAAGCTCACTAATAAGTTCGGATTCAAAGTTCCTCCCCTGATCCGAATGGATTCGTTCAGGTATTCCATAACGCATGAACCATGATGAAACGAGTGCTGTGGCGGTAGATGCTGCAGTTTGATTTCGAGTTCGAATTGCTGCTGTAAATTTCGAAAATACGTCTGTTATAACTAAAACATTTTCTCGGCCATCGTTCAAGTTTCAAGTTATGTTCTCTTAGCTTCGTTAGCACTTTATCTAATCTTGTCAAATGTTCTTCTAGCGTTGAAGAGTAAATAATCAAATCATCTAGGTATATAATCAAAATTTGGAAGACGGAATCATTGAAAATGTGCTGCATCAAACGTTGAAATGTGGATGGACTGTTACATAATCCAAACGACATTAACTATATTCAAATAGTCCAAATGGTGTACTAAAAGCAGTTTTTTGTTGGTCATCCGGATGCATGGCAATTTGATGGAAACCACTGGCAAGGTCCAGAGTGCTAAAGTATTTTGCTGCATGCAGTGCATCCAATGACTCATCTCGTTTCTGTGTGTGTTACATTTTAATGTTGTGTTTTTGTTATGTCGTTGTTCTCCTCTTATATTTGATGCGTTTCCCTCAGTTTTAGTTTGTAACCCGGATTTGTTTTTATCTCTATCGATTTATGAGTTTCGAACAGCGGTATACTACTGTTGCTTTTATTCATCTATCCGTGGTAGCGGGAATACATCACGGACTGTTTTAATGTTCAATTTCTGGTAGTCGACACAAAGACATATAGATTGGTCCTTTTTCCTTGCGACAACAATCGGGGCCGCATACGGACTAATACTTTCTTTTATGATATTTTCCCCAGAAGGTCTTTTATATGTACTTTAGCTTCTTCATATTGACTTGGTGGAATTCGTCTATAAGGCTGAGCTACTGGTTTATCATCAAACAACTTAATTTGATGTTGCATGGTAGTGGTGTATCCAAAATCTAGTTCTTCCGATATGAAAACATCTAGATGCTTCTCAATCAAATCCACTATTTTCAGTTTTCAGTTTCGCTACAGTTTAATTCTTTTAAAAGAGGGGCGAAAGATACCAGAGGACATTCAAACTCATAAATCGAAAATGAACTGACAACGCCATGGCTAAAAAAGAAAAAGACAAACAGACACACAATAGTACACAAAACACAACTTAGAAAACTAAAGACTAAGCAACACGAAACCCACCAAAAGGGTATGTAGTCCAGAGAAATATGTTCTTTAGCATTGATTTCATTAATTTCTGTCTTCAAAACTATTGTTTCTTCGTTATCGTTGGTTTTGTCTGATTCCTCCTGGTTAACCAAATAAGTTACTTCTCGTATAACTCCGATCTTAGTATATGAGATCACCCCCAGTTTTTGGTGGGGTTCGTGTTGCTTAGTCTTTAGTTTTCTATGTTGTGTCATCTGTACTATTGTTTGTCTGTTTGTCTTTTTTTATTTTTGGCCATGGCGTTGTCAGTTTGTTTTCGATCTATGAGTTTGACTGTCCCTCTGGTATCTTTCGTCCCTCTTTTAGTATATGGTTTCAGCCATAAATCAGACGACTTAAGATTTGCTATCCTCACAGGATATCGGTTTCTTTCTGTAGTTGCATTTATCGATAATGGTTCGATGTTTATAAATTTGTATTTTGACATAGTCTGTGTTGGTCCCACGACTGTTACTCTGCTAACAGAAATAGCTGGTACACAAATTTCCGGCTACTCTGGCAAATCCCTTAATTTCAGAATTTTCAGGTTTAACTGAGTTGTTTATAGTTTGGAAAAGATCCATACATTGAGATATGATTTTCATACCTATAAAGCCAGACGAGTTCTTCCTGTTCACTCCAGGAGAATCCTTTAAAATCAAAATTCCTCTGTCCTTAATGGTTTCGCCAAATAAAGGTAAATATACACCTGTTTCGATATATCCAACGTATGGAGTGTCTAATCCATTGGCTACCCTAAGCCGAAGCCAACTTCTTTCCTGATGCAATTCAAAATATGAATTTAACATCTTATTGAAAAAAGATTCGGAAATAGCACTAACCATTAATCCAGTATCTAAAATACATGATAAAACCACATCTCTAATCTTCATGTCAACAATAGGACTACTTCCAACGGATTTCTTGACAAGGGACGAGCATTTTGTACCAGCGTCTACGGACCGGCTTCCTGACGTAGACTGGTTTCGTTTAAATCAACTTTTTCAATTTTTTATTCTGCGTAGCCTTATTCTGTTCTCTAAAAAGCTGCGACAATCCCTTTTTATGTGGCCAGGCTTACCACAGTAGTAAAAATCTCTAGTTTTTCTGTAGGGTCCTTGCTTTTCTTCTTTCAATGTTTTTAATTCTGATTTAATGCTTTGAAGTTCGAATTTTAGATCTTCTAGTACTTTTGCTAAGTCAGGAGGTCCAGATGATTTGGCCTAAGTAGCAAAAACAGGGACTTCAAAGTCATCTTTCCTGCTGTCTTGTTGTGGGCTGGTGTCTTGTCCATCGCCGTCCTCCATGAGCAAAGTGGCCTCTTCACGTATATCATTGAATAAAATTGTATGCATACCCCTTATGCGTTTTTTAACTCTCTCTTGAGCAAGGTTGGTCTGACATTCTCAGCAAATTGGTTGCGCAAGACAAGGTCGCGATCAGTTATACATTTATGGTCTCGTTTGCAGATCTTGTCTAGCTTACACATAAGGATAAGTGAAAATTCTTGCAGAGTCTGATTGTCGGTCTGTGTGCAAATGTAGAATTCAGACAATAATTCGGATATTGTCCCCCTTTCTCCAGATACCTCTCTAAGTATACCAAGCACATTTGTTGGTGTTTTCTTTTCCGACAGTGGTCGGTACCGTACCTCCTCCTTTGTTAGACCTTCTAGGTGACTTATAATAAAATCATCTGAGGTAGGTCTACTCTTTAATGTCAATTCCACATCTTCAATAAATTCCTCTATTGTCTGTGAGTCCTCTTTTCTGCCTGAAAATTTATCTATTTTTCTTTCTCTAGGAGTGAATACAACTTTAGGTTCTATGGGTTCTTTTGCTGCTATGACCTTTGCTTACCTCAACTTCACATCATCTAGCTCCTTCTTCGGGACATTAAAATCACCTTCTGCCATCTTGAGTGTTGTTGTAGTGCTCTCCGTCTACCACCTTTAGTATATCGTAGTCACATGTATCCTGTCGACGATACCAAAGCCTTAATCTGCACCTGGCTACAAAACATTATCGTAAACGGAAGAAATCCGATAACAATTATGTTTATTCTTATTGAATTAAATGTACAATATTGTAGATTATTTTTAGATAAATAAAAGGGTTAATAAAAAAATACGTTCAGTTCTCAGATTAAAAATATTTTGAGAATTTCCATCAGAACGGTACTATTTTTATAATATTATACTCGAGTTCCATAGAGATTGATATCAAATAAAGAAATGAAAGTTTTATTCTGACTTTTGCAAATATTTTCCATATAATAAATAAACGACCAATTCGTTAATGCTCGCAGGACTTTGATGTACAACTAATTGAAGTTAAAAATCCATTCATTTATTAGCAAATACTTATTCATTTCGATTTTATACATCATTTAAAGTACATTCAACCTGTTAAATTGAATGAAAACATGCAATACTGGAAAAGTGTCAAACTATGTAAGGGTTTGTAATTTAGATAATTATTTGATTGTTGATAATTGCTGTATAACAGAAAGAAAACCTATTTTATCACAGTTTCTCTGTATTTTTGTGTCGCATTTTCATATATATCTTTTAATGTCGGTGGTTCTTTCTATCGCTTATAAAAAAGGATATGTGGTAAGATTGCCACATAGGCAACTATCCACCGTGATGTCCAAATGACGTTAAGCAACTATAAGACGCAGTACAGCCTTCAACAATGAACTAAACCCATACCGTATAATAAAATACCAAAGGCCACAACTTGACAAAAAAAAAAACCATACGAACAATTGCTACATGACACGTGTCATTAGTGGAGCAGATGCTCGACCTACTTAAATAATTTGACGGATGTCACTTGTGGAGCAGATGTTCACCCTACTGTCACTACCTAAGTTACATGACGGATGTCACTAGTGGAGAAGATAATGGCAATACTTTAATAACGGGTGTCACTTGTGGAGCAGATGCTGGTCCTACTTTACTAACATGACGAATATCACGAGTGGAGAAGATGCTATCCTTACTTTAGTTACATGACGGATGTCACTAGTGGAGAAGATGCTGGCACTACTTAAGTTACATGACGGATGTCACTAGTGGAGAAGATGCTGGCACTACTTAAGTTACATGACGGGTGTCACTCGTGGAGATGTTGGCACTACTTTACTTATATGACAAATGTCACGAGTGGAGCAGATGCTGGCACTACTTAAGTTACATGACGGGTGTCACTCGTGGAGATGCTGGCACTGCTTTACTTAAATGACGAATGTCACGAGCGGAGAAGATGTTATCCTTACTTAAGTTACATGACGGATGTCACTAGTGGAGCAGATGCTGCCACTTCTTAAGTTACATGACGGTTGTCACTGGTGGAGCAGATGCTGGTATTACTTTCGTTACATGACGGATGTCACTAGTGGAGCAAATGCTGGTCCTATTTAAGTTACATGACGGGTGTCACTAGTGGAGCATATGCTGGTCCTACTTAAGTTACATGACGGGTGTCACTCGTGGAGATGCTGGCACTGCTTTACTTACAAGACGAATGTCACGAGTGGAGAAGATGTTATCCTTACTTAAGTTACATGACGGATGTCACTAGTGGAGCAGATGCTGGCACTACTTAACTTACCTGACGGGTGTCACTAGTGGAGCAGATGCTGGTCCTACTTAAGTTACATGACGGGTGTCACTCGTGGAGATGCTGGAACTGCTTTACTTACATGACGAATGTCACGAGTGGAGAAGATGTTATCCTTACTTAAGTTACACGACGGATGTCACTAGTGGAGAAGATGCTGGTCTATTTGAAATTGCATGACGGATGTCACTAGTGGAGCAGATGCTGACACTACTTAAGTTACATGACGAATGTCACTAGTGGAGAAGATGTTGGCCCTACTTAACTTACATGACGGATGTCATTAGATTAGCAGATGCTGACACTACTTAAGTTACATGACGGATGTCACTAGTGGAGCATATGCTGGTCCTACTTAACTTACATAACGGATGTCACTAGTGGAGCAGATGCTGGCCCTACTTAACTTACATGACGGATGTCACTAGTGATGCAGATGCTGGTCCTACATAAGGGAGCTACCATTTGATTTTTAGGGGGGGGGGGCTAGGATGAAATTTGAAAAAAAAGGCAGGACAGGAGTTTTGAGTAAAAAAAAAGGCAGGATGAGCAACTTGGCAAAAAAAAATTAGGCAGGATGACAATTTATGTAAAAAAAAGTCAGGATGAACTAATAAAAAAAAGGCAGGACCGAATAGAGTGAAAAATAAAAAGGCAGGACAGACATTACAACTAAGAAAAAATGCAGGACAAAATTTTTCATCCTAGCCCCCATAAAAATCAAATGGTAGCTCCCTAAGTTACATGACGGGTGTCACTAGTGGAGAAGATAATGGTCCTACTTTACTTACATGACGGATGTCACTTGTGGAGAAGATGCTGGCACTACTTAAGTTACATGACAGATGTCACGAGTGGAGAAGATGTTATCCTTACTTAAGTTACATGACGGATGTCACTAGTGGAGCAGATGCTGGCACTTCTTAAGTTACATGACGGTTGTCACTGGTGGAGCAGATGCTGGCACTACTTATGTTACATGACAGATGTCACGAGTGGAGAAGATGTTATCCTTACTGAAGTTACATGACAGATGTCACTAGTTGAGCAGATGCTGGCCCTTTTTAAGTTACATGACGGTTGTCACTGGCGGAGCAGATGCTGGCACTACTTACGTTACATGACAGGTGTCACTAGTGGAGAAGATGCTGGTCCTACTTAAGCTACATGACGGGTATCACTAGTGGAGAAGATGCTAGCCTTACTTAAGTAGGACAAGCATCTTCTCCACAACTGACACCCGTCATGTAACTTAAGTAAGACCAGAATCTTCTCCACTAGTGACACCCGTCATGTAACATAAGTAGGACTAGCATCTGCTCCACTAGTGACATATATCATGTAACCTAAGTAGTGACAGCATCTGCTCCACTAGTGACACCAGTCATGTAACTTAAGTAGTGCCAGCATCTTTTCCACTAGTGACATCCGTCATTTAACTTAAGTAGTGTCAGCATCTGTTCTACTAGTGACATCCGTCATGCAATTTCAAATAGGACCAGCATCTTCTCCACCAGTGACATCCGTCATGTAACTTAAGTAGTGCCAGCATCTGCTCCACTAGTGACATCCGTCATGTAACTTAAGTAAGGATAACATCTTCTCCACTAGTGACATTCGTCATGTAAGTAAAGCAGTGGCAGCATCTCTACGAGTGACACCCGTCATGTAACTTAAGTAGGACCAGCATCTGATCCACTAGTGACACCCGTCATGTAACTTAAGTAGGACCAGCATATGCTCCACTAGTGACACCTGTCATGTAACTTAAGTAGGACCAGCATCTGCTCCACTAGTTACATCCGTCATGTAACTTAGGTAGTTAAAAATTTGGGTTTTTTCGTTTGAATTGTTTCACATTTTGTCATGATGGATGACATTATGGTATGATTGCCAATGAGACAACTATACAACAGAATCTAAATGAAGCAATAGGTCTATAAAGAGATATCTACCAAAGAAAGACAACACTTGTAGAACCTGGTAGTAATATGCCACTGCTTTTCCTACCTTAGTAGATTCAGATTGTTGTCTATTTGATCTTTCAAGATCTTTCTAGTTAGTCTACTGCATTTCCTTTGTTTTATCTCGGTAAAATATCATACTTTCTAATAAAAACAACGCATTTACTTACCAATAAATAATTTTGAAAATTAACATACTAGCGACCAGTTCATCTGGGTTTTTTTCCTATGTGTTTCAGATGCAATCTAATTAAAATATCGATCTATCGTAATTTGTGTCGAAGTATCATATGAGTATAACGAAATCAGAGATCCATATTTTGATTAGATTGTTTCAGATGATAAGAGTAGACAATTAAAAGGGAATGGTTGACAACGGTGATTTGGCTGTTCTATTGAAGTCCTTTGGTTTTATACACTCGATCTTTTTTTTTTTTTGACTAAACATCCACACTTTTGATCACGATTGTACTGAATGAAAGGTATTCCAAAAACACGTATTGTCTCTACATAAATAATTTGTTAATACTTACATTTAGTCAGTAAAGCTGCTATTGGACTGTCAGTCCCGGAAGGCACCAATTAATAAGCGCTTTTGTAGTGGCAACAATACAATTCAAGACTATTGAATAGAATAGAATATTTTTATTTCCTAAACCACAGGGCCCATAAAGGGCATAAGAATCAGTTACAATTGATTGACATAATTGATCAAGGCAAGACAAGACAAGACAAGAATTGACAAGAGACAAAAACAAAAGACAAAAGACAAGACAAGACAACAATAAAGAACTATTGTAAGATATATACTCACTAAGTATAAATGTTAGATATCCCACGCAGCGAACAAGCAAAAAAAAAACGAGCGAGTGTGGGGAGATTTAATTTCAATAAGATTGCATAAACAAAAAACTAGAAAAGGGTATTCAGAGGAGTATTTAGGGGGCATGGTGCCCCCCCCTTTGTGGGAAAAATTGGTTGATTATTGAGGGAATCACTGAAGCATGACTAAGCGGGCCCCTTCTTATGGCAGTCAGTGGCGGCCCCCCTTATGAAAATTTCTGGATCCACTGGACTATTCCTACGAATTAAACAAATGCAACTATCACAACATGAACAAAGAACTATTAAATGGTATACTAAGATTGGAATTACATCCCATTATATCTTTGAGTTTCATATACATTTTTTATTAAATTTGTTTCTAAAATTATACGGTTGCTATGTACCTGTATTTAAATGTTGTGCGTCTTAGAGTCTTTCAGGAAATTAAGCAAAATTGGAAACGCAAGAAATTGTTCCATGTTTGAATTTGGATCCATATGTTTAAAAAAAAAAAGAAGATTGCTTTGTACTTTTCCCCCCAAAAAAGTGTGTGGGCCTTTGTGACTTTTGAGAAATCGAAAAAATTGAAGTTACGTCCTCTTAAAATCTAATCGTTTCATGTCAAAATTTTGGGTCATAACTTTCCTCAAAAAAGTTTAGGAGTGCATTAATTTTCATACAGATTTACAAAAAAGGTATCAAAATTTAATCGGCCTTTGAAATCCAATAGTTCCTTATAAAAGCTTGGGTCAACATGTTTCTTTAGATCGTTCATGTGTACCTTCCCTAAAAAATTGTGGGTTTGAGAAACTTTCAGGAATTTAAACAAATTTAAATCACTTCCTTTTCAACTTCAATCCTTCAAGTCAAAATTTGGGTCGAAACTTTCCCTCCAAATATATATAGTTGATACATGCTTCTCTCAATTATAATTGTTCTGAAAGAATATCATAAATTCAGTAAAAATAGTCAAGTCCCATGAATTCAAACTGCTCTGTGGGCAATCTGAATTCGTAACCAAAACCGGGGAGCGATTGATGTGCTTTACGAAACACTCGCTGTAATGTCCAGTGCTAAAAGTGGGTAATGAGTCAAATACGGAAAAGCGCTAAGGGAAAATAATTTTTATATATGAATAAGAATATAATATGATAGTTTATCACAGGTAAATTGGGCCTCAACCCTTGATACAGAAAATTGTTGTGTGTAGGGGTTTCATATAAACCATAACATCTTTTAGTTACAGCACATTTTGGATAATGTTTTCTAGTAGCTTTTAAATTCCCCTAAAATGCACAAAATCATCGTATTTGGCAAAACTTTGGCACCATGGCTCTGTGTTGAGATGAAATATCATTGATATGGTCATATTTATAAATTAACTGTTTACAAAAGAGGGACGAAAGATACCAGAGGGACAGTCAAACTCATAGATCCTACAAAACTTTGAATTGTTCGAAATACTAAGGATTTTCTACCCCAGGAATATATTACCTTTCGGAATGTTGGGCCCTCAATGCTCTTCAACTTCGTACTTGATCTGGCATATACCTTTTTTTCATTCGAGCGTCACTGATGAGTCTTTTGAAGCCGAAACCCGCGTCTGGCCGACAAAATTTTATGGCTGGTATCTTTAATGATTTTTTTTTTTTATATTTCCAAAATGTGCTGGCTTTGGTCTTATTGAGAAATTTTTCTTAGCATTAAGGCTTTTGAAATAGATTCATTTAAGACCTTTAAGAACCAAATTGTGGCTTTTTAATGTTTTATTATAAATTATACAAAATTGTCTATTTTATTGTTTGTATTTCATCATGCCATAACCATTTAATGTAAATGTGTTTGAGTAAATAGATATTGTCTATGTTATTCGAATTTCAATGCCATATTTTGTTAAAAAAATGAACCTGATCGTTTTTTTTTTATATACATTTATATGTATAAAATACCGACAATATTTATATAAAATTGAGAATGGAAATGGGGAATGTATCAAAGAGACAACAACCCGACCAAAGAGCATAAAACAGCCCAAGGCCACCAATGGGTCTTCAACACAGCGAGAAAATCCCGCACCCGGAGGCGGGCTTCAACTGGCCCCTAAACAAAATGTGTACTAGTTCAGTGAAAATGTACGTCACACTAAACTTAGTCTCCGAAACATATAAATGAACTAAAATTAAAAAAACATACAAGACTTACAAGACTAACAAAGGCCAGAGGCTCCTGACTTGGGACAGGCGCAAAAATGCGGCGGGGTTCCACGTGTTTTGTGAGATCTCAACCCTCCCCCTATATCTCTAGCCAATGTAGAATAAAGAAACACACAGCAATACGCACAGTAAAACCTAATTTAAAAGAAGTCCGAGTCCGATGTCAGAATAGGTAACAGAAGAAACTAAGCAAAATGACAATGATAAACAAATTAACAAAGGACTACTAGCAGTTACTGACATGCCAGCTCCAGACCTCAATTAAACTGATTGAAAGATTATGTCTTCATCATATGAAAATCAAGCACAATCCCTCCCGTTAGGGGTTTAGTATCATACCTTCATAAAATATATGAGAAGAACATAACCCGTATCATGCCAACAACTGGTTTTAGAATAAATGTGTTTGTTTCCGATGCAAAACCCTATGAGTGAATCAACATTAATTCCAAAATATGCCATCTTCAATGACCTGACAACAGTATCGTAACTATATCCCTTCTGAATAAGTCTGTTTAAAGGTTTGGTTAGCTTTTGAGGTGAATAACGACATTTTGTGCTTTGTGTAGAATATTACCATAAAAGATTGGATGTGAAATACCTGAACATATAAGATGTCTGCATGTTGATTTATATTTACGAATGATGTCCTTGTACCGATGATGAAATTTAGTAAATGTTTTGACTAGTTTGTGATATCGAAAACCCTGGTGTAATAATTTTTCAGTAATACAGAGATTTCTTTCGTTAAAATCAAATACGTTGTTACATACACGAGCAAATCGAACAAGTTGAGAAATATAAACACCATATAAGATGGTGACAAGGGAACGTCACCATCTCAAAATGGATAATTAACAATAGGAAATGAAAAATCATCTAATTTATCGTAAATTTTGGTATTAAGCATCCCGTTATAGATATAGATATCAAGATCCAGGAAAGGGCTGTGTTCATTGTTCAAAGTATTAGCTTTATTTAAAGTCAGTTCAGCAGGATAAAATTCTTTAGTGTATATACTGAAGTCGTCATTATTGAAAGCCAATATATTATCCAAATATCTAAAAGTGTTATTAAATTTTTGTATCGGATGTTGTTTCGATGGGTCTTTGCTGATTTTAGTCATTAATTGTAACAGAAACAGGTCCGCAATAAGCGGTGCACAGTTAGTCCCCATTGGAATTCCGATAACTTGACGATATACGGAATCTCCATAGCGAACAAAAATGTTATCTAGTAAAAATTCAAGTCCAGTTATCGTATCAAAGCAGGTCCAATTGACATAGTTCTTTTGTTTGTTGTTACTAAAAAATGACCTAAAAGAGTTTGAACATATATACTCGCATTCTGACTTTTTAAATGCCCATTTAATTAAGTGTGTGAATTTTTTCTTAATGAGATTATGAGGCAAAGTGGTATATAGGGTAGAAAAATCAAAACTTTGAACAGATTCGAAATCACCAATATAAGCATGCAATTTATCAAGTACTTCCAACGAATTTTTGACACTCCAAAAGTAAAATCCCATATATAACTTCTATTGAGAAAGGCCGGCTTATTTGAACAATTTTTACCAGGTTATTGATTGTACCAAGTGTACTAGTAAGTAGAATAGACAGTTTAGTAGTGGAACAATGGCTTGAAGACGAAATAAATCTATATTTGTATGGTGTTTTGTGCAGCTTCGGAAGCTAGTAGAAAGTTGGAACTTTCATTGTATTTGGTTCTGCTTGTAAAGAGGTGGCTAAAAGTTTATGTTTGTTACAGATGTCATTTTCCGAAAATTGAGACAGTTGGAATGTTGGTGAATTCGTGATTTCCTTTTGCAGAACCTCAATGTAAAATTTACGTCAAACAATAATGATATTATTGGCAGCCTTATCAGCCGTGACAAATACAAAATCCTTGGCGAGTTCTTTTAGCTTATGTTTGATACGAGAAATATGCATGATTATTCTATAAAACACCTATGAAAAAATGCCATAATATAACATAGTTGCATAAAAGTTGGAAATTTCTTGAAAAAAAAAGAATTTACATTAATCAATATGTAACATGGGATTAAAATTTTTGTAGTTGAAAACTTTGTTGTGATGCGTCGTGGTTTAATTTGTCACATTGTTGTCATGTGACGGTCAAAGTACTGAGACACATGATCCAGTAAATGGCAGACAAAATGTTTGACAGATTTAAAATTAAAGTTGCAATAATTGTCTTGCATTTCGGTAAGTTATTTATTTAGATTGACAGTGAAGTTTGCCACTAAAATCTATATGTTAATTAAAGACAACAACAGAAAAAATAGACCTGTATGTTACTGAGCAATGGTAATGGGTCGTTTCACCCTTATCACTTGTTCGCTCCATGTCGATTCGCCCCGTTAAATTTGTCGATTCGGCCCTGTATAGAAATATGTAAATCATATTCATTCTTTGACATGTATATTACCCCCATTTTTTATTTTTTATTTATTTTGAAAAGTTTTAAGTTGTTTAAAATTGAAGATATGTTTTAATAGAGTTTTAACAGAACCTGTTCATTGAGTCTTCCTGAACCACCCTGGCTGACGGAATAAGGGGGGTTCTAATTGAAGTCTTGCCAAAATGCACAGGTGATTAAATACCTATCACTCAATTAATTTTTGATTGATTAGTGAAACTTCAATACATTGACCCCAATTGATAACCCATGATATAAATTAATTCATTTTTTTTCAAATGGAAGTATACCTGCATGAAATAAAAATCCAACATATAATTATAAGAAAAGCCTTATTGTTTCACTCACATTTTAAAATAGACAAACATAAGCAAGTGGATTTTTGGGGACGTTAATCTCTTGAAATACATTTAAGGATGTATTCTTCTGAGGTTTCAGTCTCATTGAAATCTCGTTTGGGAATTATTTCCATAACATGTGATACAAGTGGAAAATATCAATGAATATAAAAAATATTATAATCCAACTAAACTCTGTGAAAAAATTGTGTACTTACAATAAGTAGTTTTTGAGTAATAAAATTTTCAAATTTTATAACCAGTCTGGTAAGTGTCATCAGCCAAAATGTTGAGAAAATAGGTGAGGGTACAAAGAAATGATTTTACCAAAGATATGTACATCCCAAATCAATTTTTTGTTTTCAAAATTCTTAGATATGTATTTTTTCAATCATTTATTACAAAGAAGTTGAAATAATATGCTTTTTGTTCTAAAAAAAGAGAAAAATCCCATATTTACAAAATTGACAGCATGGTCAATTTGACACGAAAAAGCAACAAAATTTTATAAAACTTTCTAATATTAACACCAACCTATAGTTTTTTTTAGTTAAATTTATTCAAATTGGTCCACTTCATCTTTAGTGAAAGTATGAAAAAAAGTTTAATTGTGAAATTATGATTTTTTTTTCATTATAATAGCCCAAAAAATGGGTAAAAATCGATGAAAAATGGGAAAATCATAAAAAATGGGTACTTTCAAATGGCCGTAGCAAAAAAAAAAAGTGCACCACCATATGATTTTTTCTTCATCAGTTTCTTTCTTACAGTCATATAAACCCAAAAATCAGGTTAAGAAAAAGTTTAATTCTAGAAATTTTTGGCTCCTCAGAGGTGTACATCCTTTAGTTAAAGATCCATAAATGAGGGTGACTGGGTCTGGATGGGTTTAACAGATTAGAGAATATAATTGGCAAAAGTGCAGAATAAAGGGCAAAATAAAATGAAAAAACAGAACTATTGACAAAAAAAATAAAGAATAGAGAATAATGGGGTACTAAAATATAAAGAATAGAGAATAATGGGCAAAATAGAGAAAAAATCATCCAAAAAATTAACGAATAAGGAAATGAGGTACCCCCATCCAGATCCTCATTCTAACTTTAGCAGAATTTGATAAAAAATATATCCTTTGAATATGAAAAGAAGGGGATGTGTGATAAACATCAGGAATAAAAGCCCTGTTCATTGATAATTTTCTATGATTTCTATGTATTGTGTGCGATATTGTCCCATGTACATTTACTCCATATCCTTTCATTTTCTATCAGTAAGACAGCAACCCAACAACAAAAATAACCATAAGATATCTAGATGTCAATGATCTGTACAGTGTCTTAAACAATAAACAGATGTCAACTTTAATAATATGTCAAGTCCAAGTAAAACAGTTTTGAAAATTTCTATCAGAGACTGTCAAAGATCACCTGCCACATAAAATTCCCTAAATAACAAAAGACTACCACTGACAAATTCACATCCTGATCTTTTAGTCTTTGTTGGATAGATATAAAAACATGAAATGTGGTATGATTGCCAATGAGACAACTCTCTTCCAGAGATCAAATGACATGGAAGTTGAAAACTATACCCTGTTTTACATCATTGTGCCCTTTGTCAGTACAACAGCTGTCTGAGTGCCAGAACTTTTACATCGGGTTCCTGGTAAGTTGTGTATGTTATTTCTTTTAGTGTCATGTCAGGCTGTGGACAGTCTGAGATTCCTAGTGATGGGAGATTGTGTATGTTATCTCTTTTAGCGTCATGTCAGGCTGTGGACAGTCTAAGGTTCCTAGTGATGGGAGATTGTGTATGTTATCTCTTTTAGCGTCATGTCAGGCTGTGGACAGTCTTAGATTCCTAGTGATGGGAGATTGTCACATGTATGTTATCTCTTTGAGTGTCATGTCAGGCTGTGGGCAGTCTAAGGTTTCTAGTGATGGGAGATTGTGTATGTTATCTCTTTCAGCGTCATGTCAGGCTGTGGACAGTCTAAGGTTCCTAGTGATGAGAGATTATGTATGTTATCTCTTTGAGTGTCATGTCAGGCTGTGGACAGTCTAAGGTTCCTAGTGATGGGAGATTGTCATGTGTATGTTACCTCTTTGAGCGTCATGTCAGGCTGTGGACAGTCTAAGGTTCCTAGTGATGGGAGATTGTGTATGTTATCTCTTTTAGCGTCATGTCAGACTGTGGACAGTCTTAGATTCCTAGTGATGGGAGATTGTCACGTGTATGTTATCTCTTTGAGTGTCATGTCAGGCTGTGGGCAGTCTAAGGTTTCTTGTGATGGGAGATTGTGTATGTTATCTCTTTGAGCGTCATGTCAGGCTGTGGACAGTCTAAGGTTCCTAGTGATGAGAGATTATGTATGTTATCTCTTTGAGTGTCATGTCAGGCTGTGGACAGTCTTAGGTTCCTAGTGATGGGAGATTGTCATGTGTATGTTACCTCTTTGAGCGTCATGTCAGGCTGTGGACAGTCTAAGGTTCCTAGTGATGGGAGATTGTGTATGTAATCTCTTTTAGCGTCATGCCAGTCTGTGGACAGTCTTAGATTCCTAGTAATGGGAGATTGTCACGTGTATGTTATCTCTTTTAGTGTCATGTCAGGCTGTGGGCAATCTAAGGTTTCTAGTGATGGGAGATTGTGTATGTTATCTCTTTTAGCGTCATGTCAGGCTGTGGACAGTCTTAAGATTCCAAGTGATGTGAGATTGTCACGTGTATGTTATCTCTTTGAGCGTCTTGTCAGGCTGTGGACAGTCTAAGGTTCCTAGTGATGGAATATTGTGTATGTTATCTCTTTGAGCTTCATGTCAAGCTGTGGACAGTCTAAGGTTCCTAGTGATGGGAGATTGTCACGTGTATGTTATCTTTTTTAGCGTCATGTCAGGCTGTGGACAGTCTATGGTTTCTAGTGATGGGAGATTGTGTATGTTATCTCTTTTATTGTCATGTCAGGCTGTGGACAGTCTGAGATTCCTAGTGATTGGAGATTGTCACGTGTATGTTATCTCTTTGAGCGTCATGTCAGGCTGTGGACAGTCTAAGGTTCCTAGTGATGGGAGATTGTGTATGTTTTCTCTTTTAGCGTCATGTCAGGCTGTGGACAGTCTTAGATTCCTAGTGATGGGAGATTGTGTATGTTATCTCTTTTAGCGTCATGTCAGGCTGTGGACAGTCTAAGGTTCCTAGTGATGGGAGATTGGGGAGGATTACCAACCGTCCCATACACAACCTCTATTGAGACTGGTACTGCTAAGGCAATGGGTGCCCTAACCTCTACATATGGAACACAGTTTAATTTAGCACTAGGTGACAATTTCTACTTCGATGGAGTGAAAACAGTCAGTGATGCAAGATTCAAGGTACAATGTAATTAACTTATATGATATCAAATTTAAACAGACGAATAATTCATAACTTTATCAATGTTTAAATATTTGAATGTCCTTCATTATGATGTGAACTTTTTAGATTGAATGTCCTTCATTATGATGTGAACTTGTTAGAATAGATGCCATATTAGGGTTTTGACCCATATTTTGTGGTTCACTGAACATGGAAAAGAAAAAAAAACATATCAGGTGAAAGTTTTGGGGTAAGATAGTTTACCTTAAAGTTGTGGTCACTTTTAAAATTTTTCTACACTTGCACTTGTCTGTTGTCAAGGTGAAAAACGCTCTTTTCAAAACCTGATATACATTTTAGTGCAGATATCTGTACTAACTGGTAGATAACATTATAACATATCATTAAATGCTTCATTGAATAGATTTCCTTCAGAAACTTAAGAAATGTTTTCTGGTAAAGAATCATTTGTAAATAAGGGAAGTTTCATGTAACGTAATGAAAAGAAATAGGGTGTTTTTAAATTGTATTAAAATTTGAATGAAACATTTGACAAAGTATTTACGGACCCGTCATTACAAATGATACTATTCTTTAATTGTATTTTGTAGGAAACATTTGACAAAGTATTTATGGACCCGTCATTACAAATGATACTATTCTTTAATTGTATTTTGTAGGAAACGTTTGACAAAGTATTTATGGACCCGTCATTACAAATGATACTATTCTTTAATTGTATTTTGTAGGAAACGTTTGACAAAGTATTTATGGACCCATCATTACAAATGATACTTTTCTTTAATTGTATTTTGTAGGAAACGTTTGACAAAGTATTTATGGACCCGTCATTACAAATGATACTATTCTTTATTTGTACTTTGTAGGAAACGTTTGACAAAGTATTTATGGACCCGTCATTACAAATGATACTATTCTTTAATTGTATTTTGTAGGAAACGTTTGACAAAGTATTTATGGACCCGTCATTACAAATGATACTATTCTTTAATTGTATTTTGTAGGAAACGTTTGACAAAGTATTTATGGACCCGTCATTACAAATGATACTATTCTTTAATTGTATTTTGAATGAAACATTTGACAAAGTATTTATGGACCCGTCATTACAAATGATACTATTCTGTAATTGTATTTTGTAGGAAACATTTGACAAAGTATTTATGGACCCGTCATTACAAATGATACTATTCTTTAATTGTATTTTGAATGAAACATTTGACAAAGTATTTATGGACCCGTCATTACAAATGATACTATTCTTTAATTGTATTTTGAATGAAACATTTGACAAAGTATTTACGGACCCGTCATTACAAATGATACTATTCTTTAATTGTATTTTGTAGGAAACGTTTGACAAAGTATTTATGGACCTGTCATTACAAATGATACTATTCTTTAATTGTATTTTGTAGGAAACATTTGACAAAGTATTTATGGACCCGTCATTACAAATGATACTATTCTTTAATTGTATTTTGTAGGAAACGTTTGACAAAGTATTTACAGACCCGTCATTGCAGAAGACACCATTTTACCTTGTGGCTGGTAACCATGATCATAATGGCAATGTTTCAGCACAAATAGCTTATTCTAAAGTAGAAGACAGATGGTATGAAGTCTAATGCCTTTTATTTGTTATTTGAACTCGGTATTACTGAGCAATACTCGAGTACTCCTTGAGATCCTTAATTTTTAAAAATGATGATTTAATAGACCATTTCACATTTTCCCTTAATTTTTACTCTTTCAGACAGCAAAATAATAAAAATAGAACAAGGACTTGCAGTTATGATGCAATGAATTCTTAGGAACTTTGTATCTGAACGTGCAGGAAGGCTAATAACTTGAAAGCTTTGATTACAAATGTATTATGTTTATTGAAAATAATGCACTATTATACCCCAATGGAGTTGATGACATACATGAAAACAAAATAACACATTACATAATACATCACAAAAATAATAAAGAACGACATGAATTTATATACGCACATATCATGCACTTGTTGAATCCACTCTCCTCAGTGACCAGGACTTTTTAATAAATGGAGCAGCATACCGCATAACTGACGGACATGAAAGACATAAAACCAATTTATCCATCTCATCTATATTTGAATAGACATTTTTATTTTTTTAAAGAATTCAAGTCTCAAGTTTTCATTTTGAATAAGAAATGATCTTCATCATCTATTTTATTCAAAGAACAATATTGACATAAACGTTCTTCTCTTTTTATGTTTCTGTACCTCCCCATTTCAATTTCCAAAATATGGTCACTTACCCTTAATTTAGTAAAGCATTTCCTGGTTTCAAACGTATTTTCTTTAAGTAAATATGGTTCAATTTCATAATTCTTTTTAACTTTACTACAAATATATAATTTATTATTTTCCGTTAAAGAGTTTAATTTCTTCAAGATCAACTTTTATAGTTTTCTTGTATAATCTTCTTATTGTTTTTATTTATTTTATATTATTCTTGTATAAAGTTAATATTTTCTATCTCTGATAATTCTATATTATTTTCATGAATTATATTTTTGACAAAAGTATACCAAGAATAAGTTCATGCTTCATCCAATCGTTTTGTTGTGCAGTATGCATCATATAACAAAGGATTAACTTCAATCAGTCATATACTGTCCCTGCTTCAATGTTAGATATTCTTGCTAAATATTTTAATGCCTGTACTTTTACATATTCTGTTTTTCAGGAATTTTCCCGATTATTATTACAAGTTAAATTTCCCAATCCCCGGCAGCCAGATGTCAGTAGATATTATCATGATAGACACTATTCTACTCTGTGGTAATAGCGATCACGATTTTCTTGGAAAACAACCCAAAGGACCAGCCAATCAGAAGGTTGCTGATGATCAGCTGACTTGGATAGAAAAACAAATACAGACGAGCAAGTAAGATTTAACTCATAGTTAGGCTGAGACTAGCATCAAAATTTGAAGTAAAAACTGATATTTTAATATACTATTACACATGATTCTTTTCTTCTTCAAAGCTTCAAGCTTCAAGTAACTTTTTTGTATACTGGTATTACTTTTACATAAATACTGATTTATTAATAGTAGTGATGTGGTACTTCATCTTGAAATCTTAAACAGTTAACACAAAAATGAAATTGGTAAGTTTCAATCTGATTAAAATACAGATCATGTGTCCATGCTCAGCTTACAAGGATCTGATGTCACTCTGTTCTAGTTTCTGTAATTATAACATCAGCCTTTTAAATTTCTGCCTCCAAATTTCTGAAGGTTTGTATCATTTGGACAAAACCAGCAGATTCAGAAAGGTCTTCAAAAGCAAAGCTAAGATACAGGATATATATTTCAACCAGATTGGTTAAATTTTGCAATTTAGTCAGTTTATCTTTGTTGATATAGCAATTATAACCAAATTTAACTGCTACAATATTGTATAGATCATGATTTTACCATAGAGAACATCATTATTTGAAGGGTCTTCTAACTCTGTCAGAGTTTGTGATATTTCATTTAAATTAATCTCATGTATAATGAATGACCAGTACAAAATAATTTCATTAATCTTTGGTCTTTGTAATCCATATTATACTAATTCTTGTTACATCTACTAATGATATTTTACTGCAATATCTATGTTTTATGGTAAGCATTGTTGAAGATAAGGTCATAATAACTTGCATTTTTTTGCATGTCCAATGGAAACTAAAATTTTTATCAATAGTTTTATTATAATAACGTTATACCACATGTTTTCTTCCATTACTTATAAATACCAGAGATTTTTGGGACCATGTCTATGAAACAGCAATCTAATGATACAAAAAAAAATAGAAATCTTGAGGTCCACAAACCATCTTCAACAATAGACAGCCACTGGACGTTAAGCAACCAACAATCAATCAATCAATTATTCATTTAATCAATGATAGACAGGTTCTTACAACACTGCAAGCTATAGTAGATCTTTGATAGTCTCTTACAAGGAACAAAATAGAACCCTACTAGAAGAACATACATACAGGTTCTCATAAACCATCTTGCATATTAAAATCACATCATGCAGAAATCCTAATGTGATCCTCTACTAATTTTGAGTTTTTGCTTTTATCCAGAAGCAAAGTAGTGTAACATATATTAACAGAATCATTTGGTAATCCATACAACATGTACAAATAGTGTCTCATGCATGACAGTCTTGAACATAAAAACCAAATATTGAATAAACGATACTGGTAATTTTAGTGTTTTGCACTGGTCTGATATTCAGGATGGCTGTCACTGTGGAACACAGTTTAACATAGAACACTATGGAAAAAAAACATAGAAAACTTTTTTGTCAGAAAACACTGTCAAACATCCAAACATACTATCCACACTGATCTGTGTCCACACTTGAAGTCTCTGTAAAATTTATTCATAATTTATCAGAACTCTATATATATTTACCAGTGACTGCTGTGGATAGTAAACTAGGAATTGATAGTAAATAGTAAATATTTGTTATTTCCACTATATTTATGACACAGAAAAACACAGAAATAATGGGAATTAAATAAAAAACAAAAAATATTGGATTTGGGGAAAAAAGGGGAGGGCTAAAAAAAATTGTCCTGTCCCCAAGTACCTATGCAATTTATTAAAACTCTGGGCCATTTACTTCTTCACTAAGAGGATAGACACCTGTCTATTGTATTATTGAAGACCATATGTTGACCTTTAGAGGATAGACACCTGTCCATTGTATTATTGAAGACCATGTGTTGACCTTTAGAGGATAGACACCTGTCTATTGTATTGTTGAAGACCATGTGTTGACCTTTAGAGGATAGACACCTGTCTATTGTATTGTTGAAGACCATATGTTGACCTTTAGATGTCTTTTAGATATTTATTTATTGTTGTTTTGCTGACATATAGCCAACAGCTTTTATTCCTCTTCAATAAAAACTATATATCCTTTCAGTGCCTCTTACCTTTTGGTTGCTGGACACTACCCAGTGTATTCCATAGCAGAGCATGGTCCAACTGATTGTCTTATAAATATCCTTTCAGTGCCTCTTACCTTTTGGTTGCTGGACACTACCCAGTGTATTCCATAGCAGAGCATGGTCCAACTGATTGTCTTATAAATATCCTTTCAGTGCCTCTTACCTTTTGGTTGCTGGACACTACCCAGTGTATTCCATAGCAGAGCATGGTCCAACTGATTGTCTTATAAATATCCTTTCAGTGCCTCTTACCTTTTAGTTGCTGGACACTACCCAGTGTATTCCATAGCAGAACATGGTCCAACTGATTGTCTTATAAATATCCTTTCAGTGCCTCTTACCTTTTGGTTGCTGGACACTACCCAGTGTATTCCATAGCAGAACATGGTCCAACTGATTGTCTTATAAATATCCTTTCAGTGCCTCTTACCTTTTGGTTGCTGGACACTACCCAGTGTATTCCATAGCAGAACATGGTCCAACTGATTGTCTTATAAATATCCTTTCAGTGCCTCTTACCTTTTGGTTGCTGGACACTACCCAGTGTATTCCATAGCAGAACATGGTCCAACTGATTGTCTTATAAATATCCTTTCAGTGCCTCTTACCTTTTGGTTGCTGGACACTACCCAGTGTATTCCATAGCAGAGCATAGTCCAACTGATTGTCTTATAAATATCCTTTCAGTGCCTCTTACCTTTTGGTTGCTGGACACTACCCAGTGTATTCCATAGCAGAACATGGTCCAACTGATTGTCTTATAAATATCCTTTCAGTGCCTCTTACCTTTTGGTTGCTGGACACTACCCAGTGTATTCCATAGCAGAACATGGTCCAACTGATTGTCTTATAAATATCCTTTCAGTGCCTCTTACCTTTTGGTTGCTGGACACTACCCAGTGTATTCCATAGCAGAGCATGGTCCAACTGATTGTCTTATAAATATCCTTTCAGTGCCTCTTACCTTTTGGTTGCTGGACACTACCCAGTGTATTCCATAGCAGAGCATGGTCCAACTGATTGTCTTATAAATATCCTTTCAGTGCCTCTTACCTTTTGGTTGCTGGACACTACCCAGTGTATTCCATAGCAGAGCATGGTCCAACTGATTGTCTTATAAATATCCTTTCAGTGCCTCTTACCTCCTAGTTGCTGGACACTACCCAGTGTATTCCATAGCAGAGCATGGTCTAACTGATTGTCTTATAAATATCCTTTCAGTGCCTCTTACCTTTTGGTTGCTGGACACTACCCAGTGTATTCCATAGCAGAGCATGGTCCAACTGATTGTCTTATAAATATCCTTTCAGTGCCTCTTACCTTTTGGTTGCTGGACACTACCCAGTGTATTCCATAGCAGAACATGGTCCAACTGATTGTCTTATAAATATCCTTTCAGTGCCTCTTACCTTTTGGTTGCTGGACACTACCCAGTGTATTCCATAGCAGAACATGGTCCAACTGATTGTCTTATAAATATCCTTTCAGTGCCTCTTACCTTTTGGTTGCTGGACACTACCCAGTGTATTCCATAGCAGAACATGGTCCAACTGATTGTCTTATAAATATCCTTTCAGTGCCTCTTACCTTTTGGTTGCTGGACACTACCCAGTGTATTCCATAGCAGAACATGGTCCAACTGATTTTCTTATAAATATCCTTTCAGTGCCTCTTACCTTTTGGTTGCTGGACACTACCCAGTGTATTCCATAGCAGAGCATGGTCCAACTGATTGTCTTATAAATATCCTTTCAGTGCCTCTTACCTCCTGGTTGCTGGACACTACCCAGTGTATTCCATAGCAGAACATGGTCCAACTGATTGTCTTATAAATATCCTTTCAGTGCCTCTTACCTTTTGGTTGCTGGACACTACCCAGTGTATTCCATAGCAGAACATGGTCCAACTGATTGTCTTATAAATATCCTTTCAGTGCCTCTTACCTTTTGGTTGCTGGACACTACCCAGTGTATTCCATAGCAGAGCATGGTGCAACTGATTGTCTTATAAATATCCTTTCAGTGCCTCTTACCTCCTAGTTGCTGGACACTACCCAATGTATTCCATAGCAGAACATGGTCCAACTGATTGTCTTATAAATATCCTTTCAGTGCCTCTTACCTTTTGGTTGCTGGACACTACCCAGTGTATTCCATAGCAGAACATGGTCCAACTGATTGTCTTATAAATATCCTTTCAGTGCCTCTTACCTTTTGGTTGCTGGACACTACCCAGTGTATTCCATAGCAGAGCATGGTCCAACTGATTGTCTTATAAATATCCTTTCAGTGCCTCTTACCTTTTGGTTGCTGGACACTACCCAGTGTATTCCATAGCAGAGCATGGTCCAACTGATTGTCTTATAAATATCCTTTCAGTGCCTCTTACCTTTTGGTTGTTGGACACTACCCAGTGTATTCCATAGCAGAACATGGTCCAACTGATTGTCTTATAAATATCCTTTCAGTGCCTCTTACCTTTTGGTTGCTGGACACTACCCAGTGTATTCCATAGCAGAACATGGTCCAACTGATTGTCTTATAAATATCCTTTCAGTGCCTCTTACCTTTTGGTTGCTGGACACTACCCAGTGTATTCCATAGCAGAACATGGTCCAACTGATTGTCTTATAAATATCCTTTCAGTGCCTCTTACCTTTTGGTTGCTGGACACTACCCAGTGTATTCCATAGCAGAACATAGTCCAACTGATTGTCTTATAAATATCCTTTCAGTGCCTCTTACCTTTTGGTTGCTGGACACTACCCAGTGTATTCCATAGCAGAACATGGTCCAACTGATTGTCTTATAAATATCCTTTCAGTGCCTCTTACCTTTTGGTTGCTGGACACTACCCAGTGTATTCCATAGCAGAACATGATCCAACTGATTGTCTTATAAATATCCTTTCAGTGCCTCTTACCTTTTAGTTGCTGGACACTACCCAGTGTATTCCATAGCAGAGCATGGTCCAACTGATTGTCTTATAAATATCCTTTCAGTGCCTCTTACCTTTTGGTTGCTGGACACTACCCAGTGTATTCCATAGCAGAGCATGGTCCAACTGATTGTCTTATAAATATCCTTTCAGTGCCTCTTACTTTTGGTTGCTGGACACTACCCAGTGTATTCCATAGCAGAACATGGTCCAACTGATTGTCTTATATATATCCTTTCAGTGCCTCTTACCTTTTGGTTGCTGGACACTACCCAGTGTATTCCATAGCAGAGCATGGTCCAACTGATTGTCTTATAAATATCCTTTCAGTGCCTCTTACCTTTTGGTTGCTGGACACTACCCAGTGTATTCCATAGCAGAACATGGTCCAACTGATTGTCTTATAAATATCCTTTCAGTGCCTCTTACCTCCTGGTTGCTGGACACTACCCAGTGTATTCCATAGCAGAGCATGGTCCAACTGATTGTCTTATAGATAAGCTACTACCAACTTTACAGAAATATAAAATCACTGCATATCTCAGTGGACATGACCATAATTTACAGGTAATCACCTCCTCATGAGTAAATATATAAATCTCAATTAAACCACAAGTAAGTATTACTTGCTCAGTAGACATTACCACTATTTAATAGTTAGCGATCAATTTCACAAACTGTCTTAAGAGTAAAATACTCATCAACATTTAAGTATAACATATGATGAATTTTTTTAAGTTGGAAGAATGTTTTGTGAAAAGGGTTACTTTATCTTACCTGAGTGTTTATTATAATGATTTGTTGGTCGACATTACATGTCATGGTGACATTCCATCAGTTATTGGTGAATATAAATGCAAGCATTTAGATTAAAAGGAAGATACAGGAAAGATTAGGAGGAAGATCAAAGAAAGATTGAGTGGAAAATACAGGAAAGATGAGAGCAATATCAGAGCTTTTGTCAAATTCACCAAGACATACCTCATTCTCAATTAACTCATCTTGATTTATCAAAAAGTAAAATAACAAAAATACCTAACTCCAAGGAAAATTCAAAACGGAAAGTCCCTTATCAAATGGCTAAATCAAAAGCTCAAACACATCAAATGAATGGAAAACAACTGTCATATTCCTGACTTGGTACAGGCATTTCCTTATGTAGAAAATGGTAGATTAAACTTGGTTTTATACCTAGCCAAACTCTTACTTGTATGACAGTTGCATAAAATTCCAAAAGTCAAAGAATAACAACAAAGAATTATGTAATCATTATTTTCCTTTCAAGTAAATTGTTACATGAGACTAATCTGTAGTAATCTGCTGTCATGTACAACAATGGCTGGTCGCATGATCTTTTGGCATGTTATTGATAGGAGTCTTATGAGTCCAAACTAACCCTTATGATTACAATGATTGATTTAATATTCGTGTAGTATTGACTTATTTATGAAATAATTGCCACTGAACGTTAAGCCAGCTTGATATTGCCCATTGTTGAAGGCTGTACAGTGACATATAGTTGTTAACCTCTACATCATTTGGTCTCTGGTGGAGAGTTGTCTCATTGGCAATCATACCACATCTTCTTATTTTTATATTGATCTATATATCAGTTTTCAATGTAAAAGTTAACTTGGAAAAATCATGTTATATAAATCCATGTGTTATTACATTATGTGTCTATTACAGCATCTGTTGGTTACACGGCCTGGATTGAAGATGAATTTCTTTGTGAGTGGTGGAGCTAATTTTGCAGATAAAAGTAACAAGCATAAAAACAAGGTTCCTGATAAATCGTCGAAATTTTTCTGGGCAGAAGAATCCCAACACGGAGGATTTGCCTATGTGGAGGCTCTCACTACAAATATGACATGGACATTTGTCAATGGAGAAAGTAAAAATCTATACCAGTATGTTTTATATCCTAGGTCATAGGTTTTGATTTCTTGATAATATTGGGTCATGACTTCTTGATAATATTGAGTCATGACTTCTAATTAATATTGAACCATGACTTCTTTATAATAATATTGATGTGAAATGTGCCATTAACCGTGACAACGATTTATTTTAATTAACACCAAGAGATTGGTTTCTTAACCTAATCATGAAGCATAAGTTTTTATATTATATATTTACTTTTTTTTAATTTTAATAATTACATTGTTGACTTTTTACATGTAAGTTTGAAATGAACTTAGGGTAACATTTTAATTTCTGTATTTTAATTTATTTTTTATGAATACAGTTTTGGATTTTATTACAAAACAGAGTATTTTTCACACTTTTGTAATGATTTTTTTAACAGTTTTATTTTCAACTTCAAACTGAAATTTAAATTTTATAATCTTTTGACAGAAAGTTTGTTTAATGATGCAAAGATAGAAAATAAAGCAAAGTAAATATTATTGGAAAACATCCCTCAGATTCTTTTGTAGTTGAAGGAGAGTGTAATAATGTAAAAACAAACAATAAAGAAATGGGGAACATTGTTTTTCTAGTATGCTTATAAACCTGGAATTAATTGGAAAAGAGAAAGAAAAAAGTACATCTGATGTCTAACTTCAGGTTACCTCATTTGTTGTAATATTATTCCTACTGCAATTTACTTCTGAATGAAATTGTCTCATTTATATGTAGATTTTATCCATTTAAGGGTTGAAACATCATTCTGTATCCATTAATGTACAAGAAGAAATTATAGGGTAATCTTAGTTGCTTTTATTTAATAATTTTTAATTGTATTCAAATTTAACCATTCACATAATAGGTCACACATCAATTTCCAGTCTTATAGCATGTTAGTCATTTAAATCTAGTCATTTGATAATATGTTTAAACATGGAACAGCTTTATATTCATATATTTGAATATTTTCAAAATTTGTCTGTTTCTCTTCTATTTTAGAAAAAATAGTAAAGTTTGTGTTTGTCGCTCACATTTTATATTTTTATTACTGAATGTTTTATCAGCTTTCTGTCAAACATGCTGAAACTGTTTAGTTTTCTATAATTAAATCCATTTTATGGATAATGTTGTATCAGCTCACCGTATTCATTCTGTCCGGTGTGAGCCAACTTGGCTCCATGTTGAAGGCCATACTTTGACCTATAATGGTTTACTTTTACAAACTGTGACTTGGATGGAGAGTTGTCTCATTGGCACTCATACCACATCTTATATCTATCAAGTGATTGAGGAATGTTTACATTGATATTTGGTTTTCTGTTGAATTACCACCCTCCAGTTCAGCTCCCCTGTATTCATGCTCTAGTGATTGAGGAATGTTTACATTGGTGTTAAGTTTGCTATTTCAAGTTCAGCTCCCCTGTATTCATGCTCTAGTGATTGAGGAATTTTTACATTGGTATTAAGTTTGCTGTTGCATTACCCTCCCTGCAGTTCAGTTCCCTGTATTTATGCTCTAGTGATTGAGGAATGTTTACATTGATATTTGGTTTGCTGTTGCATTACCTCCCCTTCAGTTCAGTTCCCCTGTATTCATGCTCTAGTGATTGAGGAACGATTACATTGATATTTGGTTTGCTGTTGCATTACCTCCCCTTCAGTTCAGTTCCCCTGTACTCATGCTCTAGTGATTGAGAAATGTTAACATTGATATTTGGTTTGCTGTTGAATTGCCCCCCACTTCAGTTCAGTTCCCCTGTATTCATGCTCTAGTGATTGAGAAATGTTAACATTGCTGTTGAATTACCTCCCCTTCAGTTCAGTTCCCCTGTATTCATGCTCTAGTGATTGGGATATGTGACAATAATTGGGATCAAGCAGCCAAAAATTGGGTAAACATACATAGTAGTTAAGTTTTCTTTACTTCCTATATACTTCTAACCAATCTTTACTATAAAACTAAAATATGTTACAGTATTGTTACAGAAAAAATGGACCCTTTAGATATGGTGTATCATTAAATGACCATCACTGTTTTGGATATTCTTATTGATATAGGAAGATGTGGTGTGAGTGCCAACGAGACAACTCTCCATCCAAATAACAATTTATAAAAGTAAACTATTATAGGTCAATGTACAGCCTTCAACACGGAGCCCTGGCTCACACCGAACAACAAGCTATAAAGGGCCCAAAATTACTAGTGTCAAACCATTCAAACGGGAAAACCAACAGTCTAGTCTATATAAAAAATGAGAAACGAGAAACACGTATAAATTACATAAACAAACGACAACTACTGTACATCAGATTATTGGTCTTTTTTTTATGTTTTAGATTTTTAGAATTATTCTTTGATTTAGACATTTGTAAGTTCATATGTAGTTTGTTTTAGACATGTTTAACATTATATGTATGAGTTTTTATGATTGTGGTACACTGTGATAATAACTTGCATTCATTTCGTTATTGTTGATCATACCAAACTGTCTTTCATTGAAATAAAGTTATCGTTCTTATGACATATTCTTATTGTTGTTTTTGTTGATGTGTTTTCGATTTTTTTGGTGCAAAAGTTAACTAAAATAACATATGGGATATATTCCTAACTGGTTCAATATCCTTCATTATGAATCTTTCCCCAAGAGTAAGGTATCGCTGAACCATTAATACAGAAATGATCAAAGACATTTGAGAAGTTATGTTGAGAAAAATTGTTGACACAACTTCTTGTGATTATTAACAAAAACAGCACTTTTATTCAAAACTTCTTCACCACAGACACTCAAAAATAAACTAGTAGTTAGCAGAATAAAAAGAAAATGTTACCAGTGTTAAAAAATTATAGAAAATGGGACTCCTTTTTATAAAATTGTTTCCCCAATACAGTTTAATATGGGTCGGCTGAGAACAAAATTTTAAGTGATTAATATTATAACACAATGTTGAATGCTGTACCCCAATTTTTGACATTTTTACCTATTATGTCTGTTTCGTTTGAGCACACATTATTATGGAATTGTATACGACTGTCAACTAAGTGAGAGGATTAGATAGCTATAAAACCAGGCTTAATCCACCATCTTCTACATAAAGTAGCCTGTACCAAGTCAGGAATATGACAGTTGTTTTCCATTCGTTTGATGTGTTTGAGATTTTGATTTTGCAATTTGTTGATGGACTTTCAGTTTTGAATTTTCCGTGGAGTTCGGTATTTTTATTTTTTTTTTATTTTTGACTTTTAAGACCAAAGGGAATTTAAGCATTCTAAAATTTTAAAATTAAAATTTCTTTCTAGTATAATTCAAGCAGCGTCTGCGTATGGAGCATATATCTGGCAGTTAATACGATATTCAGAGATTTTGCTTCCTTTCATGATTTCCGTGATAGAAGGTTGCTGCAAACGAGGTAGCAAGGGTTCCAAATGAAAAATTTGAGGTCACCCTTTTGAAAGTTTTACGGGCATCATCACAAGTTGGTTGACCGGTTTGGAATATCTGTGTGACAGATGACTACGATTATAATCCAATTGTCGTAACCACAATCTGGAGCATCTTAGTTCAGCCCCGGTTTTTGATGGGGTTCGTATTGTACTGTCTTTTATTTTTTATGTAGTGTTTTGTGGATTGTCTTTTGCCCTTTATTAGCCATGTCGGTGTCGTGATTTCTTCGACTTGTGAGATAAAAACTCGTCAAATATACCAGGCTTACATTTTGTAGGTCGGAGGGGCTTTTAATCTACAAAGGCTCATCATTGACGTAAGAATCAGAAATTTAAAGCGCCACATAAAGAACGAAGATGAAGAGCAAAATTCCGAGGGTTTTAATTTGTTTTGAATATCACCTTGGTATATTCTGTCTCTCTTTTACTCAATGTAGCAAATTTGATAGAATCTAATTTAGAATCCCATGTCAATATTATGGAATAGCGACTTTCATACAAGTGAGAGGTTTAGCTAGCTTTAAAACCAGGTTTAATCCACCATTATCTACATAAGGAAATGCCAGTTCCAAGTCAGGAATATGACAGTTGTTGTCCATTCGTTTGATGTGTTTGAGCTTTTGATTTTGCCATGTTTGTCTCTAATTGTCTTATAGAAGCTTGTATAAAAAACATTGGAAACAAGTAAATAATAAAAATACTGAACTCCGAGGAAAATTCTAAACGGAATATCCCTAAGCAAACGGCAAAATCAAAAGCTAAAACACATTAAACGAATGGATAAGAACTGTCACATTCCTGACTTGGTACAGGCATTTTCTTATGTAGAAAATGGTAGATTAAACCTGGTTTTAAAGCTAGATAAACCTCTCACTTCAATGAAAGTCGCGTAAAATTCCATTAAATTGACAACAATTTGTGAACTAAACAAACACATGATAGGTTAAAAGGTCAAAAATAGGGGTACAGCAGTCAACATTGTGTTATAATCTTAATTACTATAAAACAAGCAAATATGTCAGCAAAGACGAACAAAAAGGCATTTGAAAAATTATTTATTTTGTAAAAATTATTTCCGTACTCCATGTATACCTTACAACAAAATTATTTTTATCTACCCGTGTACGTCATTTTATTTGGCGGCATTTTGTCCAAGGTTATGGTTGTCTTTCTGATATTGTTTTAAATCTAACCCCTTTGTTTTATTAATTTTGTATTTACATTGTGTCATAGATCAAATTTATTCGTTCAGTGTATGTTCACTTGTTTTTGTTAATATGTCTTTTGATTGAGCTAAGCCATTTCAATTGATGTTTTATAATGTGTCTTTCTATGTTTTGATGTTACACTATTGTTTCAGGTAGGGTGAAGGTTGGCGCCTGTTAAAACGTTTAAACCCGCTGCATTTGTTTGCACCTGTCCTAAGTCAGGAACCTGATGTTCAGTGGTTGTTTTGTTGATGGGGGTTCATAAGTGTTTCTCGTTTCTCGTTTTTTATATAGATTAGACCGTTGGTTTTCCTGTTAGAATGGTTTTACACTAGTCATTTTTGGGGCCCTTTATAGCTTGCTGTTCGGTGTGAGCCAAGGTTCCGTGTTGAAGGCCGTACTTTGACCTATAATGGTTTACTTTTACAAATTGTGACTTGGATGGAGAGTTGTCATATTGGCACTCATACCACATCTTCTTATATCTATATATAGACAAGGCACATAAGTAAAAACGAAAGACAAGAATACAAAAAATACCATAGCACAATAACACTATGACGAGATGTACAAGTACCGAGCTACGTCAAATGGATATCGCAAAAAATAGACTAAGCATTAAAAGTAATAATTTACAAATTAAAATACAAATAAAAGAATACTATAACACTTTATTAAGAAGATAAACAACGTCAGTACCTAGAATCTATACTTCAAGACCATCGTGTATTATTTGTGAAGTTGATACGGAATATTTTTTAACAAGGCCTTGGTATCTTCCGATGATATTTAGAAAAAGGACGAGACGTTCTTTGACATACCCCTGGTTCATCAACTTTTTGCTCAGACACTGGTGACGTTTAACAAATTCTGAGTAGCAGCTGCAAGCTCTTGAATATCGGATGAGTTGGAAAATGGATATCCCATATGCAGATGAAGTTGGTATATTGCTACTAAGGTGGGGGGAAATTTCAAAATTAAAATCGACTCGTTTGTCATAGATACTGGTACTGAGATGACCGCTTATGTCAAATTCGAGGTATAAGTCTAAAAATGAGGCAAAGGAAGCCGTGTCGGTTGTTTCTTTAATTTCTAGTTCTGAAGGATATATTAATGGAACCCAAACGGAAAAGTTTGAATTGTTAATGGAAAGAACATTATCAATATATCTGAATGTGAAATTAAATGATCTGGCTTCTTTGATCTTCTTGTTTTTGCCAAGTGTCTGAAGGAACTCCGACTCATATGAAAATAAGAAGAGGTCGGCAAGTAGAGGCGCACAGTTCGTTCCAAAAGGAATGAGATATAAAAAATATGAGACTACCTGTAGCAAAAAAAAAAAAAAAAAAAATGATTGTATTACAGCACCGATGATGTTTTGACTTTAACAAACCAACTGATCATGGCAATAATAACTTTACAGGTTAACACGAATCTACTAATAGTAGTATTTTCATGTTATCAGAGGCAAAAGATACCAAAGGGACATTTAAACTCGTAAGTCGAAAACGATCTGACATGTTACTGATATCAATAACAATAAAAGTACACATACCCTTCCTCCTTACTTCTGCTGAAAATAAGGTGTATTTGGAATAAGATACATCCGTTATTATGCTTTAAACTTTTATAAGAAAAAAACATTTCCTTTTCACAATAGACTTTGAAAATATAGCTCAAAGACCATATCAAATGAACTCACGCAAGATGTCAATGATTTCTATATTTGAAAATTGGCATATTGGTACGAGTAAAATAGTATTGAATCATTGGCTTATAAGTACTTATAAAGTCTGGGCACTTTTTCATATAACCCTATTTGTATATAGCATCGACACAATAGAAACACTGGTGTTTTGGGCCGAGGGTAAAGGGACAATCCCCCACCCTCACTTATAAAAAAATAGGGAAAGGGGCAAGCTTTGTTTTTATTACTTTCCTTTCAGAAGTTTCAATAATCTAAATTCTCCCTCGCCATGCTCGTCCGAATTTAAAACATTTCTTTACTAAAATCCTTGGTATAATAAATAAAACAAAAATCTAGGTATAGGTTAAGTTGGTCGCAGTAACTTTTCTCTTTTCTAACAAGCAATGTTTAATAACATTATAAGCCAATATATTATAACAACAATATTCAAAATACAAACACATTTAAATGGACTGAAATCAAACTTGATACTGTAATCATACATTAATATGCGAAAATAATTTGCAAACTGACTGTCGTAGTTACTGTGAGCACCTTTCGATGAAGTGACACCCCAAAATTTTCTTTATATAATATAACGGAACCCCACCTTTTAAAGCGCCAAAGTATGTCACGTGCATATATTACCCATATATATTTATATCCAAAAACAAGAACCCGTTATACAACTACTCTCACTAACCAGTTTTGAACATATAAATAGTATAACTATAACACAGGGAAAAACCTCAAGTCTCAACGAAAAGAACTTTAAATCAGTTTAAGACCATTGACATTTATTTCATCAGAATGCCTCCCCCATTTTGTAAAAAATTAATGAAAAGTTGAAATGGAAACGAAAGGGAACATTGACCAACTCCTAGACTATAAGACTATAAAAAAGCTGTGCTTTGTTTATACCAAGATCTTTATAAGAATATAAATAATAGTTCATTTCGTGTTAATTTCATTTTCTATCACTGGGTCGAACTGCTGGTGAACTGCTAGTCATGAGGGTATCATTAGCTCAGTGTTTCTTTGTTACATATTTGTCTTTTTATAGTGATTAAGATTATAACACAATGTTGACTGCTGTACCCCTATTTTTGACCTTGTTACCTTTTATGTCTGTTTGTTTTCTTCACACATCGTTGTCAATATAATGGAATTTTATACGACTGTCATACAAGTGAGAAGTTCAGCTAGCTATAAAACCAGGTTTAATCCACCATGTTCTACATAAGAAAATGCCTGTACCAAGTCAGAAATATGACAGTTGTTATCCGTTCGTTTGATGTGTTTGAGCTTTTGATTTTGCCATTTGATTACGGACTTTCCGCTTTGGATTTTCCTCAGAGTTCGGTATTTTTATTATTTTACCTTTTTTTCGATAATAACTTGATTAATGTTTGAAAAACTACTTAACAAGCTCTTGCAGGCAATGTTGGCATTAGTATGAATTTACAGTTATATTTGAGCCGGTGTTCATACCCACGACCTGCAGTACTCGAGGCGAACACGCATCTACGAGACCATCGAGGTGTTTCACAACCATTCAGAGAAGGTTGAGTACATTTCTCAGTCTGGAAAAGAAATGACCGATAGTATTAAAGTTGGTCATAAATGAGGAGGTATTTCTTGGACCCCTTAATTCGCACATCAAAAGGTATTATAACACTGCCAAATATAATGCATCACATGTTCAAAAGGCATTGAACTACTAATCTTCAGTTATATTTTTGATTTTTTTTTTCAGAATTTAGTGCAAAAATCATAAAACTATCCATTGACTTTTTTTACATGAGCTAGTGCTTAACCGAAAAAGAAATGTTGCTACAAGATGTTTTTCACAAAAATTAAGTAAATTTTTTTTTAATTTCATGCATCCGAAGCGCTTTCTGGAAATACCTTCATGGGGATAGTAAAAATAATGGCTCTTATCGTACCCCCTTTTTCAGTATGAATAATCAAAACAACATACGGTAAAGGACTGAGTATCAAACCTCATCAATGATATCAAGCTCATAATTTTGTAAGCCAGACGCACATTACATCTACATGAGACTCACAAGTAATTCTCGAATCAAGTCTAAATCCATCAGAAATTAATGCGCATTGAACACCAAACATTCCATTATATCATCTAACATTTAACTAATATATCAAATTTCGTTTAACATCATTGAAATGTAAATACATTCGATGGTACATTGAAATATGGAAAAAATCAAGTTATGTCCATTCAAATCATTTCTTATTTTTAAATTACAAAAAGCAGAGGGTTTTAGACGAGCAGTAATCGAATAATGATAAATATATGCAGTATTCTTACGATTGTATGTATATGACATGAAACAATCCCTGTCGTTAATACAAAATGCTTCCCATTCATCTGTAATAAATTGATATCTACTAGAACATAGAATACGTCATAGATACATGTTGTAAAAAATATTCCACTAGCACTTAAACAGGTTTGATGGGAAAGACAAAGCGCTCGTGAGAAACAATTTTCAGTTCAATTCACAAATAGAGCACTACTAAAGATTGTGTTGTAATTGTTTATGAGCATATAAAAGGAAAAACAAAACATAGCCCACACCACCAGCTAAAAATGTATTCTTCTGTTAAAGTTAAAGTTCTCCTCATACATCCACTTGCTTCGCTTAAATTCGTATATCTCGATTAAATCGTTGGTGCAAAGCCCCTCAAAAATTTGAGAATCAGTTCATTTCATTCAAATATCTTACAATCATGCTAAAGTTAACAAAATAATAAAAGCAACAAGACATCCCACGACAGACATTGAATTATAACGAAATGTTCAGATCTTAAAAGTCTGAGAAGTAAAGATTAAATAGATCAAAAGGGGCAGTCAATGACATGTGAACAACCACATTAGACTGAAATAATATCATTTGAACATTTAAACGAATGATAGTCCGGTGACCTTTCACACATGTAGTAAGTATATGAGAGATCGAGCCTTTGAAAGATCTGTAACATTTTTTAGTGGGGGAAGGGACACTTACTTCTTAGTGAATCATAGGCATGCATTTTAAGGGGGCACTTTCTTTGTAATGAGTGGTAGGGATTAGCCGATAGAATAGGTGACTATTTCAAGCTTGACAATTATTGATATGAGGTATTTTCAACTACTTTTATTGCGATATTTTTCACAAATGAGTCATGTTTGAGATTAATAACCACAGTCGAAACGCAGAAGATATTTGTCAAACCTAGTTATCTCTCCATCAAAAAGCGTGAACTTGATATCTTACAGTGTATTTCTTGTAAAAAAATATGAAAATGTATTACTAGTAACAAAATACAAAACTCCAAGGGTAATTCAAAAAAGGGGAGAGTCCATAAACCTGACTAATTTAAACGCTCGTATTTATATACCAATGGAGCGAATGGAAAACAACTGTCTTGTTCTTGACTTAATACAGACATTTTCTAGCTAAAACTCCCACATTTATGACTTGAAAGGTCATTTAGTTTTGTTATTCATAATATATGACAAGAGTGGAATACTACAAATTCCAGTTGCTCATAACTACGAGTGACACCCTCCCAACGGTTTTTTTCTTACGTACATTTGTTGTTTGAGCAACATGAAGGGTGACAAATGTGAAGCAGGATCTGCTTACCCTTCCGGAGCACATGAGATCATCTCAATTTTTGGTTGGGTTCGTGTTGCTCAGTCTTCAGTTTTCTATGTTGTGTTTTGTGTACTATTGTTTGTCTGTTGGTCTTTTTCTTTTTTAGCCATAGCGTTGTCAGTCTAATTTCGACTTGTGTATTTGAATGTCCTCCTGGAATTTTCGCCTCTCTTCTAAAATTTAAGAACTTTTTTTTACACACACGTCATATTTCTGTATATTTGAACGGAAGAATATCTTGAACTTATTATTTCTTGTCTTGGTCTGTCTGAGCTTTTGGTTTTTTTCCGACATAGTAATGTGTAATGATTTAGAATTCCCTTCAAGTATTTGGTATTGTCCTTTACTAAAGAGGTTGTTTGACAAATCACTTGTGCAGTCAAAAAGGTATAACAAAAATACCGAACTCCAAGGCAAATCCAAAAAAGGCAAGTCCATAAAAACTGACAAAATCAAACCTCAATTTCTGGGAGCATGTCAACTATTTGCTTCACTCAATCCGTCAGTCAGCCCAAAAATAATAGTGGAACCTATTTGTTTTTAAGGTAACTCCTACAGATTTCCTTCAAGATTCCTTTTACTTCGTCCTATGATTGTACACAGATTAAAAGTTTGCAAAAATTTTTCATCAAAATTACTGTTTCGGGCCAATTTTTGGGGCACAATGGTTTTTCATTTTTATTCTGTGAGTACATTTCTTTTAGTAAAGTAATGTTTTCTGCTAGTTGTCCCATTGAATTAATATTACTCGTTTGCTAATGGCAGAGGGATAATCCTTGTATTGCAGACCACTTAATACAAAATATTTTGCAAAAACTCTGCACACTATACAAATTTTGAATACAAGTTTATTCTAAATAATCAGATTCATTGCAATACAGATTTTAAATATATAAAAAAACTGTAAATTTGCTCCATCCGACGCGATTTTCTGTATTAATTTTCATAAGGATCACTCGACCCATTCTAAAGGACAAGAATTCTGTTACCTACTACGGGAACTATATATTACCTGTAAACTCATGTTTTCACGTTTCTATCAAGAGAACCCAGATTACCGTGCTGCACTAAATAACAATATTTTGTAAGGTTAACACGAATTGCTAAAAAATTTATAGCATAATAAAACAACTGAAAACAGTCAAACAAACAAATGAATAGCCGACTTGTTCCTGTATTGTTATGAACCTGTATTGTATGCCCAAACTTAGTAAAAAGTAAAATAACAAAAATACCAAACTCCTAGGAAAATTCAAAATGGAAAGTCCCTTATCAAATGGCAAAATCAAAAGCTCAAACACATCAAACGAATCAAAAACAACTGTCATATTCCTGAGTTGGTACAGGCATTTCCATATGTAGAAAAATGGTAGATTAAACCTGGTTTTAAAGCTTGCTAAACCTCTCGCTTCAATAAAAGTCGCGTAAAATTCCATTATACTGACAACAATGTGTGAACAAAACAAATAGAAATAATAGGTAAAAATGTCAAAAATAGAGGTACAGCAGTCAACATTGTGTTTAATCTTAATCACTATAAAACAAACAAGTATGTCAAAAAAGAAAAACAAAAAACAAAAATATAAAGACAAAGCACATTAGCGAAAATGATAGACAAGAATACGAAAATTTGCCATAGCATAATAACACTATGACGGAATGTACAAGTACCAAGCCATGCCAAAGTGATATAACAAACAATAGACTAAGCTGCAAAGGTAATAATTTACAAAAACAGAAAAAGAACGTTATCAAGATGATGAGCAATTTTAGTACTTTAAATCTATACACTATACTTTGACATTACCCTGGTTCATCAGTTTTCTGCTCAGACACCAACATCCGGCAAAATTCAATCGTATTGACCAAATTGAATAACGCTAACCTTGATACTATATTTGCTTTGAAATAACTTTCAGTGACTGCAATTACTCCTGTATCGGTACTTTGTCTTTCGTCTTTTTACTTGTTGTTTTTATGTGTGCTGCTTTTTATAGTTTGTGTTTATGTTGTAATTCTACACCACTTTCCCTTGCTAGCGAAGGTTAATTTCTCGCAAACTTTTTTACGCCTGTCCATCTGAGGTTATTGATGGTTGGTTGTCTGTCCTTTGAATTTTTGCTTTTTGTTCTATCATCAATCAGGGGTTGGTTTTTTTAGTCTTATGACACCAAAGGCTATTTTTTAAAACAGTAATTTACGACACAGGTCCTGACGGGATATTTGTTTTGTGTTATCCTAGATGTTAAAACAATATTCAATATTCCCATGTTATATGCATAGAGTTGAATCTGTTGATATTGATCAGGGAATGTGAGACGACACAACAAAGATTTAAAGGGAACAGCCAACTGTACTTTGAAGAGAAAACTCAAACTGTAACAACATGACAAATGTAAAGAATAACGTTTAAATGAATTGCAGGTTGTTCGGTGTGAGCCTAGGCTCAGTGTTGAAGACCGTACTTTGACCTATAATGGTTTACATTTATAAATTTTGACTTGGATGAGAGTTGTCTCATTGGCACTCATACCACATCTTCTTATATCTATTAGTTAGTCTTGATTGAAAATTATGTTGACATTTTAATTTGTTGCGATTTTACAACATGGATCATATAAACCTAATACTGTATGAGCCATCCGTTCAAGTCATTTTAATCCTTTTAACTGGACATGTACACCTAACATTCATTCCATAAACCATATAACTTTGACATATTGGTTATAGTATCAGCGAAACAAACGGAACCAGGAAAAACTGAATGTTGACATATAAACATACAAAAGAAGAACGAAATGCTGTCCGACAGACATAAGGAACTTGCAAATCCTATAAATACCAAATTAAGTTACTCATGATAAGTGAGATAATCACATTATATAAAAACTTTAGCATTTGTATGCAATATATGGAGTACCTTGGTCTTATAGCTACTGAAATATCAAGCCCTAAACGACTTTTTAATCATCACCGACACCACGGATGAAATGAAAGTCAATGACAATGTACCAGTATTCAAAATTGTGTACACGAGACGTGCATTTCTTCTATAAAAGACTGATTTTGTTATCAGTAAATTAAAATCAAACTAAATATATATGTTTTATAATTAGTTTTTTTAATAGTTGTTATAGGCTTTGAACTAGCTGTCAGTAACTCTGTTTCTCTCAGATCTGTACTAAGTGCCTTTTTGTTGAAGAGATGTATAAGTACCCTGAAATGTCAACTCTGTGTTTTTTGTTAGATGTTAGGCCCTTTTCAACTGATTTTTATAGTTTGTTCTTATGTTGTACTGTTACACCACTGTCCCAGGTTAGAGGAGGGTTGGCACCTTCAAACTACTTTATGTGCCTGTCCCAAGTCAGGAGCCTGTAATTCAGTGGTTTTCGTTTGTTGCTGTATATCATATCAGTTTTCATTCTTTATTTTGTACATAAATCAGGCCGTTAGTTTTCTCATTTGAATTGTTTTACATTTGTCAGTTCGGTGCCTTTTATAGCTGACTATGCGGTATGAGCATTACTCATTGTTGAGGGCCATATGTCATTTTGTGTCTTGTAGAGAGTTGTCTCATTGGCAATCATACCACATCTTTTTATTTTTATATCATCAGTGACGCTTGAATCCAAAAAGTTAAAACGGCAAAATAAAGTACGAGCTTGAACAAGAGTGAAATTAGGGAGCTACCATTTGATTTTTATGGGGGGGCTAGGATGAAAAATGTTGTCCTGCATTTTTTTTGTAGTTGTAATCTCTGTCCTTTTTTTAGTTGTAATCTCTGTCCTGTCTTTTTATTTTCCACTCTATTCGATCCTGCCCTTTTTTAAAGTTTATCCTGATTTTTTTTTTTACCTAAATTGTCATCCTGACTTTATTTTGAGTCAAGTGTCTCATCCTGCCTCTTAAAACTTTAGTATTGCTGTTAAAATTTTGCCCCATGACAAAGGCAACATATGCAAATAAGGATGTCAATAAACAATCGACAATTTCAATTCATTTGACTTATTTGTAGATCATATTTTGATGGAGACTTTTCCTTCGTCATTTTCTTTGAATCTATCCTAGTTTTAAAGATAATTCCCTAAAATGCAAACAGTGTGTAAAAGACATCTACTAAAAGGGCAATAAATGTCGATATGGACAATAAATGAGTAGATCCACAAAGACTTACTGGTAAAGAATTTATACGGTCGATAACTCCTATTTGGATTCTATCTACAATTTTGGTCATGTTGACTCTTTTTAACACGCTTTATTTGATTTTATAACCGTACATATTTCAATCAATAACTAAAAGTTGAATACAAACAAACATGATGAAGCAAATATATATGTAGGACTCACATCCATGGTGGGTTCCAGATCTATGGCAGATTCCAAATCTATGGTATATATGACGTCATACCATCCCAAATCAATGGTAGATTTTTAGAATCCAAATCTATGGCAAATTTTCTAGTTTCCTAATCTATGGCAGATTTTCTAGTTTCCAAATATATGGCAGATTTTCTGCAGGTAGGGGACAAGACTTGAAGTCAGTACATATCTGACCAATGACTTGCCTTAAACAAGTGGCTTTCTCAAGAAATTTTACTTTCTCCAACAGTACAGGTATTCGACATAAATATAGCTCAAAATGATGTAGAAAGTTATTAAAAATCTTTTTTTTTTAAGTTTCTGAATCTCACGAAAGATAATTTTTAACAATAGTACAGGTATAGTCAATGTAGTAGCTGAAAATGCTGTAGATTATGTTAAAAAAAATCAAGAGTACAATAGGTAAAAAAAAATAACAAAATAACAGCTTAGCATAACAAAAAATTATGAAAGAAAAGCAAAAAACAATCCAAGTCATAGACGTTACGCACGGAACTGGTGACACTCGAGAAAAAATACCGTGTCATAAGCAACAATTGGTCACTATATTGTCGTTGCTACTATAAAACATATAAATTTTACATCAAAATAAAGCTGAATGTCTTGGGAATTTATTTTAAGTCTTGAATGACATTTTAATACAAGTGTATGTGAATAAACCGAACACGATTTTATAAATAACGTCATTTTTCTCGTGTCCCGCGTTACAAATAGATGCCGATATTTGGGCAAAATGTGCTGAAGATTGGTGATTTTTTCAATAAAAGTCACTATTTTCGGGCAGCGCAACGTTCAACGTCACAGCATTGTGACGTCAAAAAATTTGAACACAACCAGTACTAGAAGCGAAGCAATGGGCCCCTGAATGAGATATTAAAAAGTGTCCCACAAGCAGGGAAATATTTTAGCCGGACTTGATTTTTATGAACAGAATACTGGTAAGTTAATCAATATTGGTATCATTATTTTGTACAAAGACTCGCCTTTTAAATCATTTATTTTTTTTTTCTTTGTTGTTACGTCGGTTTATTCAGGTCGGAATTTTTCTCATGTCCAAGAATGTGTCACAAGTACAGTTTTCACACATTTTCCGGCATTAATCCGTCGAATGAGATTTAATTAATTTGTTTTATTGAATATTTCCTTAATTCTATTTACCGCTTTAAAAGTACAAACTTTTCTTCGCATTTTGAGCCTTGAAACATGAAAATGCGCCCAGGTTTGCACAAATTACAAACAAAACCGAATGTCCAATAAAATGTCACATACATGGAACTCCGTTTTGAAAGTTACACGTAACGTTACAGACGTTTTTGTTGTTGATAATTGTCAAAATGATTAATGTATGCATTGTATGGCCTTTCGAGGGCCCCTGATTTGAATAAATAAATTCTATTCAGAAGCGAGAAACAAATTCGCTCCTAATAATTTGAAGATTACATTATCTGTGAAAATCAATCGGATATTATTAAACTATTCAAGATTATCTGCAAGTGTTTGTATTTGTATTTATTTTTGTCATCGTAAATCTGTCCTTATCGTATCTAAAATAAATTATAAAATAAAACTTTCATAATTATTTCAGTGAAAAAAAAGGATGTCATCTAAGGAAGGACTTGAACGGTACAAACAAGAAAAGTTTCAAAAGCGACGAGAACAAAGGCTTGAATCTTATTACAGAAATAGAAATCTAAAGGAAAAGGAGTATGCTTTATCAGATGAGGCAGTACGCCAAAGACAACATAGAGAGAAACAAAAGAAAGAACAAATGAGGCGGGTCAAAGAAACGGAGAGAAAACGGAAATATAGAAAGAGAAAACGTGAAGAAAATATCAATGATCAAAGGCAAAACGAGGATTTAAATATGCGAAATACTTTCGAGAATAGAACAGAAAAACATCGGGCATTGAAGAAACTGAAACTAGCCCCACCAAAGAGCCCAGACAGGCGGGTGACAACCATGGTCGCATACTTGCAAAATTCGAACTCGCCGACTGTGAGAAAACTGCAATCTTCTGAAGTGATTTCTTCGCCGGAGGAAATAGAAGAACACAAAACATCAAAAGCCTTGACGGAAGATTTAAAAACAGTTATTGACAACTGTAAGAGGAAAAGATCAGATGACTCTTTGAAAACGATGAATGTTATTATTTCATCAGTAAGTGGTGAAAAAATCAGTGACAATAAATGCAGAAAGAAACTGGCTAGGAAATTGGGATTACCGGTAAGAAGAGTTAGGCGTGGTCATGCAATTAAAACAAGAATACTTAAATCTGAAAAATCAAGCTGGACTTACACAAATAGAAAAACTAGATCAGATGCAATAACACCTGACACGAAGAAACGTATTTATGAGTTCTGGTGTAAGCCTGGTATTTCTCGTCCGACTGGTCACAAGGCAGATATCAAAAGGGTCCGCATTGGTCCGAAAACTTATTCAAGCCACATGACACACATACTAGAAAAAAAACAGACCGATGTGTATTTGGACTTTATCGGAGAAAACCCCTCTATTAAAATAGCTCAAAGAATGTTCGAAAGGTGCAAACCCTACTTTGTGCGACCCGTCCGACCTAAGGATAGACAAACATGTTGCTGCAAGTACCATGTAGAATTTAAAACTGTCTTTAATTGGTGTATGGAATTCCTATAGAAACTTTTGATAGAAAATGAACCGAATGAATGCTATTCTACTCCTGTGTACGATTCAATATCTGATGTCGTTAATGCAACATTATGCGAAAAAATGTTGATGGTTCACACAATTTACAGTGCCTTAAAAGAAACTGTTCCGATTGTGGAGTTAAAATCTTGAATTTTCTGCCTTGTGAACTTGATGTATCTGACACTGCGGAATTTGTAAAGTGGAAAAAGTTTGAAAATGTAAGCGTTAATGTTAAAGGGAACAAAACCATAAAGAAACTAATGCTCGTGAAAAAAGAAAGTCAAGTTGGTGAATTGTTTTCATAGTTCAGAAAACTAATTGAAACTTTTCCAGTGCATCAGCACAGAGCTACATGGCAAAATGAACAATTTCAAAATGTTGTTAGAAATCTCCCAGAAAAGCAATGTGTTTGTGTGCATGACTTTAGTGAAAATTACAGGTGTTCCGAGCTTACTGAGATTCAAAGTGCTTACTTTCAAAAAACCGAAGTGTCGGTCCATGTTACTATTCTACATAGACATGCATTGCTAGAATACGATGGTGTTGATAGTTCAGAAGACTTTCCTGAAGTTATCACGGAACAATTTTTCGTTATAAGCCCAGACTTAGTTCATGATCAATACTTTGTTTACCAAGTCCGAAATTATATAGCGGAATATTTACAGTCGATTTCATATTCAGTAGAAACAATGCACGAGTTTACTGACGGGTGTGCAGCCCAGTATAAGAGCAGACACTGTTTCGGAGATATTAGTCAAACAAGCGACGACTTTGGATATCAACATTTCACAAGAAATTTCTTCAAAACTTCCCATGCAAAAGGTATTTATAATAATTTAGTTTATTATCCTCGAACTTACTACTATGATTGCCTTTAAATACAGTTGAATGTCAGTCCGTCTGTCAGTCTCTACGCTAGATATCTTGGACACAGATTTAATGATTTTTCTCACATTTTCGAGTACAATGGAATACATATTATTTAGCTTTTGATTGAATATTTATGAGTTGTTGTGTAAAATGTAAATATTTTAAAAGCGGTCGAACTGTTTTCTTTCAATCCGTCACATTATGGGTTAATGTTTGAAAACATTATTCTAGAAAGTTGTTTTTTACATGTTTTTTTTTATTATATCGAATTTGAAATAAATGTATTTTGATAAAACATGTGCGTCGGACTAAATTACACACAAAATAAATACGTTGTATCAAGGAACAGGGCTTTTATTTCTATTCTTCATCTTGGCAGTCGCTGTAGGGTTTTGAATGTATTTCTTATATTTCTCGTGACTTTCGGTATTGTTACTATTATAAAATCATAAACCTTGAACGCGGTAAAATGGTAAGGTCCAATGTCATGCAGTTTCATAAAAACTTATCTATGCATTTCAGGACCACAAGACGCTGCTGGAGGAATTATTAAGAGACAAGCCGACTGTGCCATTTTACGCGGACAGACTCAGATAAGGACAGCAAAAGATCTCTATGAATACGCGAATTCATTTCTAACACAACCGAGGTCACATTGTAAGAGAAGAATATTCCGATATGCGGAAACGATTCACCGTGACAACAGACTGTCTTTTAAGCCGGTGCCTAGCATTCGATCTCTTCACCAAGTAAGAGCTAGTCGTGATTCTGCTAAAGGATTGATAAATATCAGTGAATTGTCTTGTTTCTGTGTAAACTGTTGTCATCACATGTATGACCAGTGTTCTAATTCGATAAAAACTGGTGGTTATACTGAATGGGAAATGAAGCGAGAATACAGAGCGGATGCACAAGAAAATGAAGAAAATGAACAAGTGTCTTTGCAAGAATTAGTTTCGGTTGGTCAATTAGTTGCGTTATATACTGACGACGATGAGGAGGAGTACTACATGCTGAAAGTAGAGAAAAGCATGGAAACGTTGCGCATTGACACAACGGATTCTTGGGGTTCTTTACTCCCTGCGGGAACACCTGTGTTTCGTGGTCTATATTACAACAAAACGAACTTGCCTTTTCAATATCGTCTTGTGAACAGGAAAGCGGTTGTACCTGCTGCGTCAGTGGCCTACATTTGTTCGGAAGTAACCGCAAACAATGTCATTCGAATCACAGAAGAAACACATTTAAATGTTTTAGAATGTATTAGTGAAATAAAATGCTAGAAATTTATTAATCAGTATTTATCCCTATAAAGAAACAGTAGTTATAGAAACCAATAATATATGAAAATATATACATGTACATGTAGGGAATGCTTTAAAGAGGTAAAAACGAATGGAGGGACAACCGTGACAAACATAAATTCATACGTTCGTTTAACAACAAGCGACTTGGATAAAACGTCAGTAAAAAAGTGTATTTCGACGTTATTTTAATGTAACGTCAGGTATCACCAGTAAAGGACATCTAATCTCAGTAAAAACTAGTACAATCAACGGACAAGGCACAAACAAGAACATGAATGAGAATGAGAAAAGAAGTTAAAAAAACATGAAACACAAACATCAAAAACCAAAAAACCAAATCATAAACATTCGAATTATCATAAAAACCGAGAGTGAAATAAGGCCGGCCATAGGTTTATGATTTGTAAGGCGTTTAGAAATCTGCCATAGATCTGGAACCCACCATAGATTTGAGTCCTACATATATACCCTAGTTTTCAATACTTGTTTTGTTGATGCAATGTTGTCGTGCAAATCATGAGAATCATGCCGATGTTTGTCCTATTTGAACATCTAAATCTTGTTGAACTGCGTGATCTTTTGATAAATCGTCTGTGTTCGCACTAAAAGGTATGTATGTCATTTGATTGTAATTAGCACTGTTCTCGTTGTTTATGGGTTGTTGATAATTTTTCCTCTGTATTCTTCGATAAACCAAATAACTGCACAGCACAAACAGAGTGATACCAAGACAGATACAAAATCCTATGATACCATCTGTTATTCGTTGTAATACTTGGTCGGATTTATCCAGAGTTGAACATGTTGAAGGTTCATTGCTTTCATTTGATCGTTGTCAATATAATGGAATTTGATACTGTCCAAGTGAGAGGTTTGGCTAGCCATAAAACCAGTACATAAGAAAACAAGTCAGGAATATGACAGTTGTTATCCATTCGTTTGATTGAACTTTGATTTTGCCATTTGATTGAGGACTTTCCTTTTGAAAGTTCAGTATTTTGTGATTTTACTTTTGATTTTAAAGATATTCTGTATTGCCGAGTGTATCTTGGAATTATTTTAAAGTTTTGATATTCGCAAAGAAGTTTTGAAAAATAATAATAATACTTCCAGCTCGTATTTATATTTACGTAATTTTCAACTATTTTCTTTCTCTTTTCATTATATATATTGATTAAAACTAATACATCTTTGGGTTTGATACAGCTATAGTCCATAATGGCACACGTCGCACGATCGGGGATACATGTTAAATTCAAATCAATGTCTTTATTACATACATTAATTTTTGATCGTTTTTTTTTGCAATCCTTTTGTGCAATTCCCTTCAATATGCCTTCTTCTTCAAGATTTTGGTCAAACTGAATCATTATTGAAGAAATGATTGAATATATCGGAGAAGATATGTTTAGCACGATTTGTCGTTGGAAAGGTTGCACACCATTACCATCTTGGAGGTAATAAACTATCTTCATACTTTTATTCACAACTTCATCATCACAGACACCGATTAATGTCCCTACAGAATTAGGGAGACACGCAAAGTTATTTCTCATACAATAATTTTCCAGGCATGGCGATTTGTGAACAACATGACTGTCACCCGGGATTTGAGCTTTAACTCCAACTACGGATGCAAATACAAAACATATCGCCGTCAAATATTTCATTTTCTGAAAAAGAAGCAAATTATTATTGTTTGTTACCTATCACTGTTACAGTATCATTAAGTAACATGCTTTAAACTTAGTATTATTTGAACTTGTAGAACCTGAAGCAAAACCCAAATAATGTTATACTGTGAATTTTACAAAAAAGAACAAGATTTGAAAGTTCTAAGCGTGACAAATCATCGCAAAATGTTTGACGAGGACACAGTTAAATGTTATTAATGAAAGAAACAATATTATATCCATTTCTGTAATTCCTGATCGAGTGACCAGATCATGCCAATAATAAAACGTGCTTGTTAATTTGAATCTACTTAGATTTATCATGTTATCATATGTTTTATACATATTTTTTTTTCAAATCCCAAAACTAAAATTATATTGCTGATATTAATAATATTTATAATAAAGAAAAATAAATAATAGCATAATTTGGTCATGATATAAACAACAATATGTATACACAGCACATGTTTGCTTCAACACACACGTGTACACTTTAGGTTTTAATAAATTCAAATTTGTGTGTGACAACTGCTTATTCACTTTAAAAGACCTCAATAGTTTAAATACCATATAATGTGAACTCATGCAAAAAGTACTATTTGACTTTGTAACCTAAACGTGTTAAAGTATTGCATCATTCTCGCAACATCTGCATAGAAAGCTCAGACATATTCTATAGATAAATATAATTTATTTAAAGATTAGTCAAAAGATACCCTGTTACTTTTATCGAAAGCTACTTGATATTTTTAGATTTGAAGGAAGTTTCAGACAATTGATTTTAATTCGCATTGTCATAACACAAATATACAGTACCGTATGTATTATATTGATTTTCATTCATATTGTCTACAGTGTAAGGATTCAGTTTCTAGAGAATATTTTTGCCATTTAAAGAAATAATACTCAACATATCTTGAATAATAAAATAACTGTGTACATGTTGATTATCTAAAGCAAGTCCGGATGAAGGTACACTCATATCAGCCAGTACATCACTAAATCTGGACATGCCTATTTAAACGAGTCTGTTGAAGGACAACTATAGTAAACTTGACTGACTCAATGACAGCTAGCTTCCCTATTTACTTTCACACATATCTTAACAGTGGGTACATTTCTTAGGTTTGGATATGCGTAGTAGATAGTATAAAAAGTTTGTCATGAAATTAGTATGAGTAATCAATATTTATATGATACAATATATATTCAACACTGAATAGTCTGCTGTTTGACAGAGAAGTGGATAATATATTTCAAACTTTACAACCATCCTATCGTTTCTATTTTTTAATATATCTATATTCGTATAGTATCGTTAACATGGATATAATTCAGATTGCACACAGAAATTTGGGCAAAGTAGAATTATATCCATTCTGATAAACTCTTACTTTTAATGGGTTTAACGAATCGTATTCGCATAGTCAATATAATAAATACAAACAGTATCATACAGAATAGATTTTATGTATATAAAATAAATCAACTTTACCGTATATAGACAAGGAGTCTTTTCGTTTCTTCAATTTAACTTGCAATATTAACCAAGGCTTTCTAATAGAAAAACAAAATACACCACTCAGTAGCAGCTAAAAAATATAATTTCTCTGTAATATCAAAATACTTTTGTTTTCTTCTTTTAAACAACTGTACATTTCAGTTTAACATTAATGCAAAGCCACCCGAAAAATTATGGAATCGTTAATTCCGTCAGAGACATGTTATACCCAATTATGAGTGTAGTATATGTCTCGGATTTATTACTATTATCACACTTAACATTATAAAAGCAAATAGACATCTCACAAAAGACAACGATAACAATATCATACGTCTATCTTTAAGTGAGAGAGCCTCTTTCGAGTTCTTACTTTGAAAACAATTCGACTTCTGTGGTTAATTGAAGGTCCCTGGGTCCAGTTGAATCAGGGGTTTAATTGTTTTTTCGTATTCCATGGTCCCCTGAAGATTTGTGTACTGAACATTTTTTCATCACGCCCATATAATGAACATTTTTTCATCACGCCCATATAAAACGTAATAACAGAATATATATGTTTCACCAGAGAAATACTTTATTATACGGCTCTGTTTGCACTGACATATTTCACATTTCTGTTTGCAAAATTAGAACTGATATTTTGATTCGTTGTCCAGGTACCGTAAATGGTAATACTACCACTGGTCGATACTTCTGCTAATTGACTGTCAGTCCCCGAGGGTATCACGTAAGCCCAGTAGCCAATATTTCGATACTGGCATGAAAATACGTATAGTATTTGAATTTAACTTGCTGTTATAAAATTTTTTAAATCATTTTAAATTAAGCAAAAGCTATAATTCCTTGTTCGGATTTGGCTTTACTTTAGGTCCTTTTTTGGTTTTATTAGCTCTTCAACGATTATTTAGGGATTTGAATTTTTAAAATATTTTGTTCTCCATCATCACTGAAGAGACATTAATGGTCTAAATACGCATCTGGTGCAATAAAATTGGTACCGTTAGTGTTATTAGCTGTACTAATTGATTTTGTTCGGTTATATCAGCTCGACTGCTGTTGCATTTGGTTTTCTTTTCCTAAAACTTGACCTCGACTTGGCTGGAGCATCACTGAAGATTTAATGTCGAAATGCGCACCTAGTGCATAACAATAGGTACAGTTAAATGTTATAACTGGGTCATCAGAACCGATATCAGGTCTATTATAATAGACTTATTTCATCATTATCTAAAATCTTCACAAAGACTGCAAACAGATTCAACATGTGCACCTCCTACTTTGGACAGACTTGTTGAAGTTTTTTCAAGTTCTCCAATGGAAGAATTAAGTAATAAAATTGAGAATGGAAACGGGGAATGTGTCAAAGAGGCAACAACCTGACCAAAAAGCAGAATAGTGAAATATGAGTTTTAGATAATTAGTCCTAAAATTATGAACATAGAGAAGTTCTCGCTCGGACAAACACTCCATTATCTTGTGTATTATAAGAGCGCTAACCTTATTAAGCACGGGGAGGTAAGTTGTGTCATTACATGGTAAAGAGGGTATCTAGCTATCCTCAAGTTTCCTGCAACATTATTTAAACTGTAAGAAATGATATGTTTCAATGACATTTTATTTCGTTGTTCTGTGGATCATTATGGAAGCATGGGTATTTTATATATAATAATTTCACCCAATATTTCCCTGCTTCATGTCCCACACCACCAATTCACCTACTTACCATATATTTAGAGCATTGGCAAAACTACTCTGACAAAAATAGTGCTTTTTACCTGAACGAAACTTGTGCTGAATAAGAAGTATATTTTAACCCCAAGTTTACCTGCACATGAATTTGCATTACAATTTAAGTGTAGATGTGGTACATGCTTATTGAGATTTTAAGAAAATTAAAGTGCTTTTTTCCGTAGTAGGTGACTCTGGAACATCATGCATCACTACAATACTTTATAAATTGGTCGAAATTGGCATGTAGAAAGGTGCTAATTGTACATTTCAGGATATGCATAGTTCTCTTGAAGCTAAATGTTGGTAAAATATTTGGAGAGCTGTGAAAATTGTAAAATTTGGATGAATATATAGAGATTTTGAATTTGTGGCGCGACACCTTCAGTTACAGAGAGGATTCAGTTAGTTATGATCAGCATGAAATTCTTTATTAACTATTAAATATATAAGTATGAGATATTTGAGACAACACAAAATATTTACTGAACCAACAATATAATGAATGAAACAGCACTTTTTGCTATCAAAAACAAACCTCAATCTGAAACAGCATGGCATGTTCATAAAAAATTGGGCTATTTATTAAACAAAATGTGGTCAACTTCATCTTTCTTGATTTTTTATTTTTAGCCAAGGCATGTACTTCCAACAAAGTCAATCATGTGAGAAGTCAGAAACAAGATTTAAAAGATATGAAAACATTTTATTTCTTCATAATTCTATCTTATACAAATACATAAGAGGTGTAGCACTGAGGCTACAACATATATCTAGCACTATAGAAACACTTATACCCAGACCCAAAAAGTTCAAACATTAAAGTAGGTCACAGTGACATCAACATAAATTGATTCAAATTACAATTGGCAAGTTTTATTAATATATCAAGTAGAATATGAGTTGCAAGTTTCTGATCCAATCAACAGAAAAAGAATTAAAAAAAGAACTAACAAAATCTTGTCACACTATAACTATTAATCTGAAAATTGATTATATCCTTCAAGGTGAAATTTCAAACCAGAATTATTCACGTATCCAAATTATGTATGTAAAATGTTACTTACTTTAAAACATAGGAATATTGACTTTAATCTTCCATAAATCTGTCAGAGATTTATCTCTCACATACTTCAAACTTTAAACAAAAAGGTATCTCCAACATTCAGTGTTATCAAAACCTTAATTTGACATATTAGCTATTTCTGGTAATGATATTTAAGTCTTAGTTATAACAAACAATTATAAATAAATATTAATAAACCCAAGACAACAATATTAGACACACATACAGCCTTAACATTAATATACAAAGACAAAAAAACAAAATAATCAGAATAAACTTGCATATGTGTTTGAATAACCGTCTTGTAAAACACAAGAATTGAAATCAAGAGACCAACAAATAATGAAATACTGATAGTACTATTATGACATAAAAATACTTTGAATATGGCAATATATGGACGGATATTGATAATAAATTAAAAATATATATAAAAATAAAAGTATGATATATAAAATATAATCATAGAAAATGTGAAATAATATAAAATAGTATGTGTCATATTATGTTACAATGTACCAGCCACATCTATTTTAAGAGACAGACCTAAATACTAAATAAAAATCTAAAGAAAATCATTTAAAATTATCTGATTTGTGCTTATCTATTAATTTCTTTTGTTTGGTATGATAAAATCAAATCAAAATAACCTATACCTTCAAAAACGAAACTGAATGCATAAAGATAACAGAATATAAAACCAATTAATTATTGAAAAGGTATTGTTCGAATCTTAATGTAAGATATTTATCTAAATTTTAAAATAATTAATTCAGTGTTTGTAATAATGCATAATCATAAAAATCTATACATTTCAAATAAATGAAATTAAAAGGAATAGCAAAATTTCATTCTTGATTTAAATTAATTATTTTACACAACTTTTACTTTAATATGTATATAATAGAAATGATAATTTGGCACAAATTTTCTGTGTTTCTTAATACAATTAAATCACTATTGTAACTATGTGTTTCATTTCTACTTCTAAATTGTAAATCTACATACTGTTTTACTTTTAATAAATAAATGTGTATTCAATTTCATTTATGAAAATCCAAGTTTATGTTTCATCTGTACTATTTATTAGTATAAAAGACGTGATAATCCTCTGGCTAAATAAAATATTGTCATATATATAATACAAGAGAGTTATCCATCCTTATTTTCTTGGTTAAATAAATTCAAACATCACATAATATTGGACATAAATATCACAGTTTTGTTGTTGCTTAGTCATCCCAATTTATTTGGTTGCTGGGTCATTATAATTAATGTTGTTGCTATGGTGATGAGCATCTATTAGTTTACAGGAATACCATTAGTCATATCTACAAATAGATCAAATGGCAAATTAAAATATTATATATGTCCAATTTCTAATTTTGTTGCTATGAAATTAACCTCCAACTTATACACCAAGGTCTATTGACATAAATTTTGTCGTAAATGTAACTGTCTGATGTTAAATTTGTTTTTTAAAGTGTTTTTTCTTCAATTTTCCACCTGAATGTAATGTGTTTACAGTACCCATATAGTCTTCCTGTTTGAATGATATCACTTGAAAGAAATATTGAGAAGATTCTGTTTCTTGTTTTGTTTTTGATTGTTGACTGCTCATAAATCAAGTACTATGATTTAACCTTTTCCTTGAGTACTAAGAGACAAAGTATATATAGTGTTTTACTCATGCCCCCATCTTATTTATTTTAATTCAATGTCATTGGCATAGACATATAAGAATGAAATATATGCTATACATTTATAAAATGATAAATAGATGAAAAATTAACAAACAATAGTAATGCATGGTTTTTAAGCATTAAGAAAGTCATTTTGCTAGAAAACTAAAACTCATTGTTTCAAACGCTGTAAAATATATTAGCTAAAGCACTGTCTATATCACAGTACAGTGACAAATGTTATTTAAGAACTAAAGCACTGGTCTTGAAACACTGGGTCAAGTAAGAAGTACAAGCTGATTTGGCTGCCTTTAGTTTAATACACTTTGACTCTAAAGTTAACCTGATGCTGGTAACAGTTTATTGTAGTTGTTAGGAGGCTGTGAATTGTCTTTGAGTCAATGTTTGTCTGCTTTCAGTGTCTGTTAGGACTGAAACTATTATATAATGTCCCAGGTTTGTATCTTCTTTAGCATGCTGAAGGTCTTTCTTGTCCGCATTGGAGTATGAAACAGCTAGTATTTCTTTGCTGAGTTGAAAGTTTATCAAAATTTTTTTCGGCATCAAAACCTTCCAATCGATGTTTTGAAAACAATTTTCCACTTTTCTATCAATTTATCGGCTTGTGCCATAGACAGAAGCCTTATCGAGTATTTAATATCCTATCACCTGTTTATTGTTCAATCAAACTATTATCACTTGTTAATTAGCCGCTGACCAGGTCAAAATCTCCACACGTTGAGTAATCAGGTAATGTCAGTTACATCGTATACTTTCAATACACTCAGCTTTTTACGTCTTCAATAACAAACATTTGTAAACATCGTAGTAAAAACTGGTACCTGAAATTTTTCATTCATGATATTTTTATACACTGGATTTTTTCTCCTCAACAGGAGGATGGGAGGAGACCCCTGAAAACCGGATTATTGTACTCCCATGTTCACATGTATAGTTCTACAATCTGTGGATACCTGTATTTTGGCATTGCAGAAGGTCATGTTTTTCTTTTACTGATAATGACATTTTTATACTAAACCCATTGGATGTTGGATGTGTACTGATTGATATTTAAGTCATAGATACACGATTTTTTTATTAGTTGTTATTGGATTTGAACTAGCTGTCAGTAACTGCGAGTACTCTCAAATCTTTTTTGTTGTGGGGATGTATAAATACCCTAGGCTGCCATGTCCGGTCAATGCTTTTTGTTAGTTGTTATTTACTTTTTTTTAAGTTATGTTTGAAACAACTGATTGAACTAATAGATTAACATTTACAAGGAAAACGAGAGAATATTTTACCTCCCTTCACATGAAATGCTTGTAATATTTCCATTTCCATATATAATTTATCAATACCATACCACCAAAGTGCACATAGACAAACATTCCAGTTACCACATTCAAGTAGTTGAAGGACCAATGTGGATTTATTACATTTTTAGGATTTCAATTTTAATTATAGGCAAAGCAATTCAAACAACAATAAAATAAAGATTTTCTATTATCTTGATAAGAGACAATGATGAAATTATGATAAAGAATTATCCCAAAACTCAATTTACTCTCTCAATTTACTCCCTCAAATTAAATTCAATAAATCCACAGTATACAAAAGATACCACTTTACTAAAGTTTGAGTTAGCTTGCAACAGTGTGGACCAGTGACAAGAGATCATTAAGACTCATGACCATAGAAACCACTGCAGCTACACACAACTCAATACCTTAATACCTAGGTATAGCCTAATCTACATGGGCCTGTCATACAGTCTCTCTCCAGGTCGGTCCATTGGCCCATCTTCCTGATGGTCAATATGTCTGTCCATGGGCCTTGCTGCTCCAGGTCTCTCCATGGGCTTATTTTCTGTGCCATAATATGGCCTGTCATCTAGTCTATCAACAGGCCTTTCCAATGGCTTGTCTCCCTGTCTTGTTGTTGGCCAATCCCTAGGTCTATCATACATCATATAATTAGGCCTATCCCTAGATCTTGGTCGATATTCACCTGGCCTACCTGCAGACCTCTCCCTAGATCTTGGCCTATCACCTAGTCTACCTCTGGACAAGGGTCTATTTCTATGTTCATACCTGTCATTTGGTCCACCTAATCCACCAGCCCTCGAGTATTCTGGATCTTCAAATCGTCTAAAATAAAAGCAAAGTATCACATGCATGTCAATTTTAAAATATGTGAAAAGTAAGCAAACTTTTACCTTCCAGTATTGTTTAGAAAACATTATCATCCTAAAGAAGGAAACATTTTAATGGAATAATAATACAAATCTGTAGAAATGATGTTAAATTACAGTTATTTTTTTGGAATATCCTGGATTACTATTTAATACTTGTTTCTATTAAAAATTGTGACAGTTTTTCTCAATGTGAAATATAACCAATGTAATAAGACTACATATGAACTGCATAAAAAAAATAAAGCATGACCAAAATGTAAATCAAGGTAACCAACTTATAAAAAATGTATAACTGTATAATAGTTGTTGAAATGGAGTTGATAAATCATCACTGATTCCTTAGATAAATGTTTTATCAATATGAAACTATATGAGAATTGTAATGTTGTAATATCCTCATGGGTTTTTGATATACGGACATACCACAAAACCAAATCAAATCATTACAGACAAGACAGACTGTCAAGTGTACATCAATATGGCTGGTAGAAAACCATGCTTACATCTTTGTCATTAAGACTAAGGGATAGTTGTCTCATTGGTTTCTTAGATATGGATATTTACACAAACCAAATTAAATCATAACCGACAGACAGACTGTCACATGTACATCTATATGGCTCATACAAAACAATGCTTATGTCTATGTCATGTAGACTCTATGGGGATAGCTGTCTCATTGGCAATCATACAATATCATACAATATCTGCTTCTTTGTATCTAATGATTTACCTGTATGAAGCTTCCTCTCTTCGCTTTGAGTCTAAAATTTCCTCATATGAAGGAGTCTGCCTTCTGCCATAACTTGCTGGACGATCTCTAAAAATATATTACAGAGAAATAAAAATTATCTTATGGAACTTATTAATTTCTTAACTTGGACAACTCACTCTCTAAAGTACTTAATATTTAATTTGTGAGTGAAAAAAGGCAACTTAACATGTCAACTAACTTTGCAACATTTTTTCTCTATAAATCTGATAATATGTACTAAATTTTATTCAGATAAAAAGTTTCTACAACAATCACAGAACTATTTCCCCTGTGTGATACATAAAATAGGTTTTTATATATATATATAACATACATTTTATGGTTGCCATGATGCCTACCAAGTCAGAGAGATGTGTAAGAAATTGTCATTTCACCTACATTTACTGCTGTTAGTTTAAAATAAAGATAAACCACTGCAAGTGTACTGTAAAAATTGAGAAATTTTTAATTTAATAATGTCTATATAAGTGATGGTTTTAAAATTAAATAATCTTTTTTAAATTAATGTTGTCCTAGATGTTTTGTTTTCAAATAAAACTGAGTTGTGTCATTGGCAATCATACCACATCTTCTTATTCTTATATATAAACAAGATACAGATGGTTCAAGGTATTTTAAAAATATACTTGTATTGCTATACCGAAGTACCAAATATTAGTGATATTTATTATTTCACTTATATTTTGTACTGATAAGCTGTTACAAACTAACAAAAAATATGCATACATTCAATTACAATTTGAAGGGGACAATAAAGAGAATTAAGATGACGGAATGATAGATAAAATAATGGTTTACATAGGGAAATAGCACCATTGATTGGCATGATTTTGTTCTCCTATATTTCATCTCTTACCATATCAAATACTCTGTATGTCTCATTGTTTTACAATTAAGATTATCTAAAGAGGTTAACAGTTGTATACCTTGGAGGTTCCTGGTCCCTTACAGGACTTTTGTGAAATGGTGGAGGATCCTGCTGGAACCAACTATCCTGTAACATAAAAGTTATAACATATAGAATATTAACTCTCAGGATTCTTTAAAAAATTCCAAGGTGAAATATTTACTTTAAATACCAAACAAATTATTTAAATAAAATTATTTTTGCTTTTATCTTCCAATTAGAGTGTAAAAAATGAAGACATATTTATTCTTTTATATAGATTTTTTTTGTAGGTTTACTTTCTTTATTATTGAAGGCTGCAGAGTGACTTCTACATGTTCATTTTGTTCCATTGTGCTGTTGGGCTGCTGAAAATCATTTTTATGCTTAAAGTACATATTTTGTTCCTATTTTCTATTCACTTTTCATTAAGTCGTTTTTCATGCAACAGAATCATTTACTGAGGCCTTACTTTTGTCAGTAGAAGAATACAATGTGCAGTAATACACTTAAATGAGGGTTTTTACAGAGAGTTTTTTATCAGTTTAAATGTGCTGATCAAATTTCAAAGAAAGAAAACATATTTGCTTCACACACAAAATAAGCAGAAAATAAAAGTGCTCCATTCCAAGCCATTCATTTCAGAAACAGCAGTTCAGATTATTAAAGAATAGAGTTTAATGAAAGTTGAAATGAAATTTCTCTTAATTAAGACAATTAATTATTAGCAAGAGTAGAGCAAAACTTAGGAAAAATGTGTGCCTTTAATGGCTTCCTCACAATCAAGTTTTGATGGTTAAATAATTTCAAATGAACAATTTCATTAATACACATTTTTCCTACCAACCAAAGATAGATTTAAAAGATTCACACAACATGTTAAACAGTCAAATTTTCACATTTTCTATATTTTGCAAAACAATTCGCTGATCAGATTAAAGTTATCATCGATAACTACAAATTCAACACTGTAAAAATTTGACTCTAAGTTAAATGGAAATTTCTTTAAGGGACAAAATTATCTAATTTACTGTACATGTCTTTAAGTCCTTTTCATTTCCCCATACCCAAGCCCTCCTGACCTTTCAAAAACCAATTTTTTTTTGGACTGTAAACTATATTTAATTTTATTTGATTTCAGACTCCCCCGTTCCACCGTTTAGACAAGATTTGCCCCTTTTTTAACATCCTGGATTTGCCTATGGATAGTAAATAGACAGATAAAATTAATTTTTCACAAATAAATCAACACTTTACAATAGGTTCTTTAATATCTTTTAGGGGATATAAATTTTTCATTTATCTTCAGAGAAGGACAAAATAAATTATTTAACAAAGTCTTTTAATTCCTTAACCCATTAAAAAAAAAGGTACTCTTACACCTTTCCAGTAAATATATTGATGTTTCACTTTACAGTTTATTTTTCATATAAAAAATAAGACCTTGTCATTTATTAAAGAAATTTCCAGTGAGTTAGGACAAAATCAGATACCAACATTTTACCAGTATTGGAATTGTTCTGAGTTTGTGCTATAAATAGATTTAAGAAGTTAGCAAACCACACATACAGGAGGTACCTTTCCATCTACCCAGTTAGGTCGACCCCTCGGCATGCCTTCTTTACCAAAAGCTTTCTGTAAAAATAGGTTAGATATTAGTTAAGCTGGGGGGTTAGTATGGCCAACTTCTGTTCAGACAGAAAGTTAACTTGCTGAATACATTCTGTTTCTTTATAAATAGTTGATGTCAAGATAGGTCATCATTTATTGTTATAGAATTTCCTTTTTTGGTTATTTTCCTGTGTACCCAAAACTACTTGTCTTCCCTGCAGAAATGTTACAGTCTAAGAAACTATAATGATGTTTAATTTAACCTATTGTTTATCTATGGAATGACTTTTGTGAAGTTCTATAATTTGATACATTTACAGTATGCCTTTCTATCTATAAAATCTGTGTTCTATTATTGCCTAAAACATTTGCCACATAGTGCTGTTACAAACTCTCATATTGTATGTAAACCTGAAACCATTCTGGGCATTGACAAGTACGCACTACTATGAAGCTCTGTTATCCAACCCAAAGCAAATTAGAATGAAGTCAGGATTAACAGGTATTATCTCCCCTTATTATAGCAGTAGTTAACATCTCTATACTGTGGATTCACTCTGTATAGAACCACAGATTAATCTGTCATAGTTAAATTAATACTGCTCATTATTTTTACCTTTGTTTTATTAAAAAAAGTGAATTTTTGTAAGTATTAAGTGATAAAAATACAAAGAATGACATTTACTACTTAGGTGTCCAGCAGAACATTAATACACTTACAAGTCATTACAGCCAGGTTTCTGACTAAATATCCACTATTTTTAGTGCATTCAACATATTGAAAGGTACATAGACTATAGAGGTAGAAAAAACCAAAGAGCATTAAAAAATCATAAATCAAAGATAAACTGCAAAAGCCAAGGCAAAAAAAGGAAAAAAACATCAAAAAAACAAACAACTATCTACAAAACAATACAAAGCAAACTAAAGACGGAGCAACATTAACCTGACTAAAAACCAAGGGTGATCTCAGGTGTTCAAAGTATGGACAAACAGGAAGTAGGTGTCGGAAAGACCTGAAAAGTGCTTACATGTTTTATCTCATCACTGTCAAATTGATTAATAAATATGAAGTCATTCTTTTCAGCTGTACCTGGGAAAACTGTGACGTAAGTACTTGTTGAACCAACAGAAGGACAAATAGGTTGATGAATGGATAGACAGATGAAGAGATAGAAGGATGCAGAGACAAGGTGAATGTAATATAATCCCATTAATAATCAAATCCATTAATAATCAGTCTTAAAGAGATGATCATAACAACATAATCAAATAGATATAAGAAGATGTGGTATGAGACAACTCTCCATCCAAGTCACTGTAGATATAAGAAGATGTGGTATGAGTACCAATGAGACAACTCTCCATCCAAGTCACTGTAGATATAAGAAGATGTGGTATGAGTGCCAATGAGACAACTCTCCATCCAAGTCACTGTAGATATAAGAAGATGTGGTATGAGTGCCAATGAGACAACTCTCCATCCAAGTCACTGTAGATATAAGAAGATGTGGTATGAGTGCCAATCAGACAACTCTCCATCCAAGTCACTGTAGATATAAGAAGATGTGGTATGAGTGCCAATCAGACAACTCTCCATCCAAGTCACTGTAGATATAAGAAGATGTGGTATGAGTACCAATGAGACAACTCTCCATCCAAGTCACTGTAGATATAAGAAGATGTGGTATGAGTGCCAATCAGACAACTCTCCATCCAAGTCACTGTAGATATAAGAAGATGTGGTATGAGTGCCAATCAGACAACTCTCCATCCAAGTCACTGTAGATATAAGAAGATGTGGTATGAGTGCCAATCAGACAACTCTCCATCCAAGTCACTGTAGATATAAGAAGATGTGGTATGAGTGCCAATCAGACAACTCTCCATCCAAGTCACTGTAGATATAAGAAGATGTGGTATGAGTGCCAATCAGACAACTCTCCATCCAAGTCACTGTAGATATAAGAAGATGTGGTATGAGTACCAATGAGACAACTCTCCATCCAAGTCACTGTAGATATAAGAAGATGTGGTATGAGTACCAATGAGACAACTCTCCATCCAAGTCACTGTAGATATAAGAAGATGTGGTATGAGTGCCAATGAGACAACTCTCCATCCAAGTCACTGTAGATATAAGAAGATGTGGTATGAGTACCAATGAGACAACTCTCCATCCAAGTCACTGTAGATATAAGAAGATGTGGTATGAGTGCCAATGAGACAACTCTCCATCCAAGTCACTGTAGATATAAGAAGATGTGGTATGAGTGCCAATTAGACAACTCTCCATCCAAGTCACATTTTATAAAAGTAAACCATTATAGGTCAAAGTACGGTCTTCAACTCGGAGCCTTGGCTCACACCGAACAGCTATAAAGGGCCCCAAAAATTACTAGTGTAAAACCATTGAAACGGGAAAACCAACGGTCTAATCTATATAAAAAACAAGAAACGAGAAACACAATCCATGTCAGAAATTTGCCAGTGTAACTGGGAACATGAATAAGCTTGATTTCTATAAAACACATATATGAAATGCTGAAATAAATCTTATTCAATTTGATTTTTATCAATAAGTAACTAATTTAAGCTTGATTAATCTTATATCAAATATATTATCTCTTTACAAAATGTTTCAATATAAAAATAAAGAAATACCATTCATAATTTTGACACTTTTCTAAGGTGATTTTTTTTAATCCCTTGAATATAAAGGAGAATAAAGTAAAGATGAACAAATTCTGATCTTCCCCCTAACACCACCCTTTTCATTATAAATAAACTGATAGTTTCATCTGATTTACTTTTCAAATTTCTTTTCAATAATTTAGACATCTTATCACATCAAACCAATCAATAGTTTCTACTTTCTGTGTGTGTACCATGTATCCAACTTCTGATTTGGAATTGTAGAAAATCAACTGGCACTGTTAAATTAATAAACTAGTTCTCAATTCATTCATTCATTTGTGATGATCATCATATTAAGGATGTATTTTTCTGAGGTTTCAGCCTTGTTGAAATCTCGTTTTGGAATTATTTTCAAAACATGTGATACAAGTGGAAAATATCATTGAATATAAAAATATCATAATCCAACTAAACTCTGTGAAAAAATTGTGTACTTGCAAGAAGTAGTTTTTAAGTAATAAAATTTTCAAATTTTATAACCAGTCTGGTAAGTGTCATCAGCCAAAATGTTGAGAAAATAGGTGAGGGTACAAAGAAATGATTTTACCAAAGATATGTACATCCCATAACAATTTTTTTTTTCAAAATTCTTAGTTATGTGTATTTTTTCAATCATTTATAACAAAGAAGTTAAAATAATATGCTTTTGTTCTAAAAAAAAAAAGAAGAGAAAAATCCCAAATTTACAAAATTGACAGCATGGTCAATTTGACACGAAAAACGCAACAATAATTTTCTAATATTAACACCAATCTATAGTTTTTTTCAGTTAAATTTAATCAGATTAGTCCACTTCATCTTTAGTGAAATTATGAAAAACAAGAATGTGTCCCCAGTACACGGATGCCCCATCCGCACTATCATTTTCTATGTTCAGTGGACCATGAAAATGGGGGAAAATCTCTAATTTGGCATTAAATTTAGAAAGATCATATCATAGGGAACATGACTGTATTCTAAGTTTCAAGTTGATTGGACTTCAACTTCATCAAAAACTACCTCAACCAAAAACTTTAACCTGAAGCGGGACAAACGGACGGACGGACGAACAGACGAACGAACAAATGGACGGACGGAAGCACAGACCAGAAAACATAATGCCCATAAATGGGGCATAAAAAGTTTAATTGTGAAATTGTGATTTTTTTCATTATATTACACCAAAAGGGGTAAAAATCGATGAAAATTGGAAAATTATAAAAAATGGGTACTTTCAAATGGCCGTAGCAAAAAAAAAAGAAGTGCACCACCATATGATTTTTTCTTCTTCATCAGTTACTTTCTTACAGTCATATAAACCCCAAAATCAGGTTGAGAAAAAAAGTTTAATTTTAGAAATTTTTAGCTCCTCAGAAATCATCTTATTTCAGTCAGATGAAATAAACATACTGCAAGCATAGAAAATTTATTAAACATCCTGTACCATGAAGAAGAACTCACAGTACAAATATAAACAAAAGATAGCTAAGGAAGGGAATCCGTAAACAAACCAAAACAAAAGTTAAGCTCTATGCAGAGTTACCTCCTCTGATTCTGCCAATTTTTTCAACATATTTTCATTCTCAATTTTTGTTTTCTGCAAATTGTTTCAAAGCTTATGATTAGTGAATAATCAATATAAAATTACAAAAATATGCAGCTGATAAGTAATGGCAAACAGATCAATTCAAACATTTTTCTATGTTTATATTTGAAAACCATATGAATAAAATGATCATTTTAAAAAATAATAATCGTGAGTTGCACTCATGTTTTATCATGAAAAACATTTACATTTGGCTGAAAAGTAATTCAACTAATCTCTGTAATAAATTGTTATTTTATACCTTTAATAATAAGAAACTTGTATCTATTTAAAATAAAAAAGAAATTTATATTTTAAATCTTCTTGCAATATGGAAATTAAACCAGTAACCATTAATTAAAATTAAAGAATAACAGTACTGTATTTGAAGAGTTGCTACTGTCAATTAGGGATTTGACGGTTGCAAATGCAGTTTTTCTGGTGACACGGAGCGTAGTCAATTAAACAAGTATTTGCTCCCATCAAATCCAAAAGTGACAGTGGCAACTATTCAAATACAGTATTGACTATTGTTATTCCTATTCTAATACAAAATTTTTGAAATGTTAAAAACAAAAACCATATCAAATACAAATATCCAGTAAACATTGAATCAATTACGCAACGTTGTTGCCCATGACACAGACCGTCAACCGTGGAATTGATGGTAGACATCGTCCAATTTAAATTGGTTTTACATGCACAATTACTTTAGAATACAATATTAATGAAGACATGCAGTCAAACTTGTGTTATCTCCTGTTCCTACACACTATCTACTGATGCTTGTTTCATACCTCATCTAAGAACTTCCTGTATTCTCCCTGTCTTTCTTTATTTAGTTTTTCTCTCTCCCTATCATGAAATCCAAGGTTAGCCATAAAACCAATACTGTTAGCTGGTGCTTGGTCTGGCATTCGTCGAGGAGCATGGCCGCCATGTTTCTATAGAAATAGAAACATTCAATAAAATTAATACTCATGAATGAAATAGTTGTTTTTAAAATCACCTCAATACACTTTTTTAAATAAACCAAAAGATGTAAACATATTCTTTGAACCACAAAACAAAACAAATAATAATAATTTGTACTCCCTTTGGCTTATCCTTTAAGAAATTTCACCCGGTAACCCTTCTGTTGTTCAGTTCTTTAAATTACATCTAAAATTCACAATGAGCAAATAGTTTGAAATTCTTATAACACATGTATTCACACATTTTAACATCCCCCCTTTATTAAACTTCTCTCTTCAGAAAGTGATGCCTGAAATCTTCAATGAATAAACAAACATTTAGAATAGATTTACAAAATGTGAAGATAGCTGTGAATATATATTTTGCATCAAATGTACTATGATGTCAGAAACATAATACATAGTAATGTATAGGTATATATAGAAAAGCCAGTGTATACAAATATAAATGTATATAAATCTGAAATAATAAACTCTAGTGCAATGTGTACATAAAAGAAAAAAAAATTGAATCTAAAATAAAATATCAAATAAAATAGAGATTTATACATAAACATCCATACTCATGTAAAAGGCTCACTTCGTCTTCAACTGAGAAAATTATATTTAGGTTGTGAAACCTTAAACATTTGCTGTTACTCAAAAGTTGAAATTAGGCATTAAATGTTTTCCATTGGTATGTTGAAACCAAAATTTAATGAACTTTTAGACAAATTATCATTTGTGGATAAAAACTTTCTTACACAAGATATCATTCTCTTTTCGAATAACTGCACTAAATCTAGCAATGATCAAATTATTTGTTTTTAACTGAAACCATGGCAATAATCTTCATTATCATTATGTAATGGTATATTTCATATAAGTTAGCCAGCTAAAAAACAAACAAACAAAAAAGGTATTAAAATAAAACAAATAAAAGAGTAAGCAAAACAAAATACAGCATTCAAATACATACTCAAACATTTAAATCAAACAAAATAAAGTATTAAAACAAAACAAACATTTGGTTAAAACTATTATCAAACCAAAATATATTTTACAACAAGCAGCTGTTACTACTGAAGCAGCAGAGCAAATAGAGATACAGACTTCAGATCATGCTTTTAGTAATCAGTGTTTACATTAGACAATTTACATAGTGGTCTCGCAAAGAAATCATTCCTTTTTTGGGCCTAGAAAAACTTTCTTTCTAAACCAACATAGAAGTAAAATAATTAGACATTCTAAACATTCTGAGAGCATAACATGGTATTAATAATTTTTCACCTTGCACAATTTTAATGAAAGAAGTTAAATTTTTATTTGCCAATAAACAATCTTGCTTTGTGTTTGACCTATTTTGATTTTGAATTAATTTGAATATTTTCGTGACATAGTCTGTATCTATCTGCCAAGGCGTCTAGCACACAGTATCATGTGGTACCTGTATAAACTCATGATAATCTTTTGTCCTCTCGTCTCTCACTTTCTGACGTGTTTTTTCGTACTCCCCTGTGAACAATACTGCACCAGGGGTACCAAACTCTTTAATTCTTTCTCTAGGAGGTTCTTGCTGTTATTCACGAAAAATAGTTTATTATTCATTTTTCTTGATTAAATAATGTAAATTTTATCAATCACCTTTGGAAAAAGATAACTTTAATTATCATACCTTGAAGAAATATGTTATTGAAATAGTTCTAGTTCTTATCGTCAATATCAATGTATAAGTTGTTATTACAATTGACACTGATATCAAAATTGGTTTCCATTTTGGGAGCTAAGAATGTGGCTCAGTTCGAACAAGGAACCAGTTCAGAACCCCAAATGACACTACCAAACAGTATTATAATAAAAGACAATTTTTATCCTAAAATGATTGTTATACCAAGAGTTTAACATCATCCAAGGTGAGATAACTCTATTCTTCCAATTAACAAATATAATATGACTAATATAATATTTCTGAGATAAATAGACTGACATTTTCAACAAGCTAGATTTCTAGACCACTAAACATCAATCTAATCATGCAAAACTAACATCATATTTTACATTAATCAGCTATCTTAGCCTAAATTACACAAATTATCTTTATTAAACAATCTTTCTATAATATATACCACACACATGCAATATTCATAACACCTATAAATCTTAACATCATTACATGTAAACTCATAGAAGTGTCAACCAATTTTCTTGCAACTGAGAACTGCAAATTGAATTTTACTTAGATCTATTCAAACAACAGTGTATTTTAAAAATTAGCCGATTCTGTAATTTACCGATCAATTTGTATAAATTGTTTCCATTAGGAGAAACATAAATTTTCATTGCCAATGAAGAGCATGTGGAAAGAAAAAATTTATCTTTGTTTGTATTCTGTAACTTTTTCAAATCTTTTAATTACATTTAATCTTTCTTTAAGCTGCAAACGTTTGATATCAATAGTTATTTTTTCAACAAGAATAGGTTAAAACACCTTTATATCACTTTGAACTTATGCTTTGGCAACAGGAAACTAGAGGCTCTCAAGAGCCTGTGTCCCTCACCTGTATCTACTGTGGTTTTGGAAATCCTGTAAAATACGGTTAATATCATAATAGATACCCTAATAATGATTGAGGCCAAGTTTGGTTTATTTTGGCCCAGTAGTTAAATTAAAAGCAGAAGATTTTTGAAAAAATTAACAAAAATTACCAATAAATTGCAGAAAATAAGGACAATAACTCCAATAAGATGTCAATTGCCAATTTTGGGCATGTTGACTTATTTATAGATCTTTCTTTGCTTGATATTTTTGTAGTTTACAGTATATCTCAATCTATAATGATATTCAAGATAATTAACAAAAAATGCAAAATTTCCTTTCCTCCACTCCAAAATTTATTTCACCCAGGGCCTGTATAATGCTGGAAATGCCTTTAATTGGTTTTTTTTAACACCCTTCAAAAAAAATTTGAGCAAGGGTCTTGACCCCGACTAACCTGCCTGGTCTGGGGGACATTCACCCAATATAAATATGCTGAAAGAAAAGATATAATAATGGTTTTTAGAAAAAGTAACACTGAATAATTCTGAAAATGGAACATATTAAGGAGGAATCATTAGCAACCCCCCAACCCCTGAAAAAAATTGCATCCACCCTGGAAAAAAAAATAAAGTCATCCAATTGTAGTCTTACAATAGTTACTGAAGACCCCTTATCATTATTTAAATTAGTTTTCAAGTTGTGACCATTTGAAATTGTTTTTTTTACATTTTTCCCATAGACTTCTATAGTAAACACCTATATTCTATGTTTACCCATGGTGACCATGTTTGTTGTAGGGAAGGGTCATCAGATATATTTTTCAATCAAGATACTCTAATAATAATTGTGGCTAAGTTTAATTCCATTTGGCCAAGAAGATTTTTGTAAAAGATTACAAAAATTTACGAAAAATACTGAAAAATTGATTTTAAAGGGCAATAACTCCTTAAAAGGTCAATTGACAATTTTGGTCATTTTGACTTATTTGTAGATCTTACTTTACTGAACATTTTTGCTGTTTACAGTTTATCTCTATCTATAATAATATTGAAGATATTAACCAAGAACTGCAAAATTTTCTTAAAATTACCAATTCAGGGCAGTAACCCAACAATGGGTTGTCTGATTTGTCTGAAAATTTCAGGGCAGATAGATATTGACCTGATGAACAATTTTACCTTGTCAGATTTGCTCTAAATGCTTTGGTTTCAGAGATATTAGCCAAAATCTACATTTTACCCCTATGTTCTATTTTTAGCCATGGCGGCCATCTTGGTTTGGGGGCGGAGTCTTCGGATACATATTGTAAACTAGATACCCTAAGAATGATTTAAGCCAAGTTTGGTTCAATTTGGCCCAGTAGTTTCAGAGGAGAAGATTTTTGTAAAAGTTAACAGATGACGACCATGAGAAAAGCTTACTTGACCCTTGGGTCAGGTGAGCTAAAAAAAAATGCTTGTAGTAACACAATCAAATCAACAATTTGAAAAAAAGACTATTACATTGTATTAAGAATTGAAATCAATATTGTTCAAGTGTAGCAGCTTGCTTCAGGTGATTTTACCGTAGATTTACCAGAGATTACAGTTTTTATGTTGCATATTTTTTAAACAACTTTCATAAATTTGAAATAGAAGTGAAAATTAGTTAACACTTTTATAATTTTCATTATAATTCCCAAAACATTTCTAACATAAATTAACTTGTCCTTCTCAAGACTTTATAAGCTCAGTAAATCTAAAATAGAAATTTGTAATATCAAACAAGTTTAGAATCTTATAGCATAGAAATTTTTGAGTCATCATATGTTCCCATGACTTTAGTACAAAAACACTTACAATGAATAATTTCACAAATTCCTACTATTTTCTTTATTGAAGTATGTGTAAATGAATTCTACAGAGCACTAAACAGTAAAGAAACAGTTTAAGTTAAAAGTGTTTTGGTTCGAAATTCGAAAACTTGTTCACATAATTAAATAAGCAACATGTTAAATGCTTCTGTTACATTAAACTTCAAATCATACAAAGTAATCAAGTTATACACCAATCTTGGGTTATATTTCAAAATCAGAACCATCAAAAAATATTTGTTAGGGTCCTTTGTAAATTAGGAACATCTGGACTAAAGTAGTATAAATAAGTTGAGAAAAACATAAGATTTTCTTTAGCTTTAAAAGATATTTACACAAATCTTAAACAAACACCCAAAAACTCAGAAAAATATTTTCTCCTGTCTAAAAAAAAGATTCAACTTAGGGGAGATAACTTCCAACATATTTTCTGATCCTAACATCAGTTCTTGCTAAATATGAAAACATATAAACTCCACATAATATAAAAAAAAATCTGTTCAACCATTAGGACAAACTAGACCAACAAACATAAGATATATAAACATCTAAATTAATCCTTGTTTATCATACCATGTTAGTTTTAAAATGTATTACAATCATATATATTTATAACAACACACACATGCAATTCTGTGAGAAGCCATCTAAATATCATAGGTTTTAATTATCAAAACTCCTGAAAACATTCAATATAGTTGTTAGTTGACGGAGGATTATAATCAAACCTTAAGAACAAAGTCACGCCAGTCTTTACGTAGCTCATCATTCAGCTTTTGTTTACGGTTTTTATATTCACCAGACTGAGGAAGTATTCTCGGCTTTGTAACTTTATTCCAAAACTCTTTATCTCTGTTGCCATGGGGTTGCTAAGCAAACATAATAATACTCAATGTATATAACAGATAAAAATGTATTGAATGTTAAAATTATTTCTCTCCACCATTTACATGATTTCAGCTAATACTAAAGTTATCTTGAAAAAATAACTTGCAGTAAATCAAAAATAATAAATCTGTTTAACAAACCCTACTGATTATCATAGACACAGTAGGTATAGTGTCTGTCTGGAACAGTATTTTTTTTGAGGGAATATGATAAAAAATGTAAACAAACAGACTTCTTTTCGTAAGACGTGAAATAGATGCTTAAAAAACATGATCTCCGCTGGACATTATACCTACCGTGATAGATTGATCCTTGATTATAAGAGAAAATATCCATACAAAAAAGTATTATACAAAAAGATACAACTGAACAATCATATATATAATCATGGTAGCATTAGTATTACACAACATACTCGGTTACAAAGCAATATATCACACTTTTATTTCAGAAAGCTGTTTTGAACTCTATATAACCAATACTTCTCAAAAGAACCATAATTCATGCAAATATCATAATGAATATAACACTATGTTAATTTGTGCTTCAGAAGCCAAATATCATAATGAACATAACACTATGTTAATTTGTGCTTCAGAAGCCAAATATCATAATGAACATTACACTATGTTAATTTGTCCTTCAGAAGCCAAATATCATAATGAACATAACACTATGTTAATTTGTCCTTCACCAAATATCATAATGAACATAACACTATGTTAATTTGTCCTTCAGAAGCCAAATATCATAATGAACATAACACTATGTTAATTTGTCCTTCACCAAATATCATAATGAACATAACACTATGTTAATTTGTCCTTCAGAAGCCAAATATCATAATGAACATTACACAATGTTAATTTGTCCTTCAGAAGCCAAATATCATAATGAACATAACACTATGTTAATTTGTCCTTCAGAAGCCAAATATCATAATGAACATAACACTATGTTAATTTGTCCTTCACCAAATATCATAATGAACATAACACTATGTTAATTTGTCCTTCAGAAGCCAAATATCATAATGAACATAACACTATGTTAATTTGTCCTTCACCAAATATCATAATGAACATAACACTATGTTAATTTGTCCTTCAGAAGCCAAATATCATAATGAACATAACACTATGTTAATTTGTCCTTCACCAAATATCATAATGAACATAACACTATGTTAATTTGTCCTTCACTTTTCTTGATTAACTTACATAAGGAATGCTCAAAACCAAATTTTTCAAAGCCAAAGACGTATAAATACATGAGTATTTATTTTCAAATATGATGGCTATCTTTAATGGGATGAGATTAAATGATAATCTAATCATAAAAATAAGAAGATGTGGTATAATTGCCAATGAGACAACTCTCCACAAGAGACAAAATGACATAGAAGTTTACAACTATAGGTCATTGTACCGCCTTCATCAATGAGCAACACTCATACTATAAAAGGCCCCGAAAAGACAAATGTAAAACAATTCAAACTAGAAAACTAACGGCCTGATGTATGTACAAAACAATGAATGAAATACAAATATGATATACAGCAACTAACAACCACTGAAATACAGGCTCCTGACTTGGGACAGGCACATGCAGAATGTGGTTAAGACTGTCTAAAATTCAAGTAAAGGTGTTCACATACTTTTGTTTATGAAGATGGAAAGACAACAGAGAGTCCTATGGGCCAACAAATGAAAACAATTCTTCTCCCCTCAGGCCCTAGATTGGACAAGGAACTTCATAAGATTCAAAAATTGTCTTTTTGTTCTTAGAATAGAATTACCATTTATCAAAGAAATAACCCTTTCACTGCTTTTCTTGACACAGTATAGATAAACAGAGGTATGAACATGGGGGACAAATCTTGACACAGTATAGATAAACAGGTATGAACATGGGGGACAAATTTTTCATATTATTTTTTCCCCTAAGAATTACCTCACATTCAAAAAAGGTAGTTTTTAATTCTATTTCCTTTTTCAAAATAAATTAAAAATTAACCAATCAAAATACATCTAGAGTAACTTTTGTGTTTTAATTACCTGACAGTTGTATAATAAATTGATTCAGGTAAAATATTAAATCAAACACAGAACAACATACAAGCAGTCCATTAATACAGTTATAAGTTCACAGCTAGTTATACAATGAATCAAAGTTAAGGTCATGTCACCAGTAGATTTTCAATGATGTCAGATGATTAAAATGATTAAATCTTAACAAATATGATTCAAATCAGATGTTGTAAAGTTTTCCATCCTTTATGCAGATAGTTATCATGACATTACTGGTATTTTTTATAGTAATTTTACAGGTTATTCAAAAGTTTGTTACAAGTATGAAAATCTACTGATTAATTGATATGACTTTAAAAAGCTTTTAACAAAACCAGCACATTGTTTATACCCGTTCAAGGAAATTGACCATTTCTTGGTGGGCTTCTTGTTTGAACTGACGTTTCTTTGTGTCATATTCACCAATAGGAATTATAGGTGGCGACTCCATGAGTTCACGATCTAACATTTCACGAAAACTCTCACGGTTTTCTTGCTGCTTTTTATAGATTTCATTTTTCTAAACAAAGAAAGAATTTTATAAACAACATAACTATATCTTTATAATAGTTAAAATATATTTATATATTTTGTTTAGCTCTCATCAAAAATAACAAGGCTAAAAGATCCTGTATCAACCCAAAAGTTACAAACTGAATATGAATTATTTTTGCTTACTGGAAAATTATCCCTTAGCTAGTTTCCAAATAATTTGCATATAATATTTGGTTTGTAGAAACACAACGGATATCGTGTTCTGAAACTGGATAGTGGGTAAGTTAAATCTGGATGTGATTCCCAAGGAGGAATCATGCTCAGTGAGAATCAGATCCAATTCCCAAGGTGGAATCATGCTCAGTGAGAATCAGATCCAATTCCCAAGGTGGAATCATGCTCAGTGAGAATCAGATCCAATTCCCAAGGTGGAATCATGCTCAGTGAGAATCAGATCCAATTCCCAAGGAGGAATCATGCTCAGTGAGAATCAGATCCAATTCCCAAGGTGGAATCATGCTCAGTGAGAATCGGATCCAATTCCAAAGGTGGAATCATGCTCAGTGAGAATCGGATCCAAATTTACCTACTCACGGTTACAAACTTTTCATTAATTGCTCCTCGGGATTCCTGTCCCTCCGTAGACTTCCAATTAGGATACCTGGTGTGATAACTGGGGTCTACCTACTCCAGGAGTCAAACTAGGAGATAAAGATGGTTGTATTGTTATACAAGAAATAATGATTACTTATTTCTCAATGTACCTCAATTACATAGGATAACAAAATTCTCATAAAATACAAAGTATTACAATAACATAAAATAACACAAACAATACAATGTTAACATTACAGGAACATAACAACATCACCAAATCTATCTTCTTTCTGGTTTTCAGACAAACCTTTTCAGCAAAGTCTTTGAAATTTTTCTTTCTTTCTGCTTGTAATTCACGCTGTCTTCTGGTATAACCTGATCCCACAGGGAAAATCTTCACAGCATTGAGGTTAATAGGTGTGGTAGGTTTCCGTTCTAAAGCTGGCTACATGCAACAATTAGTATTCAAGTATCAATTTTAAATGTAAAAGAATATTTTTGGAAGAATTTTGTTTTTAATAAATTCGACTATATTCATCATTCCTGCCATTTATTTCCCTTGGCTTGTTTTTCTTACAATTGATTTATTTTGTTTTACATTAAAAACTGATACTTATAGTAAATGAAAAATGTTAATACAAAATCTGAATAATAATTTTTAACATGCATTTAACCCATTACTTGCAACATACAAACATTATTATAAAATCAAAGTGCTTGAGAGCACTGAAGGGTAAAGATTGCATTCATTTTGCAATGGGAACTAAAAATTAAACATTGCACTTTTTATTAATGGAACACAATATATTTTAATTTGGAGATATCTTCTCTTGTCTATAAGTGTAGTTGGCTCAACTACAATTATAGACAAAAAAAGATTACCCAATTTTAATAATACATTCAAATGCTATTTTTAAAACATATAGAAGTTGGTTCTACACATACACATCATTTTGTTACTTGAATATCTGAGTATATATTTCAATGAAAAATGCTTAAGATGTATAGAATGTTCATCTCAATGCACTATGCTTTTGTGTTCTCGAAAGTATTGATTATTTCAGAAAAATGCTATAGCAGTCAAGGCAGTTCCATAAGGGTTGAGCCTGCATGAATGCAATCTTTACTTTAATTACCGATATTGTACAAACTTGTAGATTGAAGTCAAAATGAATCTGATGTGTCTTATCATATTTTTAATTTAATCATATGGACAGTACAATTTAAACAAACATGTACACCCAGAAACTTTACTCATAACCAACTTCTCTGTGTGGGTACATTATCAACATTTGAAAATGAAAAATGCAAAACTAATTATTAAAAATATCTTCTATGGATGGGTATAATGGACGTTTTAAAAAAAATTCTTAAATAACCTCCACAAACTGACAATATCAAAATAACAAACCTCCTTTTCTTGAACTGGTTCCTCGACCTCTACTTTTGTGGAAGAAGCACCTGCTTTCTTTTTATAATTAATTAAATTAATTAAAAATGTTAATCAGCTACAATATGCAAATCAGAAAAGGAACCAAAACAATAAAGTTATTTACAATAGAATTTTTCACAATATATTCCAACTTTGGCAAATACTCCTAAAATTACCCAAAATGATCAACAGTTAAAAACTGCAGCATGCTTATTTCTAAAAATTAAAAAGACAAATACCAAAAAGGCTTGAGTTAAAATCATTAAATTAACTTGAATTTAAAATAAAAGACTCACTGAAGAAGAGGATAAAAAATACTCCAACCCAGAATTAGGGTAAAAACAAGATAACAATTTAAAAATTTACCAACACCAGACACTGTTAAACCCTTGGCTTTTGTCTAAAAAAAAAAAACTCAATACACATGTTCCCTTTATAATATTAATATTATTCTGGACAGCTTCCTTTTCCATATAATACATTATTAATAACTAATGCTATCACTTTTCATGCAAGATAGAGTTTGTTACTATTTCACCAATACCAAGTTTTCATGTAGACTGTTCAAGAAATAATAGTTTCTTTATCTTGACTGTTTGCAAATAACTTTTTTGCATGTGCCAGGACAGTTCAAGAATTGAAAAAAATTAAATGTTTGAGAAAATGAAGGTTTTTACTTTTATTTTCAAAACCAAGCAACACCACTCAAATTTGATATGATTGTAGTGCTTTACAGTACCCCCTATAGAATTATTTCTGAAAAATCCCTTCATTTTTGAGACAAGATAGAATTGTCTACCAAAAATCTGCAGTACATTTTATATACTGTGAAAGTACTTTTATTCGTGGGGTACCAATCTTCGTGCTTTCCATGACTGGCTTTATCCACGAATTGAAGTGTCTAACGAAATGTAAGAACTGTTGTCCAAATCAAGAGATGGAAATATCCCCATGTAGGTTTGAATACATGGATACGGGCATATCATCTAGAGAATACACCGGTGAGGATATGCGATGCTGAAGTGTTTATTTATCCCCATATAATTCACATATGACAAAAAAAATAATAATTTCATATTAGGGCTTTGATTTTCTATTTCATAAGAATTAATTCTACAATTCTAAGTACATGTGTAGCATTTTTGTATGTAACCATTTTTCTTAAGTGACATGCTTATGGCCCAATTAACACCTTTGATGATGGTTAATCTGTTGATCATTTGGTCTCGGGTAAATGGGTGTCATCATTTCTGATTATACATGTCCAACAATTCAAATGTTTATTTTGCTATTTCCTTCAATCGAGACACATTTTGTAAGCATAGATGAATCTGCTTAATTAATATTTCCGAAGGCAATTATTTTATTAAAACTTTGATGAATGTTGTCAGTAATGAAAGACGAACAAGTAAGTGAAAATGAACACCGTATTTTTCAACGTGTCACAAATCATTATAAAACAACATATGATTATTTTCAAGAATCTTCATTTCTGATGGCTTCAAATTCTTCACTCGATTTTTTTTCAGAAAACTAAACCCCACAAATTTAAGAACCCATGAACATGTAACTTTTGCTCAAACCAGGAAAATTGATACCCACGAATAACAGTACTTTCACAGTAACTTCAACATAAATCCATTTCCCACATAAAACTTGGTATCCAGTTTAAGAATTTCTTTATTAAATATAGCTATACCATACATGGTAATTAATTAATCATTAGAGGAAATATTATATGACAACAATAAATATACATGGCTTTATATTCAATTAGCTTAATATCTATCATAATTATCTACATAAACTAGCTAAGCTAAAACTTTAATGTAACATGCTGAAAGGTTTTTAGGAAATTTCATAATTTGCTTTTAAATTCCTTTTCTTAATTACTACAATTCTTATTAGAAAGATATAAGTTTTTCATACATTGCATTGAAATAGAAGGCAACTTCGATGAACTTTGTTTAAGTTATGAAGCCATGTATATTCAAAACAACATATGACACAACAGACATGTTATATAATCTACAGGGAACCAGATAACAAAGTAGAGCCTAGCACACATAGAACACTGGTACCTTTTCCATGATATCTTTATATTCTTTTTTACGTTCCTCAGCAAATGTTTTACGTTTATCATAGTTATATGAATCAACCCCTGCAATAATTCCTTTAGGACCTGACGTATCTATCCACTCCCTTCTTCCCTGTTCTGGTGTCTTCTGTGGTTATAAATAGCAATCATACATTAGTATCAAATAATAATCTAACCTGGCTTTGGTGCCAGAAAATGTTTATATTCAGATAAAGGCAGAGTCAGCAAACCCTGGAATCGTGGCTTCTTGGTCAGTTTTTCTATCTTATTATTTTCATGACCTGCCTTTACAAGACACATAATTTATCATGCAAAAGTTTAAAAAAGAATTTTTCACCTTTTTTATGAAAGAAAGAAAATTATTAGTCAGTAAACAATTTATAAAAAAGACCAAGATTGAAATTTCAAAATAAATTCTTTTTTCTTAGTACCTCAGTAAAAATAAACTTTATCAAATCCTTATACCACAGCATCAGTTGTTACATGGATTTTTAATTTGTTCTTATAAATTATATTGTTAAAAAGTGCATTTGAGAATAGATCATAGTAGTTAGAATGGAAAGGACATATTAATTACACATTTATATAACAGATCAAACTCAATTTGCACAAGGTATAAATGTATAAACTGAAGAATAAAATCTTATCGCTCAAAATTAATGTATAAACTGAAGAATAAAATAATATCGCTCACAGTATAAATGTATAAAGTTCAGAATAAAAAATAACTAAAATAACAAAAAATAAATTGTATTAAAACATGCATAGATATATGTTTACACTGTTCATAACAGCAGTTTGTGCATTCATGCTGTTAGGAAATTATTTCATAAAAATAGAAAAAGTATACCAGTATATAATCATGCATCATCATTTGTGTAAATAAACTTACAATGTTACATAAAAATTACAATGTGAGCAGATACAACAAAATAAATAAATATACAAATAGTCATGCTGTTAACAGCAAAGTTATTACATATATACAATGTTATATAGACAAATTACAATGTAAGCAGACAGAAATTACAAAATGTTATAAAATATTGAAATTTAAGCAGAAAAAAATGACAAAATTTGCCAAACCGACCTCTGACAATATTCTATTGTAGTCTTGGTTTCTTTCTTCATTGACCTTTTTACGTATATTTTCATAATATAAATCTTTTGCTGCTAGTACACCTTTAGGACCCGAGGAATCTTTCCATTCAAGATTACTTTTAGGCTGCTACATAGAAATACGTCAAATAATATCTGGTTAATTACCTCCCTTGAGATGTGTGTATCATCTTATTTACTTCATGTGTATGATGTATTACATCTTAAAGATAATTGTTAATTCCTTAACATCTAAAGACAAATATTTCTTGCATATTCAGGAAAATTTACATCTCTATGGAGATAATAGTCAATAAAATCTGACAAAGTATATTTCAAAGAAACTCTAATACAGGAAGTTACCTTTAAAAATATAAGGTTAATGTTACTTTTGGCTCATGCACTAATCCCTTAAAGATTTTAAATGTGTCATATGTAAAATGTACCTTACTGATATTTCACAAAATAATGGCAAAGTGATGGATATTCAAAGTGAATTTTATTTTTCAAATTTTGTTAAAAATAATACAAATATTCATGTTACTAGAGCTTGGAACAAATGTATCAAGTTTTTTAACATTAACTTAAGCATTTGGCATTAATAAGCAAAGGAGCGGAGTTGATAAATACCTTGGCTAAAATTTCATTATAATCTTTACGACGTTGATTGTTGAACTTTTTCTTATTATTATCACTATATGTATCTTTCCCGCCTAAAGCTCCAACAGGGCTTGAGGTATCAACCCATTCACGGTGACCTGAAGACTGCTGTTCAAATGTCAAAATAATGTCGCTTTTATTATAAATTTAAAACTAAATACATCCTAAAGGACAAAATAAAAAAAAAAGGATCATAAACAAAAGTAAACTGGTTATTACCACAATTACTATTATAATTTTTAGCAGCAATATTGTTTGTCACTTTTGGAGTAATACCACCATTGATTTTCCCCTATTAGTCTTTACTAAATTGGGACTTTTCAAAAAATTATGCAGAACTTATCTTTGTTTCAAATAAAGAAATACTTGGCATGAGTACAGTTTTATCCTGTCTAGTACTACAATGAAAATTTCACATACATTTCATTGCATATAAGAAAATAACCATCACCAGAAGTTAATCAATCAAATGTTCACCCCTTTTTTTTCCTGTTTACAAAGCTTTAGTAACCATGTGACCTCAAGTTTCCAAAATATTTAATAGAAACACCATATAAAAAAGAATGGTACTTTGAAATACCCAAGATATATGTTTATGGCTCTTTTTTTTCTGGAATGAAATGCAGGGTTAATTTCCTACAACTGTCAAATTCAAGGGAATATTTATTTTTGACCCTTTTCATATGAAACCGGATATGCCGTACTATGATTTGGTGGTACATGTATTACACCTTTTTCAAAAAATTGAAAAAGTAGGCCTTCTTTACTCCCAAAATAAATAGAGTTATTACAGAAAATATGAAAAAAATTACATACACATAAAATTTTTAACAAAAAAAAACTATAATTGGAAATATCAAGTGATAATATGTACCTAGATGTTTGCATTACAAATGTTTGCAAAAGTACAATCTTTACAATAATGTGACAAATATAAAATGAACTTAATTATTTTTATTGGCACAAATACTGTACAAGTATTCTATAGCATTTCAGTCCAACTCTTTATACAACTTTTCAATTTTTTTACTTTAGGGTCTTTGATTGCAAAATAACAATATACCCATACTCCAATGGACCAATGGTAAGAATGGTTCTTCCTCAAGTCAACATTTGAGTTAAATAAAAATTCTCAATACAGGCTTAGAAATATTAAAAAAACATCTAAACAATTTCAAATAATATTGTGCTATTAAATTGTGTTTGTGTATATGATGAAGTATATACCACTATATAAAGTAAAATATAAGGCATTCATATAAGCTGGAAATTAAAGAAAAATATTGTTTCAAGCATGCTACATTTAGCAACAATCAACTACCACAAGACTGAATTCAAAGTATAAGTTGAAAAAAAATTAGAGATACTCTAGATAACATCTGTGCCGAGTCTAAAAAAAAGTATAAAAATAATACCAAACTCCAAGGCAAATTCAAAAAGGGGAAGTCCATTAAAACTGACAAAATCAACCGTTATCAATCAAAGATACAAGTGAAAACAACTGCCTTATTTCTGACTTGAAAAATCAACATCAAAGTAGCCCACTAAAGAAAGACAATCTTTCTTCATAGTATTTTCTTTGTAATTCTTTTTTTTTTCAAAGGCCACACCTAATAAAACGTTTTTCAACGATTTATCTGTCATTCAAAATTTCTTTGTCTTCTAAATAATATTTACTAAACAAATAATTTTGTAGAATGAAGATTTACATTTAAAACATTAATGCTTCTTGCAAACTAAACATTTAGCAGTCTAGCAGTTTATATCAAATGTTCATGTTAAATTTTCCTCTGCCTAGTTTGATGGATATGGACATTTTCATAACTTAAACCCCAGTAACTACAGATACTGACATGAAAAATTAAATAGAGAGGACTTAAGGATGAAATAAAAATATTTACATACTGAATAATGCCATAAAATGAGATTTACATACCATAAACGTCTATATAAAAATATCTTATATAACATATAAAACCTTCACCATAAGACATAAAAAGATAAAATATGCAAATATCCCTATAATTTAACAAAACAAGCACCAGTAACCAAAATATTTTAAATGGTTGCTATTCCCGTACCAAAAATATTATAAATGTTGCGATTCCCATACCAAAAATCCAAATCTGTAGTGCTACCACAGCAACTAGTCGAATACCTGAGCCTGCATTTCTTGATATTCTTTAGAACGTTCCACTTGTTGATGTTTTTTCCAATCATCATACCTAAACTGACCTATTGGTAATCCAAATTTATCTGGGCCAACATCTTTCTCCGGTTTTGTGAAATCCCGAAACTGTATTTTCAAATGAATTTTGAGTTAAAATTTAAATGATAAATTTAATTTTCATAAAAATGAAAACTAGATATAATTTTACACGTTTCCTTCTCCTAAAAAATGTATAGAATATCCACATTAAATACCATGACTATATCATTTTCAGTCTTTTATCTGACATTTTTATTCAAAATCTAAAAAGGCGTTTTCAGTGTGTATGAATCTTTATAAGTTTTTATTGAAAAACAGGTCTCGGAGATATTCTTATATTCTTATAATAGCAAATTGATAAAAAAACCTATCAACTTTATGAATTATTTGTTGTATTCTTCAGTAATCTGCCTTGTTTACCTTGTCGTGCATTTCACTCCTAACTTGATCTTCCATGTATTTCTTCAAGGTCATATCACGTCTCGTCAGTAATTCATCTTCCATTCCAATCTTCTCTCCTTTCTATAAAGTCCACAAATAAATTGTGACAACACATGCCATTACATACTTATCAGGGGTCCACAGGACATAAAATATATATTTAGTTATTTGAAAAAAAAAAAAAAATGAAAAATTGAAGAAAAATTGAAAATGCTTAGCAATTTATTATGGCAAAACAAAATGCCATGTCCATTTCTTTAAGCTGAGCAAAACAAGCAAATTGACCATTCAAATAGGATCAAAGCTTTAACTAAAAGGTTTTTGAAATATTGTGAAATTTGATTATGAAGTAAAGATTGAAAGAAAGTGCAAATTTTATCTTTGTTCTTAAAATTGAATAGTTGGTTTGATTTGACATAAATTAGTGATTGAGAAACTTCAAGCATGTGCAAGAAGCACTAAATAGTGTATGAGAAAATTTATTTTGAATTCAGTCAATATATGATAAGTTAAACATTATCAAAAACATATTTCTAGTCATTTCAGGCCAAATAGTAGATTATGGACCGTTTAATCAAATGGAATATGATGACCGTTTAATCAATTGGAATATGTGGACCGTTTTTATCATCTGTCATAAAGTGTAAGTACATCAGATTCACTTTGATCCATAAACATTTAGGTAGATGACCAAACAGTCCATAAAGATTCTCAGAGATTACCAAATGGTCAATAAACTACCACAGAACAATAGTGCTATGAATTTACAAATATTAAATCAAAATTACAATTCTATGTGAGAAATTTGGCCAATTAATGACCTTTACTATAGTGCACATTCTTTCAAAATTCTTTTCTTTTTTTAATTACGATACAAAAATAAATAAATATTCAAAAATAAAAATAAAAATATGAGAGATGAAGCAAAGAAATACAATTGTGAATAAATGCAAAATAGAAGAAAGATGAAATGAAATAATGCAAAAATGTAAACAATAGAAAGTTAACCCTGTGCCCATCAAGATCAGATAACTCTAGTGCAAACTGGAAGAAATAAAAAATACATGTGCATTGGAAAAGGCAGAAAATAGTGTATTAATGTGAACACAGCCAATATCCCAGCACACTTGGTGTCTACCTTAGCTAAATGTTCGTTATATTCTCTGTTTCGTTGTACTTCTTGTTGTCGTCTCTGATGATCATATCGTGTCTGACCTATCGGTAACCCCTGAAGACTTTCTGGTGTATACTGCCTATATGAAGGACGATTTGTCTAAAATACAATTCCACATTTCATTCAATATAAGCTTTGTGTTATTGTAAAACTTTCTCAGCATATTTGTCTTAAGAATGATTTCAATCACATGTGTACTTCATTGATTACCTAATATAAATAACCATCCTAAATTTGTAAACTTTTCTGATTTTGTTTTCAATGTCCAAAAATATGACGGAATGAGCTTCACATTAATTAAAAGTAGATTAGATATTTAAACACATGCTCTAAACCTCAATAATCTTTTTGGGCAGCCAACAAATTGTTTACCTTTAATTCGAAGTTACTAAAAAATCATTTGAAAGAGTTCCTTGATTTCATGATTGTCATTCATGGATTTAAATAGTGTATCTCCTTATCCTTATAACTGTTTATATGGTTGTTAATATAATATGGATAGAGTCACTGATCTTTCAATACTCAAGGGAAATAAGTTTACAATGCATTGTGAAGGTTATTTTCATGCAGCAATAAGGAGATCATTGTGCCATATTCCATGTTGTAGTTTTCTTATATGATAAGGTAAAAGCAATTCTCTTAAACATCCCTTATTGAATCTTTATAATAATAATAAAGCAAATAATAATAATAAAAGCAAGCAATATTCAAAATACTATGTATGTAAAGATATATCATATAAGCTAATCAGACTACATGTATACAGTATTTGTAAGCAATTATATTTTTAAATATATGTTTATTTGTTAATAGTTAATAAAGGTTGAAGAGAAAACAGTCAATGTTAAATTGAACTGATAAAAAATCTAAAGTATAAAAAAGTAAAATTTCTGAAAATATCACCTCTGAAACAAGTCAAACCCAGAACACAATACAGAGTGTAAGAATTAAAATCAGATGAAGTTATAAAACCAATCACTTGTGACATTAGAACACAATGTTAAATATCTAAACATGTCATTCTTATTCTACAGCATGGTCATTAAATTTCAGATTCTTAAATATTACTTCACTTTAAATATTTCTGTTTTCTGTCCCTAACTATATATACTAAACAAAATAACCATACAAAACTGGTATCTTTTATTAAAGAATATATCAGATTACTGTAATACTTTATTTCCTGAACCTCAGTAGGATTTCCCCTCAAATGTACTTTTTCTCTTCAGTTGCCCTTAAATAGGCTTCAAAATTTCATTTGACCAAACACATATTGTATTTGAATAACTCTTAACGACTTTGACTTCAATAAAAAGAAAAAGATGCCTTGTTTTGGATAATTGAGCAATATTATATCCTCACCAGTAAAACTTTTCTTGGTTAAATATATTACAAATGCCTCACCCGCTATTTTGACTTGTACTTCAAATGTCTTATATAGAACCATGGACATAGTGTATTTTTGATAAAAAAAGTACAATTGCTGAGACATTTTTTCTCTAATTTAATGACCATTAAAAGTAAATGTTTGGGAAGGATATACATTAGAATGTCAATGTTGGGAAGGAATATATGAGAATGTCAATGTTGGGATAAGAACATACAAATAATTTATCTGCTTTCATGTTCTGTCTGTTACTCATCTGAAGAAAAAAAAAGTTTAATACTCAATACATTAAAATATTTAAAAATCAGAGCAAGTACACATTAAATAAATAGCTTATCCTTGTTAAAAAGTGAAGGAAGAAAAAATGTAAATGTTGAAAAAATATATATGAAAGAAAGAGGTTTTTAAACTGAAAGCTGTAATTTTTAGAGAAGATGGTTAAAATTTATCACAAGAAAATGAAAAAAAAAAAAAAAAACAGAAAAGGAATCGGGGAAAAAATCTGAATGTTTCTTAAAATTTGATAATAATTGACTTTCATGCAAAAATGACATACATCATGTATATGACACTGCAAATTTTATGATTGATTGATGGTTAATTAATGTGGAGTGGAAGTATGATATACATAAAAATTGTACAGGGTTCACAGGATTCTGTGTTTCATGTGCCACTGGTTCTGTTAGTGTAAAAGTTTAATTTTGACTGCCAAAAACACATGTGAATTTATCTGTAAAATAGAAATAAAATAGAAAAAAAATGTAAATTTTGCAAAGGATGCGGTCTATTGACACATGTTAACTGGAAAAAAGTACACATGGACAATGATATACTGAAATGTATTACATTGACGGGCATATAAAAATACTACTGAGTAATGACAAATAAACTAAAATATAAAGGCAGTGTGAACTTGCAGTGAGGAATAAATAAAAATATGCATGTGAAAGTAGTGAAAATCATTTTGTCTTTAGTGAACAGAAAACTGAAGGACTGTGTTGCTAATAAAAGTGATTGTCAACTTAAACTTTAAATATCAGTTAATTTTTATTAGTGGGATTGGTAGGTGAGGTTCTATTTATTCAGCAAAAGGTGGGAAACTGTGTTATTACTTTAGTCAAGGACAACTTTTACCTGCTCAAGGAGCTCATTATATTCGTTGTTTCGTTTCTGTTTCAGTTGGTTATAATGGTCATCATATTTTTCTTGATATAATGGAAGGCCAACATTAACAATAGGACCATTTCTCTGGGAGGAAACTCCACTATTTTGCTAGAAAATCAGGGGCAGTAATTATCATGTTTCATATATGAAATGATGTGTTAGCTCCTCACAGCTAAAATTAATCTTATCTTAATGAGCAAAAATTTTTTTTCTTAAAAAGTTTTTAAAATATAATGATTAAACAAAAGCAAATAAGCAGATATCTCTTCCATTTTTCATCAATTTTACAAATTACTTTTAACAAAACTTTGTCAGGATAAAAAATCAATAATTTAAAAAAAAACAATAATCAAAGGATAGCTAAAGAGTCTCCTTCAAGTCTTGCCACAGATAAATATGAAACTAAAAATAGAGATGCTGTAGTTAATAATTTGCTTTACAAAGAAAGAAAAAATCCATAAATTAAAACAATAATAATATGACACCCATTATGACTATGACTCTATGTGATAATATATTGTTTATGAATGGTTAACTATGATAATGAAATAAAATGCAAAGATAGTATATTAAATAACTTTGTTAATACATATTTTCTTTTCTTTTCATTCTTAATTCTTAATGCTTTCAGCTTTAGAAAGAAACAAAAAATACTGTTGTGTAACAATTATCCATCTATGTGATAATTTCAAAACATTTGGTGAAAATTCCCTCCTTTTCAGTTACACCAAAAATGTAAAGTGAATTTAGCAGCACAGTGTAAATCTATGACAAGCAAGTTGTGAAGCATACAAGGTAATGAAGCAATATGCTGTTATAATGAATAGTATAATTTCATTCAGACAATCACTCTCATTCTAGTTATTTATTTACAGAAAGCAAAGAATACCAAACGAAACTAATTTTAAAATGGACAACAGAATCAACATGGCATATCCAACAAAGTAATATAAACAAACAAGAAAGTAAAAAACAGAAAACATAACGCTAAATGCATTGAGCACAACTGGAATGAATCTAATCCATAACAAAACTTTTCAGATGGCTACCATCCTGTTTTCAACTGGTAATGATGATTAATGATGAATGCCAAATGGCAACAACAGCCTAATTTCTAGAAAAAAAACAATCAGCCATTTACACTAATTCCATAAATATCTGACTTCAACACATTATCAACTATAAAATTAAAATTTGTAAACCATAGCCATGTTAGGTATGAATGAGATGAACTATGTTTTTATAACACACAATGACTAAAACCACCATAGCTTCAACACATCATGTTGTTATAATACCTTCTCCAAAAAATCTACAAAATCCTGACGCCTTTCCATGGCAAGTTCTTTTTGTCGTCTAATCTGAAAATCTTCCTCCAATTGCAGAGGTTCAACTTTTTCATCTTTCAAACCTTCCTATAAGCCAATCGCAATAAGGTATGTCATCAAATTTTAAATATTTTAACCATTAATTCATCATAATGTCAAAATAAGATTTTAGACCAGTTTTCCTTAATCTGAACTTGTCTAATACATGTTTAACCCATGATAACATTCAATCATAAGTTCTCTTATGTGTTTGATCAATTCTGACTTCATTCAGTTTGACAGAATTTTTTCCTATTTACGAAAAAAACAGCCATTTTTTCTGTTTATTCTTTTAAATAAAAGCTTTTGAAAAGTGTAAAACAATTTAGTCTCACTGACAAGATATTTGAATCCATTCAATGTTATAAATGTGTGAGAAGGGAAGACTGGTACACGAAATATATACCTTTGTAAGGTATTGGTTATATTCCTCATTGAGAGCCTGCTTCTGTGCAATTTCCCGTCTTTCGCTATATTCTTCATTGAAATGAAGACTGCCGTAGCCTTGTGGAGTGTTCTCCTTTGTCAATCCCTGTGGCTATTTTACAAACAGATAGTTTAAATATTTCATATCTTGGTTACTTTTCTATTTGTGTTTGTTTATTGATTTAAAAACTTGAAAACTTATTCCAGTCAATTAATTGACAAAATGTCAAATGAGATATCATTGAAAGATATATAAAACACAAATTAAATTTAAAGAATTTAATTTTCTTGCTCATATGAAAAAGAATATTAATAAAACTTCAAATCGAACAAACAATATCTTCAAACTTTACTTGATTAGATCTTAATCAAATACCTTTTTCTTGCCATAGGTTTTTAAGAAATTGTTATATTCTCTTTTCCGTTCCATATTCATTGACATTTTTCTGGCCGTCTTGGCATCTTCATTGATACTTAAACTAGCTGACCAATGATCAGGGGTCACTGGTCTTAATCTCATATCTGACCTCTGATCAGGTGGTAAAGCTTTATAAAGGGACAAGATCCTGTCAGAATGAGGCCGGGTATCTTTCTTGTAATTAGATGCGTAACTAATCCCGCCCATGTCTCTTGTTAAAGGTCTCATTTTTCGTTTCTATTCAGGAGAAAAACAGAAGTTGTAATCTCTCTAAACTTTTTTTTCAAATTCATCTTAAGAAATTTTATTTACTGGTATAATGCTTGTCAAATTGCTCAGGGATGCCAGATAGCCATTAGTATCAAGTTACAATAAATACTATTATATATTTTGCTTTACTGAATATTATTTTTGGAAAATGTAATTGAAAATCTTCTAAATAGTATTATTCAATGTTTTACCATGCTACCACATCTAGTTATAGCTTTATTTATACTCAATCTATCCTTGTATACAACAAATCTATAAACCAAACAAATCTATAGACCAAATAGAAATCAGAACCTGACCTAATTAATCATTCTACAACAATATTATTCCACAACCCAAGTCCCAACATTAAGATTAGACTACAAACTAAACTATTTCACAGTACCCTAAAAAGTTTCAATTTCTTTTGTCCACACCACTCTAAATTCCATCTAAACCTTTAAGATATCACCTAATTACTTGTCATATTTTACACTGTGCCAGTGTACCCACAACCTTTACACAACCAAACAAACCTGTTCTAAAAACTCATTGTATTCTCGGTTTCTTTCTTCAGCTAAAACATGGCGTCTTTCTGTTTGAAAATCTTCAGTTTCTTTTACTTGAGGCATTGGAGGTTTGTTCTCCTTTTGCTGAATTTCAAATCACCCAAAAATTTGAGATAGATAATCTAATTTTTTCATACTACAGCTTGGCAATCTTACTTTATCACATCTTAAAAACTGATTCCCACCACCAAATGAACTTGCATTAAGTTTTGTTTCAAGTGATGTAAAAATATTGGAAACAATATGATCAGACTATACAGTGTAACCACTGTATTAGTATCAAATGTTTGACTATACAGTATATACCTGTATGATTAATTAACAAATGTTATTATACGGTATATGATTAGTTAACAAATGTTATTATACGACTGTGGCTGTGTGCTTTCTATATAAATGAATGACTATGGGAAACAGATGTTATACTAAAAACACTTTAGGACTTATTGTGACATGACAGTATAGTTTAAGACCTCTATGAAACTCAATGATTATTTGTGACATGACAGTATGGTTTAAGGCCTCTATGAAACTCAATGATTATTTGTGACACGACAGTATGGTTTAGGGTATCGCTATGAATCTCAACGAATGTTTGTGACATGACAGTATGGTTTAAGGCCTCTATGAAACTCAATGATTATTTACGACATGACAGTATGGTTTAAGGCCTCTATGAAACTCAATGATTATTTGTGACATGACAGTATGGTTTAAGGCCTCTATGAAACTCAATGATTATTTGTGACATGACAGTATGGTTTAAGGCCTCTATGAAACTCAATGATAATTTGTGACATGACAGTATGGTTAAGGGTATCGCTATGAATCTCAATGATTATTTGTGACATGACAGTATGGTTTAAGGCCTCTATGAAACTCAATGATTATTTGTGACATGACAGTATGGTTTAAGACCGCTATGAAACTCAATGATAATTTGTGACATGACAGTATGGTTTAAGGCCTCTATAAAACTCAATGATTATTTGTGACATGACAGTATGGTTTAAGGCGTCTATGAAACTCAATGATTATTTGTGACATGACAGTATGGTTTAAGGCCTCTATGAAAATCAACAATTATTTGTGACATGACAGTATGGTTTAAGGCCTCTATGAAACTCAATGATTATTTGTGACATGACAGTATGGTTTAAGGCCTCCATGAAACTCAACAATTATTTGTGACATGACAGTATGGTTTAAGACCTCTATGAAACTCAATGATTATTTGTGACATGACAGTATGGTTTAAGGCCTCTATGAAACTCAACAATTATTTGTGACATGAAAGTATGGTTTAAGGCCTCTATGAAACTCAATGATTATTTGTGACATGACAGAATGGTTGAAGACCTCTATGAAACTCAATGATTATTTGTGAGACAGTATGGTTTAGGGTATCGCTATGAATCTTACTGAATGTTTGTGACATGACAGTATCGCTAAAGTCCTCTATGAAACTCAATGATTATTTGTGAGACAGTATGGTTTAGGGTATCGCTATGAATCTCACTGAATGTTTGTGACATGACAGTTTCGCTAAAGTCCTCTATGAAACTCAATGATTATTTGTGACATGACAGTATGGTATAAGGCCTCTTAGAAACTCAATGATTATTTGTGATATGACAGTATGGTTACTATAGAGAAGTTCGGATAGGAAGTATTTTTCTTAAATTTAAAAAAAAAAATTCAATTTCAGAAATTTAAAGATGGATTTGGATACAAAGCAAAACTCGATTTTAACTGGACAAAACAAGACCATTGCATTCAAAATTAATTAAATATTTTGAACGTTTCCAAAAATAAATAAAAATGGGTAGAAAAGAACAGCTATTATTAAAAACCTTATTGGAATAGAAAATTGTAGAAAACCTGGTTGCACACCTGACAGAACAAACATATGATACAATTAACAATCTGATTGTGAAACTTGTAACAATAAAAACATTCTCCTGTCACATATCAAACTCACTGAGTATAATCAAATAACTGCAATGATTTATAACAATTCACAATAACCAAAAAATACAAATAAAAAATGAAAAATAATGAAATAATCTGAGAATTTACATTGACTGTTGTTCATCAGACACTGATATTTCTTTTTGTCATTATGAAATTTTTAAACGAATATAATAAAAAAAACCTACAAAGAGGTCTAAATAATACCTGGTCAGTATTTATTTTTATTTGAGCCAGTAAATCTTATCACAATGACTGAAATCAAATAATGTTTTTGTCTCTTTAATCACAAACTGGTATTTAAAATAAGTCACTTAAAATTTCTGCAAAGTTTTACTTTTATTCTCTTTTAATATTTATGGTATTTAGTAAAAAAAAAAAAATTGGCATGGTTGACTGAGTCAATGTAAACTGTCCAGATATCAGATGAATATACAGAGGTCAAAACATACAGGAGTGCACAAGAAAAAAAGAATGTATTAAAGTACCGTCAGAACAATAATACCTTTTCCAAAAAATCATTATATTGTTGATTGCGCTGTTTTTCAAGACTTTTCCTTAATGGTATATACCTATACTGTCCTATAGGAAGACCATACTTAGGTGTTTGGTAACGGTATGGCTGTTATAATACAAATAAAAGTCTTCTAAAACTTGTAAAAACTTTCTTTCTTGAAAAGTTAAAAATTCTTCTTTTTCATATAGCAGAAAGAGTGACAATTAGATTTTTTTGGAAAAAGTGACATTTTCAGCTTGTCTGCTTATATACAATACATGATAAAACACTCAGTTGTTGCAGAATTAATGAAGGTTGTATAAATAAAAGAGACAAACAAAACATAGAAAAAGAAAAACATCAGATTCAGAAAGATAGCATTAAAAATAAAATGTCTGCATGCTAGTTTATTAATCAGTGTTTAGATTTTTTTATCTACATTAATACAGATGAGAGATTTTTGTAATACTTTGTGACATAATCGTGTTATTTAAAAAAAAAAATCAGTCTTTTTCTCATTCTTATCTTAACATAAATATTTGTTTTCAAATCTTTCTTTAAACAAATATCAAATAAAATAACTCAACCAAAATATGACTGCCTATATAAGTATTTTGAATATTAACATGCATAGGTTCCAAATCTGTTAATTATTTCTATTCTAACTCTCTAAGAACAATTTCAAGTCATTAAAAATAAGCAATAAGGCAATTGTAAAATTCTAACAGATTTATAACCAAGGACATAAAATTTTAATTTTTAGAAAAATCTGTTTTTCCAATTACTGCAGGTTTAAAGTATTTTATAATTTTCTTTATAAAATTTCTTTCATTTCATTTCATCCAACTGAATCCATGGTAAAAGAAGTTAAATCAATCAATACATGTGACACTGTCAAAGAACCAAATGTTTTATTAAATAAACTTATAAATTAAAAAACAAAAACATCCCAAAATATGCAGTCATCTTTTCAAAAAGTTTAAATTCTAAAATTGCATGTTTCAAAATATTCCAGTTTTGAATGACAATTAATAAATCTTATTATTCAATATGGTCCCATTTTCACATTGAGGGTATGAAAAATGAAACTTACCTTTGAAAGGAAATTCTGGTAATCATTCTTTCTCTCTGAATTCAAAGACTGTCGCTTTCGTTCATATGTTTCAGCATCATAGTAATCTCCCTTTGATAAATCCAGATGTGGTGCGTGTCGTTGGTCCTCTAATCTCTGATGTCTCATATCATCCTCTCTCTGTTTCTATAAATATATACTGCAGTTTCAACACAAAATCCAATGTTTTTGCGGGAAAATAATTCATGTCATTATTTTTTAATCGCTGACATTTCTAATCTTAAAATATCAGCCAAGGTCATTTCTATCCAGGTTTAACCAAAAGAACAGTGAAATTACTGACAAAAAGTCACATCTTAAGGGCATAGGATACAGTAGCAAGGGCAGATAATGATATATCCAAATGTAACATGTTGATTTTTAATCGTACCTAATGACAATAATACAAAATTTGTGGAAAAATCACTAACATCATCAAATAAATTACTTGAATTCAAAAGTATTTGCAATGGAAAATGAACTTGTAGTATATTTGGGAAACGCAAAATCTTTTAAGGGGGCATAAAAAACTTAAATATCTCGAAAAGTAAGTCATGATGAAATATTTGTCATTGTATATTTCAAAAGTGCATATCAAAATTGACTTTGAGTCAAAATCTTGAGGAAAAATCAACGAGGGATCATTTCTGTATCGTATGCCCTTAAAGTCTGGTTTAGACAGAAGATTGACGTAAGTTGAGTAATAACTAAAAAGTGGTTAAATTGCCACTCTGCAGATCTTTTACAATTATTCATTTGATACCGTGGACACACCAAGGTCTGATTCAAATCTTCACTTCCATCTAGTGATTTTCTGTCTCAAGCTTAAATGGTGATGGTTATTTGAAAAAGATGTGTCGTCCCCACTATGCTAAGTATAATACTTCTATTTGTACACCAACAATTACAATATAAACACATTATCCCTATTATGTACATACATTTGCTAAAAACTGTTGATAATCTTGTTGCCTTTCATCTCTGTTTAAGGGACTCTGTCTCCTGTCATCAAAGAACCCAGTCCTCAGCTCTCCTTCCTGGGGTCTGTGACTTTCCATAGGCTGTATAAATCAAAATACACCAGTTTATCATTCAGAAAAGACCATATGGTAAGGTACCATTTTACCGTTTTTATTTTTTGCCCTGACATTGTCAGTTTGTTTTCGACTTATGAGTTTGAATATTCCTTTGATATCTTTAACCTCTCTTTTATCCTCCTTGGCAGTATCTCAAATAATCTAATAAGAAGAATTTTATCATTGATTGTATGATTAAAGGCAGTTTCTTGGAGCAAAAACTATTAGTTTAGATTTATCCTGAAATTAACTTTCACCATTTAACTTTTGATGAAACAAATTTGTAAAAATAAAATACTCATCAAAGCAAATTATAAACCTTGTATCTTCTTGATTTATTAGATAAGGCATGTTAACTTGATAATCTATATATTATACAATACGATCTGGGAAAAAGGACTTAGTAACAGCGGTCATCTAAAATTTTCTTCAGTATCATTCTGATATTTGACTGTTGAATACTATTTACAAATTAATCACATTCTCACTTTCATCAAAGAAATAGCCTGTACATGCCTTTTATGGTTTTTTGCATTGTTATAAAACTTTGCTTTCTGCTGTCTATATATTCAAATATATGACCTTGTTTTGTAGATTGAGCTTATAGCAATCAATTGACATAATTTCTCGATAAGTCTTCCTGAATTAGGGGTATATAACTCCTTATACATACAGTATGTCAATCATATTGGATACAATTAAATATCTCTATCATAAAAGTGATTAACTATTCACTGACATGCATTAAAAAATGTAAATATTAGTATTGCAAAGAATTAGACATACACCAAAGCTGAATATGATAAACCAGCATAAACATACAGCAGTCAATCATATCAAGACTTTTAAAGTGGTCAAAAAGTTTCTGAATTTATAATTAAGAATAAAAAAATGTTTTATATAAATTCTGTATAATATGTTCAACTGCTGCATTCTATTTAAAAATATTTAAAGCATATAATTTTGTCTTTGTTCTGAAACTAACTGATGGGCAGATAACTTTGTTGTCATGTGCAAGTCTTACTTTACATCAAGATCCTCTGTACAACCTGTAGTAAGCTAACACACCTATCATCTAAATGCACCTAACACCTAAACGCACCTCATATCTATGCATAATATTGTTTTTCCCAGATATCAATAGGGCATATGGAGAACCACAAAACGACAAAATTAGACAAGATTTTCCTATCTAACTGGTGTGCAGAAGGTTCTCCACAAAAACTTCACAAAAAGTGACTTGGAATTTATATTTGAGCTCCAATAATGCAATTAACTCATTTAATATAGAATGCCATTCAGAAAAACGAATGGACAAGTGTTCCTCATACCAATTTTACATCTTTTACCCCAAATGAGCCATTTATAGTTATGATGACCATGTTGGTTTGTCAGGGGTATTTTCATATAAAGTTTATAAAGTTATTGGTGTCATGGTTAATGATATATGACCCAATGGTTTTAGACGAGATTTTAAACATGATGGATGTTGACTACACTGGATGACAGGTGGTAGAAAACATCAAAGTTAGAAGTAGAAGGAAAAAAATTATCTATAAAACATGCACTAGCAGACATGCCTATTAAGATAAGCAAACTGGCTATCTGAATACTTTAGAACTAACTCTCTGTATTCTATACATGCAATGAATACCTGTTTGTTTTTTGTTTCAGATTCACCATTTTTAGGTTGAACATTTTTGCTATCTGATTCTACAGATTTAGGAGACGGAGCTTGTCGACCTTCATTCCAGTAGTTCGGAGTCTCTCTGAATTTATCCTGTTACACACAACAATGTATAACTTATATCTGAACTTTAAAATATTTTGTAACCTATCTATATTCATTTTAATGTGAATGTACAGTTGCTTAAAACAAATCAAATGTTCAAAATTTACCAATCATTTTACCAATCATTTTATCAGTCTAAATATTTATTTGTATCAAAGTTCATATCATATGTAAAACACAAATACCTCTGATCATCAAGTTAGATACAGACAAGGGACATAACTCTGTTAAAAATTTGCCAACTAGAATGAAACACATTCCAAACCCGAAATCAAATGAACATCTACATGCACTGCTTTGTAAACCTATTTCTATGAGCAACATGCCCTTGATGTTTCAATTTCTTGCTGCTAATCTTACTGATAAGAAATATATTATAATTTATATCTCCTCTCTAGCATTATTTCAAACTTTCTATATTATTGCACACCAACTGCAAAATTTTTAAAGAGCTACACTTTCTTAAATATAAAACTGTTCCTTTTCTCAATTTTCCCTAGCTCGTCTAGTAAATATTTATTTAAACTAGGCTAAGGCATTAACAACTTTGTCACAATAATTATGATTTGCTACAAGATAAAACCCACCATTCTGTCGTTCTGTGGAGGTGGTGGTCCTCTTCTTCTGCCTGAGTCTGGATGTGGAGGTGGTCTGCCTCTAGGAGATATTTGGTTTGGTGGAGCCTGAGTGGGTGACGATCTGTTTATTACAGAGACTTCCCCTTGCTGTGTTGCTCTGTTATATAACTGTTCTTTTTGTTGCTACAAATATGATGATTTAAAATGGATGAATTATTTATCTAAAATCATAATTAAATTGTGAATAAAAATTAAGTTGTTACTAGTCACTGCAAAAACACAAATATGTAAACAAAAGTTATCAATTATAATGGAATAAAAATCCACAAAGACACACTATACAACATTACTTAGTTCATACACAACATTAGTTGATATCAAAGACCATTAGAAACTTCATACACATGCAACAGGTACTATAACACAGTTTAAACTACAACCAGTGTGAAAGTACACATCCAGTTATAAAACAATTACCACAATTTCTCATGTCCATACCATACTAGGCTCAAGGTCATGTTCATTTTGAACTTAAATTACTAAAGGTCATGGTTCAGGGTCATATTCATTTTGAAATTAAATTACTAAAGGTCATGGTTCAGGGTCATATTCATTTTGAACTTAAATTACTAAAGGTCATGCACATTATGAACTTCGATTACTAAGGATCATCTTCATTATGAACTTGGATTACTAAAGGTCATATTCATTATGAACTTAGATTACTAAGGATCATCTTCATTATGAACTTAGATTACTAAGGATCATCTTCATTATGAACTTAGATTACTAAGGATCATCTTCATTATGAACTTCGATTACTAAAGGTCATATTCATTATGAACTTAGATTACTAAGGATCATCTTCATTATGAACTTAGATTACTAAGGATCATCTTCATTATGAACTTAGATTACTAAGAATCATCTTCATTATGAACTTCGATTACTTAAGGTCATATTCATTATGATTTTAGATTACTAAGGATCATCTTCATTATGAACTTAGATTATTTAGCATCATCTTCATTTTGAACTTAGATTACTAAGGATCATCTTCATTATGAACTTAGATTACTAAGGATCATCTTCATTATGAACTAAGATTACTAAGGATCATCTTCATAATGAACTTCGATTACTTAGGATCATCTTCATTTTGAACTTCGATTACTTAGGATCATCTTCATTTTGAACTTCGATTACTTAAGGTCATATTCATTATGAACTTAGAATACTAAGGATCATCTTCATTATGAACTTAGATTACTTAGGATCATCTTCATTTTGAACTTAGATTACTAAGGATCATCTTCATTATGAACTTAAGATTACTTAGGATCATCTTCATTTTGAACTTAGACTACAAAGGATCATCTTCATTATGAACTTAAATTACAAAGGATCATCTTCATTTTGAACTTCGATTACTTAAGGTCATATTCATTATGAACTTAGATTACTAAGGTCATATTCATTATGAACTTAGATTACTAAGGATCATCTTCATTATGAACTTAAATAACTCATGATCACCTGAGTGAGCAGAATTTTATGAGAAATTAACCTTTAAGAGTTCATCTCTGTACATTGTTTTCTTTAACTCTTCTACCCTTTTTCTTTCTTGTTCTGTGGCAATATTCAGACCACCAGGTGGAGTGGGTGGTACTTGTCGTCTAGTGTGAATTTCCTGCTCTCTCTAATGTAAAATTAGATGTTAAATTACAAACAGTTAGATAAACACAACATTTAGTAAAGTTAAAATGATATAAGTGATAAACAACAAACAAACATTTATTATTCAATTTTTTTCTCTGGATGTTGCGAAAAACAATAAATATCAAACTCAAAAAGATTGAGAAAAAAAACTTCTGTTCAACATGCAAATTGGATATTAATCATTGTTAATCAAGACATTAATTTATCAAAACCTAAAACTAATTTTATTCATTATTGTTTGGTAACAATTGTCCTTATCTATTCATGGTATTACAGAGCTGTCACTTATCATCTCCCTTCGTTATCCAACCATTGTTGAAACCAACTTACAATGAATGACCTTTGTCTTTTACAATATTGCTGCATAAGGTAAGTAATTCCCCCTTCAATTACAAAACTCAATGGAGAGCAAAATGTACTAATCAATACAATCAATGGAAATTATCTCCCCTGTTACATCATAAATTTCTATAATTGCAATGTACTTCTTAATATATCTTAAAGAATAAGATAAGAAGTATTTTCAAAATTAATCATGCTTATTTCAATTTTAAAATCATATGATACAGAATAAAAATAAGCAACATATCCAAGATGGCTGCCTCCAAACATATCTGGGGATCGAGGCATATTGTGTTTTCCTAATCTACCTGAATAATTTAGGCTAGTGAACCTTTATGCAAACAAATCAGTCCATTAAATGTGCTATAGTGTGCAAAACTTCATGCGTGTAAATATAAAAGTGTTATAAGCTTCTAAGCGTCTCATAATATTATAGTATCACACTTTTACACATATCAAAAACGTTGAGAGTTAACTATACAGCAGATAGATATGTTATACATGCATTCAGTTATAACCATTTACAGCTAACATTTCAAATAAGATCAAACTGTCTTACAAAATACACTTAACAATAACATATCTTAAGCTATTATTAGCAGTTACTCTGAAAATATGAATAACATTATATTCAATATTTATTGAAGGCTTCCTTTTTTTTGTATTAATATCTTGTTAAAAAAAACTACAGCTAATTTAAACCAGACTAACAGTTAAACCTACTACTACATTATAAACTGGTTCTATATAAAGGTTTAACTTGTTGATGCTATTAGAAAATTACAACAATTCCAGACTCCAGATGGTCCCTGTTATAATGGTTTTCACTACATTAGAATATAGCAGATCAAGTCATTACTCTTTTAGTTACTTAGTTAAATTCACTTCCTAGGAGTAAAAAATGCACTGCTTCACGTAAACCTGAGTTCTACAACATAGTTTAAGCATATACATCTTAGTTTTAAAATTTTATATTGAGGAAATTAAAGACAATATATAATAATTTACTCTTTCAATGAACGAAAAAACAGCAAAAATTCACATTTTTAGTACGTATCAGACCTCTTTGTGTTGTAAAACAAAAAAAACTGTTCATGAATTTTGTTGTATGAAAAAACTACCTAGCTTTTTAATGTTAATAAATACCTATGTAAATACTAAAGCCCAGTACCTCTATGAATATATAGTCCGACTATGAGATCAGACTGAGCTGCCCACTGAGACTTTCTGGAAACCAGTTTGCCTAGGATTTTTATATGATATATCCCAACTAGACCACTATTATGTCACTACGGGACCAGTCTGGAGGTCTATTTACTACCATATTATGTCACTACGGGACCAGTCTGGAGGTCTATTTACTACCATATTATGTCACTACGGGACCAGTCTGGAGGTCTATTTACTACCATATTATGTCACTACGGGACCAGTCTGGAGGTCTATTTACTACCATATTATGTCACTACGGGACCAGTCTGGAGGTCTATTTACTACCATATAACTAGGACCATAGCAGAATGACTAAGAATCACAAAGACTCATGCAATGAATACCTGATATCTTGGAATCTCATAAGAATTTCGTGGAGAGCCTACAAGAGGTCTCTCCTCGTTTAAGTTGCCCAGATATTCAGGGGCTGAATCCAGTTGAAATTCCTTTGCCCTAAATACCAACTGATCTTGTCTTTGCTAAAAGTGTGAGAACAAAAAGTGAAAAAATGGGGTTAAAATATCTAAATGTAAAACAAGGGGGTTAACATTACTAGCTGTAAAACAAGGAGATAAAATATCTAACTGTAAAACAAGGTCTACTGTGTTAATAGAAGACTTTAATGTGATCAAAATATAAATAATGAGCAAAAAATTCCTACATAAGAGTCAGGTTGGTTAGAAGTAGAAAAATACAAAAAAATAAGTCGTGAACATTTTTTTATTTTAGAATACAACCAGGTAAACAATTAAAATCAATTAGCTTTTTTTTATATGATTCATATGGATTCAGCATTTACCTTGAGTAAAGACTGTTTGTAATCACGACTGAGTTCATCTCTAAGTCTTTTCCTTTGGAGGTCGTACTGCCCTATAGGTAGCCCACCAGCTGGTGTGTATCTATGTCGGTGTTTGATACGAGAGTGTTCCTCTGATATTTTCTGTTTCTGTTAGGAAAGTTCTAACAAATTAGTTGTCTATTTAAGATTATATGTTTGTATTGTAGGGCTATTGTTCTACGCTATTTATAGGTTGACTACCTACAGCATTTGTTAAGCGTAAAAAGAATACTACAGGACCATATTTTAAAAAGAAACTACACTTTGTTTCCATCTTTTTATGTTATAACATATGTATAACTTATTTCATTTAAAAAAGACTGATTCAAACCTTAATAAATTTTTACATATTTTCAAAAATTTATGACCATTCCTTTCATTTCTCAAAACTTAATTCACTTTATTTTCTTAACTTTTTTAATAAAAACATGAATAATTTTTGCCAAAAAATACAATATTCAAAATTTAAAAATGAATCAACAACCAGGACAAAATTCCAGTGGCAACAAAGTTTAATAATCTGACCTGCCATCAGAGTTAGAGAACAGTTAGGTGGCAGTCTTGGCTTTGACTAGGCTTACATACAAAACAGCTGATCTTTGAAAAATTTTCAAAATAAAATGCTTCATAGAAATTTTGTTTTCAGGGACATATCATGTACGCAGTAATGTGAAACTGGGATTTAATGGAATGAAAACTGCCTTGGCCACATAGAATAAAGAGTTATGAAACCCTGAAGTCAAAACTACTTTTTTCTACTTTCTGTTTGCTGTTTTTACTAGTCTGCACCATTTCCAGTAACATGATTTCCTTCCACTTTCCTGGTTAGATATCCCCAAAAGGATGAAACTAAATAGATGTTTCAATTCAAAATAAAATTTTAATCAAACAGAAATAATGCAGTCCAGAAAATAATTCAGAAAAAAATTGACTTTTTCATTTCACTCCATGTGTTGACACGCACTGGAAACTGGAGTTGTAATACAAGGCTGGTACCTTGGTTTTCGTGGTATGAGTAATGAGTTTTCAAATATTTGTATACTTAAAAGAAACTTGGACCTTGTTAAAAGTGAGAACAGGGAACTCCTTTTTCAACTATTCATTAAAAACATTGAAAACAGACAAAAAATCAATACTATTTTCCTACTATTTTGGCCCAAAAATGTATACTGGTAATATGACCTTTTGATGTTTCAAAAAAACTTATGCAAGAGAAATGGAACTACTCACATAAGGAAGTTGATGAAAATTGACTAGTTTTACCATATTGAAAATCTATGAAATATCCTAAATGTGTAAACAATTAGAGCAGAAGTTTTTTTGATGTATATACAATCATTGTTTGGTTGGGTTGTTGTCCCAGTATATTTTTTCACTGCTGTGACTTTTAAAGCGTTTGATTTTGTCAGTTATTATTGACTTCCCCCTTTTTTAATTTACCTTCGAGTTTGGTATTTTTGTTAATACTTTTTCAAACTTTGACTTACAGTCTAAAAATTAATAAAGCTTTATAATTCTCAAGAAAACATTGGCCATCTCAGTCTTGTCAAGATCAGATTTATAGCTTAGGATAAATTGTTAAAATGAAAATGCCTAAGTGTTTCCCACCATAGTGAGTGTTTTAGTTCAACAAGAAACTATTTTATTTATTTTCATCTAGCATCAAACAAATAAAGCCAAAAGAAGCAACAATTCAACTAGCCTAATTCATCGGCAAAAATAATGACAAAAATGAAAAAAAATTTGAATTAAAATAATTTATTTGAAAATGTACTTAGAGCACTGTACTGCAGAAAAACTTATTGTCGTGCTCTAATGAGTAATGATCCTTCTATTACAGTTCAGCAGAAAAACTTATTGTCATGCTCCAATGACCCTACTAATTACAGTTCAGCAGAAAAACTTATTGTCATGCTCTAATGACCCTACTAATTACACATTATGATGATGTATTTACAAATCAGGAAAAGTGCTGTTTATCTGCTTAAGGAAAAATATGAAAGAAACAAAAATAATAATAAAAGGACAAAAATATTAATGAAACAACCTAGATCTATTAAGAGGTTAACTCCTAACTATCCTACTGCCTGTCGATACATTTATTTGTGGCATTGCACAAGTCATGTCTTCTTTGACTGTCCATGAAGTTAAAATACTAAATCCCTAGGATGTGTTTTAGTTGATTTTAGTCTCTGATGCATGATTTTTTATTAATAATTGTTTTTGGCTTTTAACTAGCAGTCAGTAACTGCGAGTACTATCAAATCGTACTTTCTTGTTAATTTGACCTGTTGATACTATTTGTAATGCTTTTTTGTTATTCAATGTTTACTTATTCAGGGTTATATCTGTCTATATACCAGCTTTTATAAGTGTTTGGGATTACTATAAATTTTCACTTCTTCGAACTATGAACATCAAAATTATTTATTTTGTAAAAATATTTCCTTTCTCCTTTTAAACTGTATACCTAACCACAAAATTATTTTTATTTACTTGTGTATAATATTATTGTAAATGGCGAATTTTTGTTTAAGGTTATTGTTGTTTTTCTGAAATTGTTTAACATTTCACAGCGGTATAACACTGTTACTTTAATTATTCATCCCTTATTTTATTGATTTTGTATTTACATTGTATCATAGATCAAATTTATTCGTTCAGTGTATGTTCACTTGTGTTAATATGTCTTTTGATTGAGTTAAGCCATTTCAATTGATATTTTATAGAATGTCTTTCTATGTTGTGATGTTACACTATTGTTTCAGATAAGGGTGAAGGTTTGGTACCATTAAAACGTTTAAACCCGCTGCAATTGTTTGCACCTGTCCCAAGTCAGGAATCTGATGTTCAGTAGTTGTCGTTTGTTGATGTGGTTCATAAGTGTTTCTCGTTTTTTATATAGATTAAACCTTTGGTTTTCCTGTTTGAATGGTTTTACACTAGTAATTTTTGAGGCCCTTTATAGCTTGCTGTGCGATGTGAGCCAAGGCTCTGTGTTGAAGACCGTACTTTGACCTATAATGGTTTACTTTTATAAACTGTGACTTGGATGGAGAGTTTTCTCATTGGCACTCATACCACATCTTCTTATATCTAGTCTTTAACCAAAAGAGCATTTAAGTAATAGTACAAAATGACTTGTATGATCTTATAACAAGTTGTAATACATTAATGTACATGTTTAATTAAAAAAATGAAATTGTTTAATGATTTACTATGACAGCACTACTAAATGCATGTATAACATGGCAGCAAGCTGCAGTTACATCAGAAAAAAAAAGCTGAAAATACATAAGAAAAAAAGGCAGTAGCTAGAAATGACAAGCATGGATTGAAACATGAATGGATAAAAACATGACAACAACATAACATAACAAGCTGCAGCTTAAACAAGAAAACAAGCTGAAGCTTAAAACTGACAAAAAGTTGTAGCTGAAACATGACAACAAGCTGCAACTAAAACATGAAACAAGCTGAATCTTAAAAGAGACATCAACAACTAAGATATGACAAACTATAGCTCAAACATGACAAGCTTAGAGTAAATCATGACAAGATGTGACTAAAACATGACATTCTGTTGTTAAAACATGACAAACCTATAGCTTAAACATGGCAATACGCTTCAGCTCACACATGGCAACAAGCTGCATTTAAAACACTACTACAAGCCTCAACTGAAACAGGACATCAAACTGCAGCTAAAACATGTCAAAATCCTGTAGCTAAAACATGATATGCTCTGACTTAAACATGATAAGCTATGTCTTAAACATGACAATATACTTCAGCTAAAACATGGCAACAAGCTGCAGCTAAAATATCACTACAAGTTGCAGCTACACTTGACAACACCCAGCAGCTAAAAATAACAACAACCTGCAGCTAAAACATGACAATATTTTGAATCTAAAAACATGACTACAAGTTGCAGTTTAAACATAACAACAAACAGCTTCTAAATTATGACAAGCTGCAACTAAAACATGACAAGCTGCAGCTTAAAATCACAACAAACTGCAGTTAAAACTTGGCAACAATCTGTAGCTAAACCCATACCAACAAGCTGCAGCTAAAACATGACAACAAGTTGCATCATAATGACAACAACCTGTAGCTTACAATATGAAAAGCTGCAGCTAAAACATGACAACAAGATGTAGATAAAACATGACAAGAAGCTACACCTAAAGCATGACAACAAGCTGATTCTACAATATGACAAAGTTAAGCTTAAAATGATGACAAAAAGATGTTTAAAACAATACAACAACCTGCACCTAAAACATGACAACATGCAGCTAAAACATGACAACAAACTGCCTTAAAACAATAACAAGAAGCTGCAGCTTAAGCAGGACAACAACCTGGAGCTAAAACATAACAAAAAGCTGCAGCTAAAAACATGACAACAACCTGGAGCTAAAAACATAACAGCAAACTGCAGCTAAAACATGACAACAACCTGGATTTAAAACCATAACAACAAGCTGCAGCTTAAACATGACAACAACCTGAAGCTAAAACAAACCAACAAGCTGCAGCTTAAACATGACAGCATCCTGGAGCTAAAACATAACAACAAGCTGCAGCTTAAACATGACATCATCCTGGAGCTAAAACATAACAACAAGCTGCAGCTTAAACATGACAACATCCTGGAGCTAAAACATAACAACAAGCTGCAGCTTAAACATGACAACAACCTGGAGCTAAAACATAACAACAAGCTGCAGCTTAAACATGACAACAACCTGGAGCTAAAAACATGAAAACAAACAATAGCTACAAACATGAGAATAAATTGTAGCTGAAATATGAGGACAAACTGAATCAATAATATGACAAGCTGGGACAGAAATATGACACCATGCTGCATCTTTAACATGGCAAGCTGGGACAGAAATATGACACCAAGCTGAATCTTTAACATGACAAGCTGGGACAGGAATATGACACCAAGCTGCATATTTAACATGAGAAGCTGGGACAGAAATATGACACCAAGCTGAATCTTAAACATGACAAGCTGAGACAGAAATATGACACCAAGCTGCATCTTCAACATGACAAGCTGCAGCTAACACATGGCAACAAACTGCAGCTCAAACATGACAAGCTGCGGCTAAAACATGATGACATTTTACAGGCAAAGCATGACAACAAGCTGAAGCTAAAACATAACTTCATGCAACAGCTGTAACTTAAAATAATGTCAAGACTGAAACATGATTTGTAGCAACAGTCTAAACACAAAATGTAATGATCTTGGATTATAATACAATATCAGGCTGCAACTAGAAATCAATGCAACATGTGTTTGGCTCAGTCTCAAGCTACAACTACAACTGAAAGCAAAACTTGTTTAGCACAATCTCAATCTGCAACTTAAACTCAAGGCAAATTTTTCTAACACAATCTAAAGTTGCAACTAAACCTGAAAGCATAATGTGTATAACAAGGTGCAGCTAAAATGAAAGGACTATTTGTTTATGATTTATATGTGTAGTAACATTTCAAAACTAAATATCTGGATGTGAAAAACAACAGTGGGCATCAAGATACGTCTTATGTTCAATGTTTTTTTTCTTAAATTCATATCAATTCATGTTTGTTGAAATATGTGTCATTATGTGTGCCATATATTACACAACGGGTATCCCACAAGTGTAACAGAAATTATATGCAAATCATAGTATGCCTGTTGACAAAAAATGCTGTCTAAAACATCTAAAAAATACACATTAAAAAAACCTACAATTTGCCTTTAAAATCTCGGTTCATTTTTTTCCTTTTTTTGTGTAAGTTATTAAAGCTTTCAAACTGTCAAATGAAAAAGAACCTCACACCTTTTAATTGTCCTTCAATATCTTTTTGTTAATAAGTTATAAGTTCATCTACCAGTTTACCACCTATGAATTGCATATGCTACAATAACTAATCAAAAATACTTTGAACAACTCTCATTCAAAAATACTGATGCTACAATGTGCGTTACCAAAAAGTGAAACAAAAAAAACCATCTCCTAGTCAAAATACACCATTTGTCTATAATATAACATTTGTCTATAATACACCATTTGTCTATACCTTTTTTTCAAGGAATTCATTATATTCATTATTACGCTCTTGAGAAAGCATTTTCTTTCTATCTTGATGGTGAGCAAATCCCTTGCTGGGAGGATCCTTTTAAATAATGTATGAAAACATGAATTAAGACCATATTATAAAAGTATCAAAAAGTTAAAAAAAACATTTCTTCATATTTTTTTCCATTATGAATGACATAGTTTATCCTAAAATCTAAACAAGAGTGCACATGCTGGAATGTCTCCCTGCTTTACTGACCATTGATTTTATGTTGATAGTCCTAAATATAAAGTTTTACTACAAGTTTCACAACTTAACATGATCAAAGAAAAAGAGGTCAAGGTCAGATGAACCCTGCCAGATAGACATGTACACCTTACAATCATTCCATGCTTTAAATATAAATGACCTATTGCATATAACCCAAATAATTCAGTCGTTATATTCCACTGCTCTACGATGGCTACATTAACGCCTGAAGGCCTTATCAATAAAAAATCGTCAAATAATCATTCGGAATTAGCTCGGGATTTACCTATCTCGATAACATGGAGCTATTAGCTGATTGGCTCTCTCTCACAGAGAGCACCAATCAAAATCCTGGATTCGTGACGCGTTTTTATTGTATAAAGAATTCAGGCCCTCGCGAGTGGGAGAGTCGATCACAGGGAGGGACTGAATTATTCTGGTTATATTGCATATAGTATCTAAGAAACAAACTTAACCAGGAAAACTTAACATTGACCAATGAACCATGAAAATGAAGTCAAGGTCCAATGATAACTGCCAGACAGACATTTACACCTTACAATCATTCCATACACCATATATAGTTGACCCATTGCTTATCGTTTAAGAAAAATAGACCAAAACACAAAAACTTGACATTGAGCAATGAACCCTAAAAATGAGGTCAAGGTCAAATAAAATTTGCCAGACTGACATGTACATCGTAAAATATTTCTATGCACCAAATATAGGTGACCTATTGCATACAGTATTAGAAAAACAGACCAAAACACAAAATCTTAACTTTAACCACTGAACCATGAAATTGAGGTCAAGGTCAGATGACACCTGCCAGTTGGACATGTACACCTTACAATCATTCCATATACCAAATATAGTAGACCTATTGCTTATAGTATCTGAGATATGGACTTGATCACGAAAACTTAATCTTATTCACTGATCCATGAAATGAGGTCGATGAGGGCCTGCAAGGTAAGCACATACCAATTTAACCAAATATAGTTATCCTATTACTCGTAATAAGAGAGAAATTGAGATTACAAAAAATGATTACTTTTTTTTCAAGTAGTCACTGAACCATGAAAATGAGGTCAAGGACAGATGGAAACTTCATAACATAAGGCATCTATATACAAAGTATGAAGCATCCAGGTCTTCTACCTTCTGAAATATTAAGCTTTTAAGTAGTTAGTTAATGCAACCGTCGTCGCTGCTTCCGGATCACTATCCCTATGTCGAGCTTTCTGCGACAGAAGTCACAGGCTCGACAAAAACTCAATTTCTATTTCAATTATTGCAAAGTGACCATGCAACATTCATGTGATAATGTGTATATTTATGATGACATTGTGATAATTTGTCAACTATTGTTATTACTTGAACACATCTTTGATAACAGACAAAATCCATGCAGCATCATACAGAACATAACTGACACATGCAAGTTACCTTTGTTTATTATTTCTGTAAAAAGTTTAAGGTTATCTCCCTTAATATCAGATTATGTCATAAAACTGAACTCAATCGCTACTATTTTCCAGGTGAACATCTAATACACAGCAAATTACTGTATTTTTTTAATTTTATTTCTGTGGTGTACTTTAATATGTTAGTAATTTATGTTGTTTGGTTGCTGTCTCAGTGCAGTAAACCCCCAAATCTCCTTTTTTCATATTCCCCCCACCCATTACTTAATTAAAAAACACTGGATTTTTAGAAGAATGCAAGTCTTGATATCATAGAACCATTAAGAAAATACCAGCAAACATGCTGTGACTAAAGACAACATGAAAATTAACTTTGTTGAATGAAAGAAAATACATTAACAATACTAAATGTTTTAAATGAAAAAGTTTAAATGTAAAAAAATGTTTGCACTAAATAAGCACATAAGCCTGAAGCAGCTGTTTAGCTTTATGTGCTGTTCTAATGCATGCACAAAGTAATATATGTATCCTCTTTACTCTGAATGTCATCCCAACAGTTCATTTCTGATTGTACCTTATTCGGATTTTATGTTTTTATCCCTTTACCTTTTCCCATGGTTTCCACAGTGTTCCAGAATAATTGTATATAATTTTCCAGTCAATTGTCATGATACTTAATTAAATTTGTTCAGAACTTTTTAGAATTTTGTTTTATAATTTGCATGTAAGAGTGAAAGTCAATAATTAATGTAACTTTTAAATTATTAATGTCTTATTAATAACATAATATATAATCATGTTATTCTAAAATTTCAAGCATTTTGCATATAAAGGTAAACAAATTATGAAGAACATCTTAGAAATGCTGCCTACTATGTTTCCCAGGATTGCTTTCTCATAAAATATCTGTACTAAAAATAACAGGTACAAAATAATAAACCAAATCTTCTTTTTTGATATCTTCATTTTAGGTCAGGTACTGTATTCTATATCTTAATAAATATTAAAACTTTACTTATATTAACCACATTTGAAACATTTAAAAAAATGAAATTTAACTGTTATAAATAAAATAGGGAAAGATAGATGTCTAATCAACCTAGAAATTCACAAGAAATAATTAGAGGCTCTAAAGAGCCTGTGTTGCTCACCTTGGTCTATGTGCATATTTAACAAAAGTCACTCTCCAACATTGTAGACGAGAATAGAATTCATGACAAAAATCCCTGTTTTGTTGATCTTATATTACTGATCATTTAGTCTGTTTAGTTTCTCTCTCTCTTCTTTAGTTTTTGCTCAAAACACAAAAGAGGGTAAAAAAATGCTCATTTAAGGGCAATCACTCCTATAAAGAGAGACAGTCTACTAACTATAATGGCAAAATTAGACTTGTTAGTAGATCTTGCCTATCTGATCATTTTTGTGATTTAAAGTGTCTATTCATCTATTATAATTTAAATCATATAAGGCAAAACACAAAAAAAAATGTTAAAAATCATCATTAAAGGGCAATAATCTAATAAGGAGTTGTCAGGCTATTTCCTCCAAATTATCTTAATTGTAGATCTTGTCTTGCTGATCATTTTTGCTTATTCAAGTTTCTATCCATCTATCATAATTTTTACCATATAAGGCAAAAACGCAAAAAATTGGTAAAAATCGTCATCAAAGGGCAATAACTCTAATAAGGACGATTTCAACATGCATTATAATATTAACGGTTTCAAAAATAACAGACAAAACTTGCATTTTACCACTATGTTCTATTTTTAGCCATGTCGGCCATCTTGGTTGGCAGGCGGGGTCATCAGACACAATTTTTAAACTATATACCCCAATGATGATTGTGGCCAAGCTTGGTTAAATTTGGCCCAGTAGTTTCAGAGGAGAAGATTTTTGTAAAAGTTAACGACGACGACGGACGCCAAGTGATGAGAAAAGCTCACTTGGCCCTTTGGGCCAGGTGAGCTAAAAAGGACCCATCTTGGCTCCTCAGAAACAATTCTGGTTATATTCTCCTAATCCAAACTTATCATTCTATTCTACTTTATCTTAGTGGCATAGTAAATTGTGGATAAGTAAGAAAACTTACAAGATAATCATTATATTCCTTTTGCCGTTCTTCTCTAAGGTCTTTTGCTATCTGACCGTGATCATACATTTCTGGCTCAGGTGGAGGTCTATAATTCTGTTGAGAGTTTCTGTACAATTCTTCTCTCCTTTTGTTTTCTGAATCTTTTTTCTATAAAAACATTCAATTAATGCTATAAGCACAATGCATTAACTAGCATTCCAATGTTATATTCAGAAGAGTTACTTTCCTTGGTAGTTTTACAAGAGTTATCTTTCTTGGCACAATGAATAAACTAGTCTTTCAATAATATATTTGTTCCCTAAATCTGGCAAATTTTGTACTTTTGAATAAAAGAAGACATTGAGAATATATGTCAATGATACAGTAACCAAACAACAAAAATAACCAATAGTCAACTATAGGTCAACCTACAGTCTTCATCAATAGATAGGTGTCTATATAATATGTCTAAATCCTCCCAGGTATATAACCAATAGTCAACTATAGGTCAACCTACAGTCTTCAGCAATAGATAGGTGTCAATATAATATGTCTGAATCCTCCCAGGTATATAACCAATAGTCAACTATAGGGCAACCTACAGTCTTCAGCAATAGATAGGTGTCTATATAATATGTCTAAATCCTCCCAGGTATATAACCAATAGTCAACAACCTACAGTCTTCAGCAATAGATAGGTGTCTATATAATATGTCTGAATCCTCCCAGGTATATAACCAATAGTCAACTATAGGTCAACCTACAGTCTTCAGCAATAGATAGGTGTCAATATAATATGTCTAAATCCTCCCAGGTATATAATCAATAGTCAACAACCTACAGTCTTCAGCAATAGATAGGTGTCAATATAATATGTCTAAATCCTCCCAGATATATAACCAATAGTCAACTATAGGACAACCTACAGTCTTCAGCAATAGATAGGTGTCAATATAATATGTCTAAATCCTCCCAGGTATATAACCAATAGTCAACTATAGGACAACCTACAGTCTTCAGCAATAGATAGGTGTCAATATAATATGTCTAAATCCTCCCAGGTATATAACCAATAGTCAACAACCTACAGTCTTCAGCAATAGATAGGTGTCTATATAATATGTCTAAATCCTCCCAGGTATATAACCAATAGTCAACTATAGGACAACCTACAGTCTTCAGCAATAGATAGGTGTCTATATAATATGTCTAAATCCTCCCAGGTATATAACCAATAGTCAACTATAGGTCAACCTACAGTCTTCAGCAATAGATAGGTGTCTATATAATATGTCTAAATCCTCCCAGGTATATAACCAATAGTCAACTATAGGGCAACCTACAGTCTTCAGCAATAGATAGGTGTCAATATAATATGTCTAAATCCTCCCAGGTATATAACCAATAGTCAACTATAGGGCAACCTACAGTCTTCATCAATAGATAGGTGTCTATATAATATGTCTAAATCCTCCCAGGTATATAACCAATAGTCAACTATAGGGCAACCTACAGTCTTCAGCAATAGATAGGTGTCAATATAATATGTCTAAATCCTCCCAGGTATATAACCAATAGTCAACTATAGGGCAACCTACAGTCTTCAGCAATAGATAGGTGTCAATATAATATGTCTAAATCCTCCCAGGTATATAACCAATAGTCAACTATAGGGCAACCTACAGTCTTCATCAATAGATAGGTGTCTATATAATATGTCTCATTCCTCCCAGGTATATAACCAATAGTCAACTATAGGTCAACCTACAGTCTTCAGCAATAGATAGGTGTCTATATAATATGTCTAAATCCTCCCAGGTATATAATCAATAGTCAACTATAGGTCAACCTACAGTCTTCAGCAATAGATAGGTGTCTATATAATATGTCTAAATCCTCCCAGGTATATAACCAATAGTCAACTATAGGTCAACCTACAGTCTTCAGCAATAGATAGGTGTCTATATAATATGTCTAAATCCTCCCAGATATATAACCAGTAGTCAACTATAGGTCAACCTACAGTCTTCAGCAATAGATAGGTGTCAATATAATATGTCTAAATCCTCCCAGGTATATAACCAATAGTCAACTATAGGTCAACCTACAGTCTTCAGCAATAGATAGGTGTCTATATAATATGTCTGAATCCTCCCAGGTATATAACCAATAGTCAACAACCTACAGTCTTCAGCAATAGATAGGTGTCTATATAATATGTCTAAATCCTCCCAGGTATATAACCAATAGTCAACTATAGGTCAACCTACAGTCTTCAGCAATAGATAGGTGTCTATATAATATGTCTAAATCCTCCCAGGTATATAACCAATAGTCAACTATAGGTCAACCTACAGTCTTCAGCAATAGATAGGTGTCTATATAATATGTCTAAATCCTCCCAGGTATATAACCAATAGTCAACTATAGGTCAACCTACAGTCTTCAGCAATAGATAGGTGTCTATATAATATGTCTGAATCCTCCCAGGTATATAACCAATAGTCAACTATAGGTCAACCTACAGTCTTCAGCAATAGATAGGTGTCTATATAATATGTCTAAATCCTCCCAGGTATATAACCAATAGTCAACTATAGGTCAACCTACAGTCTTCAGCAATAGATAGGTGTCAATATAATATGTCTAAATCCTCCCAGGTATATAACCAATGGTCAACTATAGGACAACCTACAGTCTTCAGCAATAGATAGGTGTCAATATAATATGTCTAAATCCTCCCAGGTATATAACCAATGGTCAACTATAGGGCAACCTACAGTCTTCAGCAATAGATAGGTGTCTATATAATATGTCTAAATCCTCCCAGGTATATAACCAATAGTCAACTATAGGTCAACCTACAGTCTTCAGCAATAGATAGGTGTCAATATAATATGTCTAAATCCTCCCAGGTATATAACCAATAGTCAACTATAGGACAACCTACAGTCTTCAGCAATAGATAGGTGTCAATATAATATGTCTAAATCCTCCCAGGTATATAACCAATAGTCAACAACCTACAGTCTTCAGCAATAGATAGGTGTCTATATAATATGTCTAAATCCTCCCAGGTATATAACCAATAGTCAACTATAGGTCAACCTACAGTCTTCAGCAATAGATAGGTGTCTATATAATATGTCTAAATCCTCCCAGGTATATAATCAATAGTCAACTATAGGACAACCTACAGTCTTCAGCAATAGATAGGTGTCAATATAATATGTCTAAATCCTCCCAGGTATATAACCAATAGTCAACTATAGGACAACCTACAGTCTTCAGCAATAGATAGGTGTCAATATAATATGTCTAAATCCTCCCAGGTATATAATCAATAGTCAACTATAGGACAACCTACAGTCTTCAGCAATAGATAGGTGTCAATATAATATGTCTAAATCCTCCCAGGTATATAACCAATAGTCAACAACCTACAGTCTTCAGCAATAGATAGGTGTCTATATAATATGTCTAAATCCTCCCAGGTATATAACCAATAGTCAACTATAGGTCAACCTACAGTCTTCAGCAATAGATAGGTGTCTATATAATATGTCTAAATCCTCCCAGGTATATAATCAATAGTCAACTATAGGACAACCTACAGTCTTCAGCAATAGATAGGTGTCAATATAATATGTCTAAATCCTCCCAGGTATATAACCAATAGTCAACTATAGGTCAACCTACAGTCTTCAGCAATAGATAGGTGTCTATATAATATGTCTAAATCCTCCCAGGTATATAATCAATAGTCAACTATAGGACAACCTACAGTCTTCAGCAATAGATAGGTGTCAATATAATATGTCTAAATCCTCCCAGGTATATAACCAATAGTCAACTATAGGTCAACCTACAGTCTTCAGCAATAGATAGGTGTCTATATAATATGTCTAAATCCTCCCAGGTATATAACCAATAGTCAACTATAGGTCAACCTACAGTCTTCAGCAATAGATAGGTGTCTATATAATATGTCTAAATCCTCCCAGGTATATAACCAATAGTCAACTATAGGTCAACCTACAGTCTTCAGCAATAGATAGGTGTCAATATAATATGTCTAAATCCTCCCAGGTATATAACCAATAGTCAACTATAGGTCAACCTACAGTCTTCAGCAATAGATAGGTGTGTATATAATATGTCTAAATCCTCCCAGGTATATAACCAATAGTCAACTATAGGGCAACCTACAGTCTTCAGCAATAGATAGGTGTCAATATAATATGTCTAAATCCTCCCAGGTATATAACCAATAGTCAACTATAGGACAACCTACAGTCTTCAGCAATAGATAGGTGTCAATATAATATGTCTAAATCCTCCCAGGTATATAACCAATAGTCAACTATAGGTCAACCTACAGTCTTCAGCAATAGATAGGTGTCTATATAATATGTCTAAATCCTCCCAGGTATATAACCAATAGTCAACTATAGGACAACCTACAGTCTTCAGCAATAGATAGGTGTCAATATAATATGTCTAAATCCTCCCAGGTATATAACCAATAGTCAACTATAGGTCAACCTACAGTCTTCAGCAATAGATAGGTGTCAATATAATATGTCTAAATCCTCCCAGGTATATAACCAATAGTCAACTATAGGGCAACCTACAGTCTTCAGCAATAGATAGGTGTCAATATAATATGTCTAAATCCTCCCAGGTATATAACCAATAGTCAACTATAGGGCAACCTACAGTCTTCATCAATAGATAGGTGTCTATATAATATGTCTGAATCCTCCCAGGTATATAACCAATAGTCAACTATACAACCTACAGTCTTCAGCAATAGATAGGTGTCAATATAATATGTCTAAATCCTCCCAGGTATATAACCAATAGTCAACTATAGGTCAACCTACAGTCTTCAGCAATAGATAGGTGTCTATATAATATGTCTAAATCCTCCCAGGTATATAACCAATAGTCAACTATACAACCTACAGTCTTCAGCAATAGATAGGTGTCTATATAATATGTCTAAATCCTCCCAGGTATATAACCAATAGTCAACTATAGGTCAACCTACAGTCTTCAGCAATAGATAGGTGTCTATATAATATGTCTAAATCCTCCCAGGTATATAACCAATAGTCAACTATAGGTCAACCTACAGTCTTCAGCAATAGATAGGTGTCTATATAATATGTCTAAATCCTCCCAGGTATATAACCAATAGTCAACTATAGGTCAACCTACAGTCTTCAGCAATAGATAGGTGTCAATATAATATGTCTAAATCCTCCCAGGTATATAACCAATAGTCAACTATAGGTCAACCTACAGTCTTCAGCAATAGATAGGTGTCAATATAATATGTCTAAATCCTCCCAGGTATATAACCAATAGTCAACTATAGGTCAACCTACAGTCTTCAGCAATAGATAGGTGTCTATATAATATGTCTAAATCCTCCCAGGTATATAACCAATAGTCAACTATAGGTCAACCTACAGTCTTCAGCAATAGATAGGTGTCAATATAATATGTCTAAATCCTCCCAGGTATATAACCAATAGTCAACTATAGGACAACCTACAGTCTTCAGCAATAGATAGGTGTCAATATAATATGTCTAAATCCTCCCAGGTATATAACCAATAGTCAACTATAACAACCTACAGTCTTCAGCAATAGATAGGTGTCAATATAATATGTCTAAATCCTCCCAGGTATATAACCAATAGTCAACTATAGGTCAACCTACAGTCTTCAGCAATAGATAGGTGTCTATATAATATGTCTAAATCCTCCCAGGTATATAACCAATAGTCAACTATACAACCTACAGTCTTCAGCAATAGATAGGTGTCAATATAATATGTCTAAATCCTCCCAGGTATATAACCAATAGTCAACTATAGGACAACCTACAGTCTTCAGCAATAGATAGGTGTCTATATAATATGTCTAAATCCTCCCAGGTATATAACCAATAGTCAACTATAGGTCAACCTACAGTCTTCAGCAATAGATAGGTGTCTATATAATATGTCTAAATCCTCCCAGGTATATAACCAATAGTCAACTATAGGTCAACCTACAGTCTTCAGCAATAGATAGGTGTCAATATAATATGTCTAAATCCTCCCAGGTATATAACCAATAGTCAACTATAGGACAACCTACAGTCTTCAGCAATAGATAGGTGTCAATATAATATGTCTAAATCCTCCCAGGTATATAACCAATAGTCAACTATAGGTCAACCTACAGTCTTCAGCAATAGATAGGTGTCTATATAATATGTCTAAATCCTCCCAGGTATATAACCAATAGTCAACTATAGGTCAACCTACAGTCTTCAGCAATAGATAGGTGTCAATATAATATGTCTAAATCCTCCCAGGTATATAACCAATAGTCAACTATAGGACAACCTACAGTCTTCAGCAATAGATAGGTGTCAATATAATATGTCTAAATCCTCCCAGGTATATAACCAATAGTCAACTATAGGACAACCTACAGTCTTCAGCAATAGATAGGTGTCAATATAATATGTCTAAATCCTCCCAGGTATATAACCAATAGTCAACTATAGGTCAACCTACAGTCTTCAGCAATAGATAGGTGTCTATATAATATGTCTAAATCCTCCCAGGTATATAACCAATAGTCAACTATAGGTCAACCTACAGTCTTCAGCAATAGATAGGTGTCAATATAATATGTCTAAATCCTCCCAGGTATATAACCAATAGTCAACTATAGGACAACCTACAGTCTTCAGCAATAGATAGGTGTCAATATAATATGTCTAAATCCTCCCAGGTATATAACCAATAGTCAACTATAGGTCAACCTACAGTCTTCAGCAATAGATAGGTGTCTATATAATATGTCTAAATCCTCCCAGGTATATAACCAATAGTCAACTATAGGTCAACCTACAGTCTTCAGCAATAGATAGGTGTCAATATAATATGTCTAAATCCTCCCAGGTATATAACCAATAGTCAACTATAGGACAACCTACAGTCTTCAGCAATAGATAGGTGTCAATATAATATGTCTAAATCCTCCCAGGTATATAACCAATAGTCAACTATAGGTCAACCTACAGTCTTCAGCAATAGATAGGTGTCTATATAATATGTCTAAATCCTCCCAGGTATATAACCAATAGTCAACTATAGGTCAACCTACAGTCTTCAGCAATAGATAGGTGTCAATATAATATGTCTAAATCCTCCCAGGTATATAACCAATAGTCAACTATAGGACAACCTACAGTCTTCAGCAATAGATAGGTGTCAATATAATATGTCTAAATCCTCCCAGGTATATAACCAATAGTCAACTATAGGACAACCTACAGTCTTCAGCAATAGATAGGTGTCTATATAATATGTCTAAATCCTCCCAGGTATATAACCAATAGTCAACTATAGGTCAACCTACAGTCTTCAGCAATAGATAGGTGTCAATATAATATGTCTAAATCCTCCCAGGTATATAACCAATAGTCAACTATAGGACAACCTACAGTCTTCAGCAATAGATAGGTGTCAATATAATATGTCTAAATCCTCCCAGGTATATAACCAATAGTCAACTATAGGACAACCTACAGTCTTCAGCAATAGATAGGTGTCAATATAATATGTCTAAATCCTCCCAGGTATATAACCAATAGTCAACTATAGGTCAACCTACAGTCTTCAGCAATAGATAGGTGTCAATATAATATGTCTAAATCCTCCCAGGTATATAACCAATAGTCAACTATAGGTCAACCTACAGTCTTCAGCAATAGATAGGTGTCAATATAATATGTCTAAATCCTCCCAGGTATATAACCAATAGTCAACTATAGGACAACCTACAGTCTTCAGCAATAGATAGGTGTCAATATAATATGTCTAAATCCTCCCAGGTATATAACCAATAGTCAACTATAGGTCAACCTACAGTCTTCAGCAATAGATAGGTGTCAATATAATATGTCTAAATCCTCCCAGGTATATAACCAATAGTCAACTATAGGTCAACCTACAGTCTTCAGCAATAGATAGGTGTCAATATAATATGTCTAAATCCTCCCAGGTATATAACCAATAGTCAACTATAGGACAACCTACAGTCTTCAGCAATAGATAGGTGTCAATATAATATGTCTAAATCCTCCCAGGTATATAACCAATAGTCAACTATAGGACAACCTACAGTCTTCAGCAATAGATAGGTGTCAATATAATATGTCTAAATCCTCCCAGGTATATAACCAATAGTCAACTATAGGTCTATATAATATGTCTAAATCCTCCCAACCTACAGTCTTCAGCAATAGATAGGTGTCTATATAATATGTCTAAATCCTCCCAGGTATATAACCAATAGTCAACTATAGGACAACCTACAGTCTTCAGCAATAGATAGGTGTCAATATAATATGTCTAAATCCTCCCAGGTATATAACCAATAGTCAACTATAGGACAACCTACAGTCTTCAGCAATAGATAGGTGTCAATATAATATGTCTAAATCCTCCCAGGTATATAACCAATAGTCAACTATAGGTCAACCTACAGTCTTCAGCAATAGATAGGTGTCTATATAATATGTCTAAATCCTCCCAGGTATATAACCAATAGTCAACTATAGGTCAACCTACAGTCTTCAGCAATAGATAGGTGTCAATATAATATGTCTAAATCCTCCCAGGTATATAACCAATAGTCAACTATAGGTCAACCTACAGTCTTCAGCAATAGATAGGTGTCTATATAATATGTCTAAATCCTCCCAGGTATATAACCAATAGTCAACTATAGGTCAACCTACAGTCTTCAGCAATAGATAGGTGTCAATATAATATGTCTAAATCCTCCCAGGTATATAACCAATAGTCAACTATAGGTCAACCTACAGTCTTCAGCAATAGATAGGTGTCAATAGATAATATAATATGTCTAAATCCTCCCAGGTATATAACCAATAGTCAACTATAGGTCAACCTACAGTCTTCAGCAATAGATAGGTGTCTATATAATATGTCTAAATCCTCCCAGGTATATAACCAATAGTCAACTATAGGACAACCTACAGTCTTCAGCAATAGATAGGTGTCAATATAATATGTCTAAATCCTCCCAGGTATATAACCAATAGTCAACTATAGGTCAACCTACAGTCTTCAGCAATAGATAGGTGTCAATATAATATGTCTAAATCCTCCCAGGTATATAACCAATAGTCAACTATAGGTCAACCTACAGTCTTCAGCAATAGATAGGTGTCAATATAATATGTCTAAATCCTCCCAGGTATATAACCAATAGTCAACTATAGGTCAACCTACAGTCTTCAGCAATAGATAGGTGTCAATATAATATGTCTAAATCCTCCCAGGTATATAACCAATAGTCAACTATAACAACCTACAGTCTTCAGCAATAGATAGGTGTCAATATAATATGTCTAAATCCTCCCAGGTATATAACCAATAGTCAACTATAGGTCAACCTACAGTCTTCAGCAATAGATAGGTGTCAATATAATATGTCTAAATCCTCCCAGGTATATAACCAATAGTCAACTATAGGTCAACCTACAGTCTTCAGCAATAGATAGGTGTCAATATAATATGTCTAAATCCTCCCAGGTATATAACCAATAGTCAACTATAGGTCAACCTACAGTCTTCAGCAATAGATAGGTGTCAATATAATATGTCTAAATCCTCCCAGGTATATAACCAATAGTCAACTATAGGATACAACCTACAGTCTTCAGCAATAGATAGGTGTCAATATAATATGTCTAAATCCTCCCAGGTATATAACCAATAGTCAACTATAGGTCAACCTACAGTCTTCAGCAATAGATAGGTGTCAATATAATATGTCTAAATCCTCCCAGGTATATAACCAATAGTCAACTATAGGTCAACCTACAGTCTTCAGCAATAGATAGGTGTCAATATAATATGTCTAAATCCTCCCAGGTATATAACCAATAGTCAACTATAGGACAACCTACAGTCTTCAGCAATAGATAGGTGTCAATATAATATGTCTAAATCCTCCCAGGTATATAACCAATAGTCAACTATAGGACAACCTACAGTCTTCAGCAATAGATAGGTGTCAATATAATATGTCTAAATCCTCCCAGGTATATAACCAATAGTCAACTATAGGTCAACCTACAGTCTTCAGCAATAGATAGGTGTCAATATAATATGTCTAAATCCTCCCAGGTATATAACCAATAGTCAACTATAGGACAACCTACAGTCTTCAGCAATAGATAGGTGTCAATATAATATGTCTAAATCCTCCCAGGTATATAACCAATAGTCAACTATAGGTCAACCTACAGTCTTCAGCAATAGATAGGTGTCTATATAATATGTCTAAATCCTCCCAGGTATATAACCAATAGTCAACTATAGGACAACCTACAGTCTTCAGCAATAGATAGGTGTCTATATAATATGTCTAAATCCTCCCAGGTATATAACCAATAGTCAACTATAGGACAACCTACAGTCTTCAGCAATAGATAGGTGTCAATATAATATGTCTAAATCCTCCCAGGTATATAACCAATAGTCAACTATAGGACAACCTACAGTCTTCAGCAATAGATAGGTGTCAATATAATATGTCTAAATCCTCCCAGGTATATAACCAATAGTCAACTATAGGACAACCTACAGTCTTCAGCAATAGATAGGTGTCAATATAATATGTCTAAATCCTCCCAGGTATATAACCAATAGTCAACTATAGGACAACCTACAGTCTTCAGCAATAGATAGGTGTCAATATAATATGTCTAAATCCTCCCAGGTATATAACCAATAGTCAACTATAGGACAACCTACAGTCTTCAGCAATAGATAGGTGTCAATATAATATGTCTAAATCCTCCCAGGTATATAACCAATAGTCAACTATAGGACAACCTACAGTCTTCAGCAATAGATAGGTGTCTATATAATATGTCTAAATCCTCCCAGGTATATAACCAATAGTCAACTATAGGACAACCTACAGTCTTCAGCAATAGATAGGTGTCTATATAATATGTCTAAATCCTCCCAGGTATATAACCAATAGTCAACTATAGGACAACCTACAGTCTTCAGCAATAGATAGGTGTCTATATAATATGTCTAAATCCTCCCAGGTATATAACCAATAGTCAACTATAGGACAACCTACAGTCTTCAGCAATAGATAGGTGTCTATATAATATGTCTAAATCCTCCCAGGTATATAACCAATAGTCAACTATAGGTCAACCTACAGTCTTCAGCAATAGATAGGTGTCTATATAATATGTCTAAATCCTCCCAGGTATATAACCAATAGTCAACTATAGGTCAACCTACAGTCTTCAGCAATAGATAGGTGTCTATATAATATGTCTAAATCCTCCCAGGTATATAACCAATAGTCAACTATAGGACAACCTACAGTCTTCAGCAATAGATAGGTGTCTATATAATATGTCTAAATCCTCCCAGGTATATAACCAATAGTCAACTATAGGACAACCTACAGTCTTCAGCAATAGATAGGTGTCTATATAATATGTCTAAATCCTCCCAGGTATATAACCAATAGTCAACTATAGGACAACCTACAGTCTTCAGCAATAGATAGGTGTCTATATAATATGTCTAAATCCTCCCAGGTATATAACCAATAGTCAACTATAGGACAACCTACAGTCTTCAGCAATAGATAGGTGTCAATATAATATGTCTAAATCCTCCCAGGTATATAACCAATAGTCAACTATAGGTCAACCTACAGTCTTCAGCAATAGATAGGTGTCAATATAATATGTCTAAATCCTCCCAGGTATATAACCAATAGTCAACTATAGGTCAACCTACAGTCTTCAGCAATAGATAGGTGTCTATATAATATGTCTAAATCCTCCCAGGTATATAACCAATAGTCAACTATAGGTCAACCTACAGTCTTCAGCAATAGATAGGTGTCAATATAATATGTCTAAATCCTCCCAGGTATATAACCAATAGTCAACTATAGGTCAACCTACAGTCTTCAGCAATAGATAGGTGTCTATATAATATGTCTAAATCCTCCCAGGTATATAACCAATAGTCAACTATAGGTCAACCTACAGTCTTCAGCAATAGATAGGTGTCAATATAATATGTCTAAATCCTCCCAGGTATATAACCAATAGTCAACTATAGGTCAACCTACAGTCTTCAGCAATAGATAGGTGTCAATATAATATGTCTAAATCCTCCCAGGTATATAACCAATAGTCAACTATAGGTCAACCTACAGTCTTCAGCAATAGATAGGTGTCAATATAATATGTCTAAATCCTCCCAGGTATATAACCAATAGTCAACTATAGGTCAACCTACAGTCTTCAGCAATAGATAGGTGTCAATATAATATGTCTAAATCCTCCCAGGTATATAACCAATAGTCAACTATAGGACAACCTACAGTCTTCAGCAATAGATAGGTGTCAATATAATATGTCTAAATCCTCCCAGGTATATAACCAATAGTCAACTATAGGTCAACCTACAGTCTTCAGCAATAGATAGGTGTCAATATAATATGTCTAAATCCTCCCAGGTATATAACCAATAGTCAACTATAGGACAACCTACAGTCTTCAGCAATAGATAGGTGTCAATATAATATGTCTAAATCCTCCCAGGTATATAACCAATAGTCAACTATAGGACAACCTACAGTCTTCAGCAATAGATAGGTGTCAATATAATATGTCTAAATCCTCCCAGGTATATAACCAATAGTCAACTATAGGTCAACCTACAGTCTTCAGCAATAGATAGGTGTCAATATAATATGTCTAAATCCTCCCAGGTATATAACCAATAGTCAACTATAGGTCAACCTACAGTCTTCAGCAATAGATAGGTGTCAATATAATATGTCTAAATCCTCCCAGGTATATAACCAATAGTCAACTATAGGGCAACCTACAGTCTTCAGCAATAGATAGGTGTCAATATAATATGTCTAAATCCTCCCAGGTATATAACCAATAGTCAACTATAGGTCAACCTACAGTCTTCAGCAATAGATAGGTGTCAATATAATATGTCTGAATCCTCCCAGGTATATAACCAATAGTCAACTATAGGTCAACCTACAGTCTTCAGCAATAGATAGGTGTCAATATAATATGTCTAAATCCTCCCAGGTATATAACCAATAGTCAACTATAGGTCAACCTACAGTCTTCAGCAATAGATAGGTGTCAATATAATATGTCTAAATCCTCCCAGGTATATAACCAATAGTCAACTATAGGTCAACCTACAGTCTTCAGCAATAGATAGGTGTCAATATAATATGTCTAAATCCTCCCAGGTATATAACCAATAGTCAACTATAGGTCAACCTACAGTCTTCAGCAATAGATAGGTGTCTATATAATATGTCTAAATCCTCCCAGGTATATAACCAATAGTCAACTATAGGTCAACCTACAGTCTTCAGCAATAGATAGGTGTCTATATAATATGTCTAAATCCTCCCAGGTATATAACCAATAGTCAACTATAGGTCAACCTACAGTCTTCAGCAATAGATAGGTGTCTATATAATATGTCTAAATCCTCCCAGGTATATAACCAATAGTCAACTATAGGTCAACCTACAGTCTTCAGCAATAGATAGGTGTCTATATAATATGTCTAAATCCTCCCAGGTATATAACCAATAGTCAACTATAGGTCAACCTACAGTCTTCAGCAATAGATAGGTGTCTATATAATATGTCTAAATCCTCCCAGGTATATAACCAATAGTCAACTATAGGACAACCTACAGTCTTCAGCAATAGATAGGTGTCAATATAATATGTCTAAATCCTCCCAGGTATATAACCAATAGTCAACTATAGGTCAACCTACAGTCTTCAGCAATAGATAGGTGTCAATATAATATGTCTAAATCCTCCCAGGTATATAACCAATAGTCAACTATAGGTCAACCTACAGTCTTCAGCAATAGATAGGTGTCAATATAATATGTCTAAAGGTGTCTCCCAGGTATATAACCAATAGTCAACTATAGGTCAACCTACATATAATATGTCTAAATCCTCCCAGGTATATAACCAATAGTCAACTATAGGTCAACCTACAGTCTTCAGCAATAGATAGGTGTCAATATAATATGTCTAAATCCTCCCAGGTATATAACCAATAGTCAACTATAGGTCAACCTACAGTCTTCAGCAATAGATAGGTGTCTATATAATATGTCTAAATCCTCCCAGGTATATAACCAATAGTCAACTATAGGTCAACCTACAGTCTTCATCAATAGATAGGTGTCTATATAATATGTCTAAATCCTCCCAGGTATATAACCAATAGTCAACTATAGGTCAACCTACAGTCTTCAGCAATAGATAGGTGTCAATATAATATGTCTAAATCCTCCCAGGTATATAACCAATAGTCAACTATAGGTCAACCTACAGTCTTCAGCAATAGATAGGTGTCAATATAATATGTCTAAATCCTCCCAGGTATATAACCAATAGTCAACTATAGGTCAACCTACAGTCTTCAGCAATAGATAGGTGTCAATATAATATGTCTAAATCCTCCCAGGTATATAACCAATAGTCAACTATAGGTCAACCTACAGTCTTCAGCAATAGATAGGTGTCAATATAATATGTCTGAATCCTCCCAGGTATATAACCAATAGTCAACTATAGGTCAACCTACAGTCTTCAGCAATAGATAGGTGTCAATATAATATGTCTAAATCCTCCCAGGTATATAACCAATAGTCAACTATAGGTCAACCTACAGTCTTCAGCAATAGATAGGTGTCAATATAATATGTCTAAATCCTCCCAGGTATATAACCAATAGTCAACTATAGGTCAACCTACAGTCTTCAGCAATAGATAGGTGTCAATATAATATGTCTAAATCCTCCCAGGTATATAACCAATAGTCAACTATAGGGCAACCTACAGTCTTCAGCAATAGATAGGTGTCTATATAATATGTCTAAATCCTCCCAGGTATATAACCAATAGTCAACTATAGGGCAACCTACAGTCTTCAGCAATAGATAGGTGTCTATATAATATGTCTAAATCCTCCCAGGTATATAACCAATAGTCAACTATAGGTCAACCTACAGTCTTCAGCAATAGATAGGTGTCTATATAATATGTCTAAATCCTCCCAGGTATATAACCAATAGTCAACTATAGGTCAACCTACAGTCTTCAGCAATAGATAGGTGTCTATATAATATGTCTAAATCCTCCCAGGTATATAACCAATAGTCAACTATAGGTCAACCTACAGTCTTCAGCAATAGATAGGTGTCTATATAATATGTCTAAATCCTCCCAGGTATATAACCAATAGTCAACTATAGGTCAACCTACAGTCTTCAGCAATAGATAGGTGTCAATATAATATGTCTAAATCCTCCCAGGTATATAACCAATAGTCAACTATAGGACAACCTACAGTCTTCAGCAATAGATAGGTGTCAATATAATATGTCTAAATCCTCCCAGGTATATAACCAATAGTCAACTATAGGACAACCTACAGTCTTCAGCAATAGATAGGTGTCAATATAATATGTCTAAATCCTCCCAGGTATATAACCAATAGTCAACTATAGGACAACCTACAGTCTTCAGCAATAGATAGGTGTCAATATAATATGTCTAAATCCTCCCAGGTATATAACCAATAGTCAACTATAGGACAACCTACAGTCTTCAGCAATAGATAGGTGTCAATATAATATGTCTAAATCCTCCCAGGTATATAACCAATAGTCAACTATAGGTCAACCTACAGTCTTCAGCAATAGATAGGTGTCAATATAATATGTCTAAATCCTCCCAGGTATATAACCAATAGTCAACTATAGGTCAACCTACAGTCTTCAGCAATAGATAGGTGTCAATATAATATGTCTAAATCCTCCCAGGTATATAACCAATAGTCAACTATAGGTCAACCTACAGTCTTCAGCAATAGATAGGTGTCAATATAATATGTCTAAATCCTCCCAGGTATATAACCAATAGTCAACTATAGGTCAACCTACAGTCTTCAGCAATAGATAGGTGTCAATATAATATGTCTAAATCCTCCCAGGTATATAACCAATAGTCAACTATAGGTCAACCTACAGTCTTCAGCAATAGATAGGTGTCTATATAATATGTCTAAATCCTCCCAGGTATATAACCAATAGTCAACTATAGGTCAACCTACAGTCTTCAGCAATAGATAGGTGTCTATATAATATGTCTAAATCCTCCCAGGTATATAACCAATAGTCAACTATAGGTCAACCTACAGTCTTCAGCAATAGATAGGTGTCTATATAATATGTCTAAATCCTCCCAGGTATATAACCAATAGTCAACTATAGGTCAACCTACAGTCTTCAGCAATAGATAGGTGTCTATATAATATGTCTAAATCCTCCCAGGTATATAACCAATAGTCAACTATAGGTCAACCTACAGTCTTCAGCAATAGATAGGTGTCAATATAATATGTCTAAATCCTCCCAGGTATATAACCAATAGTCAACTATAGGTCAACCTACAGTCTTCAGCAATAGATAGGTGTCAATATAATATGTCTAAATCCTCCCAGGTATATAACCAATAGTCAACTATAGGTCAACCTACAGTCTTCAGCAATAGATAGGTGTCTATATAATATGTCTAAATCCTCCCAGGTATATAACCAATAGTCAACTATAGGTCAACCTACAGTCTTCAGCAATAGATAGGTGTCAATATAATATGTCTAAATCCTCCCAGGTATATAACCAATAGTCAACTATAGGACAACCTACAGTCTTCAGCAATAGATAGGTGTCAATATAATATGTCTAAATCCTCCCAGGTATATAACCAATAGTCAACTATAGGTCAACCTACAGTCTTCAGCAATAGATAGGTGTCAATATAATATGTCTAAATCCTCCCAGGTATATAACCAATAGTCAACTATAGGGCAACCTACAGTCTTCAGCAATAGATAGGTGTCTATATAATATGTCTAAATCCTCCCAGGTATATAACCAATAGTCAACTATAGGACAACCTACAGTCTTCAGCAATAGATAGGTGTCAATATAATATGTCTAAATCCTCCCAGGTATATAACCAATAGTCAACTATAGGACAACCTACAGTCTTCAGCAATAGATAGGTGTCAATATAATATGTCTAAATCCTCCCAGGTATATAACCAATAGTCAACTATAGGACAACCTACAGTCTTCAGCAATAGATAGGTGTAGATATATAATATGTCTAAATCCTCCCAGGTATATAACCAATAGTCAACTATAGGGCAACCTACAGTCTTCAGCAATAGATAGATGTCAATATAATATGTCTAAATCCTCCCAGGTATATAACAAATAGTCAACTATAGGACAACCTACAGTCTTCAGCAATAGATAGGTGTCTATATAATATGTCTAAATCCTCCCAGGTATATAACCAATAGTCAACTATAGGACAACCTACAGTCTTCAGCAATAGATAGGTGTCTATATAATATGTCTGAATCCTCCCAGGTATATAACCAATAGTCAACTATAGGTCAACCTACAGTCTTCAGCAATAGATAGGTGTCAATATAATATGTCTAAATCCTCCCAGGTATATAACCAATAGTCAACTATAGGACAACCTACAGTCTTCAGCAATAGATAGGTGTCAATATAATATGTCTAAATCCTCCCAGGTATATAACCAATAGTCAACTATAGGTCAACCTACAGTCTTCAGCAATAGATAGGTGTCTATATAATATGTCTAAATCCTCCCAGGTATATAACCAATAGTCAACTATAGGTCAACCTACAGTCTTCAGCAATAGATAGGTGTCTATATAATATGTCTAAATCCTCCCAGGTATATAACCAATGGTCAACTATAGGTCAACCTACAGTCTTCAGCAATAGATAGGTGTCAATATAATATGTCTAAATCCTCCCAGGTATATAACCAATAGTCAACTATAGGTCAACCTACAGTCTTCAGCAATAGATAGGTGTCTATATAATATGTCTAAATCCTCCCAGGTATATAACCAATGGTCAACTATAGGACAACCTACAGTCTTCAGCAATAGATAGGTGTCAATATAATATGTCTGAATCCTCCCAGGTATATAACCAATAGTCAACTATAGGTCAACCTACAGTCTTCAGCAATAGATAGGTGTCAATATAATATGTCTAAATCCTCCCAGGTATATAATCAAACAAATACTATCAGAGTTTATGACATCAAAACCAAATTCTCAAAAATAACAAAAAAAACTTGTTAAGAATGGTCTAATAGTTTTCAATTTCAAAAGAATGAATTTACATGTTTTCTTGTGTCAGTTTTACTGTACAGAGAGAGACACTTAAAAATAACAACTGTGCACTCTCTAAGGAATGGGTTCCTATCTGAATAAAAAAAAAAACAAAAAAATACTAAGCAACCAAATAAGACCTAATTTCAGCCAGTCCTTACCTGAACTGACAAGTAATATATAACCTATAAATCAAGGACACTTATTCTGTCAACTTTTCTGTCAGACAAGATGAGAAAATTTGGTTTCAAACTAAGGTGTACCAACACATTAAAAAAAAACACACAGCAAAATCATATATACTGCAAAAAAAAACCTCTAGCTACAAATAATTTCTTTCAAAGTTATCACAGGACCTTACTGCAATGTCAAATTAAGGAACATCTCAAAGTTATTCAAGAATAATGAAAAAAAAATTGAACTAGATTTTTTTTTAATCAAAGATTACAAATTATACCCATAAAAGTTATTTGTTATTTTGAATAAGCTTTAAAAGCATTAAACAAGCCAAATAAAGCACGCTATTGTGTATACTAATTCATTATGATAATAGCCCTTTGAGATTATCCTTTAAACTTCTAAACATGTAAAACAATAAACACAATGTGTAGCTATCAATAAATAACAAACAAACCTTAACTGTCAACAAATCTAGTGTATTGTTTTTATTTTAAATGAGACAAAAGGACTGAACTCAATAAATTTATATAGTTTGTCAACATATTGATTGCTCTGGTTCACTGATTTATTTTATGCCTTTTAATAACTATTTTTTTTCACTAAATAAACCCTAAGCCGATAACAAAAGACATTGTTTACAGAAAAATCTTATCAAAAATAAATAGAAGGAAAATAAACCTTATCAGGTGAAAATTATACCTAGCATTAGAACTCATGAATGAAATTACAGTCAAACCTTTTCTCAAATATACCCTGATTACACTGAAAAACCTGACAAAACTGAACCCATGTGGTTGAACACAAATTCCTTCTTTTATTTAAGTAATTAAATCTATCAACATTGAAAACCTATCTAAACCCATTCACATTCATTGGTCTCCAACATATTATTTAAAATAGAAAATATAAGTTTTAAAAACACCTGTATACCTGTTAATCAATATTAGTAATGAGGTTAAATGAAGTATATCCAGATAATCTAATATGTATTAAGTAATAAAAATATATGAATGGCTGCAATGAATAAGTATTATCAAAAGCAAGCTTTTTGACTTCATTGAATTACCTCAGAACAAAAACAGACATAAATGGAATTCAATAATATTCAAATAACAACTTCACTTTTGATAGGATTTAATATATATGTGCCATCTTAATGGGTAATATTTGGGCATCATTTAATGTAATAATCAGTCCTCTTGACAAACACACGTACAAACCGTGTGTTCTATTGACAAACACGTACAAACTGTGTGTCCTCTTGACAAACAGGTACAAACTGTGTGTCCTCTTGACAAACATGTACAAACTGTGAGGTAACAGTTAAGATTGAATATACAAGTGCCATCTTAATGAGTAATATTTGGGCATCTGACGAACACACATGATGTTGGTACCAATTAGAAATTCTCTTCACTTGTAAAATATCTTATAGCTGTATACCCTGTATACCCACACCTCCTTGTATTCATAAACAAGATATCCAATAAAGAAGCAGCCATAATTTGTCAGTTAGATGCTGTGGAACAGTGTCTACTTTAATGAAATAAGACAGCAGTGAGACAATGGCATTATATTAAAGAAAGATGTGAAAGTTTCATTGAAATCTGTTTAAGAATTGTGTGCAAATAATTCACCTTTTGTAGATGTGCCAAGTCCAACCATGTTTTGCTATGAGAATTCCGAGATATAATTTCAAATTTATAAATTGAATTGTGAAGTGTAGAATGCCAGTTCGGCATTAGCTTTTTGATACTTTCTGAAAGTTTCATTGAAATGCAGTCAACAGTTTAAGCAACATTGAAGATAATTAAGTGTGGATGGTCAAGGAAAACAAAGGGACACAACAATCAATGTATCTCTGACTTTTATAAGCAGCAGTATAACAAGAAACCAAAGCCATCAGTCTTCTCATCAAAATATGCAGTTGAAAATTAAGCTGAAAACTCGCTGAAGTAAAGAACCAAAGACAAGTTATTAATGAATAGGGTAAACACACATGCTGCAATGACATGGGTTTTAAATTAAACAGGTATTGTGCAGGAACTCACTGAAAAAAGAGAAATATCATGGTGCAAATATTATAAAATATAAATAGGTGTGTCAAAACTTTTAATATGTAAAGTGTACATTAAAATAAAATGCTGCAAATAAATATAAGATGTTAGCATCTACTAAAAGGTTGACGAATGGCGCCATCTAGCAGTGATACCTGAGCTACAAATTGATTGTACTCTTGTTGGCGCTGATCATCTAAAGTCCTACGGGATTCCTCGTAACTCCCTAATGGTAAACTATTTCCTGATGCTCCTGTTTTATAATATACTGGTGGGATTCGCTAAAAACAATTAAATGTAAAAACTATTCATCCTGATCTGCTTAAGATTCTATCTTGCTTCAAGGAAGATTCTTCATAATACGTAAGACTTCAACATTGTATGGGATAAAAACACTGATACTTTTTGAATTGTATAAAAGAATTAAGTTTTTATGTACTTTTATACTTTTGACACAGTATCAATTGTCTTAATTAGAAAATCTTATTATAGGATTTTACCATCTATTGAGAGGTATAAGAGTGGAACAATCTATCAATGATACCTAGGCAATAATTGATTGTAATAAACAGATTTAAAACAAGTAAAAATCTGGTCAAATATATTCAACTGAAAAGGTAATAAAATGAAAACATGTAGATGAAGAAATTCTCTTTTTTACTACAACACAGTTATCTCCTTGTCAATAATACTATCATGGAGTTAATTCAATTAAACAAGTGATTTAATTACATATTTTGTGCTTTTATGAATAATTATTTATAGCATTTTAATTAGTGATTTGTTATTATACTGGTCCACAATCCGTTACCATTAGTTACATGTGAAATGACATTTGTGTTTGGTTTACTAAGTGACACATTTTCCTCTTTTCTTGCTTAACAATAGCAAACCACGGAGTTGAAATTTGTATCATTAAGTAGAAAGATTCTATCACTGCATCAAGTGTGATACAATATATCTGCACTCAAGACAGTTAAATTCTCAAATTCTAAATACAAGGTTTTCAAGCTTTTCAAATATTGATATTTTCCCTGTCGAGAGTGGAGAAAGTATTGCACAAGATTCAGCGGTGAAATCTGTTTCTCTAATGATTTCTGGATGATACATGTATGTAGACAAAACTTTTTCACTGATCTGAAAAAAGATGTGTTCTCTATATGTGTTCTTTATACGAGACTTCATCAGGCATAGGAAACAGGAAATTCAGAAGAAAGCAAGACAATTTGATGTCATAATTGAATTTTGACCAATGAAAAACTGAGATTAAATGAACAACACATTGATCATAAAAAAATAATCAATCAGTCAGAAAAAGTATAAATTAGGTAAGAATAAAAGAAAAGCTGTTAACTGGTCCTCATGCACAAATATCACATCAATATTATCACACTAGTGATCTTCTTTTCTTTGGTTAATAGGATAGACTGAACCCTTCATATGTTGATTGTTTCTGTTTCTGTTAACCAATATTAAAGAAAGACTTCATTTCTGAAGGCAGCTGGAACTTGACTAGTATCAGTTAAAATAATGAAATCAGCCACCCGAAAAACAATAAGATTAAACATCTACATGTACATGACAATACAATATCTTAATGTTTAATTATACCCCATGCAACGAGTTGCGGAGGGTATAATGTTTTTGACCCGTCAGTCCTGTTTCTTGTCATCGCAACTCCTCTCAAACCACACAACAGAATTTCACGAAACCTTTTTAGATAATAAGGACATACTATGTAGTTGTGCATATCGACAGGAAATTACGATTCAATTTTTTTCCAGGAGTTACGCCCCTTTGAACTTATTTACTTTAATGTACTACTGCAACAGTTTGTCATCGCAACTCCTCTCTAACCACACAACAGAATTTCATGAAACCTTTTCAGATAATAAGGACCTGCTACGTAGATGTGCATATTGACAAGAAATTACGATTCAAATTTTTTTCCAGGAGTTACGTCCCTTTGAACTTATTTGCCAAATATACTACTGCAACCTTTTGTCATCGCAACTCCTCTCAAACCACACAACAGAATTTCATGAAACCTTTTCAGATAATAAGGACATACTACATAGATGTGCATATCGACAGGAAATTACGATTCAATTTTTTTTCCAGGAGTTAAGCCCCTTTGAACTTATTTGCCCAATATACTACTGCAACCTTTTGTCATCGCAACTCCTCTCAAACCACACAACAGAAATTCATGAAACCTTTTCAGATAATAAGGACATACTACGTAGATGTGCATATCGACAGGAAATTACGATTCAATTTTTTTTTCCAGGAGTTACGCCCCTTTGAACTTATTTGCTTCAATGTACTTCTGCAACAGTTTGTCATCGCAACTCCTTTGAAACCATACAACAGAATTTCATGAAACTGTAGATAATAAGGACATACTACATGTATGTAGATGTGCATAGTGACAGGAAATTATGATTCAATTTTTTTTTCTGATACAATTTTTTTTTCTCACACGTATTTTATTTCTCCAATGACAATGTGGGGACATGGGGTATGTGAGCGCGTTCACTAAGGTTCTTTCATTAATATTGAAATATACATGTACAAGTGAAATAATGTTACAATGTACATATAAGTACAGCAATAAAAGTGTTGTTCCTTTGCTTTTTGTGTGGTTTTTTTTGGCTGTGCAATTTTGATTTTGTGTAATGGATGGATATCCCATATCCTTTGTTTTTTTATTAAATAATATTACAATATATACATGTATAAGAATTCAAACAAAATGTGAAAAATTGTTAAATGATTAGAAATTCATGCATTACATGTATAACCAAAACTTAATTATAAATTAGAATTCTCAAGTGCATAGGGCTGTCAAAAGTATTGTAAAGAAAGTTTGAGTTTTTCTAGTAAAAAAATAACTAAAAATAATCAAAAAAATCATCAAATTTTAAAGATTAGATTTGCTATAAAGTAAGTTGAAAATAAACCACTTGAGAGACAGAAACAAACAGATGTATGGTGACTGTATACCTGTTGTTGTTGGCCTTGCTCTGGTTCCCCTGGCTAAATGAAAATTAGATTTGATTTTATAGAAAAGTCATTAACAAAAAAAGTATTTATTAAAACTAATATTAATTTTATAAGAATTACTGAAAATTTGACGTTATGTCAGGTTTATTTATAACTTGATCTTTTACAATTACATCATAAAATTTGACATTCAAGAAATAATATAATACAGCCTTTGGTTTATTTGTTTTTTTTTCATGGGTACCCCTAGATCTTTATGTAATTCTGTTCTAAGATAAGGGCAAAAGAGCGAATGGTATTTCATTCATTTAAAGAGAATTGCAAACAGCAAGTGGCTACTAATTCAGTATGTTAACATGGAAGCTTACAACATCACTCAACAAAAACAGAAGAATAAAACATCTTACAGGGGCTCTTTTAACAAAAAACTTAAGAGAAAAATAGATCAAAATTATACTGAACTGTTCACGACTTAAGGATATTCGCGACTCTTGGTTTTGACATTTTGTTAGATATTCAGAATCCTCTAGTTTTATCCATGTAGTGCCAATGAAAATTTTGCTTGCTTACTCCTACTTTTCTTTTCATAATTTTATGACATATAGTTTAAAAAGCCATTTTTGAAAATCTTATAAAATCCTTGGTTTTTTTTTTCATAGTTTTTGAACGAACAAAGGTGCCGATGTTAAATGTATGAAAAATTTAGAGATAATAATTTCCCGCCAAATTTTCAATAAATTATAATAATCTCAAAAGCAAAGGACAAGGACATGTCATTTTTTTCTATTTTTTAAGTTCCATTATTTTTATACTATCAATTTATAACAGTCTTTTATTAAGCTTGTTTATTTTGAAACAGAGGAGAGAACATCCTTAATAGCATTTTTTCTCATAAGTTTTTATGTTAAATTGATCGCAGAAAAAAGTATGAATTTTGTAATAAAAGATGAAGAAGAGATTAAATATGTATTTAACATCCTGTTGGTACAAACATTTTTTTGTATTATCATTTGGTATAGACATAACAAACCACAAGGACCACAAATCTATATAACTCTATGTTATTCCTTTGTTTCTGAATATATCATCAATAAATACATTTTAGTTTAACATTGTTTATATACCATTTTAATTTTCTATTTACAATCATGAGGCTGTTACTCAACTTTTCTTCAAAGTCTCTTAATTTAATAATCTAAAAAAGTCATTGCTTATTTCAAAACTTTTAAATATATAACTGGAGGTCATAATTTCCAAGTGCCACAAACTGTACCCATCAGTATTTACATATGAAAACTGGAAATCATATGATGATTATGTAAATATTTTACCTTATTCATTAGGTCTTCATACTCTCTTTGTCTTTCCCATTTAATTTGATCTTTTCTTTCTCTTTGTCTGATATCACTGTTACTAACATAGCCAGAAGTTATCTGGAAAAAAAAAACAAAAGCAAGCTCAAACAAGAGTGCACACGCTAAAATGTCTCGCCTGCTTTACTGACTATTGATTTTATGTTGATAGTTTACTTTTATAAATTTTGACTTGGATGGAGAGTTGTCTCATTGGCACTCATACCACATCTTCTTATATCTACTAAATATAAAGCTTTACTACAAGTATCACATAAACTAAACATGAACCGCTGCATTTGTTTGCACCTGTCCTAAGTCAGGAACCATGTTGAAAGCCGTACTTTGACCTATAATGGTTTACTTTTACAAATTGTGACTTGGATGGAGAGTTGTCTCATTGGCACTCATACCACATCTTCTTATATCTATGATGCAAGAAAATGAGGTCAAGGTCAGATAAAACAAGCCAGATATACATGTACACCTTACAATCATTCCATACACCGAATATAGTTGACCTATTGTTTTATATAATACGGTATACAAGAAACAGACCAAACCATGAAAACTTTATATTGACCACTAAACCATGAAAATGAGGTAGAGGTCAGATAAACCCTGCTAGACAGACATGTACACCTTACAATCATTCCATGCATCAAGTATAGTTGACCTATTGCAGATACTTTCTAAGAAACAAACTTAACCAGGAAAACTTAACATTGACCAATGAACCATGAATATGAGGTCAAGGTCAGATGATACCTACCAGACAGACATATACACCTTACAATCATTCCATACACCAAATATAGTTGACCTATTGCTTATAGTTTAGAAAAAAACAGACCAATACAGAAAAACTTAATATTGAGCAATGAACTGTGAAAATGAGGTCAAGGTCAAATAAAACCTGCCAGACTGCCATGTGCATCACAAAATATTTCCATACACCAAATATAGTTGACCTATTGCATACAGTATTAGAAAAAAAGACCAAATGGAAAATGAGGTCCAGGTCTGATGACAACTGCCAGTTGGACATGGTCACCTTACAATCATTCCATACACCAAATATAGATGACCTATTGCATGCAGTATTAGAGAAACAGACCAAAACACAAAAACTTAACTTTAACCACTGAACCATGAAAATGAGGTCAAGGTCTGATGACATTTGCCAGTTGGACATGTACACCTTACAATCATTCCATACACCAAAAATAGTAGACCTATTGCTTGTAGTATCTGAGATATGGACTTTACCACGTAATTACATCTTATGTAAGAATCCTGGGTTTTGATTGGTTGATAGCCAGTGTATTTTTCACCAATTTACTGTTATCAAATGAATATCGTTCATTTTTTAACGCCGCTGGGGTATATGCAAAAAGGATATGCCTTTTTTACCCTCTCTGCCGTGGTATTTGCCAAAAAATACTCTATCCGACTGGACGCTTGTAACGTCACGATCATCAATGCGTTTTGAACGTTAACATTCGTGTAATTAAACAGATATAGCATGTTCTTGAGGGTATTTGCGAAAATACCAGTCTTGAGAATGAATTTCCCTCGCCTTACGGCTCGCGAAATTTAACATTCTCTCGACTGGTATTTTTCGCAAATACCCCTCCTTAACATGATATATCTGTTCAAAATAACCTTGTTCACTGATCCATGGAATGAGCTCGAGGTCAAGTGAAAACTGTCTGACAGGCATAAGGACCTTGCAAGGTACGCACATACCAAATGTAGTTAACCTATTACTCATAATAAGAGAGAAATTAACATTACAAAAAATCTTAACTTTTTTTTTAAGTAGTCACTGAATCACGAAAACGAAGTCAAGGACAATGGACATATAACAGACAGAAACTTCATAACATAAGGCATCTATATACAAAGTATGAAGCATCCAGGTCTTCTACCTTCTGAAATATTAAGCTTTTAAGAAGTTAGTTAACGCTGCTGTCGCTGCCGCATCACTATCCCTATTTCTTGCATTCTGTGACAGAAGTCGCAGGCTCGACAAAAACAACAGCAATCTAAAATTAACATACATCGTTTATATGTTTCATTCACTTACAATAAATTTTAACTTGAAACATTTATAATTATACAACCAAGTATGCAATCATTGCTGTTTATATTGTTCAACCTTTTATAAGACCATATTGCTGTTCCTCTAAAGGATTTATATTTTTTATATCCTAAGCACTGAAATGAAACTGTGTCTCCAGACACTAAGGGAAGTTGTAATTATTTGAGGGCATTCCTTATCAACTTCAAACAGATAGGAAACCATTATATGGGGACAAAATATTGACTGCTTGAACACACTAAAATTGAGGGCTAAGTTTAAGAGTTTTCAACAAGGGCCTTTCTTTGAACATTTGTTCAGCTTCCATACAACAATAATATTCAGATTTGCTGAAACTGTTTTTGCATGGAAAGTGTGGGGGGCTGGCTTTAGTAAGACTGAAATTCACCTGCATTGAAAATGTCAGTTCTGAGCGACAAAAACAAATTCCTGAATATTGAAATCGTCAGGTCTGAGACACATACAAATTACCTGACAATGAAACTGTGATCTCTGGGACACATACAAATTTCATGAAAATGAAACTGTCAGTTCTGAGACACATATAAATTCCCTGACAATGAAACTGTCAGTTCTGAGAGACACATACAATAAGACTAATGTTTCCGTGATAATACCATGGATGATGGACAGCACATACAATTTTCCTCCCAATGAACCTGTTACTCCAAGTAAGATCATAAATATGTCCCTAACAATGAACTTGCATTAGTAACACTAACATACAGACTCTGTCATGTGTCCCAATACTAACATGTAAGATGGTGCTAAATTCTTTAATATTATAATATATGAGCAGATTTTTTTAAATAGAATGAATTATAAATGTGGTACAAACAATGCTTTTTCTGACTTTTTGGTGCTATTGAAAATACTGGGGAAAATACTGATATAATGTGTGGAATCAATACCACTACCCTCTAGACACTGTCGTGAGCCACAATGCAACATTTGCAATACCACTACCATTTAAGCACTGTTATGTGGAGAATAATACACATGCAGCATCAAATCCACTTCCATATGCACTCAGTCATGTGCCTCAATGTGACATGCATATATGTATGGCTTCAGTGTCACTATGATACTTTGGCATGTGCTACAATGTGACATGTAATGCATCAGCACATATGTGATACTTTGTCATATGCTACAATGTGACATGTTTGGCATCAGTACCAATATGATACTTTGTCATGTGCTACAATGTGACATGTATGGCATCAGTACCAATATGAACCTTTGTCATGTGCTACAATGTGACATGTTTGGCATCAGTACCTATATGATACTTTGTCATGTGCCTCAATGTGACATGTTTGGCATCAGTACCACTACTATTTACTCATTAATGTGCCACAATGTGGCATGTATGACATCAGTGCCACTGCCTTTTAGACTCTGTCATGTGCCACTAAGTGACATGTATGACATCAGTACCACTGCATTTAAGACTTTGTCGTTGTGCCATTACATATGTGACATATATGACATCAGTACCACTACCTTTCAGACTCTGTCATGTGCCACTAAGTGACATGTATGACATCAGTGCCACTGTATCTCAGACTCTGTCATGTGCTACAATGTGACATGTATGACATCAGTACCACTACCTTTCAGATTCTGTCATGTGCCACTAAGTGACATGTATGACATCAGTGCCACTGTATCTCAGATTCTGTCATGTGCTACAATGTGACATGTATGACATCAGTACCACTACCTTTCAGATTCTGTCATGTGCCACTAAGTGACATGTATGACATCAGTGCCACTGTATCTCAGACTCTGTCATGTGCTACAATGTGACATGTATGACATCAGTATCACAACAATATTTTCACTACAATACTCTATCAGGTACCACTTAATGTGTGGCATCAGTATCAATGTCATGAGCCATTATGTAACCTGTGTACATCAGTACCACTTCCAGACAGACTGTCATATGCCACTATGTGACATGTGTGGCATCAGTACCACTACTACACAGACTCTGTCATGTGCCACTGTTCCACTACACTACAGACTGTTATATGTGTAACTCTATCAAAGTAAGGCATTATTACCACTAAAACAAGCAGTTTTTCATTAAAAACTGCAATATTATTGAGTATTCAGTCATGCAGCATACACTTGGTGGGTGTGACATTTTTGCATGAAAAAGAATTCCACTGAATCTGTTTTATTAGTTGTGAACAGAATGTTATGTCAATAGTTGCTAACTACCTTTTTTCTGTACAACAGTACACTTTGTAATTGAGGTAATTTAAATCTGATCCTTTAATAGTCAGTGTTATGTATCATATTCATAGTTTTCTAACAGCTATACAAATTATTTTTTAAAAGAAGTAGTTAATATTTCATCAGTCAAGGAAGCTTTCATTACATTTTTCAATTTACGGTATAGAAATGATTATAACAGTCAACACCCATCCATGGTAAATATCATAATACAATTCTTTCCTCAATACAGAAGAAAAATATTATAAACTTATTTGTAATGAAACTGAAATTGATTTTGAATTAAATGTTCAGTCTGAATAACACTTTTACACAATGCAAGCAATATTTAAAATGTGTTTGCTAATTTCTACACACTGCTTAGTTCAATTTTTTACAACATTACATGTATATAATGAAATAAGCAATGAATGCATTGATGATTATGAAATGACTGTCACTACGGCAAACAGTTATAATAGAAACCATATATTATTGCTTAAATTTAAATGATGAATTACAAGAATTTCAGCAAATTTTAGCATGATGATATTGTTCACATTTTTTTATTATCATACCAGTAACATCTCTGTAAAATATATTATGTCAAGAAAAATGGACATGCATACATTGGTTAGTATATCTAACTAACTTGTGAAAAAACTAGTTTTTATGTCTTTATTGTTATCTTATTTACACACATAAAAAGATATGTTGTGTAATATGACACTGAAACAGCAACCCAACAACACCAGGTGTCCATGTAGTATGGCTCAAAATCACCTCAAGTTTTGTTAGGTACATATTGCATAACCATAGGTGCATATTCTTATAATGGTTAATGGTTTCAATCCTTTTATAGTTTTCAGTGCAGGTTTCCAAAATTTGCTTGTCCTTTCAAGATTTTGGTATTATAGGCAGATCTTTTTAAGTCCCTGTTTAATTTGTTTATTACTTTTCTTAAATTTGGACAATTAAAATCTAGACATATGGTGTACTGTACGTGTAGATTCTTGTCTATCATAAAATTGAGAATGGAAATGGGGAATGTGTCAAAGAGACAACAACCCGACCAAAGAGCAGAAAACAGCCCAAGGCCACCAATGGGTCTTCAACACAGCGAGAAAATCCCGCACCCTAAGGTGGTCCTCAGCTGGCCCCTAAACAATAATGTGCACTAGTTCAGTGAAAATGGACGTCACACTAAACTCCGAAACATATAAATGAACTAAAATTTTAAAAAATATACAAGACTAAAAATGCCGTGGGGTTTAACGTGTTTTGTGAGATCTCAACCCTCCCCTTATACCTCTAGCCAATGTAGAATAAACAAACTCACAGTAATACGCACAGTAAAACTCAGTTTAAAGAAGTCTGAGTCCGATGTTAGAATAGGTAACAGAAGAAACTAAGCAAAATGACAATGATGCTTAAATTAACAAAGGACTACTAGCAGTTGTTGTCATGCCAGCTCCAGACCTCAATTTAACTGATTGAAAGATTATGACTTCATCATATGAAAATCAAGCACAATCCCTCCGGTTAGGGGTTTAGTATCATACCATCATAAAATATATGATAAGAACATATAACCCGTATCATGCCAACAACTGGTTTTAGAATACATGTATTTATTTCCGATGCAAAAGACCCTAGGAGTGAATCAATGTCTTCTTGTTTTAATACTTTTATAAGGGTTCCTGTATCACTGACATATACCACACATCTGTTTCTATTCATAGGTTATTTATGACCCTGTAGGACCTTGATGGCTGAGTATCCTAAATAGTTCATCTACAGTATCAACACTGAGGTTGTGAGTTCGAAGCATCGCAAACGAAAGGTGCGTTCGACTTCAATCTCAATTGACTAGGATTGCTAGTTTTCCTGACAAAGCTTTATGGTTTTTTCCTCCACCAATAAAAACTGGTCACCACAATATAGCCAAGAGTGCTGAAAGTGGTGTTTAACACCAACAATCAATCAATCATATTATCCAGTATCAATCAATCATATTATCCAGTATATAAAGACCAAGAGTTTTCTATGGATCCTTATGACATTGTTATACTGCTATGCATTCCAATATATATTTTCTGAGGATTAAATACATTATTCCTTTTTTCACAATTCATATACATTTTGTAGGTTATGTAACAAAAAATGTTTTCTGATGAAAAAAAAAATTTTAAGTTTAAATCAACATGAAATTCTTTTCAATTTATATTGTTACCAATTTTAAAAACTGATCAACTCTGAACAGTTGTGAGTTTTAGGTCCTGATTTGATGACAAACAGGTATGTTTAGGATATTTATTACAGTGCCATTTAGTCTAAAGTCTCTAAAGAGAGATCACTCACAGTTTATCAATTACTTTAACGGATCTTATTGTTTGTACATAAGATCAAGTAGTATGAATGACCACATTTAAGACATACTCCACTGCAACAGGGGACTTTCTACCTCCTAGCTCAAACATTCTAGTTCTTGTTGGTCCTCAAAGTTGATTCTAGAATCCCTTTTTTCTTCATACAAGAGTGCACACGCTGAAATGTCTCGCCTTCTTTACTAATCATTGATATTATGTTGATAGTCCTAAATATAAAGCTTTACTACAACTATCACATAAACTTAACATGATCCAAGAAAATGAGGTCAAGGTCATATAAACCAAACAAGAAATACATGAACACCTTACAATCATTCAATACACTAAAATAGTTGACATATTGCTTATAGTTTCTAAGATACAGACTTAACCAAGAAAACAAAACATTAACCAATGAACCATGAAAATGAGGTCAAGGTCAGATGAACCATGCCAGGCAGACATGTACAGTTTGCAATCCTTCCATACAACAAATATAGATGACCTATTGCTTATAGTATTAGAAAAACAGATCAAAACACAAAAACTTAACACTGAGCAATGAACCGTGAAAATGAGGTCAAGGTCAAATAAAACCTGCCAGACTGACATGTACATTATAAAATATTTCCATACACCAAATATAGTTGACCTATTGCATATAGTATTAGAAAAAAAGACCAAAACTCAAAAATTTAACTTTGACCACTGAACCATGAAAATGAGGTCAAGGTCAGAAGACACCTGCCAGCTAGACATGTACACCTTACAATCATTCCATACACCAAATATAGTAGACCTATTGCATACAGTATAAGAAAAACAGACCAAAACACAAAACTTAACTATAACCACTGAACCATGAAAATGAGGTCAAGGTCAGATGATACCTGCCAGTTGGACATGTACGCCTTACAGTCTTCCCATACACCGAATATGCTAGACCTATTGCTTCTAGTATCTGAGATATAGACTTGACCACCAAAACTTAACCTTGTTCACTGATCCATGAAATGAGGTCGATGTTAAGTGAAAATTGTATGACGGGCACGAGGACCTTACAAGGTACGCACATACCAAATATAGTTATCCTATTAATTACTCATAATAAGAGAGAAATTAACATTACAAAAAATCTCAAACTTTTTTTTTCAAGTAGTCACTGAACCATGAAAATGAGGTCAAGGACAATGGACATGTGACAGACGGAAACTTCTTAACATAAGGCATCTATATACAAAGTATGAAGCATCCAGGTCTTCCACCTTCTAAAATATAAAGCTTTTAAGAAGTTAGCTAACGCCGCCGCCGCCTGATCACTATCCCTATGTCGAGCTTTTTGCAACAAAAGTGGCAGGCTCGACAAAAATCATACATTAACCTGACTGATCCTTGCAGGATTTTGACATCATGGATACCCCTTTTACCTCATAAAATCATACTTACTGGTCCTTGTTGGTTTTGAAGAATAGGATCCCATCTATTATCTACCATGGTACTCATTTTAGTGCTATGTTCTGGAATAAATTAATAATGACCTCCTTTTAAAAAATTGTGATTATTAGATAAAGTGTCAACAGTCTTAAAGTACAAACCAAAGTAAAGAAAGAAAGGATGGCTGCTTAACAACTATAAACATACATGCATCATAGTCAAGTCTTATAGCAAATCAGAATTAACCCTGTTTGTACCAGTGTCATTCTACTAGGACTTATTATTCTGACTCTAAGATGATAAGTCTTTGTTTTTCTCCTAAATGCAGCTTGCTTAGCAGATAAACATCAAATTCTAATTCTACAATCCTTATGATTAAACTAATGACCCCTTTTCTTTCTAGGTGAACATGCTAAATGTACCACAGTACTACTGATGTAGATTTTGGACTGTGGACTATGAATTTGAGAACTGAAATTGAACATAAAACTTACTCTTATGCAATCTTTATGTAAAAAATTTTTCACTGGCTAAAATTTAGTCAAATATAAAAAAGAAGATATGGTATGATTGCCAATGAGACAACTCTCCACAAGAGACCAAATGACACAGAAATTAACAACTATAGGTCACCGTACGGCCTTCAACAATGAGCAAAGCCCATACCGCATAGTCAACTATAAAAATGCACATTTGATATATATTGAGCCGCCATATTGAATTGCTGGAATCCACAACTATTCGATTAATACAACATAATCGAAAATAAAACAAATACCTCAAAAATGATGTTTTAATGAGATCTTCTATATCGAAATCTGAATTATACAAGTAACGAAATAACCTTCGGGTTGAACCTTTTCATTTAAATGACGTCACTTTTAAATTTACAGCTCTAATGTACTAATGCATTAGAATAGGAATAATAATACTCTAGATGAAGAGTTTTCACCATCAATTGAGATTTGACGGCTGCAAATATCTGTTTCACTGGCTCCGCTACACATCACCATTAAAACTGCATTTGTGACTGTCAAATCGTCAATTGACAGCAGCAACTCTTCAACTACAGTACTGTTATCCCTTAATTAACATGATCAAGCTGTGGTTTACCAATGAACTCACTCTTCACTTATAGTGGAACATTGTGGGACATGGAATTTTTATAATTAATTGTTTATTCCCAGTAGAATTTTATTTACTGCTGTACAAGTTTTTGTATTTAAAAAAAATTAGTAGAATAAAAGTATGTAAGTACTGTTATGCTACATGTATGAAAAAATTTTTACATTTGTGTTCTGTACTTAAACAAAAAAAAATATTGCACAAACATCACATAGCTTAAATGTTCAGAAAAAATTCCATCTATATTCCAGAAATACAAAACTGTTTATGCCATTACAATGTACATTGACTGAAGTAAAAACGAATATCAAATAGTAAAAAAAATAGGTGACAAGGCTATATATATGTCTGTATATATTGTTGAGATTGGATAAGAAAGGATGTTGCATTTTATGATTAGTAATTTACTACCACCTTGCTAAACTGTATTGACAGTGGCGGATCCAGAAATTTTTATAAGAGGGGGCCCACTGACTGCCTAAGAGGGGGCCCACTCCAGTCACGCTTCAGTGATTCCCTATATAATCAACCAAATTTTTCCCGCAAAAAGGGGGGCCCAGGCCCCCTGGCCCCCCCTAAATCCGCCTCTGATTGAAAGTTTGACAGTATAGAATAAATTGCTTCTATCATATGACTGTAATCTATTGACGCTGACGTTTTTAGAATGAACGGCGTGTCCTTATGGGAATTTTTCTTTCACGTTGTGCAATGATTTCAGAAAACCTCTTCAAACTGCAATTTCTGGTCATAATGACATTATACCTACTAGTATATTTGTTAGAATGTCGAGAATCCTAGAATACATGTTGTAATTAGTTTTGAAGTAGTAAAAGCTTGTACATGTAATTATTCTTTAATTTAATTGGAAAACTTTTTTGCTGTATTCTAAAAAGTGACATGTCATATATGTCCTTAGTGCGGTCTGCTGACAAGTGACAAATATGTGAATGTCACTAGACAGTCTGCCAACAAGGGTCACAAATGTCTCTAGCGGAGTCAAAGGGTTAATATTTGATAGGTATATAATATATAAACCTCTATTCATCATTTTATTTCATTATTAATACTCTTCTACTGGAATTAACATTAATTTTGTATTAATATCTATTCTCTCAATTTTGCTTCAGTATTATAAGTAAATATTTGCGTTTTAATCTTTTAATGCGTTAAGGATTATACTACTAACCTGATTAGAACCAAAGCAATTAATTTTATGCACTTCCGTTGTTGAGTAGTAGTCGATGAAATCGCGTGGTTAGCAACGGAATAGTGGCTAATTTCTAGCAATCCAAAGAATATCTTATGTCGAATTTTGATTCAGACGGACCAATGTCGCATATTATCCAATTCTGAAATTCATATTTAAATAGTATACCGTTAAATAAGTTGTTTTGATTGTGTAGTTACGAAGCACCTTGCAGTTCTCAGGGAAGTACAATAATTTTAGAGTCCCAATATTATCCGGCGAAAACACGACAAGTATTCCGATAGGATTCTTTGATTGATAGGTATTAAATGATTTGTCTTCAGGCTTTGGCACAGTGTGGCAAATAGCATAAACAATACGTAAGATAAATTTGAACACCGTTTCTTATCGAAAAAGAGATAATTTAAATAACAATGGAATAGTACTGTTGTGAAAATCCATGGATGGTACCAGCGGGATTCGAACCAATCTAAAGGCAGAGCTCTAACCAATTGAGCCAAAGAAGATCTTCCCTAACTCAACTAGTTAGACTACCTTTATATCTCCAGGTCTACAACACTACAGCTATATAAAAGTCATGTTTTGGTGGACAAACTTGTATATATACATCTGTCTCCGAAAAAATACTTGACCATACACAAGAATCAGGGACAGCTCAGCGGGAGTAACGTTATCAGTGACCAACAAGGGAGCACTATCGGACTGATAAAATTTAACATTGTTGTATATGGAAAAAACATGACAGTTGCTTTAAAATGATTTGTCAACAATTTATTTGTACAATCATAAACTATTGCCATGGCAGGTGAAAAAGTTATAAAATTTATCTTTCTTTCGATGTAAAAAAAATCATTTTATGTTATGTTAAAGTGGTGTCCCTTATGATTTGAAAATTTCCTATTAAAAGATACGTTTTTCCTACATAACTTAACCAAATCCAATGATGACGAGTGGAGGAAAAAAATCATATAAAATTCATTATTGGAGTGACATTATTTCGCCATGGCCCATGCTATTTCTGTATAATTCTTCTTTCTGAAGGTGCAAAAAAAATTATTTTAAGTTTACATTTGATGGTGTCCCTGGACGTTTGAATATGGCGATTATTTCGTTATCAAACTTCAGTTCATGTATATTTATATACGTATATTGTAAAGAACTGAAACCAATAGCTATACGTACCATATCGGGAAAGACGGAAAATGTTTGATATAAGATAGAGTCGAAAACTTTAAAAATAAAATAATAATAACATTAATCCTTATTCAATTATTTTTTAAATTCATGATGGCGAAAATGTTTAATTGAATTTAAGTCCTGATTAAAAATTATTGAAATTTTAAACTTTGTCCGGATTATTTAAATATATATAGAACCAGAGACATATAATACATATATTATATGTCTCTGATAGAACTAAACACACATTTTGTATTCCTAGAAATTTGCTAATGAATTACAAAGAGCTTATAAGTACACACCTAATTTCAAAAAGAAACAATGTGAATTTGATAAACTAAAAGTTGGAATGTATAATAATTAATTCAAAATACAGAGCATTTGTGTATTGCTATTAAAGTTTTGTAGGGTTCGGGAAAAGTGTTTTCTTTCTCTTAAACACTTATTATTTATAAAACATATTTTATTTATTGGAATGAAAAAATATGTACAAGTATCGTTTATTGTGTTCTTATCCTAATCATATTAAGGTGTGAATTTAAACAACAACCATCCCGCTGTTTTATCATCTGCCAGCTATTCAATTAATGAAAGATGTAGACCGACATTCATGCTGATTCTGAATATCATTTTTCAGTCCCAAAATTTAATGTACACTTAACGGGGTACGTATAACTCCGTCAGCTTCTATACTCTGGGATGTTTATACATGAACATATATAGACACACTGTTTGACATATTATTTGATATGTGCAACAAGTTTTCTGGTATTTCAAAATAATATTACTTTGCCTTTCAACATCAGTGTAATCATTTCTATCAGACCAAACTTTTTATGAATAAAGGTAGATGTGGGGTATGAGTAAATGCAGAAGTCATGGGCTTCTGGTAAATTAGATAACAACCCAACCAGTCATATAAATAACTTAGGCATCTAGAGAGCAAAATATAGCCTTCTCCAAAGACAGGCTCTTACAGGGCAACTTAAATATTCAACAATAGACATGCCTTTATAAAATGTCAAGATCTAAATCACCCAGAGTCTATACGTTCAATGTGAATTTTAAAAAACTATGTGGTGTTTGCTTACATCCTCGTTTTCAATCTCTGGTGGATTGTTTTCTCATTGGCAATCATACCACATCTTCTTATTTTCTTAAGGTCTGTCATAAACACAAATATTCTCCAAATAACGAAAACAAATATGATATGACATACGACAACTACTTACGAGGTTCCCAAATTTGGACCGGTACTAGTACATGTATATGGAAATGTGGTCCGGTTAAACTAACTTTTGTAGATCTCAACCCTCCCTTTTTGAATCTCATGCAGTGTTTGTTTAAGGTTAGGCTACATATTTTGATACCGAAAATATGCTATCCTATGCCATTTTTTTCACAGTTAAGTCCCAATTCGCCTCCTATTGGTGTCTATATAAAAATGACCGTCCCACATGAGTATATATTAAATATTTTTGAAAATCTATTTTGCCTTTCTACTTACCGGGCTATGTGATTACAATGTGATTATGTGATTATACATGTTTTGTTTATGTCTAAAATTAAATGAAAAGTACCCTCATTCAATGGCTGTATAAAAGTTGATATAGCAAACCTATAATGCTTTTTCAGGAACTTATTTACCGATTTTGCCGGTTAATCTATATGAAAACATGTGTTATCTTCATCAATTCATCAATATGAATTGCTTTTTAAACTTGCTTGAGAAAGCAATATTTTGTATTTTCTTGAACATTATAAGAAAAAACAACTTTGTAAAAATAAATAAATTTGATTAGTCTTCATTTATCAATTCTAAGGGACGACCATTTGATATTCTGGGGTCTTCGGGGCAGGAGGATTAGTTTTGGATCGGTTATTTTGTAAACTAAGAGGACAGATTATCTATTTTCTGCACTATTGAAGCAAGATTTTCATTTTCATTAAAGCAAGGGACTGATTATTTATTTTCACAACTATATTTATAATATTCGAAAACATACAATTTTTAAATTATTTGTTTATTATAAATAATACATGTATAGTCAAGTCATTATGTACCATTTAATCAGAATTAATAACTATCCTCTGCAGAAATGAATCTTCTATATTCCCAATGCATATACATGTATTGCATACATACACAGTATTAAAGTTTGGTTGTAACTAAGGCTCTTTTAAAAGTATTGGTAAACATGTTCCGCCGAGCGGAGCGAGGCAAAATTTTGAAGGGTTTTGAACCGCTAAAGTCCCAAGAAGCTATAGAACAAATGATGCAAAATCATGCATTCTGGGTGTTCCCAGACACTTTCTTAAACTGAAAATGCAAGTCCTGTTTTAATAATTTTTGACAATATTTTGGTCTCAAAGCAAAATCACGTTATAGATTCAGTGTAAGACTTAAGTTTCTAGGGACAACATCAAAGACAAATATGCATGAAAAAGCAAAATGTAATTCACATAGTTAGGTCTGTGGCTGCTGTGTTTTTAAACTCATGATCAAGTTAATAATAAAATTGCTAAATTACAAAATGAATGCAACACTAACAGAATACAGAAGGACAATCAATGAACAAAAGACAAATAAATAAGAAACATTGATCCCGAAAATCAGGGGCTACGTCTGAGGGAGAACAGAACTTGCTTCTTGCAAGGCACTCACAGTGAACACAATTTGATATGGAGACAAGCGTTTGGTTTTGAAATTTCCTACATGAGGCATTTGTCTCAATGTAGTTACGGCCCTGATTTAATAAAAGTGAGGTAAGTGTTCCTGAGACAATTAACCTCAAGTTAAATGAAACCAATTTTCTGACATTTCAAGTATATTTAAATAATATTTATACTTTTATTATTAAAAGATATGGGAAGTGTTTCCCGATTTTTTTTTTTTGGAAAAAGATGAATTTATGAAGAATCTGGTGCCATCTCATACTTTCGATTAGACCTGCTGAGTTATTTATTTTCAATACATTGCAATTCAGGTAATTTATTTTCAAACTACCACAGAACAAACCATTTATTTTTGTGATTATCAAGGCTGAGTTATTTATTTTCAAAATCCTTCTGCCCCTCCCCTCCCCAGAATATCAAATGGTCGTCCCTAACGAACAATATACCAAGCTGTTAAAAGTACTTCAATAATTCAAGCTTCTCATGTATATTCAAACGATAGAAAACAGTTTTACTATTTAATTGTGAATTTTGTTCTATCAATTGTATGATTTTGTGCCATTTACTTGCAACTCAGGACTGTGAAAATTACTTTTACTTTTGACCTCAGAACATTGTAAAGTCAATCGTTTACGGTTTCAGAGGCGTATAAAACAGACAGTAAATAGCTTTTTTACAGAATAATTTTATTATAATCAAGAAGGACTAAGAAGATTCTCTTGAAAGACAGATTTGTAATTATGACAAATGAATATTTAACTATGAACTTTTTAGACACAGTAAGTCGTGAATTCTCCTACTACCGCCCTATCAATTTTTCTTTCCCTTTAAAACCATATGTCTTGCTGATAGCAAGGATTTAAAACTATACAAATACTTGCTTATATTTAACAAGTTAAACGATTCCCATTGACTAATCAATTAACACATATATGATCATATATAGACCATCGCAACACCTATCGAGAGTTGTCTTATCTTGCGAACTGGACACCCGATGAGTCAAGGAGATTAGAAACCCAGCCAGTTCAAAAGAATTATTTCTTAATTTGAGTTATCTCCCTCAAAAGTGTCCACAATTCTTGTACATGATACTTATATATAACCTGGGACTATTATACTAAGTATAATAGTCCCAGATATAACAGACAATATTATGTGCCGACAGAATTTACAGAAAAAGACTACATATAACAAATTTCTATTTACTGATGCGGACTACCCGATTTGATATAAAGCTAATAAATACATATCCAAGGTCAATTTTCAAGACGTTTGGTTATTGATATATTTAGAATTTTTGTGAATTGTCAGCTTATCGTCTTCATCAGGCTTTAAGCTGTCATCGTGCAATATAATCTTTAGCATACAATATGGAGATATGGTATGACTGCCAATGAGACAACTATCCAACAGATTTACATAAACATAGCCTATAAATAGTGTCCCTTCTTAATACATTATATGTTTGCCTATAAGAAAGCAATGAAAGATAGGTTCTACGTGACCACAGGAACACACCACACTTTCGATCAGATTTCGTGTCAATAGATTTCAACTTCAACTTCAACTTCATTACTCGTCAAAATCCATATTTGACATCTAATAACGAGGACTTGTGTGCATGTGATTAGTGTGATGTGCGCAAACAAATCAATAAAGAATGTAGCTCCGGTGATTAAAAATAAAAGTAATATGTACACTATACAAAAGCTCAAGCTCATTAGTTGATGTTGGTTCTTCTTGGTTGGTGCTCCTGGAGGGGTGATTTGAAGGCCTCCAGTGATGGTGCGAGCACAACCGATTCTGACAGAGTGTTCCAGACGGTAATTGTTCTTGGAAAAAAAGAGTATTGATAGATGTTGATTCTGCAATGGTGTGGCAAGAATTTCAAACTGTGGCTGTTTCTAGTTCGTATTACAGTATCTGGTATTGGAATGTAGAGTACTGGTATAGCTATTAGTTGATGGACTACCTTGTACATGAGGGTGACATCTGCCATGGTTCTTCTTTGTTCCAGTGTGTTCCAGTTGAGGTTATGAACAATTGATGTTGCACTGATTGGCTTCTCTGGATTGTATGGTTGGTTCGTTATAAATCTGACAGCATTCCGCTGTACTTGTTATATTTGTTTAATCTGAGTTTTCTGTTGTTGATTCCAGATACTAGGTGTTGCATACTCCATTTTCGGCCGGACTAGACTTTGGTATGCTCTTTCCTTTACCTTTGGTGGACAATGTCTTAGGTTCCGCTTCAAAAATCCCGATATACTTGAAGCCTTTTTGCAGATATTGTCAATGTGCAGATGATACTTTATGGTGTTTCTGAGCTCAACGCCTAGGTACGGATGGTGGTGTACAATTTCTAATGGCTCATCTTTCATGGCGTACTGGTACAGTCTCTTCTTAGTTTATGTTGTAAACTGCATGATGGCACATTTCTTGACGTTAAACTCCGTTGTACTGGTGTGTCCATGTCTTTTTGAAGTAATATGTGTTCTTCATTGGACTCTATGGGTCTATAGTTGACACAGTCATCAGCGAACAGTCTGATAGTTGATGTTACACCATCAGGGAGGTCGTTGATGTAAATCAAGAAAAGTGTGGGTTCAAGGGAACACCTGATGTTAATGGCGCTGTGTAGGATGTTGCGTTATCTACTACAACCTGTTGTTGTCTGTCTTCCAGGAAACTGTCTATCCATCTACGTGTGTTACCTTACTTTTGTGCCTGAGTTTAGTTTAGACATATTTTATCTGCTCAAAGCAAAAAGGATCATGCAGACACAAGTAAAACATACTTATGAAGTCTTCTCCACAATATATATAACAATACAAATTGAATGCGAGCATCTCCGCATCTAGTAAGTGTTCTACTACTAATATATCAGTGCTTCTTACTACCTCCCTTACTACTATCAAAGAACTTGTTATTAACTTTTGTAATAAAGCTTATGAAAATAATGGTATTAATTATTTTTGGGGTGTTAAAAATTCTTTAGAGGTTTTAGATAAAATACATGCTTTTGATGATCCTTTTGGTTCTGTTGACAGTTATGATTTTCTACTCTCTACACTACACTTCCACACAATCTAAAAAAAAAAAAAAAAAAAAAAAAAAAAATCATATTTAATAAAATGGTCTTTCGAAAAATCTCATTGTAAATTTATTTGCTGTAACTCGTTTAAAGCCTTTTTCTGTGACGAAAAAGGAAAGTATGCTAGATACACTTACTGGAAATGTGAGGATATGATTGAAGCTTTAAATTTTCTCCTAGATAACATATATGTACGTTTCGGCGATAAAGTGTATCGTCAGGTAGTAGGTATTCCTATGGGCACTAACTGCGCCCCTTTAATAGCAGATTTATTCCTGTATTGCTATGAATATCAGTTTATAACCAAACTCAGTAGAGACACATCATTGTTACATTTCGTTGATACATTCAACAATACCTACCGTTATCTGGATGATATTTTTCGTTAAATAATCCAGAGTTCTCTAAATATAGTACCGAAATTTACCCAAAAGAACTTACTTTAACTAAATCTAACATAAACAGCAGCAGTTGTCCTTTTCTAGATTTAGACATTTCAATTTCTAAAGGGAAACTCCATACTAAAAATTACGACAAAAGAGACGATTTTTCATTCCCTATTGTTAATTTTCCTTTTTTAGACGGCGATGTGCCTTTGGCTCCATCATACGGTGTTTATATATCCCAACTCGTTCGGTATGCCCGTGTGTGTAGTGATGTCATAGATTTTAACGAACGTAATCAATGCATCACTGGTAAATTATTAAGTCAGGGATTTCGTTACCATAAATTACTTAAAACTTTTACTAAATTCTTTCATAGATACAAAGATTTGATTAGTAAATTTGGCTGTACCTGTAGAAAACTTATTAAAAATGGTATTTCACATCCTAAATGTTATGGTAATATTGTACTTAAAGCGCGGAAATCATTATGTGATCCGTTTAAACTTATCCAACCTTTATACAAACTTATTAGTAAAGGTTATCGTACCAATGTTGTAATTAGATCTCTGAATATAGTTTACATTGGCACTAATATCGATTTTGTCATTAGCAAATTAAAACATAACTAAATTTGTATTTTCTTTCCAAACGGGATGTATAGAGACACACACACGTTCATTTTTATCTATAAAGAAGTCACTTCTAACTATCTTACTACCTGTCGATACATTTATTTTTGGCATTGCACAAGTCATATCTTCTTTGACTGTTCATGACGTCAAAATACTAAATCCCTGGGATGTATTTTAGTTGATTTTAGTCTCTGATGCATGATTTTTTATTATTAATTGTTTTGGCTTTTAACTAGCTGTCAGTAACTGCGAGTACTCTCAAATCGTACTTTCTTTTTAATTTGACCTGTTGATACTATTTGTAATGCTTTTTTGTTATTTTATGTTAACATGGATCTTGTCTATATACCAGCTTTGATTATTTGGTATTTAATTTACTAAAATTTTCACTTCTTCATACTATGAACATCAAAATTATTTCATTTTTCCTTAGATGCTGTTCTTGGACCTGTACAGGAAGTTTTATCTAGCACTAATTGTATATTTTTATTGTTGATATTCGCCCCATATGTACCAAGTGTTAGCTTAGTTTTATTGATATTAAAGAAATTTCTTGGTATTCCTAAACGGAAGATTTTATACACACAGACGAAGAAGTATACTTAACAACAAAATTATTTTCATTTACCTGTGTATAATATGACGCAGGTTTCTTCAAAAGTGATGATTTTCTAAAAATTGTTTGAAATTTCACAGTGACATCATACTTTAACTTTGTTTAAACCTGTTTATTTACTTTTGACTTTAATTATTTATCCCTTGTAATTTTTTATTAACTGTGTATTTGCATTCAGGTGTCACAGGTCAAATTTTTTCGTTCATTGTGTGTTAATTTACGTTTTTTGATTGAGTTAAGCCTTCCAATTGATATTTTATTGTGTGTTTTTCTATGTTGTGATGTTATACTATTGTTTCAGAAAAGGGAGAAGGTTTGGTACCATTAAAACGTTTAATCCCGCTGCAAATGTTTGCACCTGTCCTAAGTCAGGAATCTGATTACAATAGTTGTCGTCTGTTTATGTAGTTCATACGTGTTTCTCGTTTCTCTTTTTTATATAGATTAGACCGTTGGTTTTTCCGTTTGAACGGTTTTACACTAGAAATTTTTTGGGGCCCTTTATAGCTTGCTGTTCGGTGTGAGCCAATGCTCCGTGTTGAAGGCCGTACCTTGACCTATAATGGTTTACTTTTAAAAATTGTAACTTGGATGGAGAGTTGTCTCATTGGCACTCATACCACATCTTCCTATATCTATATGCATTATATAATATAAACAACATACATATTACTAAACTTTACTGAAAAAAGGAAAGGGGATGAAGAAAGAACGATAGAGATTAGGATTGTGTGTGAGTCTTGCAAATAGGATTTGTTCCGTTTAGAACCTAGGTGAACACGGACGAATTATAATAGTACATGTAACCTAAAAGAGATGTCTTAAAACCGATGAAGATTGATTCAAACGAATGTCAGAATATCATTCCAAAGTTTATGTCAGCTGATTTAAAAATACTGATGAAAATAAATTGTTCTTTGTAAATTATATTATTTTCTAAGTTTTTTAAATGAAAATTCCTTAACACAGGCTCTAAGATTAAAGAATTTTTATCAATTTCAAATTTGATGGTAAATTTTCCAGTCTTTAACAGTGTAATAAAAGGAGTTAGTTCCTGAAACCTTTATTGGCGTAACAAAAATATATACCTCCATCAGAAAATGGTAAATCCACAAAATAACTAAAAATCTCACTAAGGATCATATAAACCAAAATGCCCATTCAATAATCATTTTTGGTGGCGAATTTGATTTTGTCCACATAAACTGGGATATCCCATGCACCATTCATATTCGTGCCGTACCAGACATCAAACTTCATGAACAACTTCTAAACTTAATTAATGAATATCACCAGAGCAGATTGTCAAAAATTCCTTAAGGGGAGACCCAACACTTGATCTCATATTCACCAATTTACTAACATACCAAGCATAGTCACCAGTGGAGTGGAGAGTATGCCTCCTATCGGGAATGCAGACCACAAAGCTAACTGGCAAAACATCGAACAAGATGTGAACAAACTCACAAAAGGAATTAAATGTCACTATCACCTTTTATGTACAAATGATATGGAATACATTCTAAAATAGGCTACCTAAATCAGTCAAGAAGACAATCACAAACAAGAAAAAACTACCCTCGGTTGATAACACATTAAAACTGATGAAGTGCTGACCTATAAAGAATATGAATATGTTATCTGGACATTTGTCATACTAGTACTTTTTTGTGAACGTAGAATGCGTAGAACACAGTGCGCCAGTTTGAAAATTTAATAAACACGTGGAATGACAACTCGTGCCACTGCAATGCATGCTGGTAAAAATTATTATCTAGATGCATGAATAGTGAATAGTACTAGTATATTTTACTGTTTTATTGCTTTATGTACTTGAAATTATTTGTGCTTATGATACTGTTTGAGAGCTTTATGATCTTGAAATTATCTGTGCTTATGACACTGTTATATTATATTATAGCTTAATGCACGACTATTAGTGTGCGTTATAGCTTGGTACAAATATAATGTTTATGCTTCATCGTATCTTTTTAAATGCATGAACAGACTTGTGGATGACATGACTGTGTATATGGACATATGCATTTTTAAACTGTATATATTTGTCTTTATTGTGCATGAGAGTCTGGATTGGTGGTACTTAATTTCAGTATTCTTTAAATTTTTAGGTCATTTTTCTCTATTCTTTATATTTGTTTGCCCTTTATTCTCTATCCTTTTATCATAGCACCTCAGTATTCTCTATTCTTCTTATGTTTTGGCTTATTTTTCTCTATTCCTTTTTTTACCATTTTTCTGTAGTATTGGTTCATTATTATCTCTTATGTAAACCCCATCCCAACCCTCGTAAATATTATGACTTATGTATGTTGTTTATCGTAGTGTCTGTATACAATAAGGAGATGTGGTATGAATGCCAATCAGACAACTATTCAACAGATTTCAAATAACGTGAATTTAAGCAATTATATGTCACCTTACGGCCCTTAACCATTAGCAAACACATACTGTATAGTCACCTATAAAAGGCCCCGCCATGACAAAATGTGACACAATTCACACGGAAAAAAAAATAATAACAAAACAATAAACGAAAAATTTTTTTTTTTAAATATAACAAACAACAACCCTAAGGCTAAGCCATCCTCCTAATCTGAGACAACGATGTTTGAACAAACTTTTAAAATCAGCTCATCAGATCAGCAAAAAAAAAAGCAACTATAATTTTCATAAAGACAAAAGACACAAAAGTACAAATCTAAGAGTACTCGCAGTTACTGAAAGCTAAATCAAAGCCAATAACAATTAATAAATAAACCATGTTCCATAGACTAAAGTATTAATCAGTACACATCCGAAGGATTTAGTTAAAGATGTCATAAACAGTCTGAGAAAAACATTACCTTATACAATACCAAAATATAAATACATTATATCGACAGGATGTAGGACCATAAGTTTTCAGAAAAGACAGTTGATCAATAACAAAATCAATGTTAGTACCGACGAAAACCATATTCAAATATCTTACTATGGTGTTAAAATGATATCCTTTAAGAATAAGTTTATTCAAAGGACCGATAAGTTTGCATGGATCGAATTTAAATTTACGTGCTTTATAAACAACATTTGTGTGTTTATATCAATAACAAAATCAATGTTAGTACCGATGAATACCATATTCAAATATCTTACTATGGGGTTAAAATGATATCGTTTAAGAATAAGTTTATTCAAAGGACCGATAAGTTTGCATTGATCGAATTTAAATTTACGTGCTTTATGAACATTTGAATGTGTCCTTGGAAGTTGGGGTATGTCTGCATCTTGGTGGATGGTTTTATCTCGTTCTATTGTCTGTTTACTCAAGATCATGCGTTAGACTGGCTACAAGGCAGTTGATCACTTTATAAAATAAAACAAATCTAAATTTTAGTCGTCTCTCAGCTAGAAGTTGACATTTAAGCCTGTTTATCATGTAAGTGACACTGTTTTTGTAATCGTAGTTGTTGTGTTCGAAGCGAGTCGTGCGTCTCTGTATCTTTTCAAGTTTTAGTTGTTGGTCTGACTTACATCTGGGTTCCAGACACTACAGCTATACGCTAGTTTGGGTTGTACTAGTGCCTGGAATGCTCTGAATTGTGTTTGAGACTTTTCATATTCCTTTTTCTCACTTTCCCATATTTCTTTTTCTGACCATAGGGTTAACTACAACTTGTCGATAAACATTTCCGAAATGTACATAGATGTTGTGAAGGAAAACGTTTGCAGCTTTAATCTTCTCATCACAGTTCTAGTAAGTATAACTATAGCCAGTATGACTAAAGCCAGTTCACACTATCCACAAACGCTAGTGGATAGTAGGGCTGGCGTTATTCAGACTGTATAACTAGCATATTTAACTTTTTCATTACAGAAGGCTTTATATGAGTTGCAGCAAATATATCTGTAATCGACAATTTGAAAAAAAACTCACTTCTGTTTGATAAGATGGTGTGGGAGTGTATTGCAGAGTGTTAAAAATTAATTGTCAACCGAATTAAAAGGATCATTAAAAGCACGTTATTTATCTATAACATTCAAATAGTCTTTTACAATACAAAAATTATTTATTCCATTGTTTTCATATGCTTTATCATAAAAGTTATATCATGAATAGGTGGAGATTTCAGTTGGTGCGGGTGCATTTTAGTAGAAAGCGTATACTGAACCACCTACTATGCAGTAGTGCGTCGAAATAGAACGGCGATTCATATCTGTAGAAAGAAAGACTGAGATGGAGTGATAATTTATTAGTCAACCAGCAATTGCGTTACCAAACTGAAGTTCTTTTCCCAGTCTAAATGAAATAACCTCATGGTTTCTATGCAAATATAGTATTGCACTAGCATCCGCGTACAGTAGCAGTTTGCAATCGTTGAACATAATGAATTAAAAAAAAGAGGACACAAAATGCTGCTTTGTGTCATCCACAATATACATTTACAATGTCGTTAGTTCTAACTTTTCGTTTCCTCTCTGATTGTTGATAGGATTCAAACAACTTTATTGAACATACTCTCATGCATTCCAGTTGCTTACACAATATCAGATGATACACTGTTCCAAACGCTTTTTGTAGGTCGAGCTGTGTCCGTTTATATATGAACATTTTGCTTATGCAATATAACAGTCTTTGTTTTGTATGTCTTTGTCTAAATAGTGTATGTGTTGTTAATTTATTAATGTCGGCAAAAAGCTCTACAATGGAGCTTATGTTTGTAATGTTCATGTAAACCCGACTTAAAATAAAATTTTCTATTCTATTCTATTCTAAAGAGCCCTCTTGATGTTTGTCTTTTGATATAATTAAAAAATGAATTAGACTGAAAGATATCGGTGGAATAATTTGATCTGAAACCTAATCTGAATTATAACCAGAATATTCGAGGGTCTGAAATTAACCCGTTCGTTCCCGCATCACGATTCCCGGCGATTTTATTTGGATATTTCCGAATTCCCGCGAATTAAACGGCTCGATCCCGAATTCCCGAATAAGGTCCTTTCGCCCCTCTTGTTGGAAAATATTTTATTCGGAAATAGTACCATGAGTACAACCGCTTATTGTTTTGATTTATAGTATTAATTTCTTACTTCCGTTCTGACATGCGTGTTTAATATTATATTTGAGCGCCAGTTTGAAATGAAAACAGATCAATGATTTAAAAACAACATTTACAACTTTTGACAATGCATATTAAATCTATGGTCGTAGACGGCTTTAAGTCGTATGCTCAAAGAACAGAAATCAACGGTTTTGATCCCCTTTTTAACGCTATAACAGGATTAAATGGCAGTGGAAAATCAAATATTCTGGATTCAATTTGCTTTTTGCTAGGAATCACAAACCTTTCTCATGTAAGTTTGTTTCTTTTGACTGATGAGCAAATATTTTAAGTTACAATGTACACACCCAGATTAATTTTTACATAAAAGGGATATTGACCTAAAGTGTAGCCAAATCACTGTGCTGCACTTTTACCACCTCAAGAAAACGCATACATCGTAATGATGATATCCAACATGACCCACTTGGTATTTAAATGATAAAAAAGCTTTCTTTAGAGTTAGCAAGGCTTACAAAACAATGACATAACATAAGGTCTATTGAGATTTTTGCCAACATGCTTATGTAACTATAGAACTGGTCAGCTGCAGAACTGTAGCGCTTCGTATTCCCGTCTGTAAAGCTTTAATTTAAAGGTAAAAAAAGAGTTACAAATATTTCAGAATAAATCTGTTAGATTTATTAAAGAGAAGGGAATAAAGAAATTCTGTAAATTTTAATGTACTAAATAGCATTGGTTTTTTGAATGTAGAAAATGTAGTCAAACAACTAAGGGAGCTACCATTTGATTTTTATGGGGGGCTAGGATGAAATTTGAAAAAAATAGGCAGGACAGGAGTTTTGAGTTAAAAAAAAGGCAGGATGACAATTTGTGTAAAAAAATTCAGGATAAACTAGTAAAAAAAAAGGCAGGACCGAAGAGAGTAAGAAATAAAAAGGCAGGACAGAGATTACAACTAAAAAAAAAAAGCAGGACAAAATTTTTCATCCTAGCCCCCCATATAAATCAAATGGTAGCTCCCTAAGACTCAACAAATTATGTTACCAGGTTACTGTACATAAAATATTTTATAATAAAAGCCCTTACTACATGCAAGGTAATTTTACTAAGATCAAAGATTGTTATAATTATTCAAGAAGATTTAGTGAATACAATTTTTTTATACCCCCTATAAAAGTGCAACAGACTTCAACATTTTATTATAATGCTATAAAGGATTGGAACATTTTGCCAGATGAATTAAAGAGCAACAAAAAATTTGAATCTTATAAATCTGGTGTTAAAGATTTTCTGTCAAAAAAGGAAAGCAACGATTTAAATAGCAAATTTTTATTTATTATTGGCTTTAATATTCTGGTCATAGTCATCGTAAATTTTCAATTTTAACATGATTAGTAGAAAGCCTGCCAAAGTCATGATTTCTTATAAGGACATTGAATATTTTTAAGAATGTAAAATAAAGGAAACCCCATTGGAAATAAGCCATAGGGCTTTCATGAATCTGGGTCCGTTCGCCCTGATTCGTGTTCGCCCTAATTCCTGTTCGCACTGAGTCCGTTCGCCCTGATTTCTATTTTATTTTTTGTTTGTCTTGTATAATATAAATTATTTGAATTAATTATGTTAAAGTTTGTTGAAAATTCCGACGAAATATTCATATTGTATTGCTGCTACCAGATAATTATTTTTCTTTTGATTTGCATTGAATATTCTTGCCAGTATATTCATCATGTTTAATGTGGACAGTATTTTGAAGAAGAAGAAGAAAAGAAGAAGTGTTCAGGAACTGGATACCAAGTTATCTGTATGAATTTATCCTTTTTGAAACCTTGAAACAATTTCAAAACAATCCAAACAGGTAAAAAATGTATAACAAGATCCAACTCACTCAATACCTTGAGATCAAAGAAGCCAAGCGGCGAAAACAATTTCCCTTTAATGTCTTACAATTCTTACATCATTGTCTTAACTCATTCCAAGCTGACTTGTTTATTTAAAAAAAAAACAATTTTATTATTAATCCATCAAAAAACAATAACGTCAACAATCAGTGAGATCAAAGACATCGTAATCATATCTTATCAGCATTCTAAATTACAAAACTTTGAATTTTCGGAATACTAAGGCTTTTCCACCTCAGAAATGTATTACCTTTAATAGCTGTATTTGGCAAAACTTTTAGGAATTTTGGGCCCTCAATGCTCTTCAACTTCGTACTTTATTCTCAGACTTTATTTGACCTTATTAACCTTTTTGATTCGAGCGTCACTGATGAGTCTTTTGTAGACGAAACGTGTGTTTGGCGTACAAAATTTCAATCTTGGTATCTATAATGAGATAAACAGTCATTTAAAGTAATTCTGAATAAAAACAAATGTAACAATGAAGCCAATTAGCCTAATTAATGCTCCAAAACAAAAACCTTTTCTTTTTTTTTAAATTTTAATGTTTATTTATGAATTTGGAGATATACATTTTTAATATTTACCATTTAAATACCTGAATAAGATTACAAACCGTTAATATTATATTTTTTTTATAAAAATTAGGGCGAACGGACCCAGGGCGATCATGTACATGTAATTAGGGTGAACGGACCTGATACCGGCTTTTATGGGCAATCCTCATTAGGTATCAGCAATTGTTTTAAGATTTTATGATTTTAGTATGTTTACATGTCTGATGTTGTTTTTATACTACATTTGTAATATTTTTATGATAATACCTGATCAAATAATTCTGTGTATCTATATATGGGCCTTATGGTATTTATGACTATGCAGACCATAGAGCTACAGATTATTCTTGTGTTAAAACATTCAGAAATGCTACCCAGGTTCAGTTCACAATTCCATTGTTTATCCCCTATGCAAAGCTTGTCAATGTATGTAGTTTGTTTTCGTCAATAATTTTCGTGATATTATGATTTCTGCAATTCCGAATGTTTTAACATAAGAATTAGCTGTAGCTCTATGGTCCGCATATTGTCAAAAGTGTCACAAGGACCATAAGAGTTTTAGTTCTGCAGCTAAGCACTGTTAGCATGGTGCTAGCTGAAATGGCAGGCTTTTCCAAAATGCAAAGGGCAATTTTATTTTGTCTGCTGGCAATAATTCTAATGCCAACATTTTCCGATTTTTCATTTCCTGGCTGCCACAGTAATAAAATCTAGATGAGGGCAATTACAGGTTAATTTGTGTAGATAATCTCATGTACAGGTAAACCGAATTTGTTATTATTATTAATAATTATTAATAAAAGGTGAAGACTAGAGGTATACATTCAAAGTAATGAACAGATTAATGGGAATTGGTTCAATCAAAATTTGGTTCCCTTGTACATGTTCCATTTTAGGACTTGAGGTCATAAATATGCTAAACAGGTAATTGCAGAATTTGTTAATACAAGACCACTCACTCCAAAAAGTTGTCAATTAACACTTGGAGTTCAAACATTGTAAATATTTTACTCTCTGGATGAATTCACAACCAATATTCCTGCTATTTAACATGAAACTTTCAAACACTCGAACATTAAGGATTAACATTTTATTAAAAGTCTGTGCACTATTAATATATATCATAAACTCTAGGCTAAATGAAAGGATGAGTCCAGGATTCATGGCCCTGAATCAAGCTGTTTGTTTTCTTATCTAACATGTAACTTTCAAACACTCGAACATTAAGGATTAACGTTTTATTAAAAGTCTCTACATTATGAATATATATCATAATTTCATAAACTTGATGCTAAATCAGGCTGTTTGTTTTCTTGTCTGAATTGTTTTGCATTTTGACATGTCAGGTCCTATTGTAGCTTACTATATGGTATGGATTTTGCTCATGGTTGAAGGCTGTATGGTAACTTTTAGTGGCTCTCATTTGGTCTCTGTTGGATAGTTGTCTCTTTGGCAATCATACCACATCTTCTTATTTTGATATATAATGTACACACCTTAATGAGAAAGCTGTACCGGTCAAAGAATATTGTGTTTATGTTACATGATCGGTTTGATATTTTATTAGGTTTAAGTGATGGTGATCGAGGTAAAAGGAAGGTCAACATCAATACAAAAACATGTACTCCAGTTATTCAAAATATTTTTTAATTCAGGTTAGAGCAACAAATCTACAGGAACTTGTATACAAAAATGGTCAAGCTGGTGTCACTAAAGCCACTGTCAGTATTACATTTGACAACATGGATAAAAAGCAGAGTCCGTTGGGATACGAACAGTATGATGAGATAACAATTACTAGACAGGTAATAAACAGGAACTCAATCATCTCTTGTGATGAGATAACCATTACTAGACAGGTAATGAACAGGAACTCAATCATCTCATATGATCAGATAACCATTACTAGACAGGTAGTATTAATGAACAGGAACTCAAATATCTCTTGTGATGAGATAACCATTACTAGACAGGTAGTATTAATGAACAGGAACTCAATCATCTCATGTGATGAGATAACCATTAATAGACAGGTAGTATTAATGAACAGGAACTCAATCATCTCTTGTGATGAGATAACCATTACTAGACAGGTAGTATTAATGAACAGGAACTCAATCATCTCTTGTGATGAGATAACCATTACTAGACAGGTAGTATTAATGAACAGGAACTCAATCATCTCATGTGATGAGATAACCATTACTAGACAGGTAGTATTAATGAACAGGAACTCAATCATCTCATGTGATGAGATAACCATTACTAGACAGGTAGTATTAATGAACAGGAACTCAATTATCTCATGTGATGAGATAACCATTACTAGACAGGTAGTATTAATGAACAGGAACTCAAATATCTCTTGTGATGAGATAACCATTACTAGACAGGTAATATTAATGAACAGGAACTCAATCATCTCATGTGATGAGATAACCATTACTAGACAGGTAATGAAAAGGAACTCAATCATTTCTTGTGATGAGATAACCATTACTAGACAGGTAGTATTAATGAACAGGAACTCAATCATCTCATGTGATGAGATAACCATTAATAGACAGGTAGTATTAATGAACAGGAACTCAATCATCTCATGTGATGAGATAACCATTACTAGACAGGTAGTATTAATGAACAGGAACTCAATCATCTCTTGTGATGAGATAACCGTTACTAGACAGGTAGTATTATTGAACAGGAACTCAATCATCTCATGTGATGAGATAACCATTAATAGACAGGTAGTATTAATGAACAGGAACTCAGTCATCTCTTGTGATGAGATAACCGTTACTAGACAGGTAGTATTAATCAACAGGAACTCAATCATCTCATGTGATGAGATAACCATTACTAGACAGGTAGTATTAATGAACAGGAACTCAATCATCTCATGTGATGAGATAACCATTAATAGACAGGTAGTATTAATGAACAGGAACTCAATCATCTCTTGTGATCAGATAACCATTACTAGACAGGTAGTATTAATGAACAGGAATTCAATCATCTCTTGTGATGATATAACCATTACTTGACAGGTAGTATTAATGAACAGGAACTTAATCATCTCATATGATCAGATAACCATTACTAGACAGGTAGTATTAATGAACAGGAACTCAATCATCTCATGTGATGAGATAACCATTACTGGACAGGTAATGAACAGGAACTCAATCATCTCATATGATCAGATAACCATTACTAGACAGGTAGTATTAATGAACAGGAACTCAAATATCTCTTGTGATGAGATAACCATTACTAGACAGGTAGTATTAATGAACAGGAACTCAATCATCTCATGTGATGAGATAACCATTAATAGACAGGTAGTATTAATGAACAGGAACTCAATCATCTCTTGTGATGAGATAACCATTACTAGACAGGTAGTATTAATGAACAGGAACTCAATCATCTCTTGTGATGAGATAACCATTACTAGACAGGTAGTATTAATGAACAGGAACTCAATCATCTCATGTGATGAGATAACCATTACTAGACAGGTAGTATTAATGAACAGGAACTCAATCATCTCATGTGATGAGATAACCATTACTAGACATGTAATGAAAAGGAACTCAATCATTTCTTGTGATGAGATAACCATTACTAGACAGGTAGTATTAATGAACAGGAACTCAATCATCTCATGTGATGAGATAACCATTAATAGACAGGTAGTATTAATGAACAGGTACTCAATCATCTCTTGTGATGAGATAACTATTACTCGACAGGTATTATTAATGAACAGGAACTCAATCATCTCTTGTGATGAGATAACCATTACTAGACAGGTAGTATTAATGAACAGGAACTCAATCATCTCTTGTGATGAGATAACCATTACTAGACAGGTAGTATTAATGAACAGGAACTCAATCATCTCATGTGATGAGATAACCATTAATAGACAGGTAGTATTAATGAACAGAAGCTCAATCATCTCTTGTGATGAGATAACCATTACTAGATATGTAGTTTTAATGAACAGGAACTCAATCATCTCTTGTGATGAGATAACCATTACTAGACAGGTAGTAATAATGAACAGGAACTCAAATATCTCTTGTGATGAGATAACCATTACTAGACAGGCAGTATTAATGAACAGGAACTCAAATATCTCTTGTGATGAGATAACCATTACTAGACAGGTAGTATTCAGGGCTCACACTACTTCAGAATCATAGGGAGAAGTGACTTCTCTTTTTGAAACTGATAGGGAGAAGTGTTGAGATTTGAAAGAGAAGTGCTCCTTTGCGTGCTGCGCTACAATGTTTGGTTTTTACTATAGTATATAGGGGTCATTTGTAACTAATTTTCTTTTTATATTGTTTAATTCATGTCTGAGTATGCACTTAAAGTAACAGTTCAAATTCAAAGTTGTTTAAGTTTAGGTTCTTGTGAGAAACTACCAACTAAATATTTAGCACTAAAAAGAATTTTTTTTTTTTATGTCAAAAAGGAAAAGAAAGTATAATATATCAATTACAATTCAATTAAAAAAGCTATCTTGTTTATCATGTTAATCATCAAAAGATATATGCAGAGTTAAGCTGGGCCATAATTTATTGATATTAGTATAATAGTCCTAGAGTTACGCAACTTTTATCAATAATTAGAAACAATCCATTTATATGGAATTATAAACATTAATCAGGTAGATCTAACCAAAAGTCTGATAATGCGTATGGAATGCGTAATTTTCCCTTTTGGAATCAATATTCTTCTGTCAGCTGTTCCATTCATGCGTCCGTAGTTATTATTGTAAAAATACGAATTTCGGTCATAGCTGGTCTGTTTCCGATCCGTAGATAGTATATCAATGGCGGACGAAAAAAATTTACAAAAACAAAACGATGTTTGACAAGCTATTTGGAAAGGAATATGACATTTTTAACGCAATAAATAGATAAAACATTTACTGCAGGCAATTTTTATCACGTTCAAATGAAGTAAAACACTTATTTTGCCGCTGAAAGTAAGATTGATGTACGCTCTCGAGGAATAAGGGATACTGGAAGTGCATGAAGTGATAACAAGTTGTCTTTTATTAAATAACCTGCAACACACTGTAAAGTCAATGCTTTAAACTCTTTTCTTAACAAAATAAATCGTTTATGTTTGAATTTCTTTAATTGTCAATAAAAAATTGATGTTTCACTGACTTGGTAAAAATTGAAAATGTCCGATGACAAAAGTGACTGAAAGCGAGTATGGTGAACAGCATGGCGACTAGATTTCGTTTTGACGGTTGGGAAAAGTGAAGTGACGGAAGGGAAAGCTACTTTATTGCCCTAGTCGCCTGCTAGCGTGAGCCCTGGTATTAATGAACAGGAACTCAATCATCTCTTGTGATGAAATAACCATTACTAGACAGGTAGTATTAATGAACAGGAACTCAAATATCTCTTGTGATGAGATAACCATTACTAGACAGGTAGTATTAATGAACAGGAACTCAATCATCTCATGTGATGAGGTAACCATTACTAGACAGGTAGTATTAATGAACAGGAACTCAATCATCTCATGTGATGAGATAACTATAACTCGACAGGTAGTATTAATGAACAAGAACTCAATCATCTCTTGTGATGAGATAACCATTACTAGACAGGTAGTATTAATGAACAGGAACTCAATCATCTCATGTGATGAGATAACTATAACTCGACAGGTAGTATTAATGAACAGGAACTCAATCATCTCTTGTGATGAGATAACCATTACTAGACAGGTAGTATTAATGAACAGGAACTCAATCATCTCTTGTGATCAGATAACCATTACTAGACAGGTAGTATTAATGAACAGGAACTCAAATATCTCTTGTGATGAGATAACCATTACTAGACAGGTAGTATTAATGAACAGGAACTCAATCATCTCTTGTGATGAGATAACCATTACTAGACAGGTAGTATTAATGAACAGGAACTCAATCATCTCTTGTGATGAGATAACCATTACTAGACAGGTAGTATTAATGAACAGGAACTCAGTCATCTCTTGTGATAAGATAACCATTACTAGACAGGTAATGAACAGGAACTCAAATATCTCTTGTGAAGAGATAACCATTACTAGACAGGTAGTATTAATGAACAGGTACTCAATCATCCCTTGTGTTTTTTTCTGAAAAATTGTAATGCATGGGTGATATTGTAACATAACACAGAATCATGACGATCATCACATTGGTGTCTTGGGTGATTTTGTAGCACAACACAGAATCGCTATCAACACATGGGTATCACAGGTAAAATTATAGCACAACTCAGAAAGCTATCAACACACTTAATTTGACACACCAGCTGCAAGTACAAAGGAGATACTGTAAATTCAGAAATTATTGCGATGTTTTTATTATTGCGAAAAATGCGACAGGGTTATAATCGCAATAATTTAAACTCGCAATTTGAAATTTTTTATATGAATTAAACAGGATTTTCTCAATATCGCAAAAATTAAAATCGCAATTTAGACTAAAATGACAAAATCGCAATAATAAATGCACGCAATAATTTCTGAATTTACAGTAAGTGACAGTTGTAAATGGCCAGTCATGTAAGCAATTCACTGCAATTCAATTACCAATTAATTTTATACATCTGTGGAATGTATTGACACCTGTCAAAGTGTCATTGTGCTTTAACAACTTCTGACAGTATAAATTTTCACATGTAGAAGCTTAAGGTAGAATAGCAATGAAAATGAAAGTATAAAAATTATAATGCTGTGCTAATAATGGCTATGGGAAAATGCTGACTTCTGGTAAGGGCCCCACAGGTATTGACATTAAGCAGTTGTTTGTGGAGGGTTGCTGTAAATATTTTAAATTTAATAATTAGGTACATGTAACTTTATAGATATTAAGATATGCTATTATTATACAGTCAGGGATATAACTCTATAGGGTTATTACAGAAAAATAACATACATTTGTTATTGTGGACTAAAAAATCAAAGAACTGTGATAACATATGTATGTTACATGTTTCAAAGGGACAATATACATCATTAGTTTAGTTAAAATGTATAAAAGTTCTATTGATATTACTTTTGTCTATATGTATACTTAACTATTGAAAGATATAAGAGTTCATAGTTTGCCAATTTTGCATAGTACACCTATATGTTATTACAGAAAAATATGCCTGTAATAACTAAAGGGTGTTATCACAGCTTCTCTATATCACTTCAAAGCATTTGCTCAGACATATATCATGCTTAATTACAATGTATTTTAATTTATTGTAAGAAATAATGACCAGAGCATGTAATGAGGTTCTGCATAAGTTTCTCAGTAATTCCCAAGTGTCTTATATAATAAGTTACATTCCTTTAATAACCTAGCCTTGTTATCACAGCTAAGTTTATCCCTTAATAGCCTCGTCTCATTGATTTACCATGGTTAATCAAAAATGAATTAATTTAATTAAAAAATTAGTTATCAAGGCTATGCATTTAGTTTCTGCGCAAAGTCTCAAGAGTTCCCTAGCTAGAGCCCACTATAAATGAAATAATTTTACAAATAACAAACATATGTTATTACAGATTTAGAAAATTTAAGGAATAAAGAGTAGACAACTTATGAAAGTATCTGTAATAACACGCGCAAGTTATTTTCTGTAATAACCCTAGAGTTATATCTTTGACTGTTATAAGGGGAAGAATTAGTTTAATGGAGCAAAGAAATAATGGAAGCTTTCTGTTAGGTCCTTGGTTTTCATACACTTATAATGTTAACCATATATTATATCAGGTGGTTATTGGAGGGAGGATCAAATACCTAATCAATGGTAGTAATGCTAACAGAGTACAGGATCTGTTCAGATCTTTATAATGTTAACCATATATTATTTCAGGTGGTTATTGGAGGGAGGAACAAATACCTGATCAATGGAAGTAATGCTAACAGAGTACAGGATCTGTTCAGATCTTTATAATGTTAACCATATTTTATTTCAGGTGGTTATTGGAGGGAGGAACAAATACCTGGGCTCTCGGACATAAACCTTTACTCAGTACTCGGAGTACAAAATTTGTGCTCGAAACACCAAATCCATGATTTTGATTGGTTGATTTCTGAGTCTGAGTACGAAAATCGTGCTCGAAAGTTTTATGACCGCACGGCCAGATCAATGGTAGTAATGCTAACAACACCAGAGTACAGGATCTGTTCAGGTCTTTATAATGTTAACCATATATTATTTCAGGTGGTTATTGGAGGGAGGATCAAATACCTAATCAATGGTAGTAATGCTAACAGAGTACAGGATCTGTTCAGATCTTTATAATGTTAACCATATATTATTTCAGGTGGTTATTGGAGGGAGGATCAAATACCTAATCAATGGTAGTAATGCTAACAGAGTACAGGATCTGTTCAGATCTTTATAATGTTAACCATATTTTATTTCAGGTGGTTATTGGAGGGAGGAACAAATACCTGATCAATGGTAGTAATGCTAACAGAGTACAGGATCTGTTCAGATCTTTATAATGTTAACCATATATTATTTCAGGTGGTTATTGGAGGGAGGAACAAATACCTAATCAATGGTAGTAATGCTAACAACACCAGAGTACAGGATCTGTTCAGATCTTTATAATGTTAACCATATATTATTTCAGGTGGTTATTGGAGGGAGGAACAAATACCTAATCAATGGTAGTAATGCTAACAACACCAGAGTACAGGATCTGTTCAGATCTTTATAATGTTAACAATATATTATTTCAGGTGGTTATTGGAGGGAGGAACAAATACCTGATCAATGGTAGTAATGCTAACAGAGTACAGGATCTGTTCAGATCTTTATAATGTTAACCATATTTTATTTCAGGTGGTTATTGGAGGAGGAACAAATACCTAATCAATGGTAGTAATGCTAACAACACCAGAGTACAGGATCTGTTCAGATCTTTATAATGTTAACCATATATTATTTCAGGTGGTTATTGGAGGGAGGAACAAATACCTGATCAATGGTAGTAATGCTAACAACACCAGAGTACAGGATCTGTTCAGATCTTTATAATGTTAACCATATATTATTTCAGGTGGTTATTGGAGGAGGAACAAATACCTGATCAATGGTAGTAATGCTAACAACACCAGAGTACAGGATCTGTTCAGATCTTTATAATGTTAACCATATATTATTTCAGGTGGTTATTGGAGGAGGAACAAATACCTGATCAATGGTAGTAATGCTAACAACACCAGAGTACAGGATCTGTTCAGATCTTTATAATGTTAACCATATATTATTTCAGGTGGTTATTGGAGGAGGAACAAATACCTGATCAATGGTAGTAATGCTAACAACACCAGAGTACAGGATCTGTTCAGATCTTTATAATGTTAACAATATATTATTTCAGGTGGTTATTGGAGGAGGAACAAATACCTGATCAATGGTAGTAATGCTAACAACACCAGAGTACAGGATCTGTTCAGATCTTTATAATGTTAACCATATATTATTTCAGGTGGTTATTGGAGGGAGGAACAAATACCTGATCAATGGTAGTAATGCTAACAACACCAGAGTACAGGATCTGTTCAGATCTTTATAATGTTAACCATATATTATTTCAGGTGGTTATTGGAGGGAGGAACAAATACCTGATCAATGGTAGTAATGCTAACAACACCAGAGTACAGGATCTGTTCAGATCTTTATAATGTTAACCATATATTATTTCAGGTGGTTATTGGAGGAGGAACAAATACCTGATCAATGGTAGTAATGCTAACAACACCAGAGTACAGGATCTGTTCAGATCTTTATAATGTTAACCATATATTATTTCAGGTGGTTATTGGAGGAGGAACAAATACCTGATCAATGGTAGTAATGCTAACAACACCAGAGTACAGGATCTGTTCAGATCTTTATAATGTTAACCATATATTATTTCAGGTGGTTATTGGAGGGAGGAACAAATACCTGATCAATGGTAGTAATGCTAACAACACCAGAGTACAGGATCTGTTCAGATCTTTATAATGTTAACCATATATTATTTCAGGTGGTTATTGGAGGAGGAACAAATACCTGATCAATGGTAGTAATGCTAACAACACCAGAGTACAGGATCTGTTCAGATCTTTATAATGTTAACCATATATTATTTCAGGTGGTTATTGGAGGAGGAACAAATACCTGATCAATGGTAGTAATGCTAACAACACCAGAGTACAGGATCTGTTCAGATCTTTATAATGTTAACAATATATTATTTCAGGTGGTTATTGGAGGGAGGAACAAATACCTGATCAATGGTAGTAATGCTAACAACACCAGAGTACAGGATCTGTTCAGATCTTTATAATGTTAACCATATATTATTTCAGGTGGTTATTGGAGGGAGGAACAAATACCTGATCAATGGTAGTAATGCTAACAACACCAGAGTACAGGATCTGTTCAGATCTTTATAATGTTAACCATATATTATTTCAGGTGGTTATTGGAGGAGGAACAAATACCTGATCAATGGTAGTAATGCTAACAACACCAGAGTACAGGATCTGTTCAGATCTTTATAATGTTAACAGTATATTATTTCAGGTGGTTATTGGAGGAGGAACAAATACCTGATCAATGGTAGTAATGCTAACAACACCAGAGTACAGGATCTGTTCAGATCTTTATAATGTTAACCATATATTATTTCAGGTGGTTATTGGAGGGAGGAACAAATACCTGATCAATGGTAGTAATGCTAACAGAGTACAGGATCTGTTCAGATCTTTATAATGTTAACCATATATTATTTCAGGTGGTTATTGGAGGGAGGAACAAATACCTGATCAATGGTAGTAATGCTAACAACACCAGAGTACAGGATCTGTTCAGATCTTTATAATGTTAACCATATATTATTTCAGGTGGTTATTGGAGGGAGGAACAAATACCTGATCAATGGTAGTAATGCTAACAACACCAGAGTACAGGATCTGTTCAGATCTTTATAATGTTAACCATATTTTATTTCAGGTGGTTATTGGAGGAGGAACAAATACCTGATCAATGGTAGTAATGCTAACAACACCAGAGTACAGGATCTGTTCAGATCTTTATAATGTTAACCATATATTATTTCAGGTGGTTATTGGAGGAGGAACAAATACCTGATCAATGGTAGTAATGCTAACAACACCAGAGTACAGGATCTGTTCAGATCTTTATAATGTTAACCATATATTATTTCAGGTGGTTATTGGAGGAGGAACAAATACCTGATCAATGGTAGTAATGCTAACAACACCAGAGTACAGGATCTGTTCAGATCTTTATAATGTTAACAATATATTATTTCAGGTGGTTATTGGAGGGAGGAACAAATACCTGATCAATGGTAGTAATGCTAACAACACCAGAGTACAGGATCTGTTCAGATCTGTCCAACTTAATGTAAACAATCCACACTTCCTCATCATGCAGGGCAGGATCACTAAAGTACTCAACATGAAGCCTCCAGAGGTAATATAAAAATAAGAAGATGTGGTATGATTGCTGAAGGGACAACTCTCCAAATGACATAGAAGTAAAAAACTTTAGGTCACTGTACATCCTTCAACAATGAGCAAAACCCACACTGCATAGTCTGCTATAAAAGGCCCCAAAATGACAAATGTAAAGCAATTCAACTGAGAAAACTAACGGCCTGATTTGTGTATAAAACAATAAAGGAAAAACAAATATGATAGACAGCAACATACGACAACCACTGAATTACAGGCTCCTGACTTGGGACAGGCACATACAGAATGTGTAAGTCTGATGTCCTTACCTTGGATTTTTTAGGTGAATCCTCTGACGAAAGAGTCTTAAAAAAGCCTTGTATTTTCGTAGCTTCTATAACTTCTATTTTGCTGTTGACAAAAGTTATTTAAAAACAGCAAATAAATGATTTTGTCTTTATAATAGAAACATTAAATGGTATGGTAAGCTATGAATAAAAGGAGATGTTAGGTAAATATGAGATATCAACCCAACAATACAAAAAATACAGGGGAAAGTTTCAGTTTTACTATATTATATCATTTTATTTGAAATTTCTGTACTAAGTAAGGAACATTGCAATCTTTATTCCTTTTTTATGTTTAGTTGTTGGCAGTGATTTGAATGTACCTTACAATTGAGATCATTTGTCCCATATTCTGCCCTGTGTAAGTATGGTGTTGATATTTGTTAAGGCATCTTTTTTTTTTTATAAAAAACTATGTAAACGATGTCAGCATGCTCATGGCCACATTTCTTCACACTACAATGTTCAAGCTATATGAGAAAAAAGAAGGTTAATCAACTTGAAACTTTAAAACAGACATAAAAGAAATTTTAAATCTTAGTGAAAATAGCTCGAATTAGGTCCTTATCGCCTTCTTACCTTTGTATAGATTTTGAATAAAGCAGTGTTTATCTTTGTAGATATTGTCAATGATAGAAGAGGCTGCAGGAACCAGATTATATGAAAGTAAAAAAGAAGCTGCACAAAAAACAATAGAAAAGAAAGATGCTAAACTTCGTGAGATTGATGCAGTAAGTTAACCAATACCATATGATACAGTAGGTTAACAAATTTCCCATAACTTTGGGTCTAAGAAACATTAAAAAGCTAAAGCTAAAAAAATGTGTGTTTTGATCACTTCTTAAAAAATTAAAGAGCCAGTAGGTTGGGATTTTTTTTCAAGTTTGGTTTCTTTGATTCTGGTATTATGCATACCACCATACCAATAGTTTGACATTTTGATTTTGTCAATGAACAAATGAACTGTTTAATGTGTGTTTGATCCAATCTACAACCTGTTTTGATGAAACATGTTAGCAGTTACAACTGATATTGAGGTGAAAAGTTCTTGAAGAAATCCTGATAAAACGCCATGAGTTAGGTGAATTTTCATATGCAAAACTTGAAAAGAAAATATTTACATAATCAGAAATATAACATAATATATTCTTCCAGGGGAGATGATAAATGATCTCTTTTACCTATCTTGTGTGTTAAATTTTACAAATAAGAAAATCTATTTTCTATTGTAAAAAGTTGAAATGCATTGAACATCATGTATCTATTAAAATGTTGCAGAAATAGTGAGTATTGAAGGCCATACTTTGACCTATAATTGTTTACTTTTTACACATTGTGACTTGGATGGATAGTTGTCTCATTGGCACTCATACCACATCATCTTATTTATATTGGATGGAGAGTTGTCTCATTGGCACTCATACCACATCATCTTATTTATATTGGATGGAGAGTTGTCTCCTTGGCATTCATACCACATCATCTTATTTATATTGGATGGAGAGTTGTCTCATCGGCACTCATACCACATCATCTTATTTATATTGGATGGAGAGTTGTCTCATTGGCACTCATACCACATCATCTTATTTATATTGGATTGAGAGTTGTCTCATTGGCACTCATACCACATCATCTTATTTATATTGGATGGAGAGTTGTCTCCTTGGCATTCATACCACATCATCTTATTTATATTGGATGGATAGTTGTCTCATTGGCACTCATACCACATCATCTTATTTATATTGGATTGAGAGTTGTCTCATTGGCACTCATACCACATCATCTTATTTATATTGGATGGATAGTTGTCTCATTGGCACTCATACCACATCATCTTATTTATATTGGATTGAGAGTTGTCTCATTGGCACTCATACCACATCATCTTATTTATATTGGATGGAGAGTTGTCTCCTTGGCATTCGTACCACATCATCTTATTTATATTGGATTGAGAGTTGTCTCATTGGCACTCATACCACATCATCTTATTTATATTGGATGGAGAGTTGTCTCCTTGGCACTCATACCACATCATCTTATTTATATTTGAAGACATTTTATACTTTGACCTATAATTGTTTACTTTTTACAAATTGTGACTTGGATGGATAGTTGGCACTCATACCACATTATCTTATTTATATTTGAAGACATTTTATAAGATGTTTGACTTGAATATAATTTCCGTTCATGGAGGGGACTTTCATTATGGAGTGCATTGTCCAAAATTTCTTCTTTTAAGTTTTTTTTATAATGTAAGAAATTTGAGCTTTCTTATCCAATATTGATATAACTGTAATTAATATGAATTATTTCAAAGGTTGTTAAAGAAGATATCACACCAACAATGACCAAATTAAAAGAAGAGAGGTCATCCTATCTAGAATACCAGAAAATTATCAGAGAACTGGAACATCTTAACAAGTTATATATAGCCTTCCAGTATGTGTGTGCTGAGGTATTTATACTAGAACATCTTAACAAGTTATATGTAGCTTTCCAGTATGTGTGTGCTGAGGTATTTATACTAGAACATTTAAACAAGTTATATATAGCCTTCCAGCTGAGGTATTTATACTAGAACATTTAAACAAGTTATATATAGCCTTCCAGTATATGTGTGCTGAGGTATTTATACTAGAATATTTAAACAAGTTACATATAGTTTTCACTGTAGAATTGTAGAAAAAGTATTGACCCCCACCTATTGTTGAGTTCCTAGGTTCCATGCATGTTCCATGGAACAGCCATGATAAGCCTTTTAAAAATACAGTTTTTAATGTGTCAAAAATTTTGTCTGGATTTTTTCTGAATGTAATTTGATATTTGGAAGACTCGCCAGTATTTGCTCCATTTTTTTCATTTGTTCAAGAAAAATAAACATGGTTATACATTTATTGTATTTTGAAGTCCTTCAACAATATTAGTAAAAGTGGACATCAGTTAAATGTGTATGGGCTCAGAGGGCACTTTTTAGTTTACCTAACCAGGGATTTCAATAAGTTTGAAGGCTGTTTACTAATTTGAAGTGGCTGATAGAAAATGGGGATCCATTATTAAAGAATTGTCAGTCATAACAACTAAATTGCATAATATGTAATTCTGTTTTCACCTGCTTCTTTTTTATTTTTTTGGGGGCTGTAAAGAAATCGAGCAACGTAGATTTGCTTTTTGCTTGTTTACTTGTCATCTTGGATCAACATGTGTTTTCTCTCTGTGACAAAAAGGTGCTTTACTAATATGTAGAATTATTCTTTTTCAAAGCGAACAAATGATCGCATTCAAAAATCATTTCGGATGTCTCGTTCCTTATCCATCTTCGTAACGTTGTCAAAAATCTATTTTAATATATTATAACACAGACTTCTGCTAAAACACCTAAACAAAGAGCAAGAAGACAAAAGTCAATTCAGTCCGAAACAACTTGACTTATGCAATGATAGCACAGTTTTATTTTATTTAATTTTTATTTGGAAACACAATTTGAACCGGCGATTTGGGAGAAATTTCGCTGGATGCCGGTGCTTAGAGAAAACCCTTTCTAAGTTATAGTTAATAAAATTTAAATTAATTATTTCCTATAATTGTCAAGCTATGTTTTTTAAAATACTTACCACCATCAAATTTTAATAGATGAACTTATTGACCACCCATACAATTAACCCTAAGTTAGTTGTCCCCTGCGCAAAAATACTGGGCGTCTGTCCATTCGGTCTTGTTAGCGTTCTGACATGTACAATTCTTGCTATATTTTTATGAAACTTATATCATAGGTTAATATCAGCAAAGTCTTGGACGAGTTCGAAAATCAGTGCTGATCAATTATTTTAAAAGGAGTAATGCCCCTTTGAAACATTAATTATATGGAAAATTGCTTCGTTAGCGCTCTCGTTTGCAATTCTTTCCAGATTTTTATGAAACTTATATCATAGGTTTATATCAGCAATGTCTTTGACAATTTAAAAAAATCACTGCCGATCAATTATTTTTAAAAGAGTAATGCTCCTTTGAAACATTAATTATATAGAAAATTGCCTTGTGAGTTCTCTCTCATTTATGTTAGATAGGTTTATATCATAAATGTCTCCGACAAATTCGAAAATCAGAGCCAAACAATTATTTTTAAGAGTTCTGCCTCTTGGAAATATTGTTTATATGGAAAATTGCATTGTTAGCGCGATCTCATGTGTACAATTCTTGCCAGAATTTTATGAAACTTATATCATAGGTTTATATCAGCAATGTCTTTGAAACTTTTCGAAAATAAGTGCTGATCAAATATTTTTAAAGAGTTATGCCCATGGAAATATTAATTGTAACGGAAATCGCATTGTAAATCAGGGTCCGACACTTACGATTGCCCAGGGCAAGTTAATGCCGTATTCGGACAAGTAAAAACATCATCTTGGTTGTCCGATCGGGCAAGTGAAAAAAAAAAAAATTATGTGATTAAAATTTCACAAAGTCAATAGTGTCTGTTGTTTTGTCCATCGGTTACTCAATGATAACACCGCACGGTCGAGTAAAGTGCAGAGGTGTTTACCACTACGGATTTTCCGTATTTTACACGTATTTTAAATGCAAAATACGGACTACGGATTTAATTCACGGAATTACGGTTTCTGGTTCTTTTCAAGAAAAATTTTTTCTCCTCAAAGTGCTTGAATGAGCGGTGGTTATGTATTAAAGTAAACGCGTCTGAGACAGAGATTTCTGCAGTGTTCGGGACACCTCTTATTAATCGTATGTATTACCGATCATTCAAAGTGGGTAACGAAAGATAGTTTGGGAAAGATGTCTGCTTCTGCTGCAACAAAGCGCACGGCTGCGGCTGACTCTGATCATGATGAACAAACCCCAAAGAAAAGACGTCAAACAAATCAAAAATACAAGGAATCTTACTCAAACATGTGGCCTTGTTTGACCTCGTCCAAACGTGGGGAATGTATGGTGCGCTGTACCGTGTGCTCGTGTGATTTTTCATGCGGGCACGGCGGGAAGAATGACTATAAAAGACATGTAGATTCAAAATCACACAAGGAATTGAACACTTTGGTAAAAACAAATATGTCTATGGCATCATTTGTCTCTCAGAAGTCTATTGAAACCGACTATAAACGGGCAGTCACTCGAGCTGAGGTTATGATGTGTGAAATAATTGCTGAGATGAATTTGCCAATAACTGCAGCTGACATATTCAATAAAGCCTTCAAGCTAATGTTTCCTGATTTGAAGATTGCTCAAGGTTTGTTTCTTGTATAATTTTCTATAGTAGTCTAGAGTCAGTAGAGATGGTGCATGGTTTCATGTCTTATAAATGAACCTGACCCACACCGCTCTTTTTTCTTTCTAATTACCCCTCTTTTGGCCTGAAATATATGGTTTGGGGATGTAAAAGAGCTATTTACTAGGGGAAGTGTTGCCGAAATTTTTTTCATTTTTGGACTTTGTCAATTTTTGCCCCAATGAACAGGCCAGTCATATGTTCTGAGGGTGAACAAACTATTTTCTAGGGAAAGTGTTACCCATGGCCAATTGTGTTTTCTGATTTATATAATATATATGTTTACTGTGGTGTTTTTATTATACCCCACGCAAAATTTTTGCTAAGGGTATAATGCTTTTGACCCGTCTGTGCGTCTGTTCGTCCGTCATTCCTGTTTCTTGTCATCGCAACTCCTCTCAAACCACACAACAGAATTTCATGAAACCTTTTTAGATAATAAGGACATAATATGTAGATGTGCATTTCGACAGGAATTTACGAATCAATTTTTTTTCCAGGAGTTACGCCCCTTTGAACTTATTTGCTTCAATATACTACTGCAATAGTTTGCCATCGCAATTCCTCTGAAACCACACAACAGAATTCCATGAAACCTTTTTAGATGATAAGGACATACTATGTAGATGTGCATATCGACAGGAAATTATGAGTGAATTTTTTTTTTCATATACAATAGTTTTTTCTTACAGTCATTTTATTTCTCCAGTGACAATGTGGGGTCGTGGAGTATGTGAGCGCTCACTAAGGTTCTCTAATTAGAAAATAAAAAGATGTAGTATGAGTCAACTCTCCATCCAAGACCAAATATCGTAAATAATATTAATTACACAAATATAGATATAAGAAGATGTGGTATGAGTGCCAATGAAACAACTCTCCATCCAAGTCAAAATTTATAAATGTAAACCATTATAGGTCAAAGTACGGTCTTCAACACGGAGCCTAGGCTCACACCGAACAGTAAGCTGTAAAGGGCCCCAAAAATTACTAGTGTAAAACCATTCAAACGGGAAAACCAACGGTCTAATCTATATAAAAACAAGAAACACTTATGAACCACATCAACAAACGACAACTACTGAACATCAGATTCCTGACTTAGGACAGGTGCAAACAAATGCAGCGGGTTTAAATGTTTTAATGGTACCAAACCTTCACCCTTTTTCTGAAACAATAGTGGAACATCACAACATAGAAAGACACACTATAAAATATCAACTGAAATAGCTTAACTCAATCAAAGGACATAGTAACACCATTGAACATACACTGAACAAATAAATTTGACCTATGATACAATGTAAATTCAAAATAAATAAACTAAGGGAAGAATAATAAAATAACACGTTATATCGGTATGAAATGTTAAACAATTTAAGAAAAACAACATGCTCGAACAAAAATATCAGCCATTTGCAATAACTTTAAACACAGGTAAATAAAATAATTTTGTTGTTAGGTATACGTATACAGTTACAATAGAGAAAGGAAATATTTTAACAAAATAAATAATTTTGATGTTCATAGTACGAAGTGGAAAAGCCAAATAGAAAGTAATTTTCAATTATTTTTTTCAGATATGAAATGTGCCAGAAACAAAGCTACTGCCATTATTCTTGATCTTGCAAGGATGAATCAAAACTCTTTAAGTGAAAGATTGAAGTCTGCACCGTTCAGTGTCAGTACAGATGGATCAAATGATGCAACTAGCAGACAATACCCATTAGTTGTCTGCACTAAAGACACTGAGACAGGACTTGTCCATTCTGAGTTATTGTCAATTCCTGTGTGCTCAGAGGCTGCCACTGGTCAGAATATATTCAATCTAATGGATAAAGATTTAAGTGATAGAAATATTACCTGGGACAATTGCCTATCTATGGGATCAGACAATGCAAGTGTAATGACAGGTCGTCACAAAGGGGTATATGCCTACGTTAAAGAAAAACAGCCTTCTGTTTTTCTATCTGGGTGTGTTTTACACCTGATACACATATCAGCCAAAAAGGCAGCAGAGGCCTTACCGAGCATAGATGATGTATTAATTGATATCTATTATTACTTTGATAAAAGTGATAGTAGAAAATTGCTATTTAAAGGGTCTCAAGATCTGTGCGATTTAGAGCAAAAAAGAATGTTGAAGCATGTATGCACAAGATGGCTCAGTATAGGTCGTTGCATTGAAAGACTATTATTAAATTGGGATGCTTTAAAAGATTACTTTTATAAGGAGAATGAAAAGAAAAAAGATGCCAAAGCCAAAAAAGATGCTAAAGCTGTGAAAGGTGCAAAAGTTGCAAAAAAATCAGAAACAAGCAAAAGTGAGAAGGAAAAATCTGAACCATCATATGCAGAAAAAAAAAGTTGACTCCGTATTCAGCTTTGTTAAATCGCCGACTAACAAGCTGTACTGTTTGTTCCTTAGCTATACGATAAATGTTTATGATGAGGTGCTAAAAAACCTGCAAGCAGAAGATCCACGAATTCACAAGTTAAGGGGATCATTACATTCAGTTGTGCGTAACATTTTATCAAGGTTTGTTAAACCTGCTGCTATGGTAGGAAAATCAGTGGATGAAGTCATGTACAAGGAACAATGTAACCAAAAAGTAGACAACGATTTAGTAATTGGAAATACAGCCAAAGAATTCATTAGAAACAAGGAAAAGAACCACTTACGAGGTAGCCGTATAAAAGAGTTTTTCAGTGCTGTACGTCAGTATTTTGTCAATGCGTGCAACTACATCAAGGCAAATCTTCCTCTAAATGAACGCAGAAGTAGCAGATACAGATAAACAGTCAATCGTAAAACAGTCATCCATTGATTTTTTTGTTGAGAGGTTTCCTTGTTTGATACCAGAAGGTTCAAGTAAAGATGTTATATTGGAACAATTTGTACTTTATCAAAGTCAGGATATTGCATCTTTGGTTGAAGATTGTAAAAGAATTGATGAAAAATGGGTAATCATTGGTCAATTGAGAAACGAAGGTGGTAGTCTGATGTTTCAATTTCTTGCAGAGTTCATGCTTGGGATATTATGCATACCTCATAGCAGTGCTCACTGCGAAAGGGTTTTCTCAGTTGTCAGAAAGAATAGAACTGATCAGAGGGCTACATTAGGAGATAAAACATTAGAAGCATTGCTTGTCATTAAGTCTCGTCCAGGTCATCCATGTGATATGAACAGAAAACACAGTAATGCAACCTTGGATCAATTGAAAAGTTCATATTACTATAGTATTAATGTATGGACTTTTCATATTGGCCCTGTAACATGCCGAGGTATTAATAATGGCCAAGGATGGTTGTAATGGCCCTGAGGCAACGCCGAGGGCCATTACAACTGTCCAAGGCCATTATTAATATCAAGGGCATGTTACAGGGCCAATATTAAAAGTTCATATATTGATACTTTATTAACCAACTTAAAAAAACTTCATTCAAGAACAGTCTTCCAGTCTCAAATTCAAATACAGCTAACCACAAATCGATAACAGGACCAACACAGAAAAGCCAGTTCATAACACTTTTATTAAATGGTTTTAATTCTTCGATTAAATAAAGAGTAAAATCTTACCTTGAAGAAGATATGGAATTCATACATGTAGCTGAACTTGTCTTTTCCCATTCACGGTGGATTTTGGTCAACATTGTCAGATGTAATTTCTGATTTCTCATCCAAGTACTTAATTCTTTGCTATTACAATTCATTTTATCTAGCAAATATAAAGTAGCTGGGAAGAATAAATCAGACAGTTTAACTTTTCTTACTCTTTGAGTAGTAACCAGTAGTCTGCGTTCTGATGATTGATCAACGGAAATGAAACAGTGATAATAATCGAAAGTCGTACTCAAAAGGCTGTGAAATATTTCCGTTTCAAGTCGTTACAAAACACTGAACATCATTAAAACTTTTTTATGATATTAAGTTAATAAAAATTTAAAGAAGTTGTCCCTTATCTAAAAAAAAAATAAACGACATTTTGAGTTAATCGATTTCAGTTTCATCTCTGAACCATAATGCATGGCTGTGATTTCGTAATGCACGGTGTGATTTCGTAATGCATGACTGAGATTTCGTAATGACTGGCTGTAGCAATTTCTCCGTTCATAAAGACCAGTTGCAAATTTTCCTCTAATAAAGCATGGGCATTTCTATACATATTGTAGTAAGTTGGTTAATAAAACCATTTAAATGAATAATCATGCACCGTTAGTACTTATGGGAATAGTTTAAACAATGTCAAGTGGAACTACATTGTATCACAAGTTTTTATTTTATTTTGTAAAGCAAGTATTGTTTTTTTTTTAACAAGATCATGATTCGTAGATGAAAGTGATTAATATGAATACTGAAACTAGACTACTTATGAAGTCCTTGTGCTAATTTGTAAAGTCATGTAGTTCTTATATCTGAACCTGATAAAAAGATACTTTTTATATCTGGACTAAGATCTGATAATATTGAGATTTTTTATAGGTATCTAGTCTGTGAATAGTTATTTCTAGTCATTCAGTTATGTCAGAGTTATAGTTAAGTATTCATATTTTTTCCCATCCGTTTTTAACTGTATGTTTTTTTAAGAAATGAACAGTCACATGTTTTAAGACATGTCATGATGTATTATTTTTTTTTAACTTTTAGTTATCAAGATTTTTTTATCTTTTACCTCTATTATAATGTTTTATGTTTAGTCATCTCTAGTCCCAGTAATCATGACTTTTTTTACATATATATTTCATGTTTTTATTTAATTTTCCGTCCATAATTAACAATTGTTTTAGGAAATGAACAGTTAAATGATATTTCAAATTTTGTTTACAATCCTTCCTTTTGTTTTCAACATCATTCAGTATTATTATCATGTATTTGTTTCTATTGTATTTACTTTTATTGCATTAGAGTTAAATTAGAGTAAATGTCTACTAAATGACAGTTGAACAAGAGCTACTTGTGTTATTAAAAAATTTTTGTCCAAAAATTAAAATAAAATAGTTAAACATTTAAAGTAGTTTTTTATTTTAGTAAACCTGACTGGAGGAATTTCAGAGAATTTCAGAAAAAAAATCTATTTAATTTATATATTTGGTATCTTCAAAACATGACTTTAAAAGCCTTCAGAATGCAGGATTTTGCATCTAAGTTTTAAAAAATTTTCTGGGGGGCATGCCCCCAAACCCTCCTAGAAAATTTCGCACCTCCGGCGCTCAACGGTGATACTACTGAAAAATACTGAGAACTATCAAAAAAATACTGATAGACTAAACTAGGGGTAAACACCTCTGAAAGTGGTCTTAACCCCCCTTCAATGTGTATATTTCGTCATTTGTTCGCACTGAATTCCCCATTTTACCAAAAATAGATCACGTTTGAAAATATTTGCCAATCAGGCGGCCGTGGCGTTGCTTCGTCATTATCGTTATCAATCGGGACACCTCTCAGGCGTTTCTGATGCACGTGATATTTCCACCGACCAATGGAAAGCGGAGGTCTATTCACATTTTTCTAACTTTAGAATTTGACATCGGATGTGTATTTCCCTAAAATGGAAAAATATAAAAGCTTGAAAGAGAAAATGAAATTAAAACTTTAACAAATTTGTCAGTTGTTGTCAGTTTATCAAGAAGGGTTTTTTGAAATGGCATTTCTTAGATAAATTATTATGAAATAAGTATCTCAATGTAAATGATCCAATTCCCGTATATTCGTCGATCTTTTCCCTCCCTCCTCGGCAGCATGTAAAAGTTTGGGCATGTAGATTTCACTTTCAGACAAGTAAAAGTAAAAGGGCACTTGCCTAACTGGACAAGTTGGTGTAAAAGTTAATGTCGTACCCTGTAAATGCTCTGAAGCCTTCATTTCTCTAAGATATTTATAAAAAGTTTTAAAGAACAAAAAAAAAAGTACCTTGGATAGAAAAAATATGTGCAATGCGGGGGACACTGGAACTCTTCTTTTATAAGTTTTGTGTGTTTTTTTTTTATATAACTAGCAATATCAGTTAAATTTGAATAACTTTACTTTTTATCCAGGAAAGAAAAAAGAAATCAGCTGACGATTTATTAGAGATGCAGGAATCAATAGAGAATACTAAAGTTAAAATGGTAGAGGTAAGATACAGTTAGATCATTTATGCAAAAATGTTCGCAGTAAGATCAAGTTACATCATTAAAGTTTAAATGGTGGAGGTTAGATAAAGTTAGATCATTAAAGTTAAAATGGTGGAGGTAAGACAACGTAACATCGATTTCAGCTTGCTATTGCAATGATCATGAACTAGTTAAATGAGGGTGTAACCATATAATACACTCATTCAAAACTATATGTGTTCAAAAATTGTTTTAGCCAGTGTCATATAAAATTTAACCACTCTGCCAAACAATGATTGTGGACAACTTTTTGGGAGAATGTATAATGTACGTTTACAAATTTTAACTTATTTACTAGATGAATGACAAAATAAAGGAAATAGGCCAGGTTCTTACACAACTGGAGAAGAAACGAGACGAAGAATCAGGAAGTGTATTACAGAAGTTAGAACATAATCTAAGTGAGAAACAGAAAGTAGAGGCTCTCGCCCAAAGTGCTGTTGACAATAAGAAAGAAGGCCTTAAAGCAGAACAGAAAAAAAGGAAAGATCTGGTTAAACAGTCAGATAATGTAAGGATTAATCTCTCGTTAAACAGTCAAATAATGTTAGGATTAATCTCGGGTTAAACAGTCAGATAATGTAAGGATTAATCTCTGGTTAAACAGTCAGATAATGTAAGGATTAATCTCGGGTTAAACAGTCAGATAATGTAAGGATTAATCTCGGGTTAAACAGTCAGATAATGTAAGGATTAATCTGGTATCTGGATCAGGTGGTTAGGCTTAAGAATTTAATCTTATGGACTAAAAAATTGTGTTGTCAAATTGGAGATTTTAACCTAACTGGTTACTCTGATAATCTTTAGACCAATTAACCGGTATGAAAGTTAATGTTCCTTAAGGGTGACTTGGGTAAAGAAATATGATCACTTTTCGTCTTCTTCCGACCTGAAGTAAAACTATTGCAAAAGTGGGGCGTCCTTTTGGCTGTGTGTGCTGAATGAATTCGCAGACACGTCTGATCAGAAAGGGGATATTAAATCTGATCCCTCTATAGAAAAAGTGTTGTGCTCTTTGCAGGGTAATAACCCTTACAAAAACTTTTTGAGGTCAATTTCTGTATGTCCCTCTCAAATATACCCTCATTTTCCAGTAGCATTTCAAATGTCTCACATCCTTGCTGGTCGACCCCTATTGCAGGACCTGCCTATTGAATTAATTGTTAATTTGTTCTTATCCTGAACAGCATGAAATATTTTCCACAGGTTGTTGTGCAAATGACAATCAATCAATCAAATATCTGCAGTACTTTATCATGGTTTATGGTTATAGAATATGATGTATTAAAGTTTATCTTCATACGTTTTCCTAAAACATTCTGTATAGATCATGTCTGTATAGTAGTTGTAATTATTTTGTGTAACTCGGTCAAGGTTTCCTATAACTGACATTTAATACAAGTGTTAATTAGTACATATGATAGTGAAAGTTAAACCCTATGTCAATGTATGTGTCAAGAGTATAAGCTTTATTGAAGTGATGTTAAAACAAAAGTTAACCTTTTCCTTTAGGATAAGAAAACTTTACAGTCTAAACAAAAAGAAATTGACAAAGTGGCCAAAGATTTGGAAAAGCTACAAGCACAGAGTAATGAAGACCAAGAGGCCTACACTGCAGCTCAAAACAGATTCCAGGCTGTCAGTGCTGGTCTGTCTAGTAATACAGATGGAGAGGATGCCACACTGAATGATCAGTTATTAAGTAAGTAACCCTGCCACTTAGATTCAAAGCTGTCAGTGCCGGTCTGTCTAGTAATGCAAATGGAAAGGATGCCACACTGAATGATCAGCTATTGAGTAAGTAACTCTGCCACTCAGATTCCAGCTTTTGTTAATCACTTAGCTTCAGTCGTTGTCGTAAACTTTTTCAACAATCTTCTCTGAAACTAGTGAACCAATTTCAGCCAAACTTGAGGTGAATGATCCTTTTGGTATATAATATAAAGTTTGTGTTTGTTTATTCAGGCCAGTCAACAAACATGGCTGTCTTTGTTAAAATTAGAACAAAGTGGGGGTAAAATGCAGTTTTTGGCTTATATCTCAAAAACTAAAGCAGTTTGAGCGAAACTGATTGAGGTTAAAATGATCAGCAGGTAAATTTCTATTAGTTCGGAAATTTTTAGACGAATCGGACAATCCAATTTTGAGTTGTTGCCCCTGAAATAATTTTTATGAAATTTCTCAGTTTTTGGTCTTTATCTTGAAAATTATTATATGTAAGTGAAATTTAAACCACAAAAATGATCAAATGATCAGCAAAGTATGTTCTACTAATAAGTCTAAGAAAGAAATTCATCAATTGATCCTTATAGGAGTAATTGCCCTTGAAAAGACTACTTTTATTAAATTTTTTCAGAAACTATGATAGAAACTTCAAGCAGCAAAAATGTTCAACAAAGTAAGAGCTATCAATAAATCAACATGACCGAAATTGTCAATTGAACCCTTATAGGAGTTATTGCCCTTGTTAGATATTTTATACCAACTTTGTCTTGCCTGCGACGAAAGTCCCGGAAAGCAAGACAGGGATTGCTTTTCCGGGGACAGCTTCAACAATTGTTGAGTTAGTTTGATAGTAACTACTTGTGATAGATCATTGATATGTTGTATGAAGATGCATTACTATCAGTACATATCAGTTTTACAACATTGTTTAGGCCCTGCCCCTTAGGCCACGGTCCAGTGACTGAATTAATTAGCAATTTTAAATGTTAAATTTTCTGCTTAAGTTAGATTGATAGGAACTACTGATGTTAGATCAATGATGTTTTGTGTGAAGTTGCATTGCTATCAGTACATATCAGTTTGACAACTATTTCGAAGCCCTGTCCCCTAGGCAATGGTTCAGTGACTTTCAATTAAATAGCAATTTTCAATGATAAGTTTTCTGCTTAAGTTAGTTTGATATGAACTACTTGCAATAGACAGTATTTTCTATAAAGTTACATCGCTATCTGAACATCTCAGTTTGTCAACCATTTCGAGGCCCTACCCACTAGTTGGTCCAGCGCCTTTGAATTAATTAGCAATGTTGCTGTCCATCAGATTGTCTTTTTCTTAATTTTATGCCGACATGCAAGAAATATCTCTGTGTCAACAGTTTATTTTGCATATTTTCTGTTTCACTAAGATTTGAATTAAACCCTACAAAAGATTATTTTCTATTGATCTCTAATTCACACAGTCTGAAATTCCATTTCCAGATCACACAAACTGTGACAACTAACAACAAAGAATTAATATATTTTGACATGAGTGCAGTGAAATCAATTTTTGACCTTCATACATGTATTATTGAAAACAAATATTATATTTTGTGTCTACTATTTGTGTTTTCAGCTGCCAAGAATGACATTAGTAAAGCTCAGACAGAAACAAAACAGGCTCAGATGAGGTAAAAGGGAAATAACTCCATTATTGTTATAAGATTAAAGTGGTCATAATTAATGTTGTTAGAATGTTACTTATTTTTCACAAAATAAAATAAGGGAAATTTGGTATGGTTGCCAGTGCCAAACTATCCACCAGATACCAAATGATATGGATGTAAGCAAATATAGGGCATCTAAGGCCTTCAACAATGAGGAAATCCATACTGTATTTAGTTAGCTTTTAAAGGAATGACAAAATTTAAAACATTTCAAACAAGAAAACCTACCTGATTAAATAACAAACGAAAAAACAACAACCAATAACAACCACTCAATTACTGGCTCCTGACTTTAGAGGGGCACATGAAGAATTTTATTGGCTTAAACATGTTTTTGAGTGCTTAACATTCCCCTTACCTGTGACAGGGGTTTAACAGCACAACATAGGAACAAACTGTTCAACTGTTAAAAACCATTTGGAAGGGGTTGACTTATGAGATAATTGATTAAATTATTTTATAATCTAGATTAAAGCATGCTAGAGACGAAGTAAAGAAGAAACAAGCAGAAGTAAAGAAAACAGAACAAGGCTACAAGAAAGATACCACTGCTTATGATGCTATCAAGAAAAACATGCAAAACTTAGAGGTAAAAAACTTGGAAGTTAAGCAGGGGTGAAAACATGACATATTTAATGGTAATAGCTTTGGACAGTATGAAGAGAAATTATACCAAATTTAGATGTGGCTTTGGACATATTTAGCAGAAAATATTTGAAATTTATAGGTTAAAGCATTGGACAATACCATGGGAAATCTATGCAAAATTTAGAAATGAAAGCATAATAAAAATGAAAGCTTTATCAGTTTTGTTGGACAATTTGACAAAGAAGTAAAATTTGCAGGTTGAACCTTTGTGTTAAGATACTGATCAAAGACACAAAAATAATGAGGAATAATTTTTGATGATTTTTTTTTAGCAGGTACTAATTCAGTGATTTCCCAGTCCGTGATGCTATAATAATTTCCATACGCTATAATTATTTTGAGGATGCTGTTTTTTCTTGTCTCTATATATTGCTGCAAAATCGATTTGTCCTAATTTTTGAACTTTCATCTAATTACCGCTTGTGATCATAAAAATTATATCACCTTTAATTGTAATCCCATCAAGTCAGAAAATAAAGGCAATTAAGACATGTAAGAGTAATTAAATAGGTGTTAATTGCCCTTTGGGTGATAACTGTTTGGATATGAATACCACAAGCTGACACTTATGACTAATTACACGTGGTCCAATTGAAAATTTTGACATCGATAAAATGGAATCAGAAAATTATAAACAATTTGACTTCTATGTTTGCCTCATGGCATAACTGTCTACTAATAGAAGGAAAAACTATGCGGGGTACCTCGATGTTGACAAAATGGCTGACCAAACCACGTTGTACAATTACGCAATTTTTATGTCCCAACTACGATAGTAGTAGAAGTTAAAGTTTTTGGTCAAGGTAGTTTTTGATGAAGTTGAAGTCCAATCAACTTGAAACTTAGTACACATGTTCCTTATGATATGATCTTTCTAATTTTAATGCCAAATTAAGAGTTTTGACCCCAATTTCAAGGTCCACTGAACATAGAAAATGATAGTGCGAATGGGGCATCCGTGTACTATGGACACATTCTTGTTTTCATTTTGATGAAACAGCAATTTTTCATTAATAAACGATTTGTTTCTCAAGAAAAGAGGTGATAGCACTACTGACTTAACAGATTGGTCGTATGTTATTTCAAACTAACAACTTTTGAAGAATTATTTTCTTTCATTTCCGTACCTGTTACTCGAGAGCGTACATTAAACATTCTGAATTTCGGCACAGATAAGCTTGCTACTTCATTAGAATGTGATGAAAATTGCCTTTAATTAATGTTTCATCCATTTGTTGTATTAAAAGCGTCATATTCATTCCAAATCGCTTGTCAAACATTGTGATTATTTTCGTTAATTTTTCTTTGACTGCCATTGAAATATTTGTACAAACTACATATCGGAAGCGGACCAGCTATGACAAAAATCCGCATTTTTACGGTAATAACTACAGACACACAAATGGCACAGCTGACAGAATAATAATGATCCCAAAAGGGAAAACTACGCATTCCACACACATTAACAGACTAGTTATTAGATCTCCTTGCTAAATGAAACAGGAAACAATGAAACAACTGTTATACTTTAATTGTATTATCAGTTATGAATTGAACAATATAATATTACATAAAGAAACAGTGCATCGTCCCGACTCAGCAAATGACATTGAAAAAAAAACTTTATTTTCTTATGCCAAATGTGATGCTATCCCAAATTTCTGGGGAGAACACTGAAATTTTCCTGGATTTTTAAGTATACTCAAGATGAACCATTGATAAAATGCAAGTTCTAAATTGACTTGTGTGGAAAAATTTGTCAAAACCATGAAATATATTATACATAAAATACAAATTTCCATTGATCCAAAAAATTGATACCAACAGAAATAAATAATATCACAGTATATATATCTTTTTAAAACTAGAGATTTGATGAATTTTTCATTCTTTTCTTTTACATAGAATGAAATGAAGAAATTGGGTTTTGAAGAAGGAATAGATGAAAAGTTAGCTGGCGAAAGAAGAACATTGTCACAAGAAGTTCATAGACTGAAAGAACAACTAGATACTTTAGAGGCCAGGTCAGAATTATTGAAATATTTAGAAGAAATATATTTTCTCATCCATCTAAAAAAAAAGTTTGTGGGTGAATGGCCCCAAAATCTATTTTTCACAAAATTTCCATAAATTATATCTATGAGGCTGGATTCTTCTCTTTAAGAAACTTGTCACTGGCATAGAACAACAGTCTTGTGGTTAATTCCTAAATTTTTCAAAGTTAGGTTTGAAATTTTATTTGATTGCCACACTTTTCTGGTAATAAAAACTTCCACTGAGTATTGTAATATACAGTAAATTGAGAAAAGTTGGCATGTATTTATTGTTATGAAGAATATACAAAGCTAGATTTGTTTTTCAATATTGATAAGATTCTGCTTACAAATAATGCTAGCAAACATACACCTATTCTGTGGTAATTAAGTCAATAATAAAATCTCAGGGCCTAATCTAGGATTTTGAGAGGAGAAGTGACTTCTCCTTCCATGAGAGAGAAGGAGAAGTGAGATTCCATTACCGTTTCAGTTGCATAGTGTTTTCGTGCTTATCACTAAGGAAATTGTTATAGATGCAATAAAAATAAACTTGCAGTTTTTCATGTTATTGTACAAAATGTATATATAGAAAGTTCTTAATAAAAGGTTTAGACAATATAGTTGTTATTTATTTATTGATACCATTTGTACTGTCAACTTGAATTTTGAACAGATATATCATGTTATGGAGGGTATTTGCGAAAATACCAGTCAAGGGACTGTAAAATTTCCGAGCCGCTAGGTCGCAAATACCCTTCCATAACATGATATATCTGTTTAATTACACCGAATAGATTTGGATTGAAACTAATGCATTAACATGTTTATGCATAATTTTGAGGATAAGAGGATATTATCATAGAACCTTGGGAATTATACATGTACTAATATCTGTTAGCTCGCTTTTTATGTAACGTCATATCCGAAAAATTTTGGTGGGAAAATGCTCGAGAGGGTAAAAAGGAATATCCAAATGGCAAATTCACCAGCAGTGGTGAAAAACAGGCAAATTCGTTTGAAATGAGGAAAAATATTAGAATATGCGAAAAATACACTGGCTATCAACCAATCAAAATCTGGCTTTCTTATATAAGGTGTAATTAAAGTCTAAATAAAATTTGTTGCTTGGGACATGAGGAGTAGCCTAGTAATATTATGATGCATTAAATTCATGTGCATCTGCCTCAATTTATTTTTAAAAGTCCAGAAAGATACGACTCCCAGTTTACCTGATGAATTTCACATGACTGGGAATTTAATTTATATCACCACTTGTCATTATTTTGTAAAACATTATTGAATGTCCAGGACATCATGTTAGTTGTAAATTGAGATTCTCGTTTAAGATTGTAATCCTATAAATGAAGATATATGTCAATCACATATTAATTAACCGATAAAGAGCTAATTTCTATCATTTTTAAAGATATCTTCCATATCAACGAAATGGTTGTGAAAATAAAAATCCACTGCTGATCACAAGCTGGTCGAGTGTCGACGTTTGCAATCACATTATCAATCAGCTGTCTTTCTACCTTTATATTTCAATTTTGATTCAATGAATATAATAAATCTACCGTTAATTCCCACCCTTAACCTACCGAATAGTACAATTGATCGACTCGTAATAAATAAAAATAAAATAAATTAGCTGAGTGATTACGCAACATCCTCAGATGAAAATCCATCATAAAATGATAACTTAAACAGACGGTCAGTTTTCCATTTGAACAGTTTTGAATTTTATATCCGAGGATGTTCAAAGTCGCCGTTGTATTTATTTAATTTGATCGTCGACAGTATTAGTCCTTGGTCGCTTCGAAAATCTCTATTTTCCTTGTTAGTCGCCATTTTTTTCACCTGTGCGACTTGTAAATCACAAGTTGTCTCTCTTTATCGATTTTGATAGTGATTTCACTTCGCTATGAAGTCAGTCAGCCGGCGAGATTTAGCGATTTTCAAAATTCTTTGACGACTTAAGTCGTCATTTCGCCGGCAAGATTATGGTCTGAAATCAGCACAAAAATTTGTGAATTTACAGTAATCTAAAGGCCTTAAATGTTACTGTATTAATGTCAGACTTATGAAAGCTCCTCATGTTACTGTACTTTTACCTGTGCTCACACCTGGCTGAAGACTATTAATCTAGTTAAGATAATTTACTTTATAGCTTTTCAACATAGGCTATCAGCGATTAAGATTTTAAAATTAAAACATTTGTCTAGAACTTTTGACAAGAAGTGGAACAAGTGTATTTATTTACTATGCATAACACCAGGGTTGCAAAGCTGTCCGCGTCGACGAGCTTGCACGTCGTGCCTACGGCGGGGGTCTGGGGAAAATTTTAACAAATGGTGCAAAATCCTGCATTCAGGGGTCTCTTGGACCCTTATTCAGTCCTCTCAAAACATTATTTTTAATGAAGATAATGTAAATTTTGATTAAAATTTGTAGCATGGGTCCAATTTTCTGTAAATTTGATCACATTTATTTAAATATCCAGACTTTCAACTTACAGCTAATATTTGAAGATGTTTGAGAATAGCAATGACATGGTGATAAAATGTTAAAAGTTAATAAACAAAACAGAAACCTTTAGACAAATCACATTACTCTCCAAGTTTAAAAATACAAAACAAGAAAAGAAAAAAAAAAGAAATTTAAAAAAGTTTAGGTTTTGGAATTTTAGATTTTCTATGTGTTTATGATTGTGAGGCCAGGCATGCTTTGAGCATGTTGAGAGAGAGAAAGATAGGATACTTGGGCAGACAACATTTATAGAAGATGTTGTCATTTATCCTATCTTGCAAGGTGTTGGACTTCAGCTATATACCAATGTTCTGAGTGCAGCGCTGGAACACCCGACAGTTGACACTGGCTGTAGACATCGATCTCTTCTTTCTGTGTGATACATTTGATTGAAAACTTCTACAGCCTGTTCAACGTATTTTAAAATAATCGTTGACCATCTTCAATTCTGAAATAAAATGCTTAAACGCCCGATAAACAAATAAGTTACCTATTAAATCCAAAGAAATCCAACCGTCTCTGCATATTGGAAAAGATCGGTCAAATTTTAGAACGGAAGTGACAAAATCATCTGAGCGCTTTAAAACTCAAGCGTCGTCGAAAAGCTTTAACCTGTAAAATGGCCAAAACACTTGATTACTCGATGTACCTCTTGTTCACAATAAAATCACGGAACAAAACTCAGTAACAGAGAAATATTGATCTCTGTTGTTTTTTTTTCAAAAGTCAGGTCACACTTGCCTCTATAGTAGCCGGGTCCACAGCGGAAGTTGCGGGAAATCCCGGCCCGGCCCTAAAGACAACCCTGTAACACAATACACATACAAGTTTTCCCTTTACAAGTACATGATTAAACACTAAGAATTGTAGACCAAGGCATAATTTCATTACATGAGTTACTTAAACGATATCAATTTTACTTAATTTTAAAACACCTTTATCTGTACCAGATACCTTTTATTCCCGCCAAAGATAGTAGGGTGGGGGCATTGTTTTCCTGTTTGTGTGTCTGTCCATCTGTTCATCGTCCAATGTAAGGTAAAAGTTTTGTTTTAAGATTGTTTACCATGACATGTGGTCTCATTAACCGTACACATTATGATGGGAATTATTTAAAGTACATGCCAAATTATAAGGTTTGACCCTAATTTCATGGTTCATTGAACTTGGAAATGTAATACCTAGTTTGAAATCAATCCTTTCTCATGTTAAAGTTTTAGGTTAAGGCAGTTTACTATGATGTCATGATCACATCAATTTGAAATCAATCCTTTCTCATGTTTAAGTGTTAGGTTAAGGCAGTTTACTATGATGTCATGATCACATCAATTTGAAATCAATCCTTTCTCATGTTTAAGTGTTAGGTTAAGGCAGTTTACTATGATGTCATGATCACATCAATTTGAAATCAATCCTTTCTCATGTTTAAGTGTTAGGTTAAGGCAGTTTACCATGATGTCATGATCACATCAATTTGAAATCAATCCTTTCTCATGTTTAAGTTTTAGGTTAAGGTAGTTTACCATGATGTCATGATCACATCAATTTGAAATCAATCCTTTCTCATGTTTAAGTGTTAGGTTAAGGCAGTTTACTATGATGTCATGATCACATCAATTTGAAATTAATCCTTTCTCATGTTAAAGTTTTAGGTTAAGGCAGTTTACCATGATGTCATGATCACATCAGTATGAAATCAATCCTTTCTCATGTTAAAGTGTTAGGTTAAGGCAGTTTACCATGATGTCATGATCACATCAATTTGAAATCAATCCGTTCTCATGTTAAAGTGTTAGGTTAAGGCAGTTTACCATGATGTCATGATCACATCAATTTGAAACAATTTGAAATCAATCCTTTCTCATGTTTAAGTGTTAGGTTAAGGCAGTTTACCATGATGTCATGATCACATCAATTTGAAATCAATCCTTTCTCATGTTTAAGTTTTAGGTTAAGGCAGTTTACCATGATGTCATGATCACATCAATTTGAAATCAATCCTTTCTCATGTTAAAGTTTTAGGTTAAGGCAGTTTACTATGATGTCATGATCACATCAATTTGAAATCAATCCTTTCTCATGTTAAAGTTTTAGGTTAAGGCAGTTTACTATGATGTCATGATCACATCAATTTTAAATCAATTCTTTCTCATGTTAAAGTTTTAGGTTAAGGCAGTTTACTATGATGTCATGATCACATCAATTTGAAACTAAGTCACATGTTCATTATGATGTGAACTTTTCATGTATATAAAGGGTTTTGACCCAGATTCACTAAACATGGAAATTTGGTAGAGCTTGCAGACATGGTGTCTTTTAAATGGAACAAAACTTATTATTACACATAGTTTCTAATTATAAGTACATAGGTTTTGAGATATAAATTTAGAAATTAATATTAGTATGTATTAATGTAAATACAAACTGAAAAATGTGAATTTAAAATCTTTAATGTGATGTAAAGAGAAGTTTATTGAGATATGCATGGTCAGGATAAAAGTTAGGTTTTGAATAATTTGATTTGAGCACATTCATATGGATTGCAATATTGAAAACATCATTTTAACATCTAAAGGAGTATTAATGACAAACAGGTGCAGTGTATGAAATTAATTCTTAAAACTTTGCAGTTTGGATAAAAACTCATGCTAATTATTTATTTACAGATTTCCCATTTACAATTTGATTACAAAGATCCTGAGAAGAATTTTGATAGAAGAAAAGTTCATGGTTTAGTTTGTAAACTTATAAAAGTTAAAGATGTGAAAACTGCTACAGCATTGGAAGTTGCTGCTGGTGGAAAGGTAGGTATCCATACACACTCATCATTGGGGTTATGTAAAGGTATCACTACAAACTCATCATTGAGGCATGAGACAAACATTACAGAGATAAATTATAGGTAGGTATCCAGACACACTCGTCATTGAGGCATGAGACAAACATTACAGAGATAAATTATAGGTAGGTATCCATACACACTCATCATTGAGGGATATGTATAGGTATCACTACAAACTCATCATTGAGGCATGAGACAAACATTACAGAGATAAATTATAGGTAGGTATCCATACACACTCATCATTGAGGATATGTATAGGTATCACTACAAACTCATCATTGAGGCAGACAAACATTACAGAGATAAATTATAGATACACACTCATCATTGGGGTTATGTAAAGGTATCGCTACAAACTCATCATTGAGGCATGAGACAAACATTACAGAGATAAATTATAGGTAGGTATCCACACACACTCGTCATTGGGGTTATGTAAAGGTATCGCTACAAACTCATCATTGAGGCATGAGACAAACATTACAGAGATAAATTATAGATAGGTATCCATACACACTCATCATTGAGGATATGTATAGTTATCACTACAAACTCATCATTGAGGCAGACAAACATTACAGAGATAAATTATAGGTAGGTATCCATACACACTCGTCATTGAGGGATACGTATAGGTATCACTACAAACTCATCATTGAGGCAGACAAACATTACAGAGATAAATTATAGGTAGGTATCCATACACACTCATCATTGAGGGATATGTATAGGTATCGCTACAAACTCATCATTGAGGCATGAGACAAACATTACAGAGATAAATTATAGGTAGGTATCCAGACACACTCGTCATTGAGGGATATGTATAGGTATCGCTACAAACTCATCATTGAGGCATGAGACAAACATTACAGAGATAAATTATAGGTAGGTATCCAGACACACTCGTCATTGAGGGATACGTATAGGTATCACTACAAACTCATCATTGAGGCAGACAAACATTACAGAGATAAATTATAGGTAGGTATCCATACACACTCGTCATTGAGGATATGTATAGGTATCGCTACAAACTCATCATTGAGGCATGAGACAAACATTACAGAGATAAATTATAGGTAGGTATCCAGACACACTCGTCATTGAGGCATGTGACAAACATTACAGAGATAAATTATAGATAGGTATCCAGACACACTTGTCATTGAGGGATATGTATAGGTATCACTACAAACTCATCATTGAGGCAGACAAACATTACAGAGATAAATTATAGATAGGTATCCACACACACTCATCATTGGGGTTATGTATAGGTATTGCTACAAACTCATCATTGAGGCATGTGACAAACATTACAGAGATAAATTATAGGTAGGTATCCAGACACACTCGTCATTGAGGCATGTGACAAACATTACAGAGATAAATTATAGATAGGTATCCAGACACACTCGTCATTGAGGGATATGTATAGGTATCACTACAAACTCATCATTGAGGCATGAGACAAACATTACAGAGATAAATTATAGGTAGGTATCCAGACACACTCGTCATTGAGGGATACGTATAGGTATCACTACAAACTCATCATTGAGGCAGACAAACATTACAGAGATAAATTATAGGTAGGTATCCAGACACACTCGTCATTGAGGCATGTGACAAACATTACAGAGATAAATTATAGGTAGGTATCCAGACACACTCGTCATTGAGGGATATGTATAGGTATCACTACAAACTCATCATTGAGGCATGAGACAAACATTACAGAGATAAATTATAGGTAGGTATCCAGACACACTTGTCATTGAGGGATATGTATAGGTATCACTACAAACTCATCATTGAGGCAGACAAACATTACAGAGATAAATTATAGGTAGGTATCCAGACACACTTGTCATTGAGGGATATGTATAGGTATCACTACAAACTCATCTTTGAGGCATGAGACAAACATTACAGAGATAAATTATAGGTAGGTATCCAGACACTCGTTATTGAGGGATATGTATAGGTATCACTACAAACTCATCATTGAGGCATGAGACAAGCATTACAGAGATAAATTATAGGTAGGTATCCAGACACACTCGTCATTGAGGGATATGTATAGTTATCACTACAAACTCATCATTGAGGCATGAGACAAACATTACAGAGATAAATTATAGGTAGGTATCCAGACACACTCGTCATTGAGGGATATGTATAGGTATCACTACAAACTCATCATTGAGGCATGAGACAAACATTACAGAGATAAATTATAGGTAGGTATTCAGACACACTTGTCATTGAGGATATGTATAGGTATCACTACAAACTCATCATTGAGGCAGACAAACATTACAGAGATAAATTATAGATAGGTATCCATACACACTGGTCATTGAGGGATATGTATAGGTATCACTACAAACTCATCATTGAGGCAGACAAACATTACAGAGATAAATTATAGGTAGGTATCCAGACACTCGTTATTGAGGGATATGTATAGGTATCACTACAAACTCATCATTGAGGCATGAGACAAACATTACAGAGATAAATTATAGGTAGGTATCCAGACACACTCGTCATTGAGGGATATGTATAGGTATCACTACAAACTCATCATTGAGGCATGAGACAAACATTACAGAGATAAATTATAGGTAGGTATCCAGACACACTTGTCATTGAGGATATGTAAAGGTATCACTACAAACTCATCATTGAGGCATGTGACAAACATTACAGAGATAAATTATAGGTAGGTATCCAGACACACTCGTCATTGAGGCATGTGACAAACATTACAGAGATAAATTATAGGTAGGTATCCAGACACACTCGTCATTGAGGGATATGTATAGGTATCACTACAAACTCATCATTGAGGCAGACAAACATTACAGAGATAAATTATAGATAGGTATCCATACACACTCGTCATTGATGGATATGTATAGGTATCACTACAAACTCATCATTGAGGCATGAGACAAACATTACAGAGATAAATTATAGGTAGGTATCCAGACACACTCGTCATTGAGGCATGTGACAAACATTACAGAGATAAATTATAGGTAGGTATCCAGACACACTCCTCATTGAGGGATATGTATAGGTATCACTACAAACTCATCATTGAGGCATGTGACAAACATTAGAGATAAATTATAGGTAGGTATCCAGACACACTCGTCATTGAGGGATATGTATAGGTATCACTACAAACTCATCATTGAGGCATGAGACAAACATTACAGAGATAAATTATAGGTAGGTATCCATACACACTGGTCATTGAGGGATATGTATAGGTATCACTACAAACTCATCATTGAGGCAGACAAACATTACAGAGATAAATTATAGGTAGGTATCCAGACACACTCGTCATTGAGGGATATGTATAGGTATCACTACAAACTCATCACTGAGGCAGACAAACATTACAGAGATAAATTATAGATAGGTATCCATACACACTCGTCATTGAGGGATATGTATAGGTATCACTACAAACTCATCATTGAGGCATGAGACAAACATTACAGAGATAAATTATAGGTAGGTATCCAGACACACTCGTCATTGAGGGATATGTATAGGTATCACTACAAACTCATCATTGAGGGTTATGCATGTGACAAACATAGATAACTAATTATATATCAAAGGAAGAACACTTTTATTGCTGTTCTTTATCTTGAGAGTAAATTCATTGCTAAGTAAATAAAAAATATTGTGTCAACATAAAATTGCATGGTTGTCTCTCCATTCATTGATCTATTTTTTGGGCATTTAATTACAGCATAATTTATACAAATTTCAAGTAAAAATTTGGCAAAAGAGTGTGTTATTTACAGGTCTTTTTTTTCAATATACTATACCCGACTTATAGAATGAAAAACTTAACAATGATGTCATAAAAAATGGAAATACATTTGGAGAGAAGAAATGCAAATTAATTTGTGTACCAAGTAAAAACAATTCCTTGTAGCCTCTATTTTTATTTACCCTTATAGCATTTGATATACATGTTAATGTTTTTTGTTTCACAGTTATACAATGTAGTTGTGGATACTGAAGTTACTGGTAAAAAACTGCTGCAGAAAGGTGAATTGAGGAGACGATACACAATCATACCTCTCAATAAGATATCTGCCAGATGTATAGATCAAGGAGTCGTCAGGAAGGCAGAGGATCTAGTAAGTAAAGTTACTGATAGAGGGAGGGGGGGTTCAGGTTATTTGTAACACAAAGATGAACTAAAGAGAAGAAGATACATAATCATAGTTATCTTTCAATAAGATATCTCCAGATGTATTTATAAAGGTAGTCAGAAAAGACATTGATATTGTAGATTTTAAGATGTGCATTTTAATACACTTTGTTATTCTAAAGAGGGTGTCTAAATAATCCTTTATATTGATTAAATGACAAAATTTTGTTTTTATGCCCCCTCTGTAGTGGAGGGGGCATTAAGTGTTACCCTTGTCCATCTGTCCGTCGCGTACTTCCCCAAAATTGGTTTCTGTTCTCTAACTTAAGTTTGCCTCAACCAAATATTATAAAACTTATACACATGCTTATTACCACAAAACACAGATCAAGTTTGAAATTGGGTGGCGTCACTTTTACCGTTCATGAGTTACGCCCCTTTATAAATATAAAAATTGCTGAATTTTTCATTTCCGTTCTCCAACTTTAGTTTGCCTCAACCAAATGTTATGAAACTTATACACAATGCTTATAATCACAAAAAGGTCTTAACTATGTGAATCCTGCATCTGTATGTGGAAGTTGACTCATGCATATTTACAAGAGGGGGCATCTGTGTCCCATAGACACATTCTCTATTTATTGTTTTTAGGTAGGGGAAAGGTCAGGGCTGTTCCATTAAAGCACACATGGTACCCAGGAAGGCACTTTAAAATGGGGTAACCACCTATAGAGGCAAATTAAAATTTCACTTACATTTGCACTTTGCAAAACATAGATGACACCCACCCATAGTTGACATTTGGAAGTGTCTTCCATGGGTCCCATGTATGTTTTGGAACAGCCCTCATGTCAACACAGCATTGTCCTTGATTGTGGAACATGTTTCTATTTTTAGGTTGGTAAAGGTAATGTGCACACAGCATTGTCCTTGATTGGTTTTGAGAAAGATCTCCAGGCGGCAATGGAGTTTGTGTTTGGTTCTGCATTCATCTGTAATGACATGAACACTGCCAAGAAAGTGACATTTGATGAGAGAATCATGAAGAAATCTGTCACATTGGAAGGAGATTCCTTTGATCCTGCTGGAACATTAACAGGAGGTAGGTCAATATATATAGCACATAAGGAAACATTAACAGAAGGTAGGTCAGTATATAGCACACAACGAAAAATTTGCATAACACAGATTACTCTTCGTTTTAATATATTTTAGTCTTGAAAGTTTTTACGATAACAATTTTCTCAGAATTATATACATGTATATGTGACCATATATTATGTTTTGTTCACTTAAAACTTCTATTACTGATGCATGGGCTTAAATCAATTCTATTGGTACAATCAATGGAAAAAATAATTCTGTGTTGGTCAATATTTCATCTTAACTAAGGACCGGGACCAGTACATTCTGTTGTTTATATTTCTTTTCACTAATTCAAGTGCCAGGACCGGGACCATTACATTCTCTTGTTAATATTTCTTTTCACTAATTCAGGTGCTTGGACCGGGAACATTACATTCTCTTATTAATATTTCTTCTTCACTACCACAGGTACAAGGTCTCAGACTGGTTCCATTCCATGGGTTAATATTCCTCTTCACTATTACAGGTGCCAGGGCTCAGACTGGTTCCATTCTGTGGGTTAATATTTCCTCTTTACTATTACAGGTGCCAGGGCTCAGACTGGTTCTATTCTGTGAGTTAATATTTCCTCTTTACTACTACAGTTGCAGGGCTCAGACTGGTTCCATTCTGTGAGTTAATATTTCCTCTTTACAATTACAGGTGCCAGGGCTCAGACTGGTTCCATTCTGTGGGTTGATATTTCCTCTTTAACTATTACAGGTGCCAGGACTCAGACTGGTTCCATTCTGTGAGTTAATATTTCCTCTTTACTATTACAGGTGCCAGGGCTCAGACTGGTTCCATTCTGTGGGTCAATATTTCCTATTCACTACTACAGGTGCCAGGGCTCAGACCTAGTTCCATTCTGTGGATTGATATTTCTTCTTTACTATTACAGGTGCCAGAGCTCAAACTGGTTCCATTCTGCAGAAACTTCAACAGTTTCAAGAAACAGAAACACTATTGCGAGAGAAATCGGAGAAATTACAACACATAGAAAACCAACTGGCTTCAATAAAGAAAACTGCTGATAGGTATTTAAGTATATACTTATTGCATATAGGTATCCATACAGGATACATATATATGTATACAAAGTCTAACCCATTAATAGATGAAACAATATTTGACACAAAACAATCCACTAATTAGTAACTTACATTACAAAGGCAAACCAATGAGTAGCTAACATTCTGCTAGTCCAGATATTTGATATTATTGATATGTTATAACAATTGATAAACTTCTATATTCTTTGTTACACAGATATACAACTATAAAACAACAATATGATTTGAAAGTGAATGAATCAGAATTATTAAAGGCCCGACTGGAACAGAGTTCACATCATCAACAGCTAGAGGAAATAAATTCACTGCAAGCTTCAATAGGTTAGTCTATCTTATATTCATTAGGTTAAAGTTTAGAGTTTTCATCATGAACAGATGAATGTCAATTTTATATAAGCTATTTTACTTCTATTAAGTCCAATTCAGTTTTTATTTGTTGTTTAAAGAATTTAAAGGAGATGTAAGATGTTTGGTAGACCTGTATATTTTTGATGACTCTATGTTGATCTCCAGATATTTGTCTGGTTTCGTTTTTTTGTTGTTGCTGTCTCATCTTTTCTTCACATAATTATTACTGACTAGTAGCTCAAGGACCATTCTGATGCAAGTTAAAGATAATATCTTTAAAACAAACCAAGATAGGTACAGTTAAACCTGTGTATAAAGGTCGCCATAATGACAAGAAAAGCTGACCTTATTTTAAAGTAAAGTTACCTTTGAATTAAGGTTCAAAATACATAGATATTACTATGGTAGGACAGGAAGAGGGTGCCATGACAAGACAGATATTTTCTTAGGGCTGTTCCTAAATTAAAAGCATTAAAGTATCATGTAATATTTAATATAGTTGAACAAGAAGAAATAACAAAGAATGCAGAAGAAGTACAAAAGAAAGCTTCACAGAAAGTAAAAGATCTGGAAGATAAAATAAAGAATGCTAAAGCAATCAGAGAGAAAGAATTGAAGGAGGCTGAGACCAATGTGGGGAAATCTAAGAAGAAGATGGAAGAATCAAGCAAGAAAATGAAAGAAAAATACCAGGTAAATATAAAACAAAAGAAAATAGAAGAAAAATATCAGGTTATTATAAATCAAAAAAGAAGGAAGATTACTAAAAAAAATGAATGAAAAATACCAGGTAATTATAATCCATAAAATAAATAAATGAAAAATGAAAATATCAGGTATTTATTATAAAGCAAGGAAGATTAAAAAAAAGTACAAAAGTAATTATAAAAGAAAGAAATTAAACAAAATATGAGATAATTATCATGCTACAGAAAATAACACATGATTAATAGAAATATAATCACTAAAAGTCAACCTTCTAGTAAATGTTTAATTGCAAATATAGCAGAAATATGAAAAACTTAAGTCTTCTGATGTCCATGTATCAAAGAATACTTTGTGTTCTTGGTTACTATAAGCCATTGACCATTCTTTGCCAGGGTTTTTGATGGCCTTGAAAGCCTACAAACATGGAATAAAAAGTTATTGAAGAATTATGAATCCCTCACTTTCGGGTGGAATTTGTGAAGAAGATTTAATAGACATCTAAGGAAAAGGCTATTATTTCTATGTGTTATACTTATAGGAAACAGATAGCATCAAATTAGAAGTAGAGGAACTGGAAAAAGACATAAAAAATTATGAAGAACAATTAAAAACAGTGGACGAAACCATTAAACAGTTTGAGGAACAGATTGATGATCTTGTCTCAAAGATGAAAGAAACAAAGGTATGTGAACTGGAAAAATGTTTAAAAAAACAAGATTTTAAAGAACATTGGGTTTAAAACTGACAATGAAACGATTTTAAAATAGTTTGAAGAATTTCAGATCTTGCCTATAAATATCCTGATTAGTTACAGAATTAAATAAAATAAAAAATTGTGAATTAAACTAACATCTGATATAGATACTACAAACAGGTATTGAATTTTGAAATATTTAATTAAAAACAACTAAAGAAGTAATTTATCTAAGGAATTCCTAAATTAAAGCATCAACCAATCTGATCTTATCTGTTGAAGTAATGTGTTTAAATACCTTGTGTGCATGAAAAATAAACCCAACAGTAAACTGGATAATATAGTTACCATTGAGGATATGCTAGCTTTTGTGGTTCAGGAATTACAGTTAAAATTGTTCATTATAGGACGATGTGAAAGAGGCTCAATCTGAGGTGACCAAACAGAAGGAACTTCTAAAGGCATGTAATAAAGATATCAACAAAAAGGTGGACGAACAAAAACATCTGACAAAGGAACTCCACACTTCTGAACTGAAGATACAGGAAATGGAACATAAAATAGCCAAATACCAAACAGATTCGAAAACGGCTGCAAAACAGGTAACTATACAGTTAAATGACATTCAAATTTATAAGATAAGATAGTATTTAGTATTAAAACAGAAAATCAACTATTAAGGTACTTGACATATGCTGCATAATGCATACAGCAACATTTCAGAGAAAAATAAAATGCAGATTTTAAGAAACAAAATAACAATTAGTTTTGACTCTCAACATGTTTGTTAATTGAGATAGAACATTCAAATAACTATCAGTTGGTTCACATGTTACAATTTTTTTTTAAAAGAATAAAATTTATTACTCCAAATTATGAGGTTAACTTGCATGTGAAAGCAAATATATAGAAACAAAAAGCCAGTTACAGGTGTCTTAGTGTAAAACAACTGTGTTATTTGACAGATGGATAGTTTATTAAAAATTATGTACTATAACCTGGATGATAGTTAATTACAAAATAACTTTGTTTTTTGACAGGATGTTACTTAATTACAAAATAACTTAGTTATTTGACAGGATGATAATTAATTACAAAATAACTTAGTTATTTGACAGGATGATAGTTAATTACAAAACAACTTAGTTATTTGACAGGATGATAGTTAATTACAAAATAACTTTGTTTTTTGACAGGTGGATAGTTTATTACAAAATTATGATTGGATAGCTGATGAGAAAAAATACTTTGGACAGCAAAACACAGCTTATGATTTTAAAGCAAACGATCCTAAGGAGGCAGAACGAAGAATTCAGAAACTTACAGATACAAAAGAGAAATTGTCTAAAAGTGTCAACATGAGAGCTATGAACATGTTAGGCAAGGCTGAGGAACAGGTAAAGAGTATTTGATGAAATGAATTATATATAGATGTGGGGAGGGGACAGACAGATGGATTGGTAAGAGAAGGAGGATCTCGTAAACAAAACGGAAGTGTTATGAATTTTTTAGAGAACATGTAAGAGTAATGGAAAGGTAAAAAGAAAGAGGGAAATTTAGATGAATCTCTGTCAAACTTGAACAAAGTTTCATAATCTAATAGGATTCCATTTTATTGCGTTTTATTTGTGGAACAGACTGGCCAGTGACCAAGATGGCTGCTGTTTCTATTAGTTTTTAAAATTGGTTCAGGCAAAAGTGTAGACAACTTTTTTCTATACTTAACTATTTTAATGGTAGAAATGAGTACTTCATATACAGAAAACTCATACAGAAGCTTTTTATTAACTATCTGTAAATAGGATGTTACTGTTGATTATATATTTTTAAATGAGTGAAAAAAAAATTAAATCAAAATATTCATCTGCTATTCTCACTTGTCAGTGGATTTCTATGGAATTTAATTAAATACCTGCAATTTTTTTCCAGTATGCAGATTTAATGAAGAAAAGAAAGATTGTACTGAATGATAAAGCTAAAATAGCTGCTGTTATTGCTGAACTTGATCAGAAAAAGAATGAGGCTTTGAAGAAGGCTTGGGAACAAGTTAATAAGGTCAGATATCAGAAAAATAATAATGAGGTTTTGAAGAAGGCTTGGGAATAGGTTAATACGGTCAAATATCAGAAAAACAATGAGACTTTGAAAAAGGCTTGGGGATAAGGTCAGATATTATTAGAGAAAAAATGAGGCTTTGGGACAAGTTAATATTGTCAGATATGAGAAAAATAGCTTGGCTTCGAGAAGGATTTGGAACAAGTTGATAAGGTCAGATATCAGAAAATAATGAGAAAACTCCCATCTTATAGGATCTCTTCATCAACATCCAATGGTTTTGAAGGACAGAAACCTTGGGTAAAAAAAATTTTTTTTCAAGTGTGAAATTACCACCATCTCAATGTGAACAACTTAAAATGTTAATGGCATATGTGGCAATACCCTCTGAATGCTTATTTCTATTAGATATACAAATCAGGACATCATATTTTTTTTTTTATTATGTATGAATGTATGTGCTTATATTTAACAGGATTTTAGTTCAATTTTCTCTACATTGCTGCCTGGTGCCAGAGCCAAGTTATCTCCCCCTGAAGGTCAATCTGTATTAGATGGGTTAGAGGTCAAAGTTGGATTTGGTGATGTGTGGAAAGAATCTCTCAGTGAATTGAGTGGTGGACAGAGGTAAGTCATCAACCCCTGTATGTTAGTCTTTATCAGATTGATTGGAGGTAAAAGGGGATTTTTGAATTTTGCATTTCTATCAACTTGGAAGTAAAGATTCCAGTAAAATTTTATTATGTTTGGAAAGAGTTTGAAATTACTCATTATATTAAGAGGTAGGAAAAGGGATTTATCTTGCCTCCAATAAGCTACTAGGAATATCATTTGTTAAAAGCGAAGACATGTATATTTAATACACGGTCAGTGTGTGTGTTATATTTAAAATACATAACCAGTGGGTTATTTTAAATACACGCTAAGTAGTAGAGTTAGGTTCCTTTTTGGAAAGTTTGCTATAGCTTGCTATAGCAATAAACTTTCCTAAGGCATCAGCCTCAAACCGGAAGTGACAGACTATCTTACTTTAGGATGTGTGTTCTATTCCTAGATAATGTAGTACTGGTGTTTGAAAACTAATTCAAGGAAGATTCTTTTGAAATTTTGAGTTACTTATATTTTGATTAGCTTACAGCTTGAATTAAAATGTACTGAATGTTCATCGATAACTCAAATAATTCAACTTCATTTTGAAAATGGCTATCACAAACACTACTTCGCGGATCTGCGCTGCGCGGAAAATAAAATCAATACACACACGAGACAGCAGTTTCTACGTTATGCTTTTATCGGTATTCTCCAGACATGCGAGAGATCCATATATGTGTGCCTCCAAACGGGAGTACTATAATCCCCGTTTCAGGGTTTTCCTCTCGTCCTCCGGTTGAAAAGAAAAATAATACTGTGTTTAAAATATTTCATGACTGAACATTTTTCGACGATTACTACAATTTTTACAAATGTTTATTAAAGACGTAAAAGCCAGAGTGTATCGAAAGTATCCTGGTATCTCATCTCAGCCCACAACAAACTCGGCCTATTACATAATCGGCATCAGAAAATCGGACTATAACAAAATTCTTAATTATACTACTTGCTATTAAGTCTCCCAAATAAAGTTTGGAGACTTATTGTTTTGCTCAGTTCTTATTATTTTTTCTTCTTGGGGTCTATTTAGGGGTATTTTGAGGAGCCAACAGAAGGGAGGGATTTACTATAGAACCCTATGGGATTTTTTTTTTTTTTAATTTTCAAATGACTATAGCTTGAAAACATTAAGTGATAGACACACCCAGTTTTCAGTAATGATCACAGGACCATAAAACAAATCAAATAAAATATAGGTTGAGTCCCAGGGGTCACCCAACCCACCCCATTCTGTTGAGAACTTGTAAACGGTCAAGATCCCCACCCCTAAACCATATATATTCTTGTATGGGGCAACAAAACAAATCAAATGAAATATAGGGGAGTCCTGGGTGTCTCCCCACCCCATCCTGTTTTGAGAACTTGTAAACAGTCAAGATCCCCACCCTGAAACCATATATATTCTTGTGCGGGACAATAAAACAAATCAAATGAAATAAAGGTGAGTCCCTCTGGGTCAGCCCCACCCCCTCCTGTTTGAGAACTTGTAAACAGTCTAGATCCCCACCCCTAAACCATATATATTCTTGTATGGGACAATAAAAACAAATCAAATGAAATATAGGGGGAGTCCCTGGGTGTCTTCCCCACCCCATCCTGTTTTGAGAACTTGTAAACAGTCAAGATCCCCACCCTGAAACCATATATATTCTTGTACGGGACAATAAAACAAATCAAATGAAATAAAAGGTGAGTCCCCTGGGGTCACTCCCACCACCTTCCTGTTTGAGAACTTGTAAACGGTCGAGATCCCCACCCATAAACCATATATATTCTTGTATGGGACAATGAAACAAATCAAATGAAATATAGAGGAAGTCCACAGGGGTCACACCACCCCCCTTCTTTTTGAAAACTTGTAAACGGTCGAGATCCCCACCCCGAAACCATATATATTCTTGTACGGAACAATAAAGCAAATCAGATGAAATAAAAGGCGAGTCCCCTAGGGTCACTCTCACCCCCACCCCCTTCCTGTTTGAGAACTTGTAAACTGTCGAGATCCCCACCCCTAAATCATAAATATTTCTGTTCATGATTTCAAAAAGATTTGTATGACATACAGGGGGTAGTCCCTAGGTGTCACTTATGCATATCACTTTACTAGACCAAACCAATTTGTACTGGACTTTGCCCAATGTCAGGCGACCGTGGGAATGACTAATTATGGGAGCTTTGTTTGGGAGACTTCGTAACAGCATCCAAATATTTCTTGTATTAAGTAATTTTTTTTTAAAGTCGGAAAAAAAGTTAACCACGCAATCTACACATTTACAACCTATTTGAAATATTGCAATCCACCGTTGCAAACTTTCCACAGGTGCTATCCAGCACTTTGATTTTAAAAAACACCCTGTTATGTTCTTTTAAAAACATTATATACCGTAAATTGGGTTATTTTGGTTGTAGGTTAATTTTGGTTTATTTGGCGCCTCCAATGAAAATGCCAAAATTAAACTCACGAAAATAACTCGAACACTAAAAATTTAAACGTTAAAATTGTGTACTGGTATGACAATATCGTAATGTAAATTGTTGGGAATAATACACAAGAACATGTAGGTAAAGGGAAATTACAGGTAAATATTTTATGCTATTATATCTTCCGTATATTTCCTACAATTCTATGAACTAGTACACAATTTTATTTAGGGGCCAGCTGAGGACCACCTCCAGGTGCGGGATTTTCTCGCTGCGTTGGAGACCCATTGGTGGCCTTCGGCTGTTGTCTGCTCTTTGGTCGAGTTGTTGTCTCTTTGACATATTCCCCATTTCCATTCTCAATTTTATTTTATACATAGCAAAATCTGCAAATAAATACTGGGTATAATTTGACAACAACACTATATAATTTTAACTTTATTGTCAATTTTCTAAAATTGTTAAGAAAACACAATATGAATTTCTATTCAAAAATGTCATAAATATGCCTGGCTATAGATATTGCTCATTATGCACGGTTATTGATCATTAGAATATCAACAGTCCTTGTAATCCTTGATCTTCAATGAATTAACATGTCATAAATATGCCTGGCTATCGATATTACTAATTATGCGCCGTTATTGATCATTAGAATATCAACAGTCATTGTAATCCTTGATCTTCAATAAATAAACATGTACTGCCAGAGGCTTAAGGATTAAAATTTAAATCCTTGATCGTCAATAGATATACATGTACTGCAAGAGAGATAATGATTAAAATTTAAATCCTCGATCGTCAATAGATAAACCTGTACTGCAAGAGAGATAATGATTAAAATTTAAATCCTCGATCGTCAATAGATAAATCTGTACTGCAAGAGAGATAATGATTAAATTTTAAATCCTCGATCGTCAATAGATAAACCTGTACTGCTAGAGAGATAATGATTAAAATTTAAATCCTTGATCGTCAGTAGATAAACCTGTACAGCAAGAGGGATAATGATTAAAATTTAAATCCTTGATCGTCAATAGATAAACCTGTACTGCAAGAGAGATAATGATTAAAATTTAAATCCTTGATCGTCAATAGATAAACCTGTACTGCAAGAGAGATAATGATTAAAATTTAAATCCTTGATCGTCAATAGATAAACCTGTACTGCAAGAGAGATAATGATTAAAATTTAAATCCTTGATCGTCAATAGATATACATGTACTGCAAGAGAGATAATGATTAAAATTTAAATCCTTGATCGTCAATAGATATACATGTACTGCAAGAGAGATAATGATTAAAATTTAAATCCTCGATCGTCAATAGATAAACATGTACTGCAAGAGAGATAATGATTAAAATTTAAATCCTGGATCGTCAATAGATATACATGTACTGCAAGAGAGATAATGATTAAAATTTAAATCCTTGATCGTCAATAGATAAACATGTACTGCAAGAGAGATAATGATTAAAATTTATTCAATGACCTTGATGTGTTTTGTGATTTTAATGTTTTAGATTTTATTTTCACATTTTCTTTCAGCTTTAAATCTCGAGATAGGGAATTATTTTCAATTACATCCGTATCCGATTCCTTCATCTAGTTAACTTTGTCGTGTTCATAGTTTGTGTAGGTCATTGAAATTTACCACAGAACTCGGATATTTTGTCAATAAATGGGTAAATAAAGGCAAATATGAATGAGCTCGCTCACTACTATCGTGCCAAAATTAAACATTTCAGTTGGGCAAAGCACCAAAATTACACACACCAAAATAACACATGCCTTTTCAGAAAAAAAAAGCCAAAATATTCAGATGCCAAAATTTCCCAATTTACGGTATTCTGTCCATTCTCATTTTAGATCACTTATAGCCTTGTCTCTGATTTTAGCCATGTTGTTATTCAAGCCAGCACCATTATATATCCTGTCCATTCTCTTTCTAGATCACTGATAGCCTTGTCCCTGATTTTAGCCATGTTGTTATTCAAGCCAGCACCATTATATATCCTGTCCATTCTCTTTCTAGATCACTGATAGCCTTGTCACTGATTTTAGCCATGTTGTTATTCAAGCCAGCACCATTATATATCCTGTCCATTCTCTTTCTAGATCACTGATAGCCTTTTCCTGACTTTAGCCATGTTGTTATTCAAGCCAGCACCATTATATATCCTGTCCATTCTCTTTCTAGATCACTGATAGCCTTGTCCCTGATTTTAGCCATGTTGTTATTCAAGCCAGCACCATTATATATCCTGTCCATTCTCTTTCTAGATCACTGATAGCCTTGTCCCTGATTTTAGCCATGTTGTTATTCAAGCCAGCACCATTATATATCCTGTCCATTCTCTTTCTAGATCACTGATAGCCTTGTCCCTAACTTTGGCCATGTTGTTATTCAAGCCAGCACCATTATATATCCTGTCCATTCTCTTTCTAGATCACTGATAGCCTTGTCCCTGACTTTAGCCATGTTGTTATTCAAGCCAGCACCATTATATATCCTGTCCATTCTCTTTCTAGATCACTGATAGCCTTGTCCCTGATTTTAGCCATGTTGTTATTCAAGCCAGCACCATTATATATCCTGGATGAAGTTGATGCTGCTTTAGACATATCACATACACAGAACATTGGACAGATGATCAAATCTCATTTTAAACATTCACAGGTAATTATTGACTACTTTTGTTGTTTTTTTTGTTGTTGTTCAATTTTATTAACAATGTTGATGTTTGTATGTAAAATGTCCTAACAATATATATGTACAGTGCTATCTTTAATTTATGGTGTAGAAAGAATTGACAAGAGGGACTAGAGGGTTGTCCAGAACTGAAGACATACTGTCGAAAAAAAAAATGAAATATCATACTATTACAAATTATGAATTGTTTTTTTTTGGTGTGTCTGAAGGAGTGTAATTTCCAAAATATTAATATTTTAGGATCATTTATCCTTATTAAAACAAAAGATAACAAAAGATTTATAGTTGTTTCCATGTTATGGTAACACCTGTTTCATACCATATGTGCTCAGCCAGTGTTTGTATCAAATAAAGACTTATTACCCTTTGTCAAACACCTTATTATAAAGTAGCACTGCACTGTATGATAACAATTCTCACAGTTCAATCCAAATCAGTTTTTAAGATTTGATATCAAATTTCTTTTAACATGAGATCTATAATCCAATATAGATTCTACCACTTCAACCATTAGGACGTCTACGTCTTCAGTCAAAGGGAGATAAATCGTCAAGTTTTTTTGTTGTTTCAAGATAATTAGAGTATCACAGGAGGTGTAATACCACCATTGTTTTTCCTCTATTAGTCTTTGTTAAATTTGCACTTTTCACAAAAATTGTACAGAATTTATCTTTGTTTCAAATAAAGAAATACTTGGCATGAGTAAAGTTTTATCCTGTCAAGTACTACAGACAAAATTTCACATAACATTTCATTGCATATAAGATAAAATCCATCACTGGAAGTTAACCAATCAAATTTTCACCCCTTTTTTTCCTGTGTACAAGCTTTAGTAACCATGTAACCTCAAGTTTCCAAAATATTCTATAGAAACACCAAATAAAAAAGAATGGTGCTTTGAAACACCCAAGATATATGTTTATGACTCAGAAATTTTTTACTGCAATGAAATGTAGGATTAATTTCCTACAACTGTCAAATTCAAGGGAATATTTTTTTCGACCCTTTTTCGTATGCAACCGAATGTGACGTATTATGATTTGGTGGTATTAATGACTAAATCTTGTTAGATTTAAACGCATGTCATGAACCATAAAATACAGGTCAAGTTTTGATGGTTTTCACATTTACTGTTTAAGAGTTATGACCCTTAATTATATTGAAGATTGGGATTATTTTTTTGCTTTGGATGATCCCTAAAGTACCCCTTGACAAAATATTTATAGATTTAATACAATGTCATGGATAATAATATACAGATCAAGTTTGATTTTGACAGTGTACAGTTACAGTTTGCCAGTTATGCTACAGGCAGGGGTATCTGTGATCATTTGAGTTTAGTTAAAACAATTAAGACATGTTTTATTGAAAAAAATCAAATTTTCATATTATCCAAAATAGTAGAATTGTTTTTATTGAATGCTTTTAAGATTGTATATGGTTATACTCAGACATACTTTTCTGGTTTCTTGCTAAAAAATTAGCAACATCTTTTATCCGTACTATCACAATTGCAAAGACATCAATGAATTTTTACCAATTTAAGAGCCAATTCCATAAAGAATAATCCTCTTGTTGATAGTAGATTAGAACTGACTTTAAAAATTAGACCTTTTGTTTACAGTTATACATCATGAAAACTGGTACCTCACATAATTAATTTTATTCATTTATTGTATAGCAATGTTTCTTGAGGGGGATTGTAAAATTGGATAATACCAAAAACAAATTTGTTTTATGTGTGACTTTGACTGTTTTAGACATTTTTCAGAATTGGAGTCAATGTAAGACTTCATCAATATGAAGATATGGTTTGAACTTTTGAGATTTAACTTTAAACTTTTGCTATACAATGAAATTTTTATTGCATGATGTTGTTTCCTTCCATCATACTAAATTTAAAATCAAATATTTGAAACAACTGGTAAGAAATATTTCTGGTAAGGACAAGAAGTAGTTTAGAAGTAGATTTTAAAGCATGCTAGAAATTTTCTATTTGAAACATTTGTAAACAAATTGTAATTTTATTTTCAGTTTATTGTGGTGTCTTTGAAAGACGGGATGTTTCAAAATGCCAACGTCTTATACAAGACACGGTTTATTGATGGTGTATCTACGGTGGAACGATTCACATCGACCACGGCGCCATCCACATCACGAGATATAACGTAATGACTTTACCTTCCTTTAATATTTTATTTTCAGTTCATTGTCGTCTCATTGAAGGATGGTATGTTTAATAACGCCAACGTTTTATACAAGACCAGGTTTGTAGATGGTGTCTCCACGGTAACCAGATATGTTCAGCACCACAAATCAACATCATCCTCAGCCAATAAAGAAAACGATTCAACAACAGCCAAGAAGAAGCAGTCTGCAAAACGAGCCAGAATTGAAGAGATAGCAACCTAGAGAAATATTGTGTTGTAACATGATGTACATACCACAGAATGTCTTCCCTGTCATTACTCAGCATGTGTATATATATATATATATACAGTCGTTTTACATCTTGGTTCTACTTCATTCTTTCCCTTCAAAACACCTCTTATCTGTAGATCTTTTCATGTGTATATGGATCCTAATTCAGGCTATTCCTTCCCAGAGACAATGTCCTCTGTATATGAAAACTAAAACATACTTGAAGGGTTTTGAATCAAGTTAGTTTTAAAATTTGTCAGAATTTAACTAATACATGCTGCATACCTAACATTACAGGACATGCTGTAGAGTATTTAGATCAAGATTGGAGGTGTAGAAATAGTAATTATAGGATTTCTGTCTTGTTTTAAATGTGTGTAAAAAGCTTGTCTTGTTTTAAGCATATTTATCTATGTTATTGTATTTAATTATTGTATAAAATGGTTTTAATTTCTGATAAGAGATTAAGCAGCCCTGTTTTAGCAGCTAATTATAAAGGATAGTACTGTTTTTTAGGTCTTGAATTACTTATTTAAATGGTGCTCTTTATGTATTTTATGTCAGTAATAATCAGATTTAATAAGATGTATAATAAAAATCATTTATGTAATTTCTATGTTTCGGATAAGTGTCTTATAAAGCTTACAAAAATGCTTCTAGGTTTAATTCGGTAGCCCCAATAACCGTCTGCTGTTAGTCCAAGTTAGCAAGTAAATATAGCGCTTCAGGTAAAAATTCTGGAGAGGCACTAAGCCAATGCCATAGGGTATAACTGCTCTGTGAAAGAAGTTACAACTTTGATCTAGGTAATTACAAAATTTCTATATATTTTTTCTTCTTAAAAATATTGTTTATTTGTGCTTACAACCACAATGTGTTCATCAACAGTCTGACCTCATCACGTTGGGGCCGTCTGACCTCATCACGTCTGGGCCATATTTCATGTCATTTATGTAAAATTGGAGCTAGAGTTTATCTTTTGTTGCAATACTGATATTACTATAAATATTGATCAAATGAGAGATAAACAATAAATATATGATAGAACTTTGTAAAAATAATGTCATCATTACTGGAGTGTAATTGTTCTATCATACCAAACCAATAAAATATGCAACATAGTTTGTGTGGAGTTATGTGTGATAACATGTCTTCTTGTTCAGTATTTCAGGCATGTCAAGACGACTTTTTCTTTTTTTCTTTTGAAGAAAATAGGCCAATGGAACAAAAACTTATTTGTGCATTTTGATTTGTGGTGGTTGTTACAAATTAAATGTATGATACTGATTTCACAGTAAACAGCACGTGACAACATTTTTAGCTCACCGAGCCCAAAGGGCCCCATGTGAGCTTATGCCATCACTTGGCGTCTGTCGTCGTCTGTCGTCGTGATCTATTTCAAGAATGTTCTCTAAAACTACTGGGCCAAATATTAACTGAATGTTCCTTAGGGTATCTAGCTTATAAATTGTATCCGAAGTTTTGATCCATCGACAAACATGCCGCCATGGCTAAAAATAGAACTTGCTTGCATACTTACAACTCCCGTTAGCGCCATGTGTCGCATAGGGCGCAAGTTCCATTTCGCGTTTCTGTAACTGTTGAGTTTTTACGAGGATAGGTTGTTGGCCTATCGCTCAATCCCCAACCTGGAGTACCAGAGAATCTTTATTCAAGGTTTCTTTCCTTTAGATCAATTGGCGACCAAGGCTGACCAGTCAAATCTACCCGGAATTTTATATCAGAGTTATCTTCTCGTAGATGAATTACCTTCCAAGGTTGACAACCTTCATCCAGCCGGCTATTATTCCATAACTGGAGCAAGGTTGATGAATAAAGTTTGTGTTTTATTTTCTGTTTCGTCAATAAACATGGCCGCCATGACTAAAAATAGAACATAGGGATCAAATGCAGTTTTTAGCTTATATCTCAAAAACTAAAGCATTTAGAGCAAATCTGACATGGAAAAAATGTTCAATAGGTCAATATCTATCAGCCCTGAAATTTTCAGACAAATCGAACAACCTATTGTTGGGTTGCTGGCACTAAATTGGTAATTTTAAGGAAATTTTGCAGTTTTTGGTTATAATCTTGAATATTATTGAAGATAAAGATAAACTGTAAACAGCAAAAATGTTCAGCAAAGTAAGATCTACAAAAAAGTTAATATGACCAAAATTGTCAATTGACCCCTTAAGGAGTTATTGCCCTTTAAAGACAATTTTACACAATTTGTTCATCATGTTTGCTAACATTTAAAAATACTTCTAAACTTTAACTGAATGTTCCTTAGAGTAACTGGTTTATAAATTGTATCCGAAGTTTTGATCCATTAACAAACATGGCCTCCATGGCTAAAAATAGAACATAGGGGTCAAATGCAGTTTTTGGCTTTTATCTCAAAAACTAGAGCAGTTAGAACAAAGTGACATGGTGTTAAAGTGATGAATAAGTCAAAATCTATCTGCTATGAAATTTTCAGACCAATTGGACCACCCATTGGGTTACTGTCCGAAATAGTTTATTTTTATGAAATTTTACTGTTTTTGGTTATTTTCTTTAATATTATAATAGATAGAAAGTGTAAATGGCAAAAATGTTCAGCTATGTAGGATCTACAATTAAGTCAATTGATCAAAATAGTCAATTGACTCCTTAAGGAGTTATTGCCCTTGAAACGTTTATTTTTTACATTTTTTCGTGCAAGTCTATTACTTTTTCTCTGAAACTACTTGGCCAAATACTTCCAAACTTTAACTGAATGTTCCTTAGGGTATCTAGTTTATAAATTGTATCCGAAGTTTTGATCCATTAACAAACATGGCCGCCATGGGTAAAAATAGAACATAGGGGACAAAAGCAGTTTTTGGCATATATCTCAAAAACTACAGCAGTTAGAGCAAAAGTGAAAAGAAATTAAAGTGATAAATGGGTCATGATCTATCTGTTATGAAATTTTCAGACAAGTTCGACAACCCATTGTTGGGTAACTGTTGGAAATAGTTTATTTTTATTAAATTTTACTGTTTTTGGTTATTTCCTTTAATATTATAATAGATAGAGAGAAAGTATAAATGGCAATAAATGTTCAGCTAAGTAAGATCTACAAATAAGTTAACATGATCAAAATAGTCAATGGACTCCTTGAGGAGTAATTGCCCTTAAAAACTTTTTTTTTTTTACATTTTTTGTGAAAGTCTTATTACTTTTACAAAATCTTCTTCTCTGAAACTACTTGGCCAAATACTTAAAACCTTTAATTGAATGTTCCTTAGGGTATCTAGTTTATAGAGTGTATTTGAGGATTTGATCCATTCAAAAACATGGCGGCATTTTCTAAAAATAGAACATAGGGGTCAAATGACGTTTTTGGCTTTCATCTCAAAAACTAAAGCAGTAAGAGCAAAACTGACATACCGGTAGGTGAAAGTGTTAAACAGGTTTAGATCTACCTGTCAAGTAATCTTCAGACCAAGAGGACAACTTATTGTTGGGTTACTGTCCAGAAATAGTTAATTTTTAGGAAATTTTACAGTTTTGGGGTATGTATTATCTTTAATATTATTATAGAAAGAGAGAAAGTGTAAATGACAAAATTGTTCAGCAAAGTAAGATCTACAAATAAGTCAAATGCCTGAAACTGAAATTACAGGTGAACGATATCAGGCTCTTATGAGCCTCTTGTTTAGAAGGTCACAACAAAGGTCAAGGAAGCTGATGGTAAAACCATTGCATTTGCATCCAATTCTCAAAATCTAAAATACATACATATAGATTCCACCACTGCAACAAGTGTGTTACAATATTTCTTCACTCGAGACAGTTAAATTTTGATATTTAAAGCACGAGGCTTGCCGAGCTTTTTAAATAATTAAAATTTAACTTTAGAGTGGAGAAATATTATAATAAACGAGTTATAGTGGTGGAATCTGTTTCTCTAATGATTTTTATCCATCTTTTCAAAGATTTGCAGAAAGTTGTGTTCTTTATATGTGTGGTCATCAGGCATGGTCGCCTTTTTTTATGACGTCACAATAGGAAATTCAGAAAAAATCAAGAAAATTTAACGTCATAATTAAATTTCGACCAATCATTTGCCGAGAACAGATATTTCACTAGTGAGGAGAAATAATTTTCTCACACCGATCACGAAATGTAAAAATAGCACAAGAACTAGAGAAACCAAATTATATAATTGGGTGTGTAAATGATTCTTATACAGACTTACCAATGTGCCATAAGTTGAAAGAAGCATTTCATTGTTTAATGATTTTGTCCCAACTCAACAGATGTCCCAGAATGCGAGACATAAGGATTACTATCAAGCGACAGCATAAACTATTTGTATACAGCTTTATATTTCCGAAGGTGGAAGACCTGGATGCTTCATACCTTGTATGCAGATACCTTATGTTACAAAATTTCCGTTTTTTACATGTCCATTGTACTTGACCTCATTTTCATGGTTCAGGAACTGCTTGAAAAAATATTTACCAGTATTTTTTTTTGTCATGTAAAATACTCACTTATTATGAGTATTAGGATAACTAATTTTGGTATATGGGATCTTTGCAATGATTATATACCCTTCAGACGGGGTTCACCTGACCTTAGCCTTATTTCATGGATCAGTGATCAAGGATAAGTTTTTCCTGGTCAACAACATACCTCGGATACTTTAAGCAATAGGTCAACAATATTTTTTGTATGGAATGATAGAATGGTGTACATGTCTGCCTGACAGTGTTCATTTTAAAAGAGGGGCGAAAGATACCAGAGGGACATTCAAACTCATAAATAGAAAATAAACTTGACAACGCCATGGCTAAAAAAGAAAAAGACAAATAGACAAACAAAAGTACACAAAACACAACATAGAAAACGTAAAGACTAATCAACACGAACCCAACCAAAAACTGGGGGTGATCTCAGGTGCTCCGGAAGGGTAAACTACCTCATTTACATTGATCATTGATAATGTTAAGTTTATGGGATACTTGTAATAAAACATTCATATTAAAAACTACCAACATAAATTCAATCATGATCAGCAATACAAAATAAGTAATAGGTCAGGTAATTAAGTGTAAAATAATTATGAGGTGTACAATAGTTGTTGGAAAAGGTTAGTTTCATGACATCAGTTTCTCAGATACTAAAAGTAAAAATTCAGTATCATTTAAATCTTGTTTGTACTGTTAGTAGCTACTTGGTGTATGGTGTCCTTTATGTGTCATAATAGTCAACAAGCAGCAGTTCAAAAGACGGGTAGTTAAAATACAATAAGCCACACAAAATATTATTGTAAGTGCTTCCCTGTACCACTTGTGTATATCCCTATACCACTTCATATCATATTGTTCCTGCCTTGTATATAGTAGCATAATTCTTTTTTAGCTCACCTTTCCAAAGTTAATGTGAGCTTTTGCCATCACTTGGCGTCCATCGTCATCGTCCGTCTGGTGTAAACTATTTCAAACATCTTCTCCTCTGAAACTAATGAACCAATTCCAACCAAACATAAGCTGAATAATCCTTAGGGTATCTAGAATAAAATTTGTGTTTTATTTTTTGTTTCGTCAAAAACATGGCCGCCATGGCTAAAAATAGAACATAGCAGTAAAATGCAGTTTTTGGCTTATATCTCAAAAACTAAAGCATTTAGAGCAAATCTGGTGCGGGATAAAAATGTTCATTAGGTCAAGTTCTATCAGCCCTGAAATTTCCAGATGAATCTAACAACCCATTGTTGGGTTGCTGCCACTAAATTGGTAATTTTAATGAAATTTTGCAGTTTTGGTTATCTTGAATATTATTATAGATAAAGACAAACTGTAAACAACAAAAATGTTCAGCAAAGTTAAATCTACAAATAAGTGTATATGACCAAAATTGTCAATTGACCCCTTAAGGAGTTATTGCCCTTTGACTATTTTACACAATTTGTTTATCATGTTTTTTAACTTTAAAAAATCTTCTCTGAAACTACTGAACCAATTCCAACCAAACTTAAGCTGAATGTTTCTTAGATTATTTAGAATAAAGTTTATGTTTATTTTCTATTTCCTCAGAAAAAATGGCTGCCATGGCTAAAAATAGAACATAGGGTAAAATGCAGTTTTTGACTTATATCTGAAAAACTAAAGCATTTAGAGCAAATCCGAAGTTAAAGTATTCATTAGGTCAAGGTCTACTTGCCCTGAAATTTTCAGCCAAATCGGGTATCTAATTTTTAGGTTATTGCCCCTTAATTGATGATTTTAAGGAAATTTTGCAGTTTTCGGATACATGTATTATTATGCCTCATTAATGGACATTATGTTTTACGGTCAGTCCGTCCGTCTGTCCCGCTTCAGGTTAAAGTTCAGGTCAAGGTAGTTTTGATGAAGTTGAAGTCCAATCACCTTGAAACTTACTACACATGTTCCCTATGATATGATCTTTCAAATTTTTAATGCCAAATTAGAGTTTTGACCCCAATTTCATGATCCACTATACATAGAAAAGGATAGTGCGAGTGGGCATCTGTGTACTATGGACACATTCTTGTGTTGAATATTATTATAGATAAAGAGAGTTCTCGAAAAGTGGTGGTCCTAGGGTTTGACCACCACATTTTGGGAGGAACAACACAATTTTGGTAATTTGCAATAGAAATGCAGTGGTGGATCCAGAAATTTTCATAAGGGGCCCACTGACTGCCTAAGAGTCCCGCTCAGTCATGCTTCAGTGATTCCCTATATAATCAACCAATTTTTTCCCACAAAGGGGCCTGGGCCCCTGAAAATCCTCTAAATCCGCCTCTGAATGATAGTGAGGACCTGCATATTTTCTTCAAGGACGACCAGGGAAAAAAGATTTTGAGAACTCTGTTAAAAGATAAACTGTAAACAGCAAAAATGTTCAGCAAAGTAAGATCTACAAATAAGTTTTATAGGACCAAAATTGTCAATTGACCCCTTAAGGAGTTATTGCCCTTTGAAGACAATTTTCACAATTTGTTCATCTTGTTTGGTTATTTAAAAAATCTTCTCCTTTGAAACTGTTGAATCAATTTCATCCAAACTTGGGCTGAATGAGTTTCAGAGTATCTAGTATAAATTTTGTATTTTATTTCCTTGTACATCAAGAAACATAGCAACTATGGGTAAAATGGAACATAGGGTAAAATGCATTTTTGCTTTTGAAGAAAATATGACAGATACAAAAACATTTGAATGGCATTTTAAGCAACTCATTAATATATATTGAAAAGCAAAATAATCATTGATGAAAGATTTAAGCAAAAATTACAGGTGAGCGATTCAGGTTCTTGAGAGCCTCTTGTTTTTAATTCTACAACAATATTGCACATGCTGTTAACAGATTTCTTCACTGGTACAGCTATTTCAGTGAAGATCCTGTATATTAGTATGTAAAGACCAGGATATTTTCATATATATTTATTATTTTGTTAGTACATGTATACATATTATTTATCATTAATACATTATTTCTTATTATCTTACTATTAAATTCTAAAAGGAACTTTATATCAAAATAAATCTCTTAATATAATATTGTTAACTATCTGATAGATGTTGATAGTAAAAAGAAGTGGGTCATAGTAGCATTTTCGGAATTTGGTTTGTGGTTTAATAAGATTCTTTATCATCCAGATAACTGTCATTTTCAGTTTTTGTGCGGATTAATTTCTTTCACTTAGTTTTTCTATAATTCACTACAGGTATAGAACAACTAATTATGGCCTAGTCTGAAAGAACATACAAGAGAATAGTACATATTTTTAACAAAATAGTTCCTACGCTTATCTGTAACTTTGTCAATAAGTAAAATATTGGGGTAATTTTGGTATGAAATGAAAGCTTAAGGACTTTAGGGTCACTTTAGAATTCTTGCTGAATGGGTTTTTAATAATAAATATATGAAATTAGAATAGAAAGGGATAATTGCCCTGTTGTTTAGATTAGAAATACTGTGGATTCATTGGTTTTAGTGGCTACCAATTTTCGTGTATTGAGGAAAACTTGCATTTTCGTGGATATTTAATTTCGTGGTTTTGCAAAAGTCTGCATTTCTTCCTATAGAAAATTAGTAATTCATTGAATATTTAAATTTGTGGTTCTCCTGTAACCACGAAACCCACGAAAATTGGTATCCAACGACTAATAATGATCCAGAGTACTTAGTTTTGTACTACTAAACTTCTGGAATGCCTCATTAATGGACATTATGTTTTACGGTCAGTCCGTCCTTTCATCCATCCGTCTGTCCCACTTCAGGTTCAAGTTTTTGGTCAAGGTAGTTTTTGATGAAGTTGAAGTCCAATCACCTTGAAACTTACTACACATGTTCCCTATGATATGATCTTTCAAATTTTTTAATGCCAAATTAGAGTTTTGACCCCAATTTCATGATCCACTGAACATAGAAAAGGATAGTGCGAGTGGGCTTCCGTGTACTATGGACACATTCTTGTCTTGAATATTATTATAGATAAAGACAAGAGTTCTCAAAAAGTGGTGGTCCTAGGGATTTGACCACCACATTTTTGGGAGGGACCAACACAATTTTGGTAATTTGCAATAGAAATGCAGTGGCGGATCCAGAACTTTTCATAAGGGGGGGGGCCGCTCAAGTCATGCTTCAGTGATTCCCTATATAATCAACCAATTTTTTTCCCACAAAAGGGGGGCCTGGGCCCCCTGAAAAATCCTCTAAATCCGCCTCTGAAATGATAGTGAGGACCTGCATATTTTCTTCAAGGACCACCAGGGAAAAAAAGATTTTGAGAACTCTGTTAAAAGATCAACTGTAAACAGCAAAAATGTTCAGCAAAGTAAGATCTACAAATAAGTTTTATAGGACCAAAATTGTCAGTTGACCCCTTAAGGAGTTATTGCCCTTTGAAGACAATTTTTCACAATTTGTTCATCTTGTTTGGTTACTTAAAAAAATCTTCTCCTTTGAAACTGCTGAATCAATTTCATCCAAACTTGGGCTGAATGAGTTTCAGAGTATCTTGTATAAATTTTGTATTTTATTTCCTTGTACGTCAAGAAACATAGCCACTATGGGTAAAATGGAAAATAGGGTAAAATGCATTTTTTTGCTTTTGAAGAAAATATGACAGATACAAAGAACATTTAAATGGCATTTTTAAGCCACTCATTAATATATATTGAAAAGCAAAAATAATCATTGATGAAAGATTTAAGCAAAAAATTGCAGGTGAGTGATTCAGGTTCTTGAGAGCCTCTTGTTTTTTAATTCTACAACAATATTGCACATGCTGTTAACAGATTTCTTCACTGGTACAGCTATTTCAGTGAAGATCACTGTATATTAGTACGTAAAGACCAGGATATTTTCATATATATTTATTATTTTGTTAGTACATGTATACATATTATTTATCATTAATACATTATTTCTTATTATCTTACTATTAAATTCTAAATAGGAACTTTATATCAAAATCAGTCTCTTAATATAATATTGTTAACTATCTGAAAGATGTTGATAGTAAAAAAGAAATGGGTCATAGTAGCATTTTCGGAATTCGGTTTGTGGTTTAATCAGATTCTTTATCATCCAGATAACGTTATTTTCAGTTTTTTGTGTGGATTAATTTCTTTCACTTAGTTTTTTCTATAATTCACTACAGGTATAGAACAACTAATTATGGCCTAGTCTGAAAGAACATACAAGAAAATAGTACATATTTTTAACAAAATAGTTCCTACGCTTATCTGTAACTTTGTCAATAAGTAAAATATTGGGGTACTGTAAATTCAGAAATTATTGCGTGCATTTATTATTGCGAATTTTGCAGAATGGACAAAAATGCGAGATTAATTATTGCGATTTGTGGAAAAGCTGCATACAGATATATCTGGCAGATATAAGATTGCGAGTTGTTATTATTGCGATTCTCACCCAGTCGCATTATTCGCAATATTAAAAACCTCGCAATAATTTCTGAATTTACAGTAATTTAAGCTTAAGGACTTTAGGGTCACTTTAGAATTCTTGCTGAATGGGTTTTTTTTTAATAATAAATATATGAAATTAGAATAGAAAGGGATAATTGTCCTGTTGTTTAGATTAGAAATACTGTGGATTCATTGATTTTCGTGGGTACCAATATTCGTGTATTGAGGAAAACTAACATTTTCGTGGATATTTAATTTCGTGGTTTTGCAAAAGTCTGCATTTCTTCCTATAGAAAATTAGTAATTCATTGAATATTTAAATTTGTGGTTCTCCTGTAACCACGAAACCCACGAAAATTGGTATCCAACGACTAATAATGATCCACAGTACTTACTTTTGTACTACTAAACTTCTGGTGCACTCTAATATGCATTAAAAGTCCTGGAATTTTTCATCACATGTCATGATAAGGTATAATTTTGACATGAAATGACTTCACTTTATTAAGATGGCTATGAATTGGGTTTATTTTTTTCCAGTTCTTTATCAAATTCATATCAAAGGTTTATATCGACGATGTCTTGAACAATTTCGAAAATATATGCTGAACATATTTTTAAAAGAGTTCTGCCCCTTGGAAATATTAATTATATAAGAAATTACATTGCATCTCTATCAAGCCTTCATTTCTTAGATAATTATTAAAACTTTTAAAGAACAGAAAAAAAAAAGTTTTTTTTTAGTTATTGCTCTTGGACAGATAACATATGTTAAATGCAGGGTTCATTGGAACTCAGTTTTTTTTATATTCCTACAAAGACTCCTGGTTAAAAAAAATTACAGAACCTACCTGGGTTTTTTATATTGTTGATCTGATTCCTTTCATCCTGAAATAACTTGAACATTTTAACAATTTATGTTTTAAAGCAAGTCACTACAAGGACAACACAGCTCTAAATTCATTTAGAAGATATGGCAATGGAATTACTGAGGGTAAACATATTGATAAAAAACTGACATATAATGATCAACCAATGAGTAAGCTGACATAATGAGTAAGTAAGCTGAAATATAATGATTAACCAATGAATGAGTAAGCTGACATATAATGATCAACCAATGAGTAAGCTGACATATAATGATCAACCAATGAGTAAGTAAGCTGACATATAATGATCAACCATTGAGTGAATGAGCTGAAATATAATCATTAACCATTGAGTGAATAAGTTGACATAATTATCAACCAATGATTAAGTAAGCTGATATATAATGATCAACCATTGAGTGAATGAGCTAAAATATAATCAAAACATTGAGTGAATAAGTTGACATAATTATCAATCAATGAGTAATCAAACCTGATATATTATGATCAACCAATGAGTGAATAAGTTGACATAATTATCAACCAATGAGTAAGTAAGCTGACGCATAATGATCAACCAATGAATAAGCTGACACATAATGAACAACCAATTAGTGAATAAACTGACATGTAATGGACAATCAATGAGTAAGCTGACGCATAATGATCAACCAACTCGTGAATTAGCTGACACATATTGATCAACCAAGAGTAGGCTGACACAATGATCAACCAATGAGTGAACAAACTGACATATAATGATCAGCCAATTAGTAAGCTGACATATAATGATCAATCAATTAGTAAGCTGACACATAATGATCAACCAATGAGTGAACAAGCTGACACATAATGATCAACCAATTAGTAAACTGACATATAATGATCAACCAATGAGTGAATGAGCTGACACATAATGATCAACCATTGAGTGAGTAAGCTGACACATAATTATCAACCACTGAGTGACTAAGTTGACACACAATGATTTACCAATTAGTGAATAAGCTGAAATATAATGATTAACCACTGAGTGAATTAGTTGACATAATTATCATCCAATGAGTAAGTAAGCTGACATTTAATGATTATCCAATAAGAAAGTAAGCTGACAAAATGATCAACCAATGAGTGAGTAACCTAACATATAATGATCAACCAATATGGGAATAAGCTGACGTATAATGATCAACCAATTAGTAAATAAGCTGACACATCATAATCAACCAATCAGTGAATTCGCTGACATATAATGACCAACCAATAAGTGAATGAGCTGACACATGATGACCAACCAATGAGTGAATAAACTGACATGTAATGATCAACCAATTAGTAAGCTGACATAATGATCAACCGACCAATGAGTAAGCTGACATAATGATCGATCGACCAGTGAGTAAGCTGATATAATGATCAACCATTTGATGAGTAGACCAACACCTCATAATGATCAACAAACCAATGAGTAAGCTGACATAATGATCAACCGATGAGTTAGTAAGCTAACAATGATCAACCAATCGATGAGAAAGCTGACACGTCATAATCAACCAACCAATGAGTAAGCTGACACATTGATCAACTAACCAATGAGTTATTCTGCTCTTTGGTCGGGTTGTTGTCTCTTTGACACATTCCCCATTTCCATTCTCAATTTTATAATGACCAATAAAATTGCAGACAATGTTTAACCGACTAATGAGTAATCTGACATAATGATCAACAAACCAATGAGTAAGCTGACATAATGATCAATCGACCAATGAGTAAGCTGACATAATAATCAATCGACCAATGAGTAGCTGACATAAAGGGGGTCATGTTAATTTCTACGATGGTCATGTATTAATTATTTTTATTTTCATATATTCTCTATTATTATTTTATGTTTCATTTCTTAAAGGTAAAATCCAATTTAATATACGTCAAAAAAAATGTATGTTGTTGAAAAGGGAGATCTTTTTTCTAGTCATGCACGGATATAGTGTGCTATTTTTACCTTGGGTTTACCTATGTGACGTAACATTTATTTATGAAAGTAAGTATTTCTTTATTCGAAAACATTTTGGGTTCACCTTAGTTGTTTCGTTGCTGTCTCATCGGCTGGAGTTTCCTCCATTCTTCATTTTGTTCATATTTACAGGGAATTTAGGATTAATTCATCTTTCAAATGACAGTGTACATATGTTACCAGGACCACGAATAAACACATCCTTTTTTTCCCGGAAGTTTGCAAATACAGTGTATTTGAATGTACCTTTAGTCCCCCTTAACTAAGAAAAATCAAGGAGGAACGCGACTTATCATTGTATAAGACATAAAATCATGTATTATGGTCTATTATGATTAATAATGTATGTCTCTGATTATAATTAAATAAAAGGATAATTTTCAAAAAGTAAAATCAGCCTTTTATATGTCTATCAGCGGCCGCATAATATATATATATAATTATTTATTTATACCCCAGGTGATACATATATGGGTCATATACTTTCAAAAAATGTCGAATTTTCAGTACACCTATGCTAAAAAATTTATTTCTAAAGGAAAATGCAGTTGTAAGAGTTTAAATGAAAGTTTGTAGAAATTATGATTCAGAACATTAATATTAAACACGATTTAGATCTATATTGATAAGATTAAAATATATTTAAGACCGATTATTGCGTAATTTATGTGCGTACAGTGTCAACGTAACGCATTTGATTTCAAATGATTTTTTTCCTATTTTCTGATTGCGTTGATATCTGCAAAAGGGTCATTTTTAGAATGTTAATAATAACTCTAACGAAAAATCGCAGCTTCTTTATTATTCTATGTAACATTTTTTCTACAAACTAAATTCAATCAGCGTACATGAAGTTCATGTCCATCCTGTTACCGCTACTTAAATCAACCGTTACATTGTTCTCCCTACGAATATTGAACTAGTCAGTGTTGATTTCAAAAGCGCAAAGCAACCTAAAAATGTAACACAGCACGTTTCTTGCATAGCAGTATAGAGAAAAGAAATTCCAAGACATTTAGTGAAAAAAAAGTGGGTACCCTTTTGTCATGTCTATGCTGTTACAAACATATCTATTAATTACACCAAAATTACACTTGTAAAATGTGCAATAACGTGTTGGAAACCAAAATCACAACCGAAAAACATTATCACTTCATCAAAGGGAGTACTAGTAGTTATTTCACAACAGCATTCATAAATGAAGAAATATGTCTATCCTGTTAATATGGTTACTATGATTACAGTAACAGGATAGACAATATTCGACAGAAACGTCTTTTAAAAGTTTATAATTTCACATAGTTGTACACATAATGAAATGTTCCGTTGTTTGAACTCATTAAAAGGTTATAACGTCTTAATCTTCACAATTTAGCATTTGCAGATGCAATACTCAACTGATACTGCTAACGGTAACAGGATAGACAACAAGGGTTACAGGATAGAACTTAATATGATGATATATCATTAACGTACGTTCCTGTTACCAATAAAATAAAGACAAAAGTAAACCAACTTGGGAGGGAATTACTTGATGTTGGGTTTATTAGAAAGAGAAACAAGTTGCTTTCTTTAAAAAAAAGAAAAGCAATACGTGAACCTAAGCGCTGACTGCTGGGTCACCAAAAGATTGTTGCTGAATTTGTGTTTGATTTCGAATTGAAATAATTGACTGTGATTAGAAGAAGTCAGTTGAAAGTGTATATTTACATCTACTATTTGAATATACATTTTAAAGCTAGACTATTTTATTTAGTACTTGGGAATGTACATAATTTTCCCGATGATAACCCTTTTGCTAATCCCAATTTCTACAAACCGGATGACTTATGCAAATTGCACAAACCAATCGCTATATAAATTCATGCACTCAGTTTGCTTTATAATCTGGAATTCTGGATGCATTTATTTTATCTATCATATCTTTATATTTTGTTTCCTGCATGGACCTTCATGTTCTCAACTCGTTATTGAAGCTGTCTGTACTCATGGTAGATGTTAATTGTATAGATAAATCTAAAGTCCAATTTCCATGTGCAATGAAACCTGTGGCATGCAACTGATTGGGACATCTTATAAAGAGACTTTTTTTGGTCTAATAAAACATCTCAAATTTTAAGGATTTCCTGATTTTACTTAAATCAATTCAAATATTCTACAGGGAAACTTGTTTTTGCCGAAGAATATCTTAATTCAGAAATTTTGTGAATACCTGTACACCCCCTCAAAATAACCAATTTATATAAAAAGGTATGTAGATATAAAAAGATACCAGAATTAAAATGATGTTCGCCAGACGCCAGTCTACAAAAAAGCATCAGTGACACTCGAATGAAAAAAGTTAAAAGGCCAAATAAATTACAAGGTTAAGGAATCTATTCCTTGGTTAGACAATCCTTAGCTTTTCGAAAAGGTCAAAGTTTATTATAGGACAGTGACTCAAAAAAGAAACGAAAGAGAAACAGCTAGAGGTCAGAATACCGTAAGTAATAATGACCGTGCATGAAAGTCACATGTCAACCTCATACAGCCGTGTCCTAAATTTAGATAAGAAAAACGAAAATGCGCATTCATGAGTGAAATTAGTATTATTGGAATTTTTGAGAACGCAAACCGATAGTTTGCGTTTGAAATGTGATCTATAATGTGAATGAATCAAGACGTGTAGGATAGTTGGGCAACACAGTGAATACAATTTTCAAAACCGTAACATAGTACAAATATATAGGTGTTATAAGGTTTAAACTATTAAAACAAAAAAACAAAAATAGAATTGAAATTTTATAATAAACATACGTTCCTGTTAGTAATTTTTTCCGAAAATTTTGAATATATATACATGTAGTATCAATAAACACAAACATCAAGTATTTACAGACGGACATTTTATTTATCAAATGCATCTATTTTTAAATTCTACCATTTCACTATATGAATAGATAACTATACAAAATATAAGCAAAGATTTATAAATCCATACTAAAACAGTACAAAATAATTAACATTATGATATAGTACTTAATTAAATTTTGTTATGAGTATTGTAAATTATTATTACGTTTTTTGTGAGCTGCAAGGATTTAAAATCTTTGTGAATTGAAACACAAAAGTATCTTTATTCACGACCGTTTAAAATTTAAATATTTAATTAATTTATCTTACTTTCCGTTTTATGGATATATTACAATACAAAAAATAACAATTACTTATAAAACCTTACTAAAACGGTAGGAAATAATTAACGTAGAAATATAATTATTATTGTTTATCAACATTTTTTTGTATGATGCAAGGATTTATTCTGATTTAATTATTATGCATGTTTCATTTAAAAATTCAATGAATATTTAAAAATACCAAAGAAGAGTATCTTGTCATATAAGTACTTATTTCTTAATTGCAACTCTGAAAATATTCTGACTTCAATTTAATATTTAGTTTCTACAGAAACATAAATACAGTATATATTTTGTATATATTTCTTTGATTTCTATTGAATTAATTAAATTGAATACTTTTGATAATAATAATATTTATTATCTTTCTGTTTTCCGATCTAATATACACATTTAAACCAGAATGTTCTCTCCTTAGTCTATGATGAAAATACACACGTGGGTAAATCTTCAGACATAATTAGTTTACATGTTATCATGACAATGCACAATATCACGTTATAATTGACCTAGATACACACAGTGTACAGGGGTCGTTTTAAAACAAATATAATTGCGTTGTCATAATACTTGTTTAGAAACTTTCACATCAAAGCGCTTATAAACATTCACATTATTAAAAACACATATGTTTTGTGAAAAGGCAAAAAGGTTCTTATATTTAAACGATTTATTGACTGCAACCTAGCCTTATTGTTTACTTTCCAATTTACTTTGATGGTGTAATGTCACGTGGTAGCCTAGCCATAGAGACATCGTATCAAAGACGTAGATAACTACCTGTATAAATGATCGAAAACTTTCGAGACGTTCTGAGAATTTTATTCCGACTTCCGGCCGAGAGATATCGAGTGGCCCATAGACACATCCAAAACTCGCCAATATATAAGCGTGAACCCCTTCAGGGGGTTCACTCAAAAATCTAACTCGAATAATAACAGCGCCCCCTTACTGTCATTGTCCTCCAGAGATGTAGCGATCGAAGTGAGTGAAATATAACGACTGGATTATTCGGGTTAGAAAAATCCTGAACATTACGAATTGCTATCTTAGACTTGCAATACTGGTGGTTATTTTTATAACCATTGAAAATCAATTTTTAGAGGCATTTTTCAGTACAACATGGAAAATTGAAAAATAATCTATCATTTCACAGAATGAAAATATATAGAAGTTTTTATTCTTGAAAACCATTTTATTGGCTATGAAAAACTAGCTTAAAATTTTATCGAAACCTTTTCTAAATAACCCCAAATTTCCTTTGAACATGGTAACAGGAGAGACAAAATATTGCACCACCTATCAAAAAATGTTTCAATATATTCTTGTATGACATTATCAAGATTCTTGAAAATAATCATATATAATGTTTTATAATGAATTTGATATCTTTATAGGCAATGGCATCGGGAACCCCAATACAATGTGGACCCTGTCTTGGGAGAAATGTGAAGTCTAACACTGACATCTGGTGTATCAACTGTGCTGAAGGATTATGTTCCACATGTTCCAAACATCACAGAACATCTAAGCCATCACGTGATCACAAGACCATTAACATTGACACTTATAGGAATAATCTTTCTACGAGAACAAAGTATGATAAACAATCGTTTGACTGTTTAAGTCATTCAATAAACAACATTGCAGTAAATATCGAGTTAAAGGAACGGATCAGTATAGATTGTATTAGTGATATGATTTGTCTGGTGGATGGCAGAGTTGTAGTAGTTGAATCATTTGGTAATGTTAGTCTATATACTAATGATGCCAAACTTCAAAAAGAATTATCAATATCTGGTGAAGCTTTCAGTGTCACACAGATCGACCAAGACACTTTTGCCATATCTTATCCAAATGAAAAATCCATTAAAATCTACAATTTGAAAAATGAAACCGTAACCAAGGTTATTAAATTAGATAAAGCATGCCATGGAATATCTTTCTCGAATCATTCTCTGGCTGTAAATTTGTACTTTAATGACAGTGACGAAATCTGTATAATAGACTTGGAAGGGAACACACTGAAATCAATAGAAGTTCCTATTGACAAATATTTGGAGTACCTTGTTTACTGTAATGACAGAGTGATATTTAGTGTTTTTGATAAAGCTGTGTACTGTTATGATGTATCAGGTAAGCAAATCTGGGAATATCAAAATGACTTACGAGGACCAAGAGGACTTTGCACAGATACTTATGGTAACGTTTTTGTTATAGACTATATGTCTGACAGAATGATAGTGATATCAAAAAATGGAAAACACAGTAAAGTACTGATAAGTGAGGAAGATGAGCTGGACAATAAAAAATGCATTTGTTTAAATCAAAGTGATTCATCAGGGTTTATTTGTGATATAGATGGCACATATTTAGCAAAATTCAATTTATCTTATGAATGAAATCACTGTATTTGTTTCGTGTTCTGTCTTGGTAACAATCCTTATAATCGAGTCAAAGTTGCCCCACTCAACATATGCTCCCCAAACAACACATATGTCGGGTATCTAGACATCAATATTGATATAATTTTCTCCAAAGCCCTGATGTACAGAGAAACCTTTTTGTGTGACATTCACTTTGAACAAATTGGGTAGGGCCTCGACTCAGGATAGTACATTTGCCAGGGTTTATGTCAAGGAAAACAGCCTTTTCCAAATAGTTTCTAGTTTTGTGCAGCCTGCAACATTTATGTTGAAAAGCGAGACATATCGATCCTGAATTCCATCGTCAGCGGTGGCGTAGGCATCAACATTTAGGTTCAGTCTGTTGTTACAGTATTATTTAGACATCAATAACTTTGTCAAACCGTTATGGAATTTTAAGAAATTTGGACAGAATCTTTTTATGACCAAAAGACAGTGTCCAGTGTAAAATCGCGAAAACATTTATTTTCTTTTTTTCTTCTTCTGTATTTAATCAAGTCTGCCCCATATAAACAAAAGAACAAGTCGGCCAAAAAGAGGAGACCAGTTGGTTTCCATAAGAATGCCAATTTTTGTTGAAAACATGTCCTCCAAACATAACAAATATGTTGTCAATAAGATATCATGCATGTTGATAATATCAGTTTCAGTGGATGTTTTGTTTGAATCAGAGTTTATCAGTCAGTGTACAGTTTATTTGATGTACTATACTAATATGTGATTTTTAGGTTGTCAGTGATGCTTCATACTATAATATATAGAAATCCTCAGTTTCAAACAAACATTTGGACAACACAAACCAATATAGTCAAACTCTATTAAAATTGTAGAACAAATAGGGAAGAGCTAAGATCTAAAACATATAAAAATACCAAATATCAAAGCTGAACCCAGCTAAAGCACCTAAGCTGATAGCTTTAACTCATTTTATAATTGTCCATATGAATAACAGCAATAAAAGAGTATTTTATCAGAGAACAATGTTATTTCCTAGTATTTCAAAATCATATTGTTGTCCTGTTTTCAATCACTTGTATCCCTTTTCTGTCCATAAAACATGGCTCTGAGCATTCAAAAGTAAATGCTGTCAAATCTAATTTAACAAAATCTGTTCATATTACCCTGACTATATAACATAAACCTGAACACACACCAAGTGATGACAATCATTCACACTCATATTTTAGACCAGATGAACTATTGAATATAGCTGAATGTAAACAAATAAATGTTGTATCACAGTTTATGAATCTGATTTGTTTTATGAGGCAAATAAATTTGTTTTTTCCCATTAGAAACATAAAACTGACAAATAGTATACATTTATCATGCTGACAGTATTTGCTCTAAAAGGACTTTATAAGCCACATTTCTGATTAATTAGTAACTGTATACATGTAGCTTCCATTTAAAATAAAGAAACTTATATCATAAATTCTGATTTGATTGTAACCAGTTTATCCAAAGACTATGTATGAGGTTTCTTTAACCTGAATAGATTGGAACATACACAATGTTTTGATATGGACTATAAAGTTCATAGATTATCTTCGAAATATCAAAATGATCTTTATTACTCTAAAAACAACACATGATGTATTTTTCATTATTATTAATAGTTTTACAAATCAGTAGCAAAATCAGAAAAGATTGGCATTCTAAAAATGGTCTTTTAAATCTGAATCCACTCATAATAATGAAGAAAATCACTATGTAAACTTTCGTTCCTTCCAATTCTTTGCTATAAATCTGTCTGTATATATGACAGTCAGTTTGGAACATAAGTTTCCAATCACAGTTATATTATACATCTGTCTTTGTATATTGTTCTCAGTTCAGAACATAGTTTCCATCAATATCTATATTGTTCATCTTAGAGTATATATTATTGGATTGCTGAGACAAACATCCTTTGAATGAGTTCAGTCGCACATCAATTTCTCCATCTTCAAGCTGAAAAAGAAAACATAAGATAAACATGACATTAAAATAAAGATATGTGGCACGATTGCCAATGAGACATCTATCCACCAGAGTTAATGGTAGACAACTCACTCACAAGACAATAAACCAAAACCCATAACTGTAAAATATAACAAAATGCTGGAGACATCCGTCTTATAATCACTCTTGAGTAAAGTTGTTGTTTTTATAGGGTTAAATAGAGTCTGGGAGTCTCTCCATTTGGGTTCTCAAATGTTCAAAATGAAGTTTTAGATTTTTTCAAATAAAGGACAGTTACATATAATAGAATATATATCATTTCTCTCTGAGAGACAGGTAGGTGTATCCCAAAGTAAAAAGTACAGCTGGGTAAATGGTCAAAGCAATGGTAGCCTAACAGGCAAAACAGCCAAGACACTGGTTGAAATATGGTAGCTCAGAAACCAATCAACATTGACTTACATGTACTAGTTTATGTATAATAGATAACGAAATTGATAGTTCTAAAGTTATCTTTGAATTTATAGAAGTACATGTACAATGTGTATGAACATAGACCTGCAAAATAAACAGAAATATGATAGGGATTTTCCTTGTTCCTTTGCTCAGTTCTGGACTTCAAAGCTTATATTTTACAGTTCTTCAAAGTAAGTTTAATTTAATCAACTTTTTACATCCTTGTCCTTTAGTCATATGGTTTTTGGTTGATAGTTGTTTCATTTGCAGTCATACCACATCTAATTTATTACTATGATAATATAGATTTGTATATAATATAGATTTGTCATATAATATAGATTTGTATATAATATAGATTTGTATATAATATACATTTGTCATATAATATAGACCTACAGTGCCATTTCTGTACATTTCTACAAAGATAAACCATAACACTGACTCTCATATACTAAAGTGGTTATGCAATACACTTACTAGATCATTTTTGTACAGTTCATCAAAACAGAATTTTGACATGCACTCTCTGACACACATTAATTGGTCCACACCTTTATGAGCAAGACAGTCGGGTCTACCTTCACAAGGATTTTTGGCACTTCTATACTTTTTATCCTGTAAAAGAATACAAGATTCTAATGAAACAAGCTGTTGATTAAATTCAAAAAGTTTGGTTCAGCCTTATCAAAATATGCAAATTAACAAACCTGTACTATTAAAGCCTAAAAATTAAATTGGTCATCATGATTTAAATCTACTTTTTATTTTATATTATCCGAGAAGATATCTCCCAATGAAAACTGTAAAATATCCTGAAATAAATTTTCAATATTTTTGTTTATCATTGAGTTTGTAGTTTTATTTGCTCTTAAATGACTAACATGAAAAAGAAAATGTGCTGTACATTTAAGGATTATAAACAAAAATATTTTGCAAAAGAAAGAAAAACATTTACCTACAAAAATGTATTTCAAAGAACTTACATCTCGTTTCTTTTTGTAAGTGTAACGCTTGAACTGGTACTGAGTATGCTGACAGATAACTTCCAACAACATTAAACTGATGATAACAAATAAAATCTTCACTTTACCATCCATATCACCTATAAAATAAACAATCAAACACGTCAAAATCTTCACTTTACCATCCATATCACCTATAAATAAACAATCAAACACGTCAAAATCTTCACTTTACCATCCATATCACCTATAAAATAAACAATCAAACACATCAAAATCTTCACTTTACCATCCATATCATCTATAAATAAACAATCAAACACGTCAAAATCTTCACTTTACTATCATGATCACCTATAAAACGTAACAATCAAACACGTCAAAATCTTCACTTTACTATCATGATCACCTATATATAACAAATAATCAAACACGTCAAAATCTTCACTTTACTATCATGATCACCTATATTACAAATAATCAAACACGTCAAAATCTTCACTATCATGATCACCTATAAAACTAACAGCCAGACACAAATCACTTTAAATTTGCAGTTACTTTTTATGAATGAATGACACCATTTGACACCAGTTTAGTCTGGGTAAATGAAGTTATTGAACATTGACAGCAAGACTTCCAATTGAACCCCTTCATGTATGTCTATGTCTGTCCCAATAGACTCTTACTGTGATGCAGATGCAAGTCGATGAAATTGACCTGTAGTTGACAGCTTTATGTTCGTCTCCCTTTTTGAAGACTGGTGCAACATTAGCATGCTACCAGTTCTGTGGTGTTTGTCCAGTTTCAAAAGATTTTTTAAATATTATTGTTAAAATTGGTGCTATATGTTCTTGCATTCCTTTTAAGATATGGCCACTGATATTGTCTGGGCCAGTGGCTTAATGAGGGTTGATGTTGTTAAGGAGTTTTGTTATGCCAATTTTTTAATAGTTGTGTGCGTTTTTTTTCTAGGTCTAATTTGGTGGATTCCTAGTTTGCTTTGTTGTAATTGTACACTTTACATGGTGTTTTTCTTCTTCTCTTAAGCCAGATGTCTGCCTCGGCATAGACAATATCATGGTCACTTAGCCAAATAGATGGTAGAGTTGTTACTTTATTTATGAAAGTTTGATTGTTGATAAAGATAAGGTCAAGTATTTGTTCTGTTCTTGTTGGAGTATTGACAATTTAGTGTAGGTTTGATTCATTTGTTATATCTTAGGAACATTTGATGTTGATCAGGTTTACCAGGTGTAATAGAAGTGGTTTGCCAATCTATATGTTCTACATTGAAGTCTCCACCTGTAATGATTGTAGATTTTGATTGTTTGTTAATTCGGTTTAGTGACTGTTGTAATTGTTCTAGTTCTAAACCGGTGTCAGATGGAGGTTTATAGAATGATGATACAATGATAATTTGATATTTCTTGAACCTGTAATATTAATTTCTGCCCAGACAATTTCACAATCTGTCTTTTATTTCTGAGCTGATGAAGTCTTTCGTTATAGGAATGAGGACCCCCACCATGACTTTGGCCATTCATTGGTGGTCTGTAATGTTTTAACACATTATACAATTCTCATGGAAATTAATTGTGAGATGATATAATTGTATCAAGCCCGGTTTCCGCGCCGAAAATGATGTCAGGTTTTACAGTATCAATCATATCTAGCAACTCAGGCTTTTTGTTTTTTATTGATTGGAAGTTGATGTTCAAGATTTTTAGAGGTCTTTTATCATTACATTTGTTATGTTGTTTGTTATTTTAGCTGCTGATTTTTTAGGAATTGGCGAGGATGCTGCTTTTGGTGTACCTGGACTGCCTATAAGACTAAAACTGGTTTATTTTGTGCAGAAAATTGCATTATCTCTAAACTGGATTTTTCTCAGTATATATATATATATATATGTTAAAAGATAGATTATACATGACTTGACATATAAGCAACAAATTAATGGCTATGCCTAATCCTGTATATAAAGACAGCACCTGTTCTACATATGAAAATATGATTCCTCTACAAAGGGGTTTAAAATAAGCATACCAAAACAAATATTAAGGTAGCACTACAGTCTGACAATGATTTTTTGAAGATATTTTTTTTATCACATAATTTTGAATTAAGTATTATTCTGCACAGTTTGTAAAAATCCCAAAGTCATTATCATATCACAACAGGGAGTAAATTGATAATGAACTTATGTAAATAAAAGCACATGGTAATTAATCTAAATATATAGACATTTGGGAGGGGCTAATATGTCAATTATCTGTTGATACCAGTGTCCAGCTGTTAATCCCTGACCACACGATAAATATTGTGGTCTTATCTCATTGTATTGCAACAAAAGTAATTTATATAACATGTTTATAAACAGAGAAAAAGAAAAGGAAACAAATCTAAAGGGAAGAAATCTACAAAAAATGAAAAAAAATATGGAAAAGAGTGTGAAAGTATCTTTCAAAGCCTCTGACTGGCTGTATAAATTTCTTCTATTTTGGTCTTCTACATTTAAATACAGTTTTAGGCATTTTAACCAATTTTAAGTTTATGTGAAATTTTTCAATTCCATAAAACTCAAAAATCATGTGGGAGTGTCTTTTTTTAAAGAAGTGGATGGTCTTGGATCTTTATGAACATGTCTTTTGATTCACAATTTTAATGTTCTAGCTAATTTCAGTAATAGTATATTTCTTTTAAAAATACAAATGAAAATTATTCTTTATAGTGAGAATAATGATGTTAAATATTGATTATATGCAACTGGTCAATCCTGTTATTCTCTTATCTTAGACTGTCTGGACAGAGGCGGAGCTTTGTCTATATTTAATTACTACATCACAGATATTGGTCAAATCTGTGACGTCAAACTCCCGCCAAATGCCAAGTTAGTGTTGCACAGTGCCACACATAATGCAAAATTTACAGCATCAGAGCATCAAAGAGACAAAGTGTGTGGTTCTATTGATAAAGTAATGGTATCAGAACACTCCTGGGGTGTTCCCAGTGGAATTTTTGTATTTATGTTGCATTTATAGGGGTTCTAAGGGGGAAATTCCGTTTTTAGGCTATTTCTCAGAACAATTTTTCATGAGATTTGTTAGGAAAAAATGAAAATATAAACTTTATGGGTACCCCCTTTGGCTTGACTTTGATATATGTGATTAAAGGGAGTATTTTCTACAATACCGTGTCCCAGTTTTTGGATAATTTGTTTCTAAATGAATTTATAGGTCTCCAAAGATGAAAGGTGAAATGAGGTTTGGCACCCAGCAGTTAAATCAATATATCTTCTTACTGGAGGCATATATCAAAAATCTGAGACACGGTTTTGCAGCTTGTATATGGTTGATTAAAGGGATGAAAACAAATTTTTACTACCATCTGACCTGAATGTGCCATTTCCATCCAAGTTGGAAGACCACTTTTTTGGCAATTAATGAGCTATATTTTGAGATTTATCATACCAAAAATAAATTTATCTATGTATTAAGAAAGAGTAATATTTCAGCTTTAAAATGAGTTAAAGATTTTAAAAATCCATTGAGTAGTTTTGGAGAAATTAATCTTTAAAGACTGTTGGTTGGAGTCAGAAAATTCTGACTGTAGTGCTACCTTAAAAGAATGCTTAAAACAACTAGCACCTGGACTTGCATTAATATTCCCAAAATCAATAAATACTGGTACACTACCAAGAGACTGGCTATATGCAAACATCTCAGGTGTCTTCAAAAAGGGAGATAAACACGCACCAGAAAACTACAGCCTAGTATCATTAACCTCTGTACCATGCAAGCTACTAGAACATATTATCTGTAGACATGCTTAAACATCTATAGATGCACAGGGTACAGTACAACCTGTGACTTCCTCTTAGTAATGTCCACCCTCTTGTATGGTCACCATCGAATGGTGGCCATTTATTGGGTATTCAATCTTGAAATGTTGGCCATTTATTGGGGTCATAAAACATAGGTTGATGTTTTATCTAATCATGTTACCTGTTGAAATCAATCAGGGTTGAAGGTTTCATTAAAATTTACCTGTACAGGTACCTCAGGTTTCTTCTCAAATTGACATTTCACCTTTTCTTGAAAATGTAGAATAGAATGTTGTTTTAGTCTTTGTTAATTCATATCATTTGTTGATTTTTCTGTCTTTAAATTTACATATTTTCCTTTTTTCTAATGTTTTATTTTTTATGTTATTTTTATTTTTATTTGTTTTTTGCTTCTATTCTTTTAATTTCTTCTAGGAAATAACCTTGAGTAGAAATGACAAAATTCAAAGATGAGTTATTGACTAGCATTTGAAAACAAAACAGAGAATCCTTTAAATAATTATTTTTTCAGTAAAAAAAAGTTATTGTACATGATGTACATGGTATTCAATTGTCTGTGTGTATTATTTAATGAATTATTATTAATTATAACTTATAATCATGCAAATGATATGTTTAAAGGAACCATGAAGCAAGTAATTTAACAAGCCTGTTTTTAACAAATTAAAATTATCAATATCATGAATATCAAGCCTTTTACAATAAATTTTGTTAACAAAGTTGTACAATCTATTATCATGATTATTATTCAGGAAAACTACAAATATCATTATATGGTATAGGAATAAACTATTTTTGTTTATCTTTTATATTTTCAAATCTCAAAACTGGAGTTGTGCATGAATAATCACTAAAGAGACTTTAATTTTCCAAATGGCTACCTAGTAATCATCAACTTTGATAAGTGCTAATCATAATGAAAATGTTCTTATCTCTGAATTAAATAAATCTTATGAAAAGAAATTATTTAAAGAAAAATTGTCTTGCTTTTTGAAACAATTGTAAACTTATCAAATATGTTATCTTCAATTTGGCTATTTTTGTCAGTTAACAGGCAAAATTTGTCTCCAGAAAAATAAAGTACACTTCTATATAGATTGTGACATTTTATGGTCTATTAATTAAATCATTTTTGTTCTGTGTATTATATTGTCAAAACTGCAAGACTGGCATATGCATGATACATATTCTTGGTATACATCTGCAAAGAATATTTCACTCAACTCAGGCCTTTTAGATAAAGCTAATAATTGCAGGGACTTGAATGAATTAGATTCTTTAAAGCCCTTGATTAAAAATGAATTTTAAGAACAAAAATAAGAATATTTTTGAAAATAAAATAAAACTTCTGATGAAAACAGTAAACTCAAATGCTTCACTTAGTAAAGAATTAGTGGTCATAATTTAGAAATAGAAAATGGTAGATAAAAATTCCTATAAAGGACAGAATTGTTTGTAAAATTAACATAACAACTTAGAGATAATCTATTTGAAAATTGTTTTCCTTCTCATAATAATGTCTCTGACCAGTTTGTGAATAAAATCTTGAATCTTATGAATAAAATCTTAACCAAAAGCAAAAGTAAAAGAAATGCTAAACCTTTATAACATGGAACATGTTTAAAATATTGACTCCTTTGTAAGAAAAAGTCATTAGAACTGAGGGCAGAAACCTAATAATTTTTTCCATGTGTTTTGATTTTTATAGAACTGTTATTTCTTTTAAAATTATAATGTTTGATTTTGGGTTTTTTTGTCAGAAACTTGATTAAATTGTAATATGTTTATATGACAATAAAAATATTATCAAATTTTTCTGTAATGAATTTGAATATACATGTATTTATTCAATAGAGAAATAATGAATTGCCTAAATTTTATTTAGAATAAGTCCTAAAGATAATCGTAAAAATTTGTTAAACAATGTTAAATGCAGTTAGTATAAACAATTTTGATTTTAGATAATTAATTTGAGAAACACCAAATTTTCGATGGAAAAAGGCAGTGCGTATTTTTATTGTGAAAGTTTGCATTATATTAGAAGATGATATTCATTTATTATTCACTTGCCTAAATATACATGTAAAAATAACTTAAATTGATAGATTATAAAATTGTATCAAAACAAACAGTCATGCCGAAAATGATGTCAGAAAATGTTTACAAAGGTTAGTAAGCTATATGTTCAACTAGTTTTATTATTTCATTTTATTTTAGAATTTTCTTGTCATAATAACAGTTATTAAATATGACAAACACATATATTTTACCTGAGACACTTTACCTGTAAGTTATATAATTTTAACACTTCAATGCTTGAGTCATGATTTCCTTTAATCCATTGACAGCAGTTCTATGATTGATACCTTACAAAGGGGTTTAAAATAAGCATACCAAAACAAATATTAAAAGAATGCTCAAAAACAGGTATAATGATGGACATTAGGGCCATCATGTGACCATATTTTTATGGCCACCATTAGTAAGATAATGTCACAGGTAGTACTGTACTTACATCACTAAACCATGGATTCAGGTCAGGTTATTCCTGTGAAACCCAACTGCTAGTCACACTTCATGACTTCATGAAATCCTTTGATGCAGGAAAGCAAACTGATGTAGCTATCCTGGACTTCTCCAAGGCATTTGACACCGTGCTACATAACAAACTGCTACATAAAATGAACAAATATGGTGTGAGAGGACCACTCAACAAATGGTTGGAAATGTTCCTATTAAACCCAAAGAAAGATGAAAGCTGTTGAAGATGGAGGGGAATCAGAAGAAGCTTAGTTGACTCTGGTGTTCCATAAGGAACTATACTAGGACCCCTTCTCTTCCTCTGCCACATTAACGACTGCCAGATGCAGTTAAATCATCGGTCAGACTTTTTGTGGATGACTGCCTTCTATACAGGAACATAAATACACAACATGATCATACGCTCCTACAGAGAGACCTCCGAAACCTAGAAATATGGGCCAAAGACTGGGGCATGCCCTTTAATGCAAAGAAGTGCTATATTCTGAGTATCAAGAACAAAATTCATAACATGTACAACCCTGACAGACATGTACTACAATAGGTCCAACATAATCCATACCTAGGCTTGCAAATATAGGAAGACCTGAAATGGACTACACACATCTCAAATGTAGCCAAGAAAGCCAATTCCACACTATTCCATGGCAGTATAATCAGTTTGTTGATTGTGGCCATTATCTGGCAGAAGCACACTAGGTTTTCTAAGAAGAAATCTACGTTTTTGCCCAAAGGATTGCAAAAAGACCGCATATATATTGTTAGTAAGAACAACTATGGAATAGAGGCCATAATATGGGACCCATATACACAACACGATATAAATCAACTGGAAAGGATACAATGTAGGGCAGCTAGATTCATAACCTGCGATTACAGGTCTAGAGAAGAGGGGTCGGTCACTAAAATGCTAGCCATGTTAGAAATGGACAACCTACAGTCAAGAAGAACAAGTCAACAGCTAGTATTCTGTTATCCGAACATACGGGCATTTTTAAATCAGTGATTCCCCTTTCTTAGTAATGCCGATTTCCGTTGGTAAGGCGGTGAAACATTGTTAGCTTATCGTGTTAAGAGAATAGTCTTGATTGTTAACTTTTGAATGAATCGGTGTATGCTTTTTTCATGTAAATATCCTGGTATGATGTAGGATGTAAAAATCATAACTTGCCAGTTAAAAAGATTATAAATCATTTACGCTAAAAATGAAGCCATGCACGTATTTCCAACAAAGTCTATCACTTTCCTGTGTATAATCTTCAGGAAAATAAATTGAAATTATTCTTATTATTTCATTTGTTTTTTTGTCTTTCTACTGTAGTACATACGAACGTACATATTTAGTACATATTAATAAAATTCTAGCGTTACATGACTTTCGTGGAACTCTTTCGGGTTTTCTATAATTTCGGTATTAAATCTATCTATGGGTCAAAATATGATATCTAACTTAATTGAAAATTTATTACTTGTATATGTTTTAAAGGTTCACTCTAAATGTACAGAATACTTTTAAGTGACTGTGTAAACGATTAGCTTTTACCTAAACTTTGAAAGACATTACCAAATTTTCAAATGTTTTTTTTTTAAATGACATATAATAATCAAGAAATAAATGAGATATTTTTAAATGTTAACGTTTTAATACAATTTTGATTTCATCAAAATCATCACATTTTCTCAAAATATATATAGATATCAGTATACGATGCATCATCTAAAAATGTTGTATTAAACAATTATTAATTAATAATTTTAAATAGTTACGGTTATTGTAATTCAGATTAACATTTTACAAAGATAAAAGATTTTATATTTTTCACACCCGTTGTCACCTGATAAGAAATGTTTATTGCCAATGATTAACAGGTTCTATAATAATAGTTCCCCTCGGCTACAGGGTGATTAGCGTATCGATGGAAAAACTTCACCTACAGTGATGCCCGGATGCTGTATCTAAGGAGCTGCTATGTCACGCCGGATAAGAGAATTTCTGTACAAAGTGGTTGAGGCATTGGTCCCAGCTATTAATCCCGACGATTTTCTGGTTAAAAGTAAACCTAAGAGGACAATTAAACCAAAAAAATTTGATAACTTTGAAAGTGCCAATATAGTGACAAATTCAGTAAAGAACAATACAAAGGTACTAGACACTATTCCATACAACACCGATCCATATAAGAACTCTTTCTTTGTCAAGAGCATAATACATTGGAACCAACTGGAAGAAAGTATTGTATGTGCAAATACAGTTGAGAGCTTCAAGGCAGCTCTCCTACACCGCCAATAGGTGTCTCTCTCTCCCGTTGAATAAAAGCCAAAATTGGTATCTTCAACGTATACATACAGATACAAGTTATTGTAACTTTTCATTCCGTTTTCTGAAATTATTTATGTCATATTTACGTGTGGCATGTGTTTCAAAAATTACTTTCAATAAGAACTCTTACATTTGTTTGTCTTTATTTCATCCTTCCATCTGAACAAGGGAGTAATTTAAAAGTCGAAGTACATGAAGATATATTGTTTTCCAAGGAAAATTCAACCGGAAATTTTGTAGATTACGGACCAATGTCGGATTGGAATTGCAATTCCGTACCTGTTTTCCAGGAGGCGATCATTCATGCAATTGTTTCCTGCGTTTTAAGACATTAATATCCATTAGGCCTATCGATAATTCCTTTTCTTTTGGCTGTTCGTCCACATTAATGACATAGCGGAACATGTGACATCGTAGATCAGACTATTTGCAGACGACTGTGTGTGCTATACTGAGAGAAATAACAACAACCATGACTCCTTAGAAAGGTGTCAGACCACCAATTCAAAATCCCTATCTATTCAACCATTTTTTTTCAATTTCCACAGCTTTCTAAATATTTTATCTAAAGTTTAACTTCATTGAAACCAGGTATATCCTGAATTGTTCATGTATCACCTTTCTACGTGCCAATTTTCAACCAATATAATTATATATATGTTGATGTTTAAAGTCTTGTAGTGAATTACGACCGTTCGGAAGGCAACTACTACTAAAAATAACCCCTGGTTTTCTGGAAATCTTAAATAAGTACTAGAACACACCCGCGATATCGCGTGTCCGTGACTGAATTAATATATATAAGTATGTGTAAGTCTTATTTTAGCCTGGATTTTTAGTATTGGTATTGTCATCTAATAAAGTCATGCTGATTAAAAGATGCACAGTTTTCTCTGCTTTCAAAATCTTTCTGTTTGAACCCGTCGACCTGGAACTTATCAATTATTGGTAATATTAATTATTTGGAAAACAAAAGGGCCTGGAATGGAGTAATTTTAATCAAAAGCATTGTCCTATATTAGTTATAAATAAAGTTGAATTCTTTGATTCGCCGTTTTAACGTCATGCCGGCTAACAAATTGAAACTGTACCTATACGCCTTATTTTAAGTCTAGATTTTTAGTATTCGTATTGTCATCTTATAAAGTCATGCTGATTAAAATACTACAATAGGAAACAATGTGACAATGATTGAATTTAGTAGTGTCAACCCTGTGATTATGACCCGTGTATGTAGCAAATCCTAAATACACCGTTTGGTGGTGCGCCTGTCAGATGCGAAACGTACAGATAAGGTAATAGGTAACAGGTGAATATACTATTGGTATCGGTATCGGATTCGACCCGGAACTTGTTAATTATTGGCAATATTAATTATGTGGAAAACAAAAGGGTCTGGAATGGTGTAATTTTTAATCAACACCATTGTCCTATATTAGCCATATATAAAGTTGAATTCTTTGATTTGTCGTGTTTACCCCATGACGGCTGACAAATTGGACCTCGTTATTTTAGTATTATAGATACTATGGAGCGCATTAATCCTCAATTTTTATTGGAAACTCATGGACAACTAAATTTTAGCTCAAAATGTCAAAATGTCTAAATATATTTTTCTTTCACCAAAAGTTTCATTTCTGCAAATTTGTTGGTAAGTTTAAGTAAACAGTGATATCAAAAGCACTATTTTTTGTCAGGGTAGGGCTACTTTTATGTTCTAAATTGGAGTGGGTGAATTAGTGGTCTGACACCTCAAGCTAGTTTGTCACATCCAACATCCAACATACAATGGATTTAGTGTAAAGACGTCTTGAACAGTCAGAGAAAAACAGGACCTTGTGCAATGCCAAACTATAAGTATTGACAGATTCTAGTACCGTGAAAGTACATATATGTAATATTTTGTATAGTTTTAATTTACTGATAGCAAAATCAATATTTATACCAATAAAACAATATTCAAAGATTTAATTACAGTGTTGAATAGGTAACCTTTTAGAATAAATTTATTTAAAGGATTGATAATTTTATCCAGATCGTATCTAAATTTCTGGGCTCGGTTTACAACATCACCGTAACATTTAGGATGTGCTATTCCGTTTGAAATAAGTTTTCTACAGGTACAGCCAAACTTGCAGACCAAATCTTTGTATCCAGTGGCGGATTTAACGGGGGCACAGGGGCACGTGCCCCCAGTCGGGGTCACCAAAAATTTTGTAACATAGTTTTATTGCTACTGTATCTGCTTATCTAGATATCAAGATAGAAAACAAGACACAGCTTGATTTTACTTCCTAAACTGGTCGTTAATTAACCCCAGCTTCAACATGTGTGATTTATGACAACTTAATGATGGGTGTGTAAATATTGATGTAGTAGTGTCATTTTACGCCTATTAAATAACAGTAAAAATATCTTTATAACGTTCTTCAAATTAATTTATGATAAGCGTTTTACTCTTGAATTTTGATAAAGGAATATTATAATTTAAATCCAAATCTACACTTTACTTTTTATATTTAGTTCATGAATATTCAAAAGGTTCTTACTTAAAATTACGTATCTGATTGGTCATTGTGATTTCGCGGTCAATTTATATTTTGTATTGACCAGGTAGATTTGAACGGAACTTGAAATTGCAGTCGCATGATATTGTGTGTCCCGAATTTATATCACCTGTATATTATTGTTTTCATTCATTGTGGACACAACATATTATCTGATTAATGTAAGTTATTTTCTTTATTATATAATTAATATTTTCACATGTAAATGATAAATTTAGCAAAGTTTTCTATGTTATGATTTCGTTCTCCTCGTAAAGTTTGGTTGTTACATTAGTATGATAGATGTACCCGAGAATATTTTATTTAGCTTCGTGCTACATATATTTTATTATCTACCGTTAATTTGTCACGATAGAATATATAGAATGAGATAATTTGCGCAGCTATTTGATTATTGACACAGATAATTGATATTTCATAAATGGCGGCATATTAAACAAAATAAGGAAAAGTGTTAATGTTGATATTTATTAGTACACTTATATTATACACTATAATGATAGAAGTATAACTATGAATGAACTTGAGTTATTTTGTCAAATTGTATATTTTAATATTTTACGAGTCCGAATGTTTATGATTACATTTTGGTTTTAGGACTCCATTGATGTTGTAAACAGAACGTTATGGATTATTTCCTTTAAATATAGGGTTTTAAGCATATTTAAGATATTGGCTTAATTAGTCTTTATAAAAATAGTATATGCAACTTAATGATTGTTGTAATGTAATAGTATGTAAAGAACAAATAATATATTATGTTCCGATTAGTTAATTGTTATATGGCAGTTTTAACTTTAGTTTTGTACCGTACACATAGTTTACCAGTAAACATTATATAGTACACTATTTATGATCAAAGGTTACATACAATGAGAAATAAGAGAACACGTGATATTTGAAAGAACTTACTGAATGTATTTAATATTAATATCGTATAGTACACAGTAATAAAGAGCGTGGTATTTTACTAGTACAGTATCTGATAATTTGTAATTTGTGTTTTATAAAATAGAACTGTTATTTATAATTGTGATATTGTTATTTCAGAGTTTATTTTCTATACTGGTTATTAAATCATCCGAACCCTATACAGCAGAGTTTGTTGTTTCTTTACCCAAGATACGACACTGTTACAAAATGGCGCCCACGTAGTTTATGGATTGATGGCACAGTCATATTAGGGTTACCATTTAGTGACCACTGAAGCAGACGACAGATGAGACCACGTGATGTGTTTGTTTACCAACCATGCGCAGATGTCCGAAGATGCACGTGCCAGTATTTACATCCGTTGATGTCCACAGCAGTTTTCCAGTTTATTTAGTTACTTAAGAACAGTATAAATTTATTCCTATTATTGTGATTTGAATTGGAATAGTAACTTAGCTTTATAAGGTAGGCTTTTTACTTATATATATATTATAATTGTATACTGAAATAGTTTGCTTACACACTTTGTTTCATACGTGGTCGATTACTATATCGCATTGTAACATCAACACTTACTTATATACAGCAACACTGATAGATAGATAGCATACATACATTTGTACATGCAGTGTTATTGGTATACCACAGTTTCAACTTAAACTTAGTTACCCTTAATCATTTTACACATTGACATTGTTCATCCATACATACACTTTTGGACTTTGAATTTTTTTTTGGCGTCCTACATATTGACCTTTTCACACTTAAACATTTTTAAAGAACATTGACAATTAACTTCATTTGAAGATTGATTGTTTACATGAGAGTGCAGATGTACTTGTAGATTTTATTGAATCCATTAAAAACATTTTTTCTATACAGAAAGCAACACTATCGTATACAGTTATAGTATATAGCATACTCTGTGTTGAACTTAGACAGAGTTTGAAAAATCTATAGTTTGATTAGATAGATTCAAACATGTGACTGTTGAATTATTTGAATTTATTCAATTACAAATATAATCTGATTGAGGTGCACTCATTTGCATATGATATATATTCAATCATTTTAATATTTGGTAGTACTATTTATCAAGGCACATCCATGTGTATTTGATATAATTTGAGTGTATTTTAGTTATTGTAGAATTGAGTATTGGTTATTGATTAAAATTTACCATTTTGATTTATTGTAATTATGATACTCTAGTGTGGTGGTTAGGTAGTTAATAGTTGTATTATAACATTTTTGTTTTGAAACACCATTTATAGACATAGGTTTTGGAAGTGAAAGTATTTTTTTTTCATTTTCGGTTTTGTTGTTGGCATTTATCAATACAATTCTTCCAATCGGTCATGGAACAGTATGGTAAGAACGCCATCGCCGTAGACGTTATGGGACAACGACTTTGACAACCAAGCCAACCAAAACTACTTACTTCGATCCTAATCCAACAACAAGAGATCCTATCGTATGTTATCGATGCGGAGGACTTAATCACATAGCCATTGGTTGCCGTATACGATTAGATCATTCACGACAAGCCTATAACTTCCAGCAGATCAACGCGGAAGATAGAACATATGCATACCAACAGCAACAGTCAACACGAGATGTCACTGACCAACTACTAGGTAACACCAATGAAGTCACTGTTAAGATAAATGGTATTCAAGCTACAGCATTATTAGATACAGGTTCCACAGTCAGCACTGTCAGCGAGTCATTTCATGTACCTGATCATGCTATACAGACACTTAATCGTATTCTTAACATAGAATGTGCTGATGGAGAGAATTTACCGTATCATGGTTACATCACTGTCGATTTAGAATTACCTGGAGCATCACCATCAGATATACCACAACATTGCTTACTACTAGTGGTCCCTGATAGTACCTACAACCAGACTGTACCTTTTACTTGGTACCAACGTATTGAATAGAGCAATGGATGATGTAAAACAACGCTTTGGTCATCGATTTCTGCAAAACGCCAACTTGATCACCCGTGGTATATGACGTTTCGTTGTCTTTACTCAGAGAGAAAGAACTCAACAAGAGAAGCAACAGATTAGCATTGATTAAATGCGCAGAGGGAAAGACTGTTCGCATTCCACCGAATAAAGATGTCATGCTTCAAGGTTATATGGACCATGAGTTGCCGTACCACCCTGTATGTGGAATACTTCAACCAACACACAAGGCAGCAGTACCTATAGACTTAGATATAGCTCCAACACTTGTCAACTACGAATACAGAGATAACAGATTAGTACCTGTACATATTAGTAATGTAACAACGAGAACCATACCAGTTTCACCTAACACTATCCTTTGTGAGCTGCAACCGGTCTCAATTGCTGATATAGATAAGCCAGATGATACAGATTATGATGTTTTGAACGATGTCAACTTACCAGCAGACGTACTCAGTATCGAACAGTTAGAAAAGGCAAACAACTATTAGACAGTATAGAGATGTATTTAGTATGTCAGACACAGACATTGGTCACACAGATGCAGTTCGTCATAGAATTGATCTCACTGATGATACACCGTTCAAGCAGAGACATAGGCGTATACCACCAGCCATGTTTGATGGAGTTCGTACACATCTACAACAACTACTCACAGCTGGCATAATACGACGCTCACACTCACCTTGGTCATCTAATGTGGTACTTTGCCGAAAGAAAGATGGGAAACTAAGAATGTGTATTGATTACAGACAACTTAATCAAAGGTCCGTGAAGGATTCATACGCTTTGCCACGCAGCGAAGAGATATTAGACGCTCTAGGAGGCAACACGCTATATACAGTACTTGATATGAAGAGCGGGTACCATCAGGTAGAGTTAGAAGAGTCCCACAAGCAGAGAACTGCTTTCACTGTCGGTCCACTAGGCTTTTACGAATTCAATCGCTTGCCGTTTGGATTAGTCAACAGCCCAGCGACATATCAGAGGTTAATGGAAGAGATCCTAGGAGACCTCCATCTTGATATCTGCTTCATTTATCTGGACGATCTTATCATATTCTCCGATACGTACGAGGAACATCTGGTCAGATTAGAGAAAGTACTGCAGAGGTTAAGAGAAAGCGGACTTAAACTATCTCCAAAGAAATGCTCATTCCTTCAAGAGAAAGTCAAGTATATTGGTCACATCGTCTCCAAAGATGGCATACAACCAGATCCTGCAAAGATAGACAAGGTTACCAACTGGCCACGTCCAACAACACCAGAAGAAGTCCGTCGCTTCCTTGGCTTTGTAGGATACTACCGGAAGTTCGTCAAAGATTTTTCGAAAATAGCCAGACCACTCACCGATCTAATGCCTCCACCGAAAAGTTCATCAAAGAAACGCAAGCCACGACTCCGAGATCCAAACAGTCAATCATGGATATGGGGAGATCTTCAAGAAAAGGCTTTCCAAACACTCAAAACAGCACTAGCTTCACCACCTATACTTGGATTTCCACGATACAATCAACAGTTTGAGTTACACACTGATGCATCCATGCAAGGCTTAGGAGCTGTATTATACCAAGAACAGGAAAACAAGAAGCGTGTCATAGCTTACGCCAGTAGAGGACTCAGTAAGACCGAGCAAAATTACCCAGTACACAAATTAGAATTTTGGCATTAAAATGGGCTGTCACCGAGAAATTCCACGAATACTTGTATGGAAACACCTTTACAGTACTGACAGACCACAATCCTCTTACGTACGTGCTAACATCAGCCAAACTAGATGCAACTGGTCACCGTTGGATTGCAGCATTAGCATCATACAACTTTAACATCATCTACAGACCAGGTTCCAAAATGTCGATGCTGATTCTTTATCGAGATTGCGTGAGTTACTTGGACGTAAACCATCCAACTTAGATGTCTGTAAAAGCCATCTGCAATCTACAGCATACTCAACCTTTCGTCGATAGTCTATCACTGAATACTACTACAATCGTGAATGATACATCTTTACCAGCACAGCACTTGGTTGAGTGATTACAGAATGAAAGAATGGATTTATTGGGTATCCCAACACCGCAAGCCAACCAAAGAACAACTAGAAAGATCATCAGAGAATACATGGTTCATTAACAACTTCGACAAGTACCAACTGAAAGATGGTGTTCTATTCAGAGAAGTTACACTTGATTTCCAGCCAGTTAAACAACTTGTTTTACCAGAAACTTGCGTTCCGAAAGTACTGATAGCACTTCACGATGACATGGGCCACCAAGGACGAGATAAGACATTAACAAGAGATGTAGATCAGTGGATTACGCAATGTAACAGATGCATAAGACGAAAAACACCAACTAATGAAAGGGCACCAATAGTGTGCATGGATTACTTGTTGGAAAGATCAAAAGGAGGGTTTGAAAATTCTGGTCATCACCGATCACTTTACCCGGTATGCCTTGGCAATTCCAACGAAAATCAAACAGCAAAGACTACCGCCGAAGCATTTTTCAACCATCATTTCGAATAACTATTACCGATTTCGCCTTCAACCTCCCTTATAAAACATTGAAATAAAAGCAAAGATTATACGATCAAGACACGCTGTCACTGTCAAAACAATATGGCGTATCGATAAATCTCGCGCAGGTAAAGTCTCGTTCTAACGACCGTCAAAGAAACCGACAACCACCACCTACAGGATTATGTAACAACAGCAAAGCAGGCCACCACTAACCCAGAGGTACATTGGTTGGAAATCAGGCAGAAACGGGACGACACAATGACATGGAAGATTGGTTGGCCTATTAAAAAAGTAAAAATATCTTTATACATTGGTTGGAAAGAATATTATAATTTAAATCCAAATCTACACTTTGTTGGAATTGCTTAGGGCGATCATCAAGATTGTTGAGTATGATTACACTGATTGGTGTAACAGTTTCCAGTCCCGTTAGTATAATAGTCCCAGGTTATATACAGAGTATTACTTGTGAACTGTGCCTACTTCTTACCAGTAAAACTCACTCCACAAGTGGTAAGAGTTAATCTATTTTAATTTTGTAATGTTGTAAACAGAACGTTATGGATTATTTAACCTTTAAATATAGGGTTTTAAGCATATTTAAGATATTGGCTTAATTAGTCTTTATAGGGTTTTAAAATAGTATATGCAACTTAATGATTGTTGTAATGTAATAGTATGTAAAGAACAAATAATATATTATGTTCCGATTAGTTAATTGTTATATGTGCAGTTTTAACTTTAGTTTTGTACTGTACACATAGTTTACCAGTAAACATTATATAGTACACTATTTATGATCAAAGGTTACATTCTTGTGTAGTGTACCACAATAAGAAATAAGAGAACATGTGACATCTGAAAGAACTTACTGAATGTATTTAATATTAATTTCGTAGTATAGTACACAGTAATAAAGAGCATGGTAATTTACTAGTACAGTATCTGATAATTTGTAATTTGTGTTTTAAAAATAGAACTGTTATTTATAATTGTGATATTGTTATTTCAGAGTTTATTTTCTATACTGGTTGTTAAATCATCCGAACCCTATAGAGCAGAGTTTGTTGTTTCTTTACCCAAGATACGACCCTGTTACATTGACACCTTTGTGTAAAGTCTATATCCAAAAGCATTTACATGTACATGCTGATTGGAATTAATACGAACATATTTATTAGTTTCTAATACAATATTACAGGATCAAGATCGATTAACAAGTGAAATCTTCTGATCAGGAAAGAAATTACCAACTAAAATCGGTCTTTAAAGAATATGTAAAAATAGATGTTTAGTGTCAAGAATGTTCGTATCGATATGAGATACGTCTTTTTTACCAAACACTCACATTGTATACGGTTTCTGGGGAATGTGCCTAGCTGTCTCAGAACAGTCTTTTTCGGATTTTATTAAACAACAAACGATTTTTTTCATTGCATACAGCATTTTTTTTTCACTGATTGTGGTGTTTGTTTCCTCTTATTTTTTTATGGAAACAAAACCTTCCCCCTCCGCAAAACATGAATGGTCTGTGCCTTATATATAATAATTAATAAAATTATATTGTATCATAGCAAACCTACTTATATATTAGATGAAGAACAACAATACAAGCTTATTGTGTGTTTTTTTGCTGTGCATGTGCTGATTTTGTGTCATGGATGGATACCCCATATCCTTTGTTTTTCTATTATAGTACAGTAATGTGTATATATTTTCTTGTTTTAATTACCATGTATGAGGGTATGAATAGGTTACCGTGAATTAGGGTATGAATGGTTTACCGTGAATGAGGGTATGAATGGTTTACCGTGAATGAGGGTATGAACGGGGTTTACAGATTAGAGAATAATGGTCAAAAAGTATAAAGGCTAGAAAAAAATGAACCCAAAAAATATAGAAAACAGATTAAAGCTGTGATGAACTGTAAAGAATAGAGGACAATTGGCAACAAATAAAAGAGTAGAAAGAAATGGACCCCAAAATAATGAAAAGGTATAGAAATAAAGACCCGACCCCCTACCCCTCCCTCATACGACCACCATCATCCCCAATACATGACACCACCACCACCCACACACGCATATAATTATGCATATATAAAACAAAAATTAATTTTGGTTTCATGGTGCCCCCACCCCAGACATCGAGGTTCTGTGCCCCCTGGTATCTATGAAAGAATTTAGTAAAGGTTTTAAGTGATTTGTGGCCTACGGTAACGAAATCCCTGACTTATCCATGTTTGTATACCATTCTGATGCATATACATTCTATCTGACACCTATTCATGTCTTTAAATTTAATAATTGAACAAATAATATCAATATGTTAACTAATTACTGCTCATAGATACCGGGATTAAAATTTTGTACGCCAGACGCGCGTTTCGTCTACAAAAGACTAATCAGTGACACTCACATAAAAAGTTTAAAAGGTCAAATAACGTACAAAGTTAAAGAGCATTAAGGACCCAAAATTCCAGAAAGAAATATGTAGCAGAATACGACCAAGTTCCCCGTAAACTGCGGAATTAGTTGAATTACTATGAACTCCAAGTATATACTTAAACAATTTCAGGCCTAAATTTTCACAAGGACATTAACTATACTTTAAAATTTGCTCTATTCCATGCAAATTAATATTTTGGGATTTAAATTTACAAGTTCCCAAAATTTACAAACTATATAGTGATAAAAAATATAGAGATTTGTATCAATTTTGTACTGACATGACTATACGGATATTGTTTGATTGAAATATGTTGTTGTAAAGTTTTTGAAATCATCTTTGTCTCGCCTTGACGGAGTCAAAAAGCGAGACATAGGTATGCTGTTTCCGGCGTCGGCGGCGTCAACAATGTATTAGTTTGTGATTAGGTCTAGTTCATGGTGAACCACTAGTGGTAGGTCAATGATATTTGGTATGCAGTTGTATTAGCATTGGCACATCTCTTTACCATGGAGATTATTTGGCCCCGCCCCCTCAGTCAAGGTCTGTGGCTTTGAAACTTTGCTTAGTTTACATGTATTAGTTTGTGATTAGGTCAGTTTATGGGGAACCACTAGTGGTAGGTCAATGATATTTGGTATGCAGTTGTATAAGCATTGGCATATCTCATTTCCATGGAGATTATTTGGCCCTGCCCCCTCATTCATGGTCTATTGACTTTGAAACTTTTGCTTAGTTTTCATGTATTAGTTTGTGATTAGGTCAGTTTAAGGGGAACCGTTAGTGGTAGGTCAATGATAATTGGTATGCAGTTGTATAAGCATTAACACATCTCATTTCCATGGAGAATATTTGGTCCTTACCCCTCAGTCATGGTCTATTGACTTTGAAACTTTTGCTTAGTTTTCATGTATTAGTTTGTGATTAGGTCAGTTTAAGATGAACCTCTAATGTTAAGTCAATGATATATATTCGGTATGCAAATGTATTGGCATTTGCAAGTTTCATTTCCATGGAGATTATATAGCCCAACCCCCTCATCATGGTTCATTGACTTTGAAACTTTTACATAGTTTACAAGTTAATGTTTGTGTTTAGGTTTGTTTAAAGGGAACGACTTATGAAGAGTCAATGGTATTTGGTTTGCAGTTGTATTAGCATTGGCACATTTCATTTCCATGAAGATTGTTTAGCCCTGTACCTTCAGTCAGGGTTCATTGACTTTGAATATTTGCGAAACTTACATGTTAAAGTATGCTATTTTAATTTCAACATTTGCATTATCAAAATAACAAATAGGCGAGACATATCTCTGTGTTAACAGTTTATATATTAAAGCAATGCATCTTCCTAATGCAAAGCTCCAATTCTCTGTCCGAATTTGCTACACTTTATGTTCATTTTTGTTTTATCAGCTCTTCAACGTTTGTAATAGATTTTGGATTTTCAAATATTTTGGCATCGAGAATCACTGAAGAGAAATTAATTGTCTAAATGCGCATCTGATGCAGTAAATAGGTATCGTTAATGTTATTGCAGTTAACACCATTGACAGTACCATCCTAAAATTTCCGAAAAATGCAACATCTTGAGATTCACAAACAAAAACCATCTGCTATATGCATGTTATTAACAGAATGGACAAATTTCCCTTAAATTCATTTCACACACAATTTTCAAAAAGTTCTCCAATCTTTATCAATATTCACAGCATCGGTAAATTCATATGAGTACTTTTTAAAAATCATCAGCTCTAACCAAAAAAGTCTTAAGCCACTGGTGATCTAAAGGGTTTCCTAATATTTTGCACTATAAGAAAAAAAAAGGAATAAAGTCAAAGTACATTTCAAAAACAAATTATGAAATATGCGTATTGTCATTAAGATTACTGGTATGCACATGGACAGTCCTTCAACCAACAGTATTTACTAATGAATGGAAGAATCATTACAGAATTTTTTACCTTAACATGATCTCTGATGCATTATTGAATGGGGCGGGATGGAAAATTTTCTTTTTATACTCCTCTTACATTTTTGTAGTCTTTTTATATACAACGAAAATAAAACAGAAATTTATCTTAAATATTTAAAGCGTTCATGTGCGATTTAAATTTTCGTTTACAAGTATTAATTGCCATGCTTACTTATGTATAGATTAAGAAAGATGAATCTCCTACTCGAATTACTGAAGTAAAACACGCTGATTTGTTTGTGTAAAATAATTAAGACTTATGAAAATATGGATAAATCCACGTATAAAGCACAAGACATTGCTTCTTGTCAATTTTGCGACGGTATTGGTAAATCGAAATGTTTACATTGTAACATTACATTATGTGATGGATGTCAGAACAATTTTCATAGAAAGATCAGATCTTCTGGTGAACATAACGTGATCGACTTGAAGGAATTGTATACAGTGGATGGCAATGAAGTAGCCCGGAAAATCGATATCATTAATATAGAGTGTGCCAACCACAAGTCGGTGAAGAAGGCGGTGGTTTTTTGCAGAGGTTGTGAAATATTATTATGCTTCAAATGCTTCCTCCAGGAGCACAAGAATCATGATGCTGCTGAGATTAATGATGTGTATAGCGAGAAAAACATTTTTTGGAACAACACTACTTGGCAGTAGAGCAGGATTTACCAATCTTTAGCACAAAAAGACATCAACTCAGTGAAATGAAAAATGAGGGAAATTTACGGATGGAAGATGTATGCATGAAAATTGAACAAAAGAGAAATAAAATGACATTGAAAATTAATCAACAGGCTGAAGACCTTGTATTGGAAGCAAATAAATTGTGGAGACCACAAGAAGTAATTCTTTCAAAAGATGAGAAAAAAATTATAGAAATTGAGAATGACTTATCACAAAGAAAAGATGTAATTGAAAACGCGCTTCTTTCTCAAACTGCTTTGTCTATATTTACTGCCAGTGACGAAATCCACACAAAAGAACCTTTGCCTAAACAATTAGATGATCCAGTTCATTTACATCAAATGATGTGGACAGAAAACAAGCCGATATATGATGATAATGCAATGGGACTGGTAATAAAAATTCCAGAACTGAAGACGATTAAGACTTTAACTTCAGATGTGAAAGGTATCGTAAGATTGACAAGTTTTAACGATGGAATGAAGGTTTTGTTTTGTCAAGATAGACAATGTTTAAACACTTTTACAATCCAAGAATGCCTTATGTCATCCAAAAAGCTAATGAAAAACGTAAAAGTTCTAGGTGTGACACATTTTAACAACAATAAACTTCTCATTTCTAGCATTGGCAGCAGCAAAATAGAGATAGTAGATGTCGATGGCAATATTGAAACATTTACGTCTATTCCACCTTTTTATATCAGAGGACTTTACACAACAGAGAAAAACGTTATATTAGGTTTTATGGACAAGGGCACACCGCTTCCACTCACAGATGACAGTCGAAGAGGAGTTATGATACTAGACATGAAAGGCACATTCATGAGAATGGTGGAATATGATGTTGACAATAAAAGATTATTTTCTGTCCCAGCTGTGATTAAGTCAAATATCAATGGTGATATATGTGTAGTTGACACCACACATTTCTTTTATGAAGGAAGGGTAGTAGTTTTAGGAGTATGGGGTAACCTGAAATGGATATATACTGGACATCCTTATATAAATAGCAATACAACTTTTACTCCCTCAGATGTCGCAACAACAACAACCGGGTTCGTATTAGTGACAGACTTTAAAAATGATACAATACATGTACTATCGATAAATGGAGACTTTGTGACACATTTCTCAGAGAAAGACGTTGTTGCACGTCCATTAAGTTTGTACATTGATAACGAAGATAAGGTTCTGATTGGCTGTTCTGGAAGTGACGAGGGGCTTGCGAAATTACACGTGGCTACATTTTTGCAATAAATACATCAATTAATTAACACAGCTGTGAGTAATTTCAGATATTAATTGCTAGCTTGATTCTCGCAGAATAATTTTATGGATAAATTTAGATAAATGTGTGATACAATGTCCCAAATAATCTGTTTCTGTTGTTAATCCTAACTGGCTGCAATTATTAAAAACGTGTGCTTACGTGTTCAATGGCCTCCACAAAAGTTTCTGGATTAGCCTTTATCCACGAGCTAAAAGAATCAAGAATCAAAAACATAAAAAGAGGATACAACTAAAGAGAAAAAAATCCACAAATCACTACATAAACAAAACTAATACGGGATCTGGATCTGCGTCGTTGTGTATAATTGATTGATATTTCAAAACTATCAGCAAACTGGAAGTAGGTACACGGCATATCTAAAAACTGCTTACATGTTACACATCAACATTATCAAGCAGCAGACCAAATAAAAAATCATTCTCTTTCATAGAGGCCAAGAAAACTTTGACGAAAGTTTTCTACTCAAGGTCTTTTGGACTGACGGACGGATGGAATGACGGACGTAGTCGAGCAGTTACTAGAACTGTTTTCACCGTTGGCGACGGAGGTAAAAACTTCAGATTGATCAATCAGTCACGAAAACGATTCTAAACAGTTGGAAGGCCGAATCAAATACGAACTTAAAGAGCATTAAAAACCGAAAATTCCAAAAAAAGTTGTATCAAATATGTAGCCAGTTTAAATGCTACAAACCTTTTTATAAACAGTTATTTCATAGAAAATGACCACATCAATGAAATTTCATATCAACACAAAACTGCTTACTACTGGGCTGGTGATACCCCCGGGGACGAGACATCCACCAGCAGTGGCATCGACAGAGTATATGTAAAATCTCATCTAAGATACCAGGTGATATATTGGTACGCTAGACGCACATTTCGTCTACATATGACTCATTAGTGGCGCTCCAACAGTTAGAATTCAAAATCAAATACGAAGTCGAAGAGCATTAAAAAAAACACAAAAAAGTTGTGGAATTTTGACTGAGGCAATCTATTTCTGGGCATTTCCGGGTGCTAGGGGCCGTCTTAAACTTGCAGTGAGGTGAGAGTTTTTTTTTTTTTGCTCCGTGTTGAAGACCTCACTGTGACTTTGAGATGAAGAACGACAATAAAAGCGCTGTTCCTTTGCTTATTGTGTTTTTTTGGTGTGCATGTACTGATTTTGTGTCATGGATGGATACCCAATATCCTTTGTTTTTACTATTATATAAAAACTTGCTTCAAATAATTCAACTTTTGCAGTAAATTTACAGAAATGAACATTTCAGTGATACTTCATGTCAACACAAAAGTGCTGACTACTGGGCTGGTGATACCCGGGGTCGAAACGTCCACCAGCAGTGGCATTGACTCAGTGGTTTTAAAAACTCATCAAAGATACCACTCTTTAAATTTGGTACGCTATGCGCGCCTTTCATCTACATAAGACTCATCAGTGGCACTCGGTTCAAAGCAGTTAGAAGGCCATATCAAGTACAAAGTTAAAGAGCATTAAAAAACGAAATTACGAAAAGTTGTACCAAATATGCCAATGTATCTGCCTAAGGATAGAAATTCTTATAGTATTTAGAATATTTCAAGATTTTATAAACAATAAATGTACAGAAAATGAACAGTTCAATGATATTTCATGTCAACACAAACGTGATGACTACTGGGCTGGTAATACCATTAGGGACGAATCGTCCACCAACAGTGGCATATTGACCAAGCGGTTATAAAACCAGGCTTATAATTTGGTACGCTAGACGAGTGTTTAGTCTTCCTAAGACTTATCAGTGGAGCTTTATTAAAAACAGTTTGATGACAAATACGGTTGATTTAACAGCTTGCAGATGAGTCGGCATGTGCACTTTCCAAAGAATCCACAAGCCAAAATAGGTTTACATGTGAAGAAATTGAGAAAATTCTTTTATCACAGATAAAACATAGGAGACTTCTCCCAGATTGGAATGTCATTCGTACAACCTTTATATATATATATATATACTTCTTTTGAACTGAGTTTTACTGTGCGTATTGCTATGTGTTTCTTTATTCTACGTTGGCTAGAGGTATAGGGGGAAGGTTGAGACCTCACAAAACATGTTTAACCCCGCCGCATGTTTGCGCCTGTCCCAAGTCAGGAGCCTCTGGCCTTTGTTAGTCTTGTATGTTTTTTTTAATTTTTAGTTCATTTATATGGTTTGGAGTTTAATGTCACGTCCATTTTCACTGAACTAGTACACAATTTTATTTAGGGGCCAGCTGAGGACCACCTCCGGGTGCGGGATTTTCTCGCTGCGTTGAATACCCATTGGTGGCCTTCTGCTGTTGTCTGCTCTTTGGTCGGGTTGTTGTCTCTTTGACATATTCCCCATTTCCAGTCTCAATTGTATGTATATAAATAGGATATGTGGTACGATTTCCAATGAGACAACTTTTCATGAGAGACCAAATAACGTGAATGTATTTTTTAGCAGCTATAGGTCAACTTTCGATCTTTCCCATACCGGATAGTAATTAAGCTATAAAAGGTCCTGACATAAATGTAAGACAGTTCAAACGAGAAAACCAAAGTTTTGAAGAGATAATTGACTTGGGAAAGAGAATCATACAAACAAGCAAAAAAGGCAGGCAAACTATAGACTAGACTAGAAACAACTATGTGTCATGCATGATCAATGAGGACAGCACCAACAGATACTGTGAGAGCTAGCTAATATCAACAATCCAAGACCTATCAGACTTAATAATGTGAACAAATGGTGTTTGTATCAAAAGTTTTTGATAAACTCTCAAACATGCTAACGCGTCTTACTAAGTATCAGCAAATGCGATAATAATAAGAGGGTAAATATGTGAATAACCCGCTTTTTATCTGAAAGAACTCAATATGTCTGAATTATCGGGACAGTTGTCATAATGCCAAAATATAAATATCGACATGATGTAGTACCATTAGTGTTCATAACTGTATAGCAGTACATATCCATTTATGTGTTTTAAATAAGAGGCCTCGGTGGCCAAGTGGTCTAAGTAGTTACTACTGTAATCACTAACCAGTCAACACTGAGGTTGTGAGTTCGAACCCCGCTCGTGCGGGTGCACTCGACTCAATCTTAATTGACTAGGATTGTCAGTTTTCCTATCGAAGGTCGGTGGTTTCTCCGGGCGCTCCGGCTTCCTCCACCAATAAAACTGACCGCCACGAAATAGCCCAAAAGCGGTGCTTAAAAGTGGCGTTAAAACACCAAAAATCAAATCAAATCAATGTGTTTTAAATGTATTAAGAACACAATCAATTATTGGACCGATAAAGACAATATTCAATGACCTTGATTCAATGTTAAAACGATAACCTTTATGAAAATGTTTATTCAAATAATCGATAAGTTTTCTTGGGCCATATCTAAATTTGACTGGTTCTATAAACAACATCACCGTAAAATTAAGATTTGATATTCCGTTTGTTATAGTGTTTCAACAAGTACAGCCAAACTTATAAACCAAACTTTTGCATTTATGAAAAAAATTAGTAAGGTTTTAAGTAAATTGTGGTAACAAAGTCCGTGACTTTATATAATTTATCGTAGGTATGCAAAGATAATTTTCTAAATCTAAAACCCCACTACGGACAAGGGCACGGCTACCGAGTTGGGAAATATACACATAAGAAGGGACAAAAGAAACATTAACAAGAGGATTGAAAAATAGTCTTTTTTTGTCGTAAATTTTTGTAAAGAATTTTCCGTGTAAAATATCTAAATCTAGAAAACTACAATTACTGCTGTCTATGTTAGATTTATCTAATATCAGTTCCGTTTGAAAATTTGCGGCAGTATAATTAGAAATATCTTGCCAGATAGCTTAAACCAAAAATATCATCAATGTAACGGTAAGTGATATTAAATATTTCAATTAGATAGAATCTTAACTGAGTTTGACCATAAACTATATTTGTAAGTTATGAATTCAGTTAACTGAAGAATGTAAGATTACAGTATTATATTGACATCATACTCTGGCTAAATGGAGCTATTATGTACTGGGATTTATATAATTCCTGCTGCCACCAACCCAGAATTACATACATGTATCTCACTTTCAGTCAAATTTTGCACAAAATTTGTTAATATTTCCTTATCCATTTAAATTTTTTAGTTGAAAACTTGTGATCTAAAGTATTAGATAACTTATCACTTTTCCTGTTTCACTCCAGCTGTACATACCTGAAGAAATATTTAAGATATTTTGCCTTACATATGAAACTTATATGAGGGTATGGATTGGGTTTCCAGAATAGAGACTGAAAATGGGCCAAAATATAAAGAATAGAGAAAAATGGGTCAAATGTAAAGAATAGAGTATAATGGGGAGTTCAATATAATGAAAAGAGAATAATAGGCAAACATCTGGACTTAGTGTCTTTTTGTTTTGGGATGTATAAGTACCCGTCCACGTCCACTTTTTTTTGTTAGATGTATTTCTATCTGTATCCATCTGATGAGTTCAGCCTTTTTCAACTAATTTTTATAGTTTGTTCTTATGTTGTACTGTTACACCACTGTCCCAAGTAAGGGGGAGGGTTGGGCGCTCACAAAACATGTTTAACCTCGCCACATTGTTTATGTGCCTGTCCCAAGTCAGGAGCCTGTAAGTCAGTGGTTGTCGTCGGTTCATGTCTATCATATTTGTTTTTCTTAAACTGTTTTGTTATAAATTAGGCCGTTAGTTTTCTCAGTTGAATTGTTACATATTTTTCATGTCGGGGCCTTTTATAGCCGACCATACGGTATGGGTTTTTCTCATTGTTGAAGGCCGTACGGTTGCCTATAATTGCTTACATCCACTTCATTTGAACTTTGGATAGTTGTCTCATTGGCAATTATACCACATCTCCTTATTTTTATAAAAATAAATAGAATTAGAGAAAATGGTCTTAAAAATTAAAGAAAAGAGAAATGAAGACACCCTCTGATAAAACATGTGTTTAACGTCCTTGAGGAAACAAGATGATCCTGAATTTGATTGTAATTGAATAATAAATATCTTATAATACAATTGTATAAAATTTATTTCCTTATTTAGGGTTTAATTTCTTGGTCAATTACAAATGTTTTATTCAGAAATGACGTTTTACTATTAAAAATTTGTGTTTATTCTCGTGATTATATAATTTTTCTTAGCTCATCTTGCACATAGGACCACACTGAGCTTTTGCCATCAATTGGCGTCCGTATTCCTCGTCATAACTTTTACAAAATCAAAGAGCTGAAAGCGCTGAGGAAAAATGACGCCACTGTCTCTAATATTGGGATATTTTTGATGCAAGTCTTGATTTTCACATAATTTACCTACTGAATCTTAGGAGACTTTTCAGTTTATGGTAGGTAGGCTGACTGACAATAGAATAGATATGAATTGTTTTCAATGTCTATGGCTGTTTTATTTGTTTGTCAAGATATATATATATACATATATGTGTGTGTGAAGTGAAGATGACTATTAGTTGTTCTGTTGTACAAAGAAATAGCTCAAGACTACATCCACCAGAGTCCAAATAATGTGGCTGTTGGCAGTTATAAGTCACTTTACAGACCTCAATAATGAACAAAACCGGTTTATTGTTTTCAGGCACCATAGGAAAAGGAGGAGTTGTGGCTTGGTGGCTTACGAGAAAGTATAAAAAAATATAATAATAATAATATAAATAAGAAAATAAGAGAGACAAAAAAGACAGGACTGAGCCACTGGACTATATATAAAGTGCTCCATTACTAATTTTTAGAGGGGCTGCTGATCTATACTTAGAAAAGAAAGATGTTGAGGACTTAGCCAGGGCAACCAGAATTTTGAGACTTAGGAACAACAGAGTAGATGTGGGGACACCACATATATAGGCCAATCTACCCTATTTGCTGCCACCTATTAAAATTAATGCCTAGGATGGTAATTAAACCCATGTGCATTTAATCTGTTGTTCTCTATGTGCATGTACATATTTGATATAAATTAAATGCAAAAAATGCAGCTGTAATGTAAATATGGTAATTTTACATCATTATAGCCTCATTTTTTATAAGGACCTAAACTAGACCTATTTCTTAGGCAAGGTGTATTATATAACTCTTAAAGCAATACAATCCAGTGTTCTCCCCAGGATTTTTTATAGCGCTGTGGTAAGCGCGAGATATTAGATTGATTCACCTTAAGTTTCGTGTTTGCGACTTGATGTTTCATTTATTTATAACTACCATGTTGGTTATGTTATATTAAATAGACAAAGACCTGCATTTTTTTATACATGTGCCATGTGCATTAACAGAAATGCAAATAAGTGACATTTTTATTATTAAACTTTAAAAATCAAAATGCCTAGATAACTTAAATAATTTGATTTCATTACCACCCGTCCGCAAATGTAGCACAGTAGGTATATCTCTTTTTCGCACTTTTAGTTGTTTGACTTATAAACAAGTTATATATCCTTTACAGCTTCATAATTTACTGACACGTACATATTTAAAGAAGGTTTTCAATGACTTAATTGGAATTTTTTCATTAACTTTCATTTACATCTATCAAATTACAATTTTTCAATTACAATTGGTATATTCTTTAATATCAAAGGAAGAAATGGAATAACTCTTTCCATAAGTACTGAAATGTTATTAAAGATGTGTTTAAAAAAGGCTAACATATCTGATCATATTCCAAGAAGAATATGATAGAAATTTTTTTTTATTATTAAAGGTGGATTATCAATAAGGAAATGTTTGCCAATTGAAACATTACAACCATCTTTCAAAGTTGTATTTGGTAATTTTATGAATATTTGAATTATTGCCACCAGAAATATTTTACAATATTTTACAATACTGGTTTTAGCACTTTTGTCCATCAAAATTATCTCCCTTGCGTAACTTCTTGTTTACACTAATGGCTTTCTTTGTGAATCATTAAATGTCATTCCTAATCCAAACCATCCACCGTTAACATTGATTTAAAAATAATATTTAATCAATATTATTGAAAAGTGGATGGCAAATCTCGATATTTTATATTTATTTATAAGAATTTTTCGTTTAGTCTGGGAACAGTATATCAAATCTAGCTATGTCAATATATATATGTTCCTAGTTTAGTTATCCACTATTCGATTTTGAAAATAGCGATGCAAGGACAAGTAATCGTAAAATACGGACTTGTAATGGACAACGGGAATGCTTTTCTCAAAACAATACAGGTTCAACAGTTTAGTTGTAAACTCGAAAAAGTAAAGAAATAATCGTAGATGTTTCAAAAATGGATGAGATCACGTTGTCAGAGAAAGGGTAAAACTTACCTTAAATACTTTTGGAATGATTTATTGAGCACTGTCTACTCCTTTCATAAAATTTCTGCATCTTTTAATTCTTTTCAAAGTGAAAAAATGCAGAAAGAAATAAAGTCTTTTTGACAGAAAAACTTCTGCAAAATCCACAATTTTGTTCTTTAATTGAACTGGCCCCTGCGATATTTGACCTATATGTCTGCAGCTATAACTTTGTAAACAGAATACATACGCACAGCGTGGATATAACCTTATTACTAATTTTGGATTCTTAAAAACTTCTTAAATCCTATTAAAGAGCATTATCGTTCGTATAGATATCAAGATGATTCCGATTATTATTTTTTTAATGATTTTAAAGTTCAGCTGACAAGAAAGGTTGACATTCTTTCAAGAACTATTTTGTCAAGCGATTGGTTATCATTGGTATGTAAAAAGTCCAAAACCATAACAAAACGGATCTATTTATATTCTGATTTTTTTACGGATTGTAAAGACATGCATAATAAAAGGTCGTATAAATATGAAAAATATACCATAGGGATAGCTAAAAATACCATTTAATAACAATAAACATATGGACAGGTTAAGAATGAAATACTGTATAGTACATGAGTATGTAAAATACGGAACCGAGTTCGGAAAGCGGCTTTGAAGCGGTAAATGACTTCTGGTCAACGGTATAGGAAAATTGACTGCGTCATTTTTCAAAAAACACTAGGCCCATTCAAACCATCCTTCACATGATTGATCCCAAGGTATCTAGATTATAGTCTGTAGATTATATAACAGCCCAACAACAAACATGACTGCCACAGCTAAAATAGAACAAAGGAGGTAAAATGGTTGTCTAATATCAATGTGTTTGTCTGTGATGAGTTTATCTTGAAAACCGTAAAAGAGACAATCTCAACAGGACTTAAATGTTGTCAGAATATAAAGACCTACCTTCTTTCCATTGATACCAAAATTAACAGGTGACCCCTTATAGTTTTTCCTCTTCAATAATGATTTTAAAGCCAATTTTAGTAATTTGAAACTGAAATATATAAACAAAAATTCGTAAGGGTTCCGTGGAACCCAGTGTCTCGCCTACTTTTGCTGTTAATCGCAGGCTCAACAAAATGAGGAAAAATCAATAAAATATTCCTTTAGATACTATCTTTGATTGTAAGAAGCTTCTGTCAAAATTTGGTATAAATCCAGGATAGTTTATGAATCTAATAAATGTTTTAAAAACTTTAACTGCAGACTGTATTTAATGTTAACTGGAAGAAAACTAAGTCCATTTATAAGTAAAATACGGATAAACAGGTACAAAATTTTAACAAAATTTCCTTCTAGATACTAGCTTTTGATCATAAACAAGCTTCTGTCCAAGTTTGGTACAAATCCAGGATAGTTTAAGAAAGTTATTAATTTTAAAACTTTAACCACAGAGTGAATGTATTGTTTCCTGGCAGAAAACTAAGTCCATTTATAAGTAAAATACGGAAAAATGAAATTTTTTAACAAATTTACTTCTGGATACTATCTTATGATCATAAACAAGCTTCTGTCCAAGTTTGGTACAAATCCAGGATAGTTTAAGAAAGTTATTAAAATTTCAAAAACTTTAACCACAGAGTGAATATTTGTGGACGCCGCCGCCGCCGACGACGACGACGACGACGACGCCGACGGAATGTAGGATCGCTATGTCTCGCTTTTTCGACTAAAGTCGAAGGCTCGACAAAATCATCAACACCAAAAATGATCAGCAGTACAAGATCTACAACAATACCTATATCAAATGAATCCATAAAGATTGACCCCTTAAAAGACGTAATAGTTATACCCTCAAATAAACATTTTTGAACAATGTAGCATTTTTGAATCTTATCTTGAAAACTGTAAAAGATTGACAGAAAACGTAAATAGCAAAAATGATCACCAATACTAGATCTACAAAACTGCCAATATTACTGAAACTATTAATCCGATCATTGTATTTTTGAGGAATTTGACCATGTTTGCCTTTTATCTTGAAAACTATAATAGATCGACAAACTGTAAACAGCATTAATGATCAACAATACAAGATCTACAAAAAAGACACTTTGACTGAAATTGATTCCTTAAAGGAGTTATTGCCTTTACATGACGATTTTGACGATTTTGACACCATGATATTAGTTTGCTGTAAACTGCAAAAATGTTAGTATTACTGAAACTATCAACTCTTTATTTATATCCTTGATTTTTTTTCCATTTTTGCAAATTATCTTGAAAACTGTAGTAGATAGACAGAATCTGTTAAACAGAAACTGTAATTCATGGAAATTTTTAACAGCAAATTAATTTACTGTACAACATCTATAACAATTGATGGAAAATTTAGTAAATGTTTTTTTTTCTGGTCCTACTCCTCAAAATCTCAAAGAGTCTAGACATTGTAGTGTGTGAAATGTTTTAATGAACAAAACCATTTAAGAAATTGGCGAGACAAATGAGATTTGTTTGAGAGTTTTGGGACATGCAAATTCACATGCAGGTTGATTATAGATTTGGCCAAACTTTATGGAATTTTGTATTTGATTACGCATTGCAAGAGTTTTGATTTTGGGGGCCATTAGTGAGTCTTGGGTAGATGAAACTTAGGAAGGAGCCTGTAATTCAGTGGATGTTATTTGTTTTCATTTAATGTTTTAGACATAAATCAGGCAACAAGTTATCATATTTGAATTGTTTTAGATTTGCCATTGTGTGGTCTATTATAGCTTGCTATGTGATATGGGTTTTGCTCATTGTTGAAGGCTGTACAGTAACCCAAAGTTGCAAACTTCTACGACATTTGGTATCTGGTGGAGAGTTGTCTCATTGGCAATAATGTCACATCATATTTTTTTACTAAATTCGGATACTGGTATTTTTTATCTCTATTTGGTTACAAGACTGTATTTTTTATCTCTATTTGGTTACAAGACTGTAAGTCAAGTTTCACTTTATACAGTTATTATTACAGTGAAGAGAACATTTTTCACTTGTGCTCTCTTTTTGTATTGTATGTTTGCTTCAACATTTCCTGTCATGCAATAATGAATGAAAACATGTTCATGGCAAAAATATATTTATTTTCATTTATTACACAAATATATCTGTGAACAAAATATAACAAAGTAAGTAGATTTTTATCTTTTGTGATACTCTCTTCATTTTTTCATATCTTCCACTTCTACAGAATACAAAACAAATCAACTGTTTCTTCAACACATCAAAAGTTTTAACTTGCAATATTTAAGAATAATTGTAAAATTAGTTTGTTATACTATATAAAAATTATATTGTAATTAAAAAACAATCAAATATTTATTCTTAATTATAATTATCATAATTTCCTGTCAATATGCACATCTACATAGTATGTCCTTATTATCTACACAGTTTCATGAAATTCTGTTGTGTGGTTTCAGAGGAGTTGCGATGACAAACTGTTGCAGAAGTACATTGAAGCAAATAAGTTCAAAGGGCATAACTCCTGGAAAAAATTGAATCAGAATTTCCTGTCGATATGCACATCTACATAGTATGTCCTTATTATCTGAAAAGGTTTCATGAAATTCTGTTGTGTGGTTTGAGAGGAGTTGCGATGACAAAAGGTTGCAGTAGTATATTGGGCAAATAAGTTCAAAGGGCGTAACTCCTGGTAAAAAATTGAATCATAATTTCCTGTCGATATGCACAACTACATAGTATGTCCTTATTATCTGAAAAGGTTTCATGAAATTCTGTTGTGTGGTTTGAGAGGAGTTGCGATGACAAAAGGTTGCAGTAGTATATTGGGCAAATAAGTTCAAAGGGGCGTAACTCCTGGAAAAAAAATTGAATCGTAATTTCCTGTCGATATGCACATCTACGTAGTATGTCCTTATTATCTGAAAAGGTTTCATGAAATTCTGTTGTGTGGTTTGAGAGGAGTTGCGATGACAAACTGTTGCAGTAGTACATTAAAGTAAATAAGTTCAAAGGGGCATAACTCCTAGAAAAAGAATTGAATCATAATTTCCTGTCGATATGCACAACTACATAGTATGTTCTTATTATCTAAAAAGGTTTCGTAAAAATTCTGTTGTGTGGTTTGAGAGGAGTTGCGATGACAAGAAACAGGACGGACGGGTCAAAAACATTATACCCTCCGCAACTCGTTGCGTGGGGTATAAATATAGTCAAATATATAAAGGAGTAAGTTCACAAAAGTTAAAATTGATCCTAGGATTTTGATGTTTTATTAATCAGGACAAAATACTACAAATTTCAAATAGAAATAGTTGCTATATTACTATGAATGCAAAATAACCACATTATAAATAACAAAATAATGACCCCTTAATTATGCAGTTTTAGTGTTGTAACGTCAGATTTGGTCAAATTTTTCCATCAGAAATTTTTTGTGTCTAAGAATTCAATATCATCATTAGCTTCTTTTGGTTACAGAACATTTGGGATCATAGGTTGCAGCCAAGAGTTTCCTCAAGCTTTTAGGTTCGAAAATGCACAAAATCATCATATTTTGACCATATATCTAAAAGGTGCCGACTTTGAAGCCTAGACTGTACTCTTATGAATAGATTTGTTTTACTTAGAAGTACGACTTTGACTAGGTGATGTGTTGTAGGTTTCTTTTTCCAGCTTCATGATATGTGATAAGGTCGAGAATCTAAGATGAAATATATGACTGCTGATTAAATAACAAGTATCTAAAACAAATCAGCTGTTGATTTTTGTACAGATGCAATTAAAACTAGTCATAAATGCATCAGATATTTGTCGAATGTATTTATCTCTCTAGGAAATAGTGCAAACATGATAGCTATAGGTAAATCTTTTGTCAAAAAACATATGATAGGGTTTGCACTTTTGTTACTCAAAATACTCGAAAAGGGTGGAATACTCAATGTCTCAGCTTCTCACTCCTACTACAAAAAGGTTGAAGGAGATGTTGTATGATATAAAAAATCAAAGCATTGTGGATGTTGTGATCCAGCCAATTTTGTAACTAGTCTGACATTTTTTCTGACCATATTTACAATATTTCTTTTGTTATTTTCATTTCCATAATCTCACTGTAAAATTTCAATTCTATTGCCCAAAGATGTAGAATTTTGCAATATTGATGCAAATTCTTTTGCATTTCAATTGAAGACACTGTCAGATTATTTTACATCTTTTTTTTTTAGAAACATTTGCAATTCAATGATTTTGACAAGAATGTTAAACGGATAGTAGCTACGATTTTCATTAAAATTATTTTTCTAATCTATATGCCGGATTTTGTACAAAAGGTTTATTTAGAATGAATAAAACCACCACTGTATACTGTCCAATCAGCATTTAGAAGCTTTTAACGTTTTACACCTGAATTTCATTTTGTCTGTAGACAAAATTCGATGTTAAGCCAACCCTTATTCATATGACCTATGTTGACCTTAACTCCGCAGTTCCCGATGCGCAATCGCAAGTTGTCCTCGAAGGAAAATGTCGAACAGAGGAATGTTATCGCGGAAATGGAACGTGTGTTTACAGTTTCTGCGAGAAAAAGAAATAATAAAGAGGTGCAGACAAGTTATTGTAAATTGAAAATAAATAACGGCGATGAGATCGGTCATTAGAATCATTTACAAACACCTGTCATGCAGATAAAGTCATTATATAAGTAGTCGACATTACGACGGTTTGCGAAATGTAAAAACATTTCTGAACTTTTCGAATCCAGATCACATGAAAATAAATCGCGACGTGTTCAAATCATTATTGTCCAAAATATCTTTATAAATTTAAGAGCAGTGATCTCACAACTTAGAAGACATTAAAATCAACTTCGTAAAATTTAATATTATTCTTCCGGTGTACCCTGCATGAAGGCCCCAATTCAATTCACAAACACGTGTATACGTTATCGGCATTGTTTTGTCATACACATATAAAACAAGTGTATAATATCGCCATTGTTGGAGAACCTTGGGTTCGAATAATATGTAGGATTTGGTATATTTTGTTGTTTACATAATTTGATAAATGGTTTCAAATATGTACGTTTAATCTAAAGAAATTGTCAAATACGTAAGAAAACAAAAGCACATGTTCATATTTATTTATATCTCGGTAGAGATGTGTCGGCAAAGTTCGGAAGTTAACCCGATGCATAATTAATGAGATGAAAAGGCACGCTGCACGATATTAAATATCAATTATTAACACTTCTGTACTTTATATAAACATTCCAGCGATCTTACTGTTAATTTAAAGTACATATCTTTGATTTTAGCAGCTTTAAAACTTGGTCATAATTTTGTCAAAATCGTAGCTACTATCCCTTTAAGGAAAATTTTCAAATGTGTAGCTTTTTGTATATGCCATTTAAATAATAATTGGCTTAATAATTTCCAGAAAGAGGAATTGAAAATGCCCTTTCTCAACAACAACAAAAATAAATAACTAATTTTTATCTAAATTGGTGCTCGTTCTTCATTAAGAAAAAAATACATTTCCTGTATTCAAATTACTGTTAAATAGCAATATAATGGGCAATATACAAATAAATTTTATTGCAGAAAATCATCAGGTAAGAGTTATGCAATCGTGTTTATTGTTTCAACCAAATTACTTATACAGTGTAACTTGTCTAATCCGACACACTGGGGACCAGAAAAATGTCGGATTAAGCAGGGTGTCGGAATACTCAGGTTTGTTCTGAAAGGATAAGTATATATTAGGACCATAAAATGTGTCGGTTAAAGCATACATATTTTATTTTAGTCTTTTCTTTGAAAATAAATTGCTTTACTGAGCGCAGCTGGATACGACCACAGAGGTCCAACCCTGAACAGTTGGGGAAAATATGGACACAATATTCGCGCTTGATACAGGTCTGAATTTGGATTGTAATTAAATATTTGACACATAATAGGTTTCTGACACAGAATAATTGTAGTCAAAGAACTTAGTTTTTGTGCAATATACTATGCTGTTGTGTATTGACCCCCCCCTTTTGACCTTTTTTTTGCAAAAAAAAAAAAATTTGAAGAAATTTTCTTTTTAATTTCTGAAATCTGAAATGAGAAAAATTGAATTGTCCCCCCCCCTTTTCCCTTTTTCCAAAAAAAAATTTCATTCCCTCAAGATATGGTCATAATCCCAATTCAAATTTCTAATGGAGTTTGCAACCATAATTACCCATTTAAATAATTACCCATTTAAATATATCATAAAAGTCTTAAAATAGAACATGACATATGGCTAAAATTAATATTAATTAATAGTAACTTCTACTTAAATTGACAGCTAATCACCTCAAGACAATACAAAATTTCTTTATACATAATTTACAAGCAGTGTAAGGGAGGTAATCCAAAATTTCACAATATTGTTCTTTGAATGTGATTGGATTACCTCCCTTACACTGCTTTTAAATTGTCTTAATTGTCCACTAACCAGGAAACCCTTGTTTTTTCCCCTTTTTTGGCCCCTAATTCCTAAATGGTTTGAGCCTTAACCCCCCAAAGTCAATCCTAATCATCCCTTTGTGGTATGGGAACTTATAATTTCAGAGAGATTAATACACTTAAACACAAGTTATTGTCTGGAAACTAGATAAATGCTTATTTTGACCCCTTTTGGGCCCCTAATTCCTTAACTGTTGGGACCATAACCCCCCAGAATCGATCCCAACCTTCCTTTTGTGGTTTCAAACCTTGTGTTTAAATTTCATAAAGATCCAAGCACTTAAACTAAAGTTTTTGTCCGGAAACCAAGTGTCTTGAGAACGACGACAACGTGATACCAATATAAGACCGCAAAAATTTTTTGCGGTCGTATAAAAAAACAACATCTCATTAATCAGTCAGCTTTCACACAAAATTAACAGAATAATCTTATGTAGTGTTGATCAAAATAAATAAGAGGTACACTATTCAGGTCAAGATTTTGTGTACTCAGTTAGATGTGTAATAAATTGAATACACAAATTCTTGACCTCAATACCAGTATGATTATCAACTGTCATGATATATTAACTGTGGTCAATTAAGACTGCATTAGAATGACTTGATTCCAATTAATACTTACACCTTTGAGTGTAATTGTTTGAAAATCATGACAGTTTATAATCATACTGGTAGTGTATCAATACTCTTATTTGCCTAAGGAAAGAATGAGAATAGCATCTCAAAAAAGTGTGGGATTCAACTCTGATATCGATACACATCTTGAACCAAATTTTATTCAATGGCTTACACAAACATAGGATACTGATAAAACACTTTCATAATTCTTATCAACTGCTTAAATTTGATTATACACTTTTTCACATTAATTAATAAATGACAACTGAATATAAATTTTGATTTACAAAGGAACTATATGCAAGTGTATATCTAAAATAAAGAAGTTGTTCGCCCAACCTTTTCTTAATTCAAGGACAAATAACATATTAAAAGTTGGCAGTTGATGATTAAAACGGTGTAGAAAGTTTCTACAAGTCATAGAAACACATAATATGTCTTCTACTCAGAATCCTGCACCATCTCCAAATCCGAAGTGATCACATAGATCCAGCATCGCTGAATCAAAAACAATCCACCAAAGGACAAGAATGTAATTAACTACAGGTCACCATAGGGCCTTCAACAATCAGCCATATCATATAGTCAGCTATAAAACACCATAAGATAACTAAATCTTTCAGATACAAAATGAGTACTCAATTATTTGATGTAATGCATTTGAAAAATTTATAAATTAGGGTTAATTTCTTCAGGAAATTTAATAATCAAAGACAGCTCTTGAATTTGATTGCCAAATGCAGGTTTTTTGATGAGTCAACTCTTTGGAATTATAATCAAATAAATTTTTGAACATGTAAAAACTAAACTAGGTTATATATAGAATGAACACTTCTAATCTCTGCAGCTGCTTTGAAGATGAATAAGCATAAACACTTAGACAAATTATTTATTGGTTTTCTACCTTCCTCCTTCTAATAAAGATTATTTTGAGATTGATTGATATTTTTTATCATATTCAGTGAAATAATAAATCCTTAAATATGTAACTTATACATTAAAAAAATTAACCTACACACACAATCTAAACAGAACAATACCCTATAGTTTACATTACTAACATTTCATTATAGCACTGTAATTATCAACAACAACATTAATTACATAGTAATTATTCTTATTACATTGATAACATAGTAATTATTGACATTACATTAAAATAACATGGTAATTATATATTTACATTACATTAAATACATTGTAATTATTTTCATAACATTAAGTACATTATAATTATTTACATTACATTAAATACATTGCACATCTTTACAGCACCAACATGACCTTTAAGAAAGAAAACATGGACATTCCTGAGCAGAAGATTTTAATATTTGACATGCAATTGTACCATTTATAGCCGGTGACCAATGTCAGAATTATGAAATTTTAATCGTCAAAAATAGTATACGGCTATATCATATATCATTTGATTCGAAAATATGTGTACTTTTAGATTATTTTGGTCGTCAAAAGAAAATATGGTGCAGTTTTGCAGAAATCAAGTTCAAAGGTCACATGTCGTTTTCAAGGAAAAACAAAATTGAATATCCAATTCCAATTTAAATACTCTTTTATAGTAGAATGATTGAAAACTTGAATCTATTTTCTTCCTTGTTCAATTTTTCATCGAAAAGTGGAAACCCATCATTAAATGAGTTTTCCGAGTACACGATGCGACTTTACAAAAAGGGGTAGTTTTCAGTTTAAAATGATGTAATTTTTCAAGTAATAAGAACAACGGTCGTCAAAATCTTTCAAAATTTATAGAAAATTATGAAAAATATGTATTTATTAATATAACCATCTATTATACCTCAATGAAAGTCGAAACTTAAGTTTGGACCATATACGTTGCATTCGGTACATGCAAAACTGGCAACAAAAATTATTTCAAAACAGACTTATAATTGAGTTTTGCAATGTCATGACGATTTCTTTAAAATAAAATTTATTAAAAGGAATATAAGTCATTGTAAAAAAGACTAACAACTTTAGAAAGACATGTTTTATGATAAAACCGCCTATTATTCGTTTAAAATGGAGAAAGTTTTGTTATTCAATCCCAAACTAAGTGACGCAAGATAATAAAAAATGTCTATGCATGATAGTTTAACATAGCACTAAATATACGTAACTTTAATCAGTAATTCAGACCTCAAATGACTTTTGTAATGTCGGAAAATTATTACGATGTTCTGACCCTTGGCTGGAATACATATGTTCGTACATGGAAGGTTTAGCAAATCTTGAATGTCAGTATTGGTCCAAAGTTTTTAAAGAACACGACAAAATTCTTAAGCCACGAATCCTTTGATAATATTGCTAATATGAATGTTAAGGTTCGGATATTAAACCTGTTGTGCATTGGAATAGAGTGGTGGTCAAATGTGTGTACCACATGTAGCGAGCTTTATCCAGCATCATTGAACATTAATTGCAAAACACTTCGTCATTGCAAAATACACTTTGGCCATATCAATCTATAAATGGGGGACATAAAACAATTGTAACATCAGTACACTTCTAGGACAAATTTCAAATGAACCCTGTCCAGAAAGGAATTAATGTCTTGTCCCGTTGCTTGCAACTCAAAATATCTCTTAACAAAAGTCAAGAAAAAATCTATCTCTGATCGACAGTATACACTTGTCATGATCACATGACTATAGTCTGTGTAATATTTCAGAGTGTCGTGATCGTTCTGCCCTACAGTCTGGTCTGTATAAATGAATTAGCATTTATATCACACTGCTGATGGTAAAAAACTTGCTTCTGTAGATGTCCATGTAATTCATGAATTTAGTTTGAATCCCAGTAGATGTTTATAGTGGCTGTATGACAAGTTAGACCAAAAAAGCTTTCACTTGAATATACTGCTTTAGAGAGTGTAATTCCTTGTCTTGGCTGTAGTTTTTTTTTTATTACAAAAGATGCAAGCATATGAAAGAGAGACGAAAGATACCAGAGGGACATTCAAACGCATAAGTCGAAAATAAACTGACAACGCCATTAGAAAAAAAAGAAAGAAAACACCCACAGACAATCAATAGTACACAAAACACAACCTTTGATACCCGTGACTTGATTTCATGACTTGATCTGGCTACTATTTTATCTGTTTGTCTCTAAGAAACATTAGATGCACCAGTAATTTACCGATGTTCATGTTTTAAACAATTCAAAGAGAGTTCTGTTCGGTTGTGTCAACAACATGTAACATGTGCCATGGAATCAAAATTATCAGTATGTTACAAGCAGGAATGGGACACAAATTAATGGCAAATTTCAGATCTGATCTGATACTTAGTATTAAAAGATCTTAAACCGCGAAAAGATGTTGCTAGTGAGTTAGGTCACGACAGAGCTTAAAGGTAACATAATTCATGATATCATGCTGATCTAAAACTTATTTTGTGTCTATTTCAGTCACCAATTCTTCCTTATAATTCAGTACATGTCACCAAATCTAAATTTCCACGTTCGACACTCATGTGTCACAATTGGAACAGAATTTGCTAAACCTTCCAGGGGCACACGAGATAACCCCTGGTTTTCAGTAAGGTTCGTGTTGATCTTTAGTTTTCTATGTAATGTTTTGTAGAATTTTGTTTGTCATTACGTCGTTCTTGGACTTTTACCATGACGTTTTGATACTGTTGCCGACTAATAAGTTTGAATACCTCTTTGAAATCTGCGGCCTGTTTTAAGTAGTCAGGGGTACAGCCCTGTTCATTAAGTCTGTACTGACTCAACATGCACGAGCGTGAGGTATCAATTGAGATATGTGCACATTATATATATAGATTTCAATCCTGGTATCTATGATGAGTTTATTTATACGATGGCGCAGAGGATATATAGTACTATTGAGACATGGGAAATTGACAATTGAAAAGTTAAAATCGTCCTTTTAAAAAAACTTTGTATGTAGTCATCAATCTGTGTCAATATCAAAGTTAAGGTAAAGATATCAAACAAACATTCTAGTTTCTGAAGTATCCTTAATCACAGGCTCACTTGGGTATATGAAATGTAAGTACTGATTGACTGACATGTGGGTAATAGAGACAGGAAATCATCTGAATTTGAAATCAAAGAACTAAGCAAAATGGTTTTCTTTAGGTCTTTGAAAAAGGTTCTGCATTTCCAATTGCAGTGCCAACTGTAAACACCGTTATGTTATGTAGACTTATTCATCATTTGTATCCACTGTTAATATAAATAAACAATTTCCAAGCAAATAGAATGAACTTAAGTCACAATCATCTGCGCACTTCGGTAAATTCCATCATTACACCTATTAACTGTTTCAAAATACCGCGGTTTACTGTAAGTGGTAAATAAAACAATTATTTTACTTCCGCTTTTCAGAAAATAACACTATTTAAGGATTTAACCTGAATGTTTGCTTCTCTGAAATGTTAAAGCCAAGTTTCAACGGACTTTCTAGTTTTGTCATCTTTTGGGGTTTTGTCGGATCCCCATATCTAAAATAAACAACTAAAAACTTATTTTGCCTCTTATATAAATAAAACTATATCAACACAGCCTCAAAAAGAATTACGGACACCCAAATAGTTCAATGAAACAATAAAACATCACAAAAACAAGTAATATCAAGTCCAAAATATTAGAGGAAAACTATGTATTCAGCCCAATCATGGACGGGACACAACTATCCGAATTTTTAAGTTAATGATTGAAAAGAAATGATTTTGAAAGTTTAAAAATATCACTTTAAACAATCTTACCTCATAAAACTTGTGTACATGAAAAGAAAACTGCAGTTTATTACTTTATAGTAGTTACGATATAATCCATTCATCAGCGATTTATTGTATGATGTTGGAATCCGTGAAACACAAAATGTCCCGTTTACAGTAAGGTTTACTTTCATAATTTGTCATCAAAAGCCTTTTAGGATTATCTTTTCGCCTAATGCATAGAACATTATGTGTGATGTTTGAATAAAACAAAAAGAAAGATATTTGATGGCAGCTTTTGAATAACAAGCCAAACAGCATGCCACTAATGATCTGAATTTGAAGTCAAATTTGCCGCTAAAAGCTAAAATAAAAAACTGCACCATACGACTTTTGACGACCAATCTTAAAATCAAGTAAATTCATTTTCTAAGACTGTGCCGATTTTTAGCCGTATACCATGAAGTGAAATTAAACTCTCTTAATATTCGACTTTTTCCTATTCCGTCACCGCACTATTATATACAAAGCAATAATATTGATGTCAGAGTTTGAAATTTTATATAGACTTATGATACAAATAAAAATAAACTTTCTTCAATATCATGTGAAGGGTCATATAAAATTTGTATTAATAGATAATTCTCACACCCTTTTTTGTCACAGGAATCCAAGAAATTGTTTTTAAATCACCGAGTGAAAATCTGGAATGTTTCAAGTTGTAAGTGGTCATTTGCAGTATTTCCAAAGTCATTTACCTTTCTCAAAAATAAGTTGATCATTATTGATTCTAGAACACTTCAACAATGTTAAAATAAGCCAAAATCACAAAAAAAGAGAGAGAGAAAAAAAAAAGAAAGTTTGTCATTAACTGGAAATTTAAAAAAAAGTATGAATTTATCAAACAGAAGTTTGGTGTGGAAGTGTGAGGAAATCTTACATTTATAAATATTGCAAATGAATACAAGTCTATAAGTAAATAGTGCTGTGATTTTGTAGAGTATTGTTAAATATTGAACATTTTAATATTTGATGGATTTTTAGCTGGAAGAGACACCAGCAGCAGTCTGAACACCAAATCTGAACCAATAATTGATTATATTCCTGCCTTTATGCATGGTTAGGCAGGTACAATTACATGTTAAGAATGATACTAGAAGTACTTTATATTGAACCATTAGATTTTGATATTAATCATGGGTAAAGATGAACCAAGACTAATTACAAAAATGCATTTTTCATTTATGCCCAAAAATTGGTACCCAAAGAATACGTACATGTTTAAAAATTCAATAAAAGCATAAAAAAAACTTATTTACTGTATTTACTTTAAAAATATGACAGAAATAAATAAAATGAATACTATAAGGAATGATCATTTTGTTGGAATGTGAAATGAGTATTAGTCAATAATGTAAGGTTAAATAAGAGATTAAAACTGAACTGTTATGTAAATGTATAAAGGAAGTATATAACATAAGATTCAGTAACTGAGACACGTAATGGTTTGTTCACTGGCACATTCTTTAATCTAAAAATGAAATTTCTAGTAAAGCCATGATTATTTTAATTCACTGTTATCTGTAACTGGACAACTGAGCCTTTACTAACTTCTTTACTACAGCAGATTAATTCTATAACAAACTGGTGTATTCTCCTGGTTGATCTGCATTTCTGGAAATAAAAACTTTACATAATACAAAGTTGCTTCTATGACAACTTCTTTACAAATTTGTATTTTAATACGGATCATTTGTAATTTTGTTTCTCATTCTGTAAGTACAAATGGTCTGAGACTGGAGTGTTAGAATAATTTCAGGCTCGGGATGGGAGTTTTAGTGAAAAAGGTATGGGGATTTGAGTGCTCATAGAAATTGGGTTAATATGCAGTGAAATGTGCAATTGAATTCAGGTAGGCAGTTATAGTAGCATTTTCTTCAATTCCTCTGCCCATATCATAAACTTGGATATTGTCCATTTGACATCTATATATTTGCAGAAAAAAATTCATTTTTTAAAATTAATGTTTTTTCCTTGATGTATGGTAATATATGATATATATACGAACTCTGACTACTAATTTTATAATTTTTGATCTATAATTGAAAAAGTTTCCCATAAGGTTTCTATGTTAATTTTATTTTTTGAAGTGTTGATTACCTGATGGAGTAGGTATAAATAGTGTAACAGCCTTCCAATCAAAACAAAAACAAAATGCATGTGCTTTGAATGTTTTTTTTATACCATGTGACTTTTACCTATTTAAATATAAAGGACACCCATGAAAATGATCATCACTTCATAGTTTTGATTATTGATTTTATATTATTTTATAAGTAATCTTACTTATATTCATAAATGATTTTGGAAATGAAAGTTATTATTACTAGATCTTTTTTTAATTTTTTTTATTCATTAAAACATTTTTTTTTTAAATTTCGTCTTTGATTGATGAAATATTTCCTTAACTTATAAAGGTCTATAAACAAGCTTTTCGTGCTTTTAGCATGGTGAGCTTCGTAACAAGACAAAGAGGCTCTGAAAAAGATTTATTAATATAAACAAAATAAAATTAACATACATTTAGTTATTTATGTATTGGCAAGATGCACATCTTGGTTGCCATCAATTCAGGAAAATAAAAAAAATATTTGATTAAAAAAAAACATTTTTTTGGAAAATAAGAAAATTCTTGCCCTATAATTCATGTCTACTAACATAACATATGAAGGTATAAATGCTATATTCATTTTCATATCATTTGTCTGTAAAGTACTGTTTACTAGTTCATACTATATCTACTAATATTTCAGAGTCAAAGTAGTAACAGACAATGGATAATCCTATCATATATAGAACAATTAAAATAATCACATGACATGAAGTCTAATTTTGTTTGCTGGTCAGTTAAGGTCATCTTAATATTTAAATATACAAATTAAGTCACATGGTACAAAGAAACAAACATTCAAAGCACATGCATTTTGTTTTTGTTTTGATTGGAAGGCTGTTACACTATTTATGCCTACTCCATCAGGTAATCAACACTTTAAAAAATAAAATTAACATAGAAACCTTAAGGGAAACTTTTTCAATTATAGATCAAAATTAAGAAATTAATAGTCAGAGTTCGTATATATCATATATTAACATACATCATTGAAAAAAATGTTGATTTGAAAAAATGGATTTTTATGATTTTTTTTCTGCAAATATACAGAAGTCAAATGGACAATACATATGATAGCTTGTTTTGAGGCTAAGAAATTTTCACATGTGTGGTTAAATTTTCATGGTTTGAAATGGGAATTATTTTTACGTAATGTTGAAGACACCAAAAACTACTTCGGATGTAGCTTCAATGAGGAAAAAATTCATATTTTTACATAAATACATAAATTCTCTAGAAATTAAGTTCCTTGCATCTTATTCTATGGTCTTTTGCACTTCAAAAATACACAAACAGTTAAGTTCAGTCCATTTTATGTTTATTTTTATCGTGTATTAAAGTTGTGTTCCTCATTTTGAGGCACATACGGGTTATTGACCCAAATGTTCTGAGGGTCATGATGGAAGTCTTGTACTTACCTTTTACAACAACATAAACAAGACCAGAGACCACACCCAGTGTCTTCTCCCCTGTATAAAGCTGACGTTGGGGGATCATTACATTTACATATAAACTCTGTCAGATCACTCTTGGGAAAGCCATGTTCATAGTACTCCTACAAATAGACAATCATTATAACAGCATTGTCTTTAAATATGTGATGTGTAGTATAACAAATGTATTGATCTTCTTAAATAATAAATCTGTACTTGGTTTCTGGGTCAGGTATTATTGGACCATAAACTTTGGACATTCAAACAATTTAACTTCTTGTGTAACTTAATGCAGCAATCAAGTTTTATCATGATAGATAATATGGTTTACACCAGAGGCGCATTATTAAACAAGGAGCATGTTTTTCTCACTGAATTTTTGCATAAAATTGATATAATGTGACAAGATTACTTGTTTTGGGGAAACTTTGTGGCAAAAATCTTGTTTTGCTAATCATTTTGCCGATTCACTATTTTTCAAAATAATAGACAAAAATGAAAAAATTGATTTAATTGTGATGAACAGGGGAAGCAGCTCCTTTAAGGAGACCATTTATGATTTCAATCATATCAGAAAGATACCAAAGGGATATTCAAACTCGTATATAGAAAACAAACTCAAAATGCCATTAAAACTTGAATACCCCAATATGCCACCCCTGTAAACTAGGAATACCACAATATGCCTCCCACTAAAACAGGGAATGCCCCAATATGCCTCCCCTTTAAACTGGGAATGTCCAAATATGCCTCATAAAAACAGGGAATACCCCAATATGCCTCCCAAATAAAACAGGAAATACCCAAATATGCCTCCCAATAAAACAGCAAATACCTAAACAAGAGTGCACACACTGAAATGTCTCGCCTTCTTTACTAATCATTGATATTATGTTGATAGTCCTAAATATAAAGCTTTATTACAACTGTCACATAAACTTAACATTAACCAAGAAAACTAAACATTAACCGATGAACCATGCAAATGAGGTCAAGGTCGGATGAACCATGCCAGACAGACATGTACAGCTAACAATTCTTCCATACAACAAATATAGTTGACCTATTGCTTATAGTTAAAGATAAACAGACCAAAACACAAAAAATTAACACTGAGCAATGAACCGTGAAAATGAGGTCAAGGTCAAATAAAACCTGCACGGCTGACATATAGATCATAAAATATTTCCATACACCAAATATAGTTGACCTATTGCATATAGTATTAGAAAAAAAGACCAAAACTCAAAAACTTAACTTTTTGACCACTGAACCATGAAAATGAGGTCAAGGTCAGATGACACCTGCCAGCTAGACATGTACACCTTACAATTATTCCATACACCAAATATAGTAGACCTATTGCATACAGTATAAGAAAAACAGACCAAAACACAAAAACTTAACTATTACCACTGAACCATGAAAATGAGGTCAAGGTCAGATGACACCTACCAGTTGGACATGTACACCTTACAGTCCTTCCATACATGGAATATACTAGACCTATTGCTTATAGTATCTGAGATATGGACTTGACCACCAAAACTTAACCTTGTTCACTGATCCATGAAATGAGGTTGAGGTCAAGTGAAAACTGTCTGACGGGCATGAGGACCTTGCAAGGTAAGCACATACCAAATATAGTTATCCTATTACTTCTAATAAGAGAGAATGTAACATTACAAAAAATCTTAACTTTTTTTTCAAGTAGTCACTGAACCATGAAAATGAGGTCAAGGACATTGGACATGTGACTGACGGAAACTTCGAAACATGAGGCACCTATATACAAAGTATGAAGCATCCAGGTCTTCCACCTTCTAAAATATAAAGCTTTTAAGAAGTTAGCTAACGCCTCCACCGCCGCCAGATCACTATCCCTAAGTTGAGCTTTCTGCAACAAAAGTTGCAGGCTCGACAATAAACCTCAAATATAACAGCGAATACACCAATATGCCTGAGCCCTACCACTAAAACAAAATACCATAGAAATCCTATATTAAATAAGGATGCATGAGTACACATCATAATTTAGAGATATAAGTTTGGCAGATATCATAGTGTTTGTTCATTCCTAAGTAATCTCAGTTTGTTCTTGATATGAATAAGATTAGACTAAGGATACTACATCTTTGAGACAGCAACTGAACCACTGAACCATGAAAATGAGGTCAAGGACATTGGACATGTGACTGACGGAAACTTCGAAACATGAGGCACCTATATACAAAGTATGAAGCATCCAGGTCTTCCACCTTCTAAAATATAAAGCTTTTAAGAAGTTAGCTAACGCCGCCTCCACCGCCGCCAGATCACTATCCCTAAGTTGAGCTTTCTGCAACAAAAGTTGCAGGCTCGACAATAAACCTCCAAATATAACAGCGAATACACCAATATGCCTGAGCCCTACCACTAAAACAAAATACCATAGAAATCCTATATTAAATAAGGATGCATGAGTACACATCATAATTTAGAGATATAAGTTTGGCAGATATCATAGTGTTTGTTCATTCCTAAGTAATCTCAGTTTGTTCTTGATATGAATAAGATTAGACTAAGGATACTACATCTTTGAGACAGCAACAGACGTAGACTTCAATTTAAGAGTCAAAATTGGGGGTTACAATTGTACAAAGAAATATCTATACTTAAAATAACCAAACTGAATAAATAGATATCTGCCTAATAGTTATCCCCAATTCTAATGCAATTAGTATGTAACATTTTTTTTCATTGGCTAAAAGTTACCGTCAAATCCACAGTTGACCAGGCGTAACCAAGGAGGAACCCGCCATTTTGAATTGATTGGATCAACAAATGCTCGATTACTACAATATTATCGAAAATAAAACAACACCTACCTCCAATTCGCTGTTTTAATGTAATTTTATCCGAATTTGAATCGTAGAGGTAACATGATTACCTCCAATTTGTAAGTTTTCATTTGTATGACGTCACGTTTAGCCATGACGTCTTTGCGCCAAAATAATTTATTAAGTTTGCAGAATTTTTTTGTATGTCAAATTTATACATTTTTTCAAGCTTTAACGTATTTTTTCTTTTTGTTATGCATTAGAATCGGAATAACAGTACTGTAGTTGAAGAGTTGCCACCGTCAATTTTGATTTGACGGTCGCAAATTTCCGTTTTACTGTCTCCACTATCCGTCGCCAGTAAAACTGCATTTGCGACCATCAAATCGACAATTGACGGTGGCAACTCTTCAACTACAGTACTGTTATTCCTTAAATGTACAGCCTCAATAATTACCTTTATAGTTTCATACGTATCCAGAATAACAGCAATAAACAAATTCAATACACAATAAATAAACAGAGAGATAAATATATACAGGAAGATTCGACTGAAATACCACACCACCATGTTCTTTGTCATTGTTGCCGAAAATGTTACAAACATATCATCTCCATTGATTAATGAATATAAACACTCGGATGATGTACTCAGATAACGGAACTGAAAAAAAAGGAAAAAGGAAAGATAAATATATCATATAAATGTCATAAATTTATCATATCTTTTAATCAAACACTCATATAGAAGGAATGAACAGAGAGAAATACACTGAATCATGATTTTACAAAATACCACTTATATACCAAATTAATTAATGTTTTTAAAACATTTATTCAAAAAGAAGAATTGGACAAGAATATGTGTCTGTAGGACACAATGCCATACTCACACTATCATGTGTCCATGTTTAATGAATTGTGAAGTCATGGTCTTTAAACAGAAATTTGGCATAACATATTTTAAAAATTTTGCCTCATAATATAACGAACATGTACACTAATTTTTCAAAAAAGTTCATGTGATCAAATTTAAAACAAACTCTTTTGCAGCGGCAATGTAGATTTCTCATCGTTCATTCTTACGGTCAAACTTTGCAGAATCTAGCTTTATGATATATTAAATATTTCTCATCATTTATTTCAATGAAATATTTGCCACTGAACTCTTAGCAAACAGTGAATAATAAATGATCAAGCAAATTACCTTTATTAAGTCCAGTCCAAGTAAAACATACCCACAGACACAAAACCCACAATTATGTGGTATGGTCCAAGTAAAACACATCCACAGACACAAAACCTACCATTATGTGGTATGGTCCAAGTAAAACCAATCCATATATCCTAACTAACCTTTATGTGGTATGGTCCAAGTACAACCCATCCATTTATCCTAACTTACCTTTATGTGGTATGGTCCAAGTACAACCCATCTATTTATCCTAACTTACCTTTATGTGGTATGGTCCAAGTTAAACCAATCCATATGTCCTAACTTACCTTTATGTGGTATGGTCCAAGTAAAACCAATCCATATATCCTAACTTACCTTTATGTGGTATGGTCCAAGTACAACCCATCCACAAAACATAAAACCTACATACAACATCAGAGCTCCAACCAAAAATCTCATCATGTTTGGGAATGCTTTCTTTAAAACCATACTTAGAATCTAAAAAGAATTCAATAGAAATATAATGAATATTACAATATACAAACATATCAATCATAATATGCAACTAAGAACACTCTAATTAAAACACAAAGTTATCTTATTTCCTTACATTATTACATATTCTAGTGTTCATTTTGTTCAGCACTTCATGTTTTGAAGACTTACGGATACTAGATTTCTGACTGTCCCATACCTACTGATAACTTACATGTTATCTGGTTGTGGATATATAGATATAGAAAAATATCAGCTATGACCAGAATATGAAGCTAAATGTCGAGTGGCGAGCGAAGCAGCCATTAGCTTCATATTCTGTCGGCGAGCTGATATTATCAATATCTATACAATCCACAACCAGATAACATTTTATCATCTTTCAAAGCAATGTTTTTGATCAAAATTTCCTTTTTAATAATTTCATGGAATTGTTATTACCAAGTGTCTCTGTTATTACTAGGCAACACACGTCATCGACATATTAAACCATGGAACACCTTGCGCCAAAATACGCAGGGTAAAATATTCCCATTAACTACATGAAGAAAATGGTTTTTGTACATGATAATGCATATATGGATGTATAATATTTGAAGATTATACAAAAAAAAAAAGAAACAAGGCTTAATGATAGATTGAAAGATCAAGTATTTCATATCACCAGAAGAAGAAAATTTCTACTCCATGCCGCTTTGTTGACATTTGTTTCGGTAGACTGATCTCAATGTAGGTCATATCAGGAGTTCATGTAAGGTCACAGAGTTCAATAAAAAAAAGTAGTCCCGCAGACGTTATTAAGAATCCGTGGGACACGTTTTACTATTGCTTATTAAAGCATAAAAGGTAAATTTGGCAACATAAAATTGCACAATGAAAAATTGGTATGCAAGTGTAATTTATTTGGTCAAGTCATCTTTGTAAGTGACATGATATCATTACAATGATGGAATAAATGTTGGGAGAATTTGTTGATATTTCCTCCTCAAGTTGATAATGTCTCCTCAGAGCACGCGCTATCGTGATACGAGTTTTACGGATACGTTGAGGAAACAGATATAGCCGTAGGGAAGGATGATAACTTACATTAAGTGTTTTGAAAAATCCTAGATATCTAAGGAAACCTAACCACACCAGTATACTACCAGTTCCCAGAAACAAGCTACAGTTATCATGATATCTGATGACCCTATCCACTGATAACTTACATTAAATGTTTTGAAAACTCCTAGATATCTAAGGACACCTAACCACACCTGTATACTACCAGTTCCCAGAAACAAGCTACAGTTATCATGATATCTGATGACCCTATCCACTGATAACTTACATTAAATGTTTTGAAAAATCCTAGATATCTAAGGACACCTAACCACACCAGTATACTACCAGTTCCCAGAAACAAGCTACAGTTATCATGATATCTGATGACCCTATCCACTGATAACTTACATTAAATGTTTTGAAAACTCCTAGATATCTAAGGACACCTAACCACACCTGTATACTACCAGTTCCCAGAAACAAGCTACAGTTATCATGATATCTGATGACCCTATCCACTGATAACTTACATTAAATGTTTTGAAAACTCCTAAATATCTAAGGACACCTAACCACACCAGTATACTACCAGTTCCCAGAAACAAGCTACAGTTATCATGATATCTGATGACCCCCTATCTACTGATAACTTACATTAAATGTTTTGAAAACTCCTAAATATCTAAGGACACCTAACCACACCAGTATACTACCAGTTCCCAGAAACAAGCTACAGTTATCATGATATCTGATGACCCTATCCACTGATAACTTACATTAAATGTTTTGAAGAATCCTAAATATCTAAGGACACCTAACCACACCAGTATACTACCAGTTCCCAGAAACAAGCTACAGTTGTCATAATTCTCTGATGTACTCTGTGCATTCTGAAGATAAAATAATATTTAATACAAAATTAGTCAAAATTAAATCTGTCACATGTTCCATATCAAACCAGTTTGGTTTATATTTCATGAATGTTTTTTTTTTTTTTAAGAAAGTCCTACAAACAGCTCTGTTCCAGCATATTTAATTTAACTTTAATTTGTGAGAATAAAATCTGTTAATTAAGAACATGTGTACATAGGAAACCATGTTATGCTCACTCTACCATATTGGCATGTTTGGTGAACTGCAAAATCTGGGTCAAAACTCTATTTAAAAAAAATCCCATCTTATTGATTGATTGATTGTTGGTTGCTATATGTCCAGTGGTAAATATTTCATGCATGTTCTGGAAGACCCATCATAATGAACATGTATACTAAGTTTTAAATCAATGTGACCAAGACTTCAAGGTTAACTACCTTAATTTAGAACTTTAACCTGACATTGGACAGACAGACGGACAAACAAACTCACAGACTAGAAAACATCATATTCCACTACTATCATTGGCAGGGCATAAAAATTGTAGTAAAACATTAAATCACACACATATATATGTATATATGTTTAAAATGCTTTGTTAAATCTCATTAGCTCTTGGCTTAATCTATAAAGGGGCATTATCTGTCAAATTCATGTGCACCGATTTGACTCAAATTCTTATATTTGATTGATAACATACTAGATTTTTCTAGGTCTGTTTGATTCCATATTAAAGGTTAAAAAAATATGTTAATCATCATTTTTACCTGTATAAGAATGAGGTTTTGTGGATCAAATCAGTCAACTAAATGGTTTACCCTTGTTTCACTTTCAATGTTGACATTCTTTTTCTTTTAATAGCTGAACATGCCCAGTTTATGCTAACTCATCTCTAGCTAAGGGGTTGAATTGAAGGACAAATGAGTACGGAATCAATGAGGTCAAATTATTCACGTGCAAGTAATTCATCAGTGATGTTTCTTAGCCTATTTTGACAAAATTAATCCAAACTGGCCGCTAAAAGTGAATTATTATTTCACTATTTCACTTTCATTAATGTTTGAACAAAAAAAAATCATATTATAATTTTTCTTATATCTCGTAGCTAATGCCCCTTTAAAGGCTAGCATACTTCCAAGTAAAAACATGCAATGCTGAAAAAAAAGATTCCAAACCCAAAGTGAAACATAATTCCAATAGATAAAGAGTAGAAGTGTTGACAATACCTCATTATGACTTTTCATTTAGGTGAATTTCATTATTTATTTTGATATATCAAATCATGCCTTTCTTTTATCAAAGTCCACAGGTACTTGTTCAGCATTTCTACCTTACTTTGAAATTTCATGCTTTATCTACTTACCGATAACTTAATGAAAACAAATAGAATGCAAGAATTAGTGGCTTTTGCAATCAATCACTAAAGAAATTTCTTTAATGCATCTTTATGTAAATATTTCACAGTTTGTTTCTTACACTATTCATTGACCCAAATTTTTATTTCCCTTTTTTGAATACTGTAAACCAACTAATTTCAGTGAGCAATTTATTTTCTCAACTTTCACCAGTAGAATAAAATGCTTTGCTCAGCGCAGCCTGATACGACCGCAGTGGTTGAACCCTGAACAGTTGGGACAAATTTGGATACAATATTTAAGCTTGATACTGTCTGAATGTTGATTGTGATCAAATTTTTGACATAATAAAGGTTTCTGACACAAAATAAATGTGGTCAAAGATCTTACAAATCTATTGCCCAATACTGCACAATTGAAGATTTCTTCTTTAAACTTTTCAAAAATTTGAAATTTGAAAATTTTTGAACAAAATATAATTCTTAAAACATTGGAAAAAATCCCCCAAAGAATTTTTTTGGAAACACCCCTTGGAGCAATTAAAGACTCATTCCCATCCTTCCCTTTGTAGTATGGAACCTTTTAGTACAATTTCAGAGAGATACATACACTTAAACACAAGTTATTGTCTGGATACTAGAAAAATGCTTGTTTTTTGCCCTTTTTTGGCCCCTAATTCCTACAAGTTTAGGGCAATTATCCCCAAACTCAATCCCAGCCTTCCCTTTGTGATATGGAACCTTGTGGTACAATGTCAGAGAGATCCATACACTTACACACAAGTTATTGTCTGGAAACTACAAAAATTGTTGTTTTTGGCCCCTTTTTGGCCCTTAATTCCTAAACTGTTAGCCCCATAACCCCTTAAATGAATCCCAACCTTCTACTTGTGGTATTAAACATTGTGGTACAATTTCAGAGCAATCAAAATACTTATACACAAGTTAATATCCTTAAACTAGAAAAATGCTTTTTTTTGGCCCCTTTTGGGCCCCTAATTCCTAAATGGTTGGGACCATCATCTCCAAAATCAATCCCAACCTTCCTTTTGTGGTATTGAACCTTCTTCAAAAATTTCATAGAGATCCATTCACTTAAACTAAAGTTATTGTCCGGAAACCAATGTGTCTTCAGACGACGACGACATCATACCATTATACGATCCCAAAAAATTTTTTTGCGGTCGTATAAAAATAACTTGAATAGAAATCATGGTGAATATGTTAAACCTTATTTAAATATATCAACAAATTTTTAAATCACAAAATCAAATCACTGTGAAGTGGGCTAGAAAGGGCTAAACACGATGTGTGATATCAATGCCTTAAATGGATGTACAGGAAACTTCATGTTAATCAATGAACCATGGAAAAGAGGTAGATGACCTTTAAAGGTCTTGGTTTGTTTTGTATCATTGGTTTGCGAATACTCAAGAATTGAAAAACTAGAGGCTCCAAGGACCCTGTGTCGCTCACCTGATATTTTTATTTACAATTGATGCATGATAAATGCAACTGTTGTACTGTCGTTTAGTTTCAGAGATATAAGACTAAAAAGTGCGTTTGAAACCTATGTTTTATTTCAGCCATGTGTGCCATGTTGGCAGGCAGGGTCATCATACACAGTGGTCCCTGGATATCCTAGTGCTGATTTAAACCAAGTTTGGTTTAATTTGACAGTAGTTTCAGGGGAGAATTTTTGTAAAATTTATCTAACGAGAAATGCGAAGTGATGAGAAACTTTGTTGTGAAGTTTTGTTGTTGCCCAACACCCCCCCCCCCAAAAACAAATAGTAATAAAAAATTATCATTTAAGGGCAATCTTTTAATTTGTATTGGATTTATCCCAGGAAATGAGAACAAGGGACACAATTAAGTTCAATTTTTTCCTAAACTTCTGATAAAATATAAAATGAAGAACTATATTTTTAATGAGAATTTTTTTTTAATAGTTAATTGATAATTTGAACAAAATTAATTAAGTTTTAGATCTTGCATGGTGGATTAATTTTCTCTCAAAATTTCTGATATTCTATTAAAGTTTTAAATATAATATGAGGCAGGCATTACCTGTGAAAGGGGATGAAGTCTGTATAAATTAGTGTAGGAATTCAAGCATCATTTGCACTTGAATCTGTAGAAAATGAAGCCAAAGTACTGAAACATATCTGACATTCGACCTATTGTTCGGGATTATAGTTGTGACATCATTTTCAATGTAAAGAAAGAAACACCATCATCAGGTATTAATGTGGTTTTTTTTTCATGTTATAGAATTATCAATTATTTTTATTGCCAGTTCATTAGTAGATTGTTTTCTATATTGATTTTCTACTGCAGTTTCAGAAAAGAAGATTACAAAAGGAAAACATTTTGTAAAAACTTGCCAAAATTTACCAAATTAATGAAAATTGTTAAAAATTGAATATATAGGGCAATAACTCCTTAAGGGGTCAACTGACCATTTTGGTCATGTTGACTTACTTGAAGATCTTACTTTGCTGAACATTATTGCTGTTTACAGTTTATCTCTATCTGTAATAATTTTCAAGATCATAACCAAAAACGGCAAAATTTCCTTAAAAATTACCAATTCAGGGGCAGCAACCCAACAACCAGTTGTCCAATTCATCTGAAAATTTGAGGACAGATAGATATTTACTTGATAAACAAGTTAATCCCTGTAAGATTTGCTTTAAATGCTTTGGTTTCAGAGTTAGAAGCCAAAATCTACATTTTACCCCTATGTTCTATTTTTAGCCATGGCAGCCATCTTGGTTGGTTGGCTGGGTCACCGCACACATTTTTTAAACTAAATACCCTAATAATGATTGTGGCTAAGTTTGGTTGAATTTGGTCCAGTAGTTTCAGAGGAGAAGATTTTTGTAAAAGATTACAAAAATTGGTAAAAAATTACTTTAAAGGGCAATAACTCCTTAAGGGGTCAACTGACCATTTTGATCATGTTGACTTATTTGAAGATCTTACTTTGTTGAACATTATTGCTGTTTACAGTTTATCTCTATCTATAATAATTTTCAAGATAATAACCAAAAATGGCAAAATTTCCTTAAAAATTACCAATTCAGGGGCAGCAACCCAACAACCAGTTGTCCGATTCATCTGAAAATTTCAGGGCAGATAGATCTTGACTTGATCAACAATTTTACCCCCATGTCAGATTTGCTCTAAATGCTTTGGTTTCAGAGTTATAAGCCAAAATATACATTTTACCCCTATGTTCTATTTTTAGCCATGGCGGCCATCTTGGTTGGTTTGGCAGGTCACCGGACACAATTTTTAAACTAGATACCCTAATGATGATTGTGGCCAAGTTTGGTTAAATTTGGCCCAGTAGTTTCAGAGGAGAAGATTTTTGTAAAAGTTAACGACGAAGGACGCTAAGTGATGAGAAAAGCTCACTTGGCCCTTCGGGCCAGGTGAGCTAAAAAGAGAAAAAATTGAGAAATTTGTACCCATCAGAGGAGATATGACGGAAGCCTACTGACCGGTATTCAAGGGCAAATATAAAATGTTGTGCAATGGTTTCTTCCAGTATCAGAGCAATCAATACAGAATAATACATGGCAAAATCCGTATCGCATGCTGTATCACCACAAGAAACCAATATCAGTCCCAAGGGCCGAAGGTCCTGAGGGCTGATATTGGTCGAGTGGTAATACAGGTGATACGGATTTTGCCATGTATTGATCTGTTTATCATATATTTTAACAAAATCAGATCCATGATATATATTAAAGGAGACAATCATTTGATTCTGAGGTGGGGGCCTGGCAGATTTTAGAAAAATTATGCAGGCCCTCATTTAGATAAGAAAAAAATAATCTTGTCTTATAACACATCAAAAACAAATATTCTGGCTCCGAATAATTTTTATAATCATTTGCAAAGGTATCCAATGTTAACAGAAAATCTGGAAAGAAGTATTATCAGTTTTTGCTTGAGGGATATGCAGTTAACGTCCCCCAGGCTCCTTTTCACCTAAATAAATATAATTTCGTTCATGAAATCTATAAAAAAATTGTTTTAAATTAACTCGCTTATTTTACCATTTGAGATAATGAGACTCCTCTTTCGTGGACCCACCTTCTAAGCACAAAAACTAGTGGAGAGAGAATGGGTATTTTGATCATTTTCCAAATTTTAAGTCTGAATCAGTGTCATAAATGACCCATTTTCTCTAACAAGTATTTTTCAGAAATTCAAACTAAATGACGTTACATTTCGTATCATGCCAGCAACTGGACGTCATAGGTCATTCGATGTGTGACGTCACGCCAGGTATGCGATACGGGTTTAGCTATGCGATACTGGGTATGCGATACGGGTTTAGCCATGCGATACGGGGTATGCAATACAGGGTAGGTGATACAGACTGGAAAAAAGAACCTTTATTAGATATACAAAATTGCTGTATTTAGTACTAAATATATGATAAACACCTATATTATTGCCTTATAAGCATGCAAACTGAAAGAGATAAAACTTAACTTACAAAAACAATGGTAACAAGTACAGGCTGAAATTGTGTGATTTTGCTTCCTATGATTTACAACTAGCAATTCAAAATAAGTTCATGATGAAAAAGTGAACTGCTGTGAACAGTGTTTGGAGGAGAATGTGCTAAGCACATGATGAGGCAGTTTAATTGCAAGCAATTAATCCAAAATAAAAAAAAAAAATGCTTCTCTTTTCTAAAATTTTTATATTTGTACCTTTGATGAGTTTTTTTGTATCAATATTTGAAATAAATTTGTCAGACTTGCATATATCTCTTGATATACAATTAAACTGTAAATACAAAGTAAATTGAGTATCGATTCTTAACTGTTATCCTATGTTACAAAAAAATACCTCAAAACTTTATTGTTTCAATTTGAAAAAAATCAAAGCCTGAAAGGCTGTTAAAGCAATTGCTGCCTAGTTAATGTTTTTGTAACTTTTATTTTTCATCCACATGTATAATTCGCTGCGTTGAAGACCCATTGGTGGCCTTCGGCTGTTGTCTGCTCTTTGGTCGGGTTGTTGTCTCTTTGACATATTCCCCATTTCCATTCTCAATTTTATTTGGTGAAATTTGAGAAAATCCTCTAGATTTTAATCAAATTAATGACTATAAAACACAGAGTGCATGCTTCGACAAACTAATATTTAAGTCGGATATGTAAAATGTTATAAAAAAAATCTTTTTTGTTGATGCATGAGCTCTATATTTCTAGTCCAAAAAATCACTGAAAATTGACCTGTTATCATTGAATTTTTCCTGGAAAATCACTGGAAATTGACCTGTTATCATTGAATTTTTCCTGGAAAATCACTGAAATTGACCTGAATTTTTCCTGGAAAATCACTGAAAATTGACCTGTTATTCACTGAAATTGACCTGTTATCATTGAATTTTCCTGGAAAATCACTGAAATTGACCTGTTATCATTGAATTTTTCCTGAAAATCACTGAAATTGACCTGTTATCATTGAATTTTTCCTGGAAAATCACTGAAATTGACCTGTTGAATTTTTCTGGAAAATCACTGAATTGACCTGTTATCATTTCCTGGAAAATCACTGGAAAATCACTGGAAATTGACCTGTTATCATTGAATTTTTCCTGGAAAATCACTGGAAATTGACCTGTTATCATTGAATTTTTCCTGGAAAATCACTGGAAATTGACCTGTTATCATTGAATTTTTCCTGGAAAATCACTGGAAATTGACCTGTTATCATTGAATTTTTCCTGGAAAATCAAAATGTGTGACATCACAAAAAGACTGTTAAAGATGTACTTAGGTCAGGTTTAGGATTTTTTGTCAGATATTCGGACTGCTTGGTTTTTTTCCTTCTTCATAAAAGGTCGTTTACCAAAATTTAAGCAGATTCTAGATTTCTTTTCTTTCGATTTGAGACCCAAATAATACCAATGCAAATCTAAGATAAAAGTCCGAGTCAGCCTTTTCCCCTCATTTTTTAAAAATCAAATATCTCGAAAAGGAGTTCCATAACCTATCTATATTTTTAGCTTATTTTGTTCATTTACTAATGCTCTTCTGACTTGTAGTATCAATTTTAAATTCTAGATTTTTTTAATTTCACCTAAGTACATCCTTAATACTTAAATTTTCAAAAAAAGAAACCAATTTCCTATCCATGTCTGTCATTGCTTTAACTATGATTCATTGTAATATTGGTCAATAAATCCTAACTGGAAATTTATGCAAAAAAAATTACGTCTATTTTTGGGCCTTATCAAACATACTCCTTCTGCAAAATAGATCCAATTACTGAATTTCATGGTTACCAGGGGAATGGGTGCTGGAGGCAGGAATTGGTCAACTTACCACATCATTATCCACATCAAATAATTCCTAACCAAACATAAGGAGCATTTACATGGCATGTTCTGGATGTGAACAAATTTTGACTGATTGTTTCTTCAATGTCCAGTGGAAAATATTTCACTCATTAGAAATTTTAAATTAAGTTTAATTGAATAAATTAAAACATTTAAGAATGTCACAAAAATAAATATTTCCTCAACATTCCAATCTTAAAGCAGAACATTTGTCACATGACATGAATATATTTTATGATTCTTTTTTTACTTTCATGTATGTCAGACAAATGATTAGAATGAAAAAGAGAAAACTGTTTTGTATTCATATTATGCAGGAAAATAAATTTCGCTATGGATCTTCTCAGTAAAATGAAATGAACAAAAGACCTTCAATGAAACTTGAATATTACCTTATTCTCAATCTGTATCTTGAATGCACTGCCAACCAATGTGAAGATATCATTGAGGACAATAGCAACATACCATAAGTTTAAAAATTCAAATTTATCTGACCATGACAGTTCTTTACGATAAACTCTTCTGAAGTGTTCTATTGTCTTCTGCAACACAAAACATTTTAAATATAAGCTGAATTCAGCACATGAAAAAGGATAAAGAGCAACTATTTTGAAGTACACCCAAAAAATGATGGGGATTCAACCAACAGCAATAACAACCCCCACCCTCAAAAAAAAAAAAAAAGTCCTATCTGATGTTCAGTAGTTGTAGTTTGTTGATGTGGTTCATAAGTGTTTCTCGTTTCTTGTTTTTTATATAGATTAGACCGTTGGTTTTCCCGTTTAAATGGTTTTACACTAGTAATTTTTGGGGCCCTTTATAGCTTACTGTTCGGTGTGAGCTAAGGCTCCGTGTTGAAGACCGTACTTTGACCTATAATGGTTTACTTTTATAAATTTTGACTTGGATGGAGAGTTGTCTCATTGGCACTCATACCACATCTTCTTATATCTACCTACCTTTTTTGAAGAATGATGAAATAAGAATCACATGTATTTTTTTCTTTGGCCTTATTTACTTAAACCGCATTAAAGATAGGGTGTTTTTTTCACAGATGAGTCAAGTTCGAGGAATAATAAGATTATCCCCTGCAGTATCAAATCTTTACTATAACCCGATTCTATTATATAACAAACACTGAAAATTTACCTGTTTGAGTTGATGTCCTCTGTATAGAGACCTCAAACACAGAACTGCAGAGAGAACACTCACACATATAACAAAGATATCATACAGTGTATTCATCAGTCTCTCCTGCTTTTCTTCATCTGAAAATATGCAGAAAACATGTGAAGTGTGGAAACACATAAATGTCTTGCCTGTGGAAAACATTAATACATGAAACAGTTAGAAAATAAAGAGAAACACAATCTCTTCCTTCTTTCCTACCTCTGAAAATATACATTGATGTTGTGGATAATTGTGTACACATAGAAAATAACATAAAACCAATATATTGTATTTATCTCACATAAATTAGTTCTTTTTCTCTAAACAAAGCAACGATTCATGCAATATACATGAATATGACATTTCATTATAATATCAAAATACAAACATCTTTTCTCTGTTGTTTTTTTTTGGGTTTACTTCATTTATAGACATATATGTAATTTATTCTTATATCTAAATTAACAACAAACAAATCTATGATTATCTCGTCAGTCATTGTATGGTATGCAATGATAACAGTATATTTTGAAAATATTGCAGCCATCAATCCATGAAATTGTGATATACAGCCAACAATGCAAGATAAACTAATGCAAGCTCATAAAATTGCCGAATTCAAAATATAACACAAATTTAGACTACTAATCCAGTCACATTTTTATGAAAAATAAAAGTATCACAGACATTTTGAAATTAACATTATTATAACTATAACACTAACCTCCATAATTATAATGTCCATGACAGGTTCTCTCTTCTAATTCTGTATCTAAATCCAATAACATCTGTCCATCTCTATTGGAGTCATCAAATACTATCTTTAAAATATATTTTCAATTATTTGTATCATTTAAGAAATGAGATACAATGTGGATTCATTACTATTTTTGGGATGATAATTTTTTGTGGATTTTGTGGGTAAAAAAAAAACCTGAATTATCTGTAGGCTTGCATTTAGCATTTGTTACAACCACAAAATCCAGTATCCACAAAAATAAAATGTTTACTCGATCCACAAAGAAATGACTCTACAGTATATATTTTGTAAGTGTCAGTCCAGGATGGAAAAACCTAAATGAATACTACATCTAATTCATGTATATCAAATCTAATTCAAAACACACAGAGAATTAACCTTGATCAACACAGAATATGTAATATTATACAAACAAATTGATATATTTTTCAATTTGGTAACTGGAAGTATTAATAAAAGAAGAATGTGTCTGAGGTCACCAATGCCCCCCTCAAGCTTTGCAATTTCCGAAGTTAAAAGGGCATAACTCTAGAAAGGTAAATGACTCACTTCTAAAATTTGAACTCTTGTTTGGTGTTATAGTTTTTAGTATTGTGTATGAGTTTCATAAAATTTGCATGAGGCAAACAACTTATAGTTAGGAAATGAAAATGGGACGGACAGATGAACAAAAAGACGGAAGGTCAAGGGTAACAATTAATGCCCTGTTGCCTACAGTGGGGACATAAAAATATACCAGACAACATATAAACCATTCCCATGTTGAAAGACATAATGATTATGAATGATTTTTAGTTGTTCCTGACAGGAAAGTACTCTGAACTTTCTGAAGATATAAAAAAAAAGTATCAATACTATAGACAATAGCCTTAGTGTTAATATTATATTCAATATGTACCGATTATCAGGTTGTCTGCATATTGATATTGTAAAATATCAGCCGTGAGTCACAATAAGAAAATTTTTGTTGAGTGAGTGCAGCGAAAAAGTACAAAAAGGCTTTATACTGTGTTGAGCAGCAGACATTTTACAATATCAATATAAAGAAAATCTGATAATAATTTTAACTAATGTAATTGTGTATTTTGCATGATAGAAACAAGTGTTTTCTTTGTTTCACCAGCAAACAGGAAGATGAATTGACAAGTTCAGCTGAAACTTATCAACATCTGTTCATTCATTATGATGTCTGTAACACGTTCATGTCAAAGTCATTTAGGCCGGGTAAATGTATTTGACGTCAGAAAGCCGATATGTGCAATTTTACAAAATGCTTTGCAGAGCAATACAGACACTTGGGAACATTGATTAAATGTGATACCAAGCATTTGAAGAAGGCAATGAAATTTAAAGCCAACTCACCTGTCCATGGACTAAGAAACATTCAGGTGCTACTTTTCTTCCTTCTGCATTCAGTCTGTAGGATTTTATCTTGAACTTCAGGGTCAACTTGATAATCCTAAAAAGAAACAGAGGAAAGCAGGTTTTAAATTAATCTTTAAAACGTGTAAAAGATTTGAGGAACCGTCACAGGTTTTCTTCTGTTGTTTTACCTTTACAAAATTAATTTCTCAAATTTATACCTGGTAAAAAAATTCTATTCTTGTCTCGCTGATGCATGATTATTTGTAATATACAAATATTTATATTTTTGTTCTTCTACATAGTATTTATAACCAAGCATCCTTTGAAATAATGACTGTGAAATAAATACTTTAGAGATGTCCTCAGACTTGTTATCTATAAAGGGCATTCAAACAGGTAAAAAGAATGCTCTAAAATACTGTAATAATATAAGATTATATAATATCCAAACTAGTAAAATTGAGAATGGAAATGGGGAATATGTCAAAGAGACAACAACCCGACCAAAGAGCAGACAACAGCCGAAGGCCACCAATGGGTCTTCAATGCAGCGAGAAAATCCCGCACCCGGAGGTGGTCCTCAGCTGGCCCCTAACTAAAACTGTGTGCAGATATGTTTGTTGTTTTGTGATTACATATTATGTGTGAAATAGATATATTTTGTTGTTTTTTGACAGGACAAATTACCTGTGAAATAGACGTGTTTTTGGTTTTGTGACGGGACATATTACCTGTGAAATAGATGTGTTTGTTGTTTTTTGACAGTACAAATTACCTGTGAAATAGATATGTTTGTTGTTTTTTGACCGTACAAATTACCTTTGAAATAGATATGTTTGCTGTTTTTTGACAGTACAAATTACCTGTGAAATAGATATGTTTGTTGTTTTTTGACAGTACAAATTACCTGTGAAATAGATATGTTTTGTTGTATTGTGACAGGCAATTTTACCTGTGGAATAGATACTTTTCATAATTTTGAGACAGGGCATATATTACCTGTGAAATAAATTTGTTTTGTTGTTTTGAATTAGATATTCCTTGATGTCATATTTATCCTCTGTCTTCCCTGCTGTTTTATTGGTTTCTTGTACTGGGTACACAAAAACACAATCTGAAATTAATGATATAACTTAAAATCACCATACGTACTAAGGACTCTGTAGGATTTCTTTACATAATTGCAGTATACTTTTACTTTACATCATTTAAAGCAAAGGTGAAAAAAATAACTTTGGCTAGTAAAAATTTCGATTGGATGGTTAAGGATGCATTTTAGCCCAGTTGGAATAAAACGATTATCTGCCACATTTAAAAATTTACAAAATTGCAGCATGGTCATATATACAAGCATATCTTACACGACAAATATCCTTCAACCATAAATTTAAAGTCATACAAGTCTTAGACTCTCTTACAAACAAAATATTATACTACATCTGTTAGAAATGTAGATTTAGGTGAAAAATTGCTAATGAGACTTGCTTGAAAGTACAAAAGTTGGGGAAATTCTAAAGAATCTTTGAGTACAATATGTACGCATATCATTTAAACTGTTTAATATAAAAATACTTTAAGTACATGGTATGTGTAATTCAAAATTTTCATAGGACAAGCCAAAACCATAAGACAGGATGATATTGATCAAATAAGTAGGGGTATACATTTGTGATATAAACTTGAACAGTATCAATTTTTCTTAACGTAGGTTATTGTTTTTCTTTTTTATCAAAGATAGCATGCAAAGCAGTATCCATGTTTCCAACAGCCATATACAGATATTTAGTTTGGCACTTCTTGTGAGACTTATCTGTTGCTTGTCAACTACTCCTTTATGTCAATGATTAGACAACTACATCAGATATTTTCCTTTTTTTTCCTTTGTTGCATTTCAACTATTGGAGAATAAACGGATCTCATCCTTTTGCAAAATAACCCTTAATAGTGACATTTTAAAAATTGCTAATCAATCACTGGTTAATCCTTTTAATTACTGAGTTCTAGTTTCCACTTTACACAAAACTTTATTCTATTTTTTCTCATTAAATGTTTCACAGCACTGGAAACTTTGTAATTTTGTTAAATGGTACTAATGCAAAGAAGATAGCAGAAATTTTGTTACACACAGTAATTTTTCTCTCTTCTTTTCTTGTTCAATTTGTTTTACATTGAACAAGCTCAGGTTGAACAATGTCAGTAACAATATTCTGTATATTATCCCTGTACGACCATTTCAAGATTGCTTTAACTTGTTTTAGGTCCAGAATCAGATTAGAATACTTGTCACTGGCCATTATTCAACTTACTAGAAAATAATGTAGTAATAATATGAACAGCATGAATTTCAGGAAGACCGATGAACAAATTTTCAATTTTCATGTTTTTGTAAAGAAAATGATTTAAAGTGCTATAAAACCAACTGTGTGGTCCAAGAACTCTCTACAGAAGTCCCTTACTGTTTAATGTCTAATGCTATCAAGATTTTCAATTTTATTAGCCCCAGGTTCTGTAATACACAGTAAAAGACATACATTCTACTGACTTTGCTATCAAATCACTGTAACCTCGTTCATTGTTCTGTGGAGAGTTCTTGGAAAGCTATCGAGGCAACTAGATTTATACGTGACAGGATATTGTATTTCTTTGAGGGTGTTTTCTTGAATTAAAACTCTGGTAGTGGTTTATATATTTATTGTTTTTACCAGTAACCATTGCAGATGGAAATTTCATGACTTTTTATACCATTAACGTATTTACCAAATCGTTTATTTATTTATCACATTTATATATAATATATGAATAAAAGGAGATGTGTGGTATGATTAAATGAGACATCAACCCAACAACACAAAAGACATTCAGAGTTCAATAAATGTTTTCAACAGTACACAGGAGTCTAAGCAATATGTCAAATTCTAAATTGATCCGAATACAAAAAAGAGGTTAATATCTGTTAACTACATCAAATTTTACAAAATGTAAAAGATCAACTTATTTATTTCGTATATTAAAAGAAAACTTTAAATTTATCTTATGAAAGGATTAAAAAAATTTTTTTGAAAATTTCTGAAATTTTTTTGGCTCTGCTGTTTAGAATAATCATCGTTTTATGTACTTTAAAAAATTGCCCCCCCCAAAAATAAAAATGGGACCATATGTATATTCATAATTTTCTTTATAAAAACACAGAGAGCCAAGCTAAGAGTACGTAACATTCTTCAAAACAGGCATCAATTTTTGCATGGCAGTCTAAAAATGTTCATCTTTCATGGACTATTACCTTTCAAATGACAATTATATACTGTACAGGAATAACCATTTAATATTTGTGGAGGGGTACAGGAGGATTCTTGAAATGAGAATTCTAAAGTTAATAACAAGACCACTACTGTCATGACTGTAACAAGACCACTACTGTCATGACTGTAACAAGACCACTACTGTCATGACTGTAACAAGACCACTACTGTCATGACTGTAACAAGACCACTACTGTCATGACTGTAACAAGACCACTACTGTCATGACTGTAACGAGACCACTACTGTCATGACTGTAACAAGACCACTACTGTTATGACTGTAAAAACAATAACTTTGTCCTAAACAGGATGAAAATGAATACTGCTGGTAATGAATGTGTACAAAAGTGAAAAAATACATGCATAAATATGCCCCAAAATACACCCAAAAATACACACTGAAATATAAGTTGATGTGATCAATACTTCATGGTAAACTTTATTAACCAAGACTTATACCTGAGAATGTGCTCATTTTAAATTATCAAATGTTTATATTCAGTGAACCATGTAATAGGGATCAAGACAGAAATCTGCCATTTAATATGAAAAGTTCACATTATGGTAAACAAGTGTCCCAACAATTAAGTTGATGTGACCACACCTTCACTACCTACATGTGAATCAAAATGTTAACATGATACGGGACAAACTAACAGACAGAGGCACAGAACAGAAAACATAAGGCCCCCTTTCTATCATAGGATGACATAAAAATGAATGTAACAATAATAATAGGCTCTTCATTATTTCAGATAAGAAATATAAGCTATGGTTTCTGCTATGTTAAAAGTTTAAGTTAATATATCTGTACTCAGTACTTGACTTTTATGTATCATATTATTGATTCTGTTTCTGTTATTCATTAGATATTTTTATAACATTTCTCTCCAAAAGTACTACCTCATGATTTCAATTGCTTTTCTGTCAAGTGGTTTTATATTTTATGTGTATGTTATGTATTTGGTAAAACCATTTTTTAAACAAGAGGCTGTGAATTGGAAATCCAGTTAAAAATTCAATAATAAGTATTTGGTTTTGATGATAGATCCTTGGTTTAATGCTTTTGAATCTTTTCTTAACTTTCTTGACTCAGTGCAATGTAGAGCTTAACAGACTGTATTTTGCACTCTAGATGTTTCCTAGTTATTTTTGTTGTTTGGTTGCTGTCTCATTGGAATATTACCCCACATATTTAAAACGTAATCAGTCTCAGGTTGGGAGGTTGTCTTACTGATATAACATACATAAATATGAGGGGATGTAGGTAACATTAATGAGGGGTGGTAGGAGGGGGTGTTATCTGGAATTCACGAAAAAATAAAGCATTCTTTCCCAAAAAAAGTCCTGATAAGGATAAATCCATAATTCCCACAAAATTAAGGCCCAATCCTGAATCCCCGTAAAAATAAAGGCCTAATAGACCACTTTCGAGTTCATCCTTCACCGGAAAAAAACTCGTCAATTATGCGCGCCTTTATGGCGTCATTTACCAGATAGAGGGGATCGCCTGTATCCCTGCACTATTAATGTTCATCAAGCGTCTAAGTGATCGTCATTGTGCAGGATAAACTAGAAATAATGTTTGTTTTGTAAGTACTTAATCACAATTCCCTAATGACAGCAGTGCTGATTGTCAATTATGAGAATTTAATTTGCCGAATAATTCATGCAATACAGCATTATAGTTTCCAACCACTCGCTCAACATTGGAACGGAAAGGACAATGCCCCTAAACGCATGAATGATGTTCACTAAAACCAGACTTTTTGACGGAAATGCATCGAACTCGAAAGTTGTCTATCCAGACTCCCGAAAAAGGTCCTTCTGTCCCCTCATTAAAGAGACAGCTTGTCTCCATCCATTCTATCTATATCATGTCATACAATAAATCAACATTTTAAATATTGTTTACCTGTCATGCTTAAGTGCTTAGTAACATTTAAAATATTGATATTGTTTACCCGTCATGCTAAGGTGCTTAGTAACATTTCAAATATTGTTTACCAGTCATGCTAAGGTGCTTAGTAACAGTTTAAATATTGTTTACCGTCATGCTTAGGTGCTTAGTAACAGTTTAAATATTGTTTACCCGTCATGCTTAGGTGCTTAGTAACAGTTTAAATATTGTTTACCCGTCATGCTTAGGTGTTTAATAACATTTCAAATATTGTTTACCCGTCATGCTTAGGTGCTTAGTTACATTTTAAATATTGTTTACCTGTCATACTTAGGTGCTTAGTAACAGACCTACCTATGATTAAAAGTTTAGAACTGAAGCATAAAAATAAGTTGGATAATTTTTCCAAAGCATTTAGTTTTCAGGATCACCATCCGTGAATTTTCTCACATCAGTATTATCATACCTTGATTTTCTCTGAATAAAAGCTGAATGTTCCATTAGGATAAAGAGTGCCGCCATTATAATGTTCGCTGCACAGTTCCATGGCTCTCACAGATCCGTTCTGACGTACCAACTGGAAAACAGCAAGAGCTGTGTCTTCTGTCGATTATACTAAAAATGTTAAATAAATGAATAGGGTTTCTATCATAAATACTGCAGAGTTACCAGGCTTTAATTTTTAAGCATGTCTCTGTTTTGTCATTTTTCCTTAGATCTGAAATGGTTTATTGAAAGTGTCAATATGTTTATTCCAAAAAACAGTGCATTATTATTGGCCTAATGACTGAATCATTTTGTATAAAATATTAAAATTAAAACTGTAACTAATATCATATGATAACCATGGCAACTAACTAAAACCCTGTGTTTATTTGAACCTACAATGTATGATAGCCACAACTGATGGCTATTAGGAAAATAATTTAGTACTTATAAAGTAGACACACCTCCTTAGAATGATTCCGACTAAAGTAGACACACCTCCATAGAATGATTCCAACTAAAGTGGACACACCTCCTTAGAATGATTCCGACTAAAGTAGAGACACCTCCTTAGAATGATTCCAACTATAGTGGACACACCTCCATAGAATGATTCCAACTAAAGTAGACACACCTCCATAGAATGATTCCAACTAAAGTGGACACACCTCCATAGAATGATTCCAACTAAAGTGGACACACCTCCATAGAATGATTCCAACTAAAGAAGACACACCTCCATAGAATGATTCCAACTAAAGTGGACACACCTCCTTAGAACGATTCCAACCAAAGTTAAGTCAACTTAACTCAAATATTCCACAGGATATTTCTGAAAATCTTTAATAAAAACAAATAACTGACCAGGATTTTGAGGGTGCCCCAAGACATTGAAGAATAACAATTTTTTGTTAACAGTTAATTCGTATTAGTTTCTGAGCACACAGGGAGTAGAAGAGACAAATTTAAAATGTGTCAAACAGCAAAGCATACCAAGATGAAGCTTTGTAATAAATATCAACAAGAATGTGTCCATAGAACAGGGATGCCCCACTATCATTTTCTATGTTCAGTGGAACGTGAAATTGGGGTCAAAACTCTAATTTGGCATTAAAATTAGAAAGATCATATCATAGGAACATGTGTACCAAGATGCAAGTTGATTGGACTTCAACTTCATCCAGAAACTACCTTGACCAAAAACTTTAACCTGAAGCGGGACAGACGGACGGATGGACGAACAAACGGACAGACCAGAAAACATAATGCCCTACTACTATCGTAGGTGGGGCATAAAAGCTACACATAGATTCTGAGAAAAATACAACAGACATGTGTAACTGACATATAGAAAGACAGAGGTAGATCAGTATACCCTAATCCTTATGGGCAGGGATATATTATATCATAAGCTATTTACCTGCTTCATTGCAAAGTTAATATGTTCATACAGTTCATCAAAGTTGTATATGGCATATTGTCCTATAGCTGGAGGATAAGGCATAGTTTCATACGAGTTTTGCCAGTCCTTCAGATACATATGCTTTAAAGCTATATTGTTTTTCTCAACATACTCAACAAACAATGACCTCTCTTTTCCAAACATAACAAGCTGAAAATATATAAAAAGTATTTAATAAAATATATCTCTTTCAAAAATGTTAAAAGTTAAAAGATGTTAACATACCATCATACTAAGAAATCAATCCTGTAACACAATTACTTCAATTTACACAATGTACATGCATTTTCTCAGACTGTTAATGGCCACTTTATACTAAATCCATTGGATGTGTACTGATAGATTTTAGTCTTGGAAACATTGAATACTCTTAAATTGGTAAGTCTTTTGTCTCTTTTAATGGCTTTGAACTAGCTTTCATCAACATTGAATACTGTCTTAGGTTAATCAACTGGTTCTTATGTTGTGCTGTTACACCACTGTCCTAGGTAAGGGAAGGTTAATCTGATGAGTCAAGCCTTTATCAACTGGTTCTTATGTTGTGCTGTTACACCACTGTCCTAGGTAAGGGAAGGGTTAATCTGATGAGTCAAGCCTTTATCAACTGGTTCTTATGTTGCTGTTACTGTTGTAAGGAAGGTTAATCTGATGAGTCAAGTGGTTACACCACTGTCCTAGGTAAGGAAGGTTAATCTGATGAGTCAAGCCTTTATCAACTGGTTCTTATGTTGTGCTGTTACACCACTGTCCTAGGTAAGGGAAGGGTTAATCTGATGAGTCAAGCCTTTATCAACTGGTTCTTATGTTGTGCTGTTACACCACTGTCCAAGGTAAGGGAAGGGTTAATCTGATGAGTCAAGCCTTTATCAACTGGTTCTTATGTTGTGCTGTTACACCACTGTCCTAGGTAAGGGAAGGGTTAATCTGATGAGTCAAGCCTTTATCAACTGGTTCTTATGTTGTGCTGTTACACCACTGTCCTAGGTAAGGGAAGGGTTAATCTGATGAGTCAAGCCTTTAGCAACTAGTTCTTATGTTGTGCTGTTACACCACTGTCCTAGGTAAGGAAGGGTTAATCTGATGAGTCAAGCTTTTATCAACTGGTTCTTATGTTGTGCTGTTACACCACTGTCCTAGGTAAGGAAGGGTTAATCTGATGAGTCAAGCCTTTATCAACTGGTTCTTATGTTGTGCTGTTACACCACTGTCCAAGGTAAGGAAGGGTTAATCTGATGAGTCAAGCCTTTATCAACTGGTTCTTATGTTGTGCTGTTACATCACTGTCCTAGGTAAGGAAGGGTTAATCTGATGAGTCAAGCCTTTATCAACTAGTTCTTATGTTGTGCTGTTACACCACTGTCCAAGGTAAGGGAAGGGTTAATCTGATGAGTCAAGCCTTTATCAACTGGTTCTTATGTTGTGCTGTTACACCACTGTCCTAGGTAAGGGAAGGGTTAATCTGATGAGTCAAGCCTTTATCAACTGGTTCTATGTTGTGCTGTTACACCACTGTCCTAGGTAAGGAAAGGGTTAATCTGATGAGTCAAGCCTTTATCAACTGGTTCTTATGTTGTGCTGTTACACCACTGTCCAAGGTAAGGAAGGGTTAATCTGATGAGTCAAGCCTTTATCAACTGGTTCTTATGTTGTGCTGTTACACCACTGTCCTAGGTAAGGAAGGGTTAATCTGATGAGTCAAGCCTTTATCAACTGGTTCTTATGTTGTGCTGTTACACCACTGTCCTAGGTAAGGAAGGGTTAATCTGATGAGTCAAGCCTTTATCAACTAGTTCTTATGTTGTGCTGTTACACCACTGTCCTAGGTAAGGGAAGGGTTAATCTGATGAGTCAAGCCTTTATCAACTGGTTCTTATGTTGTGCTGTTACACCACTGTCCTAGGTAAGGAAGGGTTAATCTGATGAGTCAAGCCTTTATCAACTAGTTCTTATGTTGTGCTGTTACACCACTGTCCTAGGTAAGGAAGGGTTAATCTGATGAGTCAAGCCTTTATCAACTGGTTCTTATGTTGTGCTGTTACACCACTGTCCTAGGTAAGGAAAATAACATTTCAAATATTGTTTACCCGTCATGCTTAGGTGTTTAGTAACATTTCAAATATTGATATTGTTTACCAGTCATGCTAAGGTGTTTAGTAACATTTCAAATATTGATATTGTTTACCAGTCATGCTAAGGTGTTTAGTAACATTTCAAATATTGATATTGTTTACCAGTCATGCTAAGGTGTTTAGTAACATTTCAAATATTGTTTACCCGTCATGCTAAGGTGTTTAGTAACATTTCAAATATTGTTTACCCGTCATGCTTAGGTGCTTAGTTACATTTTAAATATTGTTTACCCGTCATGCTTAGGTGTTTAGTAACATTTCAAATATTGATATTGTTTACCAGTCATGCTAAGGTGTTTAGTTACATTTTAAATATTGTTTACCCGTCATGCTTAGATGTTTAGTAACATTTCAAATATTGATATTGTTTACCAGTCATGCTTAGGTGCTTAGTAACATTTTAAATATTGTTTACCAGTCATGCTAAGGTGTTTAATAACATTTCAAATATTGTTTACCAGTCATGCTAAGGTGCTTAGTAACATTTCAAATATTGTTTACCAGTCATGCTAAGGTGCTTAGTTACATTTTAAATATTGTTTACCCGTCATGCTTAGGTGCTTAGTAACATTTCAAATATTGATATTGTTTACCGTCATGCTTAGGTGTTTAGTAACATTTAAAATATTGATATTGTTTACCAGTCATGCTAAGGTGCTTAGTAACATTTCAAATATTGATATTGTTGACCTGTCATGCTAAGGTGCTTAGTAACATTTCAAATATTGATATTGTTTACCTGTCATGCTAAGGTGCTTAGTAACATTTCAAATATTGATATTGTTGACCTGTCATGCTAAGGTGCTTAGTAACATTTCAAATATTGATATTGTTGACCTGTCATGCTTAGGTGCTTAGTAACATTTCAAATATTGATATTGTTGACCTGTCATGCTAAGGTGCTTAGTAACATTTCAAATATTGATATTGTTTACCTGTCATGCTAAGGTGCTTAGTAACATTTCAAATATTGATATTGTTTACCTGTCATGCTAAGGTGCTTAGTAACATTTAAAATATTGATATTGTTTACCTGTCATGCTAAGGTGCTTAGTAACATTTAAAATATTGATATTGTTGACCTGTCATGCTTAGGTGCTTAGTAACATTTAAAATATTGATATTGTTGACCTGTCATGCTAAGGTGCTTAGTAACATTTCAAATATTGATATTGTTGACCTGTCATGCTAAGGTGCTTAGTAACATTTAAAATATTGATATTGTTGACCTGTCATGCTTAGGTGCTTAGTAACATTTCAAATATTGATATTGTTGACCTGTCATGCTAAGGTGTTTAGTAACATTTCAAATATTGATATTGTTTACCAGTCATGCTAAGGTGTTTAGTAACATTTCAAATATTGTTTAACTGTCATGCTTAGGTGTTTAATAACATTTCAAATATTGTTTACCCGTCATGCTTAGGTGTTTAGTAACATTTCAAATATTGATATTGTTTACCAGTCATGCTAAGGTGTTTAGTAACATTTCAAATATTGATATTGTTTACCAGTCATGCTAAGGTGTTTAGTAACATTTCAAATATTGATATTGTTTACCAGTCATGCTAAGGTGCTTAGTAACATTTCAAATATTGTTTACCAGTCATGCTAAGGTGTTTAGTAACATTTCAAATATTGTTTACCCGTCATGCTTAGGTGCTTAGTTACATTTTAAATATTGTTTACCCGTCATGCTTAGGTGTTTAGTAACATTTCAAATATTGATATTGTTTACCAGTCATGCTAAGGTGTTTAGTTACATTTTAAATATTGTTTACCCGTCATGCTTAGGTGTTTAGTAACATTTCAAATATTGTTTACCAGTCATGCTAAGGTGCTTAGTAACATTTCAAATATTGTTTACCAGTCATGCTAAGGTGTTTAATAACATTTCAAATATTGTTTACCAGTCATGCTAAGGTGTTTAGTAACATTTCAAATATTGTTTACCAGTCATGCTAAGGTGCTTAGTTACATTTTAAATATTGTTTACCAGTCATGCTAAGGTGTTTAATAACATTTCAAATATTGTTTACCAGTCATGCTAAGGTGTTTAATAACATTTCAAATATTGTTTACCTGTCATACTTAGGTGTTTAATAACATTTCAAATATTGTTTACCCGTCATGCTTAGGTGCTTAGTTACATTTTAAATATTGTTTACCTGTCATACTTAGGTGCTTAGTAACAGACCTACCTATGATTAAAAAGTTTAGAAATGAAGCATAAAAATAAGTTGGATAATCCGTGAATTTTTCTCACATCAGTATTATCATACCTTGATTTTTCTCTGAATAAAAGCTGAATGTTCCATTAGGATAAAGAGTGCCGCCATTATAATGTTCGCTGCACAGTTCCATGGCTCTCACAGATCCGTTCTGACGTACCAACTGGAAAACAGCAAGAGCTGTGTCTTCTGTCCGATTATACTAAAAAATGTTAAATAAATGAATAGGGTTTCTATCATAAATACTGCAGAGTTACCAGGCTTTAATTTTTAAGCATGTCTCTGTTTTGTCATTTTTTCCTTAGATCTGAAATGGTTTATTGAAAGTGTCAATATGTTTATTCCAAAAAAAACAGTGCATCTTTATTGGCCTAATGACTGAAATCATTTTTGTATGAAATATTAAAAATTAAAACTGTAACTAATATCATATGATAACCATGGCAACTAACTAAAACCCCTGTGTTTATTTGAACCTACAATGTATGATAGCCACAACTGATGGCTATTAGGAAAATAATTTAGTACTTATAAAGTAGACACACCTCCTTAGAATGATTCCGACTAAAGTAGACACACCTCCTCAGAATGATTCCAACTAAAGTGGACACACCTCCATAGAATGATTCCAACTAAAGTGGACACACCTCCTTAGAATGATTCCGACTAAAGTAGAGATACCTCCTTAGAATGATTCCAACTATAGTGGACACACCTCCTTAGAATGATTCCAACTCAAGTAGACACACCTCCATAGAATGATTCCAACTAAAGTGGACACACCTCCATAGAATGATTCCAACTAAAGTGGACACACCTCCATAGAATGATTCCAACTAAAGTGGACACACTTCCATAGAATGATTCCAACTAAAGAAGACACACCTCCATACATGTAGAATGATTCCAACTAAAGTGGACACACCTCCTTAGAACGATTCCAACCAAAGTTAAGTCAACTTAACTCAAATATTCCACAGGATATTTCTGAAAATCTTTAATAAAAAACAAATAACTGACCAGGATTTTGAGGGTGCCCAAAGACATTGAAGAATAAAATTTATTTTGTTAACAGTTAATTTGTATTAGTTTCTGAGCACACAGGGAGTAGAAGAGAGACAAATTTAAAAATGTGTCAGACAGCAAAGCATACCAAGATGAAGCTTGGTAATAAATATCAACAAGAATGTGTCCATAGTACAGGGATGCCCCACTATCATTTTCTATGTTCAGTGGAACGTGAAATTGGGGTCAAAACTCTAATTTGGCATTAAAATTAGAAAGATCATATCATAGGGAACATGTGTACCAAGTTGCAAGTTGATTGGACTTCAACTTCATCAAAAACTACCTTGACCAAAAACTTTAACCTGAAGCGGGACAGACGGACGGATGGACGAACAAACGGACAGACGCACAGACCAGAAAACATAATGCCCCTACTACTATCGTAGGTGGGGCATAAAAAGCTACACATAGATTCTGAGAAAAATACAACAGACATGTGTTACTGACATAAAGCAAGACAGAGGTAGATCAGTATACCCCTAATCCTTATGGGCAGGGATATATTATATCATAAGCTATTTACCTGCTTCATTGCAAAGTTAATATGTTCATACAGTTCATCAAAGTTGTATATGGCATATTGTCCTATAGCTGGAGGATAAGGCATAGTTTCATACGAGTTTTGCCAGTCCTTCAGATACATATGCTTTAAAGCTATATTGTTTTTCTCAACATACTCAACAAACAATGACCTCTCTTTTCCAAACATAACAAGCTGAAAATATATAAAAAGTATTTAATAAAATATATCTCTTTCAAAAATGTTAAAAGTTAAAAGATGTTAACATACCATCATACTAAGAAATCAATCCTGTAACACAATTACTTCAATTTACACAATGTACATGCATTTTCTCAGACTGTTAATGGCCACTTTATACTAAATCCATTGGATGTGTACTGATAGATTTTAGTCTTGGAAACATGACAAGTTGTAATGGCTTTGAACTAGCTTTCATCAACATTGAATACTCTTAAATTGGTACTTTGAGTCTTTTGTCTCTTTTTAATTTTTTTTTGTGTTTTGTGTTAATCTGATGAGTCAAGCCTTTATCAACTGGTTCTTATGTTGTGCTGTTACACCACTGTCCAAGGTAAGGGAAGGGTTAATCTGATGAGTCAAGCCTTTATCAACTGGTTCTTATGTTGTGCTGTTACACCACTGTCCTAGGTAAGGGAAGGGTTAATCTGATGAGTCAAGCCTTTATCAACTGGTTCTTATGTTGTGCTGTTACACCACTGTCCAAGGTAAGGAAGGGTTAATCTGATGAGTCAAGCCTTTATCAACTGGTTCTTATGTTGTGCTGTTACACCACTGTCCTAGGTAAGGGAAGGGTTAATCTGATGAGTCAAGCCTTTATCAACTAGTTCTTATGTTGTGCTGTTACACCACTGTCCTAGGTAAGGGAAGGGTTAATCTGATGAGTCAAGCCTTTATCAACTGGTTCTTATGTTGTGCTGTTACACCACTGTCCTAGGTAAGGGAAGGGTTAATCTGATGAGTCAAGCCTTTATCAACTGGTTCTTATGTTGTGCTGTTACACCACTGTCCTAGGTTAGGGAAGGGTTAAGTGCTTGCTACATGTTTAACTTCGCCCCATTCTCTATGAGCCTGTCCAACGTCAGGAGCCTGTAATTCAGTAGTTATAGCTATATATATATAGTTGGTCACTCTATTCATAATTTTGTTTTGTACATAAATCAGGCGTTTCTTTTTTGGTTTGAATTGTTTTACATTGTGTCATAAAGGAGCCTTTTATAGCTAACTAAATGGTGTGGGTTTTACTTTTATAGCTGACTAAATGGTGTGGGTTTTACTTTTATAGCTGACTAAATGGTGTGGGTTTTACTTTTATAGCTGACTAAATGGTGTGGGTTTTACTTTTATAGCTGACTAAATGGTGTGGGTTTTACTTTTATAGCTGACTAAATGGTGTGGGTTTTACTTTTATAGCTGACTAAATGGTGTGGGTTTTACTTTTATAGTTAACTAAATGGTGTGGGTTTTACTTTTATAGCTTGGTGTGGGTTTTACTTTTATAGCTAACTAAATGGTGTGGGTTTTACTTTTATAGCTAACTAAATGGTGTCGGTTTTACTTTTATAGCTAACTAAATGGTGTCGGTTTTACTTTTATAGCTAACTAAATGGTGTCGGTTTTACTTTTATAGCTAACCAAATGGTGTCGGTTTTACTTTTATAGCTAACTAAATGGTGTCGGTTTTACTCATTGAAGGCTGTAAGGTGACCTACAGTTGCTTACATCTATGCCATTTGGGCTCTGATGGATAGTTTTCTCATTGGCAATCATACCACATTATTTTTGTATTCAAATCTTCCAAGATAAACTTTTAATATCTTAAACATCTACTCAGTGTTTTACTGACAAAGTTAATGCATAGCAGGGTTCTTATGCATCAAACATGTCAAACTAAGTCTCATCATTTAAAATCTGAAATTTCTTATTACTCTTTAAATAATCCCATCCTTCAAATTTCATGACCAAAAATTGTCCAGTTAAATCAGTGATCTAATATCACTATAATATGATAAATCCTGTATATGGAAAAACTGTAACACAATCATTTAATATCAAATATATGTTGTTTCTACAGAAGTTCTAACATTTATGTTGTATTTCAAGCACTGACATGTGCCTTAACTTTCATAGTCAATAATATTCATTGGACATTTTTTCCAGCTTCTATTTTTTCATGTATGATCTCATGAAATCATAAATGAAGGAATACCCACCTGTGCTGTCACAATAACAACTTTCAATATCTGTAATGTAAGTTTCCAAGGACATTTTTTCCTGGCTACTATTTTTTCATGTGGTCCCATAAAAAAGAACTTCAACTTTCTTCTGAGTTTATCCTCCAGATATGGCGTTGAAGGAGATCGTTTTAGAGGTTTTGATGGATTTGGACCATGCCGAGACCGTCCAATATTTTCATTATTTTCTGGAGGAGAATTAATACTTTGATTTTCAATATTTTCCGGTTTTTCAGAATTAACTGGATTCTCATCATTGTCAGGTGTTAACCTTTCTCCTGGAAAGTCTGTCATTTCTGAAAATATTTAAATGTCTTACAATATGTATAAATGGATATGTTAACTTTAGAGATACAATGTAGCAATCCAACAACTCATATTAACCAAAATAAAGGGCACATTATGTCATAAATTAATAGACAAACACCCATGCCATATGAGAATCTAGATATTGTTATGGGTGTGTTAGATATATGTCTAATATCAAGGAAATGTGATTGTGAACATATGAATGCATGTAGATACAGAATAAATTGTATAAAACGGAAATAATTTTTTTTATTTCAAAACAGCAAATTTGTATTATATTGTGAAAAAACTTTGATGGTTTTAGTGAAATCTTCTTTTTATTGTTGTTTTGGTCTTGTTGAATGTTGTAATGTGTTGTTATTTGGAACCCTTTGTCTGTATATAGTCATATCTTTAATTATTCCAGAAATAAGTTGTAAATATAGTATAAACAAGACTGTACACTGTATGTTGACCGCTAGATGTCTTTTGATTATTTGTGTCGTTGGGTTGCTGTCTCATTAATGTATACACAGTATCTCCTTTTATTCATTGAATATTGTATGCATATTACAAGCGTAAAATTATAGCACAGATCTATGCCCTGAAATGACAAATTCTATCTAAATATATATAGCTAAGGGGTTCCCTAAATGTTAATAATGCTGGAGACTAAATGTATAAATGCTATGTCTCACCTTCATGACCTTCAGTGCAGGTGAGAAAAAAAAATAGAGAAATCAAAAGTTTTTGTGACTTCCACATGTTCCAGTTTTCAAATTTCTGTTAATGTTGTTTAAATGGCTGTAATTGTTCCCTGTATACAAAACACTTCATGCTTATTATCTGCAAGCTTTACTAACTTCAGTTTTGTGTTTGGTAGCAGCAATAAGTCTTGACTGACTATAAGTCCTCAAATATGGCACAAAGTTATTTTTAAAATTGAACAACTTTTTGTTCTTAACATTGAACAACTTTTCGTATTTAAAAATTGCAACCAGGGCATAATATGTGATTTATAATATTACATGATGAAATACATCCAACTAATAGAACAATGCTCTTTGTTATCCAGATGCTAATAAACACTTGACCATAACCTCAAATGGACTTTTTACTTCTCATTTCCAGCAATTTATCATGTTTATTTGATTACTGAAACTACTTTTTCTTGCCAAAGATTTACACAGCTACCAGTATTTGGCATTTGCTTAATAATGTAAAACATCAAACCATTGGAATTATATTTCACATAACTGTTAGTTGATCATTTGGCGGATGGGTGTATTTATAATTCAATCAATTTAAATATATAACGACTAAGGATTGTTCAATCAATATAACTTATTTTCAATATTTAATAAAAAACAAAAAATACCTTCTCTAACTTTATCTTGAAATAAGAATGAATTAGTAATGAAAACATTAACTTGTTCATTTGGTTTTCCAGGATCTAAATAAATTATCTCATAGGAAATCACAACATCTCGTTATTTAGATATCTGAAAAACAGACATGACAGATGACATGAAGTACTTACAGTATCTAAGAATTCTGAACACTTAATGATTATGATGATCAATGAATCATGAAAATGAGTTAGATAGTTGTCTGACTGCAATCATACAATATCTCTTAATTTTATATTTAACAGTTTAAGGTCATATGAACCCATTGGGTTGCTGTCTTATTGACATATAGGCCCTAAATCTCCTTTTATTTATCGCTAAACTTTTTTTAACTTACCTGTTATCATATTAATGAAGTGGAAATTTACCAAAGTGCTGTTGAAATAATAAGGAAAATGTGTACTAAAATCCATTCTTTTCACTTTCAGATACAATCAGGACACAAACAAATGATAAATATATATTATAACATGTTATTGTCTAATTTTAAATTTTGTAAACTAACTTGAAGTCAATGACAATTAGTCGACTCCTTGCAGTGTTGAGGATCATTTGATGGAAATTCCCCTAAATCTGTGCAGGCAAATGACATAAATGACAGTATTGAAATTATATACCTTGAACTTTTTTCAACTTTTCTGAGAGTGTTCTTGTGCGAATTTCTTCTTCTTCACTATAATTTTCTGAATCTCTTTTAGTTGGAGAAATCTGGAAACTTTTCTGACTTGTCATTGGAGTTTGTTGGTGTTGACATTATCTAAAAAGGAAGTTTTTTAGGGTTTGAAAGAGAGAGGTGTTTGACAGTAAGTCAGCTGATTTATAAAGTCGTAAAAGTTATTAACGGATTCTGTTCTTTCATCGATAAATTAGAATAATATTTTTTAATATATTCAATACATATTATGAAAAGTTATATAAAAAGTTTTTTTTATGATTGAACACAATTCTTTTTATATTTTACTTCACTTGATATTGTCGTAAATACTCTTACCAAAAATCCGTTCATTTACTGGTTCTGCCTTACACGTAGAGCAAGCAACTTACAAACTATAGGATATCGGTACCAGTCATTGAAATTTCGGCAGGATGACAGACGAAAGTAGTATGCGATTTATTTAATTTTTAATTTAATTAATTTAGATAATACGACCCAAACTTTTATACTAGAAAAAAAGAGAAAAACGGATTATATCTGTGATTTTAATACCATGTTAGAGTGAACTTTATGATTTATTAGTGTAATTACTAATATACGAGTAATATAAAGTAAAATAACAAAAATACCGAACTCCAAGGAAAATTCTAAACGGAATGTCCCTATCAAATGACAAAATCAAAAGCTCAAACATATCAAACGAATGGAAAACAACTGTCATATTCCTGACTTGGTACAGGCATTTCCTAAAGAAAAGTTTGGGTAAAACCTAACCCGAATAATTCAGTCGTTCTATTCTGCTGATCTACGATTACTTCATTAACGCCTGAATGCATAGACAATTTAAAATCTTCAATCAATCATTTGGAATTAGCTCGGGATTTACCAATCTCGATAAAATTGAGCTTATTGCTGATTGGTCACCTCTTCTACAGGGTACCAATCAAAATCCAGGATTCAGTGTTCCAGCTAGGCCGTTTTCACAGGGTGGTCCGTCCGCCCTTTCCCGAGTGCCGCCCTGTGCCCTTTTTACAGTTTCCAGGGCGCCCTGCCTTTTTGAAGATCGATTGTATTTTATTTTGTTTGTTTTGTTATGATCCGCCATTACGAAATTTTACCTTGCGACAAGTAATTAAGTGACTTTGTTTACAACCCCAAGCTAATCAACAGTTATAACAGGTGTCATAATCTGTTGTTACAGGATAATCCATTAATCGGATGGGTCATTAATGATCATCAACATTAATTCATTCAAATAGAATAGGTCAGTTGGCACGATTGAGAAATGTTTATACAACATCACAATTTGCGATGTTTACCGTAGTTTCATGGAGAAAACGCAACGTAATTGACAGAAAGTTGAAAACCATAATCAACTTGTTAAAAACATCGTTTTACTTGTTTTCCGTAAAAAAAAATAGCAAATTGACAAGTATTTGTCTTTGCCTGCCCTCACTTTTGATACGAAAATAACAAAACCGGCCGCCATTGTTGATTGTATTCACTTCTTCTATGTACTGTGTATAATCCTCCAAAGAAGGAGCACACCCGAATAAAGAAAGATAACTCATTTTTATTGGGATACGATTGCTTTCAAGCAATCTGTAGACTTTTACCATTGACTCAGGGCCATGCCCTCACGTCAACCGTTTTATTCTAAGCATTAAGGAACATCTCAGTTTCTTAAGATTGTCTTGCTTTAAAAGGTTAAAAACAAACAAAAGGATTGAATTTAAACAACTGTCCTATAATGTTCTTCTCATAATCTTCATGTTTCGATATTTCCCTCGACTTTATGCGTGTTTTTAACAACACGGAAAATCAGAATTAAGCACTATTTATATTTAGTGTTTTTATAAATTTAGAAACACGTCAGAGGGAATTCCCCAGTTTTGATAAACTGCGAGAGTTCTCTGAATTCCGATAAATCTATTTCTGTAATATAAGAACTGAAGTGGAGATTTTCTTATGTCACCGTTATGAAACTGATATTTGATATTGTACTTCCATAAAGAAATGGAGAACCATCTAGGTCGTTTAATTAAAATTGAATATACGTCCTTGCTACAAATCACAAGTCTAGGGTTTGTTTAGGTAATTATGCGCATGCGTAGAGTTTTCTTGACTTCAAGGGGAATCAGATTGAATGATTGCTCTGGATTCCCAACTTCATTGATTAATTTGAAACTCATGAGATCCTTTCTATGTCTGTCTGCTATTGAGGGTTATTGTTGTTGCATAATTTTAAATCATATGCATCATTCAAATTAAAATAAATGTAGTCCACAACGTAAAGGTGTAACTAGAACACCCCTTCAGCCGAAATGGAGTCTTCCGTATTATCGCTTCGAGTTGTCTCCCTTATACTGCCGTCAATTCTGAATCAAAATACGAAGATTAACTCGTTCTGTCGATAGACGTCGTATTATATTAAAAGCGATCGCAATTTAAACAGAGGAATGTGTACGGAAAGGAGTCATGCCCACTGACCCAAAGGAAATTAAATATTTAAAGAGTTAGAAATGTGATTCCTCCTCGAATTCACGTAGGAAAATAGGAGATAAGTAGTCCAAATAATTATGACGTCTTGGAAGCCTATTTTAAATTTTTGCTTTGACGCCTTCCTGTCGATGTAAGGCGTCAAAGAAAAAATATAATAGCCTTTCAAGACGTCATAATTATTTGGACTAGGAGATAAGGTACAAAGTGAAATACCTTCTCTCACTCTCAGTGACTGCTGTGGAAAGTAAACTTGGAAATGATAGTACAAAAATAAAACACAATAATTACATTATTCATACACTTGTATCGATGATTGGCTATTTTTAAAGTTGAATAACTATTCAGATTACGTAAATTACATTTTACATGTGCAATTGAATTATTTTTGAAAATAATACTAAAATAAATACATGTATCAATGAAAACAATGGCAATCGTATCCCTCAGAGCAATCATGCTCTTTGATTTTTTCCTAGCATTGAGTTAACTACTAACGATATGTCTACATACTTCTGGCTTTATAATTTACATGTTTAGGTCTTTTGAATTATGGGAAAAGTTTAAGAGGGTGTTTGTAGCATTGTGGGTAGGGTGCCTTGGTCATCTTTTTCTGTATTCTTTATTTTTAACACAAATTTTCACTGTCCACTCATCCTAACATGTACTGAGCACAGCTGCTGTATTACCATTAAGAACAGCAGAGACAGAAAGGGTCTTTCCCAGGTATAACTTGTATGACTATAGAAACAGAATGAAGCAGGAAATCCTGAAAAACATACTGCATATAAAGCTAAACTATGACAAGCAATGCCTTGAAAACTTGTGTGACATTAGGTGGTTGACAAGTTTTTTCAGCATAAAAAGTAGACAGATAGAGTTTTATCTGGGCTAATCATGTTGTACTTAGATATAAGAAGATGTGGTATGAGTGCCAATGAGACAACTCTCCATCCAAGTAAAAATTATAAAAGTAAACCATTATAGGTCAAAGTACGGTCTTCAACACGGAGCCTTGGCTCACACCGAACAGTAAGCTATAAAGGGCCCCAAAAATTACTAGTGTAAAACCATTCAAACGGGAAAACCAACGGTCTAATCTATATGAAAAACAAGAAATGAGAAACACTTATGAACCACATCAACAAATGACAACTACTGAACATCAGATTCCTGACTTACATGTAGGACAGGTGCAAACAAATGCAGCGGGTTTAAACGTTGTGTTTTGTGTACCATTGTTTTTCATTTTTTTTTTTTTTGGCATGGCATTTGTCAGTTTGTTTTCAACTTGTATATATATAACCAGTGATTCAAAGAATAAAGACAATGTTTGATAAATATCTTTATTAAAACATGCCCTTGTCATATAATCATACCACGCGTTAAATGCCCTTTTTCAGGACTGGCACCCTGCCCTTTTGAAATCCTAGCTGGAACACTGGGATTCATGAAGAGTTTTTATCGTGTTAGGAATTCAGGCCCTCGCAAGTAGGAGAGATCGATTACGGGGAGGGACTGAATTATTCGGGTTAGGTAAAACCTGGCCACCGTTTCACAAAGCCTTCGTAAGTCTACGTGTCATCGTACGTCCATCGTAAATAAATCGTAGGTTTTACAGCCGTTTCACAAAGCCGTCGTAAGTTAAGATGATCGTAAATAACACGTAAATCCTGGCGTAACTTACTACTGCTATACCCAGTCGTATCTCCATCGTAGTTTTTCGGCGAATATGAATTAAACCATTCATATCTTGTAAGATGGGAGCAGTGTTCTTTATTTTCTATCAAGAAGCCACAAGTGTTAGAAAACGAAGAAGAATCTTCAATATTAGAACTACATTTTCTTCTATTGGTCAATTTGTTTGTGCAAGCAGTACGTAATGCAAATCTTAGGTATTAATCACTTTTAACTCATCTTATTTACTACCGGCTTCCGTCTCAACAATTTAAATAAATAGGCTTTCTATCACGGCCGCGTTCTGATATCTATTTATAATTATATCACTACAGTAACAGTGGTAATCGACAAAACGTTTAAAGAAGGATGTTTTATTCCCATTAAAAGAGCCCACAATGAACATATAAATACAATATATATAATTATTTTTTACTAATTATACACCAACGCAATATACAAAGTTATAATAGTATATACACATTAAAACGATACAGTTTTCGTCTCTAAGAAAAATTGTAAAATTTCCTCTGCATGCTACTTTTACTAATTAGATGTCATTTGGGTACTCGGTGCAATTTGGGTACCGTGACGTTATGTCTTTTAAATGATTTATTTGGGATCGGATTTAATGAGGATAATATTTAAGTTTGTATCAAAACAGCGTGGAGGGAAGCTGCAGATCAATCAGATTTTGTTTATATGCGACATGTCTTCAAAAATTAATACAGTAGAAATAAATTGAGGGGGTGGAAAGGGGGAGGGGGAGTTAAAAATTGAAAAGTGAAACATTTTTTTTTTGTTTACTTGATATTTTTAATTTAGGTACATATCCACATGGGAAGATCGACTATTAATATGTATTACATATGGAAAGTCGACCTTCCCATGGATATTGGTTGTAGCATATTAATCTCATGTACCGACTTTTAAAAGAGACCACCAAAAGTCTCCTTGTAGATACTCTTATAATATTATGCATCATATCCCGATAATAGGCGCTTGAATATCAGATATTTATTTGAAATAACCCAAGATATAAGAGGTTGTGGATGTGGTTTACAGAATAGAGAATAATGACCCTCCCACAATAAAAAAAGAGAGAATATAAAGAAAAATGGGAAAAAAACAGAGAATACAGAATAAAAGAGTGCTAAAATGTAAAAAAAAAAATGGATATGGAAAAAAAAGAGTGATTACAGAATTAAATTATTAATAAAATAACTTAACTCTGCATTTTCTGCTTACCAAATTCCTTATTGATATAAGTATATCAATTGGAATGAAATGTTGAACTGGTCCTTATCAGAACTGGTTCATAAATGTTAGCTATGCAAATTATGTTCATTCGTAAGCATCGGTATTTTCCTACAAAATCACGATCTTGCACGAGTTGACAAATCTTGACTTACCATTTCGTCCACTATTTCAGACAGAGTTAACCTGACATTCTTCTCCTACATTGTGTCCGAAGTTACTAGAGTTCACGGCAGACCAAAATAACCTTTGACAACAAAAAGCTCTGCAATAGCAGAAAAACCATAAAACAACTAGTTATAAATTTCATACAATCAAAGAGCTATTCTCGACTTACCACTTACGCTTAGAGCCGAATATTTAAAACCAAGGATGCAAAAAGAACAGAAACAGTTGAAGAGCTATCTGACCAACACGGACCTAATTAATAGCCAAATCAGTCGAAGGTAAACCTGCCTGATGGAGTTGAAACCTTAGTTTCTTTATAAAGTCAAAATTTGTGGACAAAATGAAGGGAATTTCAGAATCAAAAAGTCGCTTTCGCCGGAATGACTCTTACGTCTTCAGTTTCATATGTGTAAGATCCATGATAATTCATTCCAATCTAAAACAACAATTTATTGCTTAGGTCTGGAAAACGAATGCTCGACGACGGATGACATTTTTTTTTTATTTTTTGGGGGGTAAAACAAGTTTTTTCACTACGAATAAATTTTAAATATACTTTTAAATTAATATTCTCCAAAACAATTGATTGATAGGATTTTTTTCTATATTTTGTTGGAAAGTTGGGCTATCAATGATAAAATTTAGTTCTGGTGATCAAATTTTATTCTATCAGATTCCAGGTTACTCTTAATGTCGGATAACTAATGGTGCTGTATATGTTATAAAACTTAATGCTCAGTCAATTCTCAGTACTATTACCTCATATCACAAACTAGATATTAAGATCAAATATAACTAATTTCATCTGATCTACTGCTTGTTATCCCATATATCCAAATTATTACAAATAAATTTAAATATTTATATTTTTCCGTGTTTGGTTTCAATCAGATATTAATCAAAATTGATAATTGAATAAATGGGGTCATTTGTGTATAGTGCAATGGCAGATTCAAAAGGGACACATAAATCAAAGAATAAGCATATTTCTTACTGAATAGATAAGAATGACCAAAAGAATTACAGAACAAAGAAATGAAGACCGACCCCGTTGCCACCAATCCAGACCCTCACTGTGACGGATAGTTTTGTTTAATATATTTTACTGTTTTTGTCCTAAAAAATCAAAGGATAGTAATAAAAATTTTGTTCAAAGTGTTGTTAATATATGTAATGGACAATATATACCATGTACTCTCAGCCGACGTCGTAATTTAATTTCAATGAAAGAAAGAACTTTAAAGCTTTCCTCCCTGTGCAATATGATATTAAACTCGATCGTTAGTCAGAATAATTTTCAGGAATACTTGCATAATTCTTTAATCGTACTAAATTCTGTATTAAATTTATATCTATAATAAAAGTATCATATATCTTGAATATAGAAAACGGGCTAAAATTCTTAACTTGCATTAATTTCTATTGATATAAAAACATCGTCATAATTCGCCATCCGTAATAATTATTTAAAATGTTTATTTGGCATGCCATACTCGATAAAAGTTCGGACGTGAAAGAAAGCACTCTTCTGTTTTACGATACACTTACGATGATGCACAGCACGTAACTTGCGATCAACTTAGTAGTCCTTTACGATGCCTTTGTGAAACACACGTAACGGGAACGTAGAACCACACGTAAACGGATCGTAAACTGATACGATGATCGTAAGTTAAGAAGGCTTTGTGAAACGGTGGCCTGGTCTTTTGACTTGGTACAGGCAATAACCCCTCTATCTGTAATTATGGAATATCTGTTTCACAGACTAGGACGGATATGTAGGTTCCAATTGTAGTAACCACAATCCCGTCTAATTTTCCTCGAATGTGACCTACCGAATTAGACTTATTACCCGGTTTATACTTGCACGAGCAACACGACAGGTGCTACATGTGGACCGGGAAGAAGGATTTGCGTAGCCTTCCGGAGGAGGTGAATCACCCCTGGTATTTGGTGGGGTTTAAGTGTTTCTCAGTCTTTAGTTATAGATATAAGAAGATGTAGTATGAGTTCTAATGAGACAACTCTCCATCCAAGTCAAAATTTATGAAAGTAAACCATTACAGGTCAAAGTACGGTCTTCAACACGGAGCCTTGGCTCACACCGAACAGTAAGCTATGAAGGGCCCCAAAAAATTACTAGTGTAAAACCATTCAAACGGGAAAACCAACGGTCTAATCTATATAAAAAACAAGAAATGAGAAACACTTATGAACCACATCAACAAATGACAACTACTGAACATCAGATTCCTGACTTGGGATAGGTGCAAACAAATGCTGCTGGTTTAAACGTTGTGTTTTGTGTACCATTGTTTTTCATTTTTTTTTTTTGGCATGGCATTTGTCAGTTTGTTTTCGACTTATGAATTGAATGTCCCACTGGTATCGCTTTCCTTTCTTTTATGATGCATTACTCTCTTTTGAAAATTTATTATGCCCCCCGCCGTAGCGGAGGGGGCATTAAGTTTTACCCTTGTCCGTCTGTACGTATGTACGAACGGTCGTATGTCCCAAAATTGGTTTCCGTTCTCTAACTTGAGTTTGCCTCAACCAAATGTTATGAAACTCGTACACAATGCTAATTACCACAAAATACAGATCAAGTTTGAATTTTGGTAGAGTCACTCTAACTTTTCTAGAGTTATGCCCTTTTATAAATGGAAAAATTACAAAATTTTTAGTTTCCTTTCTCTATTAAACTTCAGTTTGCCACAACCAAATGTTATGAAACTTATGTACTATGCTTATTATCACAAAACAGAGATCAAGTTTGAATTTTAGTGGCGTCACTTTAACTGTTCTAGAGTTATGCCGCTTTATAAATGGAAAAATTGCAAAATGTTTAGTTTCCGTTCTTTAACTTAAGTTTGTCTCAACCAAATATTATGAAACTTATACACAATGCTTATTACCACAAAATACAGATCAAGTTTGAATTTTGGTAGCGTCACTCTAACCGTTCTAGAGTTATGCCCCTTTATCAGTGGAAAAATTACAAAATGTTTAGTTTCCGTTCTCTAACTTAAGTTTGCCTCAACCAAATGTTATGAAACTTATACACAATGCTTATTACCACAAAACACAGATCAAGTTTTAATTTTGGTGGTGTCACTTTAACTGTTCTAGAGTTATGCCCCTTTATAAATGGAAAAATTGCCAAATTTTTAGTTTCCGTTCTCTAACTTAAGTTTGCCTCAACCAAATGTTATGAAACTTATACACAATGCTTTTTACCACAAAACACAGATCAAGATGAACTTTGGTAGCGTCACTTTAATCATTATCAAGTTATGCCCCTTTATAAATCGAAAAATTGCAAAATTTTTAGTTTCCGTTCTGTAACTTAAGTTTGCCCCAACCAAACATTATGAAACCTTTACACAATACTTATCACCACAAAACTCAGATCAAGTAAAAATTTGGGTAGCGTCACTTTTATTGTTCTTGAGTTATGTCCCTTTATAATGTTGAATGCAAGCGGGGGCATCATCTGTGTCCATGGGGATACATTCTCCATTTATTATGTATCCCTTACTACAAAATAATCCAAACTATTTTGACACCTTGGAAATTTTAATTCAATTTTGCATTGATGCCTCCAATAAGAATCTTATAGGAGGCAGAATAGTTAACCAGTTGATGATGGCCGCTTGCAAGAAGAAGAATAAACGATTGGATTTGATGGTCAGCTACAATATGTAATGAGACTCATCAGATGGTCACCTATTTCCCTTTTAAGAATTCTGAATCTGAAGCAATTTTCTGATTTGGCCACACTCAGAATCCCTTATCAATCCCTATTCTCTCTAATTTGGTTACTGACTACAGTCAAGGGTAATACTTATACAAGTCATTTTTATTTACTTGAAATTGTAAGTAATATTTACTTGTGTAAGTAAATATGTAAGATTTGAATTTTTTTCAAGGTTTGAATTATCTCCCCTTAATCTTCTCCAAAATTTACTTAAACAAGTAATCATTTTTTACAACCCTTTAAATTATCAAGTTTTGGGAGGTCAAAAAATGGTATCTGGCCTGCAAAAATCATCTCGACAGGCCAATAGAATCTAACTAAAATTTTTGTAAAATTCAGCTTCGGGCCTGTAGATTCCAAAGTTTATTGTGAAGACTGCATGTATGCAAAGAAATTTCTCACGGTATTTTAGTATACTTGTTTAGGTGCAACATCGGGATTCAGGGCTTGCAAGTTCTTTAAATCGCCTTGATCTTGCTATGTATTCCCCTACAATTTGAGATGTTGCTTCGTAAGTTTTCTCTTTGGTGGTGACGATTTTATTGATTTTATGTCTGTTGAGATGTTTATTATTTCCATCTGTCTCAACATGTCTTCTCTTTCCGGTTGGTGTCTTGGGCTGTATTGGGCCTCAGGGAAGAATAGTTTTATAGCTAACTGTGTAACCCTCTTTAAATAAAAATTATTATTATTATTATTATTATAGTAAGAAATGTTCTGTTGGTTGTTTCTATAATGGTGTATGACATATAAGGCTTGAGAGATTGACATATTTGGTTTCTGTATTTATTAAATCTGCTGTAACCTGTTCTCAGTTCTTGCAATATTCATCCTATTTGGGGTTTGGTGTGTCAAGTTGTACATCCTTCCCAACAATAGGTACTAGATCGAAACGTTGTCTCCCAGTTTCACCAATTGTCCATCTGCTTTTCCATTTCAATTTTGTAGACATGTTATCTGAGCTTCTTTCATCTGACATTGTTATGACATTATATTGGTCGTTTAGGCCTCCTTTGCCGCATGTTTTGCCAATTGGTCCGCTATCTCATTCCCGACTATATGAGCATGGCCTGGGATTCAAGATCGGGTTGTTAGTATGTCGTGTTTCAAGAGTGTCTCCATGCTTTATCTGATGTCTATTATTGTGTTTGAAGATTTCCAGTTTAGAGTCAATATGCCTACAGAGTCTGGCTATTTGATAGTATTTTGACCTCAAAGAACTGGTCTATAATTGTTTAGTGGAGTGCTCCAGAACCATAAGTTACCACCTGCATGCTTAAAAAATTCAGCAAACTGCTGATCCGGGCCTGTACGGAGGCGGTATATAGCGGCTTCTAATGACTATCTCGTCTTTGGTAATTCTCGATCGAAGCCATCTCTTTGTTGATCTGTTCCAGTAGTTTTTATATGACCGCAAAAAAGTATATTGGTATGACGTTGGCGGCGTCGTCGTCGTCGTTGGGATTGATTTTGGGGGTTATGATCCCAACAGTTGAGGAATTAGGGGCCAAAAAGGACCCAAATAAGCATTTTTCTAGTTTCATGACAATAACTTGTGGAACAGTGTATGGATCTCTCTTAAATTATACCACAAGTTTCCATACCACAAAGGGATGGTTAGGATTGGCTTTGGGGGTTATGGCTCAAACCGTTTAGGAATTAGGGGCAAAAAAGTGAGAAAAAACAAGGGTGTCCTGGTTAATGGACAATTACTTAGGTACAAATTACAGTGTAAGGGAGGTAATTCAAAAACTACTTTGAATTACCTCCCTTACACTGCTTTTAAATTATGTATAAAGAACTTTTGTATTGTCTTGAGGTGATTAGCTGTCAATTCATTTTTAGAAGTTACTATTTTAGTAATTTTAAAAATGCTGATTAAGGTAAATTAATTTTAGCTATGATTATGTAAGTCATTTTTTATTTTAAGACTTTTATGATGTATTTAAATGGGTTATTATAGTTGCAAACTCCATGGAAATTTGAATTGAAATTATGACCATGACTGAGGGAAAGAATTTTTTTGGGAAAAGGGGGGGACAATTTTTTCTCCTCAAGACTTCAGAAATCAAAAAGAAAATCCTTCAAATTTTTTTTTTGAAAAAAAAGGGGGGGAAGGTCAATTCACAACAGCATAGTGTATTGCACAAAAGCCAAAAATTGAATATAAATTCAAATCATATAACCAATTCTAAGTTCTTTGACTACAGTTATTCTGTGTCAGAAACCTATTATGTGTCAAATATTGAATTACAATCCAAATTCAGACCTGTATCAAGCGCGAATATTGTGTCCATTTTTGCCCCAACTGTTCAGGGTTGGACCTCTGCGGTCGTATCCAGCTGCGCTCGGCGAAGCAATTTATTTTATATATTCTTTGTTGATCTCCTCGATGAATTCTTTATTAAATATGAGTCAGCTTTCAGTAGCTGCCTCCAAAGAAGATACTTTCTTTCAATGTACAACTTTACCTTTATTGTCAAATATCGGATCTTGATTTTCAACAATTAATGGTAGCACTGAGTAATCTTTTGTTTTTCTGGACATCTTTTTGTAGGTTTTCAAAAAGTCTTTTAAATTAGAGCAATTAGCCTGGTTTACCTGGTTTACAAGGTTATTACTCCATTCTTCTTGTGCCTCTTCTTTTGCTTTATCAAAGTTATCTTCTGCAGTGATAAGCCTTTGTTTGTTTTGTGGTTCGTTCCTCATTCTGTATTGTTTGTAGCAGTGATTAAGATGTTTTTTGGCTGATGTCACAATGCTATTACTTTATTGCCCCACTACCGCTACCACTCGGGCTACAATATTCACGACTATAATACATGTACCTCCCTATGTTAAAACTATACTAAAGTAAAGCTTCCATGAATTATATCTTAATTTAACAATCTTAGTAACTTACCTTTTTTTTTGTAGATTATATGTGTATATATATAGACTATATCTACAAAGCAAAAAGTAAATTAGTTTAAGATAACCAATAATATTCACTAATTATGGATACACTATCAAATTTTTAAACAAGATTTAGATATATTCGCGTCAAGAGATAAAGTTACAATTATCACTGATAAGTTACTATTATCATGTCCAAATTACGACTATCTGACAGTCCAGTTCTGATTATCATCACATGATCATATCAAACAAATTTCATGGAGTTACGATTATCTTCCTTAGATTTACGATGGCTCTTATTTTGTTAATGGGGCCATATATGATATTAAGAACACACACACACAACAGAATCGCACAGATCAACCTGGCGTCCGAGTTATTTTTGAAAACAACACGTTTACACAGAGAAATTAGCAGAAAACGATTTTACCGATTTTTATCTCCGCCATGTTGGGATTGTGGTACATGTACCACGATCAGTTTAACACCAGTGCTTTTGAGGGTCATTATACATGTTATAGGTCCAGTCTGTGCCAAAAACTTTTTCAGCTACTAGCCCAAAACCAGATTTCAAGAAAATATTTCTATTTGTCCAACAATTTTTTTGAAAATTTTCAGTAGCCCAAACACATTTTTACTAGTCAGGGGCTTTGGTCTAGTGGCTATAGGCACAGACTATAGGTCCATTCCAAAAAGGATTACTTACCTCCAATTTTAATTCAGTTTTTACTGTCCAATTGAATAGATCATTTTGGTATAGTTTTGTTAAATTTACAACTGTATGTATCTACAAAGAACAGATTGCTATGTAAAAGGTTAAATATTTTTGACATGAGATGTATGACAGGAAGTTTTTTCACTGCTGTGTTGTTGTCAGGGCCATGTTATTATAGGCCTAAACAGACCCTGTTATCATTTCACCTCCCTTTTGGAGCTAAATTTGACCGTATGAGGCATGTGCTTTCTTGATAAGTTCTTTCTGTTTCTTTTTAAAATTTGAATTCAATTTAAGTCTGCTGAAAACTTTTAGCACTCAACATATTTCAGTACGAAGAAGACAAAAAAATCAAATTATTCTTTCAGATCTCTACAGTGCATAGAACATGACATTAACTGCACAAAGCAGCTAGAATTTAAAAGGGAAAATGCTTCATCCAATGTTATAATATTTTGTCCAACGTAATGACTCAAATGAGGTTTAAACTGATACAAAAATATACATTTAAATGATAGTCAGGGCTCAGACATAATTATAAAAATAGGAAAATGAGGTTTAAACTGCTAATGAGACAACCCTCCACCAGAGACCATAAGCCTTTTTAGCTCACCTGGCCCAAAGGGCCAAGTAAGCTTTTCTCATCACTTGGCATCCGTCGTCGTCCGTCGTCCGTTAACTTTTACAAAAGTCTTCTCCTCTGAAACTACTTAGCCAAATTTAACCAAACTTGGCCACAATCATCATTGGGGTATCTAGTTTAAAAATTGTGTCCGGTGACCCGGCCAACCAACCAAGATGGCCACCATGGCTAAAAATAGAACATAGGGGTAAAATGTAGATTTTGGCTTATACCTCTGAAACCAAAGCATTTAGAGCAAATCTGACATGGGGTAAAATTGTTGATCAAGTCAAGATCTATCTGCCCTGAAATTTTCAGATGAATCGGACAATGGGTTGTTGGGTTGCTGCCCTGAATTAGTAATTTTAAGGATTTTTTCCGTTTCGGTTTTATCTTGAAAATCATTATAGATAAAGATAAACTGTAAACAGCAATAATGTTCAGCAAAGTAAGATCTACAAATAAGTCAAATGATCAAAATGGTCAGTTGACCCCTTAAGGAGTTATTGTCCTTAAAGTAATTTTTACCAATTTTTGTAAATTTTGTAATCTTTACAAAATCTTCTCCTCTGAAACTACTGGACCAAATTCAACCAAACTTAGCCACAATCATTATTAGGGTATTTAGTTTAAAAATGTGTGCGGTGACCCAGCCAACCAACCAAGATGGCTGCCATGGCTAAAAATAGAACATAGGGTAAAATGTAGATTTTGGCTTGTAACTCTGAAACCAAAGCATTTAAAGCAAATCTTACAGGGATTAACTTGTTTATCAAGTAAATATCTATCTGCCCTCAAATTTTCAGATGAATTGGACAACTGGTTGTTGGGTTGCTGCCCTGAATTGGTAATTTTAAGGAAATTTTGCCGTTTTGGTTATTATCTTGAAAATTATTACAGATAGAGATAAACTGTAAACAACAATAATGTTCAGCAAAGTAAGATCTTCAAATAAGTCAACATGACCAAAATGGTCAGTTGACCCTTAAGGAGTTATTGCCCTTTATAGTCAATTTTAACAATTTTCATTAATTTGGTAAATTTTGGTAAGTTTTACAAAATGTTTTCCTTTGTAATCTTCTTTTCTGAAACTGCAGTAGAAAATCAATATAGAAAACAATCTACTAATGTACTGGCAATAAAAATAATTGATAATTCTATAACATGAAAAAAAAACCACATTAATACCTGATGATGGTGTTTCTTTCTTTACATTGAAAATGATGTCACAACTATAATCCCGAACAATAGGTCGAATGTCAGATATGTTTCAGTACTTTGGCTTCATTTTCTACAGATTCAAGTGCAAATGATGCTTGAATTCCTACACTAATTTATACAGACTTCATCCCTTTCACAGGTAATGCCTGCCTCATATTATATTTAAAACTTTAATAGAATATCAGAAATTTTGAGAGAAAATTAATCAACCATGCAAGATCTAAAACTTAATTAATATTGTTCAAATTATCAATTAACTATTAAAAAAATTCTCATTAAAAAATATAGTTCTTCATTTTATATTTCATCAGAAATTTAGGAAAAAATTGAAATTAATTGTGTCCCTTGTTCTCATTTCCTGGGATAAATCCAATACAAATTAAAGTATTGGTATTGAATTAATATTTAAGAAATATTTCAAACCTTACCATTTTCTTCACAAGAATGAAAACCATATTTTCAGTGTCATGAGTATCAGTCATCATATTTGTTGTACTTTGTTGTTTAAAAGTTGAATACAAAAAGATCAACAAAGCAATTCAAAACCACTTGAATTTTGCAAAACAAATGAGAGTTTTAACGACCTCAGCTGGCTATACAACCCTTGCACAATCAACTGAATTTTGCAGAAATCATTAATAGGAAAGATTGCCCTTAAATGATAATTTTTATTACCTTTTTGTTTTTTTTTTTGGGGTGTTGCACAACAAAACTTCACAACAAACTTTGTCATCACTTCGCATTCCTCTTTAGATAAATTTTACAAAAATTCTCCCCTGAAACTACTGTCAAATTAAACCAAACTTGGTTTAAATCACCACTAGGATATCCAGGGACCACTGTGTATGATGACCCTGCCTGCCAACATGGCACACATGGCTGAAATAAAACATAGGTTTCAAACGCACTTTTTAGTCTTATATCTCTGAAACTAAACGACAGTACAACAGTTGCATTTATCATGCATCAATTGTAAATAAAAATATCTGGTGAGCGACACAGGGTCCTTGGAGCCTCTAGTTTTTGTTTCTGACTACAGAAATCATCATTATGATAAAAATGTGTTTCAGTTTTGGACTTGTGTAAGTTAGAAAATTACAGACTTATTTTGGGTCAATTTTTGTTTCATAAAACAAGATGAAAACACTTTATTTGACTTTGTGATCAAAGAAAATTATCTATGACAATAACAAAAATGCTGAGACTCTACAAGTTATGATCTGACTGAACTTTTCCCCTCACATCCCAAGTTTTTTTTCCCTATTTTTTAGTGGTTATTAATTGTAACATTCATGACATTAGAAAGTGAATAAAAATTGTCATTGTTTTCTTAGACTCTCACTAATATTTTTCTTCAGAACATAAAGTGTTGCCTAACAATGTTGTCCCATTTCATGTTGATGTTTGACGTTTTTATATTTCAACATGGGTCTTGAAGTTGGCTAATTTAGGTAAATTATTCACTTGAAGAAGTCAATATTGATTATTCACAAATTTTTGATTAATATGAAAAAAAATCATCTTTATATCATTCAGATCTTTTTTGACAGTTGTCTCGATGGCAATCATACCAAATTTGAATACTTTATTGTAATATGGAAAAGCATCTTGACCAAAAATGTTAAACTATTTGAAAAAAGGAGACATGTATGAAATTTATGCTTCTGAATTCAGGTTTGATTGAGAGAGTGTTTTTGAGAATAGGATCAGCAGAAACAGATGACCAACTTCAGACAGCTTTAGCTAAATTCTTAACTCCAGTTATACTCAAGTTGAACAGTGGGGATGAAGCAGTTAGGAAGAAGGTCAGTTTCTATTAATAGAATAAATTCATTCAGTGTGATAAATCTATGTATGGTAAACTACTACACTGAGACAGTAACCTATCGACATAAAAAACCATAGGACATCTAGAGTTAACAGTCCAGATAATGGCAGATATACATGTAGTAAAGTGTGTGAACGCACTATGCTCAACACCTAGCACTTAATTGCCAAATTTAGAATTATATACACTATCAAAGATTTGCAGTAACCTCCACATTAGATAATTGAATTGTTTATTGAATGAGTCTATTTTGCTGTAATTGATCTTTGGTAAATATTACTAGCCATTTATTGAGTTTGTCTTCATAGGATGAAATATGGATTATAGTATAAATGCTTGAGTTCAGTGGTAAGGTCAAATATTTGTAAATATAGATGTAACAAGGCGGTCATTACTCTAAAAAATACTAAAATTATTTATAGAGAAAGTTTGACACCTTATTAGAAATATTCTAAAGCATATTCTCACACCGGGTATCCTGATCCAAAATGGTGCAAGGATCCTAATCCTGAGGAGCAATTAATAAAAAGTTTGTAACGGAAGAGTTATTTTCCATTGGAACCGGATCCTGATTTTACCTAACCACTGTTACAAACTTTTAATTAATAGCTCCTCTGGATTTGAGCCCTCTCCAGATTTCTGATCGGGGGTGATTCTGGCATATTTTTTTTTCCCATATTTACTTTATATATAGAAAATCACTATAAAAAGCTTCTCCTTTGAAATGTAATTAACCTGATTAAATTGATCCCTAGTTTCTTCTATGTAAAGTACTAAGGGCTATAGTCAGATGAGTCATTAAAACCTCTTGTTTCTGTAACTATAAATTTGTATATACATGAATTTACAAATCATGCAATAGCATGCATGACACTTTTGTATTTATTTTTTATCATTTTCATTAGGTCATGGAGCTTCTTGTCCATATCAACAAGCGATTGAAAAGTTTGAATAAAGTTCAGCTACCAGTAGAATCATTAATTACTCAGTATTTGGATCCAAGTGCTTCGTCTATCATAACGGTAAGTCATTAAGAAAAGAATGTCAATAATTAAATATTGGACTTAACACATCATCTGATACAGTGAAAAAGTAAGACAACAGTAATTGTTCACTGTAAGACAGGAAATAACATATGATACAAAAAAACAGAAATATCTATGGATACAAAAACAGGATTGAAACTTTAATGATTTGAGACATTTAAAGCAGTGATGTTTTTTTAACATTATTTATGTTTCTCAAGTCTTTCTTGATACTGACATCATTGATTAAGAGAATAATATCCCTTGAAATACACACATTTCACAAGATTAAAAAAAATAGCTATTTGTATTATTTCCTTGGTATGTTTGTTATTTTTACTCAGCAGTAATGATATATAAAAGTACTTGAGGAAATAGTATGTAATGTAAGAGAACATTTATTCTGCTCTGTAGAATGTGGGTAATTGAAATGTCCTAGTGAATATCCTTCTCACACTAGTACGTTAAGTCTGTTGGGAAGAAAACCCTAGGGAAAAGAATGCTTATTCCAGAGAATATACTATAGTCCAAAGGGATAGATTCACTGTTGCATTTGGACTATCAAGTTTTTGTCTTGCCTTGACAGAGTCAAAAAGCGAGGCATAGGTATGCTGTTTCCAGCATCGGCGGCGGCGGCGGCGTCAACAATGTATTAGTTTGTGATTTGGTCTAGTTTATGGGGAACCACTGGTGGTAGGTCAATGATATTTGGTATGCAGTTGTATAAGCATTGGCACATCTCATTTCCATGGAGATTATTTGGCCCACCACCCCCTCAGTCATGGTCTATTGACTTTGAAACTTTGATTAGTTTACATGTATTACTTTGTGATTAGGTCAGTTTCTGGGGAACCACTATTGGTAGGTCAATGATATTTGGTATGCAGTTGTATAAGTATTGGCATATCTCATTTCCATGGAGATTATTTGACCACGCCCCCTCAGTCATGGTCTATTGACTTTGAAACTTTTGTTTAGTTTACATGTACATGTATTAGTTTGTGATTAGGTCAATTTCTGGGGAACCACTAGTAGTAGGTCAATGATATTTGGCATGCAGTTGTATAAGCATTGGCACATCTCCTTTCCATAGAAATTATTTGACCCCGCCCCCTCAGTCATGGTTCATTGACTTTGAATATTTTTCATAACTTGCATTTTACTATCAAAATAACAAAAAGGCGAGACATTTCTCTGTGTTAACAGTTTATTCTTATATTTTACAGAATTTCTCAATTATCTATATAAGGATGGGATATCCTAGGTTGGAACCAGTTAAACAAGCAGAACTGGTACCTTTGTTGATAAAATGTTTGGATGGAAAACCCAATACACAGCAGGACAGGTCAGTGTGTGTGACCAGAATTTTGATAATATTGTATTAGATATGGAAGTATTATTGTTTCAGATTTATTATGTTAGGATAAAAAACAGAATTTTGATATAGGATAATCACTGTAAAGAATATTGCCTCTAAATGAGGGTCACTATCTTCCTAGGTTTATATGTTTAATTAAAAAGGATGACTGATACCTGAAATGTATATACACAGTACATTAGTAAGTGATTAGTTAGTCTCATAAAACTTCTATGGCATGAGGTTGCAAATCCAATATGCTATAACTTAAGATGTAATAACCCTTTTACAATATAGCAACAAATATTTCATTACAATACTATCTCGTAACAATTTGATTTTAAATCTTAAGTGATTCACAAACTGCTTTGCATCAATAGTGATTGCAGCTTCCGTACTGTTGTTTTTTTGTGGTTTGTTGACCAGTGTGATATTGTATAACTTATTGTGATATTGTATAATTTATCAGAGGGATGTCATATTTCTGGGTTTATTTATCACATTTGAATATTATCACCATTTTTCACATTTAATGAGCCATTGCTTTTACAAAAATTCATTGTTTGATATTGTCATGGTCAAGTAATTCATCTGATGTTTACTTCGTGTCTTTGCTTCATTCAAACAAACAAAGGTACTCCAAATATTTTGGGTATTTGGATGTACCTTTGTAAGATTTATCAACATGCCAGCAAAAATGAATTGGACCTTTAATTTCCATTTGAATGTTGACATTTTAACATCTGTATATTGTTTTACTTATTAGCATTCTACATTTAATGATGCCAGCATTGGAACATGTTAAAATGCCGCAGGATGACAAACAAAGACAGCAGATATTTGGCCTAACAGAGAAACCCCTGATTGTAATGGTCATGTTGGACTATATGATGGATATTTTGCTGTTACCTTACAAGTAAGTATTAAAAATAAGATTAGAAGCAAAGAAAGAAAGATCTTGGAACCGACAGAGAAACAAAGTAAAAATACTATTGTTCTAACAAAAAAAGACAGGCGTTTTTTTGGCCTGACAGAGGAAATGGCATATTTAAAAAAAAAGAGGTAATTAAGAGGAGAACTGAGTTGAAAAAGGAACCAAAATGCTGTTATAGATATAAATGATATATAAAAATTTCTAGGAACAACCAAGATTATCGGACAATATACACCAACTTGTTACACCTGACTAAAAAATAGATATAAAAGGAAAGACAAACAACAACAAACAACAAATAGATATAAAAGGAAAGACAAACAACAACAAACAACAAATAGATATAAAAGGAAAGACAAACAACAACAAACAACAAATAGATATAAAAGGAAAGACAAACAACAACAAACAACAAATAGATATAAAAGGAAAGACAAACAACAACAAACAACAAATAGATATAAAAGGAAAGACAAACAACAACAAACAACAAATAGATATAAAAGGAAAGACAAACAACAACAAACAACAAATAGATATAAAAGGAAAGACAAACAACAACAACAAACAACAAATAGATATAAAAGGAAAGACAAACAACAACAAACAACAACAAACAACAAATAGATATAAAAGGAAAGACAAACAACAACAAACAACAAATAGATATAAAAGGAAAGACAAACAACAACAAACAACAAATAGATATAAAAGGAAAGACAAACAACAACAAACAACAAATAGTCAACAAAGTCGGATATTAAAACTGTCAGAACTTTTCTTTCTTTATAGTGCCCACATATCAACTCCAACCCAGATTCACCCATCTACTGCTCCAGCTGGAGGTCCAGGGCCTACCACTACACTACCTCCTCCTGGCCTCAGTGAATACAGCAAGAGAAGAGTATTAGGAGACAGTCCATTGAACCCAGAGGCATTAGAGAAAGCCAAGATAGGAGTGTTGAAATTCCTTGGTTCTGGTTTGATAGAAGAAAAGATGGTTGTTTGTCATTATGTCATAGCATCATCAGATACAAGACATAGGTATGTCATTATGTCATAGCATCATCAGATACAAGACATAGGTATGTCATTATGTCATAGCATCAGATACAAGACATAGGTATGTCAATATGTCATTACATCATAAGATACAAGACATAGGTATGTCATTATGTCATAGCATCATATACAAGACATAGATATTTCATTATGTTATAGCATCAGATACAAGACATAGGTGTGTCATTATTTCATAACATCATTAACAACAAGACACAAGTATGTCATTGACACAGGTATGTCATTGTTGCATAGCATCATCAGATACAAGACATATGTTTGTGGTTAATTGTTTTGTGAATATAGAACACTCAGTCACAAGACATTGATTAGTGCTTCATTCGTTTGTTTTGTGTCTGATTGCTAAATGTGAAACAACTCGAAAGAGAAAAACCAATAGCCTGATTTTTACTTAAACAAATATAGCAAAGAGCAACTAACAACCAACAACAATCAAAAAATTACAGGCTCCTGATTTGTGTGTCTTCTCAAAGATGAAGAAGGGGTTTCCATTGAAAATACTGCAAAAGTTCAAACATGATATGATATTACTGGAGTTTCACCAGACAAGGCTATAGGTTTTCAACAAGTGTCAAAAAGTTTTTTGCTGAATTCCTGTTGCAAAAAAAGGATGTGCCGATAATGTACACTGTACCAATACAGATTATTCATAGCCAACTATGGTATAGTTCACTGTATAATGAGTAAAACACATACCTCACAGCAAGTCATTAAAAATATTATCACGTTTGTGAGAGCACAACCCTCCCTGCAACCTGGTTTATTTGCCAATCAGGGCCCTTAAGGACTCGTTCTGACAAAGATTACTGATTCTTAACAGTAATAGTACAAAATAAATGACTAATACTGTAAATTCAGAAATTATTGCGTGTATTTATTATTGCGATTTTGTCATTTTAGACTTAAATACGATTTTAATTTTTACGATTTTGAGCTTTAATCCTGTTTAGGTCATATAAAATATTTCAAAATGCGAGTTTAAATTATTGCGTTTACAACTCTGTCAAACTTTTCGCAATAATAAAAACCTCGCAATAATTTCTGAATTTACAGTAATCATTAAATGTATAGAAAAATTATTTGCTTGTTCCAGACTTATACCTTTTATGAAAATATTGATGTATAAGATGATCTATGCCTATGTCATAATGACTTTTATAACAAATGGAATTATTAACTTATTACAGTATAAGATGATCTATGTCTATGTCATAATGACTTTTTATAACAAATGGAATTATTAACTTATTACAATTTACATTTTTCAGTGTTGCAACAGCAGCTGATTTAGAATTAAAGAGAATTACAGGGTAAGATACTTCACTGGTAGAATAATTTTCTATTTTTTAATCGAAATTGTTAATATTGGCAAGCACACCATGTTTTATTATACGCTCATCGTAATTTTGTGTGTTTCATGATCATATAAAATACTTGAAATATTTTGCATGAATCCTTTACACTAATCAATAATATATTAAATGCGTTTATATCTCCACAAATAGTAAGTTTGAAATTGTTAAAATATTGACATTTTGTACAGTAATGAGGTATGATAAGACAATAAATAAATTTGGCGTATTTACTGTCTTCTGATTGGTTAAAAGTATTACTTTTATTTTCAATGTTGTCAATTTTTATGGCGACACGCCCACTCTGACGTTGTATATTCATACGCCAACATGTGTGTACGTTGTTATTGTTAACATAAATAATATAAAAAGTTCTTTTAGACTTATTTTTGATGGAAATTTATTTATAATGAATGGCAATACTTCGCGGATTATTCAATGTGAAGAGTCAAAAATTAATTTCATGGTTCAATAAATTCAAAATAAATAATAGCCATTCGTTAAATGCAATGAGATAAGAATAAATCAATGTGGTAAATATAGGCAGGATATAAAATTGAATATTTTGACATTATGTCCGTTAAGAGAAAAAAAATGATTACATGTAAGACTCAGATCAAATTGTTCTTTAAGGTGGCTGTGGCGTCTTAATTAAAATTGATAGAATTTTTTATTAATTTGTCGAAATGAAGTTTTTATCATGTTTTTTTCAAAAATATAATAAAAAGTATGGGTCACCAAACTTTTTTCACGCTACAGGTTGTCCAAAATTGTCAGATTTTGTATAGATTATGCATGGAAAATCAAATTTTGTGTGATTAAAATAAAACTTCTTGATAGAATTTCAAGATAAAATGTGAGAAGATAGCTCTTATAACATGCTTTCAGATAAGAAAAAGAAAAAATGGGGTCACCAAACTTGTTTTCTTGCTACATATTAAAATAGGTAAATTCACAACACTGTCAATAATTAAAATTACTTTATCTGAGTTATCTCCCCTTATTTGGCAAAGTTGAAATTTTTTTTATCACACACAAATATGGTGTTTTTGAGAAATTACAGCAGTAATTATGATAAAACACACAATTTTCTATATTTACATCAAAAGCCTTACATATTTTAATTACATACTACTCTAAAAATTTGCACATTTCCTCAAAGATCTAGACCAACGTTATCTGCTACTTCAAAGTCCAAAATGGAGGAAGACACCCGAGCCACCTTAATCAATTATTCCTTGAAGATGTCACATTCTCAAATCAATAATGTTAGATTGAATGTTGATTTGAGGAACAGACTTTGATAAGGGGCTGTTCTAGTATGTGTCCAGCATGTATTAAAAGTTACGTTAATATTCTACTCTAAAGATATGCAGTTATTTGTAGTTATTTCCCTTTGTAGAATATATATTTCTATCTATTGTTTTGTCTTAACACTCAAGTATCATTTTACTTTGTCATTATTATGAATGCTTATGGTTCTTGTGTGTAGATATTAATGTAGTTTTTTTTTGTAAAAGAGAGGCAAAAAATACCAAAGGGACATTCAAATTCAATAGTAAAAAAAAAACCTGACAATTCCATGGCAAAAAAGGAAACATGATCAAAAGACAACAGTATACAAAACACAACAAAGAAAACCAAAGACTAAGCAATACACTACCCCATTGAAAACCTGGGGTGATCTCAGGTGCTCCTGAATGGTAAACAGATCCTGGTCAACATGTGGAACCATCATGTTGCTTGTGCAAGTACAAACCTGGTGATGAGTCTTACAACAATTAGAAGTGTCAGTTGTCCTCTATGAAACAGATATTCCACATCACATGCTAAAAATAAGGATCACCTTAATTATCTTTTGATTTAATGATGAACAACATATTGCAAAAGTTACAAGAACATGAAATAATATTGTAAAATGTGTTTTTTTTATAGACATACAATTCGTTCTATTTGTAAAATGGAAATAATTGATTTGTTATCAGATTAATAGACAAATAATGGTAAAAAGGAAGATGATAGTTGTTACCATGATCTATCAGGTCATACTCATGTTATTCAGTATCATTTTCCTATTTATTACATTAAACAAATTAGTATGCCTCTGACTTAAACATCATTTGATTGTGTTTATTTTGATATTTCAGGAGTGTTGACTGGAACAGTTTGGATATTCTTAACAAATTGTATACCATCTTCCAAGGGACTATAGACATCAAAGGGAAGGTAAGTCAATAGAAAATATACATTACTCATTGCATAATTTTATGATGGTCAGGGACTTGCCAATTATATGCACATTTTCTTATTAGAAGGGTAGGAAAATGTACAAAATGGACTTTTCTTTATAAATCCCCTACCGACAAAGTCGAAGGGGACTTAAGGTTTACACTCCGTCCATCTGTCTGTCTGTCTGTCCATCTGTCAGGCTGGCAAATCACTTTTTTTCTTCATGCTTTAAGATATTGATTTGATATGTGGTGTATTGTTTTATTATGACTAGTTACAGATCAAGTTTGAATTTTGTTCAAGTTTGATGATTTTGTGCAGAGTTATGGTCCTTGGACTAAGAAAATTCTCTCAAATAATCAGTTTTCCACACTTTTTTTCGTCATGCTTGAAGATATTGACTTGATATTTGTTATATAGTTTACACCATGACAAGTTATAGATCAAGTTAGCATTTTGTTCCAGTACAATGAATGTTTAACCAGTAGGGTACTAAGTATTGCAATGCTTGTATTCTATACAATTTTTCTGAACCAACAGACTTGAATATTTGCCTCTTCATACTTTATACTCTACACCACAGAACCAGGATATATATCAGCAGCACATTATCAGGGTAATTTTCTTTAAAGGAATTTGTACCCCTATTGCAACTAAAAATGGTTGAAAAATACTTCACAATGTATGTTGAAGGTATTAAATGTAGTGATATAATGTAAGCAAACCCATCAGTACAATATATGTAACCAACAGCACAGAACGTGTCCAAATCACTAACATATCCTTTCACAGGATTGTCAGTTGATATTCCAAACAAAAATTTAAATTTAAATCATTAAATAAGTCAGAGTCTTGATGGCTGGATTTAATGTCTTACTAGAGTTTGTACTTTACATTTTTTTTGTTAAAAAAAAATCAGAGGAATTGACTTACGACCTTAACCATTTTTGGAACCATCTCAAGTGTCAAAATTTAATCTCAGTTTGGAAATTGAAGATAAGTTGATATTGTTGAATAAAAGAAAAGTGTGCTATGGTTAGGGGAGTGTTGGGATCCTGCTAACATGTTTAACCCCGCCACATTCTGTATGTATGTGCCTGTCCCAAGTCAGGAGCCTGTAATTCAGTGGTTGTCGTTTGTTAATGTGTTTCGTTCATTTTTTGTACATAAATAAGGCTATTAGTTTTCTCGTTTGAATTGTTTTACATTGTCATTTCGGGGCCTTTTATAGCTGACAATGTGGTATGGGATTTGCTCATTGTTGAAGGCCGTACGGTGACCTATATTTGTTAATGTCTGTATCATTTGGTCTTTTGTGGAGAGTTGGCTCATTGGCAATTATACCGCATCTTCTTTTTTTATATGATTGTAAATAAGACAACTATTTACAAAATGTTTATCTTATCAAAATCTTCTATAATATGTTACTCTCAAATTATTGTCTTCCCTAACTCTTATTTGCCACCATCTTTTCTTTTTTTGATTTGTTATATAGAGACGGGCATATGAGTAAAACACATTCTAACAAAATTTTATGTTGGTATTTGTTTGTTGGCAATATTGTTTGAAGCAAAACTATCACAATTTGATGTTCATCATTAGAGGGTACATTTATGATATCAGCATAACAATTGAAATTCATGGTTGTACATCATAGTAATTACATCAGGATATATTACATATTTGTACTGTGCAGATGGTTGTGATAATTTATATAAATTATTTATAATTGAATACATTTTGGACACTGAAGTCTAAAATGAAATTCATCTTCAATAATGGTACAAGTTATAAAATACTCTATTTGACCTCTTTACACCATGGAAATGTCCATGTTTCAACAAATAAATTATGTGATTATTGACACATCTTAGTAAAGTATACATGACATGAGTGAGTTTTTCCTTAAAACATTCCAAGAATTTTAACTTTACAAGTCAAATGAAAATTATATATAATGGGTCTAAAAAAAAAGTGCCTCCAATACACATTAATTCTGTAACAACCCTCAATTAAAACTTTGCTGTTGAAATATCTTTGAAACACAATATTAAAAAAAAAAAACTCTTGCAGAAATTTTCAATCTTTAAATGCAGTTCCTGCTTTGCTTGGTCAAAAATTTGTTTTTCACAAAATGCCTTATTATCTTTGTTGTTGTAAAAATCATTGAGTCCAAGATTAAACAATGAATTCTTAACACTTGTTTAAATACCCTGTCAACTGAATTTTAACAGCATGAACACCTTTTAAATGAAGCACTTTTTTAATGTAACATGATCTTAAGACTTTGAAATACTGTTTAATGAATAAAAAAGTTTTTGATATTGTAAACATCCTTTCAAAAACCAGTAGATGTCTACCACAATCATTATAAACCCAATATAATTGCAGTTGTTTGTTAAACACAAAGTTCATTTTTACACCCTTTCTACATTTGGGACTTTGATAAAACCTCTAAACTGTAATTCAAAATTACTACATACATAGGGATAAAAAAGCTGTAATTTGTACATTGCTTTTAGACCTTGCTTAGCAAGTTTTGTTTGCGATTCCAAAAATTACAATTATAATCATACAAAAACACCAATATATTTATATGTAAATACTAGTTCCATTTAAGCACCTATATACAGCTATACTTTGCTGTATTTAACTATACCTCTGTTTCCAAAGACTATAATATTTGCTGTTGAGCTCTATTTATGTGTGTATAGTTCTAAAGTATCTTACATATCTCAGAGAATAGATACAGTTTCTGAACATAATCAGTTATACCAGCTTTCTCAAGTTTTATCTATAATTTCAAACTATCAACTAGTCTCTTATGGTTTGAAAATGATTAATGTTAAAAAAAAATTAATTTTAGAAAGTCTGTAAAAATACAGTTCTGTTTATAAAAAAATTTGTGAGGGTTCCGCAAAACCCAGTGTCTCGCCTACTTTTGCTGTTAGTCGCTGGCTCAACAAAAAATGGGGAAAAAATTATTAAAAATTTTCTTCTAGATACTATCTTTTGATTGTAAGAATCTTCTGTCCAAGTTTGATAAAAATCTCTAGATACTATCTTTTGATTGTAAGAATCTTCTGTCCAAGTTTGATAAAAATCTCTAGATACTATCTTTTGATTGTAAGAATCTTCTGTCCAAGTTTGATAAAAATTCAGGATGGTTTATGAATGTAATAAATATTTTAAATACTTTAACTGTAGACAGTATGTAATGTTAACTGGAAGAAAAACTAAGTCCTTTTATAAGTAATATACGGAAAACAGGAAATAAATTTTTACATAATTTCTTTCTAGATACTAAGCTATTGATCATAAACAAGCTTCTGTTCAAATTTGGTACAAATCCAGGATAGTTTGAGAAAGTTATTAAAAAATTTTCATACTTTAACCACAGAGTGAATGTAATGTTAACTGGCAGAAAAACTAAGTCCATTTATAAGTAAAATACGGATAAACAGAATTTTTTTTACAAAATTTTCTTCTGGCTACTATCTTATGATCATAAACAAGCTTCTGCCCAAGTTTGATAGAAATCCAGGATATTTTAAGAAAGTTACTAAAATTTTTAAAACTTTAACCACAGAGTGAATGTAATGTTAACTGGCAGAAAAACTAAGTCCATTTACAAGTAAAATACATATAAACAGAATTTTTTTTTACAAAATTTTCTTCTGGCTACTATCTTATGATCATAAACAAGCTTCTGTCCAAGTTTGATAGAAATCCAGGATAATTTAAGAAAGTTAGTAAAATTTCAAAAACTTTAACCACAGGTCCACCCTTAAAAAATTGTTTGTTTGGCATTGCCGACCCACACCATCAGCAGGTGGGTAGGTAGGTAGGGATTTTTTTTTTTTATATTTAAAACTTTATATATTGCAACCATGATGACTCTAGATCACAGCCAAAAGCAGTGAATCATTGTTGTGTGTACAAACTGATGGTTTCTTTGATAGGGGTTAATGTCACATTCTACAACATATGGGTAATTTCATGTCAGACGGTCAGTTTTTTGGCGGAGTAAACCAAAGTACCCAGCAGAAACAGATCTGTGGCAGGGAACTGACATTAACCATATAACATGTCAGACATGGAAATTGAATCTAAACTGTGGGACTGTCTACTAAACAGAGGCTTGATGTCACATCTTGAAGTTGCCTTCACACATGTCACAGTTTGGTAAACTTATAATATTTTAATCAGTTCGACCACTACAGCTCCTTGTACAAATAGATGATTTAAAGCTTTGATTTGCTTTTTGATCGGATTTAAAAGTCACTTTCTACATCATATGGACAAGTTCATGACAGTCAGTTATATTGGTGGATGGAAACGTAGTGCACGGAGGAACCTTATTATATATGTCATGACAATCTAACCATAATTTTGTGAATGCCTAGAGGTGTTAGACTAGTATTGATACATGCAAATTTTGACAAACTACCATATGATCAAAGCCACTGCAGTCCCTGATAAGTTTGAGGATAGCAAAATATTACAAATGTTGACACAAGAACATACATGAATGTCTTGCAGGGTGTTAAAACTAATAACCGCAGTGAAAGTAAGATAATTTCAAAATATGAATATGCTGTAGGACAGACAATTTTTGCAGATAAATTAAAATAATTTTTAAGGTTGTTATGATCGTTTGATTGACAGGGTTCTTGACATGCATGCCATAAATACAGTTAAATTCATGAGCCCTTAATTTGCTTAAAACAATGGTACACTAGATACATTCATAAATATGTTGCTGTCAGATATCTTTTCTGTTTTAAGGATTATCTTATTCATGTTAAGAAGAAAGAGTGGGGTTGGGATTGTAAGTTCGTGACACACACAAGAGGCTAGTCTTTGAAATATGTATGTTTGTACCAGACTAACCTCTACTGGTACAAAACTACTATAAAACCTGTAAATCTGGGACCTAGTCCAAGATTACTCTGACGTCCAACGGCTGTTTTGTCAGACAAGCTGGGGCCGTGGGACGTCAGAGCTTGTCCCATATCAAAAAGTGGATATTTGCCCGTCCAAAATAGATGCGCTGCTTCGTTGCTTCTGGAGCCGACTGACGGCCTTGGAATTATATATATCGGTCATCAATTTGTTCATTTTTCATTTATCTCTTCATTTATGTAAGTTTCACCTACCTGCCACCCTTTATTTTTCCATATTTAGACAGTTTTCACAGTGACCCATCTATTTCTGTGTTTTAACTTTCATTTTGAAAAATTGTCATGTGACTACGAGAAAAAGTAAGCCGCACTGCATTGTGGAAGCTGATTTATGCATATGACCCTGGGTCAATATGAATACATAATCTAACACCTCGTTCATTTAAGATGCAAATAAGCTGAATGACCGAGGGTATTCGATTGTAATCATGGTTGCTACTAAAAGTTTATTGCGAAATTAGCATAAAATTTGCATACTTCAGTCTCGAGGCGCAAGTCTCTCGTAACTTGACGTCCATTTGAAAATGAAAGTTAAAATGCAGAAATCGATGGGTCACTGTGAAAACTGTCTAAATATGGAAAAATAAAGGGTGGCAGGTAGGTGAAACTTACATAAATGAAGAGATAAATGAAAATGAACAAATTGATGCCCGATTATATAATTCAAGGCCGTCAGTCGGCTCAAGAAGCAACGAAGCAGCGCATCTATTTTGGACGGGGAAATATCCACTTTTTGATATGGGACGAGCTCTGACGTCCCACGGCCCCAGCTTGTCTGACAAAACAGCCGTTGGACGTCAGAGTAATCTCGGACTATCTGGGACCATATTGGTCTTTTAGCTTTGGTGCTTTCATGCAGGTACACCTTTCAGCCATCAAGCCAAGGCATCGCCATCTTGAATAGATATAAGAAGATGTGCTATGAGTGCCAACGAGACAACTCTCCATTCAAGTCACAATTTGTAAAAGTAAACCATTTTAGGTCAAAGTCAAAGAATGCATTGTTTTGGTATTTACATGCTTTGTTATCTGGTGCAATGATAGATTTCTCATATTTAAGAGATTTTTCAAATGTTAAAGCCATAGATGTTTGTTCTGTCATGTCTAGGTGAAAAGTTTCTATCCCATGAAGTGAGTATGCAAAGCAGACACCAACAGTGTCACTTTCTGCTATATCAAAGACGACATTTGAGTTCTCTAAAAGGCCTTTCAGATCATGCACCCATGTTCCATCTAAAGAATAGGTGAACATCTTAGTTTTCATAAAATGTTCCTCTCCCTTGACTGGAGCATAAGGGGATGCTATCCACTGCCTGTCTTTTTGACATTTTTGGCAGACTTTTTCTACCCTATGTCATTCAAACGCTTTCTCTGAAAACAGTGTACAACAAACGCTTTAAAGATCATGATTTGAAATAAGTAAAGCATGGAAACAAACTCCGCGGCTATGATGAAAATTCCGGCGGTATTCTGATTTTTTACTTTAAAAAAATACTAATTTTGAAACGTTGAAACCATGACGCCAATGACGGAATGTAGGATTGCTATATCCTGTTTTTGCGACAAAAGTGTATGAGAGAATATGCATGATAAAACAGAAAGACACAATATAATCCTAACCCTAGAATACATTGTTGAATGAGACAATAAAATCAGTATAAAATCTGAAGTTTTCCCCCTCCCAAAAATACGTAAAATGTTTGATATGAATAAAAGTTGTGGGTTGTATGTCAAAAAGACAGCAACCCAACAACAATGATTATTAAGGACAACTACATGACAGCAGACAGTCTCCAAAAATAGATAGCTCTGAATGAGCAATGATCTAAATCTATTACTTTTTCGTTACAAAGTTTTCCTTTCGATAACACACATTGTTTTATTTGGAATTGTATGTAGTTATGTACAGACAATTTAAGATATAATATTATATTATATAAAGGAAAAAACATTTTAATTTATCAAAATGAGGATTTCTTTTCACATTTATTCTGACTTTTATATAATTTTAAGGTGATTTATAGATATCTTCAGTTACTTGAATAATTTTATGAATAATTGGTACAATTAAATAATGGATTGAAAGAATATTATTTTCAACCACAATAACAGAACTTTCGTTTTATAATATCATGAATGTATTGAAAAATACACATAAGGCAACTACTTGTCATATATACATGTATATGTAATACATAACAATGTTATAGTTTTATATATTTTATCCAGAAGATAAATTGAATTTTGCCAAGTATGTGCCATTGTAATCACATATAAAACCCGCTGACTCATTTTGTTTAAAACAAATACACTGAGGCTCCTTCAGTCCATCTTCTCCACCAATCAGTACTTTACTATTCTGTCCATCTTTTGATATTACTACTATTCTATTAGATTCACAGTCTGCTACAATAATGTTACCATAAGTATCTATACAAAGTCCTCTTGGTCCTGTTAAATCCTGTGTATATTGCCAGATCTGTTTACCTGATCCATCATAACAGTTTACTGCTTTACCACTATAGTCAGTATAGATTACTCTGTCATTACAGTAAACAAGGTAAAACAGGTATGATTCACTCTTAACTTGTACTGAATTCAGTGTATTTCCTTCCAAGTCTAAAATAAGGATTTCATTATTACTACCTCCAACATAAATATCCTCATCAATCAAACCTACAGCCAGAGAATTATTGGAGAATGATAAACCATAGCATTGTTTGTCTAATTTGATAACTTTGGTAACTTTTTCATTCTCCATATCGAAGATCTTAATGGCTGTCTCATTAGGATAAGTTATGCCTATAGTGTTCTGATTGATCTGTGTTATACAGTAGGCTCCATCAGGTATAGGTAATTGTTTCTGTAGTTTGCCATCAGAAGTAAGTAGGTTAACTTTATCACACCATTCCACAACTATAACTCCTCCATCCATCAGAAAAATCATGTCACTAACCACCCCCCTGCTGTTGATCTTTATCTTTGTCTCTATATTCATTGTCATGTTGTTTATGATGGATTGTTCTCGTGTTTGACGTACTTGTGCTTTCCTCCTCACACTTGTTTCTCTATTCAAGTCTATATTTTTTTTAACAACCATTATTTCTCCTAGGGGTTCTAATGATATTAACTTGCTTTGTATACTTTCTATCTCATCATTTTGTGTTATTTTGATGTCAAATTCTTTGGTCCTCTCATCATTTTCCAGATCATCAACATATTGTTGACATTGATGTACCTGTTGTTCAATCTGATGTACGCCTAGAAATGATTGCAGTTTTGAAGTGTGTGATATGACTGTATGTAGGTGGTCTTGCATTTTCTTTAACTTTTTCTGTTTTCCTTCAATTTTAGTTTTTAAATCTGATGCTTTTGATTTTTCTTGATTTAAGATGGTGTCTGTTTCTTGGCATAACTTCTTCTCCAGGTCATCTAAATGTTTATTTATTTTCTTTCTATATTTGACAATAGTTTTCTTTATGCTGTCCACTTGTTGTTCTCCTCTTTTGATGTTTCCTGATTTGTTGTTTATAATTTCATTCAAGATTTGTAAGGTAGAGTTAATATCATTATCTATTTTTTTTTTTGATTTTTCAATTTTGGTGTTGTCTACTACACTCACTAAACTTTTTATTCCAGTACATTTTGAATGATTTGTGGAAATACATTGATCACAGCAAGGTATTAAATGACTAGGACAGTACAAGTTGAGCTGTTGACCATGTTTATCACATTCTGTTTTGATAGTTCTGATGGAGGGTTTATAACTTTTAATATCAATTGATTTATGATCACGTGTTCCTTTGAATTTTTTGTGTTGACCTGAACATGTAGAGCATAATCCTTCAACACAGTTGTAACACCAGATGTCAGCTTTAGCATTTACTTTTCCTTCTTGACAAGGTCCACATGGTATAGGTTTATTTGATGCCATGACCTAAACAAAAATAAAAACTAAATTATTTGACCTAATGGGTAGGGTCCAACTGGTATAGATTTGTTATTATTATATCATCTTATTTTGTAAGAGAGGTGGATTTAAAACTAAAAATGGTTGTTATATGTACTGATGACAAAATTAAGGTCAAGTACGATATTTAATAGTTATTACACTTGTTGTAAAAATGCTAATATATATATATATATGTAGGACTAAGAACTGCAATGGTACTCCGAACCTTGATGGTCACGCTGAAGTGTGATGGTTCATGCTGAAATGCATTGGTTAACATGTTGAAGTGTGATGGTTCATGCTGAAATGCATTGGTTAACATGTTGAAGTGTGATGGTTCATGCTGAAATGCATTGGTTAACATGTTAAAGTGCGATGGTGATGCTAACTTGTTGTTAGTAGTCTGAAGTGTGTTGGTGGGTACATTGAAGTACCATGGTCTAACTGTGACGTTGTGTATAGTAGCAAAATGCAATGGTCTGCATTTTGATCCCCATATAATGTGGCGGTGTATTATTTAGTGAGCTATCCTGGCATATTTGGTCAGGTCAAAGCAAATGAACCAAAGGAACAAAAGACTTCTAATATTTTTTTTTCTAATTATCTGCTCCTTACACAGCAGTATGGAGCAGAGAGTAGACTGGATGGTTCAGATTAAGTATAATGAATAATTGATTCGATTCGTTCAAGTGCTATAAGAAAAATTGGTTCAGCGTGGAGGTCTATAGTACTTATTAAGCAGGGTCCATCTAATTTTATCAAATATATATGTAACTTAAGCTTGTTCTAGTCTTTACATAGCAAAGCAATTGCTCACAGCACTGATTCATCCAGTCATCTGATACATAACAGTTTATAAGAAATAAAAACTACCAAGGTTGAGAATATGAAGTAAAATAGAATAGTTAGCAAAATTACTTTTACGCATACAATACAAATTTTTGGGGTCCTTTATGGCTTACTGTTCGGTGTGAGCCAAGGCTCCGTGTTGAAGACTGTACTTTGACCTATAATGGTTTACTTTTATAACTTTTGACTTGGATGGAGAGTTGTCTCATTGGCACTCATACCACATCTTCTTATATCTAAATGTTGTGACAGTTGTTTGGTTGTATGAATGAAGTTGCATGCATTTCATTGATAAAATGACAAGGATGAACTTAAGCATGTGACGTTGCTGCACTGATACATGACATCATTGCCTAATAATTTTATGTATCAAAGCCTGTTCATGATCTTAAAATTATTAAGCAGTAGGATCAAAAGGAAAATGTACAAATTGTCGATAAAGATAAATAGTTCTATGTAACTAAATACCTCTTGATGGATGCAAAAGTCCTTTCAGTTTTCTGTATCAGCTTTTAAAATTATTTGCTTCACTGATTCTAAAAATATGGTCATAGCAGGAAGTAGATAAGAACATGTTTATACCTGATTCAGGTGATCTATAAACATTTAAATGACTAATATTATATATACAATGAAATATGATATATTGCTAACAATTGGGCCAAAGATGAATTAAAACATTTTGTCAGATAAGATCTCTTTCAGTTATTTATCATAGTTTAGAAATATTTCTTGTACTATTTGTTTCCATTTACGGTAATTGACATTGATCATACCACAGAATAGGATATTTTGATAATAATCTTACTTTTAAAAAGGAAGTTTAGATCAAAAATTTTTCTATTTATTTAAGAATTTAGCTTTGCCAGAAAAACTTATATTCTAGTGCTTTGATAGAGGTATCACAGGATCAATATTTACCTTTCTTTTTTTGCACTATTTTCTTCCTCTTTATTATGATATAAAAAGGCAGATAAACAAAGTGAACAATCTTGAAACCTTGAGGCTCTTTTCTCAAATTACTTTACCAGTAAAATTATTAGTAAGTCATGCACATTTCAGTTTAACTGAAGATTAATTTTAACAATTTTAATCGTAAAATTTTTTGTGAAAAGAGTAACTGAGGCTAAACACACTGACCTTATTTTTTCATGTCCTATAAAATTGTCAACCTTAATTAAAACAAATCTTTTCAATTAAACTTTTAAATGTAAAGAAGTTTTAAATAAGTTAAAACCTCTTAATTAATGTGTTTTATATTTAACTCATTTCATTTATTTCATTTTTAAATGTAAAGAAGTTTTAAATAAGGTTATTAATATGTTTATACCTGATAAAGGTAACCAGCAAACATTTAATTGATGTTGATCATACCAGAGAATATGATATATTGATAATAATCTTACCTTTACAAATCTATTGTTTTGTTAAAATCAAAACCTTTTTTATGTCCCATTATTACGTTTTTGGGATACGATTGCTTTCAAGCAATCTGTAGACTTATACCGGTGGCTCAGAGCATTGCCCTCACGTCAATCGTTTTATTCTAAACATTAAGGAACATCTCAGATTCTTATGATTGTCTTGCTTTAAAAGGTAAAACAAACAAAGGGATTGAACTTAAACAACTTTCCTATAATGTTCTTTTCATAATCTTCATGTTTGATAATTCCCTAGACTTATATGCGTGTTTTAACATCACGGAAAATCAGAATTAAGCAGTATTTATATTTAGTGTATTTATAAATTTAGAAACACGTCAGAGGAATTCCCAGTTTTGATAAAATGCGAGAGTTCTCTGAATTCAATAAATCTCTTTCTGTCATATAAGAACTGAAGTGGAGTTTTCTTATATGTTACCGTTATGAAACTGGTATTTGAGATTGTAATTCCATAAAGAAATAGAGAACCGTCTAGGTCGTTTAATAAACATTAATATACGTTCTTGCTCCAGGGTTTGTTTTGGAAATTATGCGCATGCGTATAGTTTTCTTGACTTCAAGGGTTTTAGATTGAATGGTTGCTCTGGATTCCCACTCAATTAATTAATTTATAACTCATGGGATCTTTTCTATGTATGTCTGCTATTGAGGGTTATTGTTGTTGCATAATTTTAATTCATATGCATCATTTAAATTAAAATAAATGTAGTCCTTATCGTAGAACACCCTTCAGGCGAAATGGAGTCTTCCATATTATCGTTTCGAGTTGTCTCCTTCCGGAAGTAACTTCCGTGAATTCTGAAACAACACGTCGAGTATTAGCTCGTTCTGTCAATAAACGTCGTATTATATTAAAACGATCGCAATTTAAACCGATAAATGTGTACGGAAAGGAGTCATGATCACTGACCCAAAGGAAATTAAATATTTAAAGAGTTAGGAATGGGGTTCCTCCTAGAATTAACGTAGGAAAATAGGTGATAAGATACGAAGTGAAATACCCAAATCGAAATACCTTCTCTCACTCTGAGTCTCAGTGACTGCTGTGGAAAGTAAACTTGGAATTGATAGTACAAACATAAAACAGAATAGGCCTAATTACATTGTTCATACACTTTTATCCGGGATTGGCTATTTTGTAACTATTTTACATGTGCAGTTGAATTAGTTTTGAAAATAATATTATCCAGCTACATGTATACATGTGTCAATGAAACAACGGCAATCGTATCCTCAGAGCAATCTGCTCTTTGATTTGGGCTGTGTGTCTGTTCGTCCATTTGTTTTTTCATTCTCTGTTCATCCATCCATCTGTCCTGCTTCATGTTAAAGTATTTTGTTCAAAGTAGTTTTTGATGAAGTTGAAGTCCTATCAACTTGAAACTTAGTACACATGTTCCTTAAGATATGATCTTTCTAATTTTAATGCCAAATTAGAGTTTTTACCCCAATATCACAGTCCACTGAATATAGAAAATGATAGTGTGATTGGGGCATTCGTGTACTATGGACACATTCTTGTTTTTATAAGCCTGTTTATGGGACGTATTATGGTATACCGTTGTCCGTCCATCGTCAACATTGTCATACATTAACTCCAAAACGCTTTAACCAATATGCATGAAACTTTGGTGCATTGTTTATATCTATTGACGTGAGCTCCCTTTCATTTTTTTTTTAATAAATTTCAGATTTACCGTTTATGAGTTTTTGGGTTTTATTCATTAAAAAGGGGGAATTTTCCAGTTTTCTGACAATAACTCAAGAATGCTTTCACCAACTTGCAAGAAATTTTGGTGCATTATTTATATCTATTGATTTAAGCTCCCTTTAGAATTTTATAAATTTTAGATTTTGCATTTCTGAGTTATGGGGTTTTATTCATAAAAAAGGGGGGATTTTCCAGTTTTTGGACAATATAAACTCAAAAAATGCTTTCAGCAGTTCTCATGAAACTTTGGTGAATTATTTATAGCTATTGATGTAATCTCCCTATTGATTTTCATAAATTTCAAATATGACATTGAGAAGAAATTGAACTTTATTTGTTTATAGTCTGACAACAGATTTACTAAGTATTGCACAACAGCACAGTGTATTGCACAACAGCAAGAAATCTTTAATTGAATATAAATTCAATTCATATAACCAATTTCAAGTTCTTTGACTACATTTATTCAGAAACCTATAATATGTCAATTATTTAATTACAATCCAAATTCAGACCTGTATCAAGCTTGCACATTGTGTCCATTTTTGCCCCAACTGTTCAGGGTTGGACCTCTGCGGGCGTATCCAGCTGTGCTCAGCAAAGCAGTTATTGAAATTTAGCTTTACCAGAATTTTTTAGTTTACAACTATCAAATTCTACATTGATGACAAAAACTCTTTCACTACAGTAATATTCCTTCTCTAATGCATATCTAAAAGCAATCACATATTAGAACTTGAAAAATAAACTATAAAATTAAAATGAATTTTTATTTAGCAGTATTACATAAATTATTTAAATGCACACAAGCTACATGGCAAAACAGCATGTTAAATCAATGAAAACTTTCAAACTGAAGGTTATTTGGTATCTAAAGTTGAATGATATCTCAATAAAACAACATTTTATTATTTTAATTTGCAAATCTATTATGTGAATAGAACAACTGTTAATTATAGTAAATGGCAGCTCACTCATTAGTTATGACATAAGCCCCCCCTCCTCCCCCCCCATAAAAAAAGTTACATAAAAATTAAATCAGAATTTGATTATTGATCATAAGTGAGAATTGGCCAGTGTGAGCTATTGCCACCACTTAAGGTCCATCTTCTGTTAACTTTTACAGAAATCTTTGGTTAGATTCAACTGTCAGTTATGTGGTTAAGTTCTGATGAGAGACATCCTGCAGACTGTAATTATGACCAGACAATGAAGATAGGGACCATTTTACATTTAGTTTTGATACCAAACTCTTAAATTATATTTACAGCCAGTAACAAAACCTGACCATAAAAGACGTCCAGTATGTACAAGAATAAGACTGAAAATTTTCCCATTCTTCCTAAGAGCCAGAGATGCTGCAAATGTATTTCCTTCCTGTATCCAGGTAATTGTTATATTAATCAAAGGTCTCTGCTTTTCCTAAGAGCCAGAGATGATCCAAATGTATTTCTTTCCTATATCCAGGTAAAATATAGGCGAAAGATACCAAAGGGACATTCAAACTCATAAGTCAGAAATAAACTGACAATGCCATGACAAAAACAGAAAAAGACCAAAAGACAAACAACAGTTCACAAAACACAACATAGAAAACTAAAGACTGAGCAACATGAACCCCACAAAATTCTGAGGGGGATCTCAGGTGCTCTTGATTAGTAAGCAGATCCTGCTTCACATGTGGCACCCGTAGTGTTACTCATGTAAGTGCAAAACTGGTAATAAGTTTAATTTGGTAGGTCACATTCTTGGAAATGGGGACAGGATTGTAGTTTCAACAATTGGATCCTGCTCCACATGTGGCACCCATCTTATGCTCATGTTAGTACAAGTAATAAGTTAAATAAGTCTTAATTCAGTAGGTCACATTTGGTAAAAGGGGACATGATTGTAGCTGCGACAATTGAAACATATCTGCTATTATCTGTGAACATTATTCCATAATGCCTTTTTAATGGTCAACCAACTCATGATGGTGTCTGTCATATGTCCATTGTCCTTGACAACATTTTCTTGGTTCAGCCACTGCTTGAATAAAATATTTATTTTTTTTATATAAATTTCTCACTTATTAAGAGTAATAGGATAAAATTGTGAATAGAAATGGGGAATGTGTGAATGAGACAACAACCAAACAAATGTGCAGAAAACAGCTGAAGGCCACCAATGGGGATTCAACACAGTGAGTTAACTATATTTGGGATATGGTTTCCTTGTAACGTCTCCATGTCCGTCAGAACAGGGTTCACCTGACCTTGACCTCATTTCATGGATCAGTGATCAAGGTTAAAGTTATATGACTAGGTCTGTTTCTCAGATACTTTATGCAGTAGGTGAACTATATGTGGTGTATGAAATGATTGTAAGGGGTACATGTCTGCATAGCAGATATCATCTAACCTGGACACAAATTTCTTGGTTCATTGGTCAATTTTAAGCTGTTGTGTTTTAGTCTATTTTTCAAATACTAGTAGCAATAGGTCAATTATATTTGGTGTATGGAATAGTTGTAAGGTGTACATGTCTGTCTGGCATGATTTATTTGACCTTGTTCTCATTGTCATGGATATTTTAAAATAGTTTATGTGATAGTTGTAGTAAAACCTTTATCTGTAAGACTTCCAACATAAAATCAATGGTCAGTAAAGCAGGGGAGACATCTTATCTTGTTATGATAAAAACTAGAAAAATTTCTTGATTTACAGTATTTTTGATAAAATAAAAGGAATACTTTCTTAACCTTATTAAAAAGCAGTTTTCAATTTTTTAACTTCTCTATAACTTTTTTATTTTCTGAAATATAATATCTTAAAACAGGTTATCTTTGACTGCTTGTATGGCCAGAGTACTAATGCCAAGTTAAAGAACATGGCTGTACAATTTGTTCATCATGTTTGTTTGAAGTGAGTATATATCATATCATGTTAGGAATGCAGTGTAAATTGTTATCAGAATTACTTGAAGAGATGTGGAAGTAACCAAAGGGATATTTAAACTCATAAGATGAAAACATAACTGAAAACAACATGGCAAAAAACAGAAAATGACCAAAATAGTAGACAAAAAGCAGCATTAAAAACTAAAAATTTAGCAACACAAACCAAAAAAAACAAAAAAACCCAGAGGGGATCCAAGGTGCTCTGAAAGGGTTAGCAGATCCTGCTCCACATGTGGCACCAGTCATGTTGATCATGTTAGTACTACTAGCACTAAGCTACTTAATACTAGTGGAACAAAGTGTTCAGTACATGTAGATTTAAAAGTATTTTTTTCAAAGAAATTCTCTTTTATTATTCATTACGGTAATTTTTGTTTTTAATGACAATTTATAATTAGATGATATTAGATGAAAGTTTCATTAAAAATTGATTGAAGGGCCAGGCAAATAAATACTTTCGATTTTTTTTCAATTGTACTGAAAATGAGATTACACCTAATTGTTGTCATTGTGGAAAAACATGTCAGAATTGTACATTATTTTTATTTTTCAGTTGTGCTGACAACAAGTTTACTCCTGTGGCCCCTGTGCTATTATCTGGTATGGTTAAACTGATTGGTGAGGCCACTGATGTAAGTTCATATGATAATAAATATCTTATGAAATTAACACTTTATCCAAAAGTTGGGAACTACCTTACTGGTCTTGTATGCTCAAATGTCCCGAATAGACTCAAATACACTTAGTACAAGGTTGTGTAAATATTGGTAGGACATAAGCACATCATCAGCAATAAAAACATTGCTGCTTGATATGAAGCACCAATCTATTGTTATTAAGGTGGTATGGGTGTCTTTTGCCATCTTGGATTGTAAAAAACAGAGAATCTAAGGTCCAGATTTTCAATCATATTAGCAAAATTTGATGCAGGAATGCAGATAACTAATTTGAATTTGCATTTAAAAGAAAGAATTTGTAAGATTTTATCTTATGAGTATTATTTTTTTTACAAGTGTAGATTATTTTTGCTTGATTTTTAATGTTTTTAAATTGGCATTTTAAGGGGAGGTAACTCTGAAATAGTGCATTTTCTGAAGGAATCTACATGGAATTTTGCCATTTTGTATTTTAGCCGGAAAAAATGTACTGTGACCCTATCTTTTCTTTTGATATTCTCAAAGCATGTTCTAAAAGCTATCTTCTCGTATTTTATTTCACATTTCTATCATTTAGTTTAGCTTCTAATCACATAATGCTGATTTTTCCTGTATAATCCATACAAAATGTGTCATTTTGTCACAACCTGTAGCTTAAGAAAATGCGCGGTGACCTATCATTTTTATTATATTTTTAAACATATATCAATATATACTACGTTTTGGCAAAGTATGAACAAATTCTATCATTTTTAATTTAGACTCCCATACCACCTTAAACAGTTACAATAATACAGCTTAAAATAATTAAAAAGTCGTATAAAAAGAAGATTCAGAATAAGTATGAAATTTTTGTCCTGTCAGTTCTTTTACTGTGATCCAAATATTTTTTTTTTTATCTAGTATTCATTTTGATTAGTTGTAAAGTGCTGTTTTAATATTTCTAGAAATGAGTAAAATTATAAGTATTTAATTTATCTTGCAATACACTACCATTCATTGATAAAAGACTGTTGAATCCTTTCATTATCATTCAAGGGTTTAGAATTTGGTAGAGTTGGTAATAAATACATTTTTCTACAATTTTCCCCTTAATCCATGAAAACAGGCCTGATTATCATCTGTTGACTATGACCAAGAACATTTTTTCATATATTTAATAAATAGATTGATTGATTTTTGGTTGCTTAATGTCCAGTGACAACAAGAGCTATAACCTATAACAAATGATTTGCTCTTTTTGAATTGCAGGAAGCTAAATTAAGAAACTTGGCTTATGTAGCAGTGGGTAAAATAGTACGGAGAGCTCCACAGCTGGTGAAGAAAGATGTGGCTTTAGTACAGAAGTTCTTTGATGCTATGAGTAAAGTAAGTCAAACATTTCTGTTTGATTCAAGAATAACAATGTTAACTGTCAAAGTACTTTTAATGGTGGGTTTCAAGGAATATTTTAAAATTAGTGATATTTAGTTTTGACATATTTTTATAGAAAGTCACAACAACAAGACTTGGTGTACAGAATGTGTTATCCTTAATGGTAGATGATATAAAATGACATTTTTTATTGTAGGAAGACCCAGAAACAAGACTTGGTGTACAGGAGTCCTTATCATTGATGGCAGATGCCTTTAAAGACATCGATCCTTCTTGTCAGAGTCTGATGGAAGCACTTATCATGCAAAATATTGAACAGGTAGTCTTACAAACATATAGAGATGTCTAGGCTTGTCAGATCACTATTAGAACATAAAACAACTAACAAAAAGACAAAAGACAGTACACCTAAAATTTGGCTAGTGACAATCACCAAATGCTAAGTCAAAGCCAACTTCAACTAATAAATGAAACCTGTTTTCTAAGACTAAATTGTCAATCAGAACAATTCAATTATAATGATATACACTTTTACAAAATGTTTTTTATTGGTTGATTGAATAAACATGATAAATTAAAAGATTAAATTTTGTAACCATTTTAAAGATTTCACTGGAAATGGGATATTGCGAGCAAGTTATATATAGACACATATATGGTTTTAATATTTTGGGAATATGAAGGAAAACAGATGTGGGAAGCCATTTCTGTGTTTCATTTTAGTAGTGTCTAAAGCAAATGTGATCAGTGCACATCAGAACTATAAAATATAGATAATCACATACCAACGGCAAATCAATATGTATATAATAGTTCACCCACAGAGTGTTTGTGGATTAAATGAACTTATAACTGTAGTCTTTCGTTCTTTTGAATGCACATGTTTTTTTCACAAATTAAAATTATTTTAGATTTTTTTTTCTACAGTAAATTGAATATTTTTGATATAGGGCTTTAATGTACGAAAACTTAACACTCCTGTCCCTTAAACACCATATGCCAAAAAAGTAATCTTGAAAAATATTGAATGAGATTTTGAAATTTTACAGGAACAACCCCAGTCTAGACTGATGTCTGTTCAATATGCCAGGGCGGTATTTTCCTCAGACCACATCCCTTCACGGTATATTTTGTTGCTAGCCTGCGGTGATACTAAGGAAGATGTTAGGGTAGAGGCAATGAAAGCACTCCATATAGCTCAGACTAAGGAGAAAGAAATAGAGAAAAACTCCACAAAGTTACCAGCACCTAAACTACCAAAGTTTCACGACATGATGAAATATATATCTGAAAAGGTAATTGAAAAATTATCAGAAAGGCTCATAAATTCAATCTCACTCTCATCATCCCTCTGTTGGTATTGCTATTGTAATGTCTATTTTTGTAAGAAGAAAGCCTTGAGATCATTAGGGTAGTAGAGTTATAGAAAAAGGGGCAAGAAAAATGAAAAAAACTTATAAACAGAACATGATCACTAGATTCCTCTACTACATTGAATGGGATATAGTAAATGTTATTTTCAAAATATTAAAATACATTATTGCATCAGAGTTATTTTCTGACAGTAATCAGCTGTTTTTCACATAGACATTTGTAATCATGTTTAGAATTTTATTAGATATTTATTTTATATCAACTTGTACAAACTACAAACTATACCATCGATCTATGAAAATTGAGATCAGATGTATTCTGTTATTACAACCAGGCCTGCTGGCAAGATAGAATAACAGTATTACAGTATAGGTGTTCAGATTTATGTTATATTTTCAGGGAAGTTTAAGAGTAAAGACACAAAATAAATATGTGATAGGGAATTATACTTTACCCTTTATCCCTGCTACTTATGAAGAGGTGAGTTAATTTAGAGTTAGTTTGCAAACCTCAATCATTTCTATCTGTACAATACAAATTTATAATTCAAAAATAAAAAGAAATGATAGAAGAAAAAAACTGAGATATGCAGTAAAGTAAGCAAGATATGAAATTTGAAAATATTCAATGAAAAATCAGTAACACAGCAACCCAATAATAAATTCCATATATATCATAACTGATCTGCAAATAATTTCATAAAAATCTTAATAGAAAAATACTCAAGTCATAAACATTATAAGGGTAAGATTTTTTTTTATGAAAACACACTCTTTAAAATTCAATGTTTTTCTTACTTCATTTTGTTATTTGAGGACAATTTTGTTAATATGTCCCTTTTCTTGTAGATGATATTATACCTACACATGTGCCTTTGATTGTAGATGATACTATACCTACACATGTGCCTTTGATTGTAGATGATACTATACCTACATATGTCCCTTTTCTTGTAGATGATATTATACCTACACATGTGCCTTTGATTGTAGATGATATTATACCTACACATGTGCCTTTTCTTGTAGATGATATAATACCTACACATGTGCCTTTGATTGTAGATGATATTATACCTACACATGTGCCTTTGATTGTAGATGATACTATACCTACACATGTGCCTTTGATTGTAGATGATACTATACCTACACATGTGCCTTTTACATGTAGATGATAAATTTACACATGTCCCTTTTCTTGTAGATGATATTATACCTACACATGTGCCTTTGATTGTAGATAATATTATACCTACACATGTGCCTTTTACATGTAGATGATAAATTTACACATGTCCCTTTTCTTGTAGATGATATTATTACACACTTTGATTGTAGATGATAACATTTACATGTAGATGATAAATTTACACATGTCCCTTTTCTTGCAGATGATATTATACCTACACATGTGCCTTTTACATGTAGATGATACATTTACACATGTCCCTTTTCTTGTAGATGATATTATACCTACACATGTGCCTATCACAGGACTCAGGCCAGATTCCTGACATGGAATCTCTATCTACTATGCAGACACAAGCCCCTGGCATTGCCAAGTATATCAGGGATAATTTACAGGGAGATAACTCCATACAGACTTATTTTGATTTTATTAAGGCTTTATTGTCAGCTGTCAGTGGTAAGAAGAAATAAGTTAATAAGATGACCTTATAGATACTTTAAATTGTGGACTTTTCAATATTTCAGCAAATATTCTGTCCCAAAATAATTGATAGGAAAAGAATAATTTATATTTTGTATATTAAATTTTTTAATGCTAGTTGCATCCTCTTTATGTCTGCTGCCATTATACTTTTAAATTTGTTTAGTTATATTGTAAGTTAAGAAAAATTCAGCTATGTAGAAACAATATTTGTAGCATGACAAAGTTATGATAGCAGGTTGTGTCACAACAAATTAATACCTTTTGCTATACTTGTGTTAATTTAGGAAAATGTAGTATGGTTGTCAATGAGGCAAGTATTAGGTTATGATCCAAGGAGGAAAATTATATGTTTAAAAAATTATGTATGGTCTACAAAATAATATTGAAGACCAAAAATGATAACCAAGCTGGTGTCATTAAACATTAAAACCATCTGAGAAGGATAATTACAGCCATTGTAAGACTTCATTAAGACTTCAAATGTTATCCAAACTTTAAAAATCAAGTAAATCTCATATAAGTGGTAGGGACAGCACCATATACAGATATAACAAGCAGAGTGGAGTTCAGTCTCAAATACTCAAAGTTGTCTTGTTTATATTAAATGAGTTCACATTTGTTTTCTTTCTTGATTGGATACAGTGTTTATTGTAGGTTCATCCGCTATGTACTGTTTAGTAGAACTAGTTGCCATAGCACCAGAGATGGCCAGTCAAATTATCTCACAAACTGACTGGATGAAGGTAGGTTCTTTGGTTGCCATAACACCAGAGATGGCCAGTCAGATTATCTCACAAACTGACTGGATAAAGGTAGATACTTTGGTTGCCATTACACCAGAGATGGCTAGTCAGATTATCTCACAAACTGACTGGATGAAGGTAGGTACTTTGGTTGCCATAGCACCAGAGGTTGCCAGTCAGATTATCTCACAAACTGCCTGGATGAAGGTAGATACTTTGGTTGCCATTACACCAGAGATGGCTATTTAGATTATCTCACAAACTGACTGGATGAAGGTAGGTACTTTGGTTACTATAGCACCAGAGGTTGCCAGTCAGATTATCTCACAAACTGACTGGATGAAGGTAGATACTTTGGTTGCCATGGCACCAGAGCTGATCAGTCAGATTATCTCACAAACTGACTGGATGAAGGTAAGTACTTTGGTTGCATGAGCCAAATTTTTCTTTCTGAGGATGTATATGGAGATGTTTTCATCTTGCAACTTGTCTTTTATATTAAAAAAATTTGCTTGCACATTATCTGGCAAATCAAATGTATTTTTATTCTATAAAAATAGGTTCAACTACAAATGTACAATTATGAAGAAAGGAAGATAACTCTTAATTCAAAATTATAATTTGCTCAGCAAAATACAATTCAATGTTTTATTCTGAATTCTAATATGACTTCCTTTTTGGAAAGTTTGGAACTTGTTCCAAGTCTTTCCTAAGGCACTGGCCTCCCAAACAAAAAGTAGCACAGGTTAGCTACTAAATCTGCAAAATTTATACACACTGAAATATAGTTCCCTATAATTCTCATGTTTGTGTAAATATGCACATATGAACTGTGAAAAATTGGGTTATATGTTTTGAGCAGTTCATTGAAGTATGTATGTCTTAAGTGCCAATTATATTGACCAAATTACTAATCATCCTCAGTCTTACATAATTAAACAGACCATTCATCTCAATACACAGATACTTGACCTCATTATTGAATACACAAGTGTATATATATAGAAATGATAGATTCATTTATTGCCTTTTAGTTTTGATCTATACTACATAAAGTGATTCTGTAAATTATGTCTGAAAGAAAATATTAAGGATTAATAAGATTTTTTCAAAAGAAAAGACAAAATATGAAATCTTAATATATAAAAAGGTATTCAAGTAAGGTCTATATTTTACTTTATAAATCTATCATCTGTAATTAATCAATAATATGGGTTACACTTTTCAGAGATTGGCAATAAAATAAGTTTTTTAATTAGTTTATGTTGAAAAATCATTTTCAATGCCATTTTCTTGCAAATATTAAATTATAAATTGAATAAAAATACACTCTACAACTTTTAATCTTCAGTGTCATATAATCATGATAATTATTTTCAAACTCAATAAACAATTCTTAGAGCTGAAAAATAGTATACCTATGTTTCAACTTACATGACCCAAAAACAACCTTTATAGATCAACTTTTGGAGACAACATAATTCTTAGTTTGCTGGTGGTCCCATGTCCTATAGGGTTATTGATAAACTTTATTAGAATAATTTTTATTTGGTAATTTCTTCTGTTTCTAAAGATAAGATGTAAAATGCGAAACATGTAACAGGAAATATTATTTGGTTCGGATAAGAAATTGTAATTTAAACAAATTGTTGTGAAAATTAAAGGACCTGCTATCATTGATTCACATTTAACTCATTTTATCTATCGAAAAAGTGCTTATCCTTCTAAAGACTTGCAGTTAATGGGATTGTCAGCAATAGTGCTATATTATGGCTCTTTTTGTCCATACCATACCTAAATATAATTTGAAATTATTCAAACTTTTCTTCCAATCTTTCCATGAGTGATTTCCATCACTTTGATTTTGCTTTGGAAACAAAGCCATGTTCTTATTACAATTAAACATGGGCTGCATGTGATTGACGTCACAATTGAAATTGCAATGTCAGCTGTACAACGCTGGAGGTCAAAATGGACAGTCTGTTGGTGTTGCTCGCTATGAAATTAAATAAAATCATTCTAAAAGTAAGTAAACATATATTTGTTAATTTTTTTATCGTTCAACTGTTTATTTTCTATAACGTTTTTGGTTCATCAAATCAAAATGGTTGCCTTTTGAATGTGTGTTATAGGTCTACTTTGAAGTACAAAAAATCTAAATATTCCTATCAGAATCGAAATAATTCTATCATGCCATGCTTTATTCTAATTTGCACATTGGTAGGCTTGGTATGAAGATATTGACAAATATAATGCCTACCCATGTTAAAATTAGCATAAAGAATGGCATGAAGGAACCATTTCTTAATCAACATGCATGAAGGAACCATTTCTTAATCAACATTGGCATGAAGGAACCATTTCTTAATCAACATTGGCATGAAGGAACCATTTCTTAATCAACATTGGCATGAAGGAACCCTTAATCAACATTGGCATGAAGGAACCATTTCTTAATCAACATTGCAAAACGAAAGCAATGTTTAACCTTAAGTGTTCACAAACACTTTGATTATTATAAATTTTTGGAAAAATATGACAAATCTTAATTTCAGAATATATTTAGGCCATACATTACAAATATTATATATGGTTTTCAGTATAAATGAGATTGAGAGGTGAAGGAATTAAGTTTGTATTGCTGATTTACTAATACAGAAGAAAATTTCTGATAGAGTTTGAAATGTTTCTAATTCCAGAATTATATGTTCAGTAGTAAAGATGATTTAAAAGAGTTTGGAAGTCAGATGTATGCTGTGGTTATATGTCAACAATCTAAAGACGTTATAAAGGATAGCATGGAGGAATTGATGAAGAATTTAAACCATAAGGTAAATACTATAACTACTTGTGAAAAACTTGCAGGATCTGGGAAATAACTACTTGTAATAACTTACAGCATCTGGGAAATAACTACTTGTAATAACTTACAGCATCTGGGAAATAACTACTTGTAATAACTTACAGGATCTGGGAAATAACTACTTGTAATAACTTACAGGATCTGGGAAATAACTACTTGTAATAACTTACAGGATCTGGGAAATAACTACTTGTAATAACTTACAGGATCTGGGAAATAACTACTTGTAATAACTTGCAGGATCTGGGAAATAACTACTTGTAATAACTTACAGGATCTGGGAAATAACTACTTGTGAAAAACTTGCAGGATCTGGGAAATAACTACTTGTAATAACTTGCAGGATCTGGGAAATAACTACTTGTAATAACTTACAGGATCTGGGAAATAACTACTTGTAATAACTTACAGGATCTGGGAAATAACTACTTGTAATAACTTACAGCATCTGGGAAATAACTACTTGTAATAACTTACAGCATCTGGGAAATAACTACTTGTAATAACTTACAGGATCTGGGAAATAACTACTTGTAATAACTTACAGCATCTGGGAAATAACTACTTGTAATAACTTACAGGATCTGGGAAATAACTACTTGTAATAACTTACAGCATCTGGGAAATAACTACTTGTAATAACTTACAGCATCTGGGAGAGGTTACATTGAATTGAAAAATTATAAATTCCTGATGAATTAAATGATGTAAATAACAGTTTTTGGCCTGACGAAAGTTGTGGAATGCGAGACATAGGTGTTGCTTCTCCAACCGCTTCTTTGGCATTGTCAACAATTGTTAAGTTGTCTGCTGAAGTCAGTTTGATAGGAACTACTTGTGATAGATCAATGATATTTTCTAGAAAGTTGCATTACTATTAGTACATATCAGTTTGACGACTATTTTGAGGCCCTACCCTCAAGATCATGTTCCAGCGACTTTCAATTAATAGCAATTTTCAATATCAAGTTTTCTGCTGAAGATAGTTTGATAGGAACTACTTATGTTAGATCAATGTTATATTTCTGTAAAGTTACATTACTATCAGTACATATCAGTAAGTAGACTATATTGAGGCCTTTAGACTGTCTTTTCTGAATTTTCCACTGACAGGCAAGATATACCTCTGTGTCAACAGTTAAATATATAATTTGCAAGATATACCTTGTGTGTCAACAGTTAAATATATAATTTTATGTATGAGACATGATTTACAGTTAACTTCATCTATAATGTATTTATATAATACCCCTTTACCTATTAACATTTTTTTGTTACAGGGTTTTGAGGTGCAAATGGGATCAGTAATTGGATTAGGGTATCTCATTGGCCAATACTTAAATGACAGAAGTCATTCTTGTACCATGGAGGTGGATGGTACTTCTAAAATAGAGGATGAGATCAAATCTATCATCACAACTTGTCTACAGAAATTTGGTGTGTATATCCATTCAGATCTAAAAATATTCAAATATACATTGAACTTTAAGAAAATAGGACAATAGAATTGGTCAAAAAGTTGTAAAAGTGTTAGACTATTACGTGTGTTGAATTACTTTCACATGTTTGTGTATCTTTTTCAAAAGCATAATTTACTTATTGTGTTGAAGTTTATGTACAGAGTTAGATGTTTCTAACATCATGTGCATTTTTATTTTTTAAGCTAATTGCAAGTCTGAGATAAAAAATGGACTATTATTTCTTAGCTTTCTATTACCCCTGGATAGATGGCTTATTTTTGTAAACAGGGACCCTTAGCCTGTTATCTTAACGACCAAGGAAATTGTATACAGGTAATGTTAGGGAAAAAACAGTTATATGTGTAAAAGTGTTATATTTCGAAAAACACATTCTAAAGTAGTGCAAAACAAGTATAAATACAAAGTTCTTATCAATAAGCATAAAGTTAAAACATTTATCATACTTATAAACAGATATGGATAAGAGGACTTTTCATTGTTCTTTATATTCTTATTATACAGCTGCAATTTTACTTCTGCCAACTGAAAGTAACGTTTCATTGAAAATGGCAGCCTGTCTGGCATTAGGAGAAATTGGTAGAAATGCACCGTTACTGCTGCCATCTGGTGGTGGAGATGATGTTGAAGGGGAGATAACTAAATGGTCTATTGTCACATCTTTACTGAAGATACTGAAATCAGGCTCAGAACCAAATAAGGTTAGTTTCTGTACATATTAGTACTATCAGGAAGATTTACATAAAATTTGAATTGCGATACGTAACATAACTCAAAAAATGTATTAACTAAGGCGTTTATGCTTAATACACCCAAACAGTTTAAATTAGTTGCTCAAATGCATAATAAACCAAACAATTTAACCCAGTAGCTTTAATACATAAAAACCCCTAGATTTAACTGTGCAGTTTAAACAGTATACTAACATTGATTCCTTCATTTATGATGTGTAGTGTGTCTAAAATGTCTTTGTGTAGAAAACTTATCTGATATGTTTTCCCTTTAAGGTAAAAGAGAAATGTGTGATGTGTCTCGGTTATCTGTGTGTAGGAGAAGAAAACTTCCCACATCTACAGAAAGTTATGGAGGAGATCATGGATTCTGTTCAGGTAATTTTGTTTTATTCATAATGTTTTTAATGTTTATAATGAGAATCAGTTAAGAACAGCTGTTTTGTACTTGCATTTTTGCTTACATCAGTTTCAGTTTTTTTTAGTAAAAAAAGCAGATACGTTACATACAGTACTGCGTATTGAATAAAAATTTTGATGTTTTGCTGGTTCTATCCTTAGTTTGTGCTGCCTAGGGTAGACAGTTCATGGGTACCTGAATTAATTTGTATGTTACAATACATTTCAGCCCAAACAGTTTTGAGTTACATATGAATACTGCGGAGGCTTTAGTTTGTTTGCCCAGGGGAGACAATTCATGGGTACCTGAGTACCTGAACTAATTTGTATGTTACAATACATTTCAGCCCAAACAGTTTTGAGTTACATATGAATACTGCGAAGGCTTTAGTTTGTTTGCCCAGGGGAGACAATTCATGGGTACCTGAGTATCTGAACTAATTTGTATGTTATAATACATTTCAGCCCAAACAGTTTTGAGTTACATGAATACTGCGGAGGCTTTAGTTTGTGCTGCCCAGGGGAGACAATTCATGGGTACCTGAGTACCTGAACTAATTTGTATGTTACAATACATTTCAGCCCAAACAGTTTGAGTTACATATGACTACAGGGGAGGCTTTAGTTTGTGCTGCCCAGGGGAGACAATCATCAGCAGCCAGAGATTTATGGACTGAATCAGAGGAGGACTACATGGTAAATGTTATGAAATATTGAATAAGGGAAACACGGAGTAAAAGGTCAATTAGACAGCAACCAAGCAACACTTAAAAGAGTTTGCATACAGGATTATTTGTTGGAAGTATTAATGCTCTATCATAAAGGGATTTCAAAGCATATTATTGATAAATGTTATAGTCTCTAATGTCACAATTTTTTTTATATATTATTTCTTTTATACTAAATTCACTTCAGCATTGAAAAGACAACATTTGGACTTTATCCCTCCAGCCAGATAAATTTTCTTGACAATTAGCAGTTAGAATGAGCTCAATTGCATTTATTTTTTAACTGATAGTTATGAATTTTCTGTAAATATTTTATCAAAGAAGGAGTTAACTGAAATGGACTTAAGAAACTGCTTATTTTATAGAATTAAAGTCATTTTAAGCAACTTTATTTTAAAGAATCGAGTCTCAGTGAAGAAAACAAAAGTGGAATGGTATTTAGAGAGTTTATTGAACAAATACTTGGTCAGCAGTAATCCACATCTCAGACAGGTAATAAACAAAACTTTTATACTGAAGTGGATTTATTTAGTGAACCGATACTTGGTCAGTAGTAATCCTCATCTCGGACAGGTAATAAGCTAAACTTTTACACTGAAGTGGATTTATTTAGTGTACTGATACTTGGTTAGGAGTAATCTACACCTCAGACAGGTAATAAACAAAACTTCCACACTGCAGTGGATTTATTTAATGTACTGATACTTGGTTAGCAATAATCCACATGTCAGACAGGTAATAAACTAAACTTCCACACTGAAGTGGACAGGTATTTAATGTACTGATACTTGGTGAGTAGTAATCCACATCTCAAACAGATGATATGATAAACTAAAATTCCACACTGAAGTGGACAGGTATTTAATGTACTGATACTTGGTTAGCAGTAATCCACATCTTGGACAGATAATAAACTAAAATTCCACACTGAAGTGGATTTATTTAGTGTACTGATACTTGGGTAGGAGTAATCCACATGTCAGACAGGTAATAAACTGAACTTCACACTGAAGTGGATTTATTTAATGTACTGATACTTGGTTAGCAGTAATCCACAAGTCAGACAGGTAATAAACTAAACTTCCGCACTTAAGTGGATTTATTTAATGTACTGATACTTGGTTAACAGTAATCCACAAGTCCGGCAGGTAATAAACTGAACTTCAACACTGAAGTGGGCAGGTATTTAGTGTATTGATACTTGGGTAGCAGTAATCCACATGTCAGACAGGTAATAAACTAAACTTCTGCACTGTAGTGGATTTATTAAGTGTATTGATACTTGGTTAGCAGTAATCCACATCTCAGATAGGTAATAAACTTCCGCACTGAAGTTGGAGGTTATATGTTCTTCTGAATGAATTATTGATCAGTAGTAATCAAATTTTAGAGCATCCAAAAAAAAGTAAGTCACTTTGACCTATTTTATAGTTCATTGACTTTTACTATGTTTTATGTCATTTCTCAGATACTTAGCGACATATATTTTAGTCTTTTCACATTAAAACTCAATATCTTTTCATTGCAAGGTTCATGAAGCAATTTATGGAATAAAGTTAACTAGTAATCATAAATTACTTTGATTTGTTTTTGTTGTACAACTTGTATTTTAGGCAGCATGTATCTGGTTGTTAGCTCTAACAAAGACATGTGGACCTGATCCAGCTGTACAGAGTAAATTAAGTCAAATACAGGGAGCATTTATGAGATTGTTGTCAGAGAATGACGGTGAGTAGACTTTATGAAGGAGGGCTAGTATAGATATTTAGTTATATGGCCTTCAGGTAAGATTTTGAAACCTTAAAAGCACTTTATTCAATAATATAGGAACTGCAAAGTAAAGGAAGAAAATTATGAGTAAAACAACACTAATTAATACCTAAGAAAAGAGTTCTGGCAGTCAATAAAAGCTAGCTAAGTAGAAATTTCAATATTTTGGCCTGGCATGTGACATTTACAAAGAAAATAATTTAAAAAAAAAGCAGCTTAAACAGTATAATAAAAAAAGATGTGCCCTTTATCTAGGTCTGTATGAAATACAATTTGTCAGATACTTCCCAAAATTGTTTATTATTTTCTCACTCCAAAGGAAGTTGGTATACAGGTTTCTGTTTGTTTGTCTGTCTGTCCTTCCTTATGGTCCTCCATCATTTCCTTGTCATATTTAAAAAAAAAAAATAGAAAAAAAAATGAAACAGATTTAACAGTAAAATTAGAAATGATGTGTTGCCCTTTATCTAGGTTTGTAGGTAGTACATTTGTCAGATACTCCCCAAAATTGACTATTTCTTTCACTTAAATTTTTTTTTTAATCAGACAGAAAAAAAACCATTAGTGTATTGTACACTTTAATGCAATCAAAGATTACACATTAATAATTGTTTCAGTGTCTATTTAATATTACGTTGTAGATATAACACAAGACATAGCATCAAAAGGATTAGGACTGGTGTATGAAATATGTACACCTGAACAGAAAGACTCATTAGTATCTGAGTTAGTAGATACACTCATGACTGGCAAAAGGTATTTGTAATAAAGGTTCTTCTGTTCTATCTGAGTTAGTAGATACACTCATGATTGGAAAAAGGTATGTGAAACAAAGGTTCTACTGTTTTATCTGAGTACATAGACACACTCATGGCAAAAGGTATGTGTAACAATCATTCTACCATTCTATCTGAGTACATAGACACACTCATGGCAAAAGGTATGTGTAACAATCATTCTACCATTCTATCTGAGTACATAGACACACTCATGGTAAAAGGTATGTGTAACAATCATTCTACCATTCTATCTGAGTACATAGTCATATTTGTGACAGGCAACATGTATGTGTTACAAAGGTTCTACTATTCTATCTGAGTACATACTCATGGCAAAATGTATGTGTAACTAAGGTTCTCCTGTTCTGAGTACATATACATACTTATGCCAAAATCATGTGTAACTAAGGTTCTCCTGTTCTATCTGAGTACATAGAAATACTCATGCCAAAATCATGTGTAACTAAGGTTCTCCTGTTCTATCTGAGTACATAGAAATACTCGTGGCAAATGGTATGTGTTATGATCGTTCTACCATTCTATCTAAGTACATAGTCATATTTATGTCTGGCAAAAGGTATGTTTGTTATTTAAATATGGTGTAACTGTAGTATCTTGAATATGCACTCATAAGGAATAAGGAGAAATGGTAGTATTGCCAATGAGACAACTGTCCACCAAAGGCCAAAGGATAAGGCCAACTAAAATGAATAAGTAGATTTTCATTCAGATTTGTTTTTTTTAGTCTCCTACCGACGAAGTCGAAGGGGACTTTAGGTTTGCACTCTGTCCGTCTGTCCGTCTGTCCGTCTGTCCGTCTGTCCATCTGTCCATCTGTCCATCTGTCCATCCGTCAGTCCAGCAAATCAGCTTTCCACACTTTTTTTCTTCGTTCTTGCAGATATTGATTTGATATTTGGTATATAGTTTTATCATGACAAGTTATAGATCAAGTTCGAATTTTGTTCTGGTCTGATGATTTAGTCCAGAGTTATGGACCATAACTTTGGACCATATCTAATGTTAAGAGTACTATGTTAAACCATATTTCTGTACAAAGGGAGATAACTCATTTTTTAAAAGACATTCTTTGTTAAATTATTTGAAGAATTTTTTGGCAGGTTTGTTTGTTATTTAGTATAAACTAATTTTCTGAATGCTATATATATTAAAAAATTTTGAAGAGAAATCCTTTAATTAGATAATAATCTATTTTTATTAATGTGTATATTTCAATACATTACATTGTGTAGACAAAAGTTGTTGACATTTTATAGATAAGTTACAAATCTATATTAGTTTGTGACAAATGAAAGAACAAATATTTGGAACTATTAATTATATTTGATTATAATTTGAAAGTAGATGTACACTGTATTACATCATATCTAATTTTAGAGAACTATTAATCATATCTAATGTTTTTTTCATCATGCTTATAAGATATTAATTGATAATTGGTATAAAGTTTTATCATGACAAGTTACAGATCAAGTTCAAATTTTTGTTTCGGTCTAATAATTTTGCACAGAGTTATGGTCCTTGGACTTGAAAAATTCACAGTTTTCCACGCTGTTTTTAGTCATGCTTGAAGATATTGACATGATATTTACTTTTTGTTTACACCGTGACAAGTTATAGAACAAGTTAGCATTTTGTTCCAGTATAATGAATTTTTACCCGGTAGGGGACTATGTATTGCCATGCAATACTCTCATAATGCTTGTTTAAATGGGGTCGGTGGGAGGATTTAGGTTATAAATATCTGCCATAGACTTTTTATTTGTGCAAAATTACTCTGTCAACAACTTCACTTTTGTTTTGATAAACACATTTTCCTAAAAAAACTAAAAACTTTTAAAAAAATTATGACAGTATCCATTGACAATAACAGGATTTCAGGCACATGAAGAATATGACAGGGGTAAACATGTTTGTCAGAGATCAACCCTCCCCCTAATCTGGGACAATGGTGTAACGGCACAATAAAAGAGAGCATGGTACGATGATGTAAACAATTATATGTCACCATATAGCCATCAAAACTCATTCATATAGTCAGCTATTAAAGGCACAGGCTTTACAAAATGTGAAAAAATTCAAATGAGATTTCACCGGTGTATCAGATTAAGTGGGAAAAGATATTGTTAAAGGCTGTAAAATATGAAACTATTTGTATTGACGATATTCAAAATTTGATTACAGGGCAAAGCATGACTTTAAAGGAGATACTACAGTGTTTGAGGAAGGTTCACTAGGAAAATCTCCAGATGGGTAAATTTATATTCTTTTTAAGACAGAAGAGTTTGTTTTCAAATTTAAACCTTTTTTGAATGGTTCAAAATTAAAAACCTAGAATTTTAAATTAAACTGATACATTGTAGCATTATATGTATGCAACATTTACAGAAATCGCAATGAACTATCTGAAAGATAATCCAAATCACAATTATAAATGCATGGAAAAAGTTTCTGAATTACAATTAAAAGAGATGTTAGGAATATGTCAAAGAGACAGCAACTGAACAACACCAATAAAACCTAGAGAGCTACATACAGTTTTCAACAATAGACAGGTGTCTATACAATATATCAAAATCTAGATCATCCAGTCTATAAAAGTTGTGAAGAAATTAAACAGAGACTATTAAAGATTTTCACCAAATTCTCTGTATAACTAAAAAAATTAGATAATGACATGGGACAGGAAAATGAACATGTGGCTAAACTAGTCTTTTGTGATTTGTCAGCAAAGGCATGGACCTTCATGTGGCTAAACTAGTCTTTTGTGATTTGTCAGCAAAGGCATGGACCTTCATGTGGCTAAACTAGTCTTTTGTGATTTGTCAACAAAGGCATGGACCTTCATGTGGCTAAACTAGTCTTTTGTGATTTGTCAGCAAAGGCATGGACCTTCATGTGGCTAAACTAGTCTTTTGTGATTTGTCAGCAAAGCCATGGACCTTCATGTGGCTAAACTAGTCTTTTGTGATTTGTCAGCAAAGGCATGGACCGTCATGTGGCTAAACTAGTCTTTTGTGATTTGTCAGCAAAGGCATGGACCTTCATGTGGCTAAACTAGTCTTTTGTGATTTGTCAGCAAAGGCATGGACCTTCATGTGGCTAAACTAGTCTTTTGTGATTTGTCAGCAAAGGCATGGACCTTCATGTGGCTAAACTAGTCTTTTGTGATTTGTCAGCAAAGGCATGGACCTTCATGTGGCTAAACTAGTCTTTTGTGATTTGTCATTAAAGGCATGGACCTTCATGTGGCTAAACTAGTCTTTTGTGATTTGTCATTAAAGGCATGGACCTTCATGTGGCTAAACTAGTCTTTTGTGATTTGTCATTAAAGGCATGGACCTTCATGTGGCTAAACTAGTCTTTTGTGATTTGTCAGCAAAGGCATGGACCTTCATGTGGCTAAACTAGTCTTTTGTGATTTGTCAACAAAGGCATGGACCTTCATGTGGCTAAACTAGTCTTTTGTGATTTGTCAGCAAAGGCATGGACCTTCATGTGGCTAAACTAGTCTTTTGTGATTTGTCAGCAAAGGCATGGACCTTCATGTGGCTAAACTAGTCTTTTGTGATTTGTCAGCAAAGGCATGGACCTTCATGTGGCTAAACTAGTCTTTTGTGATTTGTCATTAAAGGCATGGACCTTCATGTGGCTAAACTAGTCTTTTGTGATTTGTCATTAAAGGCATTGACCTTCATGTGGCTAAACTAGTCTTTTGTGATTTGTCATTAAAGGCATGGACCTTCATGTGGCTAAACTAGTCTTTTGTGATTTGTCAGCAAAGGCATGGACCTTCATGTAAACAACCATAAACTACTTCTGTGTCTTATTTATATTCTGTTTAAGAAAGAAGTTTTACACCCTGTAAAGAGTTATCTCCCATTACATATGTACCTTTCTCTGTTTTAGTGGAAGTCTATCAACTTATAAGGAGTTATGTGCCATCGCTAATGATCTCAACCAACCAGACCTTATTTATAAATTTATGCATCTGGCAAATCATAATGCCATGTGGAATTCAAGAAAGGTAACTCCACCATTTTCTAAAAGGATCAGAACCTTTTATCTGTTAAAAATGAGGAGATGTGGTATGTTGCATGGATATGCTGTAATTGATTTGAATTTTCAATGATATTTTGTTGTTAATTTCTAATATAAAAAGATTTATAATTCTAATATAAAAGGATTTATAAGTTGATTAAAGGTATAAAAAAATAGTTTATAAAATGAAAAATATTTAGAAACACATACTTGAATTTCTAGGTTATAAGATATGTAGTATTTTATACCAGATACATTCATAGGAACATGAGATCTGAAAGTGTTATATCCCTTTTACATCAAATGTAAACTAGACTCATCCATTGATTAACCGAGCTGATTGATGAATGTGATATCACATGAATAGCAGAAAAAGAACTTTTTAGAACTATCATGATGTCATTGGCATATTCAATTTCTTTCTTGTTATGATGATATTCAAGTGTCTTAATTTTAAAGTTGATTTATTTGTACAATATTTTTTACTTTTAAAAGTCTATGATCTTATAAAATGATTTTTGATAATGGTGATATATACTGCTATGACTTTATCTGTCTGTCCATTCTTCTGTTGTCTGTTTGTCACTCTGTTCCTTTTGTTCCATTTCTGGTTTCAGGGAGCTGCTTTTGGATTCTCAACAATAGCATCACAGGCAGGGGAGCAGTTGAGACCTTATTTAGCACAAATAGTACCCAGATTGTACCGGTACCAGTTTGATCCTAACCCAAAGATTCAACAAGCTATGAGTAGTATATGGAATGCATTGATACAGGATAATAAAGATGCTGTGAGTAGTCTCCCTTTTTCAACATTGGCTCAATCAGTTCTATGTCACATATCAGGGCTCACGCTACCAGGCGACTAGGGTGAAGAAGTCGCTTTCCCGTCCGTCACTTCGCTTTGCCCGACCCTCAAAAGCGAAAACAAGTCGCCCTGTTGTTTACGATACTGCTTTCAGTCGCTTTCGTCATCGGACATTTTCAATTTTTACCAAGTTGATAAAACATCAATTTTTTCTTAAGAAAAGAGGTTTAAGCATTGACTTTACAGTGTGTAGCAGGTTATTTAATAAAAAGACAACTTTTTATCACTGCATGCACTTCCGGTACTTGTTACTCAGAGAGCGTACATCAATCTAACTTTCGGCGGCAAAATAAGTTTGTTACTTCATTTGAAAGTGATAAAAGTTGCCTCCAGTAAATGTTTAATCCATTTATTGCATTAAAAACGTCATATTCCTTTCCAAATAGCTTGTCAAACATCGTTTATTTTTATAAATTTTCTTCGTCCGCCATTAATCGTTTACTAACTACGGATCGAACCGGACCAGCTATGACCGAAATCCGTATTTTACAATAATAACTACGGACGCATGAATGGAAAAGCTGACAGAAGAATATTGATCCCAAAAGTAAAAATTACGCATTCCACACGCATTAACAGAATTTTGGTTAGATCTAATTGATTAATGCATATAATTATTGTTTCAAAATATTGATTAAAGTTGCTTAACTACTAAGGGAGCTACCATTTGATTTTTATGGGGGGGGGCTAGGATGAAATTTGAAAAAAATAGGCAGGACAGGAGTTTTGAGTAAAAAAAAAAGGCAGGATGAGATTATTTGCAAAAAAAAAAAAGGCAGGACGACAATTTATGTAAAAAAAAAGTCAGGATAAACTAAAATAAAAGGCTGGACCGAATAGAGTGAAAAATAAAAAGGCAGGACCGAACAGAGGGAAAAATAAAAAGGCAGGACAACATTTTTCATCCCAGCCCCCATAAAATCAAATGGTAGCTCCCTAATATCAATATATTATGGCCCATTTTAACTTTGTATATCTTTTGATGAGAAACACTGAGTTTCATAACATGATAAACAAGATAGTTTTTAATTGAATTGTAATTCATATATTATAATTTCTTTACCTTTTTGACATACAAAAAAATTCTTTTTAGTGCTAGATATTTAGTTGGTAGTTTCTCACAAGAACCTAAACTTAAACAATTTGAATTTGAACTGTTAATTTAATTGTATACTCAGATATGAATTGAACAATATAAAAGAACATTATTTACATATGACCCTTTATACTATAGTAAAATCAAAACATTGAAGCGCGCTTGTGAAGAAGCACTTCTCTTTCAAATCTCACCACTTCTCCCTATCAGTTTCAAAAAGAGAAGTCACTTCTCCCTATGATTATGAAGTAGTGTGAGCCCTGACATATGTTAAATTATTCTATTAAAATACTTTTTAATTTGAATATTATTATGTATTAAATACGATAATAATTTCTTCTTTCACATTTCTAATAATTAGGGCCCTATAGTGATCAGTCTGTCTGTCCATCTGTAACAAATTGTGTCCGCTCAATATTTAGAGAACCATTATAATTTCATACTTTATACTTGACATGTATATTAACCAACACCAGAGGATGTGTCATAATGTTTGTACAACTTCGTAGGTCAAAGTTCAAGGTCAAAAACTTTGGTTTCAGCTGACAACCCCCATGTCCTATGGTAAAGATCGTGTCCGCTCTATATCTTGAGAACCGTTATGATTTCAAAGTTTATGCCTGACATGTATATTAACCAACACCAGAGGGTGTGTCATAATGTATGTACAACTTCCTAGGATAAAGGTCAAGGTCAAAAACTGGTTTCAGTTGACAACCCCATGTCCTATTGTACAGATCATGTCTGCTCTATATCTTGAGAACTGTTATGATTTCAGAGTTTATACTTGACATGTATATTAACCAACACTAGAGGGTGTGCCATAATGTATGTACAACTTCCTAGGTCAAAGGTCTGTCTGTCTGTCTGTCTGTCGGTCAGTCCGTCCCTAACAAATTGTGTCCGCTCTATATCTTGAGAACTGTTATGATTTCATACTTTATACTTGACATGTATATTAACCAACACCAGAGGGTGTATCATAATGTATGTAAAACTTCCTAGGTCAAAGGTCAAAAACTTTGGTTTCAGTTGACAACCCCATGTCCTATGGTAAAGATCGTGTCCGCTCTATATCTTGAGAACCGTTATGATTTCAAAGTTTATACTTGACATGTATATTAACCAACACCACACGTTATTTACAGGGGGGCCCACAGAGATAGCTCCCATCTCAATGATGTCTAGTTATACATATTTAGAGTGTATAATGTCAACTACAGTACCTTATAAAATCAATGAAATTTGTATTTTATAAACATAAAACTATTGCTACAAGTACAAAAACAATGTGTAAAAAGATTGTTGATTAATTAGGTCAGCCAAGCTTATAGTTCTTGCATGGCTTTAACATGAATACATGTATTAATTGGAATCATATGAAGGAATCAGCTGGTTCATATTGTTTCCAACAAAAATTCAGTCCTAGTTTGAATTGAACACATACTGCTAAAATTATTTGTTAAAGCTAGATATTTAATATGTATATCATATTTTTCAACTCTAGTTTGAAAAAAAAAAAATGAATTTCATTGGGCAAAACACAGAGCATATACTTCTGAAACTTCCTGACCTGACCTGTCACACAAGTCTTTAATCACATCAGTATACACTGAAATGTGAAAGGGTCTTAAAATTCTACAAATTACGGCAGTATCAGTAGCATAGTCTGCACTAACAATGAGAGTTAAAATGTTTATATAATTTTCAGTTTTTTCTTACAGTATGAAGTAGGTATATTTTTATTTTTGCATTGAGACATTTTTTATGTTTAGTATATATATTAAATGAAAAGGTATTTTTAAAAACAAAGTGAAACAAATTAACTAATTAATTTTCTTAAATTAGGAATGTAAGTAAACAATATAAGTAATTTATGTAAATGTTAGACCTGAGGAAACAGGGGAAGTAATTCAGGTCATTTTGTTTTTTACAATGTGAGATCAAATTAAAAAGATTTTAGATATGAAAAGATACTGAGCAGGTGTATAATGTCCAAACTATATACAGAATAAAATAACAAGATAACCAAACAACCAAAATCAATTGTGTGGATAACAAAAAATGAGTGTTTATAAAGATTGATTATATAATCACTTTGAATAGCTGATTGTTCACAGTTACTGGCTGCATACTCTTGTATTCATGTAACAATGATTTAACCACCAAATTCATTTGATGTTTGACAGGTTGACAAGTTTATTAGTCAGATATTATATGATCTCAACTAAAATTTAACATTACAATGATTTTATGTTTTACAGATTTACAAGTTTATTAGTCAGATTTATATGATCTCAACAAAAATATTTATGTTTGACAGTTTGACCAGTTTATTGGTCAGATATTATATGATCTCAACAAAAGTTTATGTTTGACAGGTTGACAAGTTTATTAGTCAGATATTATATGATCTCAACAAAAATTTAACCAGTACTCAATGGAGAATCAGAGAATCTAGGTAAAGTACATTTTTAAACATTTTGAAAACTTTTGCATTTGTAGTTCCAGAGTTACACTACTTTAAATATCAGATTTGAGAAAAATTTCACGTGCTCATTATGGATGGTTAGATCCATTTACTTGAATTTTTAAAAAGGTCATTAGGGTCAGTTAATGTATCTGCCTTTTCAATCAAGAAAATAATTCAGAATAATAATTCCAGAGTTAAGCAACTTTAAGATTTGAGGCAATTTTTCACCTTTCGCTCACTAACACAAGTACACAATGAGTGTTAATGTGTCTTCCTGTGGATGAAATCTATGAAACTTTAAAAAAAAAAGAAGAATTTAAGGAGTTATTAGATATAAGAAGATGTGGTATGAGTGCCAATGAGACAACTCTCCATCCAAGTCACAATTTGTAAAAGTAAACCATTATAGGTCAAAATATGGTCTTCAACAGGGAGCCTTGGCTCACACTGAACAGCAAGCTATAAAGGGCCCCAAAAATGACCCAGTGTAAAACCATTCAAACAGGAAAACCAACGGTCTGATCTATATAAAAAACTAGAAACAAGAAACACTTATGAACCACATCAACAAACGACAACTACTGAACATCAGATTCCTGACTTAGGACAGGTGCAAACAAATGCAGCGGGTTTAAATGTTTTAATAGGTACCAACCTTCACCCTTATCTGAAACAATAGTGTAACAGCACAACACAGAAAGACACACTATAAAATATGAATTGAAATGGCTTAACTCAATCAAAAGACATATTAACACAAGTGAACATACACTGAACGAATAAATTTGATCTATAATACAATGTAAATACAAAATCAATAAAATAAGGGGTGAATAAATAAAAAAAACAGTAGTACACCGCTGTGAGATGTTAAACAATTTAAAAAAACAACAACAGCCTTGAACAAAAAGCCGCTAAATACAATAATATGCACAGGTAAATGAAAATAATTTTGTTGTAAGGTATACAGTTTAAATGGAGAACGGAAATATTTTTTACAAAATAAATAATTTTGTTGTTCATAGTACAAAGAAGTGAAAATTTATCGCCATACCAAACACTTATCAAAGCTGGTATATAGATGAGATATAACCCTGAATAAGTAAACATTAAATAACAAAAAAGCATCACAAATAGTATCAACAGGTCAAATTAACAAGAAAGTACGATTTGAGAGTACTCGCAGTTACTGACAGCTAGTTAATAGCCAAAAACAATTAATAATAAAAAATCATGCATCAGAGACTAAATTCAACGAAACCACATCCCAGGGATTTAGTATTTTAACGTCATGGACAGTCAAAGAAGACATGACTTGTGCAATGCCAAAAATAAATGTATCAACAGGCAGTACGATAGTTAGGAGATAACCTCTTTATAGAAAAAAATGAACGTGGATGTGTCTTTATACATTCCGTTAGAAAAGAATACAAATTTAGTTATGTTTTAATTTGCTGATGACAAAATCGATATTTGTACCAATGTAAACTATATTTAAAGATCTAATTACAACATTGGTAAGATAACCTTTACTTATAAGTTTGTTTAAAGGTTCGATGAGTTTACAGGGATCACATAGTGATTTCCGCGCTTTTAGTAGAATATTACCGTAAAATTTAGGATGTGAAATACCGTTTTTAATAAGTTTTCTACAGGGACAGCCAAATTTACTTATCAAATCTTTGTATATATGAAAGAATTTAGTAAAAGTTTTAAGTAATTTATGGTAAGGAAATCCCTGACTTAATAATTTACCAGTGATGCATTGATTACGTTCGTTAAAATCTATGACATCACTACACACACTGGCATAACGAACGAGTTGGGATATATAAACACCGTATGATGGAGCCATATATGAATGATATATACAAGAAAAAAATGAAACACATTTACAAAACAATTTTGAAAGTTTCTTAATGTAAGAGTTTGGTATAAAAATGTGAAGGAAGAGACAAAAAAAAAACATACATATTCCCCTATGGATTAGATGGTAATGATTTGTTCATTAGTAAGTTTATTATTATTTTGTTTATGATTTTAGTTGTTTGGCAGTGAATGATTTATTGAGAGGACGTCCGTTAGATGATGTTGTAGATCAACTTCCAGAATTATGGGAAAATTGTCTGAGGGTCAGAGATGATATTAAGGTAAGTTATACTACTAGGGGGGTGTTTAACGACCCTGACTTCCCATGAGGGTCTTGCACAGTCAGCCAACAAAGATCAATGGGAAAGATATTGTTCTCTTTGCCAACATCATTGCAAATAAGGTACTATATAAGTTTTCCAAGAAATCATTGCCTAGGGACTAGATGTCCACCTTGTAGCCTGGCACTATAAATTTAACTTGAAATGATTTAACTAATTTTTTTAGCTCACCTTCCCCAAAGGGCCAAGTGAGCTTTTCTCATCACTTGGTGTCCGTCGTCCGTCGTCTGTTAACTTTTACAAAAATCTTCTCCTCTGAAACTACTGGGCCAAATTTAACCAAACTTGGCCACAATCATCATTAGGGTATCTAGTTTTAAAAATGTGTCTGATGACCCTGTCTGCCAACCAAGATGGCCAACATGGCTAAAAATAGAACATAGGGGTAAAATGCAAATTTTGTCTATTATTTTGAAAACCGTTATAAATAGAGAAAATATGACAGGGGCAAAAATGTTCAGAATTTCGAGCTCTACCTATTGTTCATATACCCTAAAACTGTCAGATAACTTCTTATAAGAGTAATTGCCCTTAAATGACAAATTTTACCATTTTTTTTCATTCAATTTTGCCTTTTATCTTGAAAAGAATAATAGATAGAGGGAAACTTTAAAATGCAAAAATGATCAGCAAGACAAGTTCTGCAAGTAATGTCTACATGGTCGAAATTGTCAGTGAACTCCTTATAAGAGTTGTTACCCTTTGATGATGATTTTTACCATTTTTTTGGGTTTTTGCTTTATATCTTAAAAATCATAATAGATAGAAAGAAACTTATATAAGCAAAAATGATCACCAAGACAAGATCTACAATTAAGACAATTATGGAGGAAATCATCCAACGATTCCATTTTGGAGTTATTGCCCTTTAATGACGATTTTTACCATTTTTTTTTTTCGTTTTGGCTTATACATGTATAATAAAAATTATAATAGATAAATAGACACTTTAAATCACAAAAATGATCAGCAAAGCAAGATCTACTAATAAGTCAAATTTTGCCAATATAGTTAGTAGACTGTCACTCTTTATAGGAGTGGTTGGCCTAAAATGAGCATTTTTTTTTACCCTCTTTTGTGTTTTGAGCAAAAACTAAAGAAGATAGAGAGAAACTAAACAGACTAATTGATCAGCAATACAAGATCAACAAAACAGAGAATTTTGTCAAGAATTCTATTCTCGTCTACAATGTTGGAGAGTGTCCTTTGTTGAATATGCACATAGATCAAGGTCAGCGACACAGGCTCTTTAGAGCCTCTAGTTACACATAAAACCAAACAAATATACTCCATATATTCTTATCAAGATGTTTTCAAACTCAAGTTTCTGTATTTAAAGAGCTTCATGTGTAGTTTTTGTCGAGCCTGCGACTTTTGTCGCAGAAAGCTCGACATAGGGATAGTGATCTGGCGGCGGCAGAGGCATTAGCTAACTTCTTAAAAGCTTAATATTTCAGAAGGTAGAAGACCTGGATGCTTCATACTTTATATATAGATGCCTTATGATATGAAGTTTCCGTCTGTCATATGTCCTTTGTCCTTGACCTCATTTTCATGGTTCAGTGACTACTTGAAAAAAAAGTTCAGATTTTTTGTAATGTTAATTTCTCTCTTGTTATGAGTAATAGGATAACTATATTTGGTATGTGTGTATCTTGCAAGGTCCTCATGCCTGTCAGACAGTTTTCACTTGACCTGACCTCATTTCATGGATCAGTGAACAAGGTTAAGTTTTCGTGGTCAAGTCCATATCTCAGATACTATAAGCAATAGGTCTACTATATTTGATGTATGTAATGATTGTAAAGTGTACATGTCCAACTGGGGGGGGGGGGGGTGTCATCTGACCTTGACCTCATTTCACGGTTCATTGCTCAATGTCAAGTTTTTATACGACCGCAAAAATTTTTTTGGGTTCGTATAATGCTATGATGCTGTCATCTGCGTCGTCCGAAGACACATTTGGTTTCCGGACAAAAACTTTTGTTTAAGTGAATAGATCTCTATGAAATTTTACCAGAAAATTTAATACCACAAAAGGAAAGTTGGGATTGATTTTGGGGGTTTTGGTACGAACAGTTTAGGAGTTAGGGGCCAAAAGGGGCCAAAAACAAGCATTTTTGTAGTTTCCAGACAATAACTGGTGTGTAAGTGTATGGATCTCTCTGACATTGTACCGCAAGATTCCATATCACAAGGGAAGGCTGGTATTGAGTTTTGGGGTAATTGCCCCAAACATGCAGGAATTAGGGGCAAAAAAGGGGCCAAAAACAAGCATTTTCTAGTTTCCAGACAATAACTTGTGTTTAAGTGTATGGATCTCTCTAAATTTGTACTACAAGGTTCCATACTATAATGGGAAGGCTGGGATTGAGTTTGGGGGTAATTTCTCCAAAGGGGGGTTCAAAAAGTTTGGGGGGTTCCATACTTTTTTTCTTCAAAATTTTTGAAAATTTTCAAGAAGAAATCTTCAATTGCACAGTATTGCGCAATAGATTTTTAAGATCTTTGACCACATTTTTTTTTGTGTCAGAAACCTATATTATTTCTTAATAAAAAATCTGATCACAATCCAAATTCAGACAGTATCAAGCTTGAATATTGTGTCCAAATTTGCCCCAACTGTTCAGGATTTGACCTCTGCGGTCGTATCAGGCTGTGCTCAGCGAAGCATTTTATTGTTTTTTAGTCTGTTTTTCTAATACTGTATGCAATAGGTCAACTATATTTGGTATATGGAAATATTTTATGTTGTACATGTCAGTCTGCCAGGTTTTATTTGACCTTGACCTCATTTTCATGGTTCATTGCTCAATGTCAAGTTTTTGTGTTTTGGTCTGTTTTTCTTAAACCTTAAGCAATAGGTCAACCATACCTGTCAACCTATGACAATGAAAATGCAGGTGATGACCTGCATAGAAGAATGAAATCTCAGGTCATAACGTGTACGAATTTTTTTCGAGCTGAATTTCAGTATTTAGGGGACATTTTTCATATAATTTATATCAAAGTTTTCAAAACATGTCTATATGGTTAAGTAATTTAAAATTGTACATATTATTATTTCATTGCACTTGAAGGCCATTGATAGATTTGTGTTACATTGCCTTAATTCCTTTTCATATTCATTCCATGACATACAATGCCAATTTGTGTTTTCTTTACATACATTTGTTCACGCATCGTTGTCAATATAATGGAATTTGATACGACTGTCATACAAGTGAGAGGTTTGGCTAGCCATAAAACCAGGTTCAATCCACCATTTTCTACATAAGAAAATGCCTGTACCAAGTCAGGAATATGACAGTTGTTATCCATTCGTTTGATGTGTTTGAACTTTTGATTTTGCCATTTGATTGAGGACTTTCCTTTTTGAATTTTCCTCGGAGTTCAGTATTTTTGTGATTTTACTTTGAGCAGCTTTTAAACATTAGAACATATCATATGTTGATATTAGAATATAATAAAATAAAGTTAAACAATTAAAGGAGGTATAAATGAAAATAGTAATTTTCAAAATTTTTATTTTTTAATTGTTGTTAAAACAACTTTGAAATACACAAATTATTTACGACCTAAAGCTAAGGTAATTGGTGTTAATTAACAGTGTGTTTGACACCAAAGCTGTCAAGTGAAGCCATGCACTGAAATGGGTCAATTGAACTGAGTTTACACAGCTAGTTGAACTTCTTGTCCAGGAAGAATTACGAATTTGCCTGTATTTCATTGCAATCACCTTATAAATAATAAGTCTGAAGGCTAAAGAATCCGGGTGAAAACGGGTTATTTTCCAAATTCCCGGGTTATTTGGTCACCTGGCTGGTGTTCTGGGTGACCCCTCAGAATTGTGAAAATCTTGGGTCACACCCACAGGATCCGGGTCAGTTGACAGGTATGAGGTCAACTATATAAGGTGTATATGTCTGTCTGGCAGGTATCATCTGACCTTCACCGCATTTTCATGGTTCATTGGTCAATGTTCAGTTTTCCTGGTTAACTTGATTTCTTAAATACTATAAGCAATAGGTCAACTACATTTGATACATGGAATGATTTTAAGGTGTACATGTCTATCTGGCAGGGTTCATCTGACCTTGACCTCATTTTTGTCGAGCCTTCGACTTTTGTCGAAAAAGCGAGACATAGCGATCCTACATTCCGTCGGCGTCGTCGGCAGCAGCAGCGGCGGCGTCCACAAATATTCACTCTGTGGTTAAAGTTTTTGAAATTTTAATAACTTTCTTAAACTATCCTGGATTTCTACCAAACTTGGACAGAAGCTTGTTTATGATCATAAGATAATATCCAAAAGTAAATTTTGTAAAAAAAAAATCCATTTTTTCCGTATTTTACTTATAAATGGACTTAGTTTTTCTGCCAGGAAACATTACATTCACTCTGTGGTTAAAGTTTTTGAAATTTTAATAACTTTCTTAAACTATCCTGGATTTCTACCAAACTTGGAAAGAAGCTTGTTTATGATCATAAGATAGTATCCAGAAGTAAATTTTGTAAAAAAAAATCATTTTTTCAGTATTTTACTTATAAATGGACTTAGTTTTTCTGCCAGTTAACATTACATTCACTCTGTGGTTAAAATTTTAATAACTTTCTTAAACTATCTTTGATTTGTACCAAACTTGGACAGAAGCTTGTTTATAATTAAAAGCTAGTAATAGAAGGAAATTTTGTTAAAATGTTGTTCCATTTTTTCCGTATTTTACTTATAAATGGACTTAGTTTTTCTTCCAGTTAACATTACATACAGTCTGCAGTTTTAGTTTTTAAAACATTTATTAGATTCATAAACTATCCTGGATTTTTACCAAACTTGGACAGAAGCTACTTACAATCAAAAGATAGTATAGAGAGGAATATTTTTATTAATTTTTTTCCTCATTTTTGTTGAGCCTGCGATTAACAGCAAAAGTAGGCGAGACACTGGGTTCTGCGGAACCCTTACGAATTTTCATGGTTTATTGGTCAATATAAAATTTCCATGGTTTGGTCTGTTTCTTTTATACTATAAGCAATAGGTCATCTATATTCGGAGTATGGAATGATTGTATTAAAGGTGTACATGTATTTTGGGCTTTGTTTATCTGACCTTGACCTCATTTTTCTTGGGTCATAAATGTTAATGTGAAACTTGTAGTAAAATTTTATATTACGACTATCAACATAAAATCAATGGTCAGTTTAAGAGGCAAGACATTTCAGCGTGTGCACTCTTGTATAACTAAGGTGTTGATACTAGTAACTATAAATTATTTAGACATGTATGCAGCATAATATATTGACTTTATGAGTTCATCTTTATGTTTGGTCCTTCAGTATTTCAAGAAAAATTCTCATATTTGAACAAAATTTTGTTTTAAATTTCAGGAATCAGTAAGAAATGCAGCAGATCTGGCCTGTAGATCCCTCAGTAGGGTGAGTATTGGGTCATTTATATTGATTAAGACAAAAATAAATATTTCTCTAGTTCTGTACATTTGGAAAGCATTAAACAGATGTTTCTTTTATGGTAATAAGTTGCTGACACTAATTACTATTTTTCATTCAGGCGTCCATTAAAATCTGTGATATTAACTATGGAAAACTTGGAGAGAAAGCCACCAGATTAGTTATGCCTTGTTTGTTAAAACATAGTTTACAAAGCAGTGTGTCTGAAGTCAGGGCTATTGGGTAGGTACTCCAATAATGCAAGATATTTTATAAACTTAATTTTGCTGTAACTTGATTTTATTTAAGGGGGATATGTTACTTGGTCTGATCAATTTGAGAATCTGGTTCTATGCATGAGTATTGCTTGAGGAGATACCAGCAATCATAAGGAATATTTGGACTCTTATTTCATACTTGTTACAGACTTTAGTTACAGTCCTAAAGAGACATTTTGAACAATAGAAATGCAGAATTAACACACAAAGAATTGGTTTATCAAGATCTATGAATTAAATTCTCATTAAAATCCATAAGGAGGTTGGTTGGCATGTCATTCAATATTTGAAAATATATAGAAAGCTGAGCAAAATTTGTTATATGACTTCTAATTATCTGTATTTTTTTCTTTTACTACCTAGAACAGTAAAAAAAATGAATGTTTTTATGCATTACAGTAGCAATATTGAGGCTTTATTCCTAGACTGTCATCCCTGGCATATGTTTTTATGCAAAGCATTTTATTCATATCATTTTTTTTCAGTCTTTCTACCATGTTGAAGATCAGTAAGAATGCTGGTCCCCTGTTGAAACCTAATATACCAGTATTAGTAACAGCTCTATTAGAAGCAGTCAGTGGTCTGGAACCACAAGTTCTTAATTACTTCAGTCTACAAGTCTCAAGTAATCAGAAAGACTTAGAAAAGGTATGTTATCGGTGATCATTATTCTCAGATCCTGAACCGTGAAGGTTTATATATTTTTTTTTTTAGGTCTCTGCATTTGTCCATCTGTTATTTTGCCCAGCCTTCCATAATTGGAGGGGGCATTTTTTTCAGTCTGCTCATCAACCTGTTCATCCATCAGATATCAGGTCAAAGTTTTGGTATAAGGTAGTTTATGATGAAATTGTTGTCACATATACTTGAAAATTATTCCATATTTTCATTAGGCCCGAGAACACAGTTATTTCGTAGTGCATTTCTTTAAGACAAAAAACACAAATTAAAAAAAAAATTGCACCTGTTCAATTCAAAAAAGATTTTTACAGTGTAGTGTACTACTTTTGGGACAAATTATATCAAAATTATAATAGAAAAGTCTATCAGCTCTAACTCAAAATATGGACAATTTTATGTTAATGGGGTCTGTTATTCAGTTTGATAGCTTCAGACATTATAGTTTTTGGCCTTTTCAAACTGGACCAAATAACTACTTAACCTAAAAATTCATACCCCTAATTTTTTTACATGTAATTTCATCCCCCTACTTACTATTTTATTCATAAAATATAAAGAAATACATTTTGAAGGTATATGAAAAAAAAAGTTATACACTGTCCACACTAGGGACTCTATTTGTAGACAACGAAAATCAAAGGATGATAACTGTGTCCCCTGACCATTATGCCAAATTAAGTTTTTGACCCAGATTTGTTGTTCACTGAACATGCATGGAAAAGTGTGATAAGTAGGGTATGGTGTCCTACAGACTTGTATTCTTGTTGATAATGTTATGTAAATACAAACATTAAATAACTTTAGAAACAAAGTAATGTAATCTGATAAGATATACTGTTTAATATGTAATTATTTATTCCAGTTAAACAATGCCAGGATTGCTGCATCTAGAATGTCTCCTATGATGGAAACTGTTAATTATGTAATTATTTATTCCAGTTAGACAGTGCCAGGATTGCTGCATCTAGAATGTCTCCTTTGATGGAAACTGTTAATTATGTTATTATCTATTCCAGTTAGACAGTGCCAGGATTGCATGAAAACTGTTAATTATGTAATTATTTATTCCAGTTAGACAGTGCCAGGATTGCTGCATCTAGAATGTCTCCTATGATGGAAACTGTTAATTATGTAATTATTTATTCCAGTTAGACAGTGCTATGATTGCTGTATCTAGAATGTCTCCTATGATGGAAACTGTTAATTATGTAATTATTTATTCCAGTTAGACAGTGCCAGGATTGCTGCATCCAGAATGTCTCCTATGATGGAAACTGTTAATTATGTTATTATTTATTCCAGTTAGACAGTGCAAGGATTGCTGCATCTAGAATGTTTCCTATGATGGAAACTGTTAATTATGTAATTATTTATTCCAGTTAGACAGTGCCAGGATTGCATGGAAACTGTTCATTATGTAATTATTTATTCTAGTTAGACAGTGCCAGGATTGCTGCATCTAAATGTCTCATAGATGGAAACTGTTAATTATGTAATTATTTATTCCAGTTAGACAGTGCCAGGATTGCTGCCTCTAGAATGTCTCCTTTGATGGAAATTGTTAATTATGTAATTATTTATTCGTTAGACAGTGCCAGGATTGCTGCATCCAGAATGTCTCCTATGATGGAAACTGTTAATTATGTAATTATTTATTCCAGTTAGACAGTGCCAGGATTGCTGCATCTAGAATGTCTCCTATGATGGAAACTGTTAATTATGTAAGTAGCTTTGAATATGTAACACTCGCAACATCTCCACAAATGTGTCAGCTTTGCCGAAAAGTGTCGATTTTGCTCCAATATGTCTTTACAATCACGTTTGGCCAAACATGTCCTATTATTTTCCTCGCTTAAGCAGTCCAATCTTTACCTCGCTCAAACCTGTCTGACAATTTTTATCCAAAGGAACGTGTTCACTGAAAGACCCCTAGATGTCTCAATACTTAATATATAATAAGCCCCCTGTGACGTCAGTTATGTTGAAATTCAATCATGGGATACACTATTGAAGACATTGGTTTTCTGCTCATGTCCAAAGACATAAAAAAGATCAATTCTGAGGTATGTTGGGCACAATTCTGGGAGATTAAAACAGTTACTGAATTTAAAGAAGAAAATACAAAATGGGGACCTTGTAAAATTGCAGAGATGGTTCTGAGAGGGTCATAGAATTGATGATACAAAATAAATATGCAAATTAATTTTTGACAAGGAATCTAGACGTGTTTGCAGTGAAAACCTTAATGTTGGTCACAGTTGCAAATACTTCATGCATAATCATTAGGAACACAAAAATTCAAATATATATGGTATAAGTGTACTGTATGACAGTACTGTTGAATGGTACATCATGTGAAATTACATCTTGAATAAAAGGCATGTTCACCACTTTGATTGATTACATTTTGATGATTTAGGTTTTTATTTAGTTTTCCTAATATACTCAAAAAGGAGGGGAGGAGGAGGAGGAGGGTTGCTTAATATTACCTTGACTATCCATGAGGGTACAAGTTTTTTATTTTCAAATATTTTGGCCTTGACCATCACTGAAGAGACATTTGTTGTTGAAATGTGAATCTGATGTATTTTATACTCATCAGTAGTTAGTACAGATAAACTGTATGTGTAATACAGTCAAGGGCAATCGTGCTGTATCAGCCATCCATAATAATATTGATATCAGTCACGGTTACAAAGGCTTTATCACACCTTTAATCTGTATGGCATCCCATCATCGATATCAGTCACTGTTGCAAAGGCTTTTTCAAACTTCTAATCTGTATAACGTCATGTCACGTAAAAACATCTACTTGAGGTATATGATAAGTGTATATGATATGGCTTTTTCAATATCACACACTGTTTGAACCCTCAACCAATATAATCCCTCAAGCAGAGCTCTCTTGATTATATTGTCGTCTCGGGTTGATACAGATGTGATATTAAAATAGCCATATGATATTTATAGGTTTCATAACGAGTGAGAATGGGATATCGCTTGATATCAACTTGAGTTATTTAATTTCAATATAATAATAAACGAGCCTTCGGCGAGTTTATTATTACTATTTAGATTAAATAAAGAGAGCTGATATCAAGCGATATCCATTTTTCACAAGTTGTTAAACCTATTTCTCTTATGGTCAACACTCTGAATGTGTTAGATTAAAAATTCCAACAAAATGTTGATCTAGTCTTTTGCTCATTCCAGTATGACGTCATATGTCCTTTTCTGGTGTGAAACTTTAACATCAGACATCTTAAGACTTTTTGTACGCTTCAAAATGTAATAAAATTTGACAAAAAGAAGATTGTCAGGTGAAATGTGTGAGTGTTTTGTATATTATTGAAGAAGTCACAGATGTTCGTTGCCATGAACGAAATGTACATTGTCTTAACCTTTGAAAGTCATCTATGACCAAACGAATAACCAATGGAAATGCCGTAATATCGTCTTGTGATGCTGGATAAGCCAATCAAATTAATGCAGATTTTCGTATCACTTTTCGTATCACACTCCGTTCAGTGTGATATGAGAAATATCTATTCATGGAAGAATTAGATAACAGGCCACAACCATAAGAGAATCTCTATTTATTATATACTTAGTAGTAAATACAGGTAAATTGTATGTGTAATACAATTGATGACAATCAAGCTGTATCAGCCATCCGTGATGATATCGATATCAGTCATGGTTGCAAAGGCTTCATCAAATCCATAATCAGTATGATGTCGCTTAATCGATTTTAGTCATGGTTACAAAAGCTTTATCAAACCCCTTAAAATGTATTACGTCATGTTTTGTGAAAAATATTTAAGAGTGATTAGCTGTACTCGAGGTACATGTATATAATAAAGTGTATATAATATGGCTTTTTCAATATCACACACCATATCAACCCTCAACCAATATAATCCCTCCAGCAGAGCTCTTGGGATTATTTTGGTGTCTCAGGTTGATGTAGGTGTGATATTGAAAAAGCCATAGACTATTCTCTATGTAAATACATTAAAAATTTTTGTGAAGAGGAAAGTCTTCTATGTTGTTTTTTTTTTTTCAAGAAATGAATTGTATTTTAAAGCTGATTATTAGACAGTTATATTTTAGGAATTTTGAATAGCTTCCCATATGGTTCAAGTAATTATTAGAGGCAATTTGAATTATCTTTGATGAAAGGGTGGTAATGACCTATGTTTCTTACTCCAAAGTCTAATAGTAAAAGTGATGTGGGAGAAAATATAGAAGATCTGATATAGGGAACACATTCATCGTAGTTTATAGGATATTTATTGCTGGATATGTCAGTAATTCTTCATTCTGATGATTTCAGTGTGTTCAGTATATAGACAGTGATGTCCTTGTAGAGCTGGTTCCAAGATTAACAGATCTTATCAAAAGTGGTATTGGTATAGGTACAAAGGTAAGTCATACAAGAGCTGGTTCCAAGATTAACAGATCTCATCAAAAGTGGTATTGGTAAAGGTACAAAGATAAGTCATACAAGAGCTGGTCCCAAGGTTAACAGATCTCATCAAAATATGTATTGGTATAGGTACAAAGGTAAGTCAGACGAGAGCTGGTTCCAAGATTAACAGATCTCATCAAAATTGGCATTGGTAAAGGTACAAAGATAAGTCATACTAGAGCTGGTTCCAAGATTAACAGATCTCATCAAAAGTGGTATTGGTATAGGTACAAAGGTAAGTCATACAAGAGCTGGTTCCAAGATTAACAGATCTCATCAAAAGTGGTATTGTAAAGGTACAAAGGTAAGTCATACAAGAGCTGGTCCCAAGGTTAACAGATCTCATAAAAATATGTATTGGTATAGGTACAAAGGTAAGTCAGACGATAGCTGGTTCCAAGATTAACAGATCTCATCAAGATTGGCATTAGTAAAGGTACAAAGATAAGTCATACTAGAGCTGGTTCCAAGATTAACAGATCTCATCAAAAGTGGTATTGGTATAGGTACAAAGGTAAGTCATACTAGAGCTGGTTCCAAGATTAACAGATCTCATCAAAAGTGGTATTGGTAAAGGTTCAAAGTTAAGTCATACTAGAGCTGGTTCCTAGATTAATAGATCTCATCAAAATATGTATTAGTATAGGTACAAAGGTAAGTCATACTAGAGCTGGTTCCAAGATTAACAGATCTCATCAAAAGTGGTATTGGTAAAGGTACAAAGGTAAGTCATACAAGAGCTGGTCCCAAGGTTAACAGATCTCATCAAAATATGTATTGGTATAGGTACAAAGGTAAGTCAGACGAGAGCTGGTTCCAAGATTAACAGATCTCATCAAGATTGGCATTGGTAAAGGTACAAAGATAAGTCATAGTAGAGCTAGTTCCAAGATTAACAGATCTCATCAAAATATGTATTGGTATAGGTACAAAGGTAAGTCATACTAGAGCTGGTTCCAAGATTAACAGATCTCATCAAAAGTGGTATTGGTAAAGGTACAAAGTTAAGTCATACTAGAGCTGGTTCCAAAATTAATAGATCTTATCAAAATATGTATTGGTATAGGTACAAAGGTAAGTCATACTAGAGCTGGTCCCAAGATTAACAGATCTCATCAAAAGTGGCATTGGTAAAGATACAAAGGTAAGTCATACTAGAGCTGGTCCCAAGATTAACAGATCTCATCAAAAGTGGCATTGGCAAAGGTACAAAGGTAAGTCATACTAGAGCTGGTTCCAAGATTAACAGATCTCATCAAAAGTGGCATTGGTAAAGGTACAAAGGTAAGTCATACTAGAGCTGGTTCCAAGATTAACAGATCTCATCAAAAGTGGTATTGGTATAGGTACAAAGGCAAGTCAGACAAGAGCTGGTCCCAAGGTTGACAGATCTCATCAAAATATGTATTGGTATAGGTGCAAAGGTAAGTCAGACGAGAGCTGGTCCCAAGGTTAACAGATCTCATCAAAATATGTATTGGTATAGGTACAAAGGTGAGTCATACAAGAGCTGGTCCCAAGGTTAACAGATCTCATCAAAATATGTATTGGTATAGGTACAAAGGTGAGTCATACAAGAGCTGGTCCCAAGGTTAACAGATTATCATCAAAATATGTATTGGTAAAGGTACAAAGATAAGTCATACTAGAGCTGGTTCCAAGATTAACAGATCTCATCAAAAGTGGCATTGGTATAGGAACAAAAGTAAGTCATACAAGAGCTGGTCCCAAGATTAACAGATCTCATCAAAAGTGGCATTGGTAAAGGTACAAAGGTAAGTCATACTAGAGCTGGTTCCAAGATTAACAGATCTCATCAAAAGTGGCATTGGTAAAGGAACAAAGGTAAGTCATACTAGAGCTAATTCCAAGATTAACAGATCTCATCAAAAGTGGTATTGGTATAGGAACAAAGGTACGTCATACTAGAGCTGGTCCTAAGGTTAACAGATCTCATCAAAATATGTATTGGTATAGGAACAAAGGTAAGTTATACTAGAGCTGGTTGCAAGATTAACAGATCTCATCAAAAGTGGTATTGGTAAAGGTACAAAGGTAAGTCATACTAGAGCTGGTCCCAAGATTAACAGATCTCATCAAAAGTGGCAGTGGTAAAGGTACAAAGGTAAGTCATACTAGAGCTGGTTCCAAGATTAACAGATCTAATCAAAAGTGGTATTGGTATAGGTACAAAGTTAAGTCATACTAGAGCTGGTTCCAAGATTAACAGATCTCATCAAAAGTGGTATTGGTATAGGTACAAAGGTAAGTCATACTAGAGCTGGTTCCAAGATTAACAGATCTCATCAAAAGTGGTATTGGTAAAGGTACAAAGGTAAGTCATACTAGAGTAGGTTCCAAGATTAACAGATCTCATCAAAAGTGGTATTGGTATAGGTACAAAGTTAAGTCATACTAGAGCTGGTTCCAAGATTAACAGATCTCATCAAAAGTGGTATTGGTATAGATACAAAGGTAAGTCACACTAGAGCTGGTTCCAAGATTAACAGATCTCATCAAAAGTGGTATTGGTAAAGGTACAAAAGTGAGTCATACTAGAGCTGGTTCCAAGATTAACAGATCTCATCAAAAGTGGTATTTGTAAAGGTACAAAGGTGAGTCATACTAGAGCTGGTAAGTGGTTCCAAGATTAACAGATCTCAACAAAAGTGGTATTGGTATAGGTACAAAGGTGAGTCATACTAGAGCTGGTTCCAAGATTAACAGATCTCATCAAAAGACGTATTGGTATAGGTACAAAGGTGAGTCATACCCACTCACACTTAGATTGATCATATGGAAGTTCCCTCTAAGCAATGTTAAGCTTAAAGAATAATGGCATTTTTGTTTTTGATACTAACTGTATCAACAAGAATATCAAATGATACTTCTGACTAATGTAAAGTCTACAAGCTCCTATTGTACAAAATAGACTGACATATATCAAAATAAGAAGATGTGGTATGATTGTGAGTGTGTATTATTTTAAACATTTATGTATTATATACTGGCCATATTTATAAACTGAACATATATATATGCCAAAAATATTCATGTCACAGGCAGAAAACATGTGTATATATATAAAAAGATCAATGTAATATACATTTGTAATGAATATGATGATAAGATGAATTGAGCTTATGTTTGCCACATATTGTAAGTTAAACATGTGTAAATCTGATTTCTAACTTTATATATGAATGATAATTACATAAAGCTTGGTTTAATCATCAAAGAGGAGTATGACAACTCTGGCAAGGATGATAAAATCACTGTTTTCTTTTACAGGCAGGCTGTTCTAGTTTTGTGATACAATTAGTTCACCATTGTCCTCAAGATTTAACTCCACATGCAGGTAAATATACTTTCTTTTAAACTTCACTTGGCATTGTCAAAAAAATAATAAGAGAACATATTAGGAAATAACACACAACATACAATTCATAATTTGTTTTAAATGTAAAATGGACTGGCTTTCATTTTGTTTACTTATACAATTCTGATTTGCTTAGTAAGATAAAAATCTTACTGGAGGAAGATGTATATTTTAATGAATGCTTATATAAAAGTTTTAAATAGCCAAGGAGGATTTACTATAAGGGCAAATTTTTCACTGAATTTCTTCCTTTTATTAAGATTTCCATAAAAAAAAACAAGACTTCTCTTATGAATATTTACTTTGTTCTTGCATATGCTTGATACTATCTACTTAAAAAGATATTTCAAAACTAAATATTATTTTAAAGAAATTCAACTTTACAATCTTTATAAATACCCTACAATTATGACTACACCTATGTTTTTCAAGTCAAAATTCACATGATTTTGAATAAGATCAGTATTAGTTCAATCCAGGACCTAAACTTACCTTCTCAGTTGTATTCTCCAACTTTTCTTTTTATAGGAAAATTGATGTCAGCTTTCCTAGCAGGTCTAAGTGACAGAAATTCTTCAGTGAGGAAAACATATGCATCTGCACTAGGCCATTTAATTAAGGTTTGTTTTAGATTTCTTTTTGTTTGGATCATCTCGCATATGGTGAAACATTAAAACAACATTTATCAATCTGCATGTTTGTTCTCCATGCCAGAGAAGTGGAGAGGGGGTAGATCTGAATTATTTTTGAGTCCCTTAAATAAGAACTTTTACCATATCTATACAAATGAATGGAGAGGATGGTATGAAATACACTGTTTCCTAATGCATTCTGGGTAATATTTTCAAAAGCGTATACCAAAACGTTGTTATTGGTTAAAAATGTCCTTAACAATGGTGACTCAACCAATGAAGTAATGTTATTTTTGTTATTGGATACAAACAGTGAAATTATCCATAGACCTTTAGTTTCCAAAATGGCAGATTGTGAGCTCTATTAACAATTTGTCTCGTCAATGAATTATAGTGGAGGACAGAAAACAGGACATAAAAAATAAAAGCTGTGATAGATAAAAAGGGAGACAACTATTGACAAAATTCCTGGTTTATGACAAGCACATTAACATTTTGTAATAGTAATCAACAATCTTCCAACTTCTCCACATGTTATTATTTGATTGTTCTCAATGTTTGAGTTTTATTTTGGGATGACCTGAATGTTTTCCTTTTGTCAAATTGATGAAGATAAAGATCTAGTATAACAGTATATGACTACGTTTACTTTGTAAACTGTCATTGTAAATGTTCTTTTTCCTGCAGGTTGCAAAAGACAGTAGTGTAGAAAAACTGATTATAAAGTTAAAGTCTTGGTATCTTGATAAAGAAGGTATGTGCTTAATATGAGATGCCCTAGAGAGAAACTGTTCTTATCAGGGATTAAACTTAACGAAAATATTTTGCATTGAATCCCATGTCTATCCTTTCCCCCACGATATAAACAAAAACTGTTCCCAAAGGGAAACCTGATTGTCTAATTAAAGCGGGAAAATGGAACAGAGGATTTCCGGAAACCAGTTAGGTCATTTTAATAACCAAAACCCAGCCGAACAACTAAGTTTTCGATGCGAAGTCACGATTTGACACATGTATACCCCTTCTCTAAACACGTTTTAAGATTTCTTTTTTAAAGCTTCTACGATTAATTCATTATTTTTAAGTGTTTTCGTTGAATCTGAATTACTTTAGAGATACATCCCAGTTGTTCAGGGAGTCATTACAAGTCCGTTTTTAGACAAAAACTTGTAAACACAACTTGTTCTTCAATGAAAAAACGAACCGCAAAATCTCATAAATAAATATAATATAATATATCTAGTATGCTAACCAATCTTTGATGAAAAGTAATTATATAATATTTTTGATCAATACTTATTAGAGGATGTTTTATGGAAACAGCTATATTGTCAACAGGAAGTTCAAATTGAAGGGAGACAATTTTGGCGGGAAATGTTCTAAATTCAGTACTGTCAAATCTTATGATATATTTATGATGGCAATAATTCAAATATTATAAAGTTACCACACATAACATTTACCGGACTCAAACATTACATATAGGATTACATAAAAAGGCTTTATTAGTATAAAAATTGGTTGGGCCTCTAAAATTTCAACTGGGCCCCTGAAAAAAATATTTTGGGGGCCCAGCTGGCCCATGGAGAAAAAGAGTTAAGTTTAGTCCCTGCTTATAATAAAAAAGAGTAGACCTTATTTTGTATTTCATAATATGTGATAATACAGTCAAATAACCAACCAGTAACAGTCAGGGGAATGCATTTTTATGGAAATTAAGTTCATAGTTTTAGTAACTGTACAGAAAAGCATTCTTTGCTGCATGATGGTGAAGTTTGACCGGTGACCTCAGGATTTCTAGTTTTGTTCCTTATTAAAAATGCATGTATAAATATTTCTGTATTTAGAGTCACTAGATATGCTGTAATGTAGGTGCCACCAGTGTAGATATTGTGAAAAGATATTTTTGTGTGTCCACCAGATTCATAACATTTTAGATGTTTTTTTCAGATGAAGCAGCTAGACATGCATGTGGTTTAACATTACAATCCATGTGCCACCAGAGTCAAGATATTATGAAGAGACATGCCACACAGGCAGTGCCACTAGCTTTCTTTGCCATGCATGAAAAGAAACCAGGTGAGATTTCATTTGATATAAATATGTCTTTGATATTTCCTCATTACATTATGGGAGTATTTTTTTTAAATTAATATTGTTTCAAACCTTAAAACACCATTACAAGCTTAGGGGTAGGTTCCATAAAGCTCTAAAATGGCCCAAAAGTTTAGTAGGGCCAAGGCCTTTTATAGCTTACTGTAGGATAGGTGTTTTGCTCAATAGTGACAGCATATCAGTTTGTTGCTTACATTCATGTCTTTTGGTCTATAGTGAAAAAGTTGTCTTATTGGCCATCATACCATATCTTTTTATTTTTAACCTATTTCTAGCAAAATTTTCAAATGAAGATTTATTGACCATTTCTAAATGATTCATAGCAAAAAAAATTACTAGACAGGAAATAGGTCTTTTTGATTGAAAATTTATGTTTAAGCATTTTTTGTGATGTCACAAATATCATTAATTATGATTTTTCACAAAATTCAATAACAATGTGTCAATTTCGATTGGTTTTCAGGGCTAAAAACATATAGCGCATGTCTAGATAATGAAGATGTTTTTTTTACATTATGTTTGCTATATGAAATTACCTATCTGACTTTTTAGTTTGTTGAACACTGAGTTCTATGTGTCATAGGCCTAAATGTGGTGGAAATCTAGACTATTTTATCAACTTTCATAAAAAAATTCTATTTTTGGCTATTATTTGAAATGTAAATGTAAATGCATTACAAGAAAAGCTGGACAAAAATAGTTTTATTTTGCTTTTAAACATATTTATTCATCAACTTGAAACACTTCATCTTGAAACAATGGACTTAATACTTTAGACGAAATAAGGCCCTTCCCATTGAACAACTGCTGTTTGAGCAATTACGTTGAGTACAGTTTAAGTCTAAGCGTCCCTGCTGTATCAAAAACTTGTTTGATGAAGGTTTCTTGTTCTCAAATGTTAAATTTCTTTTCAGAAATTGAAGACAAGTCATCCAAAGATAATATGTCTGTATGGGAAGAAATCTGGTTAGAAATTACTCCAGGTAAAATAATTTTAAGTAAAGGATGTACAAATATTTATTATCAGTTAAAAGGGAGCCACTCAGTGACAGTCCAGGTTTTATAAACAAAAAATAAGCAACGAAAAAAAAGAAATGCCATTCAAGGCAAGTAGAAAATGAATGCACATGACAGAAAACAAAAACATTAGAAAGAGTTGTAATGAATAGGATTCCATACCATCTTTAAAAAATTGAAAGTTAGTTCTGATCTTTCCATGGACATAATTGCCAAAACAATTTTTAAGTAATTTGGTACTTTAGACAAAGAAATCAAAACTTAATCATAGTATATATAACAAAACTATCTTTCTGACAAACTCATTCCATCATAGATTCTAAACTATTTATATTTCCGTAGGTACAGAAGCTGGGATAAGATTATACCTACAGGAAATCATGGTACTGTTACAAACTTCAATAGATTCCCAATCTTGGGCAACAAAAGCTCAAGCAGCAGATGCCATGAGTACTGTAGCAGAGAAACTCAAGGACAAGCTAGGTCCACCTCACTTAGGCAACCTTCTCTCTACCTTGTTGTCTGGGTTACAAGGGAGAATTTGGACAGACAAGGTAAGACTTTAGATTCATAGCCTCTACTACTGGGTATTCATGACACTGACTGATACTTTGAAACCAAAGGATAAATTAGGACCTCCTCACTTAGTCATGGTATTGTTACTGTGAAATTAGAGGACAAATTAGGACTTCCTCACTTAGTCATGGTATTGTGTATTGTTACTGTGAAATTAGAGGACAGATTAGGACTTCCTCACTTAGTCATGGTATTGTTACTGTGAAATTAGAGGACAGATTAGGACTTCCTCACTTAGTCATGGTATTGTGTATTGTTACTGTGAAATTAGAGGACAGATTAGGACTTCCTCACTTAGTCATGGTATTGTGTATTGTTACTGTGAAATTAGAGGACAGATTAGGACTTCCTCACTTAGTCATGGTATTGTTACTGTGAAATTAGAGGACAGATTAGGACTTCCTCACTTAGTCATGGTATTGTTACTGTGAAATTAGAGGACAGATTAGGACTTCCTCACTTAGTCATGGTATTGTGTATTGTTACTGTGAAATTAGAGGACAGATTAGGACTTCCTCTCACTTAGTCATGGTATTGTGTATTGTTACTGTGAAATTAGAGGACAGATTAGGACTTCCTCACTTAGCCATGGTATTGTTACTGTGAAATTAGAGGACAGATTAGGACTTCCTCACTTAGTCATGGTATTGTTACTGTGAAATTAGAGGACAAATTAGGACTTCCTCACTTAGTCATGGTATTGTTACTGTGAAATTAGAGGACAAAGTAGGACTTCCTCACTTAGTCATGGTATTGTTACTGTGAAATTAGAGGACATGAATTGCCCTCCTATATTTGGCAATTTTTTCTCCACTTTGTTGAACATCTAGACTTGAATTGAATTCAATTTTAATATTGTATCAGATGATGAGAGAGGTAGTAAACTCGTTTTATTAACACATTTTTGGATTATTTTTTTTCGTGTATTTTATTTGAGAAAATCTAGAAGTCAATTGCAAGAATTAGAAATGTTATTGGAATTAGCCCTTGAGATTCCACACAGTATATTATGCTTTTTGTATTGTTTTAAATTTAATTGTTGAAATTGATTTTCTTTATGTAACATTCAGTTATATATGACGTTAAACCTTTTATTTCCAGGAGACACTGATACAAGCCATAGACACTGTCTGCTGTTACTGCAAGTAAGTCATTACTAAACATTGCACTGACCCTTTTTTTTCAAAACTCACATTGAAGTTATAGGGAAAAATGAAACCGCTACTAGTTGGTTAACATATGAATATATGTTCTTGACCTGTAGTGTTTTGCAGTTGAATGTAAAAACCTCTCATTTTTCTCTTAACGCTTTAAGGTTATGACAACCAAATTTGATACCAGCTGTTGTAACACAAAATATCATGGAAGACAAGATTTATAAACAGTGTTCTTTATTTATCAATATGCAAAATAGGTTGTCATTCTTAGGAACTTATCATTCACATTTTTTTAAGATTGTAAAGGCATCATCTCATTGTATACATTCATGTCTTGTTTTTAAGTAGCTTTTGATCCTATCATAAATGTGATATATATATGTTACACTACATATTTATTTATTGGGTTCTTTTCTGTTACAGGGAAAATTTATCAAAAGAAACAGAAGGACAGCCAAGCATTGAAAAGGTGAACTATAGAATAGAGAATGGAAACAGGGAATGTGTCTAAGAGACGATAACACGACAGAGCAGAAAACAGCCGAAGGCCAACAATGGGCCTTCAATTCATCAAGAAAATCCTGCACCCAGAGACTGGCTTCAGCTGGCCCATAAACAATAACGTATACTAGTTCAGTGAAATGGATTTCACACCAAACTCTGAAACATACAAATGAATCAAAATTTAAAATAATACACAAGATTAACAAAGGCTAGAGGTTCCTGACTTGAGACAGGCTCAAAAATTGACAGGATTAATATATAAATCATTATTCAACACAGGAGATTGGATCTGTATTACCTAGAGTATGATTTTATATAATATACCCTTGATTCCAATAGTTTTCATTCTGTCACAGTATTTTGTTTTAGATGATTATGTTTTACATCATTTGTAAGTTTATTGGGCATAAAAAATATATCAGTATGTAGAGCAAAGGGATAAGTATCTTACTCGCCATAATTTCCACATGGCGGCTAAAATAAATGTGGTAATAACAGATTATCGATGGATTATAAAATAAGATGGTTTTACTCAGTTTCAACAATTTTCCTAGAGTTTGAAAGATCATAGATAATCTTATCATCATTTTCCTACTTAGTTAGACAAAATGAGTTTGCTCTGATGGTTGGACAAGCAATAGTGTATTTAATACTTGTTAACTGATTTATTAACAATTTTATTGCTTGAAAGAATTTTTATTAATTATTTTTTTAATTATATTTCAAATTTTTCTTTCAGGTTGTTGATTCAATAATGAAAGAATCTAAGAAAGAGAGATTAGAGTATAAACTAGAGGCCCTCAAGTGTACTGGGAATATTTTAGAAGAATACTCCTTAGACAGATTCTCAGATATTTGGCAGATTGTCCAACCTGATTTATCCAAGGTATGTCATCATTTAGTTTACAGACAGATTCTTGACCCATGTATATAAATAATAACCATCCATTGTTTTTTGGCTGCTTTTTCATCAACCGTTCTCTAATCTCAAACAGTGGAAATCGATTAGAACTGTATCTGTTTTAGAACTGACAGTTTTATAAAATTTTATTCATTTATGTGAAGGTTCTTATTATGTTATCTTAAAATAATTTTGAAATTGCTACCTTTACAATTTATGGATGAATTTAAGGAGACAGCAACCTTACAACACAAAAGAAAGTAAATGTCACCAATAGACAGTTGTCTCTACTTTATGTTAAGTTCTAAATCATCAAACTATCACATTTGTCTCCTATTTCATATATAACTGGAATTATCTTTACATTTCTTATGTCTTTTATTTTCAGGCAGGAAACAAAAATGATGACGAGGATGATATAAAACCAGAAATGAAACAAAAGAAATTTAATTGTTATTTTGAAATTTTAGGGCAATCCTGGCCTTTAACAGTCACTACACAAGGTAGGTTACCTATGTAACATGTAATTAGTATGTTTTGATTTTAGGGCAGTCCTGGTCTTTAACATTGACAGCACAAGGTAGGTTACCTAGGTAACATATAATTAATTAGTTGAATTTAGGGCAGTCCTGGTCTTTAACAGTGACAGCACAAGGTAGGTTACCAAGGTAACATATAATTAATAAGTTTGGGCAGTCCTGGTCATAACAATGACACCACAAGATAGATAACCTAGATAACATATATTTTTTTTCTAAAAAAGTCCAAGTTTCCTTCATAATTTAAAGATTATAATTGGTGGGGATGTTCAGAAGATTTGATATGATTAATAAAAATATAAAGAAAGGCAGAGTACAAATGTTACATCATTTGTCTGATGAAAGCAAAACAAAAAAGAGACAGCATTATAAATCACAGTTCTGACAGAGGAACAGAAGTTATTATTACGCTAACAAGAATTATATTCCCAGAATATAATAAAACTGTCTTCTCATTCCTGTTTACTTTTATTTATTTCAGATGAATTTGGTTCAAAGTTTAGTGATTTGTTGTTGATGTCTTTACTTCATAACACATGGAAAATACAAGTCACAATACTGAAGTCTTTGTTTAAATTTATTGATAGGTAAGTTATTGTACTATTTCTTATCTGGGGGCAATTGTTTCCTTGTAATGTACCTGTCTGGAGTACTGGAGGTCATAAAAAATGAAAACAACACATTTAATAATTTCATGCGTCCGAAGCGCTTTTCTGGATTTACCTTCATCAGGAATGCTCAAAGCCAAACATTTGAAACCGAGGGATGTATAAGTACCGAAACAGTTGAAGAGCTATATGACAAAAATACCTAAAACAAATAGCTAAATTCATCTAAGGTCAACTTTGCCTGAGGGAGTTGAAACCTTAGTTTCTTTATAATTTCAAAATTTATAAATGGGCAATTTTAGAAAGATTTGTTATAATTCATGTCAGTACCGATGTACTGACTACTGAGTAGAGGTATCATAGGTTCCATTTCCAACATGAAATGCCATTTTCTCGACTACAAATCGTTTATATACAGGTCAATAAATAGTACTCCCTGTGTCAGGTTAAGTGTTAATTTTACAGGTTCCTGACCTTGGAATACTAGAACAATAAGAATATATCAATACCAGATCATCTGTAAAACAATAATTTTATAATTATTTCATACAAAGTATTAAATTAATTTACTTTAAACTTCACACAGATTGCTGACCTTGCCATTAACCAGAGGTTTGGTAGAAATTAGCTGAAGTAGATATGAAATGTACTACTTTTGGTTCATTTGTATGTTTCAGAGTTTAGTGTGGCATCCATTTCACTGAACTAGTGTTTATTGGGCATAAAAATATATCAGTATGTAGAGCAAAGGGATAAGTATCTTACTCGCCATAATTTCCACATGGCGGCTAAAATAAATGTGGTAATAACAGATTATCGATGGATTATAAAATAAGATGGTTTTACTCAGTTTCAACAATTTTCCTAGAGTTTGAAAGATCATAGATAATCTTATCATCATTTTCCTACTTAGTTAGACAAAATGAGTTTGCTTTGATGGTTGGACAAGCAATAGTGTATTTAATACTTGTTAACTGATTTATAAACAATTTTATTGCTTGAAAGAATTTTTATTAATTATTTTTTTAATTATTTTTCAAATTTTTCTTTCAGGTTGTTGATTCAATAATGAAAGAATCTAAGAAAGAGATTAGAGTATAAACTAGAGGCCCTCAAGTGTACTGGGAATATTTTAGAAGAATACTCCTTAGACAGATTCTCAGATATTTGGCAGATTGTCCAACCTGATTTATCCAAGGTATGTCATCATTTAGTTTACAGACAGATTCTTGACCCATGTATATAAATAATAACCATCCATTGTTTTTTGGCTGCTTTTTCATCAACCGTTCTCTAATCTCAAACAGTGGAAATCAATTAGAACTGTATCTGTTTTAGAACTGACAGTTTTATAAAATTTTATTCATTTATGTGTGAAGGTTCTTATTATGTTATCTTAAAATAATTATTGAAATTGCTACCTTTTACAATTTATGGATGAATTTAAGGAGACAGCAACCTTACAACACAAAAGAAAGTAAATGTCACCAATAGACAGTTGTCTCTACTTTATGTTAAGTTCTAAATCATCAAACTATCACATTTGTCTCCTATTTCATATATAACTGGAATTATCTTTTACATTTCTTATGTCTTTTATTTTCAGGCAGGAAACAAAAATGATGACGAGGATGATATAAAACCAGAAATGAAACAAAAGAAATTTAATTGTTATTTTGAAATTTTAGGGCAATCCTGGCCTTTAACAGTCACTACACAAGGTAGGTTACCTATGTAACATGTAATTAGTATGTTTTGATTTTAGGGCAGTCCTGGTCTTTAACATTGACAGCACAAGGTAGGTTACCTAGGTAACATATAATTAATTAGTTGAATTTAGGGCAGTCCTGGTCTTTAACAGTGACAGCACAAGGTAGGTTACCAAGGTAACATATAATTAATAAGTTTGGGCAGTCCTGGTCATAACAATGACACCACAAGATAGATTACCTAGATAACATATATTTTTTTTCTAAAAAAGTCCAAGTTTCCTTCATAATTTAAAGATTATAATTGGTGGGGATGTTCAGAAGATTTGATATGATTAATAAAAATATAAAGAAAGGCAGAGTACAAATGTTACATCATTTGTCTGATGAAAGCAAAACAAAAAGAGAGAGCATTATAAATCACAGTTCTGACAGAGGAACAGAAGTTATTATTACGCTAACAAGAATTGTATTCCCAGAATATAATAAAACTCTTCTCATTCCTGTTTACTTTTATTTATTTCAGATGAATTTGGTTCAAAGTTTAGTGATTTGTTGTTGATGTCTTTACTTCATAACACATGGAAAATACAAGTCACAATACTGAAGTCTTTGTTTAAATTTATTGATAGGTAAGTTATTGTACTATTTCTTATCTGGGGGCAATTGTTTCCTTGTAATGTACCTGTCTGGAGTACTGGAGGTCATAAAAAATGAAAACAACACATTTAATAATTTCATGCGTCCGAAGCGCTTTTCTGGATTTACCTTCATCAGGAATGCTCAAAGCCAAACATTTGAAATCCGAGGGATGTATAAGTACCGAAACAGTTGAAGAGCTATATGACAAAAATACCTAAAACAAATAGCTAAATTCATCTAAGGTCAACTTTGCCTGAGGGAGTTGAAACCTTAGTTTCTTTATAATTTCAAAATTTATAAATGGGCAATTTTAGAAAGATTTGTTATAATTCATGTCAGTACCGATGTACTGACTACTGAGTAGAGGTATCATAGGTTCCATTTCCAACATGAAATGCCATTTTCTCGACTACAAATCGTTTATATACAGGTCAATAAATAGTACTCCCTGTGTCAGGTTAAGTGTTAATTTTACAGGTTCCTGACCTTGGAATACTAGAACAATAAGAATATATCAATACCAGATCATCTGTAAAAACAATAATTTTTATAATTATTTCATACAAAGTATTAAATTAATTTACTTTAAACTTCACACAGATTGCTGACCTTGCCATTAACCAGAGGTTTGGTAGAAATTAGCTGAAGTAGATATGAAATGTACTACTTTTGGTTCATTTGTATGTTTCAGAGTTTAGTGTGGCATCCATTTCACTGAACTAGTATATATTATTATTTAGGGGCCAGCTGAAGCCAGCCTCTGGGTGAAGGATTTACTCGCTGCATTGAAGACCCATTGGTGGCCTTGGGCTGTTTTCTGCTCTTTGGTCAGGTTGTTTTCTTTTTGACACATTCCCCGTTTCCATTCTCTATGCTATTATAACTGTGTATGCTATTGTTGTTTTTTAGATACCATATCTTTCAAAAAGATAAAATATTATTACATAAAGCTGTGGTGCAAGGTTTAACAAACAGAATGTTAGAAACCATGATTCCATGTTTAGGTATGATATATAGGCTATGTATTTTTTTCATACAGTATATGGAATTGCCATATTTTATTCATAAAAGTAAATATAAATAAGCTTTGTAGATTACTGTGTGTTATACACCAGCTTATATTTTCAAGACATATCTGTAGTCTACTACAGTAAAGTCCATGAATTTCTTTTTACTCTGTGGCCAATGATCAGACTTTCCAGGTGAATGGAATAACATGCTATGATCATTTATTTAAAGATTGGCTCAGTTTATTTACAATTATTGCATGGAACATATTAGGATGTCATTTAACTGCTTAGATTTGGGGTTTGTCCTTAAGTTTTTGTATTTTATCCACCAATGTAATATAATGTAATATAAAAAAAAAATGTACACCTACATTGTATGGAGAAGGTTTAAACCAATGGGACTTATATACTTTGTCTGAATAACTGTTTTATGTTTCAGGTAATATAAAGTTTACTGTGATACGACATGAAACATTAAGTACAACAGAACTACTTATCAATAAAGTAATCGGTGAGTTTAATTATATGAAAGGGTCTGATGATATTCAAATATAATATTTGATTTTCTATACGTTTGATGGAAGAAATTTAAAATCTGTAGCATTGTTTTGCATTATGTCTTTAGATAATCTAATTACTTCAAACACCATAAAAAAGAATGAAATCATTATCAAAGTGACATGCTGTTTCCATAGTAACTGTTATTTTTTGTATTACAGATGTAGATGGTATATTATCCAGTGACATGCTGTCTCCATAGTAACAACTATTTTTGTATTACAGATGTAGATGGTATATTGTCCAGTGACATGCTGTCTCCGTAGTAACAGTTATTTTTGTATTACAGATGTAGATGGTATATTATCCAGTGACATGCTGTCTCCATAGTAACACTTATTTTTATATTACAAATGTAGATGGTATATTATCAAGTGACATGCTGTCTCCATAGTAACAACTTTTTTTGTATTACAGATGTAGATGGTATATTGTCCAGTGACATGCTGTCTCCATAGTAACAATTATTTTTGTATTACAGATGTAGATGGTATATTGTCCAATGACATGCTGTCTCCATGGTATCAGTTTTTTTTTTATATTACAGATGTAGATGGTATATTATCCAGTGATATGTTGTCTCCATAGTAACAGTTTTTTTTGTATTACAGATGTAGATGGTATTGTATCCAGTGACATGCTGTTTCCATAGTAACACTTATTTTTATATTACAGATGTAGATGGTATATTATCCAGTGACATGCTGTCTCCATAGTAACAATTATTTTAATATTACAGATGTAGATGGTATATTGTCCAGAGACATGCTGTCTCCATAGTAACAGTTATTTTTTTATTACAGATGTAGATGGTATATTTTCCAGTGGCATGCTTTCTCCATAGTAACACCTATTTTTATATTACAGATGTAGATGGTATATTATCCAGTGACATGCTGTCTCCATAGTAACAACTATTTTTATATTACAGATGTAGATGGTATATTGTCCAGTGACATGCTGTCTCCATAGTAACAGTTATTTTTATATTACAGATGTAGATGGTATATTATCCAGTGACATGCTGTCTCTATAGTAACTGTTATTCTTAGTCCCCTACCGACGAGGTCAAGGGATACTTTAGGTTTGCACTCCGTCTGTCTGTCTGTCCATCCGTCAGTTCGGCATATCAGTTTTCCTCACTTTTTTTGTCATGCTTGAAGATATTGATTTGATAATTGGTATATAGTTTTATGATGACAAGTTACAGATCAAATTCAAGTTTTGTTCCGGTCTGATGATTTTGGCCAGTGTTATGGTCCTTGAACTGAAAATTCACTTAAATAATCAGTTTTCCACACTTTTTTTGCATCATGCTTGAAGATATTGACTTGATATTTGTTATATAGTTTACACCATGACAAGTTAAAGATAAATTTTGTTCCAGTACAATGAATTTTTTTAACTGGTAGGGGACTATGTATTGCCATGCAATACTCTCAGAATGCTTGTTGTATTACAGATGTAGATGGTATATTGTCCAGTGACATGCTGTCTCCATAGTAACAGTTATTTTTATATTACAGATGTAGATGGTATATTGTCCAGTGACATGCTGTGTCCATAGTAGCAGTTATTTTTATATTACAGATGTAGATGGTATTTTATCTAGTGACATGCTGTCTCCATAGTAATAGTTATTCTTATATTACAGATGTAGATGGTATATTGTCCAGTGATGTGCTGTGTCCATAGTAACAGTTATTTTTATATTACAGATGTAGATGGTATATTATCCAGTGACATGCTGTCTAATGTACAAGATGCCTTGTCAGCCATGTCTGGTGATTCCAGCCCAGAATTACAGGACAAGTCACATGAATTGTTGAAACAAATCACTGTTAAAATATCTACTATGGAATAATTTTGGGGGGGCTTTGTTGGAGACATAAGTACATAATAAAAAGAATCTTTTAAAGCAAATATCAATAGATTTAAGAGATCATACAACATCAGAACATTTCTTTTGCAATTCTGTATTCTTAAAATCATAATCAACATCAAAATATTCACAATTCTATACATTTTAAAGTAATTTATTTGTACCTTGAAAGTTTGACATTATATAAACACCTGTCTATTGTAGAAAACTGTATGTTGGTCTTTAATTATTTGTGATAGTTGTGATGTTGGGCTGCTGTCTTATTGACAAATACACTATAAATCTTTATATTTATACTATGTACTAGAACAGTTAAGAAGGAAGAAATAAAATATGGGAGGGTTATTTCTTTGGTATCCTATGAATTAGTTATTTAGTGTTGGTTTTTGTGTTTTCATGTAATAAAAAAAATCAAACATATTTTAAAATTTTACATTTTTCCATGAAAAAGTTCTTCAAATATTACACCAGCAGATATTGGAAGAAATGTTTATAGGATTATCCAATCATTCAAATTTTATTAAAGTGCAATGTTTAAGATGGAATAAAGTTTGATGCATAATCATTGTTATGGATATTTTATTTTGAATTGTTAAGAGATCTGAAAAATAAACCTATTTGAAGTTTATGAACTGCTTATTTATGGTTTGTTTACATATATTTGTGAACATCAGAAGATGTTTATCCTCTCCTCTACCATTATAACACCTATCTAAAGTTTATTATATCTTTTCCAACATCATATAATGAAATATTAATGACAGGAAGGCAGCGTATTATAGCAAAAGAGTTAACATGGAAAGCAGATATTTATGTTGGCTTCATCACCAGATATTATAAAGGGCTAGATTAAACAAGCATATAAAGAAGACTTTCTATATGTAGCTATCCTTCCAAAATTTTATGATGGTTTATACTACGAAAGCTTTTGGTCTGGATGATCAAGAGGTCTGGGTAGTCGGTATACATCATTGAGACAGAAACTAAATTGTATAGATAGCAAAAAGAAAACTTTACATTTGCTTATTCAACTTCAGTATGAGATTGAATCTGACATTGTATTTTATAAAAGGGTGTTATCAATGTTGTAATGTATGTCAGTTACCTGCCCAAGATCAGACTTCTACCTGCTAACTTTATAAATCTCCATTGGGATTTTAAGCACAAGGGAACCATATGCTTGTCATAAGTATTTTCAAACTAATGTTGAATGGTTAAGATGGGGGTGATGCATTTATAGCAGTAGACACTTACCCCTTTGGACACACCTTTGGAGTTCTTGTGATTGCCTCAGGGTTTATTTGTTCCTTTAATTTGTATATCTTAGTAGATTTATGTGATTTAACATCAGTTAACTACTGTTGCCTAAATTTAATGAGATTATATGTGCCTTAATGTTTTAAATGTCATAATTTGAATAACAGTTTTTAAGGTATTATAAATTTAGGTAATTGATGATTTCAGTATCAGGTCAGCTCTCCTATAAATTGTAAAAATTCGTAAGACTTTAAGAGAGGGTGGTAAAGGGGGGGTGCTTGCACGGAAAAAACGTGAAATAAGACATAATTTCACGTTAAACGTGAAATAATTTTTGTCATGAACATTGCACGAAAAATAAAAACTTTGATGTGAACCTTTTGTGACTGAGTCACTGTCTTCTTGTATATATAAACTCTCTGTTTTACTTGATAATCCTGAATTAGTATACACATTTATGATATAAATGGTTTACGGCTTTTAAAAAAGTATATAACGATCTTCTTAACTTTTAAAATGCAAATGTCCCGCAGACACGAAAGTGTATTCTACTTTATCAAAAAACAAAATTGAATCCATTTTTTTCTTGACGATCCCTGCCAAGTGTTTGAATTTTATTTGAAAAATACAGAGCACTCAAAATAAGCATTTGAAAATCACGATGCACGTAAAATTAAATAAGCAGAACACGTTGAACAAGGCACCTGTCTTGCACGACTGAAGGTCAAATAAAAAAGTAAAAACACATTGAATGTGAACTAAAAAACGTTGATCACGTTGCACGAAAATAACCCTTTACCACCCTCTTAAAAAGCCATGAAAAAACATACAAGCTACTAAGGGAGCAACCAAAAACTGTACGCCAAAAAAAAAACCAACAAAAAATACCAACACACACTACACAGAAAACTTTAAATTGAGCACCAAAAGCCAAAGGTCTCAGGTTCATCAGGAGGTTACAAGTTTCTGTTCCACTAGTGGCACCCATCCTGTTGATCATTGCAAGCAAAATTTGATGACCTAGATATTTCATAAAAGTAGACCAAATTATGATGAAACTTGTAAAAGTTCTCTAAAGATAAATGCAACTTTTCCAATTTTGCTGATCTGTTCAAGATTTTCATAGTAAGCAGAACATGTTTTTAAGGAAATCTAGATAAAAAAGATAAGCTATGTAATATTGTAACTTGGAGATTTATAGTCCATACATATGCAGTGCTTGAATGGCTGTACAGAAATGAAAAGTTCACAATGGGAAAATTGTCATCTCTTTTGAAGTAAAGTAAATTCTCTATTGACTGTCATTGTTCATTTCTATATATAAAAAACAAGATATAAAGTACAATGTGGTAACTTGGTTTCTACTTCCATAGGAGTAGTAGGTAATGACACAATTGTTATGTCTATTTAGAAATAAATAAACTAAAATTTCCATCAAAATAAGTTTTCCACTTGAGTTTAACAAATGCATGTAGTTTGTTCTGATTGAACCACTCTTGATAAAATTGGCAACATATAGTCTATAAAATTGAATAAAAATGAATATTTTCACAAATTTTCATCTACCTAGAGCAAAACAAATTGAATTTAATTTTTGAACCATAACAGAACATCATGACTATGCCATATATGCAATAGAGAGGTGAAAGATACCAAAGGGACATTCATATTCATAATTCGTAAATAAACCGACAACGCCATGGCAAAAAGAAAAGATCAATTCACAAAAGACATCATAGAATTCGAAAACTAAAGACTGAGCAACACGAACACCACCCAGGTGACCCCGTAGGTAAAGCAGATCCTGCTCTACATGTGGCACCCGTCGTGTTGCTCATTGTATTACCATCATCACAACTAAATTGATACAAGTGTTAAAAAGTCAACTTTATGTTCACCATTCACGTCTGAAGTCAATAATCAACCCCTGATTATATACCTACCATTAGATGTCTACTGACTTGTAGTTTTATAACAATGTTTCCAAGGAACATACTGTGAGTAACAATTATACGTTGACAGTGTCTGTTATATAAATTAATAATACATGTAACCAGAACCCCACTACTTGGACCCTTATAAGGACTTCTGATGTATCAGATAGTAAAGTTTTTTAGTATGTTTCTGTTCAGTTTTTATTCACTACTTTATTTTAGTTAAATACTTGCATATAGTTCCTTTGTAAATCAAAATTTATAACACATTACTATTTAGGAATTTATTTGAAAAAGTAATATATATCAAATTTTAAGGGGCATTAGCATGTTCACCGATTTGACTCAAATTCTCAAATTCTCATAATTGATTTGTAACATACTTAAAACGTATATCCAAAGTATAAAAAGTCTAAACTAAACAATTTACAATACATAGACTGGATGATATGTATCAGCATTGCGTGTGTATTTCGTCTAGACGCAATCTAATTGACTATCGCGGTGACCCCCTGCCGACTGCCGACGGTCATATAAACTGATATAAACATATATATAGATATAAATAGATACATTTAATGGAGTTTTAACTTTAAAGTGGTGCATTTTTCCTATTTTTCCTCTTCCATCATTTTATTTCTATCTATTATAATTCTTTTAATTTATTTCTCTTTCCCTTTTAAACAGGGACAATGGGATGTATCACGTGTTTGTCAGTCCTTGTGTCCTATGCATCATATTCTGTAGTTGTATAAAGGTTTAAATACTCCAGACTTCGGACTGGTCCTTATCAAAATTTTCATGGGACTAGAAACACTGATGAATTTCAACGTCTATGATTTAAATGTTGATTTCCTCGATCTCCCACATTGGATGTGAAGATTTATTACAGATACAGATACAGATAGCGAATTCGCGCAATTTTACTTTTTCTACGACTGTTTGATTTGATATTATAGGCTAAAAATATGTTAAGCATCGTTTTTACCTGTAAAGAATAAGTTTTTGTGGATCGATTGTCAATCAAATGGTTTACCCTTTTTAGCTCACCTGGCCCTATGGGCCAAGTGAGCTTTTCTTATCACTTGTTGTCCGTCATCCATCGTCGTCGTCGTCCGTCGTCTGTCGCCCGTCATCCGTTAACCTTTACAAAAATCTTCTCCTCTGAAACTACTGGGCCAAATTTAACCAAACTTGGCCACAATCATCATTAGGGTATCTAGTTTAAAAAATGTGTCCGAAGACACCGCCTGCCAACCAACATGGCCGCCATGCCTTAAAATAGAACATAGGGGTAATATGCAGTTTTTGGCTTATATCTCTAAAACTAATGCATTTAGAGCAAATCTGACAACGGGTAAACATGTTTATCAGCTTGAGATCTATCTGCCTTGAAATTTTCAGACGAATCAGACAACCCGTTGTTGGTTGTTTGATAATTTTAAGGAAATTTTGCAGTTTTTGGTTATTATCTTGAATATTATTATAGATAGAAGTAAACTGTAAACAGCAATAATGTTCAGCAAAGTAAGATCTACAAATAAGTCAATATGACCAAAATGGTCAATAGATCTCTTAAGGAGTTATTGCCTTTTATAGTAAATTTTTAACCATTTTTCGTAAATTTTTGTTATCTTTTACAAAAATTTTCTACTCTGAAACTACAGAGCCAAATTTAACCAAACTTGGCCACAATCTTCATTAGGGTATCTAGTTTAAAAATATGCCTGATGACCCCGCTTGCCAACCAACATAGGCGACATGGCTAAAAATAGAACATAGGGTAAATGCAGTTTTGGAAAAATGACGCTATCAGCGGCATGTTTCTGATACCATTGACCAGCAGAACTAACGGAAGTTGATTATGCCTCCGCCTACCGCACTCGGTTTCATATTTACTATTTTACATACTAACTGGAATCTGCTTGTAGTCGAACGGGAACCAGTTTACATACTTTATTTTATTTACAAAAAAATTTCGGAACGTCTCTAGTTTTAGATCGTAAGTCACGATAAACTCAAACTGAAAGTAAACAGTTGTTTGTACGACGCAGTTTTATTTACTCACCATAAACAAGCTGAAACGTTCAGTATGGCGTATATTTTAGGTTAAAGACGGTCCCATTCATTTGAAAAGCATTTTGAAAGTAGACGATGGAATTATTTCAGCTTTGGGGAACAGTAAATTATCACAAAGTTCATTTCTTGACGACCTCATAATGTCATCATGTCGATGGTACAAATCGATTTTACTGTTTACTTTCGCTTCTCATGTTTTGTAAACGGTCTTTTATTTTAAACCCGAACCAGGCATATGCATTCTGTAATTGCGCAAATCTTCGTTCTTTGGTCAATTGGCTTATGGATAGTTGTATCAATTTCAACTCTTACATTATCTTTTTAAAATATATTTGCATTACACATACAATGGCAGTACCTTTCAATTACTATTTATGTGTTGTGTCTAAATTAAAGTTGTAACACTTTATAGTGACTGGAAAGGGTAGAAAAATTCATCAGATGAGAAAAGGCTGAAGATACATGGAAACGGCACCAAATCATTAGATATTGCATCTTATAAAAGAAACTAAGATTTGGATAGTTCCACTTCAAGGTAAAATGTTTATCTCTTGTGAAATGAAATAAAAATATTGTAACACTGTAGTTAATCAATAAAGATACTATTATGTATTTCTGTATTGGCCTTATTGTTGGTCCTCGGTTAGCAGTATTGGCCTTCGGCTTCGCCTCAGACCAATACACCAAGACATGGACCAATAACAAGGACAATACAGAAGTACTTACGCAATAATATTATAGAATGTCAATGACAGTATGGTTCAATAGCGGGAATCAGCCCTCAGCTACTTTTACATAAATATTAACTTCTGGCTTCAACTCCTTGTTCGTCTTGTCTGGAGATCTTGTTGTAGTTCCAGTTAGGCAAGCATTTTAGAGACGTATCCCGTCCATCCTCTCTTGACTTGTAATTTCTGGTGATAGATTTTGTCGCTTGTCGTATCCTTTCAAGCTTGTTTTTTTTTGTTATCGTGTAGGGGTCCCATACTATGGCTCCATATTAAATTGTAAGATCCATTCCAAAGGTCTAGATCATTGTTCTAATCTGACACAAATTTCAATAACTGGAATGCTACCCAAGTTGAATATATGGTGACCTACATGTACTAGAACAGCATTATCACTATTGAAATTGTGTTTAATACCATGATTGTTCAATGTCATTAACTTAAATGGAGACAGACATTTGACCTGAAAGGTGGTGTGGGAGTGCAAAGTCAAAACTAACTGACTATGATATATGGTTAAAGAATGAATATCAATTACATGGGTCAACATGGTCAAGGGCAGTGTTGTTATGAAATAAAATATGGCAGAGAAGTGGTTTCAAGTTTCATATAAAGCGACCTGACTGACATGAAATAAAAATCAAAGGAGTATCCCCATTTGTCTAATCTTCAAGGTGAAATAAAACTAGTAAAACAATATTATACTATTGTCTAAATCTACAGAAATATAATTTGCTTCAAGTAACAGAAATAACTACAATGTAGGTCACTAGTAACTTATTTAATGAGTATGTGGGTATAAGAGCTTGATAACAACAGGCTCTTCATAATCATTTGGTTTGAAAAGGATACTAGTAGTCTATATTCTTGATTTAGAAAATGTAATTGCAAGACAAAATCACATTACTTAGAATACTTTAGATCATTCAGGTAGTCTTTATTTATATGTACAAAAGAACAGCCAGTAGTCATTGGATATTGTAGATCATTCAAATAGTCTTTACCTATTTATTAGTACAAAAGAACAGCCAGTAGTGACATTGGATATTGTAGATCATTCTGGTAGTCTTGACCTATTTATTTATAGAAAAAACAGCCAGTAGTCATTGGATACTGTAGATGATTCAGGTAGTCTTGACCTATACATTTGTACTAAAAACAGCCAGTTGTCATCTTCACATAACACACATATATACGAATATCAATTATATGCTTACGAGACATGTTGGAATGTTAAACTAATTACGGTATGTGAAAATCAAGACTTGCATAAAAATATCACAATATTAGAGACAGTGGCGTCATTTTCCTCAGAGCTTTCAGCTCTTTGATTGGCTTTATCTCTGAAACTAAAGCATTTAGAACACATCTGACATAGATAAAAGTCTTTATCAAATCTATCCTGAAATTTTCAGACAAATCAGACAACCTGTTGTTGGGTTGCTGCCCTGAATTGGTAATTTTAAGGAAATTTTGCAGCTTTTGGTTATTATCTTGAATATTATTATAGATAGAAATAAACTGTAAACAGCAATAATGTTCAGCAAAGTAAGATCTACAAATAAGTCACATCACCAAAATTGTTAATTGACCCCTTAAGGAGTTATTGCCTTTATAGGTAATTTTAACAATTTTTGTAAATTTTGTAATCTTTACAAAATCTTCCTCTGAAACTACTGAGACAAATTTAACCAAACATGGCCATAATCACCATTAGGGTATTTATCTAAAATGTGTCTGATGACCCCGCCAGCCAACCAACATGGCCGACATGGCTAAAATTAGAACAAAGGTGTAAAATACAGTTTTTGGCTTATATCTCTGAAACTAATGCATTTAGAGCAAATCTGACAATGAGTAAAAATGTTCATCAGATTTAGATCTATCTGCTCTGAAATTTTCAGACGAATCAGACAACCTGTTGTTTGGTTGCTGCCCTGAATTGGTAAATTTAAGGAAATTTTGCAGTTTTTGGTTATTATCTTAAATATTATTTTAGATAGAGATAAACTGTAAACAGCAATAATGTTCAGCAAAATAAGATCTACAAATAAGTCAAATAACCAAAATTGTCAATTGACCCCTTAAGGAGTTATTGTCCTTTATAGTCCATTTTTGTAAATTTTTGTAATCTTTTACAAAAATCTTCTCCACTTAATCTACTGGACCAAATAGAATTAAACTTAGCCACAATTTTCAATAGGGTATCTTGATTGAAAATGTATCTGATGACCCTGTCATCCAACCAACATGGCCGCCATGGCTAAAAATAAAACATAAGGGTTTACTATAGAAGTCTAAGGGAAAATTGTAAAAAAAACAATTTCAAATGGTCACAACTTGAAAACTAATTTGAATTATGATAAGGGGTCTTCAGTATTTATTGTAAGGCTACAATGGGATGACCTGCTTTTAATTTACCTACTGGGCCAAATTAAACCAAACTTGGCCTCAATCATTATTAAGGTATCTAATACTATAATTTATGATTTTAACCTTATTTTACATGATTTCGAAAACAACAGTAGATACAGGTGAGTGACACAGGCTCTTGGGAGCCTCTTGTTCACTTTCAATGTTGACATTCTTTTCCTTTTAATAGCTGAACACACCTAATTCATGCGTAACGCATATCTAGCTAAGGGGTTAAATTGAAGGTCACATGAATACGGATTCAATGAGGTCGAATTATTCACTTGCAAGTGAATAATTCATCAGCGATGTTTCCTAGCTAATTTTGACCAAATTGAACCAAACTGGCTGCTAAAAGCGAATTATTATTTAACTATTTATTATTATTTAACTATTTCACTTTCATTAATGATTGAACAAAAAAAAAAATCGTATTTTATTTTTTTTTTTTTTTTTTTGGTATATTTTGTAGCTAATGCCCCGATTTATCAGTTGATAAGAATTATGAAAGAATTGTATCAGTATATTATGCTTGTGTAAGTTACTGAATACAATTTGGTACAAGATGTGTATTGATATGAAAGTTGGTATGTACACTTTTCTGAAATGCTATTATTCCAATGCTTTCGTTAGAAAAGTAAGAGAAATGATTAAATACAGTATGATAGACAACTGTCATTATTTACAAACAATTTAACTCAAAGGTTGGAGTTGATTGGAATCACCTCTACTTTAATGCAAATCTTAAATGACCACAGTTAATATCTTGTATTACATAATTGAATAGTCAATTTATATCTGAAAGGGCATTAGCTGTTAAATTCATGCTCACCGATTTGACTCAAATACTCATATTTGATTTATAACATACTAAAACATATATCCAAATTATAAAAGTCTAAAATAATCATTTTACAATGCATGGGTTGGATAATTTGTATCAACATTGTGTGTATATTTTAGTCAAGACACCATCTAATTAACCATCGAGGTGACCTCCGAAGAATGCCGACGGTAATATAACCCGATATAAACATAAATATATATATAAATTGATAGCGAACTCGAGCAATTGGATTTTCTAGGTTGGTTGATTTCATATAATAGGTTAAAATATATGTTAATCATCGTCTTTACCTGTATAAGAATGAGGTTTTGTGGATCGAATCAGTCATTCAAATGGTTTACCCTTGTTTCACTTTCAATGTTGACATTCTTTTCCTTTTAATAACTGAACACGCCTAATTCATGCGTAACGCATCTCTAGCTAAGGGGTTAAATTGAAGGTCACATGAATACGGATTCAATGAGGTCGAAATATTCACTTGGAAAAAAGTGGATGATCATTTCACTATTTCACTTTCATTAATGACTGAACAAAAAATCGTATTTTTTTCATATCTTGTAGCTTATGTCCCTTCGATACACGATTTATTGTCAATTATTCAATAGTATACATACAATCACTTTTGATCTACACTATATAAAATAGTTCTGTAAATTATGTCTCAAAGATGAATGATTAAGGATTAAATGTTATGAAATAAAATATGGCAGAGAAGTGGTTTCAAGTTTCATATAAAGCGACCTGACTGACATGAAATAAAAATCAAAGGAGTATCCCCATTTGTCTAATCTTCAAGGTGAAATAAAACTAGTAAAACAATATTATACTATTGTCTAAATCTACAGAAATATAATTTGCTTCAAGTAACAGAAATAACTACAATGTAGGTCACTAGTAACTTATTTAATGAGTATGTGGGTATAAGAGCTTGATAACAACAGGCTCTTCATAATCATTTGGTTTGAAAAGGATACTAGTAGTCTATATTCTTGATTTAGAAAATGTAATTGCAAGACAAAAATCACATTACTTAGAATACTTTAGATCATTCAGGTAGTCTTTATTTATATGTACAAAAGAACAGCCAGTAGTCATTGGATATTGTAGATCATTCAAATAGTCTTTACCTATTTATTAGTACAAAAGAACAGCCAGTAGTGACATTGGATATTGTAGATCATTCTGGTAGTCTTGACCTATTTATTTATAGAAAAAAAGCCAGTAGTCATTGGATACTGTAGATGATTCAGGTAGTCTTGACCTATACATTTGTACTAAAAACAGCCAGTTGTCATCTTCACATAACACACACATATATACGAATATCAATTATATGCTTACGAGACATGTTGGAATGTTAAACTAATTACGGTATGTGAAAATCAAGACTTGCATAAAAATATCACAATATTAGAGACAGTGGCGTCATTTTTCCTCAGAGCTTTCAGCTCTTTGATTGGCTTTATCTCTGAAACTAAAGCATTTAGAACACATCTGACATAGATAAAAGTCTTTATCAAATAAAGATCTATCCCCTGAAATTTTCAGACAAATCAGACAACCTGTTGTTGGGTTGCTGCCCCTGAATTGGTAATTTTAAGGAAATTTTGCAGCTTTTGGTTATTATCTTGAATATTATTATAGATAGAAATAAACTGTAAACAGCAATAATGTTCAGCAAAGTAAGATCTACAAATAAGTCACATCACCAAAATTGTTAATTGACCCCTTAAGGAGTTATTGCCCTTTATAGGTAATTTTTAACAATTTTTTGTAAATTTTTGTAATCTTTTACAAAAATCTTCCCCTCTGAAACTACTGAGACAAATTTAACCAAACATGGCCATAATCACCATTAGGGTATTTATCTAAAAATGTGTCTGATGACCCCGCCAGCCAACCAACATGGCCGACATGGCTAAAATTAGAACAAAGGTGTAAAATACAGTTTTTGGCTTATATCTCTGAAACTAATGCATTTAGAGCAAATCTGACAATGAGTAAAAATGTTCATCAGATTTAGATCTATCTGCTCTGAAATTTTCAGACGAATCAGACAACCTGTTGTTTGGTTGCTGCCCCTGAATTGGTAAATTTAAGGAAATTTTGCAGTTTTTGGTTATTATCTTAAATATTATTTTAGATAGAGATAAACTGTAAACAGCAATAATGTTCAGCAAAATAAGATCTACAAATAAGTCAAATAACCAAAATTGTCAATTGACCCCTTAAGGAGTTATTGTCCTTTATAGTCCATTTTTGTAAATTTTTGTAATCTTTTACAAAAATCTTCTCCACTTAATCTACTGGACCAAATAGAATTAAACTTAGCCACAATTTTCAATAGGGTATCTTGATTGAAAATGTATCTGATGACCCTGTCATCCAACCAACATGGCCGCCATGGCTAAAAATAAAACATAAGGGTTTACTATAGAAGTCTAAGGGAAAATTGTAAAAAAAACAATTTCAAATGGTCACAACTTGAAAACTAATTTGAATTATGATAAGGGGTCTTCAGTATTTATTGTAAGGCTACAATGGGATGACCTGCTTTTAATTTACCTACTGGGCCAAATTAAACCAAACTTGGCCTCAATCATTATTAAGGTATCTAATACTATAATTTATGATTTTAACCTTATTTTACATGATTTCGAAAACAACAGTAGATACAGGTGAGTGACACAGGCTCTTGGGAGCCTCTTGTTCACTTTCAATGTTGACATTCTTTTCCTTTTAATAGCTGAACACACCTAATTCATGCGTAACGCATATCTAGCTAAGGGGTTAAATTGAAGGTCACATGAATACGGATTCAATGAGGTCGAATTATTCACTTGCAAGTGAATAATTCATCAGCGATGTTTCCTAGCTAATTTTGACCAAATTGAACCAAACTGGCTGCTAAAAGCGAATTATTATTTAACTATTTATTATTATTTAACCATTTCACTTTCATTAATGATTGAACAAAAAAAAATCGTATTTTATTTTTTTTTTTTTTTGGTATATCTTGTAGTTAATGCCCCGATTTATCAGTTGATAAGAATTATGAAAGAATTGTATCAGTATATAATGCTTGTGTAAGTTACTGAATACAATTTGGTACAAGATGTGTATTGATATGAAAGTTGGTATGTACACTTTTCTGAAATGCTATTATTCCAATGCTTTCGTTAGAAAAGTAAGAGAAATGATTAAATACAGTATGATAGAGAACTGTCATTATTTACAAACAATTTAACTCAAAGGTTGGAGTTGATTGGAATCACCTCTACTTTAATGCAAATCTTAATTGACCACAGTTAATATCTTGTATTACATAATTGAATAGTCAATTTATATCTGAAAGGGGCATTAGCTGTTAAATTCATGCTCACCGATTTGACTCAAATACTCATATTTGATTTATAACATACTAAAACATATATCCAAATTATAAAAAGTCTAAAATAATCATTTTACAATGCATGGGTTCGATAATTTGTATCAACATTGTGTGTATATTTTAGTCAAGACGCCATCTAATTAACCATCGAGGTGACCTCCGAAGAATGCCGACGGTAATATAACCCGATATAAACATAAATATATATATAAATTGATAGCGAACTCGAGCAATTGGATTTTTCTAGGTTGGTTGATTTCATATAATAGGTTAAAATATATGTTAATCATCGTCTTTACCTGTATAAGAATGAGGTTTTGTGGATCGAATCAGTCAATCAAATGGTTTACCCTTGTTTCACTTTCAATGTTGACATTCTTTTCCTTTTAATAACTGAACACGCCTAATTCATGCGTAACGCATCTCTAGCTAAGGGGTTATATTGAAGGTCACATGAATACGGATTCAATGAGGTCGAAATATTCACTTGGAAAAAAAAGTGGATGATCATTTCACTATTTCACTTTCATTAATGATTGAACAAAAAAAATCGTATTTTTTTTCATATCTTGTAGCTTATGTCCCTTCGATACACGATTTATTGTCAATTATTCAATAGTATACATACAATCACTTTTGATCTACACTACATAAAATAGTTCTGTAAATTATGTCTCAAAGATGAATGATTAAGGATTAAAGGGCATTAGCTACGAGATCTAAAAAATATAAATATTTTTGTTTTGTGTTCTATCATTATTGAAAGTGAAATAGTGAATTAATAATTCGCTTTTAGTAGCCGGTTTGGTTCATTTTTTTGTCAAAATAAGCTAAGAAACATCGCTGATGAATTATTCGACCTCATTGATTCCGTATTCATGTGACCTTCAATTTAATACCTTAGCTAGAGATGGGTCACGCATAAACTAGGAGTGTTCAGCTATTAAAAGGAAAATAATGTCAACATTGAAAATGAAACAAGGGTAAATCGTTTGGTTGACTGATTCGATACATTTATTCTTATACAGGTAAAATAATGATTAACTTATTTTTAGCCTATTATATGAAATCAAACATACCTTGAAAAATCTAATTGCACGTGTTAGCTATCTAATTATATCTATATTTATATTTATATCGGTTTATATGACCGTCGGCAGTCTTCGGAGATCGCCTCGATGGTTAATAAGATGGCGTCTAGATTAAAATACACACGAATTGCTGATGCATATTACCTAGTCCATGCATCGTGAACTGTTTATTTTAGACTTTTTATAATTTGGATAAATGTTTTAGTATGCTATAAATCAAATATGAGAATTTGAGTCAAATCGGTGAACACGAATTTGACAGCTAATCCCCTTTTAAAACTGCAATTTTTGGCAGAGAAAAAACAAAATTAAAATATGAATAAAAATGCAAGCAAGGTATATATCTCACTTTTAAAATCAGTGTAAATGTCAAAAACCTCTGATACTAATCACTAATTTAGGTTAATTTAAGTTACAATCATAATTAATCCATCTCATATTTTGAAGTAATGATTATGATGTCAGTAAATGTTGCATAAAAGGTATTAATGAGATGTACAAGTTCAGACGTTCACTAACTTAAGTTATTTAATGTTATATATTATATAAATTGTATTACTAGTATCTAAAACTGTACCTCATCAGTCGAATAGATAGATGTAATGATTAATGTTGTTTTTTTTTTTTTTTTCGTTTGTTTGCGTGTTGATGACAATCCAGATTTTGGATTTTATATCAATAAAATCTTTGACTTGACTTTGACTTGGACTTTAATTAATTTGCTGGAATAATAAACAAATATCAAGAACCGATTCTGTTAATATTTTGGATATAGTTTCTAAAACTGTTCGTAAAAGCCGTTCTCATTGGCTTAGAATAAATCGCAATCAGAGAAAATTTCGTACCAACAATACAAATATTTCGGACCTAATTACTATTTCAAAAAACAACGGCAGACATTATCTGTTAACCAAGCTCTGTTCTTTACCTGTTAATAAATTACATCAAATTTTAGAGGATTGCAACACAATTCCATATGGCAAGTATGAAATCGTCCAAATTATAATTGCCTATTGTTATTCTAAATTGTTTCCCCAAATTGATCGCCCTGAAGATCATAAAAACATTTTATGAAAATCAAATATGTGAATAAAGGTTTTAATTTAGTAAATATTGCCGGTATTTTTAATGAACATTCTGTTAAAGAACAAATTCTTGGCTATATTGATAATACTGAACTCCCTCTTATTTGTTATGTTTACAAAAAATTTACCAGGAAATATGTGTTTAATTATGGCGAAGTGTGTAAAGATGTTAATATCAGTGAAAATACACTTACGTCATGAAATTGCAGTAATTCCGAATACATTTATGGTCCCAGTACCCATGTTATAACAGGAGACCTTTACATCGTTCATGACCGAGAGTTGAAATCATTCCTCAGTCAAGGACCTAATTAAATATCGTCCCCCCTCAATTATTAATTGGAATGAGTGTCGTAACATCACCCACTACTCACTCCGTACTTACTGCTTGAAATTAATAAAACGAGAAAAAGCTGACAAAAAAATCCTTAGATTCTTTTTTTTTTAATTCAGTAATGCACATAGTTGATATTCGTATAAAACATTTTAAAGAACATTTCACTCCTAACAACAACCATAATAGCCCTATTTCTCGTATTAAACATAAGCTAAAAGAACTCGCCAAGGAATTTGTATTTGTCCAGGCTGATTAGGCTGCTTATAATATCAGTATTGTTTGACGTAAATTTTATATTTAGGTTCTGCGAAAGGAAATCACGAATTCACCGACATTCCAACTGACTCCATTTTCGGAAAATGATATCTGTAACTAACATAAACTTTTAGCTACATCTTTACAAGCAGAACCAAATACAACGAAAGTTCCAACTTTGTACTGGGTTCCGAAGCTGCACAAAACACCTTACAAATATAGATTTATTTCGTCTTCAAGCAATTGTTCCACTACTAAAACTGTCTATTCTACTTACTAGTGCACTTGGTACAATCAAAAACCTGGTAATAAATTGTTCAAATAAGGCCTTTGAAAATAGTGGAATTAATTACTTTTGGAGTGTCAAAAATTCGTTGGAAGTACTTGATAAATTGCATGCTTATATTGGTGATTTCGAATTTTGATTTTTCTACTCTATATGCCACTTTGCCTCATAATCTTATTAAGAAAAAAATCACACACCTAATTAAATGGGTATTTAAAAAGTCAGAATGCGAATATATATGTTCAAACTCTTTAAGGTCATAATTCAGTAACAACAAACAAAAGAACTATGTCAATTGGACCTGCTTTGATACGATAACTGCCCTTGAATTTTTACTAGATAACATTATTGTTTGCTATGGAGATTCCGTATATTGTAAAGTTATTTGAATTCCAGTAAGGACTAACTGTGAACCACTTATTGTGGACCTGTTTCTGTATAGTTATGAGTTACAATTTATGACTAAAATTAGCAAAGACCCATCGAAACAACATCTGATACAAAAATTTAAAAACACTTTTAGATATTTGGATGATATATTGGTTCTCAATAATGACGACTTCAGTATGTACACTAAAGAGATTTATCCTGCTGAACTGACTTTAAATAAAGCTAATACTAACAATGAACACTTCCCTTTCGTGGATCTTGATATCTATATCTTTAACGGGTTGCTTAATACCAAAATTTATGATAAAAGAGACGATTTTTCATTTCCTATTGTTAATTATCCATTTAAGATGGTGACGTTCCCTTGTCACCATCTTATGGTGTTTATATATCTCAACTTGTTCAATTCGCTCGTGTATGTAACAACGTATTTGATTTTAACGAAAGAAATCTCTGTATTACTGAAAAGTTATTACACCAGGGTTTTCGATATCACAAACTAGTCAAAACATTTACTAAATTTTATCATCGGTACAAGGACATCATTCGTAAATATAAATAAACATGCAGACATCTTATACGTTCAGGTATTTCACATCCAATCTTTTATGGTAATATTCTATACAAAGCACAAAAATGTCGGCATTCGCCCCAGAAGCTAATCAAGCCTTTAAACAGACTTATTCAAAAGGGATGTAGTTACGATACTGTTGGCAGGTCATTAAAGATGGCATATTTTAGTATTAATATAGATTCACTCATAGGGTCTTTGAATCGGAAATAAACACATTTATTCTAAAACCAGTTGTTGGCATGATACGGGTTATGTTCTTCTCATATGTTTTATGATGGTATGATACTAAACTCCTAACGGGAGGGATTGTGCTTGATTTTTATATGATGAAAACATAATCTTTAATCAGTTTAATTGAGTTCTGGAGCTGGCATGTCAGGAACTGCTAGTAGTCCTTTGTTTATTCATGTATCATTGTCATTTTGCTTAATTTCTTTTGATACCTATTCTGACCTCGGACTTCTTTTGAACTGAGTTTTACTGTGCGTATTGCTGTGTGTTTCTTTATTCTACATTGGCTAGAGGTATAGGGGGAGGGTTGAGATCTCACAAAAGATGTTTAACCCTGCCGCATTTTTGCGCCTGTCCCAAGTCAGGAGCCTCTGGCCTTTGTTAGTCTTGTATGTTTTTTAATTTTTAGTTGATTTACTAGTATATGTTTTGGAGTTTAGTGTGACGTCCATTTTCCCTGAACTAGTAAACATTTTGTTTGGGGGCCAGCTGGGGCCCGCCTCCGGGTGCGGGATTTTCTCGCTCTGTTGAAGACCCGTTGGTGGCCTCTGCCCTTTGGTCGGGTTGTTGTCTCTTTGACACATTCCCCATTTGCATTCTCAATTTTATGCATAAATAACTCTCACCTTCTGCAATCAAATTTATTTGTTTATTCCTTTTATATTGCTATTTAACAGTTCATGGTATTTGTACTTGTATTTGAATACAGGATTTTTTTCTCGAATGAAGAATGAACACCAAGTTTGAATAAAAATAGTTATTTATTTTTGTTTTGAAAAGGTGTATTTTCAATGCCTCTTTCTGGAAATTATTTAGTCAAACTTCAATAAAAATAATAAACTACACCTTCCTTTGAAGATTTGTATTTCTAATCATGACAAAATTATTTAAAAGAATAAATATCAGCACTACTTCTTAACAAGAAATATATAAGAATTGTATCAATATTGAGAAATTCTCAATCTTTGAGCAATTGAATACAATTTGTTAGTAATGTTATGAAAATGAAATAAAACTTCATCTTCAGTGCCATATAATTTTTATCAAAAATCAATAAAGGTTCTTAAGATGAGTTAGAAAAATTGCATACCTATGTTTAAACATCAATGATTTCGACTACTTTGATTGAGTAGTACCTTAAAAGAAGTACACTTATTATTTGAATTTCATGAGCTGAAAGTGGTGATTTTAAAAATGAAAAAAAAAAAAATGTCTGGATCAGAGCACCTTAGATGCTTTGATTTAGCTCACTTTTGCCTGCATTTGGTGTCGTCGTAATCTTTTCAAAACCCTTCTCTGAAACAACTGGACCAATGCCAGCTTAACTTGTCCTGAGTTATCCTGAGAGTCATACGAATTATTGCCCTGAAATGACATTAGATTAATTTTCACGATTTTGCCTATTTCGAAATCTTAGACAGAAACTGTAACACCTATAATGAACAGCAATACAAGATCGACAGAAATGTTAATATAACAGACGACTCCTTTAAGGAGTTGTTGCCCTTAACTTACCATTTTTGAATAATTATGTTTTTGTCTATTGTTTCGATAACGTTATAAGATAGCCAGACTAATAAAACGTAGAAAAGCAAAATGATCCCGTTTATAGTTTTTAGATGGTGGTATTTTTGGTAAGTTTCAGTAAATTGCAATGTCCATGACAATGTACTTTGTTTGCAAATTCTATAAGCTGTATTGTAGTTGAATAAAAGACTATTATTACAGTTTCAAATGTTGAAAAAACTGTCCTTTGCGTTGAGACGACTTTAAAAAAAATAATCTTTAAACCATGATCGATCTCATACGAATGTTAAATTAAGGCGACAGTAGTTTATTGATTTTCAAATCTCGTAAAGCGATTATAAAGAGACGAAGCATGAACAACCGAAAACCGAGGAACAAAACGAGCGAGAACGGGGGTTGGTGGGTGGGGGTGAAAGCTTTATCGAAAGAGGTAATTTAGCTCGTAAATAACATTAGTGATTCTTGTTTTGAAGAAAAAATAAATTGTTTCTCTGAATCTAACTTAAATGCCATCGAAACGCTGTATACATTTGTATTTGATTAGAACTAGCTAAAACATATCAAAGATACCAGGATTATAATTGGTTTCGCAAGGCTCATTTTCAGTGAAAGAAAGGTAAAAATAAATATTGGAAACTTCAGTTTCTTGCTGGGTGAGCGATTTAGGCTTAATGGATCTTCTAGTTTATTTTTTTTCTCTCAAATTTTCTGTAATCAATAAACTTTATTAAGTTATGTAATTCAAATATTTGTTGAAGCTGATAACGCTGATACATTTCATCATTATATCAATTTTATAACGCGCATTATGACAATATATAGGACAAATGTCATTGGGTTAATAAAACATAATTTTCATGTGATGCATATCCATGCGATCTTTATTACCACCGATGCAGGGAATGATTGGATGGTAATTATCCAGGGACAAGGAAGTGTCTAGAAAATAGACCACAAGGATAAATTGCTTGCAGTCGTACTTAAACGATTTAAAGGTGTCCATTAACTGCAACATATAACATACAAATCTATTTCAGTGTTGTTTATCAACAGATCATCTGTTTAGTAAGTAAGTACATAAAATATTTACAATACAAGGACAACTAAACGCAAGATTTGTTGAACCAAATTGTCATTTACATTAACAAAATATGGCCTGACCAAGTGAACTTTAATAGTGACAACCGGGCTTAACGCTTCTTATCTTTACAATTAAACAACATGGTTATAACGTTCGTAGTTGATGAATCAACAATTTTAAAATTGAATTTTTCAAACGGTTGTCTCTTTTGATCTAGAAAAGCACTTCGGACATATGAAATTCATAAAGTGTTGTTTTCATTTTTGAACAACAGTTTCTTCTAAGGTGTCAATTTATATCATATTCAATTTTTATGACAACAAAAGATGTTCTAATTGAACGTAGAAAAGCAAAATGATCCCGTTTATAGTTTTTAGATGGTGGTATTTTTGGTAACTGTAAAAAGTAAAATAACAAAAATACCGAACTCCATGGAAAATTCAAATCGGAAAGTCCCTTATCAAATGGCAAAATCAAAAGCTCAAACACATCAAACGAATGGAACTGTCATATTTCTGACTTGGTACAGGCATTTCCTTATGTAGAAAATGGTGGATTAAACCTGGTTTTATAGCTAGTCAAACCTCTCACTTGTATGACAGTCTCATAGAATTCCATTATATTGACAGCAATGTGTGAACAAAACAAACAGACATACCAGGTAAAAATGTCAAAAATAGGGGAACAGCAGTCAACATTTTGTTATAATCTTAATCACTATAAAACCATCAAATATATCAACAAAGAAAAACAAAATGGCATATAGACAAAGCACATAAGAAAAAAGGAGAGACATGAATACAAAGAGTGACAACAGCACAACATATTGGCGGGATGCATAAGTACCGAGCCATGCCAAAAGATTATTACAAAAAATGGACTAAACAGTAAAGGTTAATAATTTATAAAGACAAATAAAAGAACACTATAACACGTATCTATACTTCAAGACCATCATGTATTATTTGTGAAGTTGATACGGAATATTTATCAACAAGGTCTTGGTATCTTCCGATGAACTTTTTTTAAGAAAAAGGACGCGACATTCTTTGACATAACCTTGGTTCATCAACTTTCTGCGCAGACACTGGTGACGTTTTGTAAAGTCTGGGTAGCAGCTGCAAGCTCTTGGATACCGAATAAGTTGGGAAATGTATATCCCATATGCAGGTGAAGTTGGTATATTTTTAATTTTTAGTTGATTTACTAGTATATGTTTTGGAGTTTAGTGTGACGTCCATTTTCCTGAACTAGTAAACATTTTGTTTGGGGCCAGCTGGGGCCCGCCTCCGGGTGCGGGATTTTCTCGCTCTGTTGAAGACCCGTTGGTGGCCTCTGCCCTTTGGTCGGGTTGTTGTCTCTTTGACACATTCCCCATTTGCATTCTCAATTTTATGCATAAATAACTCTCACCTTCTGCAATCAAATTTATTTGTTTATTCCCTTTTATATTGCTATTTAACAGTTCATGGTATTTGTACTTGTATTTGAATACAGGATTTTATTTCTCGATGAAGAATGAACACCAGTTTGAATAAAAAATAGTTATTTATTTTTTGTTTTTGAAAAGGTGTATTTTCAATGCCTCTTTCTGGAAATTATTTAGTCAAACTTCAATAAAAAAATAATAAACTACACCTTCCTTTGAAGATTTGTATTTCTAATCATGACAAAATTATTTAAAAGAATAAATATCAGCACTACTTCTTAACAAGAAAATATATAAGAATTTGTATCAATATTGAGAAATTCTCAATCTTTGAGCAATTGAATACAATTTGTTAGTAATGTTATGAAAATGAAATAAAATTTCATCTTCAGTGCCATATAATTTTATCAAAAATCAATAAAGGTTCTTAAGATGAGTTAGAAAATTGCATACCTATGTTTAAACATCAATGATTTCGACTACTTTGATTGAGTAGTACCTTAAAAGAAGTACACTTATTATTTGAATTTCATGAGCTGAAAGTGGTGATTTTAAAATGAAAAAAAAATGTCTGGATCAGAGCACCTTAGATGCTTTGATTTAGCTCACTTTGCCTGCATTTGGTGTCGTCGTAATCTTTTCAAAACCCTTCTCTGAAACAACTGGACCAATGCCAGCTTAACTTGTCCTGAGTTATCCTAGAGTCATACGAATTATTGCCCTGAAATGACATTAGATTAATTTTCACGATTTTGCCTATTTCGAAATCTTAGACAGAAACTGTAACACCTATAATGAACAGCAATACAAGATCGACAGAAATGTTAATATAACAGACGACTCCTTTAAGGAGTTGTTGCCCTTAACTTACCATTTTGAATAATTATGTTTTGTCTATTGTTTCGATAACGTTATAAGATAGCCAGACTAATAAAACGTAGAAAAGCAAAATGATCCCGTTTATAGTTTTTAGATGGTGGTATTTTTGGTAAGTTTCAGTAAATTGCAATGTCCATGACAATGTACTTTGTTTGCAAATTCTATAAGCTGTATTGTAGTTGAATAAAAGACTATTATTACAGTTTCAAATGTTGAAAAACTGTTCTTTGCGTTGAGACGACTTTAAAAAAATAATCTTTAAACCATGATCGATCTCATACGAATGTTAAATTAAGGCGACAGTAGTTTATTGATTTTCAAATCTCGTAAAGCGATTATAAAGAGACGAAGCATGAACAACCGAAAACCGAGGAACAAAACGAGCGAGAACGGGGGGTTGGTGGGGTGGGGGGTGGAAAGCTTTATCGAAAGAGGTAATTTAGCTCGTAAATAACATTAGTGATTCTTGTTTTGAAGAAAAAATAAATTGTTTCTCTGAATCTAACTTAAATGCCATCGAAACGCTGTATACATTTGTATTTGATTAGAACTAGCTAAAACATATCAAAGATACCAGGATTATAATTGGTTTCGCAAGGCTCATTTTCAGTGAAAGAAAGGTAAAAATAAATATTGGAAACTTCAGTTTCTTGCTGGGTGAGCGATTTAGGCTTAATGGATCTTCTAGTTTATTTTTTTTCTCTCAAATTTTCTGTAATCAATAAACTTTATTAAGTTATGTAATTCAAATATTTGTTGAAGCTGATAACGCTGATACATTTCATCATTATATCAATTTTATAACGCGCATTATGACAATATATAGGACAAATGTCATTGGGTTAATAAAACATAATTTTCATGTGATGCATATCCATGCGATCTTTATTACCACCGATGCAGGGAATGATTGGATGGTAATTATCCAGGGACAAGGAAGTGTCTAGAAAATAGACCACAAGGATAAATTGCTTGCAGTCGTACTTAAACGATTTAAAGGTGTCCATTAACTGCAACATATAACATACAAATCTATTTCAGTGTTGTTTATCAACAGATCATCTGTTTAGTAAGTAAATACATAAAATATTTACAATACAAGGACAACTAAACGCAAGATTTGTTGAACCAAATTGTCATTTTACATTAACAAAAATATGGCCTGACCAAGTGAACTTTAATAGTGACAACCGGGCTTAACGCTTCTTATCTTTACAATTAAACAACATGGTTATAACGTTCGTAGTTGATGAATCAACAATTTTAAAATTGAATTTTTCAAACGGTTGTCTCTTTTGATCTAGAAAAGCACTTCGGACATATGAAATTCATAAAGTGTTGTTTTCATTTTGAACACAGTTTCTTCTAAGGTGTCAATTTATATCATATTCAATTTTATGACAACAAAAGATGTTCTAATTGAACGTAGAAAAGCAAAATGATCCCGTTTATAGTTTTTAGATGGTGGTATTTTTGGTAACTGTAAAAAGTAAAATAACAAAAATACCGAACTCCATGGAAAATTCAAATCGGAAAGTCCCTTATCAAATGGCAAAATCAAAAGCTCAAACACATCAAACGAATGGAACTGTCATATTTCTGACTTGGTACAGGCATTTCCTTATGTAGAAAATGGTGGATTAAACCTGGTTTTATTAGCTAGTCAAACCTCTCACTTGTATGACAGTCTCATAGAATTCCATTATATTGACAGCAATGTGTGAACAAAACAAACAGACATACCAGGTAAAATGTCAAAAATAGGGGAACAGCAGTCAACATTTTGTTATAATCTTAATCACTATAAAACCATCAAATATATCAACAAAGAAAAACAAAATGGCATATAGACAAAGCACATAAGAAAAAAGGAGAGACATGAATACAAAGAGTGACAACAGCACAACATATTGGCGGGATGCATAAGTACCGAGCCATGCCAAAAGATTATTAGAAAAATGGACTAAACAGTAAAGGTTAATAATTTATAAAGACAAATAAAAGAACACTATAACACGTATCTATACTTCAAGACCATCATGTATTATTTGTGAAGTTGATACGGAATATTTATCAACAAGGTCTTGGTATCTTCCGATGAACTTTTTTTAAGAAAAAGGACGCGACATTCTTTGACATAACCTTGGTTCATCAACTTTCTGCGCAGACACTGGTGACGTTTTGTAAAGTCTGGGTAGCAGCTGCAAGCTCTTGGATACCGAATAAGTTGGGAAATGTATATCCCATATGCAGGTGAAGTTGGTATATTGCTACTAAGGTGGGGGAAATTGATAATTTCAAAATTAAAATCGTGTCGTTTGTCATAGATTCTGGTACTGAGATGACCGCTCATGGTCAAATTCGAGGTATAAGTCCAAAAATAAGGCGGAGGAAGCAGTGTCTGTTGTTTTTTCTTTTATTTCTAGTTCTGGATGATATGTTAATGGAACCCAATCAGAAAAGTTTAGATTGTTAATGGAAAGAACATCATCAATACTGTAAATTCAGAAATTATTGCGATGTTTTTATTATTGCGAAAAATGCGACAGAGTTATAATCGCATTAATTTAAACTCGCATTTTTTAAGTTTTGTTGTTGGTTGTGCGGAATTGTGTGAAGCTTAGGTAGCAATACACAGTTAGAAGTTTAGTTTCGCATTTTGGCCATGGTGAATTTTTTAAATATGTTAGTTTTTGTACAATAAAATTGATTTTTAGATAGTTGAAGAATAATATAGCCTTCCAAGTGGGTTTATATGAATATCAAGATTGTTTTTTGCATGTTTTATAGGCCTTTTTTCTGTTTGACAGTCCGTATTTTCACATCCGTACCGTCCATAGGTCCAGAAATTATTGTAGTGTTTTTCAACAAAGATTTCACCCTCGAACTTTTCAATTCAATTTTATGGAAAATGAGCAGAAATGCATATGATTGCTTTTAGACCTCTTGATAGATAAATGTCTATGGTTTCAGGAAAGGTATCACTTTAATAGATTGAAATTCTCCTTTGAACCAAATTTTGGGGACTTTTGGGACATTTTCACCCCCTTTTTGCAATATTTTGTATCAGATAAATGCAGATTGTTGCCATGGTTACACCAAAAAGAGATTATATTTCACCATTATAACTATTGGAAATCAAAGCTATGGAAGATGCTGATTCCATATATATGCACATGCATAACACAAACATAAAGCCTTATTTGTTAGAAAGCAAGGGAAAGAGGGTGGTTAAAAATTATGAGTGTCAATTTTAATCTTTCTCCTAACTGTGTATTGCTACCTTAGGTACCCAAATACAAACCAGGTAAGTCCCCAGATTTGCTGTTCAATATAACGTTCATTGAAGCCATGAAGGACTTATGATTAGCAAAAATCTTATCCTTGTCAAACGATATTTTTTTGTATGTGGGATTACCTGAGTACTAATTTATTCCTAATTCTTTTACAGGACACTCTTAGTAGTATGATTTACATACAAAGACAATATTATTTGAAGCCTTGTCCGAAGGAACAAAATCATATTTATTGTGAAGAGATGATAGACATATCACAACTTCATTGTCTCTGAAAACGGACTTGGTCGATCATTCACACAGTTTTTTCAACTTATAATTTCGACGTTTTATCAGAGACCTGATTGTTTTGACCCATTCTGACAAAGTGTCCAGTTCAACTTATCGTTTAGCCCATGCTCTGACGTAGTCCTCAATGGAATCCATAATCATTTTGAAGTTATGGTTCCAATTGATGTGTTAGGGTTCTCTGAACTTAGGACCATGAGATATTACCTTTCGGAGATGTTCATATTGAATTATGTTTTACCACGTCTTAGATTGTGGTTTAACATCTATATCGTCTGTCTGCTAAGTACCGAACGTGACCTATTCCGAATATGACTGTTATACCGAGTGTGAATTTGCATTGCTATACGACGTGTTTCGGTATTTAGTACATCCAACATTCATGTATGTATTTTTGATGTTTCTGTTATGGTTTCGGTTGGATAATGTGTTATGTCTTATCGTTTGTAGTCCAAATAATTATAAAACAGCCTTTCAATACCATCATTGTCATGAAAATTGTTTGGACTGGTATTGTGAAAATAATTGTATAAATTCGAGATTGCATGTTCGTTACGTAAGTACGTCGCTATTTGTGATGTCCTGTGGTGTCTGTCGTTGATGGAAGATGTTTGTTGTTGTTCTGCGGTTGGCATGTTGTGTCGACTATTATATTATTTGTTTGTGCGTTTCTCTGTGATGAGTGTTCTTGCGTGTGTTTGTGCTGTATTTCTGTCACGTAGTGTTGTCATTTAAGCGATATTTTTTTAACATTGTCATATAAGCGGGAGGTTTGGCTAACTATAAAACCTTGTTCAACCCACCATTGTTTCTTAAAATGTCTTGTACCAAGTCAGGAATATGGCAGTTGTTATCAAATAGTTCGTTTCTATGTATGTTGGCTTTTGTTTTTGTTGCACTTCAGTGTTCCTGTTGTTCCTTTGTTTTCCTCTTATAGTTGATGTGTTTCCCTCGGTTTTAGTTTGTAACCCGGATTTGTTTTCTCTCAATCGATTTATGACTTTTGAACACCGGTATACTACTGTTGCCTTTATTTAGATCCCCAGTAGTAACATGGCCAAAGGGGCTGTAAATATAAGGCGAGTGGGAACAGTCATATGTCAGAGTTTTTTTTGTAATTTATCCCTATTGCAAAAAATGCCGACATTGGTATTATAACAGTCAAACATGGTGATGAAGAAACTACCCTTTTCAAATTGATATCATTCCGTTAATGTTTTAGTAGTTAAGAGCAATAAAAAACACATTTTTGTTTATGAAATCAGGATGGGAAATATATATAAATGTATCCTATTGGCTCTTTAATTTTTAACTTTGTACTCCAGAAGGTCATTTGCCTCAATCCCTTGTTATTTTTCCAATGCAATTTTCTTATTTTTATGTGCCTTTAAGCACCTACTCGTGACGTAGTTATTAACGTGGACTTGTAGCAATGGAACGTTTGTGGCCAATTTTGCTTGTTTCTATAGTCAACAAATGTAGAATGGAAAATTAATTTTATAAATTTTATAATAGAAAATATTTGATATGTTTATTCTAAATATTCGATAATAGTTGATCACTGCATCATTTTTAATTTCTATTACGACTTTTAATATATTCATATTCAGATTGATATTGTTACAAAACGTAAGTACATTTAATATTGGTACATGTACTATCAGTACAAAATACTAATCATAAGATAAAAAAGTGTCCTATTTATTATCAGAGCATAAATGTTATGATAACGTGTGTGTTATTTATGCTTGACGGGTATGTTTGACCAGGAATGGCAGAAGCTCAGGACTCACCTCTTGTAAGGTTTACATACATTATTTGTTAATATTTTATATTTTGTTTGTCTTTAGATCTTTTTAATTTTTGCCATGGCGTTGTCAGTTTATTTTTGACTTGTGAGTTCTTTCGCTCTCTTTCACATTGAAAACATCACTCAAATATTATTCATCGTAGGGTATGATAACTGTTTAAGCTCCAAGAGATATTTATCCGTTTGAACGGGACACACGTGAAACTTAATTATCTTTACACTATCATAATCCATGGTACAATTGTCGTAATAAATATAGTGTTCATGTTGATTCATTGTGTCTTAGTTTTTTTAAATATTGTCTATTTTTATTACTTTTTTAATAAGTATTTCGCTTATTTACAGTTTGAACATGACCGAAATGTTAACGGTATTATGCAGTGTTGATTATCATGTCCACGTATTTTTGTAACAATTCTTTCATTTTCATCTTAACATTAGTAAGCGATAAATTTGTCTACCTTTACCATAAGCACACGGTTGTAAATTGTCCTGATTGTTTATCTGGCCGATTTTTCTTTAGTCTCTCCTAAATATATTAAAATTTTGAAAATGAGCAGAAATGCATATGATTGCTTTTAGACCTCTTGATAGATAAATGTCTATGGTTTCAGGAAAGGTATCACTTTAATAGATTGAAATTCTCCTTTGAACCAAATTTTGGGGACTTTTGGGACATTTTCACCCCTTTTGCAATATTTTGTATCAGATAAATGCAGATTGTTGCCATGGTTACACCAAAAGAGATTATATTTCACCATTATAATATTGGAAATCAAAGCTATGGAAGATGCTGATTCCATATATATGCACATGCATAACACAAACATAAAGCCTTATTTGTTAGAAAGCAAGGGAAAGAGGGTGGTTAAAAATTATGAGTGTCAATTTTAATCTTTCTCCTAACTGTGTATTGCTACCTTAGGTACCCAAATACAAACCAGGTAAGTCCCCAGATTTGCTGTTCAATATAACGTTCATTGAAGCCATGAAGGACTTATGATTAGCAAAAATCTTATCCTTGTCAAACGATATTTTTTGTATGTGGGATTACCTGAGTACTCATTTATTCCTAATTCTTTTACAGGACACTCTTAGTAGTATGATTTACATACAAAGACAATATTATTTGAAGCCTTGTCCGAAGGAACAAAATCATATTTATTGTGAAGAGATGATAGACATATCACAACTTCATTGTCTTTGAAAACGGACTTGGTCGATCATTCACACAGTTTTTTCAACTTATAATTTCGACGTTTTATCAGAGACCTGATTGTTTTGACCCATTCTGACAAAGTGTCCAGTTCAACTTATCGTTTAGCCCATGCTCTGACGTAGTCCTCAATGGAATCCATAATCATTTTGAAGTTATGGTTCCAATTGATGTGTTGGGGTTCTCTGAACTTAGGACCATGAGATATTACCTTTCGGAGATGTTCATATTGAATTATGTTTTACCACGTCTTAGATTGTGGTTTAACATCTATATCGTCTGTCTGCTAAGTACCGAACGTGACCTATTCCCGAATATGACTGTTATACCGAGTGTGAATTTGCATTGCTATACGACGTGTTTCGGTATTTAGTACATCCAACATTCATGTATGTATTTTTGATGTTTCTGTTATGGTTTCGGTTGGATAATGTGTTATGTCTTATCGTTTGTAGTCCAAATAATTATAAAACAGCCTTTCAATACCATCATTGTCATGAAAATTGTTTGGACTGGTATTGTGAAAATAATTGTATAAATTCGAGATTGCATGTTCGTTACGTAAGTACGTCGCTATTTGTGATGTCCTGTGGTGTCTGTCGTTGATGGAAGATGTTTGTTGTTGTTCTGCGGTTGGCATGTTGTGTCGACTATTATATTATTTGTTTGTGCGTTTCTCTGTGATGAGTGTTCTTGCGTGTGTTTGTGCTGTATTTCTGTCACGTAGTGTTGTCATTTAAGCGATATTTTTTAACATTGTTATATAAGCGGGAGGTTTGGCTAACTATAAAACCTTGTTCAACCCACCATTGTTTCTTAAAATGTCTTGTACCAAGTCAGGAATATGGCAGTTGTTATCAAATAGTTCGTTTCTATGTATGTTGGCTTTTGTTTATGTTGCACTTTCAGTGTTCCTGTTGTTCCTTTGTTTTCCCTTATAGTTGATGTGTTTCCCTCGGTTTTAGTTTGTAACCCGGATTTGTTTTCTCTCAATCGATTTATGACTTTTGAACACCGGTATACTACTGTTGCCTTTATTTAGATCCCCAGTAGTAACATGGCCAAAGGGGCTGTAAATATAAGGCGAGTGGGAACAGTCATATGTCAGAGTTTTTTTTGTAATTTATCCCTATTGCAAAAAATGCCGACATTGGTATTATAACAGTCAAACATGGTGATGAAGAAACTACCCTTTTCAAATTGATATCATTCCGTTAATGTTTTAGTAGTTAAGAGCAATAAAAAACACATTTTTGTTTATGAAATCAGGATGGAAAATATGTATAAATGTATCCTATTGGCTCTTTAATTTTTAACTTTGTACTCCAGAAGGTCATTTGCCTCAATCCCTTGTTATTTTTCCAATGCAATTTTCTTATTTTTATGTGCCTTTAAGCACCTACTCGTGACGTAGTTATTAACGTGGACTTGTAGCAATGGAACGTTTGTGGCCAATTTTGCTTGTTTCTATAGTCAACAAATGTAGAATGGAAAATTAATTTTATAAATTTTATAATAGAAAAATATTTGATATGTTTATTCTAAATATTCGATAATAGTTGATCACTGCATCATTTTTAATTTCTATTACGACTTTTAATATATTCATATTCAGATTGATATTGTTACAAAACGTAAGTACATTTAATATTGGTACATGTACTATCAGTACAAAATACTAATCATAAGATAAAAAGTGTCCTATTTATGTTGATTCATTGTGTCTTAGTTTTTTTAAATATTGTCTATTTTTATTACTTTTTTTAATAAGTATTTCGCTTATTTACAGTTTGAACATGACCGAAATGTTAACGGTATTATGCAGTGTTGATTATCATGTCCACGTATTTTGTAACAATTCTTTCATTTTCATCTTAACATTAGTAAGCGATAAATTTGTCTACCTTTACCATAAGCACACGGTTGTAAATTGTCCTGATTGTTTATCTGGCCGATTTTTCTTTAGTCTCTCCTAAATATATTAAAATTTTGAAACTTTCATATCACCTATGTGCTACTGTATACAAAAAAACACATTTCAATCCAGCTATCTTAAAAAAATCAACTCATGAAAATCTCGAAATGGTCCTGCTAGGTATGTTTTATGTGTAATGCCAATAAAGAAAAAAAAAATGAAAAAAAATGAAAAGTGAGGTCACATAATAATATATTTTTCAGGATAAGTTGAAAAAAGAATTAAAAAAGTTTGATAAGACTTTTCAAACATGTTCTACTTTCTACAAACGTGTAGAAGACATACTTGGGGATGATTGCATTGATAGATTAACACTGGCAATAATACAACAGTATGCTCTAGGACGACAAGAAAATGCAATACACTTACAAGTTCATGAGAAACGAAAACAACTAGTTAAAGTATGGGATTTTCTCAGGATCGGAATCATAGGTAAGTCATGTATCAGAACGAAACAAATAGTTAAAGTGTGGGATTCTCTCAGGATCAGGGTTAAATGTAAGTCATGTTTCACAACGTAACAACTAGAAAAATTAGGATCAGAGTTATAGATAAATCATATATCACAACGAAAAAACATTTTCACTACATGCAATTCCCTCATTTTTTTTTTATTCCCTTGATTTGCTTCTTCCTTTGAACATCGGTAAACGACTGTCGCATTAATTAATCCCTTGATATCATTTGTATGTAAACCATGGTAATCTTCGGAAATGTTTGGTTAACGAGTTTTAATAGCAGATTTCTTATGTAATGAATCCGTTAAAGCATTAGATTTATAATAAATCAATTAACATAACATACCGAACAGTTTATGTGTTTTCCTCTTCTTCTAAAATTGAGAATGGAAACGGGAATGTGTCAAAGAGACAACAACCCGACCTAATATTTATGAACATCTTAATCTTTGTTTTGGTTCTAACTTTAAGTTAGAATATTTGCCGACTTGTTTCTTTATTATTATGAGGCTGACTTCATACAGGAACTTCTTAGGAAGAAAGATAAGAAGTTAGCAATATCCTTTAACTCTACGTTCCGCTATATAGATGATGTTCTCTCACTAAATAATACAAAATTTGGTGACTATGTTGAACGAATCTATCCCATCGAACTAGAGATAAAGGATACTACAGATACAGTTAAGTCTGCCTCATATCTTGACTTACATCTAGAAATTGACGATGAGGGTCGGTTGAAAACAAAACTTTACGACAAAAGAGATGATTTCAGCTTCCCAATTGTGAACTTTCCATTTCTATGTAGCAACATTCCAGCAGCGCCTGCATACGGAGTATATATCTCCCAATTGATACGATATTCCCGGGCTTGTGTTTCCTATCATGATTTCCTTGATAGAGGATTGCTGCTCACAAGGAAGCTATTAAACCAAGAGTTCCAAATGGTGAAGTTGAAATCATCCCTTCGTAAATTTTACGGACGCCATCACGAGTTGGTTGACCGTTATGGAATAACCGTTTCACAGATGATATCGGATATGTTCCTTATGTCGTAACTACAATACCCTTCCCTTTTCACGAATGTGACCTACCGAATTAGATTATTTACCGGATTTGTAATAACATAAGCAACACGACGGGTGCCACATGTGGAGCAGGATCTGCTAACCCTTCAGGAGCACCTGAGATCACCCCCAGTTTTTGGTGGGGTTCGTCTTGCTTAGTCTTTAGTTTTCTATGTTGTGTCATCTGTACTATTATTTGTCTGTTTGTCTTTTTATTTTTGGCCATGGCGTTGTCAGTTTGTTTTCGATCTATGAGTTTGACTGTCCCTCTGGTATCTTTCGTCCCTCTTTTACATAGTTCCAAACTTTGAAACCAATTACCATATAACCTGCATATAAATACAAACTGGCATAAAATTATTACTTTTATTGGTTCTTTTTTAAATTGTTATTCAGGGGAAGTTGCGGCGGGTAAAACCAGCTTGGTGAATTATTTGATGGGTGATAACTACCTCCCAATAGACCAGGGAATTTGTACAAAGGTAGTATGTGAAGTATATAACAGTGACTTCAAATATGTGCAAGTTTTGTTTTGCGATGATACAAAACTGGAAAAGTTATTGGAGAGCAATCCTGGTGACAAAAATTGGCATTGGTTAGAGAGATAATCGAAAATGGGTATATTTTTGTGATTTGACAAATGAGAAAGTGGAAGTCAAATGTGTCCAGATTTTCTGGCCGTTAGATATATTTTTTAATATATTCATATTCAGATTGATATTGTTACAAAACGTAAGTACATTTAATATTGGTACATGTACTATCAGTACAAAATACTAATCATAAGATAAAAAGTGTCCTATTTATTATCAGAGCATAAATGTTATGATAACGTGTGTGTTATTTATGCTTGACGGGTATGTTTGACCAGGAATGGCAGAAGCTCAGGACTCACCTCTTGTAAGGTTTACATACATTATTTGTTAATATTTTATATTTTGTTTGTCTTTAGATCTTTTTAATTTTTGCCATGGCGTTGTCAGTTTATTTTTGACTTGTGAGTTCTTTCGCCTCTCTTTCACATTGAAAAACATCACTCAAATATTATTCATCGTAGGGTATGATAACTGTTTAAGCTCCAAGAGATATTTATCCGTTTGAACGGGACACACGTGAAACTTAATTATCTTTACACTATCATAATCCATGGTACAATTGTCGTAATAAATATAGTGTTCATGTTGATTCATTGTGTCTTAGTTTTTTTTTAAATATTGTCTATTTTTATTACTTTTTTTTAATAAGTATTTCGCTTATTTACAGTTTGAACATGACCGAAATGTTAACGGTATTATGCAGTGTTGATTATCATGTCCACGTATTTTTGTAACAATTCTTTCATTTTCATCTTAACATTAGTAAGCGATAAATTTGTCTACCTTTACCATAAGCACACGGTTGTAAATTGTCCTGATTGTTTATCTGGCCGATTTTTCTTTAGTCTCTCCTAAATATATTAAAATTTTGAAACTTTCATATCACCTATGTGCTACTGTATACAAAAAACACATTTCAATCCAGCTATCTTAAAAAAATCAACTCATGAAAATCTCGAAATGGTCCTGCTAGGTATGTTTTATGTGTAATGCCAATAAAGAAAAAAAAAAATGAAAAAAATGAAAAGTGAGGTCACATAATAATATATTTTTCAGGATAAGTTGAAAAAAGAATTAAAAAAGTTTGATAAGACTTTTCAAACATGTTCTACTTTCTACAAACGTGTAGAAGACATACTTGGGGATGATTGCATAGATAGATTAACACTGGCAATAATACAACAGTATGCTCTAGGACGACAAGAAAATGCAATACACTTACAAGTTCATGAGAAACGAAAACAACTAGTTAAAGTATGGGATTTTCTCAGGATCGGAATCATAGGTAAGTCATGTATCAGAACGAAACAAATAGTTAAAGTGTGGGATTCTCTCAGGATCAGGGTTAAATGTAAGTCATGTTTCACAACGTAACAACTAGAAAAATTAGGATCAGAGTTATAGATAAATCATATATCACAACGAAAAAACATTTTCACTACATGCAATTCCCTCATTTTTTTTTTTTATTCCCTTGATTTGCTTCTTCCTTTGAACATCGGTAAACGACTGTCGCATTAATTAATCCCTTGATATCATTTGTATGTAAACCATGGTAATCTTCGGAAATGTTTGGTTAACGAGTTTTAATAGCAGATTTCTTATGTAATGAATCCGTTAAAGCATTAGATTTATAATAAATCAATTAACATAACATACCGAACAGTTTATGTGTTTTCCTCTTCTTCTAAAATTGAGAATGGAAACGGGGAATGTGTCAAAGAGACAACAACCCGACCTAATATTTATGAACATCTTAATCTTTGTTTTGGTTCTAACTTTAAGTTAGAATATTTGCCGACTTGTTTCTTTATTATTATGAGGCTGACTTCATACAGGAACTTCTTAGGAAGAAAGATAAGAAGTTAGCAATATCCTTTAACTCTACGTTCCGCTATATAGATGATGTTCTCTCACTAAATAATACAAAATTTGGTGACTATGTTGAACGAATCTATCCCATCGAACTAGAGATAAAGGATACTACAGATACAGTTAAGTCTGCCTCATATCTTGACTTACATCTAGAAATTGACGATGAGGGTCGGTTGAAAACAAAACTTTACGACAAAGAGATGATTTCAGCTTCCCAATTGTGAACTTTCCATTTCTATGTAGCAACATTCCAGCAGCGCCTGCATACGGAGTATATATCTCCCAATTGATACGATATTCCCGGGCTTGTGTTTCCTATCATGATTTCCTTGATAGAGGATTGCTGCTCACAAGGAAGCTATTAAACCAAGAGTTCCAAATGGTGAAGTTGAAATCATCCTTCGTAAATTTTACGGACGCCATCACGAGTTGGTTGACCGTTATGGAATAACCGTTTCACAGATGATATCGGATATGTTCCTTATGTCGTAACTACAATACCCTTCCTTTTCACGAATGTGACCTACCGAATTAGATTATTTACCGGATTTGTAATAACATAAGCAACACGACGGGTGCCACATGTGGAGCAGGATCTGCTAACCCTTCAGGAGCACCTGAGATCACCCCCAGTTTTTGGTGGGGTTCGTCTTGCTTAGTCTTTAGTTTTCTATGTTGTGTCATCTGTACTATTATTTGTCTGTTTGTCTTTTTATTTTTGGCCATGGCGTTGTCAGTTTGTTTTCGATCTATGAGTTTGACTGTCCCTCTGGTATCTTTCGTCCCTCTTTTACATAGTTCCAAACTTTGAAACCAATTACCATATAACCTGCATATAAATACAAACTGGCATAAAATTATTACTTTTATTGGTTCTTTTTTAAATTGTTATTCAGGGGAAGTTGCGGCGGGTAAAACCAGCTTGGTGAATTATTTGATGGGTGATAACTACCTCCCAATAGACCAGGGAATTTGTACAAAGGTAGTATGTGAAGTATATAACAGTGACTTCAAATATGTGCAAGTTTTGTTTTGCGATGATACAAAACTGGAAAAGTTATTGGAGAGCAATCCTGGTGACAAAAATTGGCATTGGTTAGGAGAGATAATCGAAAATGGGTATATTTTTTGTGATTTGACAAATGAGAAAGTGGAAGTCAAATGTGTCCAGATTTTCTGGCCGTTAGATATATTCAAGGTAATAGTTTCAAGAATAATGATCGTTTAAACCAAATTGGTGTAACATGTCATACTAGTATTTACATTATGAATATGTAGTAAACAGGGACTCGGCTAGCAGATTAAAAAAGTTTTAATCAATGATTTTTTTAGTATTTCTTGTCTATTTGTATTACTTTATTAATGTTTTTAACGAAGGCATCAATATGGAGTTTACTATCCATATCCGTATACCGAAAAATCCTAGTATAGAAATGAAATACTGTGGTTTTAGTGTATCTGATGAAGGATGGTCCAGGAAGAAATGTCTTGCTCACTGAAATCAGTGCCAAGCGTTTAGTTAGATGTTACCCTTCCGGAGAACCTTAGTTCACCCTGGGTTTTGGTGGGGTTCTTGTTGCTTAGTCTTTAGTTATATATATACGGTTTTTTGGACTTTGTCGTTTTATATCGTTTTGTCATGGCTTTATCAGATTTCTTCTACTTAGGAGTTTTGAAAGTCTCCTTGATATCTTCCGCCTGTTATTTTAGTTAAATAAGGTTAAGATGATTAAAACAGATTTTTTTCTATTTGCCAATAAGGGGAATTTTCAAATGAATGCTATATATTACCATAAGATCAGTTAGTTATGTGTACATAACTTACTTTTCTTTCCAATATACATTTTAAGAATGCAAGTCTAAAAGAATTTCAGTCTTAGAATGTTAGGAATCACGGTGATAGGAATGGAGAAAATCATACTTTGTAAAATAAACTTTCTGATTCGAGGCAAAGTTTAGTGAAACTGACATAATCAAGATGCTTGATTGTTTTTTTATTTACAATATATTTGTTATGTTTGGCGACCGAGTTTTTCAACTAGGAACCGACTGTGCTTCTGTTTGCAAACTTGTTTCTTTATTCTAATTAGGCAAACTTCATACAGTAGCTTCAAAAACATGGAGACGGAACTGATATTAATATGTTGCTTCATTTTCTGATATACGATAATGCCCTTTCACTGAATAGGTAAAATCTTGGTGTATATGTTTGAAGCGACATTCATCACATCACCTGCTGAGTCTTATCTTACCTCCTATAAACTTCTAGGAATTTCATTGGTTAAAAGCGAACATGTGGAAACCGTGTATATTTAAAATTAGGTCAGTAGGCGGGGTTTATTTTAAATACATGGTTAGTAGTAATTAGTGGTAGCGTTACATTACTTTTTTAAAAAATCGGTATTGTCCTCAAATAATAATAATTTTTTAATCCTGTTTAGACAAAAGATGTTTTTTGAGACGCACACTTTCACTCATATTGATGACTATAACAATTGAAACATATTCATCATTGTTTTTACAACTACTTCGAAATTTTGTTACAGTGTGCCTGTGACCTAACAGAATATATATGAGGTCATTAAATTACATATGGGCTCGAGCTTTGCTCTCTCTCGCCCATCAAGACATTGACTGACCCCGTATATATCATATTAGGTCATTAGCACACTGTGTAACTAATAATATCTCCAAGTCGATATGTTATTCAAGGGCTTGTAGGAACCCTGATTCCACGAGGTCGCTGTTTACAGATGAAAATATTCAATCAATGTTTTTTATTGTAAAAGTTGAACGTATCAATTCGAAAGTTTAACGGACGCCATCATAATCATGATGACCGTTATGAGTCACAGATAACTACGAACATGTTTTGCTAATCGAAGTTACATTTTCATCCTTTTTTCCTTTATCCCCAAAAGCGACATATCATTAAAGAAAAGAATATAAAATTGCCTAGTGCAACACGACCGGTACAACTAATTGAGCAAGAGCCGAGCACTTTTCAGGAGTACAAGTTTTAAGGGTTCGTACAGCTTTGCCTTAGTTTTCTGCGTTGTACATGTTGTATATGTGCTATTTTATTTCAAAAACAGATTTTTTTTTAAAACATTAATATTCGGTCAAGTATTAGGGCTAATTTTCATCAATCGATATATAGTAGATCGGTCATATCTTTATGTTAGACCAGAGGACCAACTAGTAACTGGTGCAATAGGACCAAATGGTCCACCGGGAACACCCCGTTGATCTACTGTTGCTGAATTTTCTTATTAGAAACAAAATGTTTTAAATCATAATACAAATATGTTTTTTTACAAGGACACCGAGTTGTTGAAAACACACGATGAAAGAGAAGAGAATGTAAGTATTCTTGACAACGTACTCATATTAATTAGTTTCATTAGTACAACTACGTAATCAGTAGAAATAGCATAGATGATAGATGATGAAAATTTTGTTTAATCTAACAAGAAACTAGATTTATTGCGTAACAGACTTTACTTAATTTAGTTCGGTTTCATGATCATAAAAATGATTTTGTAAGACGAAGTGGTATCAGATCTTTTACACCTGTCTAAGTCTGCTCAATTTTAAGAGAAGAAATGTAAGATTTTTGGTCTAGAAGTTGGATAAAGTTACGTCAAAGAAGTTTATATATTTGCTTGAAAGATCACACAGACAAGACATAGAATTAGCGAGGACAAATACAAAAAGGAGAAACAAACTCATCTCAAACAAGCGTACTTAATGTAGATTTTACCAGTTGAGTTAAACTATACTAGTCGACAAGAAGAGAAATTCAGTTGATTTCTATAGGAAAGCAGATCAGCTGTTGAAAACTGCGTCTTCCAAACGTAAACCAATTTGTTGTCAGTTTAAGAAAACTTTTTGTTTGAATGTAGCTTCCTTTGATATGAATACAACACTTTTAAATGCAATGCGTTTGAAGTGTTTTAAAACAAGATTTATGTGTCTGTGTTGGTAACTCTTTTTTATGAAATAAAGTAACATCTTTTCTTTCAATCTGTTTTAAGTTGAAAATGAGGAATGCTTGTACAAAAGAAGTATAATATTTTTATTCTTTTGCTCGAGAAGACGGAGTTATATTGTATGTACTCTTATTGATCTGTGGAAGTTTTCGTATAAAAGTATAACAAAAATACCAAACTTCAAGGTCAATTCAAAAAGGGGTAGTGCATAAAATCTGACAAATCAAACGTTATCAATCAACGGAACGAGTGAAAAACAAGTGTCATATTCCTGACTTGGTACACGCAGTTTTCAAAGAAAATGGTAGGTTAATCCTGGTTTTATAGCTAGCTAAACCCCTCACTTGTATGACATTTGTTTAAAGATCCGTTATATTGACAAATTGGGTAAGCAACCCAAACAGACATAAACTAATGTAGTTAGTTTCAAAGTACAGTACATTGTCATTAGTATTCGTCACTATAAAAACTATGCTTAAAAATATATTGTGTGGTCATTTCTAGTCAGACTATAATCAACTCGGTACAAATAGAAGCAGAATAGTCACAAATTTATTTGTTAAGATGGAGATAATTTTGATCCAAATTGGTTTTTTTTTGGTTCGGAAATTTGCTATGTTTTTCAATCAAATTTAATTACAAAAATGTGTTTAAGATTTTCGCCTTAGAAGAAAACAAACAAATTTATCACCGAAAAAAACAAAAAATGTTCCGAAAATTTTGTGTCTTTTATCAAACATCTGGATTGTTAAAACTAGAAAAATAAATGCCTGAAAATAAATATTTTTTGACAATGTTTTTATTTTTATTTTAGAATAAAAATTATTATAAATGACGAATACTTATATTGCCGTGCACTGTAATTATGAAGCCTGGCTTTGATTGCTGATAATATACCTTATAATAATAATGATTTTCTCCTTCGTTTCATTCCTCCGAAATAATTTTTTTCTTAACTATATATTGATGAAAAAACAAACACAATATAGTACTGTGCGTTCGACACAAAATCTCATTTAATATAACATATTAAACATATCTACAATCAGACATACATAAATGCATCAACATTCAAAATACACAAGTCGATATGAACTGGAAAAAGGGGGGATAGTGTACTCAACTAACTTCTGTGTCCTAACTATCTTGTAACTAACGTTGCATTCGTCAAGCACGCCTTACATTTTCTTTATATACTGACCGCTGAAATCGTCCGTGCAGAAAGGAGTCCCATGAGTAGTACCTTATCTAATTTAAATATTTAAAATTGTTGTTAAACATAATTCCGTAAAGAAATGTACATCAGTTTGTAAAGCCATTTATGTAATATTAGTAACTTTAGATAATTACCACAATTTCAATTGAGAAATATTGAGCAAACACTAAAACAGACAAGTTATACTTTGTTTTGATTGCAAATGTTGCCAACGATATGTAATGTATACTTAAACTTGGTTTTGCGGTTCCCACAGCCAGGGTTGAACATGAAAACTTTGGCTGTTTTTTCTAGGTCTTTTTATGTCCTGGAATGTTTAATACATTTTAGCTCCCACCTAACTCTCAGTCTTCGCATAGATTATTATTTTAAAAGTATGTATCGCGCCCACTGAAAATACAAGAAAAGGGTACGAAAATGCCAAAAAAATATTGGACAATTATAACTTTCAAAACGAATACCAATACCCGACTCGTCTGAGAAAATACATGGAATAAACAAAGACAATCCACAAAAGTTGCAATCATACATGTACATAGCTGACTGCATGTCAACTGATATTTCACAATCGAGTTTTACTAAATTTCAACAACCTATCTTAAAAGCCTTACCACACATTCTTATTTTTATATTATAAGGATAAGCATTTCATTCATTTGTAAATATTTTTTTTATTTTTTTCGTATTAGCAAGATTCTTTGGTAGAAAACGAATTAAATCATCCGATGGTACGTATATGTTTGTATTCTTGACAACAACAACCAACAAAAAAAACCATCAAAAACATTTGGTGAATGAAAAATCAGTTGTGAGATTATGTTATCAAACACATGAAAACTATTGAAAATATGTATAAATGAAAATATTTTTTTTTTTGTATATGCACAAAATTATATTTATGAATTAGTTGAGATACGTTATTACTTAAATGAAACAAAAGCATAGGTAGAACATATATATTACAAAAAGCGCAAAGAGGTCTACTAACGGGTATCAAAACAGGGGGAAAAAATTCTGAAGTAGTGCGAAAATAAAACAGAACTCAATTAACGCAATTAGCCCCAACGGCGACACATTATTGTTTGTTCACTTTCTTAACTGTAATATTTTATTGAACAGAGACATAAAAACCCATCTGTTGTCTTTGTGGACTACCCTGGACTGGATGATTCGACAGATGAGGACGGCAGTAGTCCTAGTCTTAAATTTATCCTGGAAGAAATTGAAGAGAAAATGGTGGATGGATTTCTGATTCTCATTGACAACTCACACCACAATTGCATGAAAGAAGTAATTATCTTTTACAATTCACGTTGTTACTGATTGCAGAAAGTTGTATTTTGTCACTTTTCTGTTCTTAATGTCATAAAAATGCCAAATTAACCCCTTTATACTAAAGTCCGAACTAGAGATATAGACGGTAAACTAGTGTTGTCTGCATATTACCCTTTAATATTTGTAGTGAATGCTGACATTTAAAGATAAACCTGTGGATGCACCCGGTCTCGCTCCTTTTGGAAGTCATGTGATTCTCTCAGGTTATGTTTATCTTGATTTGTATCATCTCATGAATTTATGGGATTTGAACATCGATAATTTAATGTTGCCTCTAATTAATCAAACTAAAGAGAGTATATTTCAGAAAAAAAACAAATTGTATTTTTCTCTTTCGATATCGATGTCCTTTACTAGATAGAGACGGATGCATAAATTCAAATCTAATTCAACATGAACATTTCTTTCTTTCATATACCTAATTCAACATGACAATTAATTCCTTTCAGATACAGAAGTTTATGTCTCACGCTGTCGTTCAGTTTCCTAATTCTAAACTTGATTCAGACAAATGTTTGTTTATATGTAACAAATGGGACCTCGTGTCAACGAAACCACATAAAAAGATGGAATTAAAATCGTCAATCTTACGCAAATTACAAATGGAATGTCCTACTGTTCAAGAGAGTCAAGTCATCCAGTTTTCTTGTGTAGAACAGGTATTTGAAAGAAATTATACAGCAGAATATCTGAAGTTAGTTTATTTTGTCCAAAAGTTGATATTTACTGCAGTATCTAATAGTTGAGATAGTTACTACATAGATAGTTTGACAACCAGGGCGAGACTATTTAAGCAACCTTGAGATGACTTGTCGCCTCTTCTTCATTTTTAGTTTCTATAGAAACATTTGTCTTATTAGTATTGTAGATAATTGTACTTTTAATAAATATACTTTTAGCTATAATGATGATAACGCTTTTCAAATCAAATATGCATGGTTAAGGGCTAAGAAAAAAACCTTGTTGTTAATTTAGATGAGGGGACCTTAATTAGCATTGTGTGATCATAATTACAAACTACAGCCCGATTAGCTGTGCAAACACGAGCACATTCCACTTAACTCTTTTACTCCAAGATACCCAATTGAAATGAAATGAATTTGAAATAGGTAGGACGTTTTTCGCAGTGTTAAAATAAATCAATCATCTTTTTTTCAAACTAAAGTTATGACCTAATGTAGTCAACTGCTACTTCTTTACCACCTGAAGACATTCCAAAAGAAATTAATCACTAAATGAGTTATTCGAGTTAATAGTAAACTTTGAAGTATTGAATGTGCATGTGTAAGTCAGAAAATAATGTTAACCTTATACATAATTCAAAAACAAAAAATAGCTGCACATTAATTCTTGAAATGTGCATCTAGTGCAGTTATATTTGTACCGTTAATAAAACATCTGCTGGTCAATTGTTAGACCACGAGGGTTTCTTCAGCCAAGTATACAGTTTTTCTGTATTGTCATGAAAATACGGTTATTGCTTTGAAATCATTTTAGATTAAGGAATATATTTCATCATGCAAATCTTTTATTCAACGTCTCATTTTGCTATTTGCTTTGACTAGCTCTGCAAAATTTGTATTAGGTTTAGGATTTTCAATATTTTGGCTTCGAGCATCACTGAATATACATATGTTGTCGAAATGTGATTCTGGCAATTGGTATCGTTAGTATAATTATTACACACTGTTATTCGGAAAAAGAACCATTAAATCGCATTTTTTATTTTCGTTGCAGCAAAACGAAACTGAAATTATCAATGCTCTTTACCAATTGGTAATAACAGCCAAACGGAGGCGATTGGAGGAGTATTGGATGTAAGTCAAACTTATTTATTTTTTTGCCGTGTCTAAACTTTGACATTATATACATACCACATATATTTTAATATTCAAGAGCTTGCAGCTGCTATTCAGACTTTGTAAAACGTCTTCGGTGTCTGGGCAAAAATTAACGAGGAAGGGTTTTGTCAAAGAACGTCTCTTCCTTTTTTTTTTCAAAAAGTTCATCGAAAAGTACTAAGACATAATAGATAAATATTCAGTGTCTACTTCATAAATAATACAAGATGGTCTTAAGTTATAGATTCTCTGTGCTGAAGTTGTGAATCTTTTTATTTAACTTTAGTTTCACCGTTATTCGTGTTCGTGCTATCATGTTTCTTTTGGTCGTGACTGGGTATTTATGCATCCCGCCATCTGGTTTTTGACTTTTTAACTTTGGGCATTCCTGGTGCAGGTGAGATGCGATTTGGACACAAAGTGTTCTTTTTACTTTATCGAGAATGTGTATACTATATACGGCATGTACCATCAACGACAAAACCTTTTTTTTATTGGTGACGTCATGGTCTTTCTTACATCACTGATGAGTCCTTTGTAGACGTAACGATGCTCTTACAGACTGTGCGAGGGCTTTATAGCCAGTCAAGGTCGTTTAAAACCCCTATAAGTAAGACGTAACGCGCGTCTGGCGTACAAAACTTTAGTTTTTGCATCTATAATGAGTTATTACTATTTACTACACCTATTTTTGTTGGCGTCTTTAATAGAATAAGCAATATGTTTGTTTGAATTATTTAGTCAGTTGTGTTGTATGTATGTGATGTATGTTTACACAGTTTTGGCTGCTAGATCCAAATTATTGTCACATTAACCTTTCATGTCTGTATAGGTTGGTCACCCAATTTTGTCAATATAACAGAACTATAAACACCTGTTGTACAAGTGAGAGGTTAAGCTAGCTATAAAACCAGGTTTAACCCACCATATTCTTCGGAAAATGTCTGTACCAAGTCAGGAATATTGCAGTTGTTTTTCACTTGTTCCGTTGATTGATAGCGTTTGATTATGTCAGTTTTTATGGATTTCCCTTTCTGAATTTGCCTTGGAGTTCAATATTTTTGTCATACTTTTAAACTTCAATTATCTAGACATGGATAATAACAAATAATAACATACATGTACAATGCGAAAAATGTATTATAATATATAATTGACCAAATAGCAAACTTTTAACTCTTGATGTATGTGATATTTATCAGATTTTGAAACCTAACGCATGTGCTTTTTTGTACTGAATCAATCGTCAATGCTATTGTTATGATCATAGACATGCGTATGTTAACTGAAAAGTTGTATAACCTAAAAAGCTGCACGTAAAAAGGAAATAAAAGGACAAAGACAGTTCGTAATAAATAAAGTTAGATAGTTACAGTCTACAGAAAAAAAAACTCAAGGTTAAAGTTAAAAACAAATCACAGAGCAAGGTGTTCCTAAGTAGCCTTTTTTAAAAACCTTTTTTAAATATTAATGAAAGTCTGCAAATAAGTATTGCTTGGCATTTTCTCTATAGATTAATCGTTTTTAATCTTGTAAGATTCTCAACCCACGAGTAGGAAACGTATCAGTAAATATACTTGTTAGTACTTACCTGTGATATACAGTAGTCGCTCGCATTTTAATGTAAAATCTAATATTTTTTTTTCTACCTATCATTTACAGATATATGCTTACATATGAATAAATATTACTTATATTTATGGCTTCCTCTTCAGGTGGTTGACAAACCTTTGTGAAGTTGCATTAGGACTCATCAAATGCCGACACCAGTGGTGCAAAACTGAAGAAACAATGAGGGAAGTAAAACACAAAGCTCTAAAAGATGTGAAGTTTCTAAAAAAGGTTAAATCAGAATTACTCGTTAATGGGGCTGCAATCTTAGACAACAAAACTGATCAGATAAAAAGAGATTATGAGGCTTACTTAAAAGAAAGATTGCAAAAGTATTGCAAATCAAGGATTTTGAAAGAGAATAGTTTGTTTACACATGATCTGTATGAGGCCAAGAGAGACTTTAGTTTAAATTTACAAAACTTCAAAGAAGATATTGATACTTGGTTTCAGAATCTGCAAACCAACATTGTTAATGAATCTTGGCTTTTAAATCTATTTTATAAAACCAGCGGCAAGTCCGTGAACCAATTTAATTTTCTTCTCTTTGGACTAGTGGTTGTTGTTCCATTGGCCAAAGTAGTATTGGTAGGAGCATTACTCAAAGATGAAATAAATGAAGCACGCATGAAAAATCCGAATCACAGAATTAAGATGGAGGTTAGCCAACTTAGTTACCATGTTGAAGAAATAAGGAACAATTTCATTATGCATATTGAACGTCAGATAGCGCTTCTAAACAATATCGGTGAATTGCCTTTAAAACCTTGCAATGAGCAAATAATTGATCGCTTACAAAGAGTGATCGATGGACTTTTAAATGTTTTCCTCAGAGATGTAGCTGTCCATGAAATACCACCGGAGGATGTGCTGGTTATTGAGGAACTAGACAGATCAAGACATTTTGTTCACATAGTTCAATGTAACGGTCTTGGAGAGATAGCCAGGAAGAAAATAGAAACCAAGATACCACATAAATTAAAAGGAGATGAAAAAAGCAGAGCAGAATACTCCGAAAGCTTGTCTACTCAAGTAACATACTGTAGAGAATTAATATTGCTGAGGTAATTTTCATGATTTCAATTGGAAAAAAATGAACTATTTTCATATTTAAAAGGAGATTAATGCTTAAGGATGTTCGCTCCTCTCTTTCAAAATAGCAAGCTTTTTAAAAGACTGTAATAAATTGCTAGTATATAAATAAAGGAACTTAAAAAGCAGAAAAAAATGAAAGGTCCGTGTCCTTGTTTTTGAGATATAATCAGTTGAAAATTTGGCGTGAAATGATTCTCTCTATACTTTTCACAAATTTAACATCGGCACAGTTTTTCTTTCAAAAACAGTTACAAAATAACAAGGATCTTATAAGATTTTCAAAAATAACCTTTAAAATTATATGAAATAAAATTGCGAAAAGAAAAGTCTGGGTTAGCGGGCAAAATTTTTATTGGCACTACATGGATAAAACTAGAGGATTCTGAATATCTGACAAAGTCAAAACAACAGTAGCAATCATCCTTAAGAAAGTAATTATGGTAAGACAGACTATAGGAAACAATTCAAAGACGACAAACAGAGAACGTATATCTTAACCAGGGTTATTTCAAAGAACGTCGGGTCCTTCTTCTAAAAAAGTTCATCGGAAGATACCAAGACCTTGTTGATAAATATTCCGTATCAACTTCACAAATAATACATGATGGTCTTGACGTATATATTCTAGGTACTGACGTTGTTTATCATCTTAATTACGTGTTATAGTGTTCTTTTATTTGTCTTTGTAAATTATTACCTTTACTATTTAGTCCATTTTTGGTAATATCCCTTTGGCGTGGCTCGGTACTTTTCTTGTCTTGTCTTGTCTTTTAGTAGATCCGTCCTATATAAGACCACCTCCAGTAAACGGAGTAGAGTATAATTCACAATTGTTCTATTTAAAATGTTTTTTGTTTAGGAACAATACTTTACAGAGGGATGGCTGTCCTTAATCCCTTTCTCTTGCTACTAGGCAAAGCGTTAAGAATATTATTTCTGCCTACGTGCAAAGAAAAACACAATCTACGGCTAAGGTGTTCTAGCAGGTTTAGCTTGTGAGTACAGTTACAACCACAACCACATAATACAGCACTCGGGTTCAATATACATAATGTATCTACTGTTGTATTGTCCTTGGTGGAGCACTTAGTACACACAGACATTTTAAGAAGGTTATGATATTCAAGCAAGAAAGACATGCGTATATGTGATAAAGCATTGCATCTAGTGAGAAAGTGCTCTAGTGTTTCTGACTCTTCTTTGCAAAGCTGGCATGTTGGATCTACTTGATTCTGGTTGAAAGCTGCTCTTGTACTCTGTAGTTGGTAGGTTCCAGTCATTAGTTTTAGCTTCGCTGGTAGTCTTGCGACATCTCTATTTGATGTTGTAACACTAGTTAATGCCGGATGGGGAGCACCAATGGCGTATTGGTCAATGCCAATATAATGTGACCTATTATATAGAATTGCAAGGTCTGTTATATATCCTATCCAATAGGAGTCTATGGCCTTAGACACGATTTTTTCCAGACATTTTTTGTTGGAGGATTGTCAAATATCTCGGTGCCAGATGGTAATTCGTTAATTGCTAGTAGTTGTCTTATTTTTGAGAACCAGCTGCGGTCGTTAATACCTTTGATACATAATTGCCTTTCTGCTATTTCTTTTTCTATTGAGTTCTCTGATCTGCATATAGAGGCATACATCCCTAAGGCTTTCTTGTGAATGTTGCTTCTTAGAGGACTTGTTGCTGGATCTGGCGTTGTACTTGGTATTGATAGTACTTGTTTCAGGATTTTTCTGTAGAATGTTTCTATTGCTGCAGCTCGTTTCTAGATGGAAGAAGGATTTCTGATCCATATAACAGGATCGGGAAAACATATACTTGTAGTAGGTGTAGACAAGCAACTGCGTTTAAGCCATTTTTTCCATGAAGCCCTGCCCCCATCAGTCTATAGAGTGTACGCCTAGCCTTTTCTATGTTAGACTGTATGTGAGTGGACAGTGTTTTATTTCTGTTCTTGTTATGTGTTATGCCCAGATGTACACAGCTTTCTGGTTGCGGTAATATATTATTTCGCAATATGAATTGTTGACAATCTTTATCTTTGCAGTTCATTGACATGACAGCACACTTTGTTGGCTGGAGCTTGTAATTTTCTTGTTTGCTGTAATTTTCAGCAGTATCTAGAAGTATTTGGAGATCTTGTGGAGAATTGGCTAGGAGAGACACATCATCTGCACAAGTTGGCGCAGCGCAAGGGATGGTTCCTATATGTGCGCCTATACCAGATTCTTCTATTTGATTCAACAAGGAATTGACATACACCTTATAGAGGTCTGTGCTGAGAATACCACCTTATTTTACTCCATATAAGATTGAAAAAGGGTCTGTAAATTCATTATCCCATTTGACTGAGGTCATTGCTCCCTGGCTCAGTAGGTATGTTAGTATCTATAGCTTTCCGGTGACTCCTTCCAGAAAGAGCTCTCTGTATAAGCTTGAGTGGCCCACTACATCAAAGGCAGCTTTCGCATCCAAAAATGAAACGTGCAGTGGGACTTTCATATCCACAGCTTCTAGAATTGACTCATACAGGATCAGAGCGTAGAAAAGTGGAGAAACTTTAGGTGTAAACCCTCTCTGTAACCGGTTTTGTAGGACGTCAATCAGTACTCTCAGCCTCTTTCGGAGTAGGAATTCCAGGCATTTTCCTATTACTGGTAGGACAGTGATGCCTCTATAGTTCTTTGATTCATGCTTCATACCTTTCCTTTTGAAGACTTGGGAGAGTATACCCAACTTTATGAGATCTGGGATGTTTTCTACCTCACAGAAGCTGTTTATGATTTCAGTAGTACAGTTCAGCAATGCTGCCCCACCAAATTTAATATTTTCAGCTGTAAGTCCAAATATGTCTAATGATTTGTTTCCAAACAGCGATTCAATGGCTTCTTTAACTTCTTCTGTACTGAAAACAAGTTCTTAGTCATCGTTTTTGCATAGATCGAAAATTACATCTAGATCAAAGTCTGTATCAGTGTAATTAGCAGCTTCCCTGTCTGCTGGAGTTGCCAGGCTTTCAAAGGGTTTTTTCCATCCCTTGATGATATTTTCTGGTGTGGAATATGTGTTATAAGCTCCTCTAACTGCACCTGCGGTTTTACTCTGTGCGCATACCTAACTTGTAGAAGTTTTACTGTCTTGGGATTTTGCATTCATTTTTTTTCCAAATTCTCATTTCGTTGTCTAGCAATCTCTTGTCTCCTGGCGCTTCTGAGTTTCTTTGTTGTTGACTTCTTAGCGTCTTTTAATGGACCTTCTTGTGGTCTTCCATTCTCTTTCCACGCAAATAGGAGATTTTTATTATTTCTCAATGCTAGTCCTATTTCGTCACTCCAGATGTGACAGTGTGCCGGTTTACGCCCAGAGCTTGGTGGAGCCATTTCCTGTCCTGTCTCGACTAGTATGCTGATAAGTTTCTCTGTGTTAATAAAGTTGTGGTTCTCATCTAATTTTAACGTTTGAAGCCTCTTGTTTAAACATTTCTGGTAATCATCTATGTCAATCTTGTCCCAGTTTATTTTATTCCTATATTTTGTTGAAACTTTTATTTCTTTAGGTCTGATGTTAGCTTTAAATTGACCTATTATTGGGTAATGATCAGAGGTGTTACTAGCAATTAGATCTAATTAGTTTGGCCTGGATTTAGAAGGAATATGTAATCTATGGTGGAGCATTCCTGACCGTTGGAGTTTACAAACGTGTGGCTGGTGGGATGTGGTATCCACATTCTGAAAGAAACTCAAGTAGTTTACATTGTCGTGCAGTACTTTTCCCAGTTAAGTCACAATTCCAGTCTCCACAAAGGACAATTCTATGGTCGAATGTTAATTCCTAGTTATTTTTATAATATATCTAGGCATTCATTGAATTCATCATCTATCTTTCTACTTCCTCGACATGGCATGTATACTGATACTACTATTATTGGGGTTGGTGCAGTGTCAATCTTAATGCAGACTATCCGTTCACATCCATCCTCTATAGTATCGTCAACTATGTGGTCTATTATAACTGGTTTCTGTATGGGTGGTATTGGGTTATTATCGTCGACAGATCTGATTTTATAGTTTATTCCCTGTATAGATTTTCCTAACAGGTTCTGCTCAAAATTAAAGAGCCAATATTCCTGTAAGCATATAACATGGGCCAAAGTATTCAGCGTATCTATACAACTTGCACTATTCAATACATTTATACAGTTATAGGAGGCAACGTTTATATACATATTTACAACCTCGTCCATTTCGACCTCCTCTAGCCTCTTTCCTTTAGTATTTGGTTGTATTCTAAAAATGGTTCTTCTCTTCTAGTTGTCTCTCTTCCCATTCCCCATTTTCATGTTTTTGAGGGGATGGACTCATAGTGTCATTCTTACATTGATTAAAATCTAAAATACTATTTACAAGGTTTTCTGCCTGATCCTCAGTGCTATCTGGAGTGAAGTTATGAGACTGTGGACTTAGTTGTGGCGTATTTAGGTTACTGAATCTAAAATCTAACAAACTATTTACAGGTGATGCTCTGTGACTTTTACTGTTAATTTCATCTGAGTCTTTCTTTTTACTGTATGGTGTCTGCAGCTCTATATCGGAGTCATGAGTGATTTCCTGTGTATTGTTGAAGGCTATTTCTTGTCTTTGAAGTTCTAACTTTTCGTTATTTACTAATTGTTTTTCCCGTTGTTGTGGCGAGCTCAGCCTTTTATCTTGTTGTGGGTTGCGAGTTACAGTTACTTGGTCTCTTGTGACATTTTCATATATAGTTCTATGAACCTCCTTTGTATTTGGCTGAAATATGGTAGTCAAGTTGTACTTTGAGTTGGCATTTCTTTAGTGACTTTTTGACCGTCAGTCTTGTGATTTGTTGAATGAATTCTACTTTTCCTGCAATGTTGATCTTGATACTTATGATGTGCCTGCTTTGGCTTGGTGATAACAGGTGGAAACATCACGTTTTGCATTGCGGTTTGATTCACAAAATTGTTCTGACGATGTGGAGGTATCTGGTTATAAATTGGTGGTGGTGGACGCATATATGGTTGATGCTGGAATCCATAAGGTTGGTGAATACTGGTTGGCTTGTGATAGTATCATGGGTGTACAGGTGGATGTATGTATTGAGGAAATCTATACTGTTGTTGAGTGTAACCCATATTTTGTTGCGATGACTCTAGGGCTGTTATTCTATGGTTGATATTGTTTATCTCTAGTTCCTGTATTCTCTTATATAATTGGCGGGTTTCTTCTATATGTTTTATGATATCTTTAAGACTGTTCATCTCAAGTAGTTGGACTGTGTTCTGAGGAGATGGTTGTCCAGGCAGCTGTTGACAGCAAGCTGGATGATGGTGTACCGGTTGCATTTGCTGATTATGGTTAATAGTCTTTTGGCTCGTAACCATTGGAAACTTGACTTTCTAAATCATTTCCCGTTACTTTCATTCTTAGTATCCTGTAAGAGTTTTCCAATTCCTCAACCTGTGCTTCTAATTTCAGAGAGTATGATTTAAGCCTGGCATTAACTTTGTTGCAATCTTCTGCCTCTTTTTTTGATATCTTGATACCATCTTCCTTTTTCTTTAATCGGATTTCTTTTTGCCTCATTTCCCTGTTGCTTAGTTCTATTTGTTTTGGAGCTTGAATGTCCTTTAAACTGCTAGCAGTCACAAGAGGGTTGGAATTATCTGCTGTGACTATTGTATTTACGGGTTTTGCAGTATTAAGCAATTGTGTAGTTGCTGTAGAGAGGATGGGTTCATTTAAATCACTAGACTTCTGTTTGGGTTTAACGCCCTAGTCTCTAGTATCTATTTGTTCGTTAAGGATATCTACTGCCAAATCACGTTCATTACTAATGCTTTTGAGTAATTAGCTTTGACTTCTAGCTTATCTGAGGTATATTTGTCCGTCAAAATGCATATTTCAGTCCTATTAGGTATCTCTGGTGAGAGCTGTTACTTGAGCTTGGTAGCATTGCAGTTTTCTGTTGACATCATTTACATGTATATGGGGAATCTTCTGGTTTATTTTCTAGCAGGGTTATCTCCTCTTTTTTAAGTTTGTCACAGGAGAAGTTGACCAAGTGGTTACCTGTGTTGCAAAGTATGCATTTGGATAGGCAGGTTTTCCTGCATTTTGGGCATTGGTTGTTGGCACCATTATTGTATACTGATGTTGATGAATCGTTCACTAAAATGTTGTTTGTCCGAATTATTGAGGCGGCAGGATTTTTCTGTAGCAGGTATTCTTGGCATTTACACTTTATGATCTCATTTAAATTCTGCAGATTTTGGTTTGGTTGTTCTCCTATGGTTTTCAGTTCTTGGATGAATTGTTCTGCATGTCGCCCATTTATTTCCAGTCTGCATGTGGTATGGTACATGTTTATTCGATAGAGTTGTTCTGATGGTCTCGAGGCCAGAGCTACAGATATTGACCGCTCTACTACCATCTCGCCAGTATCATCCACCTTGTTCGTATAGAATAGTTTGAGGTTCGGACTTGAGCCTAGATGGTTGTCAAGACTGTCTATGAAGACAAGAAAGGCCCCTGGTGTGAATTCCATAATAATATTACCATGTTTAAACTCTATTTTGTAGTCTTGGGATCTGTCGGTGGCTGCTATTAACTTCTTTGCAGCTTTGGACTGGTTTAATTTATATCCCTGTGCTTTCTGTTGGATTTTTGATGGTGTAAATATTTGAGTCGGAATCCGTTCCTTGATCTAGTTACTAATGCCATTTTAGGTGGATGTTATGGAAAAACTTCTATTTGCCTATGTGGGGAATGTACCTTGTGTATTATGGCCGAGCGTGGTGTTTCCCACACTGACCCCAGTGTTGATATATGCTATATTGTCAGATAGTGAGTGCTCAGAGGATTATGCTTAGTAACTCTTATTTTGAGGAGAGGTCTAGCGTAGAGATTCCCACACTGACCCTGGATAACAAGTGTTATGGAGAGACTACTATCTAGTTGAGTAGGAATTGAAGAGTTTGTATTATAGTCAAGCGTGGAGGTTCCCACACTGACCCTGTGGAGGTAGTCAGGTATGAAGGATCACCAGTTCTGGTTAACTATGAATGACTTGGACTTCTGTAATATAGTAATGATTTCAGTTCAATTTTTATAAAGAAGGGGAAAAAGACAAAAGCTTGGTTTATGGATCAGAGTTCTATGTCTGTAATGTGTTGACATATTGTCAAGCGTAGTGATATCTACACTGACATGCGATGTAATTATTATTAAAATCTTAAAGTAATGTAGTGTTAAAATATAATATTAAAATTTATTACTATATATATTTGATGAATTAGTATGAGTGTATTTATTTATTGTGGTCAAGCGTAGAGATTCCCACACTGACCTAGAATGGATTATTTTGATAAACTTCTAAGAACGATGCTAATAATTAAAACTATTTAAGTGCGAAGTTAAATATTCTTTTATTCGGTTCACTGACCTATACTGGAATGTTTTGTAAAACTTCTCAACTTGATGTTAAAAGATAAAATTATTTAAATGCAAGGTAAAATGATCTTCGTTCAGTCAAGCGTAGTGATTCCTACACTGACCTATACTGGATTGTGTTGTAAAACTTCTAAACTTGATGTTAAAAATAAAACTATTTAAATGTAGGGTTGAATATTCTTTATTCAGTCAAGCGTAGTGATTCCTACACTGACTTGTACTGAAATGTTTTGTAAAACTTCTCAACTTGATGTTAAAAAATAAAACTATTTAAATGTAAGGTTAAATGATGTTTGTTCAGTCAAGCGTAGCGATTCCTACACTAACCTATGCTGGAATGTTTTGTAAAGACTTCAAAACTTGATGTTAAAAGCTAAAACTATTTAAATGTAGGGTTAAATAATAATTGTTCAGTCAAGCGTAGTGATTTCTACACTGACCTTTACTAGAATGCTTTATATGCCGACTAGAGAGTGGTAAGAGATAAGACTTCAATATGCCATATATGATCTGCAATTGCGATGTATAGGAGGCCGAAACTGGAACTATTGCTCTATGAGGAGATGTCAATAATATGGACGGTAAGATGTGGATGCTATATATATACAGTCTAAAAGCCAGGATAAAAGGTAAAATTCAGCTGTCTTTTATCTTATTGAGACCAGGAGTCTAAGAAAATCTGTTTTTCCAGTAGAAAGTTGTGGATTTGGGTGTATGCCGTCAGTGTACAGCGAAAAGGCGGTCTTTATCTTTGGTGTTGGTGGGCCTTTTCTTCCTTGAGAACGCACCTTACAGGATTTATAGAGGTCTTTATTTAGGTCTGGAGTTACAACTTTTTCTTCCTGGTTCAGTTCTGTGATTCTGGGTTTACATTGAATATTCTTGACCTGAGCTCTTTATCTTGGTATGTGAAGTCTGGTAGGCTCGGAGGTGACTTGTTTTTGCGGCTCAATATTATGCTATTATACTTTGAAATAGAAAAATAATGGAGTCGGCAGAATGGTAACAGAAGAAGGTGGATATTGCTTTAATAGTTGGCTTATTTGGTGATAGTTGTTAATAGTTTCATCTGAAGTGTCGTGCTGGTGTAAGGTTATTGTTCCGTCTTTGGTTTTTGAAGTAAAATCACAAGTGCCGGCCCAAATATAGAGATGTATGTTGCCTAGTAGCCTGATTTTGTTCTTGAGGTTTTCTTGCAACCACTTTAATGTCTGTTCCGTTGTTCGAACTTTAACACACCACCACAAGATATTATTTTCTACATGGGTTGTCACACAGTTTTTCAATCGGAGACCTTTGCTATCTGAGATGATGACTGAAACACTGAATTTTCTAGAATTTGCAGGGACCTCTACCGCAGGATGGTCATTGAGGTATTTTGTCAGCTTACTTAAACTCTTGTAGGGAACTAGATTTAAGTTTAGATACTAGAAATAAGTTAATATATCAGTTAATAAATATAATGTTGATAAATATAAAGTTGATAATTCAAAGATGGCGCCAACTATTCACGTGAAAAAATGGCATCGATCTTGAGACGGACACTGTTTGGTATTTCGGAATTAAATTGTCATATTATATTAGATCACACATTGTGTCATTGTGCTATAGTCAAATTTTGTATTTTTGTCTTTCATTTTTGCTTATGTGCTTTGTCTTTATGCCATTTTGTTTTTCTTTGTTCACATATGTGTTTGTTTTTATAGAGATTAAGATTATAACACAATGTTGACTGCTGTTATCCTATTTTTGACATTTTTAACAATTATGTCTGTTTGTTTTGTTCACATATTGTTGTCAATAATGGATTTTTATGCGACTGTCATACAAGGGAGAGGTTTAGGTAGCTATAAAACCAGGTTGAATCCACCATTTTCTACATAAGGAAATGCCTGTACCAAGTGAGAATATGACAGTTGTTTTCCAATCGTTTGATGTGTTTGAGTTTTAGACTTTGCCATTTGGTAAGGAACTTTCTGTTTTGAAATTTCCTTGGAGTTCGGTATTTTCGTTATTTTACTTTTTTAGAAAGTCAGATTTTAGGAGATTAATTTTGAAACTAAATATAAGCAAGTAATAGTATGGAAGGATGCCCATGCAAAAGTCTCCCTATTCCCACGCTTGAGTGAAAAACCCAGTTAAATGTGTGGACCCAAAAAATGCAGTAAAATTCCCTTTGAACCTCATTCAAATTATTGATTAGAAGTTCCCCTGACACAGTTTACATACTTATCTTAGGAGAGTTTATAAAATCACACTACCGTAAAAAAAATTATTTGAATTATGTTTTTCAATCCTTTTTGAACATTAAATACAGTAAACGTCTATTGACAGTTCAAGCCCCGCTTACTTTGTATTACTGGCCTCAGTAACATATCTAACAAATAATCATTCTTTAAATTATAATGCAATTTGCACTCCTGTTGTCTCTATAATGCAACAATATCCATTCTAGAATCGCAGTTCAATGTATATGTTGGACGTATACTTTCTCACTGCCATTCGGGGTTATATATCTATTAATATAGCTGGTAGCATTTACAAAGTGTATAATTTATCCTATAGGATAGTGATGCAACCTCCGCCCTTCTCTGGACCACTTAAGGTACCCTTTGATATACCCTATAATGATATTAACAACAAGCACTATTGCCATAGTTATTCCTTTCTAGAATTGGAGGATTGATATTTCAACAGACAGTCGGTATTCCAATGGGTACTAATTGTACATATGCACCCCTTCCGGCCGACTTGTTTTTGTACTCGTATGAAGCAGAATTCATTCAGAACCTTCTAAAAGACAAAAAGAAAAAGCACCTTGCAAAATTCTTTAATTTTACATTCAGATATGTTGATGATGTCCTATCACTGAATAACCCATATTTCAGTCAGTACTTGCATCTCATATATCCCAGTGAACTTGAAATTAAGGATACTACTGATACTAGAAGGACTGCTCCATACCTTGATTTTTTTCCTCAATATTGACACAGATGGACGACTTCACACTAAAATCTATGACAAACGGGATTATTTCAACTTCCCAATTATCAACTTCCCATTTCTCAGCAGTAACATACCCTCTGCTCCGTCGTTTGGTGTTTACATATCTCAATTGATACGTTATGCTCGTGCATGCTCACACTATACGGACTTCATATACAGGAGTGTGCTCCTTACGCAGAAACTGCTCCAACATAGTTATGAGGAGGAAAGATTAAAAATGACACTCCGTAAATTTTATGGACACCATCACGAATTGGTTGATCTATACGATGTGTCTGTGTCTAAACTTACTAATGACGTTTTTACCACGTCTTAGATTGTGGTTTAACATCTATGTCGTCTGTCTTCTAAGTACCGAACGTGACCTATTCCCGAATATGACTGTTTTGCGAGTGTGAAATGCATTGCTTTACGACGTGTCTCGGTATTTATACTTCCAACATTCATGTATTTATTTATGATGTTTCTGTTGTGGTTTCAGTTAGATATTGTGTTATCGTTTGTGGTTTGAATTCTGTATTTTCGGTACATTTCACATATGTCTTATTTGTCAGTATAGTCGAGTTAATTTCAATTTTCCATGGAAAAAGTATTGTGTTTGTCCAAATAATTATGACGTCGTCACAGCATTTATTTAAAATAGCCTTTCAATACCGTCATAGACATGATAATTGTTTGAACTAGTATTGTGAAAATATGAATTTTGAATTTCAAGATTATATATATTCGTTACATAAATACGTCACTGTGATGTCCTGTGCTGTCGTTAATGGAAGATGTTCGTTGTTATTCTGCGGTTTACATGTTGTAACGACTTTTATATTATTTATTTGTGCGTTTCTCTGTGCTGAGTGTTCTTGCGTTTGTTTGTGCTGTAGTTCTGTCACGTAGTGTTGTAATTTTTTAACATTGCCATATAAGCGAGAGGTTTGACTATCCATAAAACCAGATTCAACCCACCATTTTTTCTTAAAATGTCCTGTTCCAAGTCAGGAATATGGCAGTTGTTATGAAATAGTTCGTTTCTATGTATGTGGGCGTTTGTTTTTGTTGCTCTTCAGTGTTTCTATTGTTCCGTTGTTTTCCTCTTATAGTTGATGTGTTTCCCTCGGTTTTAGTTTGTAACCCGGATTTGTTTTCTCTCAATCGATGACTTTTGAACAGCGGTATACTACTGTTGCCTTTATCTATATCTATCAGGACATAGTAACACTCAACAACCACACAGGTCACAGCTGTTTTAGTTTTACATTAACTATTGCTTCAGATAAAGCTATCATACAAATTGCTTTCTTATGCGTTTAAGAATCAGGGAGCTGATAAAGATCTTAGTTTATATGTCTAACGATTGCAGCAAATTTTAATGTCATTCGTTTTTAATGTATAAAAGAAACAAAGCTGGTGCCAATATATATGATATATGCAAAACGCCTGTTCCAAATACCTTTTATTTTCTAAGATATTTTAATCACTGGTGAGAACGACAGAATTTTAGTTGCTAGGCACTTAATGAGAATCATAAGTAAAAACGGAATCGTTTTGCATTTTTCATTTTCATATCGTTTGGATCTATGCTACCCTAACTTTTTAAAGTAGTTACTTCAAATGCACATTCTATAGAACCTATATATTTTTTTCAATGTACAGGAAACTTAGCGTGCTAACAGCTGACATAGACTATCAACATTTTGCGCAGTATATAGGTTCATGCATAGAGGAAGAAAGTGGTTGTATTACATTGTACCTATTTATGGAGAAATGTGATGGTAATCTGGCTGACATATACATAGAGAAGGGATTATGTTCCAGAAAAATGGTTGACATTTGTATAGAGGCGGCTAAAGGTGTAAACTTTCTACATAAACATGGAATTGTTCACAGAGATATTAAGCCTCAAAATTTTCTGGTAAGTTTACTCACAAGTGATACTTATAACCCGAATTATTTTGTCAATTACCAATCGTTCAAATATCATTTCTTAGAAATTTTGGCAAGTATATAGACATTTACTATTTGGGAAAAGTTTACAGTCAAGCTTTGACCTTTCCCACCAAAATCGACAATCATAAGTCCAATTAAAACACACCATTGAAAAAAATATACCTCAACAGTAGTGCACCAATGTTCAAAATCTCATTAAACAGATTAATAAGACAAATCGACGTAGCAGCAAACAAATCAGGGAATCCCATGAACTCCAAAATGAGCGAGACCGGATCAGTTGACAGGGTAAGCGGCTCCTGCTATACATGCATCACCTGCAATGCAAATTTACACTCTTCAAATATCACAATTGGAAATAGGCCACAATCGGTATGATTACAGATAAGAATACTATTCAGGTATCGAAAGATATATGACTGTGAAAACACGTCGCTAGTGAGCTGAGACACAAACACATATCGTATAGACAACCAATTCTTGTTGGCAACCGTAAAACTTATGATTTGGTTGACCGTTATGGATTATCTGTTTCACAGATGACAGCGGATAATGTTCCAATTGTCGTAACCATAATTTCGTCCTCTTTTCCTCGTATGTGACGTACTGAAATGGAATTTATCACCAGGTTTTTGTACTTACATGAGCAACACGACGGGTGCAACAAGTGGATTTCAATGGTGTGTTTTAATTGGATTTCTGCTTTACTTTTCTGTGTTGTGTTTTGTGTTTTGTGCACTGCTGTTTGTTGGTTTTTTCGTTTTTTGTCATGGCACTGTCAGTTTGTTACGACTTATGAGTTTTAATATCCCTTTGGTATCTGTCGAAAGAACAAATAATAAAAACAAGCATTTATCTAGGATATAAAAATACCCTGCCAATTCAGACTGCCTAGATTTTTATCATAATAATGTATTCATAAGTTTATCAAACAATTCATTATAGAATGTGGAATGAAGAAACAACTATTTGTTGTTGGTTCATTGTCTGTCATATTTATTTTTTGTAAATTGTTTTTTTTTTTATGAATTAGGCCGTTAATTTTCCCAATTGAATTGTTTCATATTTTTCATGTCGGGGCCTTTTACAGCCGAATATACGGTATGGATTTTTCTCATGGTTGAGGGCGGCACGATTGCCTATAATTTCTTACATCCACTTCATTTAAATTTTGGTGAATAGTTGTCTCATCGACAACCATGCCACATCTCCTTATTCTTATATAATTACATGTCTTGCCTTTGCAGATAAAACTATGAACTAATTACCGAACTTATGATATTGATATTTAACCCATTACAAAAAAAAAGGATTTCGGTACTATCCTTATCTCATATTCACTGCGATATATAAGATGCAAGCAGTCACTGTGGGTCATTGAATAACAGAATATGATCAGGATATCTGAAATTGAAATTAAAGAACTTTGCTATATGATTTCTTTTTTCATCTGTAGTTTCGTGTAAACGCTGCTTCATATGAATATAAAAACAAGACAGCCAGTAGGGATACCAATAAGTACCTATTGGAAAACCGATGAAAATGTCCAGCATGTTAATGATATCATCGACGGTGTATTTGTTTTTGGAATCAAGGCGGTTCTTAAAAGATATTTTCTGACCTAAAAAAAGAAATTTGTATTTACGATTACAACTTTTGTAGAAAAAGCTGTTTAATGAGACGATGCATTCCATCTTTCAATTGAGTAAAAAATTCAAACGACGACGAAAGGAAAAACAACAATAGCAAAACATTACTCGTTTCCCTATTTATGACATTTCTACCTATTATAGATATAAGAAGATGCGGTATGAGTGCCAATGACACAACTCTCCATCCAAGTCACAATTTGTAAAAGTAAACCATTATAGGTCAAAGTACGGCCTTCAACACGGAGCCTTGGCTCACACCGAACAGAAAGCTCGTCTGTTTGTTTTCTTCACACATTGTTGTAAATTAAAATGAAATGTTATGCGACTGTCATACAAATGAGAGGTTTATCTAGCTATAAAACCAGGTTTAATCCAACATTTTCTTATAAGGAAATGCCTGTACCCAGTCAGAAATATGACTGTTGTTTTCCCTTCGTTTGATGTGTTTGAGCTTTTGATTTTGCCATTTGGAAAGGGTTTTCCGTTTTGAATTTTCCTTGGAGTTCGGTTTTTTGTTATTTTTCTTTTTACACATTAAACTAAAAACTGAGTAACCGAAACCCACTGCCAAAACACAAATCCGAATATTCCTAATCTGCATCAGGGCTTTTTATTCATTGCACATATTAAACAAAGCAAAGTTTTTTTTATCTACTTTACTTAAATATATACCTACGAATTCGTGTAGACCCCAACTCATGTAATTGTCAATTGTATGAGTTTGCCTGTTTTTCATCTGCTTAGTAAAGTTGTCTTTGTGGCAGACCATATGAATTTAAATAATACCGATATCTGGAATAACCTTTTTGAAATTCATGTTCTTCCAGGCCCTTTCATTAGAAATATCAACGAGTTGGTACTTTTATGAGCATCACGACGGGTGCCACATGAAGAGCAGGATCTGCTTACCCTTTTGAAGCATTTTTAGCTATAGATGACCCCAGTTTTTGATAGGGTTCTTGTTGTTCAGTATTTAGTTTTCTATGTTGTGTTTGTATACTTTTGTTGGTCTTTTGGTCGTTTTTTTATTTTTTGCATGGCTTTGTCAATTTGTCATCTACTTATGATTTTGTCTTTGGTATCTTCCGCCTCTTTTTTAATCGTTTCGATTCTAAGATAATATTAAATTCGCCAAAAAAAGTCTTGCTCTGCTACTAACCCCAGGTATTATTATATTTAATTAGACCATGAAAATAAAAATAAACTCATCTTGAACACCAGGATTATAATTTGATACCCCAGATGCGCGTTACATAGGATTCGATCACCAGTGACGCTCAAATCAACAGTTGAAAAGCCAAATCTAATTTGAAGTTGAAGGGGAATTGAAACCACAAGTCGCGAAAAGTTATTTCAAATAGTGCTGAGGCCATCAATGCCTAGGGAAAGAAACCTAAGCGTGCTAGTTTATTGTTGCAAATCGTATTTTCGCCTGTAAGAATCCAGATACAGTCAAACCTGAGTAAACCGGACTCTGAATAAACCGGTTTCCTGTCCATTCCGGCCGAAAATAAAAGTCCCGTTTTTTTTCCTTCAAAGTCTTTGTTAAAATATCCTTTGTAAACCGGACCCTGTGTATTCCGAATTCCGGTCTAATGATGCAGTCCCAATACTCTTAATTACATCAATTATTACCTGTCAAAACCGGACTGTCTAATTAATTGAAAATGATAACAATATCGATCGATATGCAATCAAAACATATTTGTTTATACAAGATGGCTTTTCAGGATAATCAATTAGCCAGGTGTTATACCGTGAACTTTCAATGGTACAATAGTGAGCTATATTATAAAAACACTATTAAAGTGTAAATTAAACTAAAAGACACGCCGAATATATCTCGGATATAACTTATTTTTAACGATAATTTTTAATCTCGAATCGTGTTTTCGAAATCCTGTTGTGAACCCTTTAAACAATGACCCTGATAATGAGTAACACCCGGACGACAACAATCAATGAGGATCGTAAACTGTACGACTATGTGTCGATCATGATGAAATTTCGTTTTATAAAATTCTGCCTTTTTTATACGGTATACCAACGTCGGAAATGAATAATGGAAGTAAAACGAAACTCTCGTGTCACAATTCAAACAACGCGAGGATAAACAATGAACACAAAGTGAAAGTGAAACTGACAAATCGGAGACTGATGCTACCGTAACCCGAATAATTCAGTCGTTATATTCCACTGCTCTACGATGGCTACATTAACTCCTAAAGGCCTAGTCAATGAAAAATCGTCAAAAAATCATTCGGAATTAGCTCGGGATTTACCTATCTCGATAGCATTAAGCTATTAGCTGATTGGCTCTTTTACTCTATTTGACATACGAGGATATTTTAAAAAAGGTTAAAATATTATTTTTTTGAATTGGATGAACAACCAGTTACTTAAATTTCTATAGCCAATGAATAAGAAGATTCAAAACAACGATCATGCGAAGTTATTACGTTTTGTATTTATCAGTTTATAATTTACAATCAGACAGAACATTTACATACAATATATCGGACGTCACAATTTATTAACTTCCGGTCAAAACGAAAACCTGAATAAACCGGCCCACTGTCCAAACCGGCCCTTTTCTTAGTCCCGTAGCCGGCCGGTTTATACAGGTTTTACTGTAATTGCTTATTTTTATATGATCAAATACACGCATTTTTGATCCTGGTGTCACTTTTATATATATCTCTCATTTAAGAAATGACTGCTTCTTTTTGTGATTTTATTGGGGTGTAAAAGTGTTGACCGGAGCACATTTTGTATGAAGCATGGAAGCCCTTCATTCTAAAAATGTGTGCACGATCAACACTTTTACACCCCAATAAAATTACAAAGAGAAGCATTCATTTCTTTTAATTACATTTTTGTGCTAGTTTTGTCAAGTTTTTCTCTTATTTACCTGAGCACTTTTTTGTCATCACGAATGTAACATTTCATTTTGATATGAAGGTTAATTTTTGAATAACGCGCGATTGTTGTAAGCCAATCAAACTTACTGATTCTCGTGAAACATACATGTAATGTAATTATTGTTAGATAAATCATTCAATCTCATAAATCGACGACAAATTGACAACGCCAGTAGTAGGGGAAGTAGTAGTAGGGGAAGTGGGGGTTCTGGCGACCTTTGTCTAAGGTTAACCCTATGGGGAAAAGGTAGCCTCCCGAGAGGTAGCCTCCCGATGTGAGGCTAATTTCTATGACGTCATTTTTAGGTATTATGACATTAATTAATTAAATTAATTAATTTCTTTGGAGATAAGGTCATTATTAAGTGTTACTAATTACGTTTGTTTTAATGATAAGTATATACTTTTTAATTTTAATTTGATATATGAAAATTCCCAGTCTATTAATAGATATACAGGAAAACCCCACCTTAGTGTGTATCAAATATATATTTGTTTGTTTACATATCTGTTCACCTACGGCTAAAGACGATTAAGCTGTGATAACATGATTATTAAATCAATATTGAAAGCGTGTTTTAACTTGTCCATTATTGTACGTAGTGACCTTTAACATGTTGATACGTGTCAATTAATCCGCCATATTGAATTATTGTAAATAATTTCAAGTTGGTCTCTTGAAATCATTAAATCGTTATATTATTGGATTAAATATCTTAATATTTAAGGGATAAAATTTTGAAATCATGAATTTTATAATGTTAAATCATTTAAGGCGTGCGTTAACTTGTCTTTGTCGTATGATCTTAGCGTGTTGAGACTTGTCATGATTTAAATTAGAAGTCGCCATGTTTAAATATCATAAACATATGTCGCGTTATGCAGTCTTTTGAAAGAAGTAAATCATAATATTAGTTGAATTAAATAGTATTATTCTTCCAAAGATGAGATTTATCAAGTATTTAATTTTAATGTGTTCGATGATACATACTGTTATAATACAATTGTCTTTTGTTTAATATCCAACTATCATCATTCCGTTAATCATATAATATATTGTATAAATTGAAAACTTATTTTATTATTTCCTCGATCATATTCACTTTTAAACTGAAATCCTTTTACTATAAAATGCCAGACTGATAAACAAGACATTTCAACACTTTCTGTTGACCTCAATAACCTGGTATGATTAAGTACATGGGTGAATGACCATTAATGTAAACATGTCAAGTAATTCTTATCAAATAATGATTATTTCTACTTTTTTATCAGGCTGTACTGAACCTTTAAGCTTATATTCATTTTTGATAAACTTATTCATTAATAAATGCTTTTATTTCAAGTTATTTTTGTATTACATCAGGATCAGACTGCAAAAATAAATTAGCCTTGCTAGCAAAGAAAATAACGTCTGATCGTTACAACAGGTAAATTAGACTGAACTGATTATCGATCGAAAAAATTTGCCGGATTCGAAATTAACCAATCAAATTACGTTAATTGGGGATTTCCACAAGGTATCGACAGTTAGCTATAAAAACACTGAAAATCTAATCATTTACCATTGTTATAGCGACTATTAAAAAATATTTTCTTAATCTTCTAAAGTAAAATTAAGGTATTGTATCATTATGTAAGCTTGATTATCAATTTTTAAACGACTTTACACATTAAGTAAAGGCTCGTATTGCCACAAAAATAATCATCTTGCTTATTTTTTTTTTTCTTTGAATAAATTACTACTTTATTTTACGACAAATAACAAATAAATGGAATAGACGTATGCTTATTTTCAAAATAATGGAAAAAAGGGGGAGGCTTTATTTCAATTTTAAGTTCTCGAAAGTTTGAAGTAGTCTCCTGCACTGGTAAGGTGTACTGACTTAGGGCAGTGTCATTTAGCTTACAATGGAGAGGAGTGTCATGTGGCATGCCCGCTATAGTCAGGAAGACCTCTCCGACTAAAACCTTTGCAGTCTTGCTTAACTGCGAGAGCAGCTCTGTTTCCAGTGATGGAAATGTTGACGGGCGGTGACTACTTTGGCGAAAGCCTTAGTCAAACATTCTTGAATATCAATCAGATCGTTATTCATATCAGTATCAAGACTGGGAACCCATACGGTCGGTAGACTGAGGAGTCGTTTTTCCGACCCGTGGGCGAGTACCAGTGGCGATAGGCTCCTTTGATATGAATAATGACTGGTTGTCCGTATCATATTATGATGAATAATAAAAATAAAAATAAAATGCTTTAACAATATTGAGCACACTTTCACTTTCAGAAGAAAGATGGAACCAGCGTCGAAAAAAATCAAGATGGCAAAATCTCCAATCAAATGTGGTGTATGCGGAAAATCGTTTTCCCATAAAGAGAGTTTAATGCGCCATAAGAGATTGGTTCATACTGGAACGAAATGGCATTGCGCCACCTGCGATGTGGTATTTTCAAGAAAAGACAACTTCGAACGTCATAAGCGAAACCATGATAAACAATCAGTCCAAAATGGTGGTGGTGTTACCATGACTAGTACAGAAACACACGAAAAGACGGATCCATGCAACTTCAAAGCGCTCAATGGAACCGTTGAAACACATACTATCGATGCAAAAGGATTAAATAAATTCGATCCAATGTCATTCCTGAAAAGCCAGTATGATGATGTTAAAGATGTCATCAAGCGTAAAATTAAAGAAAGAGTTGGATTGAAGTGGTATCTATCCATGAAGGTTAAAATGAGCAGACGAAAAGAAGATAATATAGAAACAGCAGAGCCACACTTCCGGGAAAATGTCAAACCAGTTTAAAATTGGAGGATATAGATGAAGGATTGAAAGAATCTATCAAAAAGATGTATACGTCTTTCATTGAATATCAGCGACAAGGGAGTAATTGGACGGTGGATAAAGTGGTAGATCTGACCATACACATGGCACGTTACAGACCATTAAAAGGCGCAAGTTATATTCCACTTCCAATCAAACTCAGATCTAAACATGCAATAGTCAATGTGAAAAACAAAGACAACAAATGTTTTATGTGGTCAATTCTGGCTGCAATTCACCCAGCGAAACGGGACGGAGAGCGAGTTTGGAAATACAAGGAACACGCAAAAAGTTTGAACTTTGAAAACATTATGTTTCCTGTGAAATTGGCCGACATTCCAAAGTTCGAAAAACAGAACGAAATATCTATTAACGTGTTTGGATTCAACAAAGGCGAAGTATTCCCTATACATATTTCGAAACATCGATTTGAACAACATGTTAATCTACTAATGATATCGGACAACAAGAAGTCACATTTCTGCTGGATTAAGGATTTGAATAGGTTATTAGGGGACCAGCATAGTCATCGCGCACGACATTTTCACTGTCCATACTGTTTACACGGATTTACCAAAGAAAAACTTTTAAACATTCATTTACCAAACTGCCAGACCCACGGACCACAGAAAATCGAACTCCCCACTGAAGAAAATAAGTGGTTATATTATAAAGATATTCGGAAACAGCTCAAGGTACCATATATCATATATGCAGATTTTGAATGTCTCCAAGAACCAATACTAGATAGCAACGAGTGTGATAAAAAAACGAAAAAGACAAAACATGTACCATGTGGTTTTGCGTATAAAGTGGTTGGTCTAATACCTGAAACGTCAAATGCCCCAGTGGTTTATCGAGGTGGTGATGCTGCTAGTAAATTTGTAGAGTGTATGGTGAAGGAACAGGAATATATCGAACAGAAGTTCAAGCATTGCGAACCTATGATCATGACTGGGAGTGATTGGCAATCGTTTAAGAGGGCAACTCATTGTCACATATGTACAAAAGAACTAGCCGAAAATAGAGTACGGGATCATTTATCAACTACAAATTTACAGGTCGAATACCAGTTGTCTTTCATAACCTAAGAGGATATGATAGTCATTTAATCATGCAAGCTATTGGCAAAGTAGAAGGGAAGCAGCTGAATTGTATCGCTAATAATATGGAAAAGTATATTTCTTTTTCACTGGGATGTATGGATTTTATAGACTCACTGCCAAAGAAGGTTCTAGTAAATTTCGACACATGACTAGCTATTTTGAAGAAGAAAAGATACAACTGCTTCTGCGAAAGCAAGTATACCCATACGAGTATTTTGATTCCGAGGCAAAGTTTTCAGAATGTCAACTACCACCGATTGAAGCTTTTATGGTAAACTATCGGGAGAAGGTATAACCACGCTGGATTATGCACATGCACAACAAGTATGGCAATTCTTTAATGTACAGAGTCTCGGAGAGTACCACGATCTATACGTACTATCAGACGTCCTTGCATTAGCTGACGTGTTTGAAAATTTCAGAGAGATTTGCCTCAACTACTATGGACTGGATGCAGCACATTTTATACATCACCCGGTTTAGCCTGGCAGGCTGCCTTGAAAATGACAAGTGTCAAATTGGAATTGCTCACAGACGTAGACATGCATTTGTTTATAGAAAAGGGTTTAAGAGGGGGGATATCAATGATATCCCATCGCCATGCCAAAGCTAACAATAAACATGTACCAAACTACGATCCAAATCAACCCAATAATCACATAATGTACCTAGATGCAAACAACTTATACGGATGGGCGATGTCGCAGGCACTTCCAGTTGAAGGTTTCAGATGGCTAAACGATTGTGAAATTGAGAACCTACACATAGATAACATTGCAGATGACAGTAAAAATGGTTATATATTAGAAGTTGACTTGGACTATCCAAGAGAGCTACACGACGACCACAACGAATATCCACTTGCTCCAGAAAAATTGAAGGTTACAGATGATATGTTATCACACTATGCGAAAAAGCTATTGGACGATTTAAGCTTAAAAGGTACCTCGACAGAAAAATTGATACCAAATTTACATCCAAAGGAAAATACGTGTTACATTACAGAAATTTAAAACTCTACTTATCACTTGGGATGAGACTAACAAAGATCCATAGAGTCGTGGCATTTGAACAACGACCCTGGTTAAAGACATATATTGATTTCAACACGGAGAAAAGAAAGCTTGCAATAAACGAGTTCGAAAAGGATTTTTTTAAACTCATGAATAATGCAGTCTTTGGAAAGACAATGGAAAATTTAAGGAAGAGAACAGATATAAAGCTTTTGAATGACCAATCGAAAGCTAGAAAACTAATCAGTAAACCAACATTTCATGCCTTTAAAATATTCAACAACGACTTAGTGGCTGTTCACATGCTGAAACAACGATTATACTTAAACAGACCCATCTACGTTGGATTCACTATTCTCGATTTGTCAAAGACACTTATGTACGATTTCCATTATAATTATATGAAGGACAAATATGGGTCTAGAGCAACACTCTTGTTTACGGACACCGACTCGCTATGCTACAACATCAACACTGATGATATATATCAAGATATGATAGAGGACAAACACCTGTTTGATACGTCAGAATATAACCCTGAACATCGACTTTATAGCACATTAAATAAAAAGGTTCTAGGAAAGATGAAAGACGAAACACATGGTATTCCCATACAGGAATTTGTTGGTCTTAAGTCAAAGATGTACTCGTTGATATATGAGGAGAATGAAACACTCTGCGAAAAGAAGACAGCCAAGGGTATAAAGAAGAGTGTGATCAAACATGACACAAGACACGAACATTATAAACAATGTTTACTCAATAAAGAGATCCACATGTCTACCATGACACAGGTCCGTGCATATGACCACAAGTTGTATAATATATCAATCAACAAACTGGGCTTATCCCCTTATGATGACAAACGATACTTACTAGATGATGGGATACAAAGTTTGGCCTATGGACATTGGAGAATATAATAAGGATTTAAGTCAATATTTTAATCACTCTATGTTTAACATTTGAAGGAAGAGGACGTGTTTAAAGAGCTCTCTAAGATGAATACAACATGTTCAGAATGTGGTATAGAATTTTCGAGAAAAGATGCTATGTTGAGACATTATAGGAAAAAACACAAAATCAATCAACCATATCCACCGAGCAGTCATGCGTATCCACCACCACCACCACCAACGCCGCCGCGCCGCCGCCGCCGCCACCACCACCACCACCACCACCACCACCGCCACCACCACCACCACCACCGCCACCACCACCACCGCCACCGCCGCCACCACCACCGCCGCCACATGTGGTACTACATCATCCATTCACTATGATGTTGGCTGGACCTACTGGTTCAGGTAAGACGTTTTGGATGAAAACATTATTGGAGCGAGCACGGACTATGATAAAACCTTCACCTGATAGGATTATATGGTGTTATAAACGGTGGCAGCCATTATTTAGTGAAATAAAGCAGACCATTAAAAACATTTTGTTTGTTCAAGGTTTACCTGAAAATTTGAATGATGACTCATTCATTGACTCTAGATATCCAAGTTTAATCATCCTAGACGATTTAATGAGAGACGCCACCAATAGTAAGGATGTTTGTGAACTCTTTGTGGAGGGCAGCCATCACAGGAACCTGAGTGTAGCTTGTATAATGCAAAATGCGTTCTCGAAGGGGAAGGAGAGTCGAACCATGAGCATCAATAGCCAGTATATAGTCCTATTCAAAAACCCACGTGATCAAGTTGGGCCAGCCATATTTGCTAGACAGATGTATCCTGATAATCCAAAGAAATTCATGAATAAGTACAAAGAGGGGACACAACGACCATATGGGACCCTATTCATTGATCTGAAACAGAATACACCGGAAGACGACAGACTAAAACTTAATATATTCGAAAACAAGAACATGATTGGTGGAGGTGGTTCTGAAGAGTATATTAGCAGAAAAGAACTAGAACCACCTCAATTTGAAGAAACAGTTCATAGGGAGCAGACGTATTTACCAGGCGAGAGAAATCATGCCTTCATGTGATGATTGCGGTTTAGTCTTTGAAAGCGTTCCTGATTTAGCTAGACACATGAATAGGTGGTGCCCGGAAAATAATGATTTAAAAAGAAAAAGGGAAAATGAGGATGAGGGCATTCCCATAAAGAAGTCTCGTGTAGACGATATTGATATAGAAGATGGAGAAGATAAGGCTTTTATGAAATTAGCTGAACTTGCCAGAGAGGCAAATGAAGATATATGGGAAGAAAAAGTTAATAAATACATGGATGGTAACATGAGTGAAGACCATGCAAGACGTAAGGCCAATCGGAAACTAAAAGATGAGGATATGGATCAGTTTTTGTCCAGATATAGTAGTTTGGTTCAGTATCTTCTACAGCTACAAAATGGTAGATTGCACGGTAAAGTCATGAAAATGATTACAAAACTAATTAACGATGACATGGACTATGAGAAAGCCATTAAATTAGCCATCAGGAAATATAAACCTTTATTGGAAAGCTATCTAGATGAAGCTATTGATAACGAAACAAATGATGATGATTCTGAAAGCGAAGATAGCATTGATGATGATGAAGAGGAAGAGGGGGAAGAGGAGGATGAAGAGGATGTTGACGATGAAAGCTGAACTGTACTTTCCACATATCAAAACAAACAATATCATGTGAAATGGTTACACTGGCCAAAGAAATTCAACTCTTGGGTTAAAGCTCGCGATTTATCTTATATTTCAGAGTGTTAACTATCCCGGAAAGACTAACTTCAAGTCTCGACAGTTTACATCCCCTGCACGAAAGATAGCATACTGTTGGCCCTTTCGTGAGGTTAGAGATACTGTTGAGTGATAGACGATTTTCTAATCCTTTTATCTCGATGTATAAAATAGTTATATATAATTTTGTTATATTGTAAAGGCACCATGTGGATGACTCTCCGACCCATGTTTGTCTGAATTGACGGGGATATTAAATATTGTACATACTATTGTTGTTATTATTACTAATGTAGTACCAAGAAGCAGAAACTTAAAAAAAAAAAAAAAAAAAAATAGGAATACAATCACACAAAGGAGAATCAAATTGATAATTCCTTGCTCATACTTGCATGAGCAAAACCTTGAATCGATACACACAAACACACACATACTCGAAAAATGATAAACATCTGTACATTATTCAATAAAACAAATTATTTAATGTCATAATACCTAAAAATCAGAAGTGCAGAAATAATACCTAAAACTGACGTCATAGAAATTAGCCTCACATCGGGAGGCTACCTCTCGGGAGGCTACCTTTTCCCCATAGGGTTAACCTTAGACAAAGGTCGCCAGAACCCCCACTTCCCCTACTACTAACGCCATGGCAAAAAAACCAAAAACGACGAAAAGACAAACAAAACACAACATAGAAAGCGATGATGATGGATATAAAAGTTCAGTAGGTCAAGGTTTACTATTAATCTGTCTAATTTTTTTAAGGTCAAAGATGGTGTTATCAAAATATGCGACGTCGGTCATTCTAAAGAAGAGGACAAAATTGTAACCATAGGATCAGAGAGAGGAACAAAAAAGTATCATCCTCCGGAAATAATGAATGACTATTCAATGCACACACCAAAATCGGATATATACAGCCTAGGTATGGTCTTCTGGGAAGTGTGGAAAGATGGTTGGATTAATTCAACAGGAATATTAAGTAGTCTATCTAACACAGATACACAAAAGAAAGTACAGAAAGCTATGAAAAAGCTTATAACAGGCTGTTTACAAAACGATCCAAATATTCGTCCAGACATTCAAACTCTTCTAAAACAATTAGACTCAATTAGACAAATGTCTTGAAGATACAATTAATGTAAAACATAATTTTGGTAATTGTGTTTACTGTATTTACAAGAGCTACGAATCAAACATTTTTAAATTCATTTACCTGACAAAATAATAGTTGAGGTTCACCCAGTGAAACACTCAGTATAAATGTTATGTCTTGGAGAAGCTTATGATGTAAGGGTCTTAGTTAATGCTTCTAGAGCATACCTGTTTCCCTTTATACGGCAGGAGATGTTTCATTGTTTTATAACTTCAAGCTGTGAAAAGTAACGAGTATAACTTAATATGCTGTTAGGGTTTACTCATACATGAAGACCGTAAGGTGATTACATCTACGTCATTTGTTCTCTGTTGGAAATTTGTATCATTATCAGTTATACCACATCTTCTTATATCTTAATACTTAAACTTTTCGAATATTTTATGTTGATCATTGTCAAATTTCTTCTGTTAACCTATTCTTACATCGGATTCGAACTCTTAAACTGAGTTTTACTGTTTGTATTTCTGTGTGTATGATTATTCCACATTGGGTAGATGATGTATAATGGAGGGTTGAGATCTCACAAAACATGTTAAACCCCGCCGCATGTTGTGCCTTACCCAATAGCCTCTAGCTTTTGTTAGTCTTGTGTTTTTTTTTTTTTTAAATTTGGTGCATTTATATGTTTCGGAGTTAAGTGTGACTTTCGTCTCGCTGAACTTGCATGCATTATTGTTTAGGGGTCAACTGAAGCTAGCCTCCGGGTGCGTGATTTTCTCGCTGCGTTGAAGACGCCTTTGGGGCCTTGGGCTGTTCCTGCTCCTTGGTCGGCTTATCTCTTAAAACATTCCCCGTTTCTTATGAAATTTAACAAGGCGATCTATGTCTGGGTGTAAAAAAAAAACCTTAGAGTTACTAATTAACATTTTATGAACAGAAGATTGACAGAAAATGGCTACATTATTGATCATTTCGTATCAGTACAGACATTTTGACTACTGAGCTTTTAATTAATAACCTCCGATACGAAGATAGAATAAAGAATGGAAACGGGGATTGTGTCAAAGAGACAACAACCCGACCAAAGAGCAAAAAAAAAAAAAACAGCCAAAGGCCACCAATTAGTCTTCAACGCAACTTCAGCTAGCCCCTAAATAATAATGCATAATAGTCCACCAGCGGTTACATAGAAATTTTGGTTATTAAGAAAATGAACAAATTTACAAGGTTACTAATTAAGTACGCAAGGCAGTAATAAAAATCATATGTCAAAGGATTAAACATTAGAAACAAAGAAGATATTGACAAAAAAAAAAAAAAAAAAAACCGAAAAAATACTCAACACAATTGTAATAAAGTCTTAACAGTTAGCACGACGAATCTCATTGATAAACTGAAGTGAACCCAAGTACCAGAAAAGGGTAATCAGTTCCTTCTCATTGAACGAAACTAATCCTGTTATTCCTTGCAAGTGAAAAGGTTAAGATATATCGTCTTCATAAAGGCCTTCACGTCTAAAACATTCTTATCATTATTCTAAGAAGAATATGTGTCCATGCCCGAATAACATGATCCAATTTATCCAATTAGAATGTGACCTACCGAATTAGACTATTTACCGGATTTGTAATAACATAAGCAACACGACGGGTGCCACATGTGGAGCAGGATCTGCTTACCCTTCCGGAGCACCTGAGATCAGCCCCAGTTTTTGGTGAGGTTCGTCTTGCTTAGTCTTAAGTTTTCTATGTTGTGTCTTCTGTACTATTATTTGTCTGTTTGTCTTTTTATTTTTAGCCATGGCGTTGTCAGTTTATTTTCAATCTATGAGTTTGACTGTCCCTCTGGTATCCTTCGTCCCTCTTTTATATGTTTTTTGTGTGGCAAAAAATCACATCCATTCACGACTATCATACAAGTGAGAGGTTTAGCTAGCTATAAAACCAGTTTAATCCACCATTTTCTACATAAGGAAATGCCTGTACCAAGTCAGGAATATGACAGTTGTTTTCCATTCATTTGATGTATTTGAGCTTTTAATTTTGCCATTTGATAAGAGGCTTTCCGATTTGCATTTTCCTTACAGTTCGGTATTTTTGTTATTTTACTTTGCCCTAATAAAGAAGTGGACCAGGTTTAAAGATGATGGTTAAATCCTTTACCAAAAACGTTAATCTGAGAATGTAGTGATTTTCGACTATCATATTTATATGTTCAGTGAGCTGTGAAATTGGGGTCAAAACGATAATTTGTCATTTAATTCAAACAGTTCACATCATTATGATCATGTAAACTAGGTTGATGTGACCTCCATCCCTTGGTACACTACCTTAACTAAAACCTTAACCTGATATGTGACCTTCGAACTGACGTTCTCGCAGACTAGACAACATAATGCCTCACTTCTAACATAGGAGGGACAAAGTAATAGGCAATGGTAGTTTGGTAGATCAAAAATATCAAACTATCAAAGCCATTTTATTAGAAATCATCCATGTATACTTTTGTTTACATTTGGAACATTTTACCATCTGCGATTAAGATGTTAAGACTATTGTTTCTTTTAGATAAAACGTTTTGCATTCTCGAAAAAAGCAGATTGATATTTCATAATATTATTGTAGATGATAACAGATTTCATTGTATATCTGTGCGTATTTTTGTATGATGTTATCTTTTGGTGATTTGTAAATATTACTTGATATTACAGATTCGGAAAGTAATAAGATTCCAAAAGTTACCCGAAAATTATGAAATTACTTTTCATTTCAACACATTATTACTGACTACTGCTGGGCTGCTGGTATCCTTGATGACGAAAAGTCCACTAGCACAGGCATCTATCCAGTGTTTGTAAAAATTCATCCAAGATATTAGGTATATAATTTGGAACGCTGGACGTGCATTTAGTCTGCACAAGACTCACCAGTGTCGCTCGAATCAAAACGGTTAAAATACTTAATCATATACGAAGTTGAAGAGCATTGAAAACCAAATATTCCGAAAGGTTGTGTCAAATACGGTTAAGGTTACCTATGCCTAAAAAAACCATGAGCAAATTATAAGCCTGGTATCTTTGATTACTTCATACCTTCCTGTATAATGTAGCAGGTCAGACTACGTGTTGTTCGTTATTGTTTATACGTCTGTTTTCTTACGGAGGAGTCAGTGTTGGTAGTTTGTTCTTTTGACTGTTTGTAATGTTTGGAAATTCCGGTTTTATGTTAAATAATGTGTTATTCTGGAAATATTTATAAGGAATGTAGCAAAACATTTTGAAAAATACACTACACATTTTATTGTTTGAAAGCTTGAAAATTTAGTTCATGGAATGGAATTAATATAAAGATTGCAAACCGATGTCCGGATAACATATCACTATGCCGGTCATTCCATAAGGTACAAAACGTCCAACAGTAGAAAAATAATCGGAACACAAACAAAAAGAGTGACAAAACATAAAAGATATCAGACTAACAATTCAATACGTGAGACGTGAGTTTTGACTACATAAGACTCATCAGTCGCGCCCATATTAAACAGAGGGGGAGAATCCAATTTATTACGAAAAGCACAGAAAACAAAAATGACCATTTGTTTGGCCATTATGAAACATCTGTTTGACAGATGACGACGAATATCTTCCAATTGTTTTCCTCGAATGTGACCTACCAAGTTAATTTGTAATTACATGAGTAACACGACGGACACCACATGTGGAGCAGGATCTGCTGGCCCTTCCTTGTAGAACACCGAGGACGCCACATGTGGAGCAGGATCTGCTGGCCCTTCCTTGTAGAACACCGAGGACGCCACATGCGGAGCAGGATCTGCTGGCCCTTCCTTGTAGAACACCGAGGACGCCACATGTGGAGCAGGGTCTGCTGGCCCTTCCTTGTAGAACACCGAGGACGCCACATGTGGAGCAGGATCTGCTGGCCCTTCCTTGTAGAACACCGAGGACGCCACATGTGGAGCAGGGTCTGCTGGCCCTTCCTTGTAGAACACCGAGGACGCCACATGCGGAGCAGGGTCTGCTGGCCCTTCCTTGTAGAACACCGAGGACGCCACATGTGGAGCAGGGTCTGCTGGCCCTTCCTTGTAGAACACCGAGGACGCCACATGTGGAGCAGGGTCTGCTGGCCCTTCCTTGTAGAACACCGAGGACGCCACATGCGGAGCAGGGTCTGCTGGCCCTTCCTTGTAGAACACCGAGGACGCCACATGTGGAGCAGGGTCTGCTGGCCCTTCCTTGTAGAACACCGAGGACGCCACATGTGGAGCAGGGTCTGCTGGCCCTTCCTTGTAGAACACCGAGGACGCCACATGTGGAGCAGGATCTGCTGGCCCTTCCTTGTAGAACACCGAGGACGCCACATGTGGAGCAGGGTCTGCTGGCCCTTCCTTGTAGAACACCGAGGACGCCACATGTGGAGCAGGATCTGCTGGCCCTTCCTTGTAGAACACCGAGGACGCCACATGTGGAGCAGGGTCTGCTGGCCCTTCCTTGTAGAACACCGAGGACGCCACATGCGGAGCAGGGTCTGCTGGCCCTTCCTTGTAGAACACCGAGGACGCCACATGTGGAGCAGGGTCTGCTGGCCCTTCCTTGTAGAACACCGAGGACGCCACATGTGGAGCAGGGTCTGCTGGCCCTTCCTTGTAGAACACCGAGGACGCCACATGTGGAGCAGGGTCTGCTGGCCCTTCCTTGTAGAACACCGAGGACGCCACATGCGGAGCAGGGTCTGCTGGCCCTTCCTTGTAGAACACCGAGGACGCCACATGCGGAGCAGGATCTGCTGGCCCTTCCTTGTAGAACACCGAGGACGCCACATGTGGAGCAGGGTCTGCTGGCCCTTCCTTGTAGAACACCGAGGACGCCACATGCGGAGCAGGGTCTGCTGGCCCTTCCTTGTAGAACACCGAGGACGCCACATGCGGAGCAGGGTCTGCTGGCCCTTCCTTGTAGAACACCGAGGACGCCACATGTGAAGCAGGGTCTGCTGGCCCTTCCTTGTAGAACACCGAGGACGCCACATGCGGAGCAGGGTCTGCTGGCCCTTCCTTGTAGAACACCGAGGACGCCACATGCGGAGCAGGGTCTGCTTACCTTTTCCCGAATGTGACCTACCGAATTAGACTTATAACTTGGTTTGTACTAACATGAGCAACACGACGGGTGCCACATGTGGAGCAGGATCTGCTTACCCTTCCGGAGCACCTGAGATCTCCCCCAGTTTTTGGTGGGGTTCGTGTTGCTCAGTCTTTAGTTTTCTATGTTGTGTTTTGTGTACTATTGTTTGTCTGTTGATCTTTTTCTTTTTTAGCCATGGCGTCGTCAGTTTATTTTCGACTTATGAGTTTGAATGTCCCTTTTGTATCTTTCGCCCCTCTTTTACCCTTCTAGAGCACCTAAGGGAGCTACCATTTGATTTGTATGGGGGTGAAATTTGAAAAAAATAGGCAGGACAGGAGTTTTGAGTAAAAAAAAAAGGCAGGATGAGACACTTGCAAAAAAAAAGTCAGAATGACAATTTAGTTAAAAAAAAGTCAGGATAAACTTTAAAAAAAAAAAAAAAAGGCAGGACCAAACAGAGTGAAAAATAAAAAGGCAGGACAGAGATTACAACTAAAAAAAAGGCAGGACAAAATTTTTCATCCTAGCCCCCCCCCCCATAAAAATCAAATGGTAGCTCCCTAAGAGCACCCCTGTTTTAGTTAGTTATTATCTACATTACACAAACTTTTACTATGGCTGTTATGTTAATCAGGAGGATATACCATAGCAATTTAATTTAAAGGCCAAAAAAGAAATAATGGTAGTTGACTGTCACATTTTTAAATGATTCATTGGATGTATCCAGCTGTTAACCTTAAGTGATACCTGAGATCAGAGGATTTCTCTTTACCTATTATTAAATCAAACATATATCGCTATGGTTTTAGAGGAGACAGGTTTTCAATATGAGAAATGACCGATGGAAATGATAATTACAGCTCACATTGCCCTTTTTATGCCATCATATCAGACCTTACTGAAAATCGTTTAGAGCATAGTATCTTTGATGAGGGTTTTTATTTTAACGATGAGAATTCGTTTTAATAAAGGATGTCATCTCTGTGTATATATCCTGTATGATTCACATATAATTGTGGAATAAAAATGTAAAAAATTCTAAGAATGAAGGATGGCAATTGTATGCTAATAGACCACAAAATTTCTAACAACTAACAATTTTTTATAGAAAAATATTGATTCAATAAAAGTATAATGCTTTATTATTTGCAATTTTTACAATTGACAATGCATGGAGTTACATCAGAAGTTCATTACTGGGAGAAGTGTTCAAGCTCTTCTTATGATATGAAGATCGCACTGTCAAAAGTTTCAACAGTTAAGGTACAGCTTAAGTTGTATCTCAGAATAATCTCTGTATTGCTATAACAATTTTATATATGAAATCATGAATAGAAACTAAAATCATTCAATTTTAGACAAATAATTGTAAAATTTTCCAACAAGTTATATCAAAGATATCCTACAGATAACAACTACTACGGGGGTGTTTAACGAGCTTGACTACCCTTGAGGGTCTCGCATGGTTCGTAGAGTTGAAATGAGGACTGCACTGTGATCTCTTTCCTGACATATAATGTTGCATACTTGTCCCAGTAATGGACTTCTGGTCATACATGGAGGTAAGTGGTTATACAGTATAAAAGTTGAAATATTGATGTTTGTGTAAAATATAAATATGCATATTTATTATTTAATTCGACCTGTTGATACTATTTTAATACTTTTTGTTATTTTATATTAATATGGATCTTGTCTGTATACCAGCTTTGATTATTTGGAATATCTACTAATTTTCACTTCTTCGTACTACATTTGTATTAACATCAAGATTATTCTCCTTTAATCTGTACAGGAAGTTTTATTGTTGATATTTACCCTTATGTATCTAGTGTTAAATTAGGTATTTATATGACAGACCTTTCTTGGTATTCCTAATTATTGGAAGATTTTATATAGACAGAAAAGTATACCTAAAACGACAAAGTTATTTTTCATTTACCTGTATATATTATGAAAACCGGTTTTTCAAAAGTGATTATTTTCTAAGGGTTTAATATTTCATGTAGTGTTTTGCCATGGCTTTATTTGGACTTGTTTGTTTGCTTTTGGCCTTGAATGTTTGTCCCTAATATTTTATTAACTATGTATTTACTTTCAGGTATCACAGATCGAATTTATTCGTTCATAGTGTGTTAATTTACGTTTTGATTGAGTTAAGCCTTCCAATTGATGTTTTATCGTGTGTTTTCTATGTTGTGATGTTATACTATTGTTTCAGAAAAAGGGAGAAGGTTTGGTACCATTAAAATGTTTAATCCGCTGCAAATGTTTGCACCTGTCCTAAGTCAGGAATCTGATGTACAGTAGTTGTCGTTTGTTTATGTAATTTATACGTGTTTCTCGTTTCGTTTTTATATATACTAGACCGTTGGTTTTACCGTTTGAATGGTTTTACACTAGTACTTTTGGGGCCCTTTATAGCTTGTTGTTCGGTGTGAGCCAAGGCTCCGTGTTGAAGGCCGTACATTGACCTATAATGGTTTACTTTTATAAATTGTTATTTGGATGGAGAGTTGTCTCATTGGCACTCACACCACATCTTCCTATATCTATATTTGAATGTGTTTGCTTTAAGCTTGTGCTCCTATTGATGTATTGTATATTTGGTTCTTAAAGCCTTTTGACAGCCATATCATAGAACTGATGAACGTTAATATTGAAACATATGAAAATCTAATGACAAAAAGTCATGTTTGCTGTAAGCATATCACTAAAAAGAAATCCATGCATTATAGAAAAGATATAAAACATTCAAAACAATTAAGTAGTGGAAACAAAGCTGTGTTGACCTGAAAATTTTTAATTAAATGGACAATAAACAAAAAAAGACAAAAAACAACAACACATGTATAAGACAGCACTGAACAACAGATGTCTTAGAGGTTTGTTTCTTGGTTTGATTCCTAACTGATAGATACACCACACATCAATCCATATGATGTATGAGAAAAAAACAAAATCAAGTTTTGTGTTAAATTTGATTAAGATTCAGCATGTATTTATTTTACTTCAAAAGCATAATTAAGAATGTCTTAGGTTTACTTTGGAACTGAACATATTTAACATTATAATGTGTATTATACTATTTTAATAGTTTAATATTATCTTCCATACACAAATAAAACACTGTTTGAAAAACAGTTAACTTAAACCATACACTGGTAAAGATATACCACTCAATGTAAATTTATGATTTGATCATCATGAAAATATTTCATATGGCAGTTGTATAACTTAATGGTACAATGCCATTATATTGTTATTGTTATATCATAAAGATATTCCATGGCAGTATAACTTAAGGGTAAAATGCCATTATATTGTTATGTTATTATCAAGTTTCTTAAACACCCCAACTGACCAAACATCCCTTTGAGCTTTCCTGAGAGAAAAACTATGGACAACCTATAAGAATACTTAAGGAGCTTATACAAATCTATTTTGGTACAAGAATATTTTTTTTAAAAGAATGGATAACAAAATTTTAAAATATTTAATAAAAAAGTGACTTCTAAAAATGGAGAGAAGATTCTAAGGTGTATTCTTAAGAACTGTCTGACTAGTACATAAAGAGCTTAAGTAAATCCAAAAGCAAAACTGAGTACCATCTACAATCTTATGAATAAAAAAAAACAAACTTGGAGTATACCTAAACAAGACTGTTACCCAAAAACAAAGAATGAAAAAAGACCTGCAAAGGGCAACAAAAGACTGGTTTTCAGACACTATATCAAGCCATTAATTGTCCTGAGTTTATTAAAGTTGTGAGGTAATTGAATAGAAACTAATGAAGATCTGCCATCCTATATCTTGTCTTGTTTTGATGAAAATCCTGCCTTTCAAAGGCACACCTCTGGTTTCATAGTAAATGGTGTATTCAATAACCACTAAAAGTTTATAACACTATTTAATTTCTTAAGATTTTATTAGTTCACTTCTTTGACTGAGTGATCATTGGTAACCCTTTTTGATAATGTTAATAATAGCTTATTCCATCTTATGTACAGAATTAAGCAGAGTTTTCTACTAATGTATTTTATAAGATGAAGAAAGTCTGTACATCCATATTTCCAATGACAGTTGCAGACCAAGGCACTAGCATTCAAAATTAGTTGAGTATTAGTTTCTAATTGTTCTACTATTTTACAGAACTTGCTATTATTGCATCAACATAAAATTCTCAAAATTCTCTAATAAGTACTGAGGAGAAAAATATAAGTGATTAAGATGAAAATGAAAATACATAATTGGTATATGTTAATGCAATAGCAAACCAACAACACAATATAACAAAAACAGGACATCTTAGGAGCACCATTTAGCAAATACTTCAACTATTTGGGATTAAAAAAAAATAAAATAAGGGAGATAATCATCATAACAAACATGTTTTATCTCCCTTTCATATATTTTATATTGGAAGAGTACAAATGACATAAACAAAATACTATGAATTTTCTCCAACAGAATTAAGAAATGTGTAACTACTGATCTGTTCTGAACCTGAGCTTGTGTCACATTCTCCGACCTCTGAACCTGAGTTTGTGTCACATTGTCCGGCCTTTAAATAATCAGAAACACCACTTGAAATATCACCAGAATTTTCATCTTGCAGGAATCTTAATTCCTCATTTCTCCCATTGTCTGAGAAATTATTGGCCTCTTTTATTGTCAATATCTGTATATTATGTGGGAGATATTGGGAATTAGTGACAGCAAATTTTTCAACCTTATCTTGGTTAATTAGTTTGTTCTGAATGTTCTTCTGCTTACTCTTTTCCAATTCGTAATTCAAAGACGAAGTGTCAATGTTTATTGTAGGAGTATTTGTATTTGAACCTTTCTTACTCTTTTCTAATGGGCAATTCAAAGATGAAGTGTCAATGTTTATGGTAGGACTACTTGTGAATGAACCTTCATTACTTTTTTCTGATGTGGAATTCAAGGATGAAGTGTCCATCTTTACTGCAGGAGAACTTGTATTTGAACCTTCATTACTATTTTCTGAAAAAGTACTTAAAATATCTGATTGCACATATGAAGAAAGAGAATTTTCCCCAATTTGATTGGAGTCCTTTTCTTCCGAATTCACACTTTCAGTGTAAGCATTCAAATTGTCTGATTGCACATTTGACAAAGTACAACTTTCCTTCATCTGAGTTGAGCATTGTACTTCAGAATTTCCATTCTCTGACCTACAGTTGTCTGATTTCACTTTACTATTGCTTCTATCACTATGGTTACTACTATTTTGATTAATGATATCTGATATATCAGTGTAATCACTGACAGTGCTGTTACTACAGATGTTGTTGCTATGGTTGCTGTTGCTATGGACTTTTGAACTTTGATTGACACTATCTGACTTTAAAGATCCATCAACATCAACTTCTACATAATTTTCAACTTGATCTTTAACCTTCTCTGATGTAAAAGTTTGTAACTGAATATTATTTGAATCTTGTAAATCTTCCCTACTTTTTCTTAACCAATCTCTAACGAATTCTTTTTTGTTCTTTATTTCATCTGCACTATTTTTTTCCATTAAGGGTACACATATACTTGAACTATTGGAAGTTTCTTCCCTTATTTCTGATTCAAAACGATCCAAGACAGATGACCTTTTCTGCTTTGGTCTGCTGATGCGGCTACTATTAGTTATGCTGGTATGATTACTAGTACTTGACTTTGAAGTCGTCGACGATTTAAAGGTACCTGTATAACCATCTGTAACGTCACTTACTGTTCTGTCCCTTTCCCAAACTTTGTCTTCACTTCTACATTCTGTTAGTTTCTCGTTGTTTTGTCTACTTTCCAATGTGTCATTGACTGGAATATCTTTGGGACTGTTAGAATCAGATATTGGTAAATTGGGAGAAGAAATACCTGTATGATTTGACAACTCTTCTTCCGGTAGGTTTATGTCATTATGAATGGACATGGATGATACACCACTATCAGATGATGTTCCTCCATTTTTTTCCTTCTGCAATTAAAATAATATTTAATATTTTCTAATGCTTAGAAATTAAAAAATCATAATAACGATAATAATAATAAAATTCATAAAATTCATAAAATTCATGTGCAGAACTTTTTCACATGAACATTGAAAATGTGTATATTAAAAACAAATATGGACACGATACAATTAACACTATTTTCTGATATGGACAGAATACAATTAACACTACTTTCTGATATGAACAGAATACAATTAACACTATTTTCTGATATGGACACAATACAATTAACACTATTTTCTGATATGGATACAATACAATTAACACTATTTTCTGATATGGACACAATACAATTAACACTACTTTCTGATATGGACACAATACCTTTAACACTATTTTCTGATATGGACACAATACCTTTAACACTACTTTCTGATATGGACACAATACAATTAACACTACTTTCTTATATGGACACAATACCTTTAACACTACTTTCTGATATGGACACAATACCTTTAACACTACTTTCTGATATGGACACAATACAATTAACACTATTTTCTGATATGGACACAATACAATTAACACTATTTTCTGATATGGACAGAATACAATTAACACTACTTTCTGATATGGACACAATACAATTAACACTACTTTCTGATATGGACACAATACAATTAACATTATTTTCTGATATGGACACAATACCTTTAACACTATTTTCTGATATGGACACAATACCTTTAACACTACTTTCTGATGTGGACACAATACAATTAACACTATTTTCTGATATGGACAGAATACAATTAACACTACTTTCTGATATGGACAGAATACAATTAACACTATTTTCTGATATGGACACAATACCTTTAACACTACTTTCTGATATGGACACAATACAATTAACACTATTTTCTGATATGGACAGAATATAATTAACACTACTTTCTGATATGGACACAATACCTTTAACACTACTTTCTGATGTGGACACAATACAATTACCACTATTTTCTGATATGGACAGAATACAATTAACACTACTTTCTGATATGGACAGAATACAATTAACACTACTTTCTGATATGGACACAATACCTTTAACACTACTTTCTGATATGGACACAATACAATTAACACTATTTTCTGATATGAACAGAATAGAATTAACACTACATTCTGATATGGACAGAATACAATTAACACTACTTTCTGATATGGACACAATACAATTAACATTACTTTCTGATATGGACACAATACCTTAAACACTACTTTCTGATATGGACACAATACAATTAACACTATTTTCTGATATGGACAGAATACAATTAACACTATTTTCTGATATGAACAGAATACAATTAACACTACTTTCTGATATGGACAGAATACAATTAACACTACTTTCTGATGTGGACACAATACCTTTTACACTATTTTCTGATATGGACACAATACCTTTAACACTACTTTCTGATATGGACACAATACCTTTAACACTATTTTCTGATATGGACACAATACCTTTAACACTACTTTCTGATATGAACAGAATACAATTAACACTACTTTCTGATATGGACACAATACAATTAACATTACTTTCTGATATGGACACAATACAATTAACACTACTTTCTGATATGGACACAATACCTTTAACACTACTTTCTGATATGGACACAATACAATTAACATTACTTTCTGATATGGACAGAATACCTTTAACACTACTTTCTGATATGGACACAATACAATTAACATTACTTTCCGATATGGACACAATACAATTAACACTAATTTCTGATATGGACACAATACTTTTAACACTATTTTCTGATATGGACACAATACAATTAACATTACTTTCTGATATGGATACAATACCTTTAACACTACTTTCTGATATGGACACAATACAATTAACACTAATTTCTGATATGGACACAATACTTTTAACACTATTTTCTGATATGGACACAATACAATTAACATTACTTTCTGATATGGATACAATACCTTTAACACTACTTTCTGATATGGACACAATACAATTAACATTACTTTCTGATATGGACACAATACCTTTAACACTACTTTCTGATATGGACACAATACAATTAACATTACTTTCTGATATGGACACAATACAATTACCACTACTTTCTGATATGGACACAATACAATTAACACTACTTTCTAATATGGACACAATACAATTAACACTATTTTCTGATATGGACACAATACCTTTAACATTACTTTCTGATATGGATACAATACCTTTAACACTATTTTCTGATATGGACACAATACAATTAACATTACTTTCTGATATGGACACAATACCTTTAACACTATTTTCTGATATGGACACAATACCTTTTACACTACTTTCTGATATGGACACAATACAATTAACACTACTTTCTGATATGGACAGAATACAATTAACACTATTTTCTGATATGGACACAATACAATTAACACTATTTTCTGATATGGACAGAATACAATTAACACTACTTTCTGATATGGACATAATAGAATTAACACTATTTTCTGATATGGACACAATACAATTAACACTATTTTCTGATATGGACACAATACAATTAACACTATTTTCTGATATGGACACAATACAATTAACACTACTTTCTGATATGGACAGAATACAATTAACACTATTTTCTGATATGGACACAATACCTTTAACACTACTTTCTGATATGGACACAATACCTTTAACACTATTTTCTGATATGGACACAATACCTTTTACACTACTCTCTGATATGGACACAATACAATTAACACTATTTTCTGATATGGACACAATACAATTAACATTACTTTCTGATATGGACACAATACCTTTAACACTTTTTCTGATATGGACACAATACAATTAACACTACTTTCTGATATGGACAGAATACAATTAACACTATTTTCTGATATGGACACAATACCTTTAACACTACTTTCTGATATGGACACAATACAATTAATACTACTTTCTGATATGGACAGAATACAATTAACACTTTTTTCTGATATGGACACAATACCTTTAACACTACTTTCTGATATGGACACAATACAATTAACATTACTTTCTGATATGGACACAATACCTTTAACACTTTTTTCTGATATGGACACAATACAATTAACACTACTTTCTGATATGGACAGAATACAATTAACACTATTTTCTGATATGGACACAATACCTTTAACACTACTTTCTGATATGGACACAATACAATTAACACTACTTTCTGATATGGACAGAATACAATTAACACTTTTTTCTGATATGGACACAATACCTTTAACACTACTTTCTGATATGGACAGAATACAATTAACACTATTTTCTGATATGGACACAATACCTTTAACACTACTTTCTGATATGGACAGAATACAATTAACACTTTTTTCTGATATGGACACAATACCTTTAACACTACTTTCTGATATGGACACAATACAATTAACATTACTTTCTGATATGGACACAATACCTTTAACACTACTTTCTGATATGGACACAATACAATTAACATTACTTTCTGATATGGACACAATACCTTTAACACTACTTTCTGATATGGACACAATACAATTAACATTACTTTCTGATTGTTTTCACCATGTACAAATTCAAAAGTCACTGAAAGATAACTGAGGGAAATAAGCCATCATGTAATATCAAACTTGTCAGTTTGTAAAATGTGAGCAATCCAGTACATGTTTCAAAATTAAGAAATCTTTCTCTGAAGACACATCTCCTGACAGGGAGGTCAATGGAACTCCCAACTCCAAGTTACCTCCCACTGTCACATCTCAAGATATGTGCCTGTTAGATATTATTAGCTATATATATTTGTGAATTTTGTCTTGCTTGCTTCAGAGTTTCATCCTTCCTTCTATCAAATGAAAAACTGCACCAACTACCATAACAATATATTTGGAGATGTCTTATATAAAGGAGGTAACAACAATTTTAGATCTTTTTATCTAATTATGCTCAATGTTAAAAAGTATGTGTAGAATGACCATTTTAGATAAAATAATGGCTCTTATCCTACACTTTCCTTGATATGGGCAAGATAATGCATGTCCAAATGTAAATTATACTTATAAGACACATTAAAACTTTGAATTTAATCAAAATCCAGAAAAAAAAAATCACACTTTTGAAACAAGAATCAGGGTCTTAAAAGATTTTGGTGTGAAAAAGTGCTGTTCCCATTGTACCAATAACAAATTTCTTTAACTGATTGACAGCAAATTTTTTAGAATGAACATAGTGTCGTACGCTTTATTTATTTTTTACATTGAGCAAAAGGTCTCAAAAACCTCCTTCAAACTGCATTTTCTGGTGTCATATCTGCAATCAGATGTTTTACTGTTATTTGTTTGAATTTAAAGAATTATAGAATATGATATACATTTAATAAGAATTCAAGAAGTATAAGTTTGTAATTAATCTTCAGTTTGTTTGGAAAACTTTCTTTTTCATATTCTAACAATGGACACATATGTCAATAGCATGGTCTACTGACAAGGAATAACGAAGTCCCTAGGGCCATCATAGGATTAATAAGTAGTTATACCAATGACAATATCAACATGAAATAAGTTGAATCTTACCTGCTTTTCTATATCAAAACTCTGAAAATAAAATTAAAAGAAAATGAATTATGATATTCAATACACTAGGTACATAATATTTAATTATGACAACTTTTAATTGATATGATAATTACTGACAAATAACATTAATTTTTAGGATAACCAATGACTTCTTCATATCCTAACAACTATTGACTTAAATATAGTTCTTCTTGACAATTAAATTTTAAAACAAATATCCTGTTTCATAATATATGTATCCATTTATTTATATTCATTTACAACTTTAATGAATCCCATATAATGTTGACTCTATGTGCTCAGAATCTTTCATTGCAGTTTTGTTTAAGATACTTAATTTCATGGGTTATAAGTCACAGTCATTGCCTAATTTTCTAAACTACCAATAATTTCCATGACTCAATTTCTAAACTACCAATAATTTCCATGACTAAATTTCTAAACTACCAATAATTTCCATGACTAAATTTCTAAACTACCATAATTTCCATGACTAAATTTCTATATTACCATAATTTCCATGACTAAATTTCTATACTACCCTAATTTCCATGCCTAAATTTCTAAACTACCAATAATTTCCATGACTAAATTTCTAAACTACCATAATTTCCATGACTAAATTTCTATATTACCATAATTTCCATGACTAAATTTCTAAACTACCAATAATTTCCATGACTAAATTTCTATACTACCATAATTTCCATGACTAAATTTCTATATTACCATAATTTCCATGCCTAAATTTCTATACTACCCTAATTTCCATGCCTAAATTTCTATACTACCCTAATTTCCATGACTAAATTTCTATACTACCATAATTTCCATGACTAAATTTCTATACTACCCTAATTTCCATGACTAAATTTCTAAACTACCAATAATTTCCATGACTAAATTTCTATACTACCCTAATTTCCATGCCTAAATTTCTATACTAACATAATTTCCATGCCTAAATTTCTATACTACCATAATTTCCATGCCTAAATTTCTATACTACCATAATTTCCATGCCTAAATTTCTATACTACCATAATTTCCAAGACTAAATTTCTATATTACCATAATTTCCATGCCTAAATTTCTATACTACCCTAATTTCCATGCCTAAATTTCTATACTACCTAATTTCCATGCCTAAATTTCTATACTACCCTAATTTCCATGCCTAAATTTCTATACTACCCTAATTTCCATGCCTAAATTTCTATACTACCCTAATTTCCATGCCTAAATTTCTATACTACCCTAATTTCCATGCCTAAATTTCTATACTACCCTAATTTCCATGCCTAAATTTCTATACTACCATAATTTCCATGCCTAAATTTCTATACTACCCTAATTTCCAAGACTAAATTTCTATATTACCCTAATTTCCATGCCTAAATTTCTATACTACCCTAATTTCCATGCCTAAATTTCTATACTACCCTAATTTCCATGCCTAAATTTCTATACTACCCTAATTTCCATGCCTAAATTTCTATACTACCATAATTTCCATGCCTAAATTTCTATACTACCATAATTTCCAAGACTAAATTTAAAATTACCAGTTATTTCTATGACTAAACATAAAACTATCAATAATTTCCATGACTGAATTTCTACACTACCATAATTTTCATGATGAGACTATTATAGTTTCAGTTAAATTTTAAAACTACCAATATTTTCTAGAACTAAATTTTAAAACTATCAATAATTTCCATGACTTAATTTAAAATTACCAATATTATCCATGAACAAATTTAAAACTACCAATAATTTTCATGACTTAATTTCTAAACTAATAAAAATTTCCATGACTAAATTTCTAAACTACCAATAATTTCCATGACTAAATTTCTATACTACCCTAATTTCCATGCCTAAATTTCTATACTACCATAATTTCCATGACTAAATTTCTATATTACCATAATTTCCATGCCTAAATTTCTATACTACCCTAATTTCCATGCCTAAATTTCTATACTACCCTAATTTCCATGACTAAATTTCTAAACTACCAATAATTTCCATGACTAAATTTCTATACTACCCTAATTTCCAAGACTAAATTTCTATACTACCCTAATTTCCATGCCTAAATTTCTATACTACCATAATTTCCATGACTAAATTTCTATATTACCATAATTTCCATGCCTAAATTTCTATACTACCCTAATTTCCATGCCTAAATTTCTATACTACCATAATTTCCATGACTAAATTTCTATACTACCATAATTTCCATGACTAAATTTCTATACTACCCTAATTTCCATGCCTACATTTCTATACTAACATAATTTCCATGCCTAAATTTCTATACTACCATAATTTCCATGCCTAAATTTCTATACTACCATAATTTCCATGCCTAAATTTCTATACTACCATAATTTCCAAGACTAAATTTCTATATTACCATAATTTCCATGCCTAAATTTCTATACTACCCTAATTTCCATGCCTAAATTTCTATACTACCCTAATTTCCATGCCTAAATTTCTATACTACCATAATTTCCATGCCTAAATTTCTATACTATCCTAATTTCAATGCCTAAATTTCTATACTACCCTAATTTCCATGCCTAAATTTCTATACTACCCTAATTTCCATGCCTAAATTTCTATACTACCATAATTTCCATGCCTAAATTTCTATACTACCCTAATTTCCAAGACTAAATTTCTATATTACCCTAATTTCCATGCCTAAATTTCTATACTACCCTAATTTCCATGCCTAAATTTCTATACTACCTAATTTCCATTCCTAAATTTCTATATACCCTAATTTCCATGCCTAAATTTCTATACTACCCTAATTTCCATGCCTAAATTTCTATACTACCATAATTTCCATGCCTAAATTTCTATACTACCATAATTTCCAAGACTAAATTTAAAATTACCAGTTATTTCTATGACTAAACATAAAACTATCAATAATTTCCATGACTGAATTTCTACACTACCATAATTTTCATGATGAGACTATTATAGTTTCAGTTAAATTTTAAAACTACCAATATTTTCTAGAACTAAATTTTAAAACTATCAATAATTTCCATGACTTAATTTAAAATTACCAATATTATCCATGAACAAATTTAAAACTACCAATAATTTTCATGACTTAATTTCTAAACTAATAAAATTTCCATGACTAATTTTGAGGTCATCCAATAATTTCTATAACTAAATTTTAAAACTACCAAAAATTTCCATGACTAAATTTTAAAACTGCCAACACTTTCCATGTCGATTACATTTTAAAACTACCAATAATTTCCATAACTAAATTTTAAAACTACCAATACTTTCCATGACTAAATCTTAAAATTACCAATAATTTCTATAACTGAATTTCAGAACACAAATAATTTCCATGACTACATTTTCAAATCAGCAATTATTCCCATGATTAAATTTTAAAATTACCAATAATTTCTATTATTGCATAGCGATATAATATTTTCCACAGAAAGTAACCAAAAGTTAGCGTGCAATAAATTCTAATATTGCACTAGTGCAATAAATCTTCAAAATTTATGACGTCATCAACGACAAAATCTTAGTTTAAACAAATTTTTACTTTCAAATATTATATTGCTATACAATAAAAGGGTTATTGCATGAATATTGGGGAATATTGTCCCTCGTAGAACATATACTGCACTCGCAAGCTCGTGCAATATAAAATTCTACTCGGGCCAATATTCCCCAATATTCATGCAATAACCCTATATAACTAAATTCTAAAACTACCAATAATTTCCATGACTAAATCTAAAAATTACCAATAATTCTCACGACTAAATTTTAAAACTACCAGTATTTTCCATGACTAAATTTTAAAACTGCCAACACTTTCCATGTCGATTAAATTTTAAAATTACCAATAATTTCTATAACTAAATCTTAAAATTGCCAATAATTTCTATAACTAAATCTTAAAATTGCCAATAATTTCTATAACTAAATTCTAAAATTACCAATAATTCCCATGATTAAATTTTAAAACTACCAATAATTTCCATGACTAAATTTAAACTACCAATAATTTCCATGGTCTCAGAATTAAGTCATGTTAGTATAATGGTCTCAGCTAAATCTTAGGACTACCAATGTTTTCCATAACTAAGTTTTAAAACTACCAATAATTCCCATGATTAATTTTTAAAACTACCAATAATTCCCATGATTAATTTTTAAAACTACCAATAATTCCCATGATTAATTTTTAAAACTACCAATAATTCCCATGATTAAATTTAAAACTAACAATAATTTCCATGACTTAATTTCAAAACTACCAATAATTCCAATGACACTTAATGTTTTAAAAACTGAACACATTAGCTATGATAAGCATTTCACCATGAAAAATGACACTCTATTACATGAGGTGGGAAATAAAGACCATGATGACCTACTTAGAATGGAGACGTCTTATTTGTAAGGCATTAAACAGGTTTATTTCTATCACAAAGATAGGTTAAACAGGATAGTGTGCATACCCTAAACCAATGCTTCCCAATAAAAGCTTTATGTCCTCTGTTTGAATATATACAAAATAATTCTTTCCAACAGATGTGCACATATGTCTACATAGAACTGTAGAATTAAGTAAACAAAATATGTTACATGGTTAGTAGACACAACATATAAGAAACAAGTGAATCTGTGAGCTACTGATCACTAATGATACCCCCGCCCCGCTAAAAGTATAAGGTTAACAGGAAGTTGTTGAGTGATGAATCTGAAAACCGCATCACACAGTATAGCTGACTTATATAAACGCTGAAACCAAATTTCAGAAATCCTTGTATTGCAGTTCCTGAGAAAAATGTGACGAAAATTTTCAACTTGGCTATCATGTGTAAAATGATACAAGTGTTCGGTAAACAGGAAGTTGTTGAATGATGATTCTGAAAATGCATCACGGTATAGCTGACTTATATAAACCCTGAAACCAAATTTCAGAAATCCTTGTATTGTAGTTCCTGAGAAAAATGTGACGAAAATTTTCAACTTGGCTATCTTGTGTAAAATGATACAAGTGTTCAAAAAACAGGAAGTTGTTGAGTGATGAATTTGAAAACGCATCACGCGGTATAGCTGACTTATATAAACCCTGAAACCAAATTTCAGAAATCCTTGTAATGTAGTTTCTGAGAAAGATGCGACGAAAAATATTCATGGGACGGAAGGACGGACTGACTGACTGACTGACTGACAGATGGACGGAGGGACGGACGGACAGACAGAGGTAAAACAGTATACCCCCACTTTTTTAAAGCGGGGGTAAAATTATTTCTATATAAACTATTTATATGAAGCAGAGCAGAAGTAACATTAGATGTTTAAAAAGTGAAAGCTTTGATAAAAGTATTAAAGAATAGTAAAATCAGTACAATTACTAATACTGTGCAAAACTACCGTCAACATGTTAATTTTAAAAATGTAAACAAAACTCCTCAAATATCATGAGATGTTCAACTCAAGCAGAAAAGTATAAATAGAGTGGATTCATTTACTTTCCATTGGTACCAATGTTCGTTGATTTATTTGGTGGTTTTAATAAAGTGTGCATACAAACGTGTAGGAAATTTATTCTTTATTGAACATTTAAATTCCTGGTTCGTCTAAACCAAAGGAATCAATGAAAATTGGTACCCAACAAATAATAATGAATCAACATTAGACAAAGCGTAAGAATTATGTTAGATTAGAACTGGCTACATTCTGATGATTCTTACCGGTAAAGGTTTGTATGGCTGAAAATTATATCATCTACATTTAGTTTATTACAATCAAACATTATAATCATTACATATTCCTGTAAAAAAAAAATTTATACACTTAACATTTTGGATGAACCAATTCAATGGACCCAGACTACACTTCAGAATTTTATTCCAAAAACACAATTTTATATTATATTTAATGTAGCTCTTGAGACCTGCAGTTAATGTACATTGTTATTTAGTCAACAGTTTAACATTATTCCAAGTTCAAATTTCTTTTATTTAATTGACTTTCAATGTAAACAAAGGAAAAACTACAGTTTTTTTCTACACATTCTTACTTCTTTCTAATGCAACATTGTTGACAACTTTTTTCAATATTTATTGCTGTATGACATCTGAGAACTGAAAATACAGGGTTTTTTTCATTTGTGAAATATCATATTTTATTTGACTGGGAATTACCTCATTTCATTGAAATCAGAATCAACAATTGTAGATATAAATTCTGGGTAAATGATATTGCTCCACCTGAGACATTTTAATCTTTATCTTTAAAATGTAGTGCTTAGATATAGGAAGATGTGGTATTAGTGCTTGTCCAGCTTAAGAAATGTTTATTAAATTTTAACTGTTGTAATCCAAGAAATATAGCATCATACAAGATGAGGTGGTGGAATCTATTTTGCTCATAAACTTTAGAGGATATGTTCACAATTGAAAATCAAAACGTTTTCTCTCTGCAAGATGTCATCATGTTTGCTCACCTAAAATTTGTGATCTCAAAAGAAGGCATGAAAAGTTAAATAAAGGACTGAGAACAATCAAGATCACAACTTGATGATACAAAAATAATCAACTAGTTTAGGAAAGTCTATATTGACTTAGAATTAATTAAAATAACTTACAATAATCATTACAGTAGATATGCTCGTATCATGTTTCTTGTACATATTCCTGAATTTGCTGAAACCAGAATAACAAATCATTCAAATTACAGACTAAACACCAAAGAAAATGTGATAAACAAAATGTTGAATATCATAAGTCAAAGGAACAAAACAGTTCTGATCCCCCTACCTATCCCTCTTTTCCGTCTTTAACATTCAAAATCCTAAACTCAGGCAAACCTCCATCTGGCTGATATCTTAAAGATTGTGTGATACAAACTTAAGTTTGGTTGAAAAAGTAAACTAAACTTTGGGAATATAATCTGCATTTACACTTTACAATTTTCCAATAGATTTGATACTGTCGTCCTGGTAAATCGTACAGCGTTCTGGTCACACCATACAATTTCCCATTCGATTAACTAAACAACGTCCGATTTTAGAATTCAGAAGATGCAATTTTTGACAAAACGACATAACAGGTAAAAAATTGAATGAAAATCGGATGGAAAATCGTTACGTGTAAACCCACCTTCATACAAAGATTGCAACAGTATCAGATTTCTTTAAAATAAAATCATAAGCAATCTAAATAAAATGTTCCGATGGGCGCAGCTTGATGTGACCGCAGAGGTCGAACCCTGAACAGTTGGGGCAAGTATGGACACAACATTCAAGCTTGATACAGCTCTGAATTTGGATTGTGATTAAATATTTGACACAGCATAGGTTTCTGACACAGAATGAATGTGGTCTAAGAACTTAAAAAAATTTAATTTACTTATTCAAACCATATCATTATTATTTGCTTTTATATATAAATCAGATATAACCAATTTAAAATGGAAAATTTTAAAGAAAAAAAAAGGAAAAAAAGGGAAAAAAATCCGCCCCCCAAATTTTTTGAACCCCCTTATGATTCATCACTCCCAAACTCAATCCCAGCCTTCCCTTTGTGGTATGGTACCTTGCAGTACCATTTCAGAGAGATCCATACACTTGAACACAAGTTACTGTCTGGAAACTAGAAAAATGCTTGTTTTTTGGCCCCTTTTTGGCCCCAAATTCCTAAACGTTTAGGGCAATTACCCCCAAACTCAAACCCAGCTTTCCCTTTGTGATATGGGACCTTGTAGTGCAATTTCATAAAGATCCATACACTTACATACAAGTTATTGTCATGAAACTAGAAAAATGCTTGTTTTTTGCCCCTTTTTTGGCCCCTAATTCCTAAAATTTTGAGGTAATTACCCCCAAAACATCATACCAATATACGACCGCAAAATTTTTTTGCGGTCAAATAAAAAAGATAATAATGAAGTGACATTCTTAAAGGAAATATTGATAATAGAATATGAAGGATTGTTATTTGAAGTTTGTGTATTTTTAACTCGGATTTAATGTGTATCCAGTCATAGACTGAAAGATGACACAAAGAAAGAGCAAAATATATTTATATACCTACCATAAACAAAAAGTAATTCCAAGTATCAATAATATTGAACAAATTACCAAAGCTATAATTCCAACAGGTAATGTCTTAGGTGCATCTAAAAAACGGAAATTTATTACATTTATTCAATCACAAACAAATTTAAAGTCACAAATTTAAATAAAAACTTATTTAATAAAATGCTTCACTGAGTGCAGCCTGATACGACCGCAGAGGTCGAACCCTGAACAGTTGGTGCAAGTTTGGACACAATATTCAAGCTTGATACTGTCTGAATTTGGATTGTGATCAAATTTTTGACATAATATAGGTTTCTGACACAAAATAAATGTGGTGGATTATCTAAAAATGTTAAATGGGTTAAAAAATTTGTATCAAATTTCAATTGAAGATTTCTTGCTATTGCGCAATACTGTGCAAAGAAGATTTCTTGCAATTGCGCAATACTGTGCAATTCAATATTTCTTGCTATTGCGCAATACTGTGAAATTGAAGATTTCTTGCTATTGTGCAATATTGTGCTATTGGATATTTCTTGCTATTGCGCAATACTGTGCAATTGAAGATTTCTTGCTATTGCGCAATACTGTGCAATTGAAAATTTCTTGCTATTGCACAATACTTAATATAATAATTTACACATCCTGTTTGGTGTGTATCTCTTGCCTTATCATTATTATTTGCTTTTATATATAAATCAGAAATTTAATAATAAAGTTTTTTTGGCATAATTTAAAAGCAGTTTATATAAACATAATTTATCAGCAACATTTTATATTGGCAAATTTCCAATGAAGTTCATTAAACTAAAGTTATTGGCAAATTTCAATGGAATTTATTAATAATAAAGTTTTTGGCAATTTCAATATACATAATTTAAAAGCAGTTTAGGTGAGATATTCAAATGAGTTTCAATTACCAACCTTACACTGCCTTTAAATTATGTTTTGTACTTACGTAATTGTCCATTAACCTGGAAACCCTTTTCCCCCCTTTTTTGCACCTTATTCCTTAACGGTTTGAGCCATAACTCCCAAAGACAATTCTTACCATCCCTTTGTGGTATTCCAATATCCAAAATCTAAATACATGGTTAGATTCAGCATATCAAAGAACCCCAAGAATTCAATTTTGATGAAATCAAATAAAGTTCAATTTTGGACCCTTTAAACCTCAATGTGGACCAATTTGATAACTGGGCCCAAATATCAAAAATCTAAATACATGGTTAGATTCAGCATATCAAAGAACCCCATATATTCAATTTTTGTTGAAATCAAACAAAGTTTAATTTTGGACCCCGATTTGGACCAACTTGAAAACTGGGCCCATAATCAAAAAACTAAGTACATGTTTAGATTCAGCATATCAAAGAACCCCAAGAATTCCAAGAATTCAATTTTGATGAAATCAAATAAAGTTTAATTTTGGACCGTTTGGACCTTAATGTAGACCAATTTGAAAACGGGACCAAAAATTAAGAATCTAAATACACGGTTAGATTCGGCATATCAAAGAACCCCAATAGTTCAATTTTTGATGAAATCAAACAAAGTTTAATTTTGGACCCTTTTGGCCCCTAATTCCTAAACTGTTTTGACCAAAACTCCCAAAATCAATCCCAACCTTCCTTTTGTGGTCATAAACCTTGTGTTTAAATTTCATAGATTTCTATTTACTTATACTAAAGTTATTGTGCAAAAACCAAGAAAAATGCTTATTTGGGCCCTTTTTTAGCCCCTAATTCCTAAACTGTTGGGACCAAAACTCCCAAAATCAATCCTAACCTTCCTTTTGTGGTCATAAACCTTATGTTAAAATTTCATAGATTTCTATTTACTTATACTAGAGTTATTGTGCGAAAACCAAGAAAAATGCTTATTGGGCACTTTTTTGGTCCCTAATTCTTAAACTGTTGGGACCAAAACTCCCAAAATCAATCCCAACCTTCCTTTTGTGGTCATAAACCTTGTGTTAAAATTTCATAGATTTCTATTAACTTATACTAAAGTTATAGTGCAAAAACTAAATGTCTTCGGACGACGACAACAACGACGACGACGACGCCAACGTCATACTAATATACGACCGCAAAAATTTTGCAGTCGTATAAAAATTTAAAAAAAAAAATGCAAAAATTTAGTTTATAATGGTCTTTCCTAAATTGTAAACAAATGGGACATACCAAGGGATTAATCTATAAGTCATAGAAATGGAAAAACAGACAGACAGACACACACACACAGATGAACAGGACAAAACAAAATGTAAAATGACATAAAAACAAATTTGGCACTTGATTTTTTTTGCTACTACAATCTATTATAATATTGAGTTATCTGAGTTTTCCCCCTCTTTGTTAATTTTGAGTCTCAAAGCCAGAAGTTTTTCAAATATTTTTCAAATATACTTTCATACCTGTAAGTGGTTGTCTTTTGTATTATCTTTATCTTTTTTATTGTCACATGTCTTTTTATTTATCAAAAAGTAATAAAATTTGAGCTTAATATTAATATTAATTTTGGCATTGAAGTCAAAAATAACAATTACAATTTGCATACTCCATTACAAGCTTTAATCAATTGTTCTGACATTCTTGGAAATTTATAAATGTCATAAACAGTTTAGGAATATTAAAACATTTGACATTACATAAACAAAAATTATATAAGAAGCTTTATTTAGAAGTGTATCGTTTCAAAGTAAATCTGAAAAAAATGTTTAAAGAATAATAAAATCCTAGTATTTGTCATTACATGAAAGTGATTAGATTTTTTTACATCTTTTCTAGACTCAAGACGGTAAGATCTTGACATATTGTTTAGGCACTGATGTTGAAGATTGTGTGTTGACCTCTAGAAGTCTATTTGTTGTTTTTTTTCTGGTAGCACCTTTCATTAATACTTCTAAATAAACCCTTCGATTTTTGTTCATGAACTTTGAAACAGTCAATGAAATACATTCCAACAGAGTTGTTGCCGTATAATTGCAAGTGATAATTGTTCATACTCTTGTCAATTTTTACACTTATCATTCGTAAAATATCACTTTCTAAAGTGAAAATTACATGCCCCTTTTGTCCTTTTAATCTCAGACAGGAAATTTACCTATCAATAAAATGTTTTTGTACTTGCAAGATTAGAATAAAGTGTTCTTTTATCATAATTTATATTTATATACATGTAAGCTAAGACATCCACTTAAAATCTTGTCATAAATTTTTAGTTTCTTCCCAACTTTACACTCATAAAATGACAAAAATCTGATCCTATCATGATAAACTTCCTTGCAAAACATCTGTAGATGCATTCATCATAATATTATTTTTTACCTTCAGAAAATGTTAAGGCTATCTGTGGTTTACTAATAACTTCATCATCACCATTACTTGTCACACCCAAGCACACTGCATAATTGGTGGAGGGTTTTAAATTTTCCAGAGTTATTCCCCCTGTTTTCATATTGGCCTCAACTCTTTTATTTAAGAATGCTGTTAAAGAAAAAACATCAGAATTAGTTCCAATATGTATTACAATTCTATACACGCAAAATATAGCCTTTTTGCGCTCATGCAGCGTAAAGCAAACACAATTCTATACAGACTGGCGTGTATATTAAGTTTGATATATCTTTTGATGTAGATTGAAAAATTCAACAGCAAAAGGTAAAATGAAATTGAAAATTTTAAGCATATCTTCATCTCAGTTTCTATAAACTAACAAATTGCTGTTTCATTTATCTGTTTGTACCTGCTTCCTTGAAATAAAAATTCTTTTTTCTGATCACTTTTTAATCAATTTCTCTAACAATATTTGTGTTGAATTCACATGATGTTTTCACCAGACTTTTTGTAATGAACTACATAAATCAATGACCTAACAGTATTATTTTCTGTTATGACAGTTTGTTATCCTTTATATTTTTTTTGATAGTAGGTTCCATTTTTTCCAGCAGGGAAACTTATTACAATTACATTATTATGGGCCGGCACTAAGCCGGTCCATTATATGATATGGGTTTGAGATTGTTACATGATTTTCTGCGGATCTATTATTATTTTCTGTATATGCAAAATTAAAGATTTTATGTTAATTGAAATAAATACATTTTTTTAAAGAAGAAGATGCAAAAAAAAAAACTGAAACATATTTATGATAATGAATGTTCATTGTTTTATTATGCACAGAATGCGTGACCCATATTTGGGGAATTCCCAAACCAAGTTATTTTTAGAAATTTAAACAAGGTACCATGTTCTTACAAAAACTCGTCGTCGGAAGATGGGAAGTGATTTATAGTTTGCGATTTTTTTTCTCAAAATATTTTATATTCTATTTTGATTATTATACATACAGTTTTCATCATTTAGAAAAATAATCATAATAAAGATATCAACGTAAACGATCTCGGGAGTTTTTATAGGTAACATGTTTCAGTAACTGAAAGTGATTTTCAAACCTCTCAAATATCCACTTGGTGTTTGTTAATACTTTGCAATTTTACTGCAACCCAACAGAAATGAAAACATTTTGTCAGGAATTTCTACGAAGAGAATAATTTGCTATACTGTCTGAAGCTTTCTGATTTTAGTTGTAGTATGTAAGCAGTTTTTTAGCCTGTCGTATACCCAATATAAAGGGATATGGAGTAAATGTTCATGAGACAATATTAATATCAATACATGGTAAAACCCAAAAATGGAACGTTTTTATTGTTGTCCTTCATCTTCAAGTCACCATGAGGCATTCAACAATGATCAATATTTCTCACAACAGGTAGTAAGTTCAAGTTGACCCCTCGGATCGGTTTGTGCAGAATTCATTGTTTAATATCATACAAAGCTACATTCATATTTTTATGACTGTTTGTTGATACTTTTAAATTTCACCAAAACCGAATAGAAATGAAAACATTATGTCCAGGATTTATCAACCTTTACTGAGAGGAATAATTTTACATTTGTTTGCTTTAAGATTTTTATATCTTTTGTCAAACGAAGTTGGGGTAGGGATATAGTGTTTCGTCTGTCAGTCACAAAGTTATAGTTCATCTATCTGTGGAAGTATAAGTCATAGTTCATGAGATTTTGTTCATAGATGCGTCCTGATAAAAATAAGGTAATGTTAACCTACATTTCATATATCAGTGACTGATTAAAGTTTGCCTTAGAGTCCATATCTGAGATACAACTCATGGAGAAATAATATTGTCAGTAGATGTGTCTTTAATAGTCAGGAGGGTCCTAAAAAATATGTCATCTAGACATAAAATTCATTGATGAGTAAAGAGGTGAAAGGCTGCGTTAAAGTCATATCTGAGATGAGGAATACAAATATTTTGTCAGTAGATGCAACTTTGATAGTCACGAGTTTCAAAATCAAGTCTTGAAAATGAATAAAATGATATTCCATTTCATCAACTGCACTTAAAAGATATTTGATTTCATCAACTGCACAATAAAGTTATATTTTATAGCATTGAACATTTCTTGCAATTGAGGATTTAAGTCAACTCAATATACGATCATATACAGATTGTTTATATAATATTTTGCACATTTTTTTACACCAAAAACCTCCATATTTCTGGCCCAAAAATTTGGTGCGTGCACCAATTAACTCTCTTGTGTTATGCTGTCATGGGAATTTTTTCATGGCAGAGCGTATGATGCTTGTGAGATGTTTGAATCTCCTAAATCTATTTTGCAAGTGAAACAAAAGGCTCCCAAGACTGAATCTGTCATCTTATAAAAATAAGCCATTTTAATATTTGTTTTTACCTGTATAGCAATCAATAATGTTTGCCTGTTTGCATCTAATTTAGCGATACTTTTGTAGATCTTGGATTAATGATCATTTTTACTGTTTACAGCTTATACCTATCTTTTCATGTTTTTCAAAGTTTACAACAACAGACAAGAATGATGGATGCAGATGACAGATTTGGAGTGGTGGTAAAAGCTCAGATGACCTTTTTTCTTTAGGCCAGGTGAGCTAAAAAAAAATGAGGCTTTGTTGTGACAACGCAAGTCTACTGAAATACTAACTGTGATCATATGACTTTATATCCTCATGTGACTTTTTGTAGTACACAGCATACACCAATGGACTGCTGGGATACTTACTGCAATCACATGACTTTATACTATCATCTGACTTTCTGTAGTACACAGTATATACCAATGGCCTGCTGGGATACTTATTGTTATCACATGACTTTATACTATCATCTGACTTTCTGTAGCACACAGTATACACCGATGGCCTGCTTGAATACTTACTGTTATCACATGACTTTATACTATCATCTGACTTTCTGTAGTACACAGTATACACCAATGGCCTGCTAGGATACTTATTTATATTACAATAATCGCCAGGTTTAACAACCAGTTTTGTCTCACTTTCAGGTATTACACTGATGTCGGAGATGCCTAAAGGACCTGTTAATAAAAATACCAACAATTTATATTTATGCATCCTGATACTTATGTTTAATATTAATGGCATAACTAATCTCCTTAAAAATATAAACCCCTATAAAGCTAGTGGGCCTGATAATATCCCTGCTATTTTCCTTAATAAACTCTCGGAAGAGATATCCCCCTTCCTTGGATTCTTTTTTCAAAAATCCACAAATGATGGAAAAATTCCAGAAGAGTGGAAACAGGCAAATATTGTGCCAATTTTTAAAAAGGGAGATAAGTATAATGCAAATAACTATAGACTGGTTTCTTTAACGGCTATTTGCTGCAAGATTTTAGAACATGTTTTAACAAGTAATATTAGAAAACATTTAGATTTAAATAATATTTTAAATGATTGCCAACATGGCTTTAGGAGTAAACGTTCCTGTGAAGCACAACTTGTTATCAGCATCTAGGACATAGCCAAATACTTGGCAAAAGGTAATCAAGTTGATGCAATTCTTTTAGATTTTTCTAAAGCTTTTGATAAAGTCCCCCATGAAAGATTAATAACAAAACTTAATTATTATGGTATACGTAAAAATAATTTACTTTGGATAAAAGATTTTTTGTCAAACAGGCAACAGCAAGTCCTGCTTAACGGTGTTCAATCTTCCAAATTAGCTGTTGACTCTGGTGTTCCTCAGGGCACAGTATTAGGCCCAACTTTATTTTTGTTATTCATAAACGACCTATCTGAGCATGTCTCCTGTAAGGTTTGTCTTTTTGCTGACGACTGTTTACTTTATAAAACATCAAATAATATAAATGAGTCTCAAGCACTCCAAAAAGATCTATCAAACCTTGAAAATTGGGAATCTGAATGGCAAATGAAATTTAATCCTGAAAAATGCTATGTCATAAGTATTTCTAAAAAGTCAAAACCTAACTTATTTCAATATAAACTACATAATCATGTACTTGAATCTGTCAAAGACAGCAAGTATCTAGGAGTTACAATAAGCAATGATCTTGACTGGGGGCCCCATATTAACAATATAACTTCTAAGGCAAATAAAACACTAGGCTTTTTACGTAGAAACATGAAAAACTGTACATGTAAGGTTAAAAACCTTAGGTACACATCACTTGTTCGTCTGACCATCGAGTACTCCTCACCAGTTTGGGATCCATACAAACAAAACCAAATTAACCAAATTGAGCAGATACAACGTAAGGCAGCAAGATATGTGTTTAATTATTATAATGATAGATCACCAGGAGCTGTCACTGGTATGTTAAACAAACTTAAATAGGAAAACATACAATCCCGTAGAACAAAAGCTAAGCTTGTTTTGATTTATAAGATTAATGGGGGGTTGGTTGAAGTCACTAATGACGTCTTGACACAATATGACAGGCATACTAGAGGATTACATAAATTTCGGCATATATATACAAATAAAGACTTTTTTAAGTCATCTTTTTTCCCAAGCACTATTGCTGTCTGGAATGATCTTCCAGAGGTAATTTGCATGTCACCCTCCCTAGAATCCTTCAAAGGTGGTATCTCCACCTTAACATTTGGAGGATCCTGTTTGGCTAATTAATTATTGTATTTAAGCCGCTGTACATAATGTGAATATGTTTAACATTAAGCTACAACTAATGTTATTTTAAATTGTAATTGAACTGTGGCAAATATTTTATTTTATTTATAACACAATTTTCGACCTCCATTTGCATGTACATAGCGCCACAGTTCCGGGATATTCCACACTCTGGCACCGGAGTCTTTCCCGTACCAGGAAGAAGAAGAATGCATATTTGTTAATGCAAAAATTAACTTAAATTTATAAATCATATTTTTTCCCAAAAGATTTTGTGTTGATTAATCATGTTAATTTGACAAATAAACCTTCTTAATGAATTCTTTATGGTAAAATTGAAAGATTTTTATGGTTTGAAAATAGATTTGCTGAATGACAACCTGAAGTAAAAATAGATAAAAATAAAAGAAACTAAGTGGCAAAAAACTTAATTTTTAATGAAACGCTTAAGTATGAATAAATAAATCTTAGAGTAAAACAAAGAAACACTGCAAAAACTGTACAAACATAAATAATATAACTGGGTGTATAGTTAACTGAGATATATCACTGACAATATTATCTCTGAAATATTCATTAATAAACTTTGATAAAAAAAAAGTAGCACTGCAAGCATCTGTCAAATGAGCTACATCAGATACAATCGAACTTACCATGCTTCTTCAAATGAATATCAATACATCTTATTAATCTATTTTGGTTAAAAAAATCTCTATGGAAAGTCTGTAACTGTTTGAAAATTAAGTTGTTATAAAAACCGTACAAAACAGACCAAAATTCATCTTTTATTTCTTATTTGAGTGTTCCAAAATTGATCAAAGTCTTATACATGTACATATATACGTGCACTTGCATAAGGTCGATTTCTATCCAAGGCAGATCAAATTATAAATAACATACTTCCTGTGAAATAAGGAAAATGACACTTTGAGAAAACCATTTCTGTGTTGTATCCATCGGTGTAGAGATAGGACACAGCAAAAATCCATCTATCTTCTCTATCTGTGGTGACGGATATATTCGTCAGATCACGAGATGCATTAATCAAACTCAAATCACTCTGAAAGTAAAGTCACAATATAATTCAACCAGCAAAATATATCAAGCTCTATGTAATATTGTTCATATATAGTAGGTAGTGTGGTGAATTAACTGTTTGTTAACCGTGTTACTTTTAAAAAAATAAAATTATTTTCGTTATAAGCTCTTTCTATCTATGTAGTTCTTTAGAAATTGTCTTAATTGAAATTATTTTTCTTCTTTTTCCACTTCTTTCTTCTTTCGTTGTATATTAGTTTTGCAAGACGTTGAAAAGGTATAAAATTGAGAATGGAAATGGGGAATGTGTCAAAGAGACAATATCCCGACCAAAGAGCAGAAAACAGCCCAAGCATATTCAACTAAGTAAGACATCATGTGACTTTAGTGACGTATGATGAGCGGCCATTTTGAATTATTTTGTCCCATTAAATTGCATAGGTGCTTCAATAAAGTTCAATTTTCTCATAAACTTGACCCGTTTTTTAACTTTTGCAAATCAATCCTTGGTATTTGAACATAATTCTATCTTTTAATGTTGGTTCTGACAGTTTAATTTTTGATTAAATTAGGTCTCTGGAGATTCGTAAAAATCGTACTTTTTCTCGTTATTTCTCCGTTGACTTAATGTTAAAATCTAGTGACCCCATGTCTACTTGTACTTCAAATTCACAAATTCGGTAAATAAAAGTAACACTTTGCAAATCGATTCAGAATATAAAAACATATATCTTGCGAAATATTCTACTTAAAACCGTTTAATTTTAGAGCAAATTTGGTCTTTCATCGATTTAAAAAAAGGGATTTTTCGGGATTTTTCAAAATGGCGGATGATGGAAATGTTGCATCAAATCAAGGATTTGTATTGTAAGACTTTCCTTGATTAAATTAAATTTTTCATGCAGAATCTCTGATGTTTCTGTTATTTTCTTTGGTGATATTTCGATATGATTGATTTCAAAATTTCTTGATAAAGAAATTATTATTTCAAGTGTGACACGGGAACATTTATTTTGACAGATATCCAGGATATACTGTTCCCAGAAAATAGTTAACAATAAAATTTATAATAAAATTTTTCGCCTCTTTTTTTAAGGTGTTTTTCCTGTTTTCTGTATAATTTATCTTAGTTTAGAAATATATTTATACATTCCTTTTAGAACAAAAAAATGTGTTCGTCCCAAGAGAAAAAAAACCAATGCCCAACAATTATTATAGATAGATATTCTATACCTTTACAATCTCATGTCCCTTGACGACCAGTGAACTCTGACTCGGGTTATAATGTAACTTAACAATATATTGTCAGGTAGACGTGCAAACCAAAAGCAACCAGGTGACATTAACATCCTTTGTATACATGTATTACCAGAGTTTAAATTTTGTGATATACAAAAGTTTTCATAAATGTACAAATAAATATCTTCTCTTCCCCGTGTCAAATCAGAAGAAGTATGTATCATAATAAACTTTAAGAAAATATGAATATTATGAAAACTTCTTTAACAAAATAATTTTGCTTAAAAGATAATCAAATATTTATGTTTCCATAATTATTTTAAAGAAATATTCTGATTCAAATTTTAATTTAAATGAATTTTTTTATTTCATAGAAAATTAAACGAGATTTCATTGCATATGATTTTATTATTTATTTTTTAATTCAATATTTTAAGCAAAATCCAGGCATTCAATAAAGCATATTGAAAGTTTAACTTGTGTAAAAAAAATTGTTATTGTATACATTTCAACAGAAACATATAATACATTTGCTCTGATTTCAACAACATTGTATACCCGACAATATTTATTGACAGAGTTATCGGTCCTGAATTGAAAGCAAACACCTTATAACCAAATACTTTTCTTTGTAAGAGTTATCTCCATGAACACCTTCTTTACAGGTTAGTTGTGAAAAGAGGCACATAAGACTACTGACCTGACAAACTGTCTGAATACCAACGCACCAGTATACAACAATCTTCTCTAATTGACAGCTTATATTTCTACTCTGTTTGTTCCAGGATACAATGTAATTTTTCTCTGATCCTTCCACAACAATATATGCTGGTTTTTGTCTTCCTGTAAGTAATGCACATTTTTTAAAGTTAATTTCACTATTAAATTTTGAATTGAATTGTCTAAGTCTACCCTATACATATATTTGTTTGGTCATATGATCAAAACAGTTTGCCATTATTCAAGAATTATTTGAAAAATATATCATAAACTCAACATTTCTAGAGAGTTAAAAAAAATTGACACTTTTGAGTTTCGATGTCCCTGTTACTCATACATGGTATGGAGTTATTATATTTCAATGTAAACCACAAGTAATAATTCATTGTATTTATAAACTTCTTCAAATAAAAAAAATGTCAAAGTTGATGTTTTCCTTGGATCTAATGAACATCAATAAGAAAATCCAATGCTAAGCTGTTGTTGACAAGGATAAGTTTTTGTTGCAGATAGTCAGACTGAACAAATTCAAGGCAAAATCTTTCCACAAAAAGTTTACATTGACCAATGAACCATGAAAATGAGGTCAAGGTCAGATGAAACCTGCCAGTTGGAAATGTACACTTTACAAACATTCCATTCACCAAATAAAGTTGACATGGACTTGACCATGAAAACTTAACCTTGATCACTGATCCATGAAATGAGGTCAAGGTCAAGTGAACCCTGACAGACATGTAGACCTTGCAAGAATCCTATATACCTAATATAGTTATCCTATTACTCATAATAAGTGATTAGTTCACATAAAAAACACCTGAAATTTTTTTCAAGAAGTCACTGAACTATGAAAATGAGGTCAAGGACATCTGCATACAGGTTTTCTATCTTCTGAAATATTAAGCTTTACTCCAATAGTTCACCCTGTCACAGCTGCCACCAGATAGTAAACCATATGTCTTGCAATCTGAGACTTTCATTGCAGGCAAAACAAAAAAATAAAGGAATGGACATGTCAACTCTAAAATTTACATATTTGGTTTGCCAAAAAAAAAATCCTGCCAATCAATCCAATCTTTATGTACATGAGATAAAACTTCCAAGACTTAGATTTTCCTAATACAAAAAACTTAACTGAATGAAAAACAAGTCTTCTGTTCAACAGGTTAATATGAAAAATACTGATAATAATATACCATTCACAATTTAAATGACACAATTTAATCAATCATACCAAAATGTCCTTTTAAGGCATAAATCAAGGCATAAGTCAACTTTAATTATTACTTAAATCCTCCTCTAGAATTATTACCTGAATCATACAATGGTGTAGCAATTCTACTGGAATCAATACTCTCTCCAATATCATTCACTGTCTTTACTTCTATCAAGTAAGATAAATTCTGTGGAAGATTGGTAACATTTATTGTTGCTATGTCCCATGGCACATCAAATTGTCTGTTGACTGATCCTTCAGAAGTTGAATTTACTGTAACTGTGTAGAATGCCTTCTCAGAAAATTTTTCCCTTTTACTAATAGGCTGAAATATGGATTTTTTAAAAATATATTGTGGACTCATTAATATTACTCGAATACCAATTTTTGTGGATTTCTTAAGTATAGGTGAACCACGATTTTAAATGTTCAAAGAAGTGAAAATTTTCTTATTTATTAACAAAACTTTATTGCAGTATTACTTTTTACTCAGATTACAGAGTTAGTCTAGATACCCCTGTAATGAGTTACATTTGAATGCTTGTAATTTCTTTTAATTAACCACAAATATTTTATATGCTGTGCGCAACAAATCCACAAAAATCAAATATCCATAAATATACAATTTTTCCTCAATCCACAAAATTTGTTATCCACGTTAATAAATGAATCCACAGTATATTTGATATTTCAAAAATATTACAAAGATTCTTAACCATTAATATTTCTAGAGAAACAAAATATTATTTGCAATATAAATGTCAGAATACTGTGGATTCATTATTTTTCGTCAGATACCAATTTTCATGGATTTCTATGGTAAAGGGGAACCACAAATTTAAATGTTCAACAAAATTAAAAAATTCCCACAGGGTTGTTTGAAGACTTTAGCAAAACCATGAAATTAAATATCCACGAAAGTGTAAGTCTTTGTCAATCCACAAAAATTGATATCCACGAAAATAAATGAATCCACAGTATCCAATTTATCTAAATGCTGCAGATGATAAAATTGATGATATTTTCGTCACTTACCCTAATATAAAGAGACAGGACTCTGTTAGACATAATGTAGCCACCAATATACGGTACACTAACAGGAGCTGAAATAACCATTAACATACTGATAAGTAATATAAAGAGACAGGACTCTGTTAGACGTAATTTAGCCATCAAACTTACAATGTTACAGGAGCTGAAATAACCATTAACATACTAATAAGTAATATAAAGAGACAGGACTCCTTTAGACGTAATGTAGCCACCAATATACGGTACACTAACAGGAGCTGAAATAACCATTAACATACTGATAGGTAATATAAAGAGACAGGACTCCTTTCGACGTAATGTAGCCACCAATATACGGTACACTAACAGGAGCTGAAATAACCATTAACATACTGATAGGTAATATAAAGAGACAGGACTCCTTTAGACATAATGTAGCCACTAATATACGGTACACTAACAGGAGCTGAAATAACCATTAACATACTAATAAGTAATATAAAGAGACAGGACTCTGTTAGACGTAATGTAGCCATCAAACTTACACTGTTACAGGAGCTGAAATAACCATTAACATACTGATAGGTAATATAAAGAGACAGGACTCATTTAGACGTAATGTAGCCACCAATATACGGTACACTAACTGGAGCTGAAATAACCATTAACATACTGATAAGTGATATAAAGAGACAGGACTCCTTTAGACGTAATGTAGCCACCAATATACGGTACAATAACAGGAGCTGAAATAACCATTAACATACTGATAAGTTATATAAAGAGACAGGACTCTGTTAGACGTAATGTAGCCACCAATATACAGTACACTAACAGGAGCTGAAATAACCATTAACATACTGATAGGTAATATAAAGAGACAGGACTCCGTTAGACATAACGTAGCCACCAATATACGGTACACTAATAGGAGCTGAAATAACCATTAACATACTGATAAGTAATATAAAGAGACAGGACTCCTTTAGATATAATGTAGCCACCAATTAAATTAGTCAAATTATTGCTCAAGATCATCAATGTAGACAATTAAAAAAAAGTGCTATGCACATCTAGCATGCTGAAAAGAATTCAAATCTATTTTTCTTCAGTATAAAGTAAAACCCTAAACTACATCAGTATTAAAGAAGATATTGCAAATGAAAAGAGCAACGACTCTAGTAGCTACCATTAACTTGTATCAAAATTTGATGTGCACATTTAATGAAGTAAACTGATGTTGTTAGATAGCTGTCTCAATGGTTTATACCCCATATCCCATTGTATACATAGGTTCTATCACATAACCGTGTTGTTAGATAGCTGTATCAATGGATTTTACCCCATATCCCGTTGTATATATAACATGGTTCTATCACATAACCATGTTGTTAGATAGCTGTATCAATGACTTTTACCCAATATCCCGTTGTATATATAACATAGTTCTATCACATAACCATGTTGTTAGATAGCTGTATCAATGGATTTTACCCCATATCCCGTTGTATATATAACATGGTTCTATCACATAACCATGTTGTTAGATAGCTGTATCAATGGATTTTACCCCATATCCCGTTGTATATATAACATGGTTCTATCACATAACCATGTTGTTAGATAGCTGTATCAATGACTTTTACTCCATATCCCGTTGTATATATAACATGGTTCTATCACATAACCATGTTGTTAGATAGCTGTATCAATGGATTTTACCCCATATCCCGTTGTATATATAACATGGTTCTCTCACATAACCATGTTGTTAGATAGCTGTATCAATGGATTTTATCCCATGTCCCGTTGTATATATAACATGGTTCTATCACATGACCCTGTTGTTAGATAGCTGTATCAATGGTTTTTACCCCATATCCTGTTGTATACATAGGTTCTATCACATAACCGTGTTGTTAGATAGCTGTATCAATGGATTTTACCCCATATCCCGTTGTATACATAGGTTCTATCACATAACCATGTTGTTAGATAGCTGTATCAATGGCTTATACCCCATATCCCGTTGTATATATAACATGGTTCTATCACATGACCCTGTTGTTAGATAGCTGTATCAATGGTTTTTACCCCATATCCTGTTGTATACATAGGTTCTATCACATAACCGTGTTGTTAGATAGCTGTATCAATGGATTTTACCCCATATCCCGTTGTATACATAGGTTCTATCACATAACCATGTTGTTAGATAGCTGTATCAATGGCTTATACCCCATATCCCGTTGTATACATAGGTTCTATCACATAACCATGTTGTTAGATAGCTGTATCAATGACTTTTACCCCATATCCCGTTGTATACATAGGTTCTATCACATAACCATGTTGTTAGATAGCTGTATCAATGGATTTTACCCCATATCCTGTTGTATATATAACATGGTTCTATCACATAACCATGTTGTTAGATAGCTGTATCAATGACTTTTACCCCATATCCCGTTGTATACATAGGTTCTATCACATAACCGTGTTGTTAGATAGCTGTATCAATGGTTTATACCCCATATCCCGTTGTATACACATAGGTTCTATCACATAACCATGTTGTTAGATAGCTGTATCAATGACTTTTACCCCATATCCTGTTGTATACATAGGTTCTATGACATAACCATGTTGTTAGATAGCTGTATCAATGGTTTTTACCCCATATCCTGTTGTACACATAGGTTCTATCACATAACCATGTTGTTAGATAGCTGTATCAATGACTTTTACCCCATATCCTGTTGTATACATAGGTTCTATCACATAACCGTGTTGTTAGATAGCTGTATCAATGGTTTTCACCCCATATCCTGTTGAACACATAGGTTCTATCACATAACCGTGTTGTTAGATAGCTGTATCAATGGATTTTACCCTATATCCCGTTGTATACATAGGTTCTATCACATAACTGTGTTGTTAGATAGCTGTATCAATGGATTTTATCCCATATCCCGTTGTATACAAATAGGTTCTATCACATAACCATGTTGTTAGATAGCTGTATCAATGACTTTTACCCCATATCCCTTTGTATACATAGGTTCTCTCACATAACCGTGTTGTTAGATAGCTGTATCAATGGATTTTACCCCATATCCTGTTGTATACATAGGTTCTATCACATAACCATGTTGTTAGATAGCTGTATCAATGGTTTTTACCCCATATCCCGTTGTATACATAGGTTCTATCACATAACCATGTTGTTAGATAGCTGTATCAATGACTTTTACCCCATATCCCGTTGTATACATAGGTTCTATCACATAACCATGTTGTTAGATAGCTGTATCAATGGATTTTACCCCATATCCCGTTGTATATATAACATGGTTCTACCACATAACCATGTTGTTAGATAGCTGTATCAATGACTTTTACCCCATATCCCGTTGTATACATAGGTTCTATCACATAACCATGTTGTTAGATAGCTGTATCAATGGTTTATACCCCATATCCCGTTGTATACACATAGGTTCTATCATATAACCATGTTGTTAGATAGCTGTATCAATGACTTTTACCCCATATCCTGTTGTATACATAGGTTCTATCACATAACCATGTTGTTAGATAGCTGTACCAATGGTTTTACCCCATATCCTGTTGTACACATAGGTTCTATCACATAACCATGTTGTTAGATAGCTGTATCAATGACTTTTACCCCATATCCTGTTGTATACATAGGTTCTATCACATAACCGTGTTGTTAGATAGCTGTATCAATGGATTTTACCCCATATCCTGTTGTATACATAGGTTCTATCACATAACCGTGTTATTAGATAGCTGTATAAATGGATTTTACCCCATATCCTGTTGTATACATAGGTTCTATCACATAACCATGTTGTTAGATAGCTGTATCAATGGTTTTTACCCCATATCCTGTTGTATACATAGGTTCTCTCACATAACCATGTTGTTAGAAAGCTGTATCAATGGCTTTTACCCCATATCCCGTTGTATACATAGGTTCCATCACATAACTGTGTTGTTAGATAGCTGTATCAATGGATTTTACCCCATATCCTGTTGTATACATAGGTTCTATCACATAACCGTGTTGTTAGATAGCTGTATCAATGGATTTTACCCCATATCCTGTTGTATACATAGGTTCTGTCACATAACCATGTTGTTAGATAGCTGTATCAATGGTTTTTACCCCATATCCTGTTGTATACATAGGTTCTCTCACATAACCATGTTGTTAGAAAGCTGTATCAATGGCTTTTACCCCATATCCCGTTGTATACATAGGTTCTATCACATAACCATGTTGTTAGATAGCTGTGCGAATGGTTTATACCCCATATCCCGTTGTATACATAGGTTCTCTCACATAACCGTGTTGTTAGATAGCTGTATCAATGGATTTTACCCCATATCCTGTTGTATACATAGGTTCTATCACATAACCATGTTGTTAGATAGCTGTATCAATGGTTTTTACCCTATATCCCGTTGTATAAATAGGTTCTATCACATAATTGTGTTGTTAGATAGCTGTATCAATGGCTTTTACCCCATATCCCGTTGTATAAATAGGTTCTATCACATAACCGTGTTGTTAGATAGCTGTATCAATGGTTTTTACCACATATCCCGTTGTATACACATAGGTTCTATCACATAACTGTGTTGTTAGATAGCTGTATCAATGAAAATTTTTACCCCATATCCCGTTGTATACATAGGTTCTATCACATAACCGTGTTGTTAGATAGCTGTCTCAATGGCTTATAAACCCATATCCCGTTGTATACATAGGTTCTATCACATAACCTTGTTGTTAGATAGCTGTATCAATGACTTTTACCCCATATCCCGTTGTATACATATAGGTTCTATCACATAACCGTGTTGAATATGATATTTATCAATTCAAGCATTTTAAAGTTAAACATTCGAGAGTAGACAAAATTTTGTCTATAGGGAAAAGTGGCAGAATATATTTCTCTAATGACATAATGGATAATGCTAATTAGTTCAATGTTCTGTATGGATATGACAAAAAAATTACACGAGAGAGAAATCTAATAAATGTGTGGTTTATTAAAATCTATCAAAATGGTCAGGACCAGTTTAAATCCACACAGAACTAGTAAAATTTGTGTACATGCAATACTGTCTAGTTTTTCAGTATTGAGAAGTATTTAGAGAGGCAAATTTGTAAATATAAAATAGTGTGCTCAAAAAACTAATTAAAAGTAGAAAGAGACATAACTTTTTTAATAATAAACTTATTGAACTATTATTATGTAACGTCACGGTACCCAAATTGCACCCAGTACCCAAATTGCACCCAGTACCCAAATTGCACCGAGTACCCAAATTGCACCTATTCAACATAAACAGCTGAGAAATTCTTAAAATTTTTCTTTGAGACTAAACAATTTATATTTTAGTTATCTGACATTATACACGTCTTACAAAATAGGCGAATATATTCAAATATACACTAAACGTTCACAGTTTATATCAACAGCTGAAGCTTTCACTGGAAAAGAAAAATGTACGAAAACGCCGCCATGCGACGTTCACAAAAAGTCATCTTTTAAAAATGAACAAAAAAAAATATGTTACAAGCATCCATTTTAAAAGAAATGAATAGTGAGCATGTACTAATGTCAAATTGTTCTAAATATTTGAAAAAATAAAACAAAACAACTGTTATTTGATTTTTAATGATGTGAATTTAAGCATGGATGCAATTTGGTTACTCCTCATTACGGAATCATGGATAGTTTGGAGGTCGATTCAAACCCATTTTTCTATGACTCAATAGGGATTAAAAAATCAAATTGGTGTACCTATATAATAAAGAAGGATACGGCTACAAAATATACACAGAATGGAAATGTTTGTCTTTATCATAAAAAAACTTAGGTGAAAAAACTGTCAAAATAGGTGCAATTTGGGTACCGTCACGTTATACATCAAATCTTCCCATTTGTTAGGGTACCATAGCTGAAAACAACTGCTTTACTAACAAAGTAGTCATGAATTTTTTGTTAAGAGTGTAATAAGATACCTGCTGCATCTGTTGTATAGGTACCAGTCACAGTAGGACTCCAGTATTTATCTCCCTTAGATTGAGGAACTTTAGCTTTCACTGTGACATTATATGCTGTGTATGGAATTAGATCACGAAGAATGATAATATTACTTTCATTAGGTGAATAGAACTGTGTCTGAAAATGAAAAAAAATATACTATATTTCAACTCTTAAAGTTAGGAATAGATGTCAAGTTTTAAATGATATATGAAATTTTAGAATGGTTATGAAAAATGTCAGTTTAGAGGTTAGGGATACATTACCATTCAAAATGGTTAAGAAGAAATGTCAATTACAATTGGTATGGGATAAATGACAATTCAATTGTTCAGGATTATATATGTCAGTTCTACCAACTAGTTAATAAAAATACTGCCAATTCTTAATTGGTAAGCAAAGTCACAGAAAGATGTCAATTCCAAATGGTCAGAGATTCATCAAGACAGGGCGGGTGTAATGACTGATGGTCATCATTATATTAATTTGGATGATAATAGCACCATCTCCCAGGTAATGGAAGACATGTTACCATGTTATGTTACTTCACTGGACCTCACTCATTACAAAATCATGATTACAGGACAAAATAGTATGTGTCAACAGGTTAAACAGGACACATTTACCCCTGAGAATCACACAATGTTTACAGTTTTCAGTCTTGAATATATTACTTTAGAACAGTAAGTTAATCATAAAGCAAGAGGATGTCAGAGTGACAGCAATCTGGATTTTCCTGCAGAGGTCGAACCCTGAACAGTTGAGCAAGTATGGACACAACATTTAAGCTTAAAACAGCTCTGAATTTGGATTGTGATTGAATATTTGACACAGCATAGGTTTGTGACACAAAATGAATGTGGTCAAAGAACTGAAAATTTGATATCGAACATTTTCCTATTATGGTCCAATATCCAAAATCTAAGTACATTGTTAGAAGACATATCAATGAACCCCAAGAATTCAATTTTTGATGAAATCAAACAAAAGTTTAATTTAGGACCCTTTGGACCTCAATGTGGTATTATCTAATTAATAATGAAAATAAATACAGGTTTAGATTCAGCATTTCAAAGAACCCTATCTATATTCAATTTATGTTGAAGTCAAACACAGTATAATTTTGGACCCCAATTTGGACCAACTTGAAAACTGGGCCCAAAATCAGAAATCTAAATATATGTTTATTAATAGACAAACTAAGCTTAGTTTTTAAAGGAGTTTGCTTCATCAAAAAATATATATATAAAGCATTCAGAAAATAATTTAATACAGAACAACAAACAAATCTACCACAAAATTCTTCAAACAACTTACCAAAGAAAAGAAGAAAAATAATCCAAAATGCCATTTATCATTAATACAATATCTATTGAAAATCAAAAAAACTTATCTGTAATCATCTTCAAAATGTCTAATAATGAACAGTAAATTTCAAACTTTATTTATACTATCCTACAGATCTTATCATCATCAACACTTAGGAAACAGAAAATTTTCAAATAAATCTGTCACTCTAATTATAATTGTGTGATAAGATATTTACCAGCTGCTTTGTTATCTGATAACACGTGAAAATTATTTAAAAACACTTAGTGTAATCAAACTTCATATATATAATTAATAGTTCCCAATATTTTTCTTTCATTTGTCACAAACTAATATAGATCTACAACTTATCTATCAATGTCAACAATTTTATCTACACAATGTAATGTAATGAAAAATATCCTGTAATAAAAATAGATTGTTACCTAATGAAAACGATATTTGCAAATCACAATTTCTGTGCAAAGGGAAATAACTCAATCATATAATAAGTCTAACTTTTGGCTAATAAAAGGTCTACAACACAAAAACAAGAAAAGATAAAATGAAAATTGAACTTGACCTTCATTTAGTCACAGGAAACAACATATCTAAATTTGAAAAAGTTTCCTCAAAGCGTTTGCATGTTTATGAACGGACACTATTTGGCAGCCGCCCGCCAGCCAGCCGTACATCTCCAAATCAATAACCGATTTTTCCTTAGAAAATCCAGTTAACAATCTTTCTGGTTCACACATGTTTAGTAACTGTAACATTGATTTTAACCCCAAATTTTGTTTCACCTGAAGTAAATTTGCACCAAATTAATTTATATTTACTCTATTGGATTCACATGCAAAATATCAGCATACAGTTAGAATATTTTTAAATCAGGAATGTTTGCAGTGTTTTTATTTTGCAAGAATTGCAATTTGAAAGGAGTGCACACAAAATTTTCAGAATTTACAGTAGTAGTATTTTTAAAATAATAAATGATGACTAAAAGCAAGAACTTTTTTAATACATAGAGAATATCATATGGCTTCTTCAACCAGGGACACCAATATAATCCCAAGAGCTCTGCTCTAGGGATTATATTGGTTTAGGGTTGATACGGTGTGTGATATTGAAAAAGCCATATCATATACACTTTATTATATACCTCAAGTAGATGTTTTTATGTGACATGACGTCATACAGATTAGAGGATTGATAAAGCCTTTGCAACAGTGACTGCATGACATCAATGATGTGACGTCATACAGATTTTAAAGATGTGATAAAGCCTTTGCAACCGAGACTGATATTGAAATCATCACAGATAGCTGATGCAGCACGATTGCCTTTGACCGTATTACAAATACAATTTATCTGTATTTACTACTAAGTATATAATAAATAACACTTACAGTATTGGTTATTGTGTCCATAGTATAGACTACATCATATAATATACTGCCTATCCATATATTTATAAAAGGAGCCATGGATTGCAGTGTTGATAAAACAATTTTTGTCCCATTTTTGGAAACTAGTGATACCTTTGGTGATGAAAGTTTTACTGAAAAAAAAGACAAAGCAGACTTGTAATAACAGCATGATTGTGATCACACATAATTGATAAAAATACATCAACTATCACAGAAAAAATATTTCTGATTAAAGCGGCGTTTTGCATTTGCACCGATCTGCATTTCATTTGCGCTGATTTTTTCTTTCATTTGTGCCGATTGTGTACAGGTAGATAACAGGTATATGTTATTTCTTATTTATCATTTTATACCTCTTCCGTTAGCCATTTGTAAACATGTTATGAATTATATTTAGGGTGGTGCGAATAAAACTGTTTATTGTAATGCGAAGAAATTGATTCTTGACTGTTATTCATCCTCTAACAGCTTTCAACGGGTGCAGCTGCCCAGAAATATATAAGCATATATAAGTACTTAATACATAGCCTAAGAATGCATGAAATTTGTCATCAGAAGGAGCGTCAGGCATAATGTCATTCAAATGTAAAGTAGTACTCGATTTCATCAAAAGTTCTGAGCAAGATGAAAACGGCAACAATCTATTTGCAGGGCACAACAGTTATATACATAATTGACAATTCATAACATATGTACAACTGGCTAATGGAAGAGGTTTATATTGATAAATAAAAAATAACATTCACCTGTAATTAACCTGTGCACAATCGGTGCAAATGAAAGATCGAAACTTTTTAAAATCGGCGCAAATGTCATACGCCCGATTAAAGGTGTGAATAAATCAGGATCTCAGAAAATTTTCAAACACCTCTGACTAAGCTTTTGTGCCATTCAAACAGTATATCAGAAAATTAACAAACACTTCTGACTTTACATAATGTGTCATAAAAAGAGGATCACAAAAGAATTTTAAACACCTCTGGCTTAAGATAATGTGTCATGTACAACATGTCAAAATGGGAATTATGTTATAATTAAAAGAATCAAGGGACAATATCCTATGAAACGATATTTACAATTAACATCTACAAACAATAGTGAATTATCAATGTTTTATGGTTATTAAAACAAGAAGGTAACTTGTCATGATTCATGATATATATGTATAACAGAACAATTCATGGTAAAATGAATAACTGTATGATTCGTGGTAAAAAGTATAACAGTAATATTCATGGTAACGATTTATTATTTGAAATTGGCTTTGAAGTAACTTTGAGTAACTGAGATTACTCTTAGATCATTTTTTTTTAGTCTTTTTAATAATTGTTTTGTTTAGTTTGTGCATATTTGATTACTCAACTTTTCTTTATAATATGTTGTTATACCTTTTTCCCAAGTTAGGGGGGGGGGGGAGTTAAGCTCTTTATAACAAACATGCTGTTTATGACATCTTTTACTAAATCTGTTGGATGTGTACTAATTTATACTTTAGTACTGTAAAGGTGGGGTTGTGGGAAGGGGGGAATGACACATCATGACTATTATGTCTTGATACTAACATTTTAACCCGCTTCATTTGTTTGCACCTGTCCTAAGTCAGGAACCTGATGTTCAGTGGTTGTCGTTTGTTGATGTGGTTCATAAGTGTTTGTTTCTCGTTTTTTATATAGATTAGACCGTTGGTTTTCCCATTTGAATGGTTATACACTAGTCATTTTTGGGGCCTTTTATAGCTTGCTGTTCTGTGTGAGCCAAGGCTCCGTGTTGAAGACCGTACTTTGACCTATAATATATGGTTTACTTTTACAAATTATGACTTGGATGGAGAGTTGTCTCATTGGCACTCATACCACATCTTCTTATATCTATAAATACTTTTTATTTGATAGAAAGAAGAAAAAAAAATAAACAATAGAATTTAAAATAGAATATGAGAATATAGCTCTTATAATGTGCTTTCAGCAAAAAAAAAAATTAAACCCAGAAAAAATGGGGTCATTGGACTGATTTTCTTGCTTCAAAACAAAACACTAATCAGTAAATTTGTCACACATTCCTTTATTAAATTTAGATTATCTGAATTATCTCCCTTCATATGACTAAGCTGAACAAAAAAAATTTGTATTTGCAAATACAGTCATACTAATTAGATAATAGTTGTTTTTGTTTAGTTTGTGCATATTTGATTACTCAACTTTTCTTTATAATATGTTCTTATACCTTTTTCCCAAGTTAGGGGGGGAAGTTAAGCTCTTTATAACAAACATGCTGTTTATGACATCTTTTACTAAATCTGTTGGATGTGTACTAATTTATACTTTAGTACTGTGGGTTGAGGGAAGGGGGAATGACACATCATGACTATTATGTCTTGATACTTACTAATTTTTTCTATATTGACAGTATGTTCTGTCATCTGAAATGCACAAACATTAGATGCAATTACAGTTACATTGTAGCTATTTCCAGGATGAAATGTACAATCCTCATTCTTTGATGATGGAGCTATATAACAGCTGGTTTGATCTCTCTTTGTAAGCTGAGGGTGTGGACAATTAATCTTTCCGTACATGGGACTGTAAAAAAATCATAGAAAAACTACATTTCACTAAATGTCAAACAATATTTGAGTGTAAACGTTTCCATAGGATGATTTAATTCAACACACCAAATTTTTGTGGATATAAATAATTGAAATGAATTTATCAAAAAACTTTGCGAAAAAAAATCATAAAAGCCATAGGAAAAAGAAAATATCTGTTTTCATTGGTCTGATGTTTATTTTGTTCTTAACCCCTGCAAAAAATTCAACATGAATGGGTGCCTTTTAGTTGGTTTGTACTTGATAAGAGTTTGCCACTGTTAATTAATTTCTTTTTTTTTTTTTTTTTTCTTTTTCTATTCTAGTAAATAGCTATTTATCAAAAATACACTTTAAAATCACATAATTGTAAAAAGATAGATTTTATCCAGGCTGTTTCAAAAGTTTAGCATCATTAGGTCAAAGGTTACCAAATCATAACCTGTTGACACAGAGATATGTCTCGCCTGTCACCAGAAAATTCAAAAAAGACCATCTAATCAACAGCAACATTGCTAATTAATTCTCAGTTGCTGGACCATGACCTAGGGGGCAGGACCTCAAAATAGTCATCTTATATGTACTGATAGAAATGCAACTTAATAGAAAATATTGTTGATCTATCACAAGTACTTTCTATATTGATTGATTGACTGTTGGTTGCTTAATGTCCAGTGGCAAATATTTCATGCATATTCAGGACGAGAACAAATTAACATTAATACAATAGGTAGGTTCTGTAAAAGAGGCGTCCGGATTAAGGTTGGAAAAATGTAGACTTCCATGGGAAATGAGGGTATATTGGATAGGGTCAGAAATTTAGCCTTGCAACAGGTCACCTACGGACCCCTAAAAGAGTTGTTGCAAGGGTTCTTAACGTGCACAGAGTGTTGAAAATTGTTCATTTATTCAAAGTCAATGGATCATGACCTAGGGGCCCTGACTGGAAACAGTCTTCAAACTGATATGTATTGATAGTAATGCAACTTTATAGAAAATATCATTGATCTATTACAAGTAGTTCCTATTAAACTTACTTTAGCAGAAAACTAGGGCAACACCTCTAATAGTTGTCAAACTGATATGTACTGATAGCAATGCAATTTTATAGAAAATATCCTTGATCTATCACAAGCAGTTTCTATCAAACTAACTTTTTTTTTGCAGAAAACTTAAGAATTGTTAATGCTTTCAGCATCGTGTTTGCCAGAAAAGCAACACATATCTCTCCTCTTCTGTGACTGGCAAGACAAAATAGGTACCATTTTTGTACATTATGAAATAGTTCTCCCAAAGCCTATTATAAAAATACCTGATATCATAGAAGGATTTGTAGACAACAGGAAGTGGATTTTCTTTGTCTTGTTTCGATTTAGTCCAGGAACAATTGAGGTCACTCATATCATTGGAAACACAGCTGATGTTTTGTGGACCAAAAGGTTTATCTAAAACATACAAACATCCTACATATAAATTTTAGTTTGAGTGGGGTAAGTGTTCTTAGATCAAGTCAAAAGAATTTTTTTAATGATGTACTTAAATGTAGTTTATTCATGCTTTTTTCCACAATATAATATGAGTTACAGGGCTTTTTTCAAGCTGTAGCTTGTGCAAAATTTCAGGTTTTGCATAGATTATACATTGCTAAATGGATAAACACTTTTTATGTGATAGAAAAAAGAGAAAAAAAACTAAACAATAGAATTTGTAGATAAAATATGAGAATATAGCTCTTATAATGTGCTTTCAGCAAATAAAAATAATGTTGTGATCCAGCCAATTTTATAGCTAGTCTGATATTTTTTCTGACCATACTTCTTTCAATATTTTTTTTGCTCTTTTTATTTCCATAAGATATTTAAAAACTAACAATCTTTTAATGAATTAGTTTGGGCAAAATTGGAGATCTGTGGTATGACTGCCAATAATTAAATATATAGACATCTATCCACAAAAGGCAAAAAGTATTATCTTTAAACAGTACACAATTACGGATCAAAATTAAGATTTTAAAAATGGACAAGACCTGTGATGTTAAAGTACAATGAAAAACAAATAATAAACAAAAGATAGAACAAACTATACACTTCATGCACTAAGTGTCTTGGGACAGGCAACTTCATGCACTGAGTGTCTGGGGACAGGCAACTTCATGCACTGAGTGTCTGGGGACAGGCAACTTCATGCACTGAGTGTCTGGGGACAGGCAACTTCATGCACTGAGTGTCTGGGGACAGGCAACTTCATGCACTGAGTGTCTGGGGACAGGCAACTTCATGCACTGAGTGTCTTGGGACAGGCAACTTCATGCACTGAGTGTCTTGGGACAGCCAACTTCATGCTCTGAGTGTCTTGGGACAGCCAACTTCATGCACTGAGTGTCTTGGGACAGCCAACTTCATGCACTGAGTGTCTTGGGACAGGCAACTTCATGCACTGAGTGTCTTGGGACAGGCAACTTCATGCACTGAGTGTCTGGGGACAGGCAACTTCATGCACTGAGTGTCTTGGGACAGGCAACTTCATGCACTGAGTGTCTTGGGACAGGCAACTTCATGCACTGAGTGTCTTGGGACAGGCAACTTCATGCTCTGAGTGTCTTGGGACAGCCAACTTCATGCACTGAGTGTCTTGGGACAGCCAACTACATGCTCTGAGTGTCTTGGGACAGCCAACTTCATGCACTGAGTGTCTTGGGACAGGCAACTTCATGCACTGAGTGTCTTGGGACAGGCAACTTCATGCACTGAGTGTCTTGGGACAGGCAACTTCATGCACTGAGTGTCTTGGGACAGGCAACTTCATGCACTGAGTGTCTTGGGACAGGCAACTTCATGCACTGAGTGTCTTGGGACAGGCAACTTCATGCACTGAGTGTCTTGGGACAGCCAACTTCATGCACTGAGTGTCTTGGGACAGGCACATGTAGTATTGAAGTCAGGTTAAATGTATTATTTGTACAGTTATATTCTTGCTGATCCAGGAATTTGAAGTGAATGTAGTGACACCAATTCAACGTTTGGAGTAGGACTTGTAAAAATTCTTTGCAATAACAATATGTGTAGCTAAATAAGGGGGGAGGGGTTCCATCACCACTAAATCAGCTTCTGAATATGTAATAATACTAGTATCAGACAATTCAATGTACTTACTTCCATCATTTTTTTTTATATTTCAGAACTGGTGAATAGAAAATTTAGAGAATGATGTATGTGCAGTATTAGTTTTAATATATCTTAATTTTCAAAATGTGTTACTGATAGGACTGAAGAATGGACGCACTATGACTTTGAGTTTGAGTAAGTAGTTTGTCTGAAAGAAATCATAATTAATGCTTTTTATATAAGATTTGCACATTCAACATTTTTTGAAAAAAAAAACAAAAATTCTAAAAACTGTACACTTTTTCAGATGTAATTATCTTTTATTTAAACACAACAATTTGAAATAATCTACGATGCTTAAAATACACAAAAACTTCCAAAATATCAAATAAAAATAGGGGGTCACAGGCCTTATTTTCTTTGAAAAAAATCCAAAACACAGAAATTGTTCTAGCAAATTCATTATAATTATCTGCCCTAGATTTTACAAAGACTTTTTTCTGAAAATTTTAATTACACTTAACGACTCTTATATTTTGATAGTTTAATCTTTAAATTTTAAGTTTTAGATGATTTTGTTGTATATTGAATGATACGTGGTAAATTATATTCAAATGGAACAGTATTTTTGCAACAAGCCCAGAAGTGATGCTCAGAAAAGACACCCAATCTACCAGATCTAGGCAGCTCACAATTTACCTGTGTAATATAGACAAATTTGCAACATGAAATTTGGTAAATTTATTTTAATTGAACTAGTAATGTATTTTTTATCATAATTTATACCTTCATTATTTATTTCAGATTATGTTACAGCTAGGTGTAAAAAAAACCCCAATTTAACAGATGTATGCAGAACTGCCAATTTAGATCAAATTAATGATGCTGTAACAGAGCAAGCTACACAGGAAAGAAATAAAGAAAATAGTGATTTTAACAGAAGAAAATGTGCACCAAACACTGAAAAGACACTTAAGGAAACTGTGACTGTAATAACTGATAATGCTGAAATTGTGAAGAACTAAAAATGTCAAAATGATGGTTGCTTAAATAGAGTAAATTTAGTTAACAATATCAGTATTTCATTTATGAGAAGGCCTCATTTTTCATTACAAGAAATGGAAAAAAAAAAACCTTAACAGGTGGAATAAAAAAATTTCCTTCTTTGTAGATGGAAATAATTTCCGACTCCTAATGCGGAAATTTTGTCTGCCTCTTTAGGCGGAAATTTATATTGCCTCTATAGGCGGATTTTTTTCCTCCTTAGACAAGTGGATAAATTTGCATATTTCGGCCCTATTCTGCCTGGAATCCATGTAAGAAAGATTCTAGGTTTGAAGAGGCTTTTATACAGATTCCTTCTAAAAAATCTGTCTGAAATTTATATAAAATCCAGGTGGATTTTTTCGTACAGGTAGATAAAAAACAAATTTTGTCTCATTTAGATGAAAAGTATTACAAATGAATTATCCTTATCATATTTTACTTACACCCAATCTTAAGATAAAAGTTATCTTCAGTGGTTGGCGAGTTGTTATACTGACAGAAATATGTTCCTGTGTCCTGTTCACTAAGGCTAGGTCTAACAAGACTTATTGTTCTATTGTCTATTATAACAGTATCTTTGACTACCATACAGCTGGCACGATCACTAGAATTGCAATGCTTGACTTTTAAACTATTTATATCAATGTTGCATCCTGAACAGTTCACAGGTGGTCGACATGAACAGTTCACTTGGAAATTCTGTCCAGCCAGTAGGTTTGCATCAGTATGTAGTGAAAATTCTGAAAGTTAAAAAAAACCCACACAGAATTGAAAAGCTTCATTTTTGTTTTAAGGATTAAAGTTTGTCCCGTTAATTCAATGGGAGAAAAAAAATATAAAGTTTGCATTCCTAAAATGATGATACAAAATCAATTTAGAAAAATATTAGAATGTGCATTTTATATCCCTGGAGGATAAGTTGAATACCCAGCAGAATTATATACCTTGAAAGTATGGATTCTTTACCCAGCAAATCAAAGTAATTGGTAAGCATTCTATACTCAGAAAAGTAACTTAATTAAGCATTTTAAACCCAAAAGAGTAACTTAAAACAGATTCAATTTTTTTCCTATTAAGGGAATTTGGTGTACTGGACAGATCTTTAAATTAAAGGAAAAGGCATTTCATTGATGTTCAAATCTCATAAATCTATTCCATAGATACAAATTAAGGTAAAAAAAAAACACACATTGAGGAAAGCCCATGAACTCTAAAAGGAGCAAGTCTCAAGGTGTTTTTACAGATTAGATGTCTCAAGCTATGCAAGCATCACCTGCCATGCCAATCCACACTCAGTTAGAATGTCACAATCAGGAATAGGACACAATAGGCAAATATATTCAGATCAGACAACTTTTCTGGTATTTAAAGATTTACCCATAGTTGATAACTGTTGTTAATCTTTTGGTCTTTTTTTGTTTTTTGCCATGACGTTGTCAGTTTATTTTTGACTTATGAGTTTGAATGTCCCTTTGGTATCTTTCGCCTCTCTTTTACGCTATTTGGTTCTCTGGTGGATATTTTTCTCATTGTCAATCATGTCACATCTTTTTATTTTTATATTGAGTAACTCAATCAGGCACAGTGTTACCATTGAGAATAACTTGATACAGATAAATACCAGATTTACTGAACACCTGACATCAACTTTAATGAAATTTTAAAACATAAAACAGTACAATAATAAAGACTATATTACAGTGAACTTCTTTAAATACATACTGACCTAGTTATAATAGAGACAGTTGCATACATGCTGCTTTAAGAAAGCAATATAAATGATGTAAAAACCAATAAAGAACAAAAAACAAAAAGTTTAAAAAGACATTAAAGATAGTTGTTCTCACCTGGTTTGTATTGATTGTCACTACTATATAGAATATCTTCACCAGAATAATTATCATAAAATGACTGCTCTGATGACCACACAGAGCCAACAAGTTCTCTGCCAAGTGTTAAACAAAGTATGATAAGTACTATCTTTATCATCTTGTTTCAGCACAAAAATTACCTGAAATAATAAAAATGTTTACTTTGAATTAATTGTTATGTTTTAAAACATCTTTATACACAAGGTATTTAATTATGTATTTAAAAATCCTTTTGACAATTCCACCTCATTAGATATTAAAAAACAAGCTAATAGCTGGACAAAAATTTAATCTGAAATTCTTGGATTCTTATGTTTCAATACACACACTGAAGATAGTAATTTTTAAAAAGATTCACACATTGAAGAAAGGTAATTTTTAAAAGATTCACACATTGAAGAAAGGTAAATTTTAAAAGATTCACACACTGAAGAAAGGTAATTTTAAAAGATTCACACATTGAAGACCAAAAGTAATCTTTAAAAGATTCACACATTGAAGACCAAAAGTAATCTTTAAAAGATTGCTAACACAACTGCATACCAAAATTTATTGACCTACCATTAGTGGTTCCCCTAAAAAATTAAAGAGTAAAAATACCAAGGCAGCATTCCAAAATTAAAAGTCAAATAAAAACTGACAACACCAAGGCCAAAATTAAAAGTCAAATAAAAACTGACAACACCAAGGCCAAAATTAAAAACTATGAAAAGACATAAAACAACAATAACAAAACCTAATCACAAACTTTAATATGGAAAATAATATGTTGAGGGCCGTACAGTGACCTAAAGTAGTTACCTTCTATGTCGTTTGGTCTCTGGTGGAGAGTTGTCTCATTGACAATTATGTTATAGTTTGTTAACTTCTATGTCATTTGGTCTCTGGTGGAGAGTTGTCTCATTGGCCATGATTTTATAGTTTGTTAACTTCTATGTCATTTGGTCTCTGGTGGAGAGTTGTCTCATTGGCCATGATTTTATAGTTTGTTAACTTCTATGTCATTTGGTCTCTGGTGGAGAGTTGTCTCATTGGCCATGATTTTATAGTTTGTTAACTTCTATGTCATTTGGTCTCTGGTGGAGAGTTGTCTCATTGGCCATGATTTTATAGTTTGTTAACTTCTATGTCATTTGGTCTCTGGTGGAGAGTTGTCTCATTGGCCATGATTTTATAGTTTGTTAACTTCTATGTCATTTGGTCTCTGGTGGAGAGTTGTCTCATTGGCCATGATTTTATAGTTTGTTAACTTCTATGTCATTTGGTCTCTGGTGATGAGTTGTCTCATTGGCAATGATTTTATAGTTTGTTAACTTCTATGTCATTTGGTCTCTGGTGGAGAGTTGTCTCATTGGCAATGATTTTATAGTTTGTTAACTTCTATGTTATTTGGTCTCTGGTGGAGAGTTGTCTCATTGGCCATGATTTTATAGTTTGTTAACTTCTATGTCATTTGGTCTCTGGTGATGAGTTGTCTCATTGACAATGATTTTATAGTTTGTTAACTTCTATGTCATTTGGTCTCTGGTGATGAGTTGTCTCATTGGCAATGATTTTATAGTTTGTTAACTTCTATGTTATTTGGTCTCTGGTGGAGAGTTGTCTCATTGGCAATTATGTTATAAAAATAAAATTGAGAATGGAAATGGGGAATGTGTCAAAGAGACAAAAACCCGACCACAGAACAAACAACAGAAGGTCACCAATAGGTCTTCAATGCAGCGAGAAATTCCCGCACCCGGAGGCGTCCTTAAGCTGGCCCCTAAACAAATATATATACTAGTTCAGTGATAATGGACGTCATACTAAACTCCAAATTATACACAAGAAACTAAAAGTAAAAATAATACAAGACTAACAAAGACAAGAGGCTCCTGACTTGGGACAGGCGCAAAAATGCAGCGGGGTTAAACATGTTTATGAGATCTCAACCCTCCCCCTATACCTCTAGCCAATGTAGAAAAGTAAACGCATAACAATACGCACATTAAAAGTCAGTTAAAGAGAAGTCCGAGTCCGATGTCAGAAGATGTAACAAAAGAAAATAAACAAAATGACAATAATACATAAATAACAACAGACTACTAGCAGTTAACTGACATGCCAGCTCCAGACCTCAATTAAACTGATTGAAAGATTATGTCTTCATCATATGAATATCAGGCACAATCCCTCCCGTTAGGGGTTTGTTAACTTCTATGTCATTTGGTCTGTGGTGGAGAGTTGTCTCATTGGCAATGATTTTATAGTTTGTTAACTTCTATGCCATTTGGTCTGTGGTGGAGAGTTGTCTCATTGGCAATCATACCACATCTTTTTATTTTTTTATATATTAGCAAAAATTTTAAAGTCAAAGGACAATGACTGAGGAGGCAGGGCTAAATAATCTACATGGAAATGAGATGTGCCAATACTAATAAAACTGTATACCAAATAGAATTGACCTTATCACAAATTAATACAATGCTGAAATTGCTGTGAGAAACATCACAGTTAAGTCTCGCCTCAGGGACCTCTTTAAGGTGAGAAAAAAATAGAAAAAGCCTGATTCAAATATGATTTACATAAAACATATTAGAAATGTCACACTGATAATGTGCACTAGCTGTCATAATAAATAGTAATGTTCTATGGAGACTATGTTGCCTGTAAATTAATTTTAAGAAGGTGTATACATTTCTGTAAATAATACTATATTGATATTGTTAAATGTCGTATACTTTTGCATTTTTTAAATAGTCTCTTATAATCTGGTATGAAAATAAGGATATTGTGTTATTGAAATTTGCTGTTACAAAATTTTGAAAATTATTATAAATTGAAACAGATACAATTGCCTCTTGAAAAGCTCTGATATCTTGCAGGACTTTGGATTGCCTCTTGAAAAGCTCTGATATCTTGCAGAACCTCTTGAAAAGCTCTGATATCTTGCAGGACCTCTTGAAAAGCTCTGATATCTTGCAGGACTTTGGATTGCCTCTTGAAAAGCTCTGATATCTTGCAGGACCTCTTGAAAAGCTCTGATATCTTGCAGGACTTTTGATTGCCTCTTGAAAAGCTCTGATATCTTGCAGGACTTTGGATTGCCTCTTGAAAAGCTCTGATATCTTGCAGGACCTCTTGAAAAGCTCTGATATCTTGCAGGACTTTGGATTGCCTCTTGAAAAGCTCTGATATCTTGCAGGACTTTGGATTGCCTCTTGAAAAGCTCTGATATCTTGCAGGACTTTGGATTGCCTCTTGAAAAGCTCTGATATCTTGCAGGACTTTGGATTGCCTCTTGAAAAGCTCTGATATCTTGCAGAACTTTGGATTTTTTAAAATCTTTTTGATTTTATCAGCTCATCATTTTATGAAAAAGTTTTGTGTTTTTAAATATTTTGGCCTTCAGAACATCACTGAAGAGACATTTATTGTTGAAATGTGCATCTGATGCAGTGAAATTGGTACAGTAATTAATATTAACACAAATAACTTTACTCCTCACACAGACAGGTAAAATTAATGGAAATCTACAAATAGGAATTCCAGTTATAATACAAAATACAATGACTATTTCAATAGATATGGTTCAATTAATTTTTATCAGACCTATAAATTGTCTTTGAAAATTTACAATACAATGACTTAAAGACATACAAATTTATCTATCAATATTAATACCTTTTTCTTGAAGTAATGAAGTGTATAAAGATGATAAACATACACTGACAAACATATATCAACTCATTACTCCAACATTATCCTTTCATATATCGTCTCATTACTCCAACCTTATCCTTTCATTTTCATAAACTAAAAGTCAGAGATAATTTATTCTTAGATTATGTTTGTACTTTAATATGATTTGATTCTTGGTGAACAATTCAAGGCAGAAAGATTCAAATTCTATGAACCAATGTCATGTAACTAGTCACTTTAAGTCATTCGAGATTTATATTCTTGTCTCGAAAAGAAAAAAGTATCCAATTTAATCCAAAAGTTCACAAATACCTAAGATGAGGTTTCATTTTCTCTTGTACATATTCTGAAGACAGGCCTAAAAAAATGAGGAAAATATTTGTTGAATGTGAGGAGATAGATACTTATATGTTTCCCTGAAATAGTATAGTATAGAAACTGAAATTGTTCTGAAATACAAGAACCTGTGCACTTAATAATTACATCATAAATTTGATGCTTGGATAAATGTTGGTTAGTATGACATGGATAAAATTACAGGCAACAATGACAACACGAAAAACCAAGTTATTCTGTTTAACAGCTCGGTTATTATTCAACATTTTTTAAATCAATAGCCCGCATAACAATAATAAATCCATTTCTATGTTGTTTGAATTTTATAAAAAAATAAACGAAGAAAGCAAATTAAGAACCAAATGTGTAAAGAGCAACTTACTCGATGCTGGGCTACTTTGAATATTCTTCTATGAAGTTGGGTTTCTGTTTCATTGATGTCTACCCCACAACTATTTTAATTCATTCTCATAATATTCTTTCTCCGTATTATCTATCCCAGGATCATATTGAATACATGTATAAGATTATTTTAGTTTATTTTGGGTAGGAGTAAGAGTGAGGGTAAGACTTAATTCTGACACCCTTAGATAAGATTTCCATCAAGATTAAGTCACAAAATCTTGATAACAAGTGTCAGTTTCCATATTCTATTTACAGGGATAAATACTACTGAAGGCTGCAGTATATATGAATAAAATGCAGTTTTTGTCTTCCACCAATTTGTTTTCTCACTGTGGAAAGTTATTACTTAGGGCGGTAGTGTATTTCAAAATTATCATCTATTATTGTAAAATCTTTAAATTTTGTGCATTTCTTTATTCATTAAAATGATCAGTCAATCCATCCTCAATCCCAAATAATAATAATTGATAATTATGTGCTCCACATACTGTGGATTCAGTTATTTCCATGGCTACTAATTTTCCTAGATTGAGGAAAAACTTTTGTGGATATTTGATTTTGTTGTTTTGCCAAAATTTGAATACAAGCCTATAGAAAATTTGTATTTCTTTGAACATTTAAATTCCTGGTTCACCAATACTAATTCTAAGAAAATTGGTATCCCATGAATAATAATGATGAAATGGATAGCTGTTTATCATCCAGTGGCAAATTAAATACATATTCAGAACGAAAACAGGTTACTGCGATATGAATATGAACCCTACTTTGTACTAGACTGACACACTGAGTCAGATTTTTAACTGGTGCTAGTTCACAAGGTGACAGTTTGTAAAAAGACAAGTTACTCAACCGGGACACTTTATTCTGTCTGTGCCGAACAGTCTAACACCTTAATGAAGCATGCTTAGTGGAGTAGCAGCACCAATTTAAAAGTCATTAGTTTGAATCAATCTGGGAATGAACCCACTACCTATCACAATCTGAAGGCTAGCATGGTACCACTAGACCACTTAGGCAAATAATCCACAGTACTAAATAAATGTAAAACCTATCCCTCGATTACAACCAATTTCTCAATATTTTAACTCTTTATCATCTACATTTGAACTTGAAATTATTTAATACTTTATATATTTAAAATTCAAAATAAAATGCACCACGGAGGGCAGCTTGGTACGACCCCTGAGGTTGAACCCTGAACAGTTGGCGCAAGTATGGACACTACATTCGAGCTTGATACAGCTCTGAATTTAGATTATGATTTAATATTTGACACAGCATAGGTTTTTGACATAGAATGAATGTGATCAAAGAACTGAAAAATTTGAAAGTGGAATTTTACCTATAATGGTTAAATAACAAAAATCTAAATACACGGTTAGATTCAGATTCAGATATCCCAAACACCAAGAAGTTTATTTATTTATCTATCAATGGACAATATTTGCTAAGTTTTTAAAGCGGTTCGCTTCCTTTAAAAAAAAATATTTATAGCATTCTGAAAATTTATTTATACAGAATAACAAACAAACCTACCATGAAGTTCTTCAAAAAAATTAACAAAAAAAAACGAAACAATTTCCAAAATATCATTCATCATTAATACAATGTCTTTAAAAAGTTTATAAAACTTACCCTTCATTATTTTTCAAAATATCTAATAAGGAACAGTAAATTTCAAACTATATTTATACATAATTTCTTCTCTAAAATTAGAATTTGATGCTGTCTCTATTTTTAACTATGAATCTACTTACAATTTCTATTAATTGTGCAATACAGCTCTGAATTGGATTGTGATTAAATATTTGACATACAAAAAACCCCAATAATTCAATTTTTGATGAAAAACAAATAAAGTTTAACTTTGGACCCTTTGTACCTTAATGTGGACCAATTTGAAAACTGGGCCCAAAATAGAAAATCTAAATACATGGTTAGATTCAGAATCTCAAAGAACTCCAAGAATACAATTTTGTTTAAATCAAGCAAAGTTTATTTTGGACCCTTTGTACCTTAATGTGGACCAATTTGAAAAGTTGGCCAAAATAGAAAATCTAAATACATGGATATATTCAGCATATTAAAGAACTCTATAAATACATTTTTTGTTAAATCAAACAAAGTTTAATTTTGGAACCTTTGGACCTCAATGTGGACCAATTTAAAAACGGGGTTCAAAATCCGAAAATCTGAATACACTGTTAGATTCAGCTTATCAAAAAAAACCAAGATTATACCCCATTGAAATTGGTCAAGAAATAAGCAATTTACACAAATTATTAGAAAAGTATAGTTTTGGCCCCTTTTGTTTCCTACACAGTTAGGGCCATAACCCCCAAAATCAATACAAGCCTTCCTTTTTTGGTATGGAACCTTGTGGTACAATTTCATAGAGATCCATACACTTATACACAAGTTATTGTCCTGAAACAAGAAAAATGCTTGTGTTTGGCCCCTTTTTGGCCCTTAATTCCTAAACAGTTAGGACAGTAACCCCCAATATCAATCCTAGCCTTTCTTTTTAGGTATGGAACCTTGTGGTACAATTTCATAGAGATCTGTACACTCATACTCAATTTATTGTCTGAAAACCAAATGTCTTTGGACAATGATGACGAAGACACCAACAACGTCAACATCATACCATTATAAGGCGACAAAAATGTGGTCTTGTAAAAATATATGTATAGATAATTTTTCATACTCTAATGTTACTAAGCTGACTTCATTACACAGGCTCAGTGTTATTGACATCTAGCACTTTATACTTTAAGGTGTCTTGTTGAACTTTAAGTACGAGAGGTGTGATCCTATGTTCCACTTTATAGTGTCTTTGAGGTGGAGAATAGCAACCATATGCCTGTTTTGCAAAGTGCATGCAAGGATTTTGTACCATGAATTAACATTCAATACACCTTCTTTTCTATTTTAATATTTAAACTTATATGACGATTTATATCAATTTTCTCTGGTATCTCATCCAACACAATTGTTCTCTGGTGCTTTGTCAGGTTATACTTATTATTTATGAAAAGATATACCTATTTTCTCTGTTATCCCATCCAATGCAATTGTTCTGGTGCCTTGTCAGCTTCTACATGTATAAGAAAATATATCTATTTGCTCTGGTATCCAATCGAGCACAATTGTCCTGGTGCCTTGTCTGAGTTTCTACAGTCATATTTTGAACAAGCACTTGTTCTAGTCTGTAAATGTCCACTGCAGAACCTAAGGTAAAATAAAAGTAAAACTTTTAAAAATCTGTCTAGTCTGTCTCTTTGTAAAGTTAAACATACATATTATTTATTTGGTCAATTAATTTGGGTGAAATTTGACTCTGTAATATCTGACTGTTATATCATCCTTTGCTAGAATGTTTGAAACTGGACCTATGATTTTTTTTAATTATTCCATATGATTCCTTCCTTTTTGAAATTCTTCATTATTAGAATAAAATTGTCATCCAGGATAACACAGATTGCCTTGTTCCCTTAAATATTCATTATAATAATATAATTATTAAAAATGGTTATGGAAGAAAAAAATTAATTTCAATTAAAAGGACTGAAATATAGGTTATACTGACTCCTTTAATGGCATTAAATTGAATGCATTCAGATATGTATTTACATGAGTGTATGCTTATAAGTATTGGAGAAATATAGACTCTACCCCACTCTCCTGTTAATTTAGATGCATGGTTATCACCTTGAGATTATTTTTATATCTTAAACATCAACATGTAAAGTTTTTCTTACTATCTTAGGAGGCCATTATATTCCTACCTTCACTCCTTCTCATAAGGTGCTTTTTTTCAATTTTTACTATCTACTGCACAGCCTCTTTGTCAGATTAATTTTCATGTTTGTTTGAATTTTTTAGTCAGTTGTGTTGTATGTCTGTGATGTATGTTTACATACTGTTATGATATTGTAACTAACATATCTATTTAGTTGGCCTAATTTGTTTTGTGTGGACTATTATACATGTTTACATTGTGTACAAAATAAATATACATTGTGTTACAACTATGCAGTTTAGAATTCACTGGAACATTCATTGATACTCATGGAATGATTAGAACTTTCTATTTCACTTACATAACGTTTCCAGAATGATCATAACAAAAGATGCGTAATTTATATTTCTAGCGTTGTCTAGAAATTTCTGTTTGAGTATTTAAATGCAGACCCAAAAGTTAGTTGAATATAGAGATTTAGAAATAGACATAGATAGACTTAGACATCGATAGACATCAACATTCTCAACAGTTGGATTGACACTTTTATTTACAAACTACATCATACTAGATTGTGATCAATTGGATATAATATTCTGTGGATTCCCGTGAAGATTTCCGGATAAAGAAAAGATAAAAGATTGGACTCATATTTTGACAGTTAAGTTGACATTTCTTTTTGTGTAATACTTTTTGTAAACTAGGGTATAATAAATCTTGTTAAATTTTATTATTGATTTGTGTCTTTTGTTGGCTACAATTAAAAGGCGATTTTCTGGCATAACAATACTTTTGACTGCTGAATCCCAATTATTGTCACATTAACCTATTATGTCTGTTTGGATTACTCAACCAATTATTGTCACATTAACCTATTATGTCTGTTTGGATTACTCAACCAATTATTGTCACATTCACCTATTATGTCTGTTTGGATTTCTCACCCAATTTTGTCAAATAACAGAACTATAAAAATGTTGCTATTATAAAATTCCTAGATAGGATAGAATATATAAACTGTGCCACTTGCTGGAGGATGAAAAACACTTCCTCCTTGAATGTAAAATTAATAAAAAAACTACGGCAGCTTGTCTGTTTCAGAATAGTTCACCTTCTCATAATTGTATGTCTCTTACCCAAGAACAAAAAGTAACAGAAATGATAAACCTCTCCATCATGGAACATGTTAAAAATATTGGTTTCTTTATAAAGCAGTCATTAGAACTGAGGGCAGAAGTTTTATACATTTTTTTCATGTGTTCATTTACTATAGAATTGTTATTTCTATGCTATATTAGTATGTTTTTGGTTTTTTTTGTAACACACTAAATATGTTTACATGACAATAAAGATATTAATAATTAATATAAACAATTGTCATACAAGTGGGAGGTTTAGCTGCTAGCTTTAAAACCAGGTTTAATCCACCATTTTCTTCGGAAAAGGCCTGTACCAAGTCAGGAATATTGCAGTTGTTTTTGACTTGTTCTGTTGATTGATATTGTTTGATTTTGTCAGTTTTTATGGACTTCCCCCCTTTTTGAATTTACCTTGGAGTTTAGTATTTTTGTTATACATTAACTTGGTGGAGGGAATTTAACAGCCACTCTGACCTTTATTTCACACTTTATTGACTTAGACAAAAATTCAATCTATTAATATACAAGGGTGACAGACAATGACCAAACTTAATGTATGGATTCTTATAGGAGGGTCTGGATGGGGGGGGGTCTGTTATTCTGTAAACATTTAATTTTCACCCCTTTTTTTATCTAATCTTCAAAAAATTAACCCCTTTTTTCTCTAATCTTCATTTTTTTTGCCCGTTATTCTCTAATCTTCATTTTTTAAGGACATTATTCTTTAATCATTTAACCCCATCCAAACCCTCTTATAGGGAATATCTTCTACCAAAAGTAGGTCACATAGAACTTTATTCCCTTACTCATTGACAGATATTATTAATAAGTTTAAATACATTTAAGGTTTATTTTTCAGAAAACATGCACGTCTACTATTCTTTCAAAATAAAACTAGACCTCGGTAAATGATGTTAGAAATTTAAGGAAGAATGTCCTCCAGTCTGTAAACTAAATGGACAAACAAAACTCAATTCTGCTGATGATATTTATTTGGTCATATGAAAACATGTTTACCAAATATAACCCAAAATTATTTACTCAATTTATAGGCATGTTACATATAATTATCTGATTTTCTTATTTCAAATTTTAAAACTTGTTTATATTGTGAACATAGAATATATTTTTCCTATATAATTCATATAATAATAGATCTGCTTTACAGTTGTCAGACTATTGAAATTAATCATTAAAACTGGCATTTTCATTATCATAATATACAAAGACCAATTGAAATTTAGAACTAGAACTTTCTATGAGTTTCTACTGTGTAAATATGTTTTTTTTTTACTTTAAAAAAATTGCTTAATTTTTTCTTTTAAATTATTGCATAATTTTTATTTTATCATTCAAATAATGAGAAAAACTTTTTAATTATTCACAAGATAACTTGAGGCTCTAGAGGAACTGTATTCACTTGCCTTGCCTTCACAAGATAACTTGAGGCTCTAGAGGAACTGTATTCACTTGCCTTGCCTTCACAAGATAACTTGAGGCTCTAGAGGAACTGTATTCACTTGCCTTGCCTTCACAAGATAACTTGAGGCTCTAGAGGAACTGTATTCACTTGCCTTGCCTTCACAAGATAACTTGAGGCTCTAGAGGAACTGTATTCACTTGCCTTGCCTTCACAAGATAACTTGAGGCTCTAGAGGAACTGTATTCACTTGCCTTGCCTTCACAAGATAACTTGAGGCTCTAGAGGAACTGTATTCACTTGCCTTGCCTTCACAAGATAACTTGAGGCTCTAGAGGAACTGTATTCACTTGCCTTGCCTTCACAAGATAACTTGAGGCTCTAGAGGAACTGTATTCACTTGCCTTGCCTTCACAAGATAACTTGAGGCTCTAGAGGAACTGTATTCACTTGCCTTGCCTTCACAAGATAACTTGAGGCTCTAGAGGAACTGTATTCACTTGCCTTGCCTTCACAAGATAACTTGAGGCTCTAGAGGAACTGTATTCACTTGCCTTGCCTTCACAAGATAACTTGAGGCTCTAGAGGAACTGTATTCACTTGCCTTGCCTTCACAAGATAACTTGAGGCTCTAGAGGAACTGTATTCACTTGCCTTGCTTTATGTCCAATTCAAGCAGTGGCCACTAACACACATTGATTTATGTCCATTTCCAGCAATGGCAACTAAGACACATTGATCTATGCTCATTTTCAACAGTGGCCACTGAGACACCTTGATTTATGTCCATTGCCAACAGTGGCCACTGAGACACCTTGATTTATGTCCATTGTCAACAGTGGCCCCTGCGACACCTTGATTTATGTCCATTGTCAACAGTGGCCCCTGAGACACCTTGATTTATGTCCATTGTCAACAGTGGCCCCTGAGACACCTTGATTTATGTCCATTGTCAACAGTGGCACCTGAGACACCTTGATTTATATCCATTGTCAACAGTGGCCCCTGAGACACCTTGATTTATGTCTATTGCCAACAGTGGCCACTGAGACACCTTGATTTATGTCCATTGCCAACAGTGGCCCCTGAGACACCTTGATTTATGTCCATTGTCAACAGTGGCCCCTGAGACACCTTGATTTATGTCCATTGACAACAGTGGCCACTGAGACACCTTGATTTATGTCCATTGTCAACAGTGGCCCCTGAGACACCTTGATTTATGTCCATTGTCAACAGTGGCCCCTGAGACACCTTGATTTATGTCCATTGTCAACAGTGGCCCCTGAGACACCTTGATTTATGTCCATTGTCAACAGTGGCCCCTGAGACACCTTGATTTATGTCCATTGTCAACAGTGGCCCCTGAGACACCTTGATTTATGTCCATTGTCAATAGTGGCCACTTGATTTTTTTAATGAAACATCAATTGACAAAAGTTACATACTGTGGATTCATTTATGTTCGTGGGCACCAATTTTCGTGGATTGAGGAAAACTTGCATTTTCGTGGATATTTAATTTCGTTGTTTTGGCAAAGTCTGCATACATTCCCTTAGAAAAATTGTAATTCATTGAACATTTAAATTCATGGTTCCCCTGTACCCAAGAAATCCGCGAAAATTGGTATCCAACGAATAATAATGAATCCACAGTATTGCAAATTAAGTGGGCCTACCAAGGCTGGAAATGAAACTGCATTTTTCAGACTAAATGATTCTTAATGTTTTATCTAAATGATAAAATATGATAATTAGAGTAATAAGCGCAGAACCATACAGAATCAAAATGTATGATAAAGATCAGATGTCATGAATCAGCATGCCGTCATTGTTATTTTGCATGTAAATTGTGGATAAATTTCAATGTGTAATGAGTTGTGTACAAAAAAGACACCAAATAAATATTGACTTTCATGCAATACAAGAATATATATGTCCATTTGACACAGTGCCCCTTCTTTTTCACCCAGAGTTGCCTATCGTTAGCATAAAAAAGTTTAACCACACTTAATTTAAAAGGTAATCATTGACCCATCATCTGGACATAGATTATAAGTATCTATTTTCCTGGCATAATCTTTAATGTAGTTGCATCTTACTTCTACTTCATGTCAAACTATTGACACCTTAACATGATCACTGAACCATAAAAATTAGGTCACATATTTCTTTTGGAGCTGAGTGTTAGTGATAACAAATCTTTTACATTAAACTGCTTGAAGACTGAAATGCAACATAAAAACCTAACCATGGCCAGTGAACCATACAATTTTGATCCCATCAGCCTTTGGACCTGTACTTTGGATAGTCAAAAATAAAAAATATTGGTCTATTCTATGGTGATAATTGTGATATCACATTCACTTCACACTAAACTAATTCAAACCATACAACTAAAAAGCCTAACCTTAATCATTGAACCATAAAATTTAGGTCATATCATCCATTAGTATTTATTTTTTTAAAGTTAAAATATTGGTGTATTCTGTGGTGTAGATTATGGTATTATAACATCTTCACATATGATATGTACACTTAGCTTTCACATATCACATTCACTTCACACTAAACCAATTCAAATCATACAACTAAAAACCTAACCTTAATCATTAAACCATAAAATTAAGGTCATATCATCCATTCGTCTTTAAATTTTTAAAGTTAAAATATTGGTGTATTCTGTGGTGTAGATAATGATATTATATCATCTTCACATATAATATGTACACTTTACTTTCACTTCACACTAAACTAATTCAAACCATACAACTAAAAACCTAACCTTAATCATTAAACCATAAAATTTAGGGCATATCATCCATTAGTCCTTATTTTTCAAAGTTAAAATATTGGTGTATTCTGTGGTGTAGATTATTATATATATATATATATATATATATATATATATATATATATATATATATATATATATATATATATAACCAGTCTAAAAGGTACAACATCACCAAAAATGACAATAAACGAACAAATGTAACTATAAATATTTCGGATAACAGATATCCTTCATCAATATGAGCACGATATAAAATGAATCAGATCAAACTATTCTGATTATTAAACTAAAGCAATCTTGATTTCTATACAATAAAAAAGTGAAACAGTTTACCCGAACATCATATGTAGAGACGCTAATAAATTTTAAAATTTCCAAAAACGACTCAAAGTCATACCTAAAATGAAAATAGTAATTAGAGATATAAACTGGCACAACTCTAAAATTCCAAAGTGACGTCAGTTAAGATTTTACAACAACTGTGTGTAAATTCATTCCCAAAAACAGCACTGATCGATATAAGCTGGTAAAATATGTCAAACAGAGGCTGCGTATTTATCATCCCAAATAAATAGCAGTTTATAATGATAAGAAAATATAATAGTAAAATTTGGCTAAGGTTAAATAATTGGACGTGGATGCGTACTTGTACATCCCTCCCAAATGAAAGAACCCTGGTATTTAAACTAGTAAAATTCCAAAAGAATCCTTAAAACTGTAAGAGTCAAGTAAGGAAGCCGGAGTAACTGGAAACAAATGATGTCAGGAAAATGAGTGACTCATTCTATGTTTTTTCATTTATGCCCTCTGGGGAAACTGTCCTTAGCTTTCTTATCCAAAACCTTTCCCGAGCAAGTCTTTCGGCCCTTGACCAACCCTCGTTGTGGTCTATGATTGTGATTGTAAGGTTTTGAGATCAGCTTGGCGTGCCCAGGTGATCTCAAATGACGACTTACGGGAGGTCGGGCTTGCAGGTGTAGTCACTTGATGACCATTCATGCGTTTGTTGAATGGCTGTTCTGTCTCGCCAATATACTGCATGCCACATCGACACTGAAGAAGGTATACAACATTCTGTGTTTTGCAAGTTACATTACAAAATATAGTGTACACAGACCCAGTGGAGTGGCAAGTAAATGTTTGAGTATTGTGTATTTGTTGGCAAGTCAGACATCGTCTGTTACCACACGACTTGCACCATCCTGCAGTTGAAAAACATAGAATGAGTCACTCATTTTCCTGACATCATTTGTTTCAGTTACTCCGGCTTCCTTACTTGACTCTTACAGTTTTAAGGATTCTTTTGAATTTTACTAGTTTAAATACCAGGTTCTTTTCATTTGGGAGGGATGTACAAGTACGCATCCACGTCCAATTATTTAACCTTAGCCAAATTTTACTATTATATTTTCTTATCATTATAAAACTGCTATTTATTTGGGATGATAAATACGCAGCTCTGTTTGACATATTTTTACCAGCTTATATCGATCAGTGCTGTTTTTTTGGGAATGAATTTACACACAGTTGTTGTAAAATCTTAACTGACGTCACTTTGGAATTTTAGAGTTGTGCCAGTTTATATCTCTAATTACTATTTTCATTTTAGGTATGACTTTGAGTCGTTTTTGAAATTTTAAAATTTATTAGCGTCTCTACATATGATGTTCGGGTAAAACTGTTTCACTTTTTTATTGTATAGAAATCAAGATTGCTTTAGTTTAATAATCAGAATAGTTTGATCTGATTCATTTTATATCGTGCTCATATTGATGAAGGATATCTGTTATCCGAAATATTTATAGTTACATTTGTTCGTTTATTGTCATTTTTGGTGATGTTGTACCTTTAGACTGGTTATATATTATATTTTGTAGTGTACTGTATCATATTTATATGATCCATCGCCCCGTAAGATTTATCGTTGACTATTATTCAGTCATTTTATATATATATATATATATAATATGTACACTTTAACAACCAAAAATAACTTAGTCATGATCACATGCAAAGCCGATGAAATTACTGCAGATCCATTGCATTACTTGTAAATAAGATTATATAATGTTGCCAAATATTTAAAAGCATAGTTGGTTTTCATTTTATTTTTCAAATAGTATAATAATATAACTTAATTGTCATTTGATTAAAAATCATCTTTATATAAATTTGGAATTAAACATTTAAATGCATTTCAATTTTATTTACAATTTAACGAAACAGACACATAAAAATTTAAATTTATATTTGAAATTTAAAAATTAAGATAAAACATAAAATGATAGAAAATGTAAGACCCTACCTGCCACCTAGACGATATACCATGAAATTTAAATCTCATCTTTAATACCCAATCCTTTTTCTTGGTAATCATGCACACAGTCTTAATATAAAATTTCAATAAACCATTAAGTGTTATTGGTTTATTTTTTCTTAAGATACCTAATATACATGTTATAAAAAAACATTGTTACTTAATTTGCAAGTCTTTCCAGTCATTTTTTAAAACAATACTATATATTATAAATACGGTATATATATTATAATATCCCATTCTACGTCTTGTAAACAAATGTGTAGAACTTAAATAGACCTCGTTTTAATTTACCTTACAGTTTATTGAAAAAAATAAAATGAATGATTGATTGTTGTTTACATAATTTCCATTGGCAATTAATTATTTGTTTCATTATCTCTGGACAACATAAATGAAACTGTTAGGACTAATTTTTCATCACTGACCGAGTAAATTAGAAAGAGCTTAACTTTCTACAATCCCTGTAATTACAAAATGATATCTTAACTTGCATCAATTACCAGAAATAGTATAGGGAATTACAAAAATATTAATTTGTTTACTAGAATAAAAAAACTGTGTTAATATATTGAAATTTATTATGCTCAACTGAGAAAAGTTTGCTTTAAAGGTGAAACGGTTTTCTAAAATCAAACATTACTTCTTTCACATTGCAATGTCTAAAATGAACTAGAGGATCTTTTAAAGAATCTTTATAGCTCACCTTGATATGTGCTTAATGTCAAAAAGGGTCACAATTCATTACTACTGGTATATATCAGAATCAAGATTTCTGTCCAGTGGGAATTCATTAGGTAATTTTTCTAGACACCCTTCCATGCAATATTCCTGATAAGATTTCTGTCCAGTGGGACTTCATTAGGTAGTTTTTCTAAACACCCATCCATGCAATATTCCTGCAATATTTGGATCTGATAATACAACTAGAGGCTCTAAAGAGCCTGTGTTGCTCACCTTGGTCTATGTGCATATTAAACAAAGGACACAGATGGATTCATGACAAAATTGTGTTTTGGTGATGGTGATGTGTTTGTAGATCTTACTTTACTGAAAATTCTTGCTGCTTACAATTATCTCTATCTATAATGAACTTGGCCCAGTAGTTACAGTGGAAAATATTTTGTAAAAATTTACAAAAATTTCCAAAATTTATGAAAATTGTAAAAAATTGACTATAAAGGGCAATAACTCCTTGAGGGGTCAATTGACAATTTTGGTCATGTTTACTTACTTGTAGATCTTACTTTGCTGTACATTATTGATGTTTACAGTTTATCTCTATCTATAATAATAATATTCAAGATAATAACCAAAAGCTGCAAAATTTTCTTAAAATTACCAATTCAGGGGCAGCCACCCAACAACGTGTTGGCTGATTAGTCTGAAAATTTCAGGGCAGATAGATCTTGACCTAATGAACAATTTTATCCTCGTCAGATTTGCTCTAAATGCTTTGGTTTCAGAGATATGAGCCAAAAACTGCATTTTACCCTATGTACTATTTTTTAGCCATGTCGGCCATCTTGGTATGCGGGCGGGGTCATCAGACACATTTTTTAAACTAGATACCCTAATGATGATTGTGGACAAGTTTGGTTAAATTTGTCTTAGTAGTTTCAGAGGAGAAGATTTTTGTAAAAGATTACAAAAATTTACGAAAAATGGTTAAAAATTGACTATAAAGGGCAATAACTCCTTAAGAAATCAACTGACCATTTTGGTCAAGTTGACTTATTTGTAGATCTTACTTTGCTGAACATTATTGCTGTTTACAGTTTATCTCTATCTATAATAATATTCAAGATAATAACCAAAAACACCAAAATTTCCTTAAAATTACAAATTCAGGGGCAGCAACCCAACAACGTGTTGCCTGATTTGTCTGAAAATTTCAGGGCAGATAGATCTTGACTGATAAACAATTTTACCCAATGTCAGATTTGCTCTAAATGCTTTGGTTTCAGAGATATAAGCCAAAATCTACATTTTACCCCTATGTTGTTCTATTTTTAGCCATGGCAGCCATCTTGGTTGGTTGGCCGGATCACCGGACACATTTTATAAACTAGATACCCCAATGATGATTGTGGCCAAGTTTGGTTTAATTTGGCCAAGTAGTTTTAGAGGAGAAGATTTTTGTAAAAGTTAACGACGACAGACAACGACTACGACGACGGACGATGGACGCCAAGTGATGAGAAAAGCTCACTTGGCCCTTGAGGCCAGGTGAGCTAAAAAGTGTAATTTCCCTAAGGGTATAATGAAACCTTGGTGGTATCATTGCCTTTATGTTTGCCACCTATCAACATAAACGAGAAGTCTTTTTATAAAGTCTGGATCATCATGCTTAGGAATTTACAAAGATTTGGTAAATTGGGATAAAAAAGCTGATGCAGTCATGTTTTTTTATCCACTCAGAAAGTTATGCCATGTAATTTTATATGAATTTGGTTAAATATACTTACCATGAATTTACATTTATATAATATAGAATATAGAATATGTTTGCCTTCATAACATGTTCTCATCGCAATTAACTAGGTGATTAAAAATACATCCATGAGATGTACTCACCTACCATAATTTACCTGTGTACATACAGTAACAAATCAGTTTTAATTTTTGCGTTCAAGTGAACGCATGTTTCTCGTCGACAAGGATTTTTAACAGTCCTACTGTTGAAAATCCTTATGTTTTATACAAATTTTATTTGATTTTGGAATATCGTTTTACGATTAATTCAATGGAATTATCGTTTACACAGCGCTTTTGACATGAGCATTTCGTCAACTTTACGGACATTACGAGTCTGTAACAACGACGACCTAGAAATTAACCTTTGTTTAGCCGCCATTTTCAAACACTTAGACTGGTGCGAGGAAAGGCAAAACATTTATGTCAAAATCGGACATGTTACATGAGTACTATGTTTTATAAGAAACGGATGTTAATTTTCTTCTTCCATGCTGACCGAATTTTAGCTGTTTAGAGCAATCTACGAAAAGGGTCAAGTGGAAAGTTCGGAAAGAGTTGATTGTTTACATGACTCACGGTCATGAGTAAACGCAACACTTTATTACAATCAGAATAGGTATTTTGACCAGATCTGATTATTTTTATGTGGATAACGTCCTGTATATGGGAGCGTAGACCATTTTTGTAACTAGAACCTTAAAAGTGGTTAAATTTCAATCAGAATAGGTATTTTGACCAGATCTGATTATTTTAATATGGATAACGTGCTTTATGGGAGCGTAGACCATTATTGTCACTAGAACCTTAAGTGGTTAGATAAATTTCAATCAGAATAGGGAATTTGCCCATATCTGATTGTTTATTTGGATAACGTTTCTGTAGAGGGAGCGTAGATCATTATTGTTACTACTATTAAAAGTAGATGAATTACAATCAGAATAGGGAATTTGCCCAGAACTGATTATGTTTTTATTTGGTTAACCTTCCTTTTAGGGAAGGTTAACCTTCCTTTTAGGGAACATAGACCATTATTGAAAATAGAAAGTGGTTGATGCAACACAAATAAAATTAATCAAAATCAGAATAGGGATTTTTGTCCGGGTCTATCTGATTAACGTTGACATCGTTTCGTCCAGGGAACGTAGGTCTATCATTATTGTTACTAGAACAACATACAAGATTTTTGGTCTACAAGTTGCATGCATTCTACAATACAGATTTTGTTCTTACCTAAAAATCAGTCATGTTATTGCACATTGATATTTAGGGACCATTATTGGATGGTTGACCTAACACAAATAAAATTAATTCGAATCAGAATAGGGAATTTAATCCCGATCTATCTGATTGTTGTTTTCATCGTTCCATCTAGGGAACGTAGGTCTACCTTTATTGTATCTAGAACAACATGCTAACAAGTTGTACGCTTTCTACAACACACATTTTGATCTTAGCTAATTTTGGTTGCACATTGATTATTGTGATGAGTTCAGTCAATTATATACTCATATTGATAATATATTGAAAGTGTGTCTAGAAATGGTCAAGAACTGAAACAGTACAGAGTTTTTTTAGTACTTACTAATGTGTATGTAGTTTAAACATGTCAATACAAAAAATTTATTATTATGTCCAGATTTTTTAGAGGACAGAAAATTCTAAGAGACCTGAAATATTTTCTCTGAGCAGGAAATTGCTGTAGATTTTTCTCCTACAGATGTTATAGAAACTACTGATATGTTGAGACAGTGAGACTAGAACACAGTTCTAAAACCTGTTGATAACTTGTGACGACTCATATCATATTATCAATTTATTTTTATTTTTCAAGGTCGGTTTATTACTGACAAGAAGAACATTGATATTATCAGTATGCACTACTATGACCATTTGGTTGTTTGTCTGCATTAATGAAACAAAAACTTTCATATGTAACATTAGTTTGTTTCTCCAGTTAAGAAGAGTTTAGGGGATGCCATTATGGTGCATTTCACAAAGACTCGATTCACAAAATGGCTTAGAATTTTGATTACTTAAATCAGAGCGTACATTGCCAATTTATATGACATATATGATATGTACTTATGCTATTTTGCGTTAAGTACACTAAATGGTGGTAACATAAGACTAGGGTATATTTTACCCTCACTATATGAGAATCACTGATAAATAATACTTCCAATTCTGAAAGGAAGAGATTGTTGGAAGCTCTTAAAAATATTAGTAAAATAGGCTTTGCGTCTTTAGTTTTCAAAGCAATGACAACAAGTTGGACAAGATTAGCTGTATGCATTAAAGAGCCAAAACTGTTATAACGGATTCATTGGATCTGTTTTCAATCTTAATGAGAGATGGTCGTTAAAACAGCTAACCTAACTGCTACAAGTTTTTTTCCTTGAGTTTATATTGAATCAGAAAGTTGAACTATATATGACTCAAAGGTACTAATATATAAAAACAAAATTAGTATACTATTTATGTTTTTAGAATTCAGAATAAAGGCATATCATACAGATTTTGCACGAATTGAATATAATTAGTAAAAATTAGAAAATGAATACAGAAAAGCATTGTTGATACAAGATTCATTAAAAATGCTAGACATGCCATGGACGTGGAGATTGAAGTAGTTTTGCAAGATTTAGCAAGGAACTATCCAATACATCTCTTTATAATCTTCATTTTAGCTAGTCTTTACAAGACACAGAAAAAAGAAGAGGTCTTTTGACTACATTGTTCCAATAAATATATATATTTCAATTTGTGCTCAAATTTTAGCATCTGTAGAAGCAGTTTGTCTGAGAGCAAAATACACAAGAAGAGCAGTTTATTTAAATGACTGATTAATAGTTAGCAAATAACATTCAATAGTCTGCTAGTGCATGAAAGTAAAATGCAATAAAATATTTTCATGGTTAGTGCAAGACATTTATAAATATCTGAATTTAAAAATGTCACTGTTTATTTTTATTTTTGTTTATTATTAACAAAGAGTACAAAAATTCTAGTCTTGTCAAAGTCAAGTTGTGACTTATCTACATATAGGACAGTTTTTCAAATAGATTGGGTGTGATTTATTCCCACAATTGAGGGTATTCACAATTCAATTTTCATAATGATCAGACAATTGTTCAACAACTTTTCATAATTCTTTTAATGCATTGCAGGAATAATATTAAATACCTAGCATAGAGTTAGTCTCTTATGCAAGAATATACTAGACAAAATTGAAATGTGTTTATTAACAGTACTTTGAATTTTGAATTCAATATTGTTTTGAAGGATGTGATTATATACAATCCAATTACTTTGTTTTGTCAAATCTTATGTCAATTTGGACAAATGCAAAAATCTTCTGAGTGATTTTCAGTTTAACCAAATGTCAGTGTTGAAGTCACAAAAAATACTACCAAAACTGTTTTGGTGGGTATATAGGGAACCATATCAGAATGTATAGAATTCAGATAAGGTGAACTGAGAGAGAAATGAAATGAGTATTTCTGATTGTGAAACCATTTCTGAAACAATTAAAAACACTAAATGCAAGTTAGTACACATGTTTTCTATAATGTCAAATGTTTGTTTTCTTTAAATAGAGAACTATAATTGACAAGTTGCATGTTAGTACAAAATGTATTTCTGATTGTGAAATAATTTCTGAAACAAATAAAAACAATTGTCAAGAGCAACAGTTCAAGAGTTGTTCAATATGTCAAATTTTTGTTTCTTTTAATTTGGAACTGTGCATGGCAATTTATAATTTAGAACAAATTGTCTTCTAAAGGTTCACATTTTTAGACAGAATACCATCGTGTGATTTTAAAACATTAATAGAAAGATTTTTCATAGTTTGGGAAAATCATATGTATGTCAGTCACTCTTTTTTGCTTATTGAGGACAAAAGATTTTGGCTTGTACATTTAGATCAACATCCAAATGCTCTATAAAAGTATTAATGAGTAACAATTGGAAAACATGTATACTTAAATTTTTCCACTGATTTGTACATTTCTTTAATTTTACACTAGTAGTCTAGTACGAAATTCAAAGATAATGTTTGTTCATGGGTGGACTGGTAGACATTGTATTCAAAGGTTCTACCACTCTCATTGAATTTTTTTATTAAACTTTAAAATTTAGTCCAATAAGACATGTAGTAAAATTGTCATGTCAACTGTAAAATGCATGACTTCTCTTGACTAAAAGAATTTCATTCTAGATCTGTTAAACTTTAGTAAGAGTAGTACATCTAGAAGAATAAGTACACAAAGAGACTATTATTTCCAAAAGTTCTATAGGTTGATCCATATTTAGCAAAATCATGAAACAACTTTTGTTTGAGTCTTTATTACAGTTTTTTGTTAGAACTGTTTAGAACACAAGTGATTTACAAAGTATATTTGAATTGATTATAATTCATTAACAATTCAGTAGAAAAGGCTGTATTTTGAAAGATATTGATAATGATCAGGTTTTCAAAAGATGATCACCTATCATATATTCTCTGTTATTATATTAAAACTATAGAGAAAACAAAGAAAATTTAGCGAGAAGCTAAATGTTTTCAAATAAGTTTAGAAAAACTAATACTTCAAAGTTGAAAAGTAATTATAATGATAAAGGCAAGATGCTTCTAAATCAGATAAGGTTTGATTAGTTCTTGTAGATTTGTACAAACAATAAGAACAACCTATTCACATGACAAATTAAATATAAATGCACTGTTTTTACTGTTGCAATATTACAACACATTTGGCTCATAATGAAGGAGCTTTAATAAAATAATTTCTATTCTGCAGATTATTTATCCAAGGCTATATTTGCATAGTTTTATTTATGCAATCTGCAAAGTTTTGCCATAAAGTTTGGTTGATAGATTAAAAGTCATACAACATAGCTTTATTCTGTAATAAATGTAAATTTTGTAATTTTAGTTTTTACTCAATTACAGTATTTACAAAATTTAGTGGAGTTATATTTTTAACAATTTTGACATAGTTTTTATATGTTGTAAATTGTATATGTGTGAGAGAATTTATCCTCCACCAAGATGAGACACTGCTTGGTAATCAGTGAATATTCTATATTATATAAATGTAAATTCATGGTAAGTATATTTAACCAAATTCATATAAAATGGTTATTTTGAAATCTCAAGAAGAGATTTTATATGAATTTATAGGGTTAAATATACCACAATCCACCACCGCCCTAGAATAAATTCAGTATTTTGTTCACACAATTGTAATTATTCAATTAAACGATGAATTAAAACTGATTTGTTACTGTATGTACACAGGTAAATTATGGTAGGTGAGTACATCTCATGGATGTATTTTTAATCACCTAGTTAATTGCGATGAGAACATGTTATGAAGGCAAACATATTCTATATTCTATATTCTATATTATATAAATGTAAATTCATGGTAAGTATATTTAACCCTATAAATTCATATAAAATCTCTTCTTGAGATTTAAAAAATAACCATTTCAGAGAAGATGATGAAAATATTTTTTGACATGATTACTATGCTCAGAAGAAACGAACCTTGACAGGGAGGTTAAAAAAAATGAAAACAACACGTTTAATAATTGCATGCGTTCAAAGCACTTTTCTGGATTTACCTTCATCAGGAACGCTCAAAGCCAAATATTTGAAAGCCGAGGATGTATAAGTACCGAAACAGTTGAAGAGCTATATCACAAAAAATACCCTAAAAAATAGCCAAATCCATCTAAGGTCAACTTTACCTGAGGGAGTTGAAACCTTAGTTTCTTTTTACATTTAAAAGAAGAAAAAAAATCGTTTTACATTTAAAAGAAGAAAAATATTCTCCAAAATTCTCTCTCTTTCACATTCCTTCATAGATTTAATAGAAATATGCCTGTCTTAAAAAAATTAGCAATTTATAGAAAAAACATACCATCACAAGATAAATACAAATAGTTTTCTTCATGTATTTTTAAAAGATATAAGCTTGACAATTTGCTTTTAATGTATTTGGTAAAATATACAAAAAAATATAATTTATCTGCATATAATTTTATATTACACTGCTTCTATAAAAGTGTGTTGATGGGGTTTACAGAATAGAGAATAATAGACAAAATGAAAATGTCCCGTGCTATAAAGAATAGAGAATCTTTGGCAAAAAAATTAAATAAAAGAAAAAAATGGACTAAAAAATATAGAATAAAGAAATGAGACCTCCATCAAGACCCTCTGCTATTTCTTACTATGAAACTTTTCTTCATAGAAGGAGTGATTTCACAATCTGATTTTACCCACCCCCTCCCTTCTTTGTGTATTGAGTCCACCATTATGTTACATAAACATTTAAGAATAAAACATTGATTAATTCATGATTTGTCATGAATTGAATTGAAAACAGAGGTTTTGTTTAAACCTCACCCAGTATAGTTCCTTTGTTTGTAAGTTAAGATATTGGTCTGTTAAAATATTTATCAAAGTATGATCAAAATCTATATTTATATTTTGCTTTGTACAATTGCACTAATAAGATCTCACAGGTTTACAAAGGAAATCATAACCTATTAACATATGAATATGGTAGCTATGTCAGCAATTAACTTCTGATTCTAAGATAAAACTTTTTTAAGAGTTGATGAAATATTTCCAAAAATAGAATCAAATTAAATTTTTTTTTCCTTGTTTATGAAATCTGATTTATTGATTAATTGCTGTTTTTTTATTGTCCAGTGGTGAATATACAATGCATTTTCTGGACATAATAAAGTCTAAAAAAATGAAATAAATAATGCTGGTTTGCTATAGCCAAGATTTGTTCATAATTCATGTCTCAATGCAAGCTGTTTTTAGACATCAACTTTTGAGTAATAAACTGTGTTTAATAAAAATAGAGCATGATACAAAAAGTACCAATAAATAGTAAATAGTTAGCCATAAAGGACTCTTGTTTATCTCATATGTAACAGTGGTCAAACTTAAAGTGAAATACAGGTTATTATATTTACATCAGTATTCATGAAATTGGGTGAATCAAATTATTTAAATTTTTATTACTTAAACTCAATAATGATTTTTTCATTAATTCATACCCTACATACCAGCAAGAATTATAAAAAAGGAAATTTTTAGGTTGTGTTATTTTTAGCAACAATCAGTGGTGTATTATCAGTGATCGTATTATTTACTGATTGTTTAAACAAATATTTCCAAACATTCTCAATATCTAAGTACAAAGGTTTTGTTTATCACATCTGCCATTAATGTGCAAAATAATGCTATGAAATATCATGCAATCTGAATTTTTTTTTCAAAGGTCTCAATTATTATTTGACATTCACCCCAGCCTTTTCTAAATTTACTTCTTTTTTACCATTATGTTACCCTGAAGATCTTAATTTTATGTGACTATTAAAATAACTTTTATGATAACCGATAAAGAAGTAATGATTATTAGCCTGTTTAATCCAATAAATGTTGCGAATCATTTGATGGATAACATTGTTTACTGACCACTTATTCTTTACTGATAATGATGTAAACATTTCCGAGCTTTCTCCAAACTATGATTACTACCCACCACTTAATAACTTTTTAGGGTTCATTAAAAGTGAAACAATCAAATACAAAGATTTACATACCTGGAACTATTTTTCAATGACTCATTCTTATTAAAATAGTATTTTTCAATGACTCATTCTTAATAAAATAGTATTTTTCAATGACTCATTCTTAATAAAATAGTACAGTACTGTTGATAAAGTCCACAGTCAGGATATAAAAAATAAATCAATACTGTGGATTAATTATTATTCGTGGATACCAATTTTCGTGGAATTCATGGATAAAGTTGAAACACAAATTAAAATGATTGACAAGGTACAAAGGTTGTATAATATAAATAAGATCTGGTATTATTGCCAATGAGACAACTATCCACCACAGACCAAATGACATAGAAGTTATATAATAATAATAAGATGTGGTATCATGATTGCCAATGAGACAACTATCTACCAGAGACCAAATGTCATAGAAGTTAACAAATATATAGGTCAACATATGGACTTCAACAATGAGCAAAACCCTTACTGCATAGTCAGCTGCATAAAAGGCCCAGACATGACAAATATAAAACAAATCAAACGAGAAAAACTAACAGCCTAATTTATGTACCAAACAACAAACGAAAAACAAATATGATATACAGCAACAAACAACAACCACTGAATTACAGGCCCCTGACTTGGGACAGGCACATACAGAATGTGGCAGGGTAACACTAGTTTGCTGGCGCTAAACCCTCCTACTAACCTGGGACAGTGATGTAACAGGACAACATAAGAACAAACTATAAAAGAGTGCACACACTGAAATGTCTTGCATGTTTTACTTAAAATTGATTTCATGTTGAAAGTCACAAAATCCTAACATTTACAAATGAACCATAAAAATGAGGTCAAGGTCATATGAACCCTGCCAGACAGACATGTAAACCCTACATTCCTTCCATACACCAAATATTGACCTATTGCTTATAATATTCGAGAAAGAGGCCAAACCACAAAAACTAAACATTGTCCAATGAACTATGAAAATCATGAGGTCATGGTCAGATGACACCTGCAAGTTAGACATCATTGCATACAGCAAATATAATAGACCTATTGCTTATAGTTTTTGAGATATAAGACTTGACCATGAAAACTTAACCTTGTTGATTGATCAATGAAAGGAGGTTAAGGTCAAGTGAAAACTGTCTGCCATACATGAGGACCTTGCAAGGTACGCACAAACCAAATATAGTTATCCTATTACTCCTAATACGAGAGAAATTAACATTACAAAATATCTTAGCATTTTGTTCAAGTAATCAATTAACCGTGAAAATGAGTTCAAGGACAATGGACATATGACAGACGGAAACTTCATAACATAAGGCATCTATATACAAAGTATGAAGCATCCAGGTGTTCTACCTTCTGAAATATTAAGATTTTAATGCCCTATGTCTTGCTTTCTACGACAGAAGTTGCAGGCGAGACAAAAATCAGTTACAAAGGCTTAACTCAGCAGATCGATACAAAGCAGAAAAAACATCTACCAAATCCACAGACCGGACGTGGCAGGGTATTTATGCATCCCCACAACAAATCAAAGAGCTGAAGAGCTCTGAGGAAAGACGGCCATTGTTTCTTTTTTTTTTTGGGAAGGGGGGTATCTTTGATAGTCTTCATATAAAGAATGAAAAAAGAACACCTAGAATATGTAGAAAGGTTGACAATATTGAAATCAATTGTTGTGTAATGTAATTTCGTTTCCTTAGTTAAGGATTCAGTTTGGACCAATGGAAGAGATCTGCATCTTCTAAATCAAAACATTCGATTAAAGTTGAAAGTTAATTATCTAAAATTCAACTGAATTCTATCATTTAACAACTACTACAATATTTTTTGAAATTGTAATTGTGTACCACTGAACTGCAGGCTAGGGCCATTTTCCTTTTTTGTGACAGTACTCTAAAATTTTAATTTTTTTTCTCAAGAAAGTGAGGACTGAAAAATCTATTCAGTTTTAAATTTCCATTGATAAAGTTCCCAGTTACAACTCTCATCACAGGGATACAGGTACCAATAAAAACCAATAAGATTGAGTAAACTGTGTGAAGCTTGTTTCCAAATCCTACATTTTGATATATTTGTAAATTTCATGAATAAATAGGTTTAAACTACAAAATGCAACATTTTTATTTTTTTTTTTTTTTTACCATTACAATGATTATGTTGGTACACAAAATTTAGTTTTAATGGAAGACTATTAATCATATACTAAATGTCACATTTTAAGTGTTCTGATACATGAACTTTTATTTTAGTGGATTATTACTCATCATTTGAGGTGCTCCTGTATTGGAGTAAGATTCTCAAAACAGAATTTTACAGAAAAAATGAAAACTGTCGTTTCTCTCCCCAATCTCATGTATCCCCACGGCCATTGTTTACCGTGAAAGTTACAAGTTGACCTACAAATTAAAGCATTGCATTTGACGTTTGAATCATCTATAGCAAACATAATTATGTTCAAATTGAACAAATACCAATTTTAAATTAGTACACGAACTCTGAGAACGATTTAAATCATCAGTAAAGGATATCCCTGCTTCTACGTAGTGTGGCATTCCAACAATGACGTCACTATAATGTAGGTTGGATATATTTAGAATATCTTGTCATTCTGATTTTTCCGGATTGTAAAAGAAACGTAAATAGTGTAAGGGAGAGCTGAAGATACGATAATTTCGCGATAAACAGAAGGAAATGTGTTAAAAGTGTTTAAAGTCAATCTATTCATTTGTGTGTCTCCTTCTCATCAATCTCAGTAAGATTTTGGGGTGTTTTCCACACTATAAAACAAAATGAATGACGTGAGGGATGTCAGTCTGGTCAACCACATAGGGATTGACAGCTTGAAGCCGTCTTTCCCAAAAAGACGCTAAGTACAGATCTAAGAGTACTCACAGTAATTGACAGCTAGTTCAAAGCCAATAACAACTAATAAAAAAATCATGTATCTAAGACTAAAATATCAATCAGTACACATCCAACATCCAATGGATTAAGTATAAAGATGTCATTAAGTCAGAGAAAAAACATGACCTTGTGCAATTCCAAGATACAGGTATCGACAGATTGTAGAACTGTGAATGTGCATATGTAACAATAATATTTAGTTTGATTTTAATTTACTGATAACAAAATCAATATAAATACCAATAAAAACAATATTCAAAGATCTAACTTGAGTTTTGAATTGGTAACCTTTTAGAATAAGTTTATTTAAATGATTGATAAGTTTACCCAGATCGTATCTAAATTTCCGGGCTCAGTAAACATCATCTTTGTAAAATTTAGGATGTGCTATCCCATTTGAAAAAAGTTTTCTATAGATACAGCCAAACTTCCCAACCAAATCTTTGTATCTATGGAAAAATTTCATAAAGGTTTTTAGTAATTTATGGTGAAGAAATCCCTGACTTAATATTTTACCAGTAATACATAGATTACCTTCATTGAAATCCAAAACGTCACTACAGACACAGGCATAGCGAACGAGTTGTGATATATAAATACTGAAAGATGGTGCCAAATGAACATCATCGTCCAAAAAAGGGAACTTAACAAAAGGAAACAAAAAATATTCCCTTTTTGCAAGATGGATTTCTGTCTAAAAGTTTTACTTTCACCTTTGCAAGTCTTGGTTTTTTCCATAAATCAATTAAATAAAAAAAATAGTGGGATCTTTCTTGAAATACTATGTCTTTTAAAATATTTAGAATAAAAATCGTGCAATTGACAGGAAGTAATTCATTGTTTAATAAAGTACAGTCATGATGAATCAAAGTAGGGGCAATTTTTTTTCATTAAATTGCAGAAAGTTTGAATCGTGTAAATGTATTACTTCTATATAATAAAGTTTTAAATTTACCTAAAGAATTAAAAGGAAAGAGTGTATGAGTGACTCAACTCAATAAAACTATTACATAATAGTGAGAAAAAAAAGTTTTAAGAAATTATTTGTTATCAGTGAGACCCGCTGAACTGAAATATTTGATGTAAAAGGTAAACAAGAACTCATATAAATCGATCTGGTAACCGTGCAATGTGAGAAAAGAGATTTTTGATCAGCATGATCAATCTTGATTTGTATTAAGTTTATATACTAGTTATAGGCATGGAAAGCAAGGAGACCTGCAATGGTCCTTTCAAGTTGGTAAGCTGAAAGATGGATGGAAGAAAATGGAAACAATGAAGATGGTTAGATGAAAGATGGAAGGAAGAAAATGAAAACAATGAAAATTGATAGCTGAAAGATAGAAGGAAGAAAATGAAACAATGAAGTTGGTTAGCTGAAAAGACAATAAAAATCTGCTAATTTTTTAGCTTCATGGGCTTCCTCTTTTGCTTTGAATTAATTATGAAATATCACACAACAGTACATTCAGAGGATAACAGTCATCAGCAAAAATACTTGACACTACAAAACGGACCACATCAGCCACCAGCACATGTCTCCTTCAGAAAAAAAGATGTACAAACAATGCATGGTCCATATACCCCAACTTTAGAGAGGCATGACATGTGGTGGGGTCCAAGCTGTTATAATTTATAACCTTCAAATTACAATGATTTCAGATATCTATAAAATACAAAACATTATTTGTCAGATATTTTTACTATGAATGTTAGAAAGTTGTTGAGGAGATTAAATACAAATAATCAAAAGTAAAAAATAGGGAATTAATAAAAACTGGAATAATATCTAAAAATATGTAAATGTTTCACGGAATACTGTGTCCTGCCTGCAATTGCTGCCATCATTGTAATAGTTGTTGACTGCCAAAAGCTGTGTCAATTTATCATTAAATAACAGAACAAACAAGAATGTGTCCATAGTATACAGATGCTCCACTCGCACTATCATTTTCTATGTTCAGTGGACTGTGAAATTGGGGTCAAAATTCTAATTTGGCATTAAAATTAGAAAGATCATACCATAGGGAATATGTGTACTAAGTTTCAAGTTGATTGGACTTCAACTTCATCAAAAACTACCTTGACCAAAAACTTTAACCTGAAGCGGGACAGACGGACGAACGGACGGGCGAACGAACCAACGAAAGCGAACAGACACACAGACCGAAAAACATAATGCCCCTCTACTATTGTAGGTGGCGCATAAAAAATCAAACTTCATTTCTTCAGATACTATCTCTTAATCTTGAAAAAGCTTCTGTCCAAGTTTCACAACATTCCATGAAGGTTTAAAAAAGTTATTGATGTCTTAAACAAATTATTCACAGACTGTGTGTAAATGTTAACTGCAAAAATTTTTAAAATTTTGCTTTAAATTACATTCTCTTTTAAATATTAAAGGCTGAAATAAAGTTTTAAAAATATTTGACAAAGTAATTAATCCCAGACTGTATCTTAATGTTAACTGCAAGAAAAGTCTTTTTATCAGTAAAATATGAAAAATTTTGGTGTGACACTGTCTGTTGATCATAAAGATTATGTCAATGTTTTGTAAAATTTCAAAAGGTTTGACAACGTTATTGATACCTAAAAAACGTCAAATTAGACTGTATCTTAAATTTTGTTAACTGAAAAAAAAGTTTGTCAAAAATTGCTCCAGATACTGTCTTTTGATTTTAAAAAAAGCTTCTGTCCAAGTTTCATAAAATTTCATAAAGGTGTATTTGACAAAGTTATTGAACTCTAAAAAACTTAAAACTTTTGACTCATATCTTTATGTTAACTGCAAGTCCATTTATCAGTAAAATATGGAAAAATCAGAAATAAAGGGTAAAATTTAGCTTTGGATACTGTGGTAAATTTGGTAAAAAAAAAGGCGTCTGTCCAAGTTTCATAGAATTCCATGAAGGTTTGACAAACCTATTGATGTGTAAACTTTAACCACAGACTGAATGTAAATATTAGCAATGCTAATGACAGTGCCAGAATATAGGATTGTTATGTCTCATTCTGCGACAAAATATCGCAGGCATGACAAAAATAGAAAATGAGTTTAGTTTCTTGTCTATATAACTAGCACAACTACATGACGGTTAAGGGTCATTATTGGTTAACTTAGAAGTAAATATAGCTACCTAACCCCTTAGCCATGCATGGCTAACCCTCCTTATATAAGTCAGGTTAGTTTTATAAATAAAAATTACTAAATATCCAGATTTCATTATTTTTACAGTTTCAAATAATTCCTTGTTCCAATAATACTTTCCTTGTGAAAGGGGGACAACAAAGTATAAGATTTAACCTTTTGACAAAAAAATACTTGTCACTTACCTGTTGATTGGGACAGAAATTCACAAATAAATACTTGTCCACTTACCTGTTAATTGGGACAGCACCAATCCCTTCACTGCATTATTATCTCACTGTAATATTTATTTAGACACAATACTAAAAAGGTTATACAGTAATCCAAACCTGGGTATTGTTACCCCGTCATAATTGAACGATTTTATCACCAATGCACCCTATAAACATACAAATACTATCTCCTATCTATATCTTATCATCCACTGATACATGTACTTAAATGTTTAAATGGGTTTGTAACAGAAAGAAATGTAATTGATATTTTGATGAAATATTTGATATATTCAGTAATGCCCTGATTAATGATTAACATGGATTTATTACCCTAAAGAATAGATTTATTAATTGAGGTCAAAGGCCTAGGTTAATATTACCTGTACCCAGTAAATCTAAAATAATGAATTTTTGTTATTATATGAAACATTTTTATGATGTTTTTTTTGCCAAAATATTTTAAATAAAGTTTCATCATGATTATAAATAAAAGAATATATCGGAAATACTTCAATGAGTCAACAACCCAACAACCAAAAACAACCAAAAGAAATTTAGAGGGCAACTTCACAATAGACAGGTATCCAATTATACAATAATACAAGGCAATAACTGATAGAAGGAGTCTTTCAATGGTTTTGCCCAATCAACATTTCAGAACCCCTGGCATTGCTGATCATTTTTGCTGTTTACAGTTCTTTTATTATATCTATTATAGTTTTTAAGATAATAGGCAAAAAAACTAAAAAAAATAGTCATAAATAATATCCAAAATATCTAAATGAAAAGAAATTGATTTTGTTACAGTTATTGCCCCTTGAAAATGAGGTCATGGATGTAGGCTGAAAATCAAATACATAAATTAATTTAAGATAAGAATTTTGTGGTTGAAAGCTTTTCCATCTTTCTAAAACATTATGTTTTGTGCAAATAATTTATTGCAATTGCCCCCAGATAAGCCTTCCTATGCTCCAGCAGAGGAAATTGCAAAAGAAACATTAATCAATGTTTACAATATTTTAGATTTAAGATTTTTAAAGAAAATGCTAAAGGAGTAGCAATTCATCAGAGGTAAAAATTAAAAGAAATTACAATACTTTCTACCATGGTGAAACATCTATGAATTTATAAAGTTGACTATAAATTCAGAAACCATTGTGTGCATTTATTATTGCAATTTTTGATAGATGTACAAACATGCCAAATTAATTATTGTGATTTCAGGAAAAGCTGCATACAGACATATGTTTTAGATACAAGAATGTGAGTTCTTATTTTTGTGATACTCCCTCAGTCGCATTATTCGCATTTAACAAAAGTTTTGCAACAATTTCTAAATTTCCAGTAATAGTCTGTTAGGTTAGTTATGTAGATTAATATTCCTTTAAATATCTATAAAAGGCTAACAACTGAATATTGTAAAAAATGAAGGAAACAAAGATAGATAACATCATTATCCATTGTGACATGATGGTAAACATTGAATATTTATACCTGAAATGGAAAATCCTTTAAAGTGCATATATAACTTTATAGATATTAACAACAAAAAAATAAGATTGAAAACATGTGAAAAAGTCATGAATTAAAATAAATTCAATACAAGATATGAAAATAAACTGCAACATGACCCCCTGTAAGCTATTACTTTTTACAGTAGGGCATTTTTATAGCCTCATTAAAATCAAATCTGAGTTGATGTACCTTAAAAATAATACCAAGACTTCTTTATCAACATCTGCTATTATAAAATGAGTTGAGTTACATTTGTTTTAGTTTATCATAAATTTTGTGGTCATTTTTCAAATTGTGAGCACATAAATAAAAAATTTTCTTTTTATTCATCCTAAAACTTCTATAATAATTGCAACTGAGGAGGATCAGGAATGTTTTTTGAAGCCCCAAATTGTAAAGAGTGTAATGAAGTCAGTGGTTGAGTAAATAATTTTATTATGTAATTACAAAGTCAAGAAAGATTCTAAAGTTCAAATGTTCGAATGTTCACAAACTGTCTTTAAAGTTGAATTGTTCGAATGTTCATTATCTCACACGGACACGTGATCGTATAGTAGTATAACTGTTCAGTCCTGATGGAGTATATTCGGATATTAGGTGCATGAGTTCTAGCCTACCCATGAGGGGTGAGACCTTGGCGGAATCTCCTATCGGAATCTATCTGTACGAATCTATCTCCGTCGTTCGAGTCCAAAGCTGGATCTTATATAGTCCAGTGGGCCATAAACAATGACCCATAGCTGTTGGCCGGTTACGTAGTAGTCTTGATGTTGAATAATACTAGTCTGGGGTTAATTGTCAAACAATGCAATTAACCTCTGAAGGATACATGTTATTAAACAGTGGACATTGTCATCTACTGGCTGCAGGATATATGTCTATAATATTCGTACACAATGTTATTTAGTGTCTAAAGGGTAAATGTATTTGTTTCAGTTATGCTATATTTGATTACACCTTGATAATTATTGTTATGAAACACATTGTGTTACAAATGCCTTTCATCCAAATAGAACGAAAGTTCGCTAAAATACGATAGTTTTTCTTCCTGTAGGTTATTATAAATTCTGTAGTTCCTTGTTAAGTCTTCTGTAACCATCACCACATATATAGTTCATAAAATTCGGCAAATCCAACATCTGGATACATAGAGTTCATATGATTCATAAAGTTCAAGATTTGGGTATATATTGTGCATACTTTTCCCGTCACCATTATAGCATATTGTTCATCAACTGCTGGAAAGGGCATTCATCTTTGTACACGTGTCGGTCATCATCATCTCCATTACGAAGTAGTTGACGCATCTAGCTGGTTGGTTCATCCTTCTTAAGAGGCTGTTAACATCGGCCTTCGGTTAGGTTTCGTCCTTCATCAATGGCGCAGAGGAAGACATCTCTCTGGAATCAGTAACATCTGTCCCAACCAATCACGTAGACACCATTTTGTACCCATTGTTCGTGGCATTAGAACCAAAACTCACACCTTTCTTTTTGGCCAACCAAGATATATTCTAAACAAATTAACAGTACAAAAATATGGCTATTCCAATGAAGATCGCACCTATACCCCACTGATAAACTTATCTCAATTTGGAAAAACTTAAACTTGTTAACTTCCCCTTATTTCTTTTTTTATTTATCAATCAGATTATTGATAGTTTGTTCAGTCGCCTTTAGTTCGCTGGGTTATTCAAGCCTAGCAACATTTTGTAAAACAATTTCTATATATAAATCAATACGTTTTTTTTTATCGAATTATCTGTTTAAAACAAAAAAAAAATAAAAGGGGGAAACTGTCGTATACAACTTCTACAAGTTTGAGAATCCTACATAATAAAAACAAAAATATGTGTATTTACACAAGACGTAAGAAAATCATTATAAATTTATATCAAATAAGTTCAATTCGATCATTTTATATAACCCTACACCTACATGATACCTATAAAAATAAGTACTAAAAATTTTATGTGTTACTTTGTTACCAATTGTAATACTTTTACTTCTTTAACCTTAGTGTCTCATTATTTAATCTTAACGCTAAAAATACACCACAGATTCATTCTCATTTCTCTTTTAAAAAAATCATTCATGCAAGATTCCATTGATAAAATTTTAACTACGTCTTGCGCAATTTGTTACTGACTCTATATTTCATATTTGACAACAACACCTTGTTGCGAAAAAAAAATGTCTTTCTCCGTAATCTATTACATTTTTCCAAAAATTGTATATAGCTTCCTCATCATAATCTTTCCTTTCTTTTTTATATATATAAATATTTTTTTAAAATTTTTTAAAACTTCAGCAACTAACTGCCTATTCTTTGTTATACATTTCAATATGACTAAATGTATATGTTGAGATTTTTTAGTCTGTAAAATAGCGTTCTGACTATATGGAAATCAAGAAGGAATATTTCGCTCCTTAAACTTTTTTTTATTAGCAGTCCGTTTAGACCCAACCATGATATAAATATTTAAATGAAAAGACTAAATCAAATTTTGTCCTTTGTCCAATAGTATGACACTTAATCTGTGAAAAAAAAACTTATGTCTAAATTTACGACAAAGTCTAAAATGATATGTGCAAAATATTAAAATACATTAAAACAATTCAATTACTAAAATGTTAGTTAAAACTATTCCGCACTGGACAGTCTAATTAGTTCGGTCCTATTTTATAAATTCTAACTCTTTTAAAAGTTAACTTTCATCTTAAAAACTAAATTAATTTAAAGTTTTTCTGTGCGTTTGTGTGAATAAAACATATTGTTAAAACTCATTTTTTATTTTTTATTCCTAAATTAATTATTTTCGTTTCTTATTTTAAGTTCTGATAATAAATTTTAAATTCTATACTTGAATGCTATTTTTTCTTTAATATCCATTATTTATTTCAATTAATTTTTGTCATTAGTCGTGATGTTCATATATCTCTCATTTTTTTACAAATAACAATCTACCATAGCAATACTGTAAATCCCTTAGGGAAAAGCATATCAATTCTTATCTGTTGTGTGCTATTTTCTGAAGATACATCTTTTTATCTATTAACATTATGCAAATAAGGCGTAATCTAACACCATAATACAACTTGCACCATTTAATTACTAACATCACTTATGTTAATCATCCGAAGAAGGGGTTGGAATCTAAAATTATAGACTATTTGTTTTCTCTAAACAAATGTGCGTAAACACTACCCAACTGCGTAAACCCATAATCATCAATGGCAATAACACGCAAACAATGTATCCTCAATGTACCCTTAACTTCATCTACCAAAGGTTCTAATTCAACCTTCATTTACACCGGTGCTCTACTAATTTTACGTAAAACATATGTTTTCTAGAATAATTGAGTGTATCTTCAAAAAAAAACAACCCATAATATGACCAAAAACCACTATTAAATACGGGGGAAAATGCTTTAGTATCAGACATTTTATATTTTTTTTTCTTACATATTTACTTTAAACGAAAAACTAGCTTCAAACTTTAAAAAAAAAGTTTTACTTTTTTAAGAATCATATATATGATTTATCCTATTTATTGAATAACAGCAAATAAAAAAATTACACCAAAAATAACCTTTAATTCTGATAAAAAAAATGTGTATTCATAATTTTTAAATCGACCTATAATACCTAAAATACCTAACAACAAAAATCGTGCCAACCACATCTCGTGAACAAATTCTGATTTTAAGCCTTTTAAAAATACGGCCTTACTCCCTTTAAAATTAAAAACTTTACTAAATATGTGTGCCATCCCTTGAAAAGCCATTTCTACTTTTTGTACTGACAAAGAAATATCTTGATTGTCCATAAAGAAAAAATGAAAGTAACTTAGTTCTTACGTTTTATATTCCTTTGCGTTGTTTTAGCCAATCCAAGTCGATCCTGGTCACACGGCATCAATTTGACTTATGTAATGAAGTCAGTGGTTGAGTAAATAATTTTATTATGTAATTACAAAGTCAAGAAAGATTCTAAAGTTCAAATGTTCGAATGTTCACAAACTGTCTTTAAAGTTGAATCGTTCGAATGTTCATTATCTCACACTGACACGTGATCGTATAGTAGTATAACTGTTCAGTCCTGATGGAGTATATTCGGATATTAGGTGCATGAGTTCTAGCCTACCCATGAGGGGTGAGACCTTGGCGGAATCTCCTATCGGAATCTATCTGTACGAATCTATCTCCGTCGTTCGAGTCCAAAGCTGGATCTTATATAGTCCAGTGGGCCATAAACAATGACCCATAGCTGTTGGCCGGTTACGTAGTAGTCTTGATGTTGAATAATACTAGTCTGGGGTTAATTGTCAAACAATGCAATTAACCTCTGAAGGATACATGTTATTAAACAGTGGACATTGTCATCTACTGGCTGCAGGATATATGTCTATAATATTCGTACACAATGTTATTTAGTGTCTAAAGGGTAAATGTATTTGTTTCAGTTATGCTATATTTGATTACACCTTGATAATTATTGTTATGAAACACATTGTGTTACAAGAGCAGCTTTTGGTCAATTTCCTTCTAAAATGTTCTTCAATTTAGGCAGATTTATTTGCTGGCCAAGATAGCTATGCCAAATATTTCTTACCTGAGGTTTTGTTCGTATAAATTATGGGTTATAATTCTTCTTTTCCTAATAATAGGTCTTCATCTTTCTATTTCCTATAACAGAGTGTAGTCCCTATATTTCTTACAATAAGGTCTGGTCCATATACCTCCTACAATATCTGCTCTCTCTGTTTATATAGCAAGGTCCAGTCCCTTTTATCATGTCTGTTTCTTACAATAAAGTCTTAGACACTCTGTTTCCTACAATAAGGTTTAGTCACTCTATTTCCTACAATGAAATCTAGTTACTCTATTTCCTACAATAACGTTTAGTCACTCTATTTCCTACAATAAGGTTTAGTCACTCTATTTCCTACAATAAGGTTTAGTCACTCCACTTTCTACAATAAGGTTAAGTAACTCCCTACAATAAGTTAGTCACTCCACTTCCTACAATAAGGTTTAGTCACTCTATTTCCTACAATAAGGTTTAGTCACTCCACTTCCTACAATAAGGTTTAGTCACTCTTTTTCCTACAATAAGGTCTAGTCACTCGAATTCCTACAATAAGGTTTAGTCACTCTATTTCCTACAATAAGGTTTAGTCACTCTATTTCCTACAATAAGGTTTAGTCACTCTATTTCATATAATAAGGTCTGGCTATTCTATTTCCTACAATGAGGTAAAATCTCTTTATTTCCTACAATAAGGTCTCGTCACATTTCATATAATATTGTCTGGCTACTTTATTTCCTACAACAAGGTCTAGTCACTCTATTTCCTACAATAAGGTCTAGTCACTCTATTTCCTACAATAAGGTCTAGTCACTCTATTTCCTACAATAAGGTTTAGTCACTCTATTTCCTACAATAAGGTTTAGTCACTCTTTTCATATAATAAGGTCTGCTCACACTCTTTTCTACAATAAGGTCAAATCTCTCTATTTCCTACAATAAGGTCTAGTCACTCTATTTCCTACAATAAGGTCTAGTCACTCCACTTCCTACAATAAGGTTTAGTCACTCTATTTCCTACAATAAGGTTTAGTCACTCTATTTTCTACAATAAGGTTTAGTCACTCTTTTCATATAATAAGGTCTGGCTACTCTATTGCCTACAATAAGGTAAAATCTCTTTATTTCCTACAATAAGGTCTGGTCACTCTATTTCCTACAATAAGGTCTAGTCACTCTATTTCTTACAATAAGGTCTAGTCACTCTATTTCATATAATATGGTCTGGCTACTTTATTTCCTACAATAAGGTCTAGTCACTCTATTTCCTACAATAAGGTCTAGTCACTCTATTTCATATAATAAGGTCTGGCTACTTTATTTCCTACAATAAGGTCTAGTCACTCTATTTCCTACAATAAGGTTTAGTCACTCTATTTCATATAATAAGGTCTGCTCACACTCTTTTCTACAATGAGGTCAAATCTCTCTATTTCCTACAATAAGGTTTAGTCACTCTATTTCCTACAATAAGGTCTAGTCACTCCACTTCCTACAATACAGTCTGGTTCTAGTCACTCTATTTCGTATAATAAGGTTGGCTACTTTATTTCCTACAATAAGGTCTAGTCACTCTATTTCTTACAATAAGGTCTAGTCACTTTATTTCCTACAATAAGGTCTAGTCACTCCACTTCCTACAATGCAGTCTTGTTACTCTATTTCCTACAATAAGGTCTAGTCACTCCACTTCCTACAATGCAGTCTTGTTACTCTATTTTCTACAATAAGGTCTAGTCTTTCTATTTCCTGCAATAAGGTCTGGTCACTCTATTTCCTATAATAAGGTCTAGTCACTCCACTTCCTACAATGCAGTCTTGTTACTCTATTTTCTACAATAAGGTCTAGTCACTCTATTTCGTATAATAAGGTCTGGCTACTTTATTTCCTACAATAAGGTCTAGTCACTCTATTTCCTACAATAAGGTCTACTCACTTTATTTCATATAATAAGGTCTGCTCACACTCTTTTCTACAATAAGTTCAAATCACTCTATTTCCTACAATAAGGTCTAGTCACTCTATTTCTTACAATAAGGTCTAGTCACTCTATTTCCTACAATAAGGTCTAGTCAGTCTATTTCCTACAATAAGGTCTAGTCACTCCACTTCCTACAATGCAGTCTTGTTACTCTATTTCCTACAATAAGATCTAGTCACTCCACTTCCTACAATGCAGTCTTGTTACTCTATTTCCTACAATAAGGTCTAGTCACTCCACTTCCTACAATGCAGTCTTGTTACTCTATTTTCTACAATAAGGTCTAGTCTTTCTATTTCCTGCAATAAGGTCTGGTCACTCTATTTCCTATAATAAGGTCTAGTCACTCCACTTTCTACAATGCAGTCTTGTTACTCTATTTTCTACAACAAGGTCTAGTCACTCTATTTCATACAATGAAGTCTAGTTATTCTATTTCATACAATAAGTTCTAGTCACTCTTATTTTCTACAATTAGGTCTAGTCACTGTATTTCCTAAAATAAAGTCTGCTCCCTCTTTTATCCTTTTATAAAGGTCTTGTACCTCTTAATCCATAAAGAAGTTCTAGTCACTGTATTTCCTGTAATGGGTTCTTATCTCTCTAAAGTCTAGTTTATGTCTTGTTTTGATTCTCTGTAATGGTCTAGTCTTTGTGTTTTCTAAAATATGGGTAAAGCCTTCTACCTCCCATGATTAACTCTGCTCCCTTCTTTTTCTACAATAAGTTTAAATGAAAGGTGAGGGGTAACTGTTAGTGAGACAGAAACTGAACATCACAAATCTATTCCCTCTATATCATGGTTGTTTCCTACAATAGGGTCATGACCTTCAATGGCATGTATATTTCATTTTTCTTTCCTTCAAGGACCCACCTAGCAGAAAAATACCACAAGCACTATTGAATCATCTAAGACATTCTACTGTCAGGAAAACAGGGGAGAACGGGCAGGTTAGGTTTTATACTATAAATTCAGGAAAACAGGGGTAAAGGGCAGGTTAGGTTCTATACTATAAATCCAGGAAAACAGGGGTGAATGGGCAGGTTAGGTTTTATACTGTAAATTCAGGAAAACAGGGGTGAATGGGCAGGTTAGGTTTTATACTATAAATCCAGGAAAACAGGGGTGAATGGGCAGGTTAGGTTTTATACTATAAATTCAGGAAAACAGGGGTAAAGGGCAGGTTAGGTTTTATACTATAAATCCAGGAAAACAGGGGTGAATGGGCAGTTTAGGTTTTATACTATAAATCCAGGAAAACAGGGGTGAATGGGCAGATTAGGTTTTATACTATAAATTCAGGAAAACAGGGGTGAATGGGCAGGTTAGGTTTTATACTATCAATTTAGGAAAACAGGGGTGAACGGGCAGATTAGGTTTTATACTACCAATTCAGGAAAACGGGTGAACGGGCAGGTTAGGTTGTATACTATCAATTCAGGAAAACAGGGGTGAACGGGCAGATTAGGTTGTATACTATCAATTCAGGAAAGATGACTGAAAGGAGACACATCAATAAGACAGCAACCCATAGTCACCAATAACCAAAAGATCTCCTTGGAAAACACATTAATGAGACGGCAACCCAAAGTCACAAATAATCAAAAGATCTTTTTGGAAAACACATCAATGAGACAGCAACCCAAAGTCACAAATAACCAATAATCTCCTTGGAAAACACATCAATGAGACGGCAACCCAAAGTCACAAATAACCAAAAGATCTCCTTGGAAAACACAGCAATAACACAGCAACCCAAAGTCACAAATAACCAATATCTCCTTCGAAAACACATCAATGAGACAGCAACCCAAAGTCAACAATAACCAAAAGATCTCCTTGGAAAACAAATCAATGAGACGGCAACCCAAAGTCACAAATAACCGAAAGATCTCCTTTGAAAACACAGCAATAACACAGCAACCCAAAGATCTCCTTGGAAAACACATCAATGAGACAGCAACCCAAAGTCACCAATAACCAAAAGATCTCCTTGGAAAACAAATCAATGAGACTGCAACCCAAAGTCACAAATAACCAAAAGATCTCCTTGGAAAACACAGCAATAACACAGCAACCCAAAGTCACAAATAACCAATATCACCTTGGAAAACACACCAATGAGACGGCAACCCAAAGTCACAAATAACCAAAAGATCTCCTTGGAAAACACAGCAATAACACAGCAACCCAAAGTCACAAATATCCAAAAGATCTCCTTGGAAAACACATCAATGAGACAGCAACCCATAGTCACCAATAACAAAAAGATCTCCTTGGAAAACACATCAATAAGACAGCAACCCAAAGTCACAAATAACCAAAAGATCTCCTTGGAAAACACATCAATGAGACAGCAACCCATAGTCACCAATAACCAAAAGATCTCATTGGAAAACACATCAATGAGACAGCAACCCATAGTCACCAATAACCAAAAGATCTCCTTGGAAAACACATCAATAAGACACCAACCCAAAGTCAAAAATAATAAAAAAATCTCATTTGAAAACACACCAATGAGACAGCAGCCCATAGTCACAAATAACCAAAAGATCTCATTGGAAAACACATCAATGAGACAGCAACCCATAGTCACCAATAACCAAAAGATCTCCTTGGAAAACACATCAATAAGATAGCAACCCAAAGTCACAAATAATAAAAAAATCTCATTTGAAAACACATCAATGAGACGGCAGCCCATAGTCACAAATAACCAAAAGATCTCATTGGAAAACACATCAATGAGACAGCAACCCATAGTCATCAATAACCAAAAGATCTCCTTGGAAAACACATCAATGAGACAGCAACCCAAAGTCACAAATAACCAAAAGATCTCCTTGGAAAACACATCAATGAGATGGCAACCCAAAGTCACAAATAACCAAAAGATCTCTTTGGAAAACACATCAAGAAGACAGCAACCCAAAGATCTCCTTGGAAAACACATCAATGAGACAGCAACCCAAAGTCACAAATAACCAAAAGATCTCCTTGGAAAACACATCAATGAGACAGCAACCCAAAGTCACAAATAACCAAAAGATCTCTTTGGAAAACACATCAATAAGATAGCAACCCAAAGTCACAAATAATAAAAAAATCTCATTTGAAAACACATCAATGAGACAGCAGCCCATAGTCACAAATAACCAAAAGATCTCATTGGAAAACACATCAATGAGACAGCAACCCATAGTCACCAATAACCAAAAGATCTCCTTGGAAAACAAATCAATGAGACGGCAACCCAAAGTCACAAATAACCAAAAGATCTCCTTGGAAAACACAGCAATAACACAGCAACCCAAAGTCACAAATAACCAATATCTCCTTTAAAAAAACATCAATGAGAGACAGCAATCCAAAGTCACAAATAACCAAAAGATCTCCTTGGAAATCACATCAATAAGACAGCAACCCAAAGTCACCAATAACCAAAAGATCTCCTTGGAAAACACATCAATGAGACAGCAACCCAAAGTGACATATAACCCAAAGATCTGTTACCTAAATTCTTCATTTCATTCTCGTATAAATCTTAGGAATTAAACAGCAAGATAAGCATTTATGATCAAGACAGCAATTAAACAACACAAGTTGACTAAAAATAAACATCTCAATTCTTCTTCAAAAGCACAACTGGTTACGGTAATGTACTTATTTGAGTTGCCGTCTCATTCTTTATGTGCCTGTCCCAAGTCAGGAGCCTGTAGTTTAGTGGTTGTCATTGGTTTATGTCTGTCATATTTGTTTGTCGTTAATTGTTTTGCTATAAATTAAGCTTTTGGTTTTCTCAATTGAATTGTTTCATATTTTTCATGTCAGGGCCTTTTATAGTCGACTATACTATACGGTATGGTGTTTTCTCATTGTTGAAGGCTGTACGGTTGCCTATAACTGCTTACATCCACTTTCTTTGAACTTTGGTGGATAGTTGTCTCATTGGCAATCATACTACATCTCCTTATTTTATATTATACTGTTCACCAAGAACAAAGAAAAGTAACAGACAACCTAACTAGAACTGACATCAAACAAAGAAAAGCAACAGACAACCTAACTAGAACTGACATCAAACAAAGAAAAGTAACAGACAACCTAACTAGAACTGACATCAAACAAAGAAAAGTAACAGACAACCTAACTAGAACTGACATCAAACAAAGAAAAGTAACAGACAACCTAACTAGAACTGACATCAAACAAAGAAAAGCAACAGACAACCTAACTAGAACTGACATCAAACAAAGAAAAGCAACAGACAACCTAACTAGAACTGACATCAAACAAAGAAAAGTAACAGACAACCTAACTAGAACTGACATCAAACAAAGAAAAGTAACAGACAACCTAACTAGAACTGACATCAAACAAAGAAAAGTAACAGACAACCTAACTAGAACTGACATCAAACAAAGAAAAGTAACAGAAAACCTAACTAGAACTGACATCAAACAAAGAAAAGTAACAGACAACCTAACTAGAACTGACATCAAACAAAGAAAAGCAACAGACAACCTAACTAGAACTGACATCAAACAAAGAAAAGTAACAGACAACCTAACTAGAACTGACATCAAACAGTTTTTATCTCTGCTTAGGCCTCAAATTCTCTTCAAGAAGTTAAATTAATGGTTCAGAGGTTAAATATCATTGAATTTAAAATGACCCTAACACATGACATTTTATATTTCATATAAAGTAAATAAACATCTTATATTTCACATTAATCATGTTTTTCTTGCAAGATAAAAAAAAATGCATATCATTTTTCATAAATAAACCAGTATGAATAATTTACATTGAAGTATTTTTTTTCATATACCGTACAAAAGAAAGGTTTATTATAAGCAACAAAGTCAAAAACCTACATTCTATTTATTTTTAAAAAGTCAGGAAGGTTTAAATTAGATTGAAAGATATTAGACATACAATAATGTCTGTCTCTGTGTCACGCTCAAATTAAATTCAAGAATAAAATTTAACTATTAAAAGGAAAAAATGCATTGAATTAATAAGAAATCCATAAAATACGAAATTGTTTATTTCAGTGGATGTAAATAAACATCTTAATTTCATACCAAGCATCAAGCTGTCATTTAATTCTCAGAATTTTAAAATGTTGTTAGTAGCATTTATTAAAATGAATTAATACTGTCAATTTACATATCTTTCAGAATGCTTTATTCAGTGACATTGAATATATATTATTTTTTTTCTCTTTGGGTTGCTGTCACATGAATGTGTTTTCCAATGAGATCTTTTGGTTATTTGTGACTCTGGGATGCTGTCTCTCATTGATGTGTTTTCAAATGAGATCTTTTGGTTATTTGTGACTTTGGGTTGCTGTCTCTCATTGATGTGTTTTCCAAGGAGATCTTTCGGTTATTGGTGACTTTGGGTTGCTGTCACATGGATGTGTTTTCCAAGGAGATCTTTTGATTATTTTTGACTTTGGGTTGCTGTCTCTCATTGATGTGTTTTCCAAGGAGATCTTTTGGTTATTGGTGACTTTGGGTTGCTGTCTCATTGAGGTGTTTTCCGATGAGATCTTTTGGTTATTTGTGACTTTGGGTTGCTGTCTCTCATTGATGTGTTTTCCAAGGAGATCTTTTGGTTATTTGTGACTTTGGGTTGCTGTCACATGGATGTGTTTTCCAAGGAGATCTTTTGGTTATTGGTGACTTTGGGTTGCTGTATAATTGATGTGTTTTCCAATGAGATCTTTTGGTTATTTGTGACTTTGGGTTGCTGTCACATGGATGTGTTTTCCAATGAGATCTTTTCGTTATTTGTGACTTTGGGTTGCTGTCTCATTGATGTGTTTTCCAATGAGATCTTTTGGTTATTTGTGACTTTGCGTTGCTGTCTCTCATTTGATGTGTTTTCCAATGAGATCTTTTGGTTATTTGTGACTTTGGGTTGCTGTCTCATTGATGTGTTTTTCAAGGAGATCTTCTGGTTATTTGTGACTTTGGGTTGCTGTCACATGGATGTGTTTTCCAAGGAGATCTTTTGGTTATTTGTGACTTTGGGTTGCTGTCTCATTGATGTGTTTTTCAAGGAGATCTTTTGGTTATTTGTGACTTTGGGTTGCTGTCACATGGATGTGTTTTCCAAGGAGATCTTTTGGTTATTTGTGACTTTGGGTTGCTGTCCAATTGATGTGTTTTCCAAGGAGATATTTTGGTTATTGGTGACTTTGGGTTGCTGTCTCATTGATGTGTTTTCCAAGGAGATCTTTTGGTTATTGGTGACTTTGGGTTGCTGTCTCATTGATGTGTTTTCGTATGAGATCTTTTGGTTATTGGTGACTTTGGGTTGCTGTCTCATTGATGTGTTTTCCAATGACATCTTTTGGTTATTGGTGACTTTGGGTGGCTGTCTCATTGATGTGTTTTCCATGGAGATCTTTTGATTATTTGTGACTTTGGGTTGCTGTCTCTCCTTGCATATCCTTGGTGAACAGTTGCCTCATTGTCAATCGTACCAAATATCCTTGGTGGACAGTTGCCTCATTGGCAATCCTACCACATATCCTTGGTGGACAGTTACCTTATTGGCAATTGTACCACATATCCTTGGTGGACAGTTGTATCAATTGCAATCATACAACATATCCTTGGTGGTCAGTTGCCTCATGGACAGCTGCCTCATTGGTAATCGTACCACATATGGCAATCGTACCACGTATCCTTTATGGACAGTTGCTTCATGAACAGCTGCCTCATTGGCAATCTTACCACATATCCTTGGTGGACAGTTGCCTCCTCATTGCCAATCGTACCGCATATCATTGGTGGACAGTTGCCTTGTTGACAATCATACCACATATCCTTGGTGGAGTTACCTCATTGACAATTGTACCACATATCCTTGGTCGACAGCTGCCTCATTGGTAATAGTACCATATATCCTTGGTGCACAGTTGCCTCATTGGCAATCATACCACATATCCTTGGCATTGGCAATTGTACCACATATCCTTGGTGGACAGTTTCCTCATTGGCAATCACACCACATATCCTTGGTGTACAGTTACCTCATTGGCAATCATACCACATATCCTTGGTGCACAGTTGCCTCATTGGCAATCATACCACATATCCTTGGCATTGGCAATTGTACCACATATCCTTGGTGGACAGTTTCCTCATTGGCAATCACACCACATATCCTTGGCATTGGCAATCATACAAGATATCCTTGGTGTACAGTTACCTCATTGGCAATCATACCACATATCCTTGGTGGACAGTTGCCTCATTGGCAATCATACCACATATCCTTGGTGGACAGTTGCCACATTGGCAATCATATCACATATCCTTGGTGAACAGTTGCCTCATTGATAATAGTACCACATATCCTTGGTGGACAGTTACCTCATTGGCAATCATACCACATATCCTTGGTGGAAAGTTACCTCATTGGCAATTGTACCACATATCCTTGGTGGACAGTTACCTCATTGGCAATTGTACCACATATCCTTGGTGTACAGTTACCTCATTGGCAATCACACCACATATCCCTGGTGAACAGTCGCCTCATTGACAATCGTACCACATATCCTTGGTGTACAGTTACCTCATTGGCAATCATACCACATATCCTTGGTATTGGCAATTGTGCCACATATCCTTGGTGGACAGTTGCCTTATTGGCAATCATACAAGATATCCTTGGTGTATAGTTACCTCAATGGCAATTGTACCACATATCCTTGGTGGACAGTTGCCTCATTGGCAATCATACCACATATCCTTGGTATTGGCAATTGTACCACATATCTTTGGTGGACAGTTGCCTCATTGGCAATCATTCAAGATATCCTTGGTGAACAGTTGCCTCATTGACAATCATATCACATATCCTTGGTTTACAGTTACCTCATTGGCAATCATACCACATATCCTTGGTGAACAGTTGCCTCATTGGCAATCATACCACATATCCTTGGCATTGGCAATTGTACCACATATCCTTGGTGGACAGTTGCCTCATTGGCAATCATACAAGATATCCTTGGTGTACAGTTACCTGATTGGCAATAGTACCACATATCCTTGGTGGACAGTTGCCTCATTGACAATCATACCACATATGCTTGGTGTACAGTTACCTTATTGGCAATCATACCACATATCCTTGGTGGACAGTTGCCTCATTGGCAATCATACCACATATCCTTAGCATTGGCAATTTTACCACATATCCTTGGTGGACAGTTGCCTCATTGGCAATCATACAAGATATCCTTGTTGTACAGTTACTTTATTGGCAATCGTACCACATATCCTTATTTTTATATTTATAACTCACTTTCTTCTCATCATTTTCATAAGCTGTATGTCTTTAACAAAACCTTAAACTTACCTACTAAGAATGGCCAATGGTGGATAGTTATCTCATTGGCATTCATACCAGATCTTATTTTCATAATGATTTGAAATAAATTTTGTTAAGTTTACAAATAGCACCTCCATCCTGTCCTATTGTATCTCTGATAAACCTAAACCTTGTGCCTCAAAAGAGCCTGCAGTATTCATCTGTCAACAGCATGTAACAATAAGGAAAGATAACCCATCTCTGATAAACCTTAAACTTGTGCCTAAAAAGAACCTGCTGTATTCATCTGTCAACAGCATGTAACAATGAGGGGAGATAACCCATCTCTGATAAACCTTAAACTTGTGCCCCAAAAGAGCCTGCAGTATTCATCTGTCAACAGCATATAACAATGAGGGAAGATAACCCATCTCTGATAAACCTAAAACTTGTGCCTCAAAAGAGCCTGCAGTATTAATCTGTCAACATTATGTAACAATGAGGGGAGATAATCCATCTCTGATAAACCTAAATCTTGTGCCTCAAAAGAGCCTGCAGTATTCATCTGTCAACAGCATGTAACAATGAGGGGAGATAACCCATCTCTGATAAACCTAAATCTTGTGCCTCAAAAGAGCCTGCAGTATTCATCTGTCAACAGCATGTAACAATGAGGGGAGATAACCCATCTCTGATAAACCTAAATCGTGTGCCTCAAAAGAGCCTTCTGTATTCATCTGTCAACAGCATGTAACAATGAGGAAAGATAACCCATCTTTGATAAACCTTAAACTTTTGCCTCAAAAGAGCCTGCAGTATTCATCTGTCATATTAACAATGAGGGGAGGTAACCCATCTCTGATAAACCTAAAACTTGTGCCCCAAAAGAGCCTGCAGTGTTTACCTGTCAACAGCATGTAACAATGAGGGGAGATAACCTGTCTCTGATAAACCTAAAACTTGCGCCTAAAAAGAGCCTGCAGTATTCATCTGTGAACAGCATGTAACAATGAGGAAAGATAACCCATCTTTGATAAACCTTAAACTTTTGCCTCAAAAGAGCCTCCAGTATTCATCTGTCAACAGCATGTAACAATGAGGGGAGATAACCCATCTCTGATAAACCTAAAACTTGTGCCCCAAAAAAGCCTGCAGTGTTCACCTGTCAACAGCATGTAACAATGAGGGGAGATAACCTGTCTCTGATAAACCTAAAACTTGCGCCTAAAAAGAGCCTGCAGTATTCATCTGTCAACAGCATGTAACAATGAGGGGAGATAACCCATCTCTGATAAACCTAAAACTTGTGCCCCATAAGAGCCTCCAGTATTCATCTGTCAACAGCATGTAACAATGAGGGGAGATAACCCATCTCTGATAAACCTAAAACTTGTGCCCCAAAAGAGCCTGCAGTGTTCACCTGTCAACAGCATGTAACAATGAGGGGAGATAACCTGTCTCTGATAAACCTAAAACTTGCGCCTAAAAAGAGCCTGCAGTATTCATCTGTCAACAGCATGTAACAATGAGGGGAGATAACCCATCTCTGATAAACCTAAAACTTGTGCCCCATAAGAGCCTGCAGTATTCATCTGTCAACAGCATGTAACAATGAGGGGAGATAACCCATCTCAAATTAAGTGAAAAATATGTGAAAGAGAGACACCAATAAAAAGCAAACTTCTCATGTATTTCACCATACATTTTTTGAACCTTCTATTTGTTGCACTCTGGATATAAGAACAGAAAAATAAACATTATCTATGATATGCACCTTTTGTGCTGAGGCGCAGTAAAGCAAATGCAAATTAATATGATATGCACCTTTTCATTTCTTTTTATGCCCCATAGAATCAATGACAATATACAAGTACAGATCATACCTAAAAACCCATTCAAGTTTTAACATAACTTCATGTTACTAGCTAAGATCATTTCAAATTTAAATAACGGGAATATTTAACAAGAGGCACGAGAACACAGTTATTTCATAGTGCATTTATTTTAGACAATACTAGTAATTGCAAATTAAAAAATCACACCTACCCTTCTCAATGATATTTAGTGACAGTTTTGAAGATCTTATTTAGTGACAGTTTTGTAAATTTTATTTAGTGACATTTTGTTAGATCTTATTTAGTGACATTTTGGTAGATCTTATTTGGGGAAATTTTTGTAGATCTTATTTAGTGACATTTTTGTAGATCTTATTGAGTGACATTTTTGTAGATCTTATTTAGTGACATTTTTGTAGATCTTATTTAGTGACATTTTTGTAGATCTTATTGAGTGACATTTTTGTAGATCTTATTTAGTGACATTTTTGTAGATCTTATTTAGTGACATTTTTGTAGATCTTGTATTGGTAGCATTTTGGTAGATCTTATTGAGTCATTTGAGTGACATTTTTGTAGATCTTATTTAGTGACATGTTTGTAGATCTTATTGAGTAACATTCTTGTAGATCTTGTTTAGTGACATTTTTGTAGATCTTATTGAGTGACATTTTTGTAGATCTTATTGAGTGACATTTTTGTAGATCTTATTGAGTGACATTTTTGTAGATCTTATTGAGTGACATTTTTGTAGATCTTATTAGATGACATTTTTGTAGATCTTATTTAGTGACATTTTTGTAGATCTTGTATTGGTAGAATTATGTAGATCTTATTTAGTGACATTTTTGTAGATCTTATTTAGTGACATTTTTGTAGATCTTATTTAGTGACATTTTTGTAGATCTTATTGAGTGACATTTTTGTAGATCTTCTTAAGTGACATTTTCGTAAATCTTATTGAGTGACATTTTTGTAGATCTTCTTAAGTGACATTTTTGTAGATCTTGTATTGGTGATCATTGTTACTGTTTATAGTTTCGTAACCTATCTAATTAAGCTTTCCAGATAAAAGACAAAAATACCAAAATAAGTCAAAAATTATCAATAAAGGGCAGTAACTCCTATAAAGAATCATCCAATGATTTTGGTCAAATAAACATTTTTGTACATCTTCTGCTGCTTAAAAGTATCTAAGTTTCTATCATATATTTTAAGATAATAGGCAAAAAACCTAAAAATTAATCGAAAATTGTCATTTTTGGGCATTAACTCCTCTAAGGAGCCATCAATGAAAATAAAATGATTTCTATTGAGTTTTAAGTTCAAGGATTAGTGTTAACACTGAGGTCAAGGATTAGTGTTAAAACTGAGGTCAAGGATAGTGGTAAAAACCTTATTAACCTGGCATTAGACTAAACTGTATATAAGAATGTCATTAAGCATATTTACATGACCCTTTTTAATTTTCAAGGTCAGTGGTTTAAAAGTCAGGCTGACATTAAACTTTTTTGGAATGGTGTTCAACTTAAGATTTTTGTGAAATCTTCTGACTTTTTTTAACATAAAAAGTGGACATAAATCTGAGGAAAAATTTGTGAAAATAAAACCTAAATGTTTGTTAATCAAATTGTAGGGCTGCATTTAAATATTAAATGGTTTTATTGAAGAATACTCAAGTTACTATTGATAACTGATTACAATATCAATGAAGTTAGAAATATTACTTGTCACTCATATTCTATAGATAAGTTTTACAATGTTTATATAAAATATTAGATACACTGTGACAGATCAATCAGGTGAAAGAGAAAACTCATTAATTCTGTCATCTATAATAGTACTACTGTACTATGCACTTCTACTGCTATTCAAATATTGAGTTTATACCTGTCAGTAAATTCATGAAATTAGATGTCTTTAATCATTAGCTACTTCCGTTAAATACAAATTGACGATCATTTTGAATTTAAACCAAATTTTATTGTGTTTGCAATGATTTATTTCCAAGGACTAAGGAAAACTGACACTACAGTGATTTGATACCCCACAGGTGGCAGATAGACAAATCAAAAATTTTTAAATAATGGATGCAGTTTGCTTCTTAATTCAGTGAGATATAAACCACATGTATTAATTTCACATGAAATATTTGAGCTTGACTCTGACCAGATGTTGCAAGTTTTTGATTTCTCTTGTAAAACATGGGCCTCACAGAGAATTAGTTATCTAACTAGCTGTGTTACTACTCTCCTAAAATTAAACTAGGTTTCTTAGTGGATAATCCTTGTGTCACCAAATTCCTTATTCATTCACAAACATATGGCATACTAAATTTTTATTCTGGTATCTTTGATAAGATCTTAAATAGGTAAGAAAAATATTTCAATGTGGGGTAAATGAGACAAGAAACCAACACCACAGAAAACAATCGATACACTAAGATGGTTATCATATTGTATTAAAAATTAAACAGGTGTTTATACCATATAACAAGCTCTTTACTACTTCAGTGATAAACAAGTGTCTGTATCAAGCTTTTAACTATCCAAAGTCTACAATGGTGTACATTTTGGGGCATATCTGGGCCTGTTAATATACTGTCAACATGGTATACAAATCTGAACATGTAAACCAACTCACATAAGGATACCATCTCCCTTTAATAATATAGTTAACTTGATTATCTCCCCTTAAACATGCTAGACCAGGGTTATATATCTTTATGAACATCCCCATTTAGTGGACTACAGCTGGGTAAAAATCATCATATCTGTCTAGCTGTTGTTAGAAGTTGCACTGACAGTGCATATTGACAGACAGATTCCTAAATACCCGCCAAACTATATATAAAAGGATATAAACAATTGTATAACCAATTATTAGCTACATTTTTTTAAACTTCAGAAAAAGGACTTTAAGAAATTGTAAATAAAAGCTAAAGCATCATTAAACGACCTTGTTAGTGAGAGCAGTTTTAGTGAATATAAAGAGTGAAGAGATACCAAGGGTGCAACCTGAAATCAATATAAAGAGTGAAGAGATACCAAGGGTGCAACCTGAAATCAATATAAAGAGTGAAGAGATACCAAGGGTGCAACCTGAAATCAATATAAAGAGTGAAGAGATACCAAGGGTGCAACCTGAAATCATCAGTCAAAGGAAAACAAACAACACCATCGCTAGAATGGAAAAGATTGCACATGTCTTGCCTGCTTAACCGATCATGATTGAATTCATATTAAAAGTCTTTAAGATAAAGGTTTTCCTACATGTATCACATAAACTTAGCATTGTCATTGATCAACATAAATGAGGTCATGGTCAAATGAACCCTGCCAGACATACATGTACACTTTATAATCAATTTTTACACCAAATATAGTTAACCTATTGCTTATAGTATCTGACATACCAACCTTAGCGCAAAAACAGAATGTTGAGCAATAAACCATGAAGATGAACACCTTACAATCATTCCATAAAGCAAATATGGTTTAACTACTGCTTAAAGTAACTGAGATATGGACGTAACCATGAAACCTTTACACTGACCAATGAACCAACAAAAAAGGGGCCCCTGTAAGATGAATACTGTAAGACTTGTACATATTATCAATCCAACCAACAAAAAAAGGGGCCCCTGTAAGATGAATACTGTAAGACTTGTACATATTATCAATCCAACCAACAAAAAAGGGGCCCCTGTAAGATGAATACTGTAAGACTTGTACATATTATCAATCCAACCAACAAAAAAAGGGGCCCCTGTAAGATGAATACTGCAAGACTTGTACATATTATCAATCCAACCAACAAAAAAAGGGGCCCCTGTAAGATGAATACTACAAGACTTGTACATATTATCAATCCAACCAACAAAAAAGGGGCCCCTGTAAGATGAATACTACAAGACTTGTACATATTATCAATCCAACCAACAAAAAAGGGGCCCCTGTAAGATGAATACTACAAGACTTGTACATATTATCAATCCAACCAACAAATATAGTTAACACATTGCTATAGTATCTGTGAAGCTGAACTTACTGTGAAAATCTTAACTTGAATTAAGGACCATCTTGGAAAAAGATTTTATTACAAACAATTATTGTTGACCAATGAACCTTGAAATGACGTCAAGGTCAGATTAATAGAATGAAGAATGGAAACAGGGAATGTGTCAAAGAGACAACAATCCAACCAAAGAGCAGAAAACAGCCTAAAGCCACTAAAAGGTCTTCAATGCAGTGAGAAAATCCCACATCCAAGGTGGGCTTCTGCTGCCCCCTAAACAATAATGTATACTAGTTCAGCTAAATGGAGGCAACATTAAACTCCAAAACATACAAATGAACCAAAACTCACACACAAGACTAACAAAGGCTAGAGGTTCGTGACTTGGGACAGATGCAAAAATGTGGCTTACCCTGCCAAACTGACGTGTACAACTATCAATCATTCCATACACTAAATTTAGTTAAACCTGTAGCTTTAAGTATCTGAGAAAAGGACCTTACAACAAAAACAAAAGTTGACCAATGAGCCATTTAAATGAGGTCAAGGTTAGATGAACCATGCCAGATGGACACGTAACTAAACAATTATTCCATTAGACAAATATATAAATATATAAATATAATATCCGAGATATGGAACAAACCATGCAAATTTAGCATTGACCAATGAAGAATAAATATGAGGTCAAATTTGAGAACATAACTAACTACTGTAAATTCAGAAATTATAGCGAGGTTTTTATTAATGCGAATGATACGACTGGGTGAGTATCGCAATAATAAGAATTTCGCTTTCTGATATCTGATACATAGATCTGTATGCAGCTTTTCCTGAAATCACAATTATTAATTCTCACATTTTTGTCTGTTCTTCAAATATCGCAATTATAAATGCATGCAATAATTTCTGAATTTACAGTATGTATTGGTGTATAGTTATGAACACTTATATGGTCCAACATCCTGTTGATACTTTTATTTTGGCATTGCATAAGGTCATGCTTTTCTCAGACTGTCTATAAAGTCTTGACACTACATCAGTAGGATGTGAATTGATTGATACTTTACTCTGGGAATAAACTGTTGACAAAAATGTTGAAATCAAAATGGCAATATTTAACCATGTAAACAATGCAAATCATTCAAAGAAAATGAACCATGAAAGAAGGTGTAAGCCAAATAATCTCCATGGAAATTAGAAATGACAATGCTTATAAAACTGCATACCAAATACCACTGACTTATCATAAGTGGTTCCCTTTAAACTAACCGTAACACAAACTTTAACTTGTAAACTATGTAAAAGTTTCAAAGACAATGATGAGGGGTGGGGCCATATAATCTTCATTGAAATGAGACTTGCAAATGCCAATACATCTGTATACTAAATACTATTGACTTAACATTAGTGGTTCATCTTAAACTGACCTAATCACAAAATTTAACATGTAAACTATGCAAAACATTCAAAGTCAATAGACCATGACTGAGGGGGGAACCATATAATCTCCATGGAAATGAGATGTACCAATGCTAATACATCTGCATACCAAATATCATTGAACTTTCACTAATGGTTCCCCTTAACATGACCTAATCACATCTAAACATGTAAACGAAGCAAAAGTTTCGAAGTCAATAGACCATGACTGAAAGGGGGGAAGAATAATCTCCATAACAAGTTTCATCCCACTGCATTCTTTATTTGCCCATCATTCAGTGGTAGTCATTGGTTGCTGTATGTCAGTGGTAGTCATTGGTTGCTGTATGTCAGTGGTAGTCATTGGTTGCTGTATGTCAGTGGTAGTCATTGGTTGCTGTATGTCAGTGGTAGTCATTGGTTGCTGTATGTCAGTGGTAGTCATTGGTTACTGTATGTCCCATCATTCAGTGGTAGTCATTGGTTACTGTATGTCCCATCATTCAGTGGTAGTCATTGGTTGCTGTATGTCAGTGGTTTGCTGTATGTCAGTGGTAGTCATTGGTTACTGTATGTCCCATCATTCAGTGGTAGTCATTGGTTACTGTATGTCCCATCATTCAGTGGTAGTCATTGGTTGCTGTATGTCAGTGGTAGTCATTGGTTGCTGTATGTCAGTGGTAGTCATTGGTTACTGTATGTCCCATCATTCAGTGGTAGTCATTGGTTACTGTATGTCCCATCATTCAGTGGTAGTCATTGGTTGCTGTATGTCAGTGGTAGTCATTGGTTGCTGTATGTCAGTGGTAGTCATTGGTTACTGTATGTCATGTTTGTTTTGTGTTTTAGCATTAATCAGACTGTTGGTTTTCTTGTTTAAATTACTTCATATTTTGTCATGTCAGGGAATTTTATAGCTAACTATCTGAAACAGGTTTTTCTCATTGTTGAAGGCTGTATGGTGACCTATAGTTGCCTACATCCGAGTCATTGGTCTCTGGTGGAGAGTTGTCGCATTGGCAATCATGTTGACTAATTACTTATAATATCTGAGATTATAACTTGACCACAAAAGTTAATCTTGATCACTGATCAATAAAAATGAAGTCAGGTGAACCCTATTTGACAGACATATTGATCTTGCAACAATCTCATATACTATACATTTATCATATGACTCATAACAAGTGAGAAATTCATACGATAAAAAACAACTATAGGTTATTAAGCAGTACCTAAACCATTTGTTACCATGAAAATGAGGTCAAGGACAATGGACAGAAATTTCAGTATAAAAGGCATCTGTATACAAGGTTAGAAGTATGCAGGTATTCTAACTTCTTTAAAAGCTTTCTATAAATAGTTTATGGAGGAGCATCCCTATGTTTCACATTCTTGGCAAATCAAAAACTTATAAAGGGTTATATGGAACCCTTTGTCATGCCTACGATTGCTGCTGTCAATGTAAAAGTGTAATATTGTCTATAAAAAGTAAGTCCATTTATCAGTAAAATGCAATATCAAACTTCTTCAAATGCTATTTTTTTATTTTAGGGGAGATAACTTGAATAACTGTTGACCTTTTTTGTGTGGTAAATTAAAATGAGGGAATAACTTGGTCCTAATATCTTAACCTGACCCTAGCAGAATAGAAATGAGATTTTAAAGGTCATGCAAATCGCTGGCAATGTCTTAAGTTAAAATAAACAACTACCTTTATAGATTTTTTTTCATCTTATGTGAAGGTTGGGACAGGATATTAAAATTATTTGCAAATTGTAAATACAGCCATTAGCACTACTGGAACCAAAAGTTGTATTTCTTGCTTTCTAAGACATTCACCACAACTGAGACAAATGATGCACAGGATATTTTAGTATGAGAGGTAAGGGTTACTCAGAGTACATTCCTCCAAGAACAAATATATATAGAAAGTTCAAGGATTTCATAAGTTTTATGTCTATGACCTCTTACTGAAAATAGAAAAAAATTAATTTATTTAACTGTTATACTTGATAAAATATTATTGAAAAAGAATTCTTTATTCAATATTTGTATAGATAAAAAAACCAAAAAAACAACATAGAAATAAGCAATTCACATTGTGAAGCCAGAACACTGTTGTTTTTTTAGCTTTTCACTACCTTCATGGTTACAGACTGGTTAAAGCATCAAAAACAAAGTTGGTGTCCCTATGATTACCTTTTATTAACAGATATTAAGGTAGCAACACTATATACATTTTAGAAACAAATCTCTATATTGTTTTTTTGTTGAGATTTGATAATATAAAGCCAATTTTAAGATCATTTTCTACATGCTTCCTTGAAAAATGTACATCTATTTTGAGAGAATTCATTAAATAATTTTTCAATAAAAGAAAAAGAAAAAAAATTTCATTTCTTAGCTTAACATACTGCACATTAGCTGCAGTTGTTGGCAAAATTATATTTAAATTTGTGACATGATCCATTTACTGTAACTTGACCATAGATATAGTTTGATTAAATTTAAACATATTTTATTTTCAAAATATCACAAAAAGGATTAGACACAAGTTAGTCCAACTAAGATCATCTTCTCCTAAGATACAATATTAATCAATGATATTTCATAGCATGCAAATACGAAATTTATTATTACATAATTCTAATCAGACATCTGTAATTTAAAGAGTCATTTTAACAAACAATATAGAAAAGGGAAAATTAGGAAGAGAAAAAATATATGCACATATATTTATGCTGTGTGTGTGTCTCTCTCTGTCTGTGCGTGTGTGTGTTTATGTGGCGTGGACCATAGGCAAAGTAACTAGGCACAGTTTTATTTCCTACTCCTTTTTTAATCTATTTTTAAATTTTGATAACGTTTCTGTTTTTTCGTGCAGATATGTCTAATTTATTCCATTGCCTAATAGTTGATGAAATAAACGAGTCACTACTTTTCAAACGCCTACAAATAGGTAACATAGTATGGTCACCATTGCTTGGATATGAAGTTGTACTTTGTATTGATGGTGGAATCAAATCATAAAGATAATTAGGGCCGTTTCTGCCATACGCATTATAAAACATTTGCAGTTTTTCATCTTCTGCGATAGTCCTGAAGATATTCCCATCCAATTTCTTTGTAAATATTATATTTATCTGTGAATATTGGTAAGCCAGTTACAATTCTTGCAGATTCAAGTTACAATTTTTCTAGTTTGGTAGTATTACAAATTCCATAAATATAGTCTTATGGAATAGGGGAAATAACTCTACATAATCGTTGCAGTAATTTATTTCTGATTGATAGTTATTGTAAGTGTTTCATTATAAGCAAAAAAAACGGATTACATACAGAAGTTTGCAAACTGAATAAAATTTCTACCTTCATTAATACAATTCAGTAAATGGATTCAAAGTAAGGGCAAAGACTGATATTTTGTTCGGATAAACATCTTTGTATCGTCAAAACTTGTTTAAAGTCAATCTGTTCATTTGTTTTTCTCCTATAAATCATATCAACATGAAGAATCTGATTTGTTCTTTCATGAAAAGTACACACGGGTTGACCTGAGAGTCTTGGAAAGAAGAAATTAATCAAAGAGCTGATTGCTCTGAGGTGGAAGAAGATGCATAAAAGGTAACTTGAATTACCATAAAAGCAGCCCCCACCAACCCAGCCTGCTTTGTCCCATTATTGCTTTCAACGTATTTTTTTCTTCCAAAAATAATGATACTCATAACTCAACCAAAACTCACTTTACTTAACATAAAAATCTGCAAATACTGTTGATTCAAATTAAATTTTCTATAACTAAATTCCATACATTCGTCTCAGCATGGTCAACTTGATGCAATGCAACTTTGCCAAGCAATTATAACAGTAATTGATGTGGTTTCACTTGAAAGTTTTCTGTCAAAGGTAGATAGTTAACTTTTAAAAGAAAAACTGGCTCCCAAGATTTTTGTCAAATTGCTTAAATAAGGGTTTTCTTTATAAACATATATAAAAAAATTCTAAATATATCCAATGCAGATATGTGTCAGGCCAAGGATTGGGTTTTGGGCACTTATTAGCATTTCAAACCCATTCATTTTCTGTAAGTGCTCAACCCATATCATATTTGTTTTTCATCTAATATTTTTACACAAAAGTAAGAGGGTAGGAATGCCTTTTTCCGTCAGGAGTCACACAACCCTTTTCTGAAATTTTTCTTGAAAATAAAACTATTGACAGCAACGAACTACTGGTTCCGTACTCGAGTTACGATAATGGGTGTACCTTAATGACGAATAACGATAAAGAGCTGGACTATTTAGTTGTTAAATCACGTTTTTGATCACTTATAAAACTTTGAAACGTAAGGCAATAACGGCAATCATTGGGGACATTCCGACAATAACTGACATGAAAACTACGTACTTTCGAAATGTAATCCGTTAACTGACATTCTTCTTCTTCCTAGAAGACATTAGTTTGCTGATTGATATTTCTGTCAACTGACGGTTCATCGTTTGATGTGTAATACACCAGCAGATTCACGTGTGTGCTTTATTATCGCAATAACATACAAAATATTCTAACATTCGTTTTAAAAAATTCGTAAGGGTTCCGCGGAACCCAGTGTCTCGCCTACTTTTGCTGTTAATTGCAGGCTCAACAAAAATGAGGAAAAAAAATCAATAAAAATATTCCTTTAGATACTTTCTTTTGATTGTAAGAAGCTTCTGTCAAAATTTGGTATAAATCCAGGATAGTTTATGAATCTAATAAATATTTTAAAAACTTTAACTGCAGACTGTATTTAATGTTAACTGGAAGAAAAACTAAGTCCATTTATAATTAAAATACGGATAAACAGGTACAAAATTTTAACAAAATTGCCTTCTAGATACTAGCTTTTGATCATAAACAAGCTTCTGTCCAAGTTTGGTACAAATCCAGGATAGTTTAAGAAATTATTAAAATTTTAAAAACTTTAACCACAGAGTGAATGTATTGTTTCCTGGCAGAAAAACTAAGTCCATTTATAAGTAAAATACGGAAAAAATGAAATTTTTTTTAACAAATTTACTTTTGGATACTATCTTATGATCATAAACAAGCTTCTGTCTAAGTTTGGTACAAATCCAGGATAGTTTAAGAAAGTTATTAAAATTTTAAAAACTTTAACCACAGAGTGAATGTAATGTTTCCTGGCAGAAAAACTAAGTCCATTTACAAGTAAAATACGGAAAAACAGGAATTTTATTTTTACAAAATTTACTTCTGGATACTATCTTATGATCATAAACAAGCTTCTGTCTAAGTTTGGTACAAATCCAGGATAGTTTAAGAAAGTTATTAAAATTTTAAAAACTTTAACTACAGAGTGAATGTAATGTTTCCTGGCAGAAAAACTAAGTCCATTTACAAGTAAAATACGGAAAAATAGGAATTTTATTTTTACAAAATTTACTTCTGGATACTATCTTATGATCATAAACAAGCTTCTGTCCAAGTTTGGTACAAATCCAGGATAGTTTTAGAAAGTTATTAAAATTTCAAAAACTTTAACCACAGAGTGAATATTTGTGGACGCCGCCGACGACGACGCCGACGGAATGTAGGATCGCTATGTCTCGCTTTTTCGACTAAAGTCGAAGGCTCGACAAAAACACATGTTGTCAAAAACCATGAAAACTGGAATATGACTTGATTGCATTAAAGATCTGAACTCAGACGACACAACTAAATCCGTGTATTTTTTCAAGCATCATTGATTTGAAGTCGTACTCTCCACGTAGATACTTGACTTTAACACAAGATGGATTGTATGAATATATGACAATTCTGTTTGTCATTATTTTGAAACTTTCAGATGCACAATTAAATTTCCCATTTGTGTACATGCGCAGATACGTAACCAACGTGGTTTAGATTAACCCGAATAATCCAGTTGTTTCATTCCGATAATTCCCAATTATTAATCTACCAAAGACAATTACAGTGGAGTCCCCGCTGTCCGCGCGGCCAGTGATATCGCGCATTACCTGATTTCGTCATATCAGCAATATTACACAAATAGAATCGTTCTTGTAATTATATTAGTCTTCCAAAGGGACAGAAAAGATTAAAATTGTTAAGTTCAAGATTAAATTTAAAACTGCAATCCAATGATTAATCATATTTAGCAAATTTCCATTAAAAAAAATTACATCATCTGATAAAATTTGTTCAATTGATGTCAAATTTTATCAGATTGAAATAAATTTTGCTCGGCATCCTCTGGGACTATTATAATAGTCCCAGGCATCCTTGGCAGTCTATTTGGTTCAAATCTAACAATATTTCGTAGCATAAAATCTTTCCTTTATTTAAAATATGCTATTTTGAGAAGGCATGCGCGAAATCACCGGACATTTGAAGAACAACAATCAATGAAAATTATTATCATGACCTATTAATGCTCCAAAACAAGCCATCAACTTTTACTTATTTTTTTTCATGTGTTTTCATGAATTTCGAGAATTAATACCATATAAATATCTGAATAAGTTTATAAAACAATTATACCCATAATATTAGTATTTAAATAAATGCAAGGACGTATAAAACGTCCTTGATAAAAGTAAAGAGAAGGAAACCAGGGCGAACGTACTCTATTGGCGAACGAACTCAGGGCGACGGACCAAGGGCGAACATGTAATCGGGCCGAACTGACCCGATACCAAAATCATGCATGGGTACTACAAAACCTACATTAAAAACATCCGGTTACAAGTGAAAAATAACGTTCATGTAAGATTAGATGAAATCTAATAATATACATAGATAACAGGGAAGATATTATTACATCAAAACATGAGAAATTATAACACTAACGATAGTGATTGTTTTTCACGCCTTACTAATAAATTAAAAGATGCAGATGCTTAGATCATGTGTAAACATCGGTGTCAAGAAATTGCACGGAAGTTGTTATGAAATTGTAAAGTACAGAAAGGGATACGGCATACAACCTGGTAACGGTTCAATGATTTTACAGCCGGCAGTAAAGGCTTTCAGAAGACTTGAAGTCTTCTTCCACCAAAAACTGGTCAGTAGTCTAGTTCATAAGATATTTCCCCTGAAAAGTTGGTAATCACATTTTGAATAGAAATATGATTAACATCACTTATGATGAGTTGTCTCCCTTGAGAATCTAAATTTCTTGTAGACATATGAAACCAGTGAACAGTTTTCTTAGGTAAGCATATTATTTAAAATTTAAATATCTGTTTTTGATTAAATCCTAGATTTTCACAGTATTTCATTATATCCTCATCAAATGACCTAGTTCCACAAATTAGAATCATGAACTTATCCATAGTTTTACCACTGATTTCCTGTTGTATCGAAGTCTCATCAATTCTTCTCTCACAAACTTTATCTCCATATTGATAATTCTTCCCCTGTTCCTGAAATATAAAGAGGAAGGTGTGCTAATTGGAAGTATTACAAAGTGAGGTCATTTGAGTGTAAAAATAAGTGCTATGTATGTGCAAAATTTCAAATATAGTGAATATTCATGGGAGATTTTGCAAAAATTGGATTATTCATTTGTGTAGAAAGCATGTAGAAAATGTTCTTAAATTGGCTTAAAATCATCATATCTGAAAAACAAATAATTTGTTTTTTTAATAACATAAACTGTTAACACAGAAATATGTCTCGCCTTTTTGTTATTTTGATAATGCAAATGTTCAAATTAAAATAGCAAAACTTTAACATGTAAGTTATGCAATTAATTAAAGTCAATGAACCATGACTGAAGTTACAGGGCAATCTCCATGGAAATGAGATGTGGCAATGCTAATACAACTGCAAACCAAATACCATTGACTTATCATAAGTCTTTCAATTTAAACAAACCTAAACACAAACATTAACTTGTAAACTATGTAAAAGTTTCAAAGTCAATGAACCATGCTGAGGGTGTGGGGCTATATAATCTCTATGGAATGAGACTTGCAAATGCCAATATATTTGCATACTAAATATCATTGACTTAACATAAGTGGTTAATCCAAAAATGACCTAATCACAAACTAATACATGTAAACTAAGCAAAAGTTTCAAAGTCAATAGATGATGACTGAGGAGTAAGGACCAAATATTCTCCATGGAAATGATATGTGCTAATGCTTACACACCTGCCTAAGAACTATCATTAACCTACCACTAATGGTTCCCCTTAAACTGACCTAGTCACAAACTTATACATGTAAACTAAGCAAAAGTTTCAAAGTCAATAGACCATGACTGAGGGGGCAGGGCCACATAATCTCCATTGAAATGAGATGTGCCAATGCTTATACAACTGCATACCAAATATCATTGACCTACCACTAGTAGTTCCCCATAAACTGACCTAATCACAAATTAATACATGTAAACTAAGCAAAAGTTTCGAAGTCAATAGACCATGACTGAGGAGGCAGGGCCAAATAATCTCCATTGAAATGAGATGCGCCAATGCTAATACAACTGCATACCAAATATCATTGACCTACCACTAGTGGTTCACCATAAACTAGACCTAATCACTAACTAATACATTGTTGATGCTGCCGCCGCTGGAAACAGCATGTCTGGTTTTTTTAATACATCAAAGCGAGACAAAAATGGTATAATTTGACATGTATACGTTTTTCAGTTGGAAATAGTTACAAATAAATAATTACACAAAAGGTGTTGTTCATAAAGCTAGAGAAACTTCATGGTTAATTATTTAGTTGTATTTGCATGTGCTCTGTATTTGCAGGTCTAGAAAACTTAATTGATTGTAAACCCAGTGTTTTTCACATTACCTCATGTTTTAAATAGACATAAATAGATATCTAGAACTAAACGTTCAAACTTCAGTGAAAAATTAGGTTGAATAATACAAAACCCTGTCCTATGAGCTAAAGCTTTGCCCAGATATGGACCTTATTATTTATGGAAGGGAATATCTGCCATAATTATACATTTCTTAATTTGTAAAATGCAATTTCTTAATTTGTAAAATGTAATTTCTTAATTTATAACATGCATTTTTTCCATCTGTTACATGACTTTCTACATTTCTGATTAGTGAATGTTTGTATAGGACGTATATATTTTTTTTAGTCGAAATATATTAAAACTCTACCTGTGAAATTTAAATTGTTGGTTTGAGTCACACTTTTGGAAAATGAAACAATGTAAGTGTTATCGCGGACAGCCAATGAGAATTTTCATTAAAAAAAAAATTTCTCAAAAAAAACTACAAGTTACAAATCAAGAATGAAATAGTTCCACAATATTCTGCACTAGGTGGCTGTTATGGGTACACAACAACTCGTACCTTTGCCAACTCGTACTCAACCCACTTGTTCCCAATATTTACCAACTCGTACTTTTACCATTTACACATTGTGAAGCTACATTTCACAAATCAAGAAATATAGAAATTCATGTTATGGATGGAAAAAAAAACATGTTACAAATTAAGAAATTACATTTTACAAATTAAAAAATTGCATTTTACAAAATAGAAAATAGCTTTTTACAAATTAAGAAATGTATAATTAAGGCAGATATTCCTTTCCATAATTATTACCCCTTAAAGTGAATACATTCATTCATTCATATCTTTAATTCCTCATAAATGAGATTAAATGAACATACAATTAATAAATATAAGTAAATGTCATAACTACAGACAAAATATTAATATAAGAACAAAATATAAAGTAAATACACAAAAGATAAATGACTGTTTATACAAGCAATATTTAAAATACTGATGCAGTGACACATCATGTATTGGCACATCTAATAACACTGTCTAAGAGATCGACTATATTCTGCTACACACTGGATAACATGTGCATGACACAGCTTGAGGAACTGACCCGATTCATCTATGTTTAAAAAAAATTGTCAGTGGTTTTTGACCAAGTAACATTTGAAACAAGATTTCGTCTTCATACATGCTTAATTCACAGTAAAGCTGCACTGGATAATTGTCACTTAAAATGTCCCACCAGACTTCCACTGTGCATTAGTACTTGGGCAGTTGCAACAAGCGTGTACATAAACATCTTTAAAATTCCTTGTACATATATCACATGTATTAATTGTTGTATTTGGTATTTCAGTTAGTAATTTAGTGATTAAAAAGGAATTTTTAATCTCCTTAAAAGAATTTGAGTGTTTCCAAAATTCCGTAATAGTCACTGACTTGTGTATATTCCTAAAACGTGAGAAACTGTCATCAGAATTAACATGGTTTAACCAATTGTTTAACTGTATACTATCAACTGTGCTATAAACGATAGACTTCCAAATTTGTTTTGATGGGAAGGTTCCATCTTCAATATAGTCAAGAAGGTAATTAATTAATAAGTCCATACTGTTTTAAAATGTCAATGATATCAGGAATAAATCCATAGTGTTTCCTTTGAGTGTCTATAAAGAAGGTCAACAATCTGGTGAGAAATATCCTCTTAGAAAGAAAGGAAATGTCTAAGGTACACAGTTTTTGTAGGAATATGAGTTTTCTTTTGTCAATATATCCTATTATTGGATGAATACCAAGAATACTTTCGCACATATCAGATCGAGTCGACGTTTTCAAGTCGAGAATATGTTTCACTATAAAATTGAAACCAGTTTAAGGTAGCGTTGTCATAAGATTTCATGTTATTCCACATCTCACACTCGTATAAAACACTGGGTAGTATCACAGTTTTATATAGTTTTAGTAATACACACGGATTCGTTGCGTTTGTCTTTATACCATTCAACGCAAAGTATGCGTTTCTGCCTATAATTAATTATAGTTATATAAGTACATTTAAGTGTCATAAAAAACTCATCTAAGATACCAAGTTTATAATTATGTATGCCAAACATGCCTTAGCCTTAAATTTGGTCTACAAAAAACTCAGTGACACACAAATCAAAATAGTTAAAAGGCCTAGGGTCATTTTATCAGACAGAAATAAAACTAACCTGGCTTAAAGCATATGTGACAGAGAAATTCCAGTAGCCTGCCCACTCATCTAATTCCTTCTTCATTAATATATCTTTATATGTGTGACAGCCATAGAGAAGGTGTATAAATGTCTCATCTTCTTCGTTGTTCAGTATACCTTGTACAACCTGAGACATAGGAGCAATGCCTGTCCCTGCAGCTAGCATCAGTATATATCTGTACTGAAATATAAAATATAACCCAAGACTTAGGAGCAATGCCTGTACCTGCAGCTAGCATCAGTATATATCAAATTTAAATGTTCAATGAAGTATCAATTTTCTATAGACTTGTATGCAACCTTAATCAAATTAATGAAATTGAATAACTATGAAAACACAGTTTTTCCTCAATGACAATCCTTGAAATATATATACTAAAAAATAAATGAATAGACAGCATCTTTACTGCGATATCAAATATAACCTGTGACACAAAAGAGACACACGTCTGTAAAGGTAACATTGGTATATATCTTTACTGCATTATCAAATATAACCTGTAACACAAAAGAGACACATGCCTGTGACGGTAACATTGGTATATATCTTTACTGCAATATCAAATATAACCTGAGACACAAAAGAGACACATGCCTGTAAGGGTAACATTGGTATATATCTTTACTGCATTATCAAATATAACCTGTAACACAAAAGAGACACATGCCTGTAAGGGTAACATTGGTATATATCTTTACTGCATTATCAAATATAACCTGTAACACAATAGAGATACATGCCTGTAGGGTAATATTGGTATATATCTTTACTGCATTATCAAATATAACCTGTAACACAATAGAGATACATGCCTGTAAGGGTAACATTGGTATATATCTTTACTGCATTATCAAATATAACCTGTAACACAAAAGAGACACATGCCTGTAGGGTAACATTGGTATGTATCTTTACTGCAATAACAAATATAACCTGTAACACAAAAGAGATACATGCCTGTAAGGGTAACATTGGTATATATCTTTACTGCAATATCAAATATAACCTGTAACACAATAGAGATACATGCCTGTAAGGGTAACATTGGTATATATCGTTACTGCAATATCAAATATAACCTGTAACACAATAGAGATACATGCCTGTAAGGGTAACATTGGTATATATCTTTACTGCATTATCAAATATAACCTGTAACACAATAGAGATACATGCCTGTAGGGTAACATTGGTATATATCTTTACTACAATATCAAATATAACCTGTAACACAAAAGAAACACATGCCTGTAAGGGTAACATTGGTATATATCTTTACTGCATTATCAAATATAACCTGTAACACAAAAGAGACACATGCCTGTAGGGTAACATTGGTATATATCTTTACTGCATTATCAAATATAACCTGTAACACAAAAGTAACACATGCCTGTAAGGGTAACATTGGTATATATCTTTACTGCAATATCAAATATAACCTGTAACACAAAAGAGACACATGCCTGTAGGGTAACATTGGTATATATCTTTACTGCATTATCAAATATAACCTGTAACACAAAAGAGACACATGTCTGTAGGGTAACATTGGTATATATCTTTACTGCAATATCAAATATAACCTGTGACACAAAAGAGACACATGTCTGTAAAGGTAACATTGGTATATATCTTTACTACAATATCAAACATAACCTGTAACAGAAAAGAGACACATGCCTGTAGGGTAACATTGGTATATATCTTTACTGCAATATCAAATATAACCTGTGACACAAAAGAGACACATGTCTGTAAAGGTAACATTGGTATATATCTTTACTACAATATCAAACATAACCTCTAACACAAAAGAAACACATGACTGTGAAGGTAACATTGGTATATATCTGAACTGAACTTTTGTCACGGAAGGAGTGGTATATGAATAATGAGCAAGATCCCATATAAAAAACAATTTCTGAGTGTGTGCCTGGGGTCATTCTGTACATGAATAGATGTATCCAATCGCTACTTCAACATTTCTAACTAAATGTTTAGAAGACTTGAATAATAATGAAAAAAGGTTATATTCTATGTTCCAATTTTTTTTCTACAGTGCAATTTAAAAGAATTAGCCTGATGTAAGGGAAATAACTCTAGAAAAATCACAGAACAATTTGAAACTCACGAATACAAAGCAAGACCTGTATTCAAATGTGACACAACAAAAATCTAGTCTTAAATTAACAACCAACCAGTAATATAGAAATACAGCTATTTCTTAGTAGACTACATGGACTTATTCTGTCCTGTGGTGAGCCCTTTCTGATGGAGGGGGATCAGTATTGATACAGAAATACAGCTATTTCTAAGTAGTAGACTACATGGACTTATTCTGTCCTGTAGTAGGGCCCTTGCTGAAGGGTAATAAGATTGAAATTGTACAATACACCTAACATGCAACTATGTTCACTGCAATGTGACTGGAGAATATTATGTTCTCAGCATGTTAAAGCCTTTCAATGACTTTGATGGGTACACCAATCTCTGTTTTATCCTACAGAAAATGCAACAATTTGTTAACTAAGAGTCAAATCTCCATGCTATCCTCCCACTAACTTTCACAATATATTCAAAATGTATAATCAGTTTAATATACATGAAATAATTGTCACTGAACATCAAACAAACATCAATCAATCAATTATTGTGAGAACAAACATTGCTTACTTCTATGTCATTTGATCTCTGGTGGATAGGTGTCTATTTGGCAATCATACCACATTTCCTTATTTTTCATATTATAATTTTTTTAAAGTGTATTTACTTTTCCAGGAACATATTCCAGTGATCCAAAAGGTCCTCTAATTTCTACCTCATCTCCAACTTTCCAGTGGCTGATTATCTTTGACATCTTTCCATCTCTGTAAATCTGGAATATTTAGTATTCCAAATTTATACAATTCTGCCAAAACAGAATTACTTTCAACTATTTACTAGATCTACTTCTAGTTTCCACAGGTCAAACAAATTTGAGATAATTGGTAAACAAAATAGCTTTAATGTAATTCTGTATTGTCATACAAGATTTTGTGAGCTTGATGAATCTAATTCTAAAATGCTCAAATGGCTTTATTATATCTATATAAGATGTGGTATGAGTGCCAATGAGACAACTCTCCATCCAAGTCACAATTTGTAAAAGTAAACCATTATAGGTCAAAGTATGGTGTTCACACCGAACAGCAAGCTATAAAGGACCCCAAAAATGACTAGTGTTAAACCATTTAAACGGGAAAAACCAACGGTCTAATCTTTATAAAAAACAAGAAATGAGAAACACTTATGAACCACATCAACAAATAACAACCACTTATTATGACCATGGTTGAAAATAAAGATTGGTTAAATTATTTTGACAGGTTTTACTTATTACTTTTATTTAGGTTTTATTTGAAATGATAAACATTATGATAAGATTGAATATTGAAAGCATGCATACAATGCACTTCTATGCTACTAAAAAAAAGGATTTAGTCAGAAGAAAGAATTTAATTTTTTTTTAAATATCTTTCAGTGCAGAACTTTTCTTTCATAATCTTGAAATTTCTTGAATGAAGAAAGCTTATTTACTGTTATGCTTAAATTATGAAACTTTAGAAACAATGGTAAGAGCAACAATTGCATAGTGTTTTAAGGTGATGTGTTTTTATTGCCTGAAAGAGGGGTGAATATAGTGATGAAGATGTCTGTTTTTCCATCCTTCTGTCCAATCATCCATCAAAACTTTGATTTCCACATGATAATTTAAGTACTGATTGACCTAATCTCTTGAAAATTTTGCACAATGGATCTTAAAATATAGGTCAAGTTTGCTTTAGATGGTTTTGATGTTTACCATATAAGAGTTGTGTCCCTTAATAACCTTAAAAGTTGTTTTTTCTGATTCTTGAGGATAGTTATCCTGCTTGATAAAATCTTTTGAAACTTAACAACAATGCACCAAAAATACAGGTCAAGGGTTTTGCCCCTAAGATATCTTAAAAAATAGTTTTTTCTTTGGTTTCTGGATGATTATTAAATTACCGCTTGACCAAATCTTTTGAAACTGAAAAACAACGTCATAGATTATGAATGAATCAAATTTGTTTTTAATTATTTTTTGGACGATAATTGGAATATCACTTGACCAAATCTTTTGAAACTAGAAAACAATGTAATGGATAAAAAAAAATACAGGTCAATTTAGTTTTTCACATACTTTTCATAACTTAAAGTTGCAAGGCTACTACAAAGGTTACAGGTCATAGTTTATTGAAGTTATATCTGAACACCCTTCTACAAAGGTGACAGGTTATAGTTTACTGAAGTAAAGTTTAAAGGCCCTACTACAAAGGTGACAGGTCATAGTTTACTGAAGTAATATCTGAACACCCTTCTACAAAGGTGACAGGTTAAAGTTTACTGAAGTAAAGTTTAAACAACCTACTACAGAGTTGCAAGGTTACTACAAAGGTTACAGGCCATAGTTTACTGAAGTAAAATTAAATAAACTGTTATCACAGAGATATGTCTCGCTTTTTGTAATTTTGATAATGCAAATGTTAAAATTAAAATAGCAATACTTTAACATGTAAGTTATGCAAATATTCAAAGTCGATGAACCATGACTGAAGGTACATGGCTAAACGATCTCCATGGAATGAGATGTGCCAATGCTAATACAATTGCATACCAAATACCCTTGACTTATTATAAGTCGTTCCCTTTAAACAAACCTAAACACAAACATTAACTTGTAAACTATGTAAAAGTTTCATAGTCAATGAACCATGATCAGGGGTGGGGCTATATAATCTCGATGGAAACGATACTTGCAAATGCCAATAAATTTGCATACCAAATATCATTGACTTAACATTAGCAGTTCATCTTAAACTGATCTAATCACAAACTAATACATGTAAACTAAGCAAAAGTTTCAAAGTAAATAGACCATGACTGAGGGGGGGTCAAATATTCTCCATGGAAATGAGATGTGCTAATGCTTATACAACTGAACACCAATTAACATTGGCCTACCACTAATGGTTCCCTTGAACTGACCTAATCACAAACTAATTAGATATAAGAAGATGTGGTATGAGTGCCAATGAGACAACTCTCCATCCAATGAGACAACTCTCCATCCAAGCGATACATGTTAACTTAGCAAAATTTTCAAAGTCTACAGACCATGACTAAGGGGTGGAGCCAAATAATCTCCATGGAAATGAGATATGCCAATGCTTATACAACTGCATACCAAATATCACTGACCTACCACTAGAGGTTCCCCATAAATTTACCTAATCACAAACTAATACATGAAAAGTATGAAAAGTTTCAAAGTCAATAGACCTTGACTGAGGGGGGGGCCAAATAATCTCTATGGTAATGAGATGTACCAATGCTAATACAACTACATACCAAATATCATTGACCTACCACTAGTGGTTCACCATGAACTAGACCTAATCACAAACTAATACATTGTTGGCGCCGCCCGTCGCCGCCGCCGCCCCTGGAAACAGCATACCTATGTCTCGCTTTTGACTCCGTCAAGGCGAGACAAAAACCTTCTACAAATGTGACAGGTTATAGTTTACTGGAGTAAAGTTTAAACAATCTACTACAGAGTTGCAAGGGTACTTCAAAGGTAACAGGTCATAGTTTACTAAAGTAAAATTTAAACGCCCTATTACAAAGGTTACAGGTTATAGTTTACTGAAGTAAAGTTTTAACAACCTTCTACAAAGGTGACAGGTCAAAGTTTACTGAAGTAAAGTTTAAACAACCTACTACAAGGGTGACAGTTCATAGTTTACTGAAGCAAAGTTTAAACAACATTCTACAAAGGTGACAGGTCATAGTTTACTGAAGTAAAATTTAAACAGCCTACTACAGAGTTGCAAGGCTACTACAAAGGTGACAGGTCATAGTTTACTGAAGTAAAGTTTAAACGCCCTTCTACAAAGGTGGCAGGTCATAGTTTACTGAGGTAAAGTTTAAATGCCTTCTACAAATGTGACAGGTTATAGTTTACTGAAGTAAAGTTTAAACGCCCTTCTACAAAGGTGACAGGTTATAGTTTACTGAAGTAAAGTTTAAACGCCCTTCTACAAAGGTTACAGGTCAAAGTTTTCTGAAGTAAAGTTTAAACGCCCTTCTACAAAGGTGACAGGTTATAGTTTACTGGAGTAAAGTTTAAACACCCTTCTACAAAGGTGACAGGTCATAGTTTACTGATGTAAAGTTTAAACGCCTTCTACAAAGGTGGCAGGTCGTAGTTTACTGAGGTAAAGTTTAAATGCCTTCTACAAATGTGACAGGTTATAGTTTACTGAAGTAAAGTTTAAACGCCCTTCTACAAAGGTGACAGGTTATAGTTTACTGAAGTAAAGTTTAAACGCTCTTCTACAAAGGTTACAGGTCAAAGTTTTCTGAAGTAAAGTTTAAACGCCCTTCTACAAAGGTGACAGGTTATAGTTTACTGGAGTAAAGTTTAAACACCCTTCTACAAAGGTGACAGGTCATAGTTTACTGATGTAAAGTTTAAACAACCTTCTACAAAGGTGACAGGTCAAAGTTTACTGAAGTAAAGTTTAAACAACCTACTACAAGGGTGACAGGTCATAGTTTACTGAAGCAAAGTTTAAACAACATTCTACAAAGGTGACAGGTCATAGTTTACTGAAGTAAAATTTAAACAGCCTACTACAGAGTTGCAAGGCTACTACAAAGGTGACAGGTCATAGTTTACTGAAGTAAAGTTTAAACGCCCTTCTACAAAGGTGGCAGGTCATAGTTTACTGAGGTAAAGTTTAAATGCCTTCTACAAATGTGACAGGTTATAGTTTACTGAAGTAAAGTTTAAACGCCCTTCTACAAAGGTTACAGGTCAAAGTTTACTGAAGTAAAGTTTAAACGCCCTTCTACAAAGGTGACAGGTTATAGTTTACTGGAGTAAAGTTTAAACGCCCTTCTACAAAGGTGACAGGTTATAGTTTACTGATGTAAAGTTTAAACAACCTACTACAGAGTTGCAAGGCTACTTCAAAGGTAACAGGTCATAGTTTACTAAAGTAAAATTTAAACGCCCAACTACAAAGTTACAGGCCATAGTTTACTGAAGTAAAGTTTAAATGCCCTACTACAAAGGTTACAGGTCATAGTTTACTGAAGTAAAGTTTAAACGCCCTTCTACAAAGGTGACAGGTCATAGTTTACTGAAGTACACCCTACAACACAGGCAACTATTAGTGGATTAAAGTCTAAATGGCCTTCTATAAAGGTCTGAGGCCAAATATTACTGGAGTAAAGTCAAATAGCCCTACTATAATGGTGACTAAAGTCTGAATGCCCTCGGTCATAGGTAAGAAGTAAAATATTACTTGATTAAAGTCTAGACACCCTGAATCATAGGTAAGAGTCTGTGGTTCAATAGAGTTAAGGCAGAATTTTTGTGATTTTTTTTTTTCAGCAGTCCTACTTGTCACTTGATCTTTCATCCTAACACCCTGTACAATATTCATACATACTTTTATTAGAAGATCAAAGTAACCAGAGGTGGTTATGTCAGTTATTGGTGTGTACTGTCTTGTAATTGTTTCATTTAAACTTCTTCCTCTGAAATAAAATATTTTTAGTTAATCACTAATCATTTACCACAGTCCAGGATAGGAATAAGAATGTGAAAGAAAGTACTTGATGATGCTTGTTAACAATATTTATGACCATGGCTACACTATACAAATAGATGGGCATGATGAAACAATACCAGTATAAAAAGTATATTTTAGGAACTCTTTAAAAGGGGAGATAGAGCTAGAAAAGTGCCTGTTAAATATTAATTTTTATGGGTTTATTATGTCACAATGATATTTCTGCTAAAAAAAACCTGGAGTTTATCATAAATAACAGAAATTGTATATTTCTAATACATGCAGAATAACCATATATTGTCTCAAAATAAAAAAATTGTTTGTACAAGGCTTAGAAACAGGTAGAATGTGAGGGGCTGTGCCAAACCAAGTACAAATTGCTCCCAATGAAATATTTTGGGTAAAACCCATCATTTTTCTTAATTTGAAGCGGACATTGTAAAAATTCTGTGATTCTGTATTCTTTATTGACATCATAAATAAAACCCTACAGAAATCCTTGTTAAAGTCACAAATTAATTTGCAGTTACTGCAATTTTACTGCGCAAATAGCACCGTTATAACCAAAAGTGTAGGTGTAATGTTTCACTTGTTCTAGTTTTTGTTGTTGCAACATTTAAAAAAAAAAATGAGAGACCCTTCTAAAGACTGGATTCAAAATTAAATTTGCAATAGAGGCACAACCTGACTATGATGTGCTGACCAATCTTTAAACCAAGATCTCTGTCAAATGGAAGCTTGAATCTGTATCTGTTTGTATCTCCTGTCTCTGGCCAAACCTTAGATATTGTAAATTTTCTGTATTCCAACTCTGATAACATGGACTTCTCTTTGAACTGAAATTATAAGCTGACATTGTATTCCATATATTGGCAAGGTAGTTCAAAAAGAAGATGAAAATGTGATTTTGCATATACTGCTAACAATTGGCATTTACCAACAAGTATACTTTAATTACTGTTGGATGCCATAATTGCTTTTCATTTATTATTTTGTACTCATTGTTGAAAGCCTTCAGTAACCTGCAGTAGTTTACATCCACGTCCTTTAGTCTGTGGTGAATAGTTATCTTATTGGGAATCATCCTAGCTCTAGCTACTTAAATATTAGTCTTAACCAAAAGAAATGAATTGTCTATTAATAAGAAACTTCCATACATTATTTCTGTTGATTCAACAGAACCAAATAATTTAAGTGGAGATGATGAAAAAAGTTAGCATGCAACCAAAGTACAACAGTACCATGTGTAAACAAACACTTACTACAAATGTACTAATTCCTTCCAAAACATTACCAGGGGTGAAATGAAAACTCTTTGTCTACAAGATGGATTACTACTTTTGAGTGCTATTAGCATCAGTAAAAATTTATATCATTAACTTATTTTTGGTTTCCTTATTTAAATATGAATCTGAATGGGCCAATCAACTCACATAAAATGCACTCATTACCAAGATATTATTTCATATAATAAATCCTTTGTTGCATTCCCATTCTCCAATATACACTCCAAATTCTGAGTAAGTAAATTGCTTACCAAGTCATCCTCACCAGGTACAGCTTTATTCCTTAGTCTTGCACATTCACGTTCCCAAATTTTGATTTCTTGGTCATAGATATCAAACACACATGGAATACATCCTGATCCACAACAGTCAGAGTCTGAAGGTTTCTCAGGCTTACATGGGAGCTCAATTGCAGGTTCATTCAATTCAACATTTTCTACAGCTATAAGTGTGTCCTTTTCTTGTTGCACTGGAACATTTTTCCCCGAGATGGTAAATGAACATTCTGGCAAAGGATCCTCATAAATATTTTCCATCCGTCTGATTGTAATAGTACTAATTACTGCTTACAAACGGTCCTTGTTTTCAAGTTGATAAGTTTGTATTTTTTAAAGACAAAAGTATCTAATAAACACTAGCAAGTCTTTGTGTTTTCACGTCATATACAAATGACTGTAATGTTGTAGAATATAAACTTTGTAATTGATGAGTGTGTCTATTTGTGTATAGAATGCATAGATAGATGATCTTTGACCTTTACGTAATGTTAGGAATACATTGACAGAATGAAATAAAAAGCATTTAATGATTTGTTACAAAAATTCTCAAAGTAAAAAAAAAATCAAACACAGATTTAAATCAACACATCAAACATACAACTAAATATTTAAAATGCAGCCCTAATACTAAGTAGACATCAAAGCCCTAATACTAAGTAGACATCAACTTTTGGAATTTTTCTCTACAGGTTGTGGTTTTGTCATGGATTTTGGCATATCGTACATCAAACCTGTCCACCAAGAAAATCCCTCTTGGACAACACATTTATTGGTATTATCTCCCTTAGTATCTTCATCCTCACGTTTTCTTTTACCATTTAATGTAGACTTGGCAGCATCCATTTATCTACAAATATAAAGGTCAGATATGAAGGCACACAAACTTATTTTGACATGTTTCAGAAAATATTATTTTAATATAACACAAGGAATGAGCTGCCAAATTGACGGCAAACTGTTTTTTCTCTCTTTCAGGCTTTTTGACAAAACTGTAAATAAGAAATAATGCACAAAAACTTTTCAATAAAACACTTGCTTTGACATGTTTGAGAAAATTTTAATTATTTATATCAAAATCAGAACACATTACCATCTGCATGCATATATAAAGTTTGACATATATTGTATAACGCCTTTCAATCCTTGTAGATATTTGTGTTGGGTTACTGTCAGATACACATATACCTATCATACCCTTGTAATCTTATGAATATGTATTATCAACTCCTTTTAATCATTTGTATATATGTTCCTGTCCATATGTGTATTTGGACCATACGTGTGGTCATGACCATATGCGTATACACCCATATGGTCCAACCTACCTGTTTGGTCCGGGTAATGAAATGATGATTGACATTGAAAAAAAGGTGTCCACAAATTAAGAGATTCTGAAAATGAAATTTTGACTTATACAATTATATATGGTAGTCAGTGTGGATGAGTTAAAGTGAATTGTACTTAATACAAATAAGAATTACAGTAAAATCATTTTTACATGGTCACTATCGATTTGTCCTTACGAGATACAATATGTCAACTTTGGAAAATAACATCAAGAATTTCTAAATGAACTGTTAAACGAGTAGCCAATTGCTTAACTCAGAAGGGATTTTGGTCATTGAACCCTCTTTCTTTAATTTTCATAATTTGGTGCTTAAATTCGTTTTTGTTAAATTAAAATTTCTGAAGTATTCTAAATCATTTTTGGTTATTTAATGTGTTCTTGCTCCAACTCATACGATCCTACAATAACAGTTATCTTGTATAATAAGGAGCAAGAACAGATCTATTAAATGAAAATAAGAAAAATTAGATGTAGCACCATAGATATGATAGATCATGTGACAAGTAACAAAACGTTAGGTGTAGCACTATAGATAGGATAGATCATGTGACAAGTAACCAAACGTTAGGTGTAGCACCATAGATAGGATAGATCATGTGACAAGTAACCAAACGTTAGGTGTAGCACCATAGATATGATAGATCATGTGACAAATTAGGTGTAGCACCATAGATATGATAGATCATGTGACAAGTAACAAAACGTTAGGTGTAGCACTATAGATAGGATAGATCATGTGACAAGTAACCAAACGTTAGGTGTAGCACCATAGATATGATAGATCATGTGACAAGTAACAAAACGTTAGGTGTAGCACTATAGATAGGATAGATCATGTGACAAGTAACCAAATGTTAGGTGTAGCACCATAGATATGATAGATCATGTGACAAGTAACCAAACGTTAGGTGTAGCACCATAGATATGATAGATCATGTGACAAGTTAGGTGTAGCACCATAGATATGATAAATCATGTGACAAGTTAGGTGTAGCACCATAGATATGATAGATCATGTGACAAGTGAGGTGTAGCACCATAGATAGGATAGATCATGTGACAAGTAACAAAACGTTAGGTGTAGCACTATAGATAGGATAGATCATGTGACAAGTAACCAAATGTTAGGTGTAGCACTATAGATATGACAGATCATGTGACAAGTTAGGTGTAGCACCATAGATATGATAGATCATGTGACAAGTAACCAAACGTTAGGTGTAGCACCATAGATATGATAGATCATGTGACAAGTAACCAAACCTTAGGTGTAGCACTATAGATAGGATAGATCATGTGACAAGTAACCAAACATTAGATGAAGCACCATAGATAGGATAGATCATGTGACAAGTAACCAAACGTTAGGTGTAGCACCATAGATAGGATAGATCATGTGAGAAGTAACCAAACATTAGGTGTAGCACCATAGATAGGATAGATCATGTGATAGATCATGTGACAAGTAACCAAACGTTAGGTGTAACACCATAGATAGGATAGATCATGTGACAAGTAACCAAAAGTTAGGGTAGCACCATAGATAGGACAGATCATGTGACAAGTTAGGTGTAGCACCATAGATATGATAGATCATGTGACAAGTAACCAAACGTTAGGTGTAGCACCATAGATATGATAGATCATGTGACAAGTAACCAAACGTTAGGTGTAGCACCATAGATAGGATAGATCATGTGACAAGTAACCAAACGTTAGGTGTAGCACTATAGATATGATAGATCATGTGATAGATCATGTGACAAGTAACCTAACGTTAGGTGTAGCACCATAGATAGGATAGATCATGTGACAAGTAACCAAACGTTAGGTGTAGCACCATAGATAGGATAGATCATGTGACAAGTAACCAAACGTTAGGTGTAGCACCATAGATAGGATAGATCATGTGACAAGTAACAAAACGTTAGGTGTATTACTATAGATAGGATAAATCATGTGACAAGAAACCAAACGTTAGGCGTAGCACCATAGATAGGATAGATCATGTGACAAGTTAGCTGTAGCACTATAGATATGATAGATTTGGGCTTCATTAAGTATTATTATCAACTGAAAAAGTGTGACAACATTTGCCTGGCATTAAATGGGTATAAGAACACAAAAGTTTATCTTTACATGCTACATGTAAGCTTCCTGGGGATATAGCAAACAATTTAAAGACAGTCTTTTTTTTTAGTATTTTTTATTAATCAAATGAAAAAAATTTCCACAATATCTGAACATTAATTTTTGAAAGAAAATTGAATTCTAAAGCGAGATTAAACACTGTTTTGTCTGAAAAATTAAGTCTTCTTCCAGAACTGATCATGTCATTTCATTTCATTCCATACATATGATACATACATTTGTATATCTTCCAATGTTAAGTTATAAAATTTAAAAATCTAGTAATTTCCCTGTCTTTTATAAAAGTTTTGAAAGTCAGGTGAATAGATTTAAAGACGCAATCAAAGATCTGTCATTAACACCCAATATGGGAATTCCTGGAAAGCTATTGTGGAGGTTGAAAAGGTTGTATCACTAGACATAAATCGGTCTATAAAAGAAAGACAATGGTGTATGAGTTTATGACACAAAATAACCATGCATACAGGAAAAAAAACAAATGGCAAAGGAACAGTGCTCTTATTGCTGTTCTTCATCTGGAAGTCACAGTGAGGCCTTCAACATGGAGCAAAAACTCTCAAACTCAAACACTGATAGATAAAAAATTCCACTAAAAATAATTTGACTGCATGTTTCTATTTTGCGCCCTTACTGCTCACGTTGCTCTATTTCTTCTTCCATCTACTACCCACATTTAACATGATGAATATTCTGGCAAATTGGGTATCATTAAAAACTGGTTAAAACAATATTGTTGAATTGATTTAGTTAGAGGTGTTCGTCACTTGAGACTTGAATATTTCAAGAGACTTTGCTGTGGTGGTATCTGGAAGCAGTTTGTTTGCTGTTGTCATGTCAGAGATTACTTTGACACTCTATGGACTTGCTGCGGATATGAGGCGTAAACATAGTAAAAGTGCATCCATATAGAGAACAAGGAATTGATGATTTAGATTTTGTGTTGCAAGATTCTTGTCCATTTTCAAGGAAGGTATATATATTTCAACAGAAACAAGTGCCTGCAAAAGAGGCACCTCAATGTTACAGTGTTTTTATTTAAGTAAATGGTATTTGTCTACCTGTACTATATATGTGCTCTTGTATGCAGTGCAGTATGTTTTTGCTTTATATTTACCCTTTTGTTTATGTATTATTATCTTTCAAAAATTGTGTTTTCTTATATGTAGATTAGAATATTATTAGACTTTGCCAAAGCCTTTAATAAGGTGCCACACAAGCGACTTCTCCATAAGCTCCAATTCTATGGAGTCAGTGACTTTACTCTCAAATGGGTGGAGAGCTTCCTGAACAGTAGGAAACAACATGTCCTAGTGGAGGGAACAATGTCAGATGAAGCAGAGGTAGTTTCTGGTGTATCACAGGGTACAGTAATGGGACCCCTGCTCTTTCTCATCTTCATAAACGACCTCCCAGAATCTGTTAACTCTAGCGTGAAACTTTTTGCTGATGACTGCCTGTTGTATTGTCCTATTCGATCCACTAGCAATTCCGCCAAGCTGCAAGACGTCCTAGATAAACTAGAAAAATGGGAAAACGATTGGCAAATGGCATTCCACCCACAGAAATGTACCACCATCCATATCAGCATGAAATGCAAACCCACCATATGTGATTACTAGGTCTGCATGGCCACACCCTTGAAAGCGTCCCAGGAGGGAAATACCTTGGTTTATACATCAGCAAGGACCAGTCTTGGCGTGAACACATTAACCATACCACAGCAAAAGACTCCAGATCTGTTGAATTCCTGTGTAGGAACCTCAGGAGTTGTCCTCAGTAAGTAAAAAGTCAAGCCTACACAACTTTAGTGAGGCTTGTCCTCGAGTATGCCAGTGCTGTCTGGGATCCTTACCAGCATCAGCAAATCCAACAACTGGAAAACATACAACGCCAGGCTGCCAGATTTGCAATGGGGGACTTCTTCTCGAGGGAACCTGGTTGCGTAACCAAAATGACTCAGCAACTAGGTTGGGAACCAGTGGAACACAGAAGAGCCAGGAACAGAGTTATCATGTTCTACAAAATAATAAATCATGTCGTAGAAGTTCCTATTCACCACCTGCTCAACCACCATAACACCAGAACCTGTGGTTCCGTGTCTAATAACATCTGACAGATTATAAGGGCCAAACTGGATTGTTTCAAGTACTCATTCATTCCTGCCACCATCATCATTGATCATATCCTTGAACAACATACCTCCAGACATCCGAGCTTCCCTGTCTGTGGAACATTTTCGACACGCTATCCAAGATGTCAGCATGTCGACACTACTCCACATCTAAATTACAGCACTGATTTTAACTGTACATACAGATCTCATTTTAACTGGACACACTTGAAGGTTTTTAGCTGTTCACTCACGTTGGAGTATATACACTCAAAAAATGAGTCCACTCCTTGACGGGAAGATAGATAGATAGACAGAAGGCCACGAGGTGGATTAAATGTTTTGTTAACTGTGTAACCTTCTGAAAATAAAGAATTTTTTATGAACAACTTATTTTTATATCTTAACCTACCCCCTTTTTTTAATGTCTAGATATTTTAGTCAAAGTCTAAATATTTCTGAAAATTACATGCTATATTAGCTATGTATGTGAAATTTCTATCTGCATAATGTTGTCTTTTAGTCAGTTAAACGATGTGTTAAAAAGTCTTAAAAATAGTTTTAAGAGCTTCCATGGAATGGGGAAAGAAACGTGCATTGTTATAGATTTTCTGAGGCTAGATAAAACATTGAAAATAAGTTTAGATTTGTCAATGTTTATTTGTAAACTAAATACCATATAATGTATTGTAGAAATTGCAAAATTTTAGCCATGAACTAAACGAATACTGATACAAATTTTTACAAGGAGCAAATCCATGTCTGTTAACAAATTCGGATCCCAATAATACTTAATTTAGCATAAATGTAGCAAATTGAGGTAACCACATGGGGAAAGTTTTTACACACTTTTAACATTACATTTGCGCCGTAATCCTTGAATAGTTGGTGCATTTGTATCCTGTTAAATATACTGACATTCTCAAAAGGTCTTAAGACAACACAAAACTGCACATTAAAGATGATGTGAAACAGTACCACATCCACAGGCACTTGTCTCAGAAAAATTTTCTATGTACCTTAATATAACACTGTTATATTAAGGTATATATGAAATTTTTTCTGAGACAAGTGCCTGTGACCACATCTTCTGTTTATGTCGCATTATGTTTTCCTTCAAACTGTCACACCCAGGGGTTGACTGGGGTATGGAAATATGGTCATTCTTGAACACCTCCCATTAAAACCCTTGCTTAAGTGGGGAGTTCATTTGACTGCGGGGTGAATAAATATGAAGCCATGCACACTGATCAAAATTATTGGTTGAGATTAATATTAAATTCAATGCCTGTTGTAGAGAGAGTGTCTTTCACACCCTTTGGATGATTAAGAACCCTTGTAACACATCTGTGAGGGGTCTGTAGGTGGCATATTGCAAGGCAAAATTTTCTTCCCTATCAAATATACCAGTTATATATAGAAGAAGAAGAGAAGAAGATGCTTTATTTCCATCAAATGGGCTCACAAGGAGCATAATATAATATCATTATAATATTATTTTTACAAATATAATAAACAATACAGTATACATGATAGTTACAAACACAAATAAGAAACAACAGTTTTCACATATTCGTATATACACATGATATATATATAGGAGTATATATAAAACCTTCGTCTCGGGCACACCTCTAGAAAGTAACAAAAAAGAATTCTGTGAGTAGGCTAAATATATCTAGCTTAACTGCAGGAGGCACCAAGGGTGGGTGCATATTAAAATGTGTATCGGGACATTAACATGATTAATGATATGGTAAGAAGTTGCACATAACTGGTATGTCATCCTCGTGCCTGTTGCAGAGGAGTCAGTACTATTTAAAGTGACACAACTGCAAGAGGCACCAAGGGACAATGCTAATTGATATGCCAAAGTGCACATATTACGAAAAGATAAAATATTACCAGTTTAATCAAAAATATCATATATATAAATGACCTTCCTGATGTAGTAGAGGGCATAGTGAAAATTTTTGCCAATGATTGTAAAGTATATTCTAAAGTCTCGTCAGATAATGAGCGCTGTAAGTTACAGGAAAATTTGGACAGTTTATGTGAATGGTCAAATACGTGGAAATTGAAATTTAATGCTGCTAAATGTAAGGTATTACATATTAATCCTGACAATGATCAACAATATCGTTATACCATGTTGGATGATACAGAAAATTTTATTGCTTTATCTAAGGTGAATGAAGAAAAGGATCTTGGAGTAACTTTTGAGTCAAATTTAAAGTTTGAAAAACATATTAGTAATATTGTTAATAAAGCACAGAGAGTTTTATTTCTTATTCATCATTCCTTTGACTACATGGATCAAGATATGTTTCTTACTCTTTATAAGTCAATTGTTCGTCCACTGTTGGAATATGCTACATGTGTTTGGTCTCCGCACCATAAAAAAGATATTCGTAAATTGGAATCTGTCCAAAGAAGGGCAACTAAACTCGTAAAGAATATAAATCGTTTAAGTTATGAAGATAGATTACGCTCTTTGGGATTGCCAACCTTGGAATATCGTAGGGATAGAAATGATATGATACAAATGTATAAAGCGTTGCATGGTATAGATGATATAAACTGGATGAGCCTATTTACTTTAGTACCATCTAATAATACTAGAGGTCACTCCTTAAAACTCTTTAAGAAACAGTGTAAGACGACACATAGAATAAATACTTTTTCAATTAGAGTAGTGGATCAGTTGAATAACCTGTCAGATTTAATAGTGACGGCAAAGACTTTAAATAAATTTTAAGTCGGCGTTAAATGGCGAGAATTGGAACCTGTATAAATTTATATGTTTATGTTAATTGTTAAGCTGCGCACACCTAAATAAGTTCTATTTTTATAAGTATAATATATATAAATATATTATTATGCGATTATTATGAGAGGAGAAATTGCATTACGACAATCCAAGATGAGGGGTCAGTAGAAGCCTTTGGCTTATTTTAAGGACCCGAAGATAAAGGTATAAAGGTATAAAGGTATATCCTCATTTTCCAGGGTAAGTCCAAATTTCCCACCCTACATCCTGATTGATGCAGACTGCAGTGCTCAATTACCTTCTTTGTTGAACTCATTCTGAACAAGCGTGAATTGTTTGCCACTGGACATTAAGTAAACAACAATCAATCAATCTTCAAACTGTCCAAATTACCAATGTGTCATCTTGGTACAGAGCCTTTTTTAAGGGAGTATTTTATTTTGTTTAAAGCTAGATAGGCATTTGATCTGGGCGCTGACAAATTAACAATGATAACACATAGGCCTTGTTTCCATTCATCCAAGGTCTGTTCACCCTCACTTTTAATATTGATACATCCTTTTATTAATGGTATTTGGTTTTACATTTTTATGTCATTCATGTAAATACTCATGATAAAAGATTAATTTATGGAAATTATCAGATTAGTCTCAAGCTATTTGGCTTCAATTATCATATTTATTAATGTAGATTGGTATATGTTTAATTATCATATTTATTAATGTAGATTGGTATATGTTTAATTATCATATTTATTAATGTAGATTGGTATATGTTTAATTATCATATTTATTAATGTAGATTGGTATATGTTTAATTTTCATTACACTTAAAATTGAGAATGGAAATGGGGAATGTGTCAAAGAGACAACAACCCGACCACAGAACAGACAACAACAGAAGGTCACCAATAGGTCTTCAATACAGCGAGAAATTTCCTTAGCTGGCCCCTAAACAAATATATATACTAGTTCAGTGATAATGGACGTCATACTAAACTCCAAATTATACTTAGTAGTCTTTATTTTAGGATTTTCCAATGATGTTGCGTTTTAAATTTTAATGACTGTTGCAGAAACTGATCCTCTTCACTGGGAGGAAATGGGGAACTTTATCCAGATATGCTTTAGGTTATCCTCGCAAGCCAAGGCGCCTGTGGTGGTTTCAACAACATTCTTTATTTTAAGCATATTTTTTTTTTCCATTGTCGTATGCCTATCCTTTATTAAAGTAGTTAGTAAATGAGAACTTCTGATAAAGAGAGGATAAAATACTTTAATAGACATGATAGAAGAACTTGTTGAAATTGATAATTTGAGAGTTAATGATGGTCCACCTTCACAATTTTTGTGTGTGGAGTGAGACCAAAAAATGTTGATGCGTTTTATGTCAAAAGAAAATGATATTTTTAGGATTTTAAGGGGCATTTCAGGTTTCCCCTGACCTGAATTCACCTCTGCAGGTCAAGAAGGAAACTAATTCACATAAAGACAGACATGACCAATAGGGATGCCACTTGAAAGAGAATTGACGTCTTCTGGTGCAGACTTTAGACTTTGGACTTGAAATAGACTTTGGACATTAGACTTTAAACTTTAGTCTTTGGACTTTAGACTTTGTTCATATAAAAAAAAATTATTACAGATTTGATATTGAGTGAAAGTATTTTTGCATTCCAGGCAGATATGGGTTCTTTATTTTTTGGTTCTTTACTAATTCTTCTTTTGTGTAAACTTCAATTTCAATTTCAAATGTTTTAGTTGGTCATGTTGGTAGTTATCAAAGGGAATTGGACAACATGCAAATATAAAAATAAGAAGATGTGGTATGATTGCCAATGAGGCAACTCTCCACAAGAGACCAAATGACACAAAAATTAACAACTATAGGTCACCATACAGCCTTCAACAACGAGCAAAGCCCATACTGCATAGTCAGCTATAAAAGGCCCCGAAATGACAAATGTAAAACAATTAAAACGAGTAAACTAACTAAAGCCTAAATATATTCTCTCCAAAAACAAGATGGAACATATAGACAAGACATCATATGAATCATGTGAATAATAACACAAATAGTTTACAGAGCATTAGTCAATCCACCTATGATTAATTCAGATTAACTTATAGGTATTATAATCATTCAAGACTCAAAATACTAGCATACCGGTACATACTTTTTTGTAAACAACTTTTGTAAAATTAAAAAAAAATAATATTTCAGAGAACCATTGAAAGTCTCTTGAATTTACTTTGTTAATAAGAAATTGAACGTAAAAAGTTTTAACATTGGTTTAAAAGTCACTTCCCTTGTAGTAAGATTGATTATCTTAAAATGAATTTAAAAAAAAGAAGCTTGCAGTAGTTTTATATGAAAAAGAGAAACAATGATTGACTCTAATCTATATTTAATTACATACAGTGTCATATAAATGTTAGTAACTGAACTCTGAAAAAATATCTGGTTCCATTTACTTTCGCTTGAAATAAAGGTTATAATAAGCCACTTCTAGTTTATAAAACGTCAATTCCAGTGACATATGATAGATTGTTTACACTGAATCCAAAAATATAGGTTTCTATTCACTTTTTTCTGTAATAAGGGAGGTATTTAGCTACTTCTGGTTTACAGAAGGTCACTCCCTGTGTCATAAGATAGCTATCATACTTTACACTGATTCTGAAAATATATGGTTGCTAGGCAACAATGCAAATACAATTACTTCCAGTTTTCTCAATGTCAAATCCTATATGCATTGACCTTAAACAAGATAATATGCCTTCAAACCTTGTGCAAACGATGTAATCATGCCAATATAAGGTTATAGCAAAGGTCAATTCTATAATGCTAAATTAACCTTTGACCTTTACCTCCATTTCAAGGTCAAAGGTCATGGAGCTCAAATAATAAAAACCCAGGTCTTTCACATACATGTATGGTTGAGGAGTAAAACTGATTTTAAATATATAAGGAAAGACAAGTCCTATAAAAAGTAACTAAAACACTTGACTCAAATGTATTGAAGTCATGATATGTCGTAACCAATTATTTGGCAAAAACCATTATTTTTGACCATGTTAACTGTTACGGTTTCTGAAGGATAACGATAACAAGCAAATCAAAATTTAGAACATGATCTTGAATTTTTATCGACCATTTGGTTTCCGGACAGTAACTTTAGTAAATGTAAATAGAAAAAAATTTCGCAACAGCATAGTGTATTGCACAAAAGCAAAAATTGAATATAAATTCAAATCATATAACCAATTCTAAGTTCTTTGACTACAGTTATTCTGTGTCAGAAACCTATTATGTGTCAAATATTTAATTATAATCCAAATTCAGACCTGTATCAAGCTTTATTTTCGAATATTGTGTCCATTTTTGCCCCAACTGTTCAGGGTTTGACCCTCTGCGGTCGTATCCAGCTGCGCTCGGCGAAGCAATTTATTTTCTTATGGACCAAGGACTACATATCAAGAGACTAGATCTCTATGACTTATGGTGTATGAGTTAAATAGACATATCATTTATTTCAAATGTGATAAAGAAAATAACTCCCATTAGATGTCATTTGATAGCTTCCGTGGTAAAATTTTGAAACTTGCAAGAACTGTTTATTTAAAGTAAACTATATAAAAAAGGAGATGTGTTCTGATTGTCAATGAGACAAGTATTCACCAGAATCTAAATGAATATCGGTAAACGGACCTGGGGTGATATATATCAAGTCCTACATGTATCATGTTTGAATAAAAATATGACCAAATATTAAATATTGATTCACACAAATATCAAGAAAATCACAGATGATGGTTAGAACTGCTTCATCCTTAGTGGTAACAACTCTTGTAACTTGATTTCACATGTCGTCGCTAACTTTTATGATTTGATCCAACCAAGGTATTTACAAATTCTCCAAGAAATAACAAGACAACCATCGGTGAAATTCCTTGCAATTGATAACTGATTTTATACAGAGTTATTTCCCTTACCCCTTGTCTAAACTGTATTTGCTAAAGCCTTTAAATCATACCAACATATCAAAGTTTTCTGTATATCTGTAGATCAACCATGTTATTCAGAAGTATTGTATTACAAGGAAGACGTTGGCTTCTGTTGACAGACAGTCCTAGAAGGTACAGACACAGGAAATATGTTAGCCAGCTGTTTCAAAATCTACAGAAAATTCCACCTCAAGATTCACAGTTACACTGCAAAAGTCATAAGGTAATAATAATAATAATGATAATAAATTCTATATTTAAAGAGGGTAAACACAGTTAGTTACAATTACTAATCTTCCCTGAGGCCCTCATATACAATACAAGTAAAAGAATAATAATAAGAGAAAAAAAAAAGCAAACATACAACATATTAACACAATCGATAGTCATGATAGTTCAATGTACATGTACCATTAGAACATATAAAACAGTTACAGATTGCATGTAGTAAATAGATATTATATACAAATCAAAATCATACATTCTAAAAAAGTAATAGTTGCAATCATTTCAAGACTGAATATTGGGACTGCCTCAAGTATCGTTTTATAATTTGTTTAAAAGAAAAAGTGTTTTGCACTTTACGCATTTCATATGGTAGTCCGTTCCATAAAACTGATCCAGAATAAGCAAAAGATTTTTTAAACAGTTCAGTTTTTGGCTTAGGAATTATCAAATTACCTTGAGTAACACCCCTTAAAGCATAAGGATTATTAACAGATATAAGTTGAAACTTTTGAAGTAGGTACTGTGGTGCTTCTTTCCGCATACATTTATATAGCAGTAAATATTTGTGGTATTTGATTCTGTTTTCTACTGTCATCCATCAAAGTTCTTTAAATAAGGGGGCTGATGAGGATAAAGGGTCTGCATCAAGAATTAATCATGCTGCTCTTTTTTGAAGTTTTAATATTCTTATTATCCCTTCATTTTTACATTCTCTCCAAACAATACAGCAGTAATCGATGAGCGGCAGAATATACCCATTATAATATGCTTTCCTGGCATTAATATCTAAAAATTTCTTTAATTTAGAAAGAAGGTATATTCTTGATGAAATGCTAGCACAAATTTGATCAATTTGATTTGTCCAGCTAAGTGTGCTGTCAATTTTAACACCTAATAATTTTTCACATGATGAATTTTGTAGTGTTTCTGAATTTATTTGTAAATTTGGTTGAAAAGATTGAGTTGATAACTTCTGACTTGTTCCAGTAACCAAACATTTTGTTTTTTTAGTATTGATGAACATATTATTCATTTTGCACCATTCTTCAACTCTGCATAAATCTTCTTGTACATCATCATGTAATTTTCAAGGTTTTCCCGGATTTATGAAGAGTATAGTATCATCAGCATACAAGTCTGTTTTACAATTTTTAATGCAAAGGGAAGGTCATTTATAAATAAGACAAATAATAGAGGACCTAGTATAGATCCTTGGGGACACAAATTTCACATCTTTTTTATCAGAATTAACATTGCAAATGTTTACTTGCTGTGTTCTATTACTTAGCTATAGGTATGACCTGAAAAAACCTACTGCAGACTCACTGAATCCATAAATAGCAAGGTTTAAGCAAAGAATGTCATGATCTACAAGATCAAATACTTTTTTGAAGTCCAACAGTATTGCTAGGTTTAAATTACCATCATTCATTTCTTGCAGCCATTTGTCAATGATATCAATAAGTGCAGTTTGACAAGAATGATGTGGCCTGAAACCTGATTGTGTAAGATGTAAAAGTTTAAATTTAGACAAGTACTTGTACATGTTATTTGAGACATGCCTTTCTAATACTTTTGATAGAGATGGAAGAACAGATATGGGTCTGTAATTTGTTGCTAAAACCTTGTCACCATCTTTGTAAACTGGTGTTACCTTAGCGTTTTTCAGTAATGCAGGATATGTACCAGTATCTATCATTCTGTTGAATATATGGGGCACTTATTTTAAGGTTTGGGGTCCAATATTATCAGCTCCCGATGATTTGATATACATCAAGTTTGCTTAACTCATCAAATAGCTCATTTATCTTTATTGGTGGTATGGTAATTTCTCATGTTTTTGTTGTTTTAATATTAGGTCTTTCCACTTTTCTGTGGAAAGACCTATTGTATTTGTTCTGATTATTATTATTTTCTTCCGCCAAATTTTGTTCTCGCGTAAAATTTTTGTTTCACAAGATGTCGCTTAGATATTTCTTATATAGTATCATACAGTTTATGCGCTTTTTATTTTCTCCCATTCTAAGCCGAACAATTTTCTTTGTAGGGGTTATCTCCCCGAACACTGTTTTCTTTGTGACTGCATCTCCTCCGTAACCGTAAAAGAAAGCAGCAAATTTATTTTATAAAATTGCTTGTTATATCCTTTGCATGATTTGTCCTATTTGACCGAAGCGATATGAATATTCCATATGATACTTATTTCCCCTTATGCATTTGATATAAGTGATATGCATTTCTATCTTGTAAACCATAAGTGACAGAGACCTAGGATCTTTTGATTTGAGGTCCTTGATCCAAAAATAAGAAAATTAGGTCAAGGTCAGAGGTCGAGGTCATATTTTAAACTTTGATTTTGGCTTATTTTCAATTCTTTTCAAAAACCGTATAAGATATCGACAACATATTTTTACTAAATTGCAAGTTGCGACATTTTTTAACACATACATTTTGGTTAAAAGGATACGCTAACATTAAATTGGAGTTTTCTCCCCTCTTTTATTAAAAGTTAATAATATAGTGATATAACTCATTAACCATATATAATTAAGACCTATAGTCTTTTAATTTGAAGCCCTTGGTTTATGACCTTGAAATTTAGCTCAAGGTCATAGGTAAAATTGACGTTCTAGATTTTGACCTTTGCTTTTACCTCATATGTATACATGATAAAGCCAAGGGACTTTTTGCAGTACGTGGCAAGCCACTTGACTATGGAAAAGCCAACCGGAAGTGACCTGGTGTAAACCGGAAGTAGCTATTGTTTGTACTTATTTAATGTAAAAGTATATTGAACCATATATTTTTGGAATCAGTATCAAGTACACTATCAAATAAAACAAGAAGTGACATTTTTCAAACCGGAAGTAACAATTTATCTCCTTTATTTAGAAAACAATGTATAGAAACCATATATTTTTGGAATCAGTATCAATAAGCTATCATTTGACGCTGGATATGATATATCTAACTGAGTTTTAATATTTCAATATCAAAATTGATCTTTATAGGTGGAAAGACCTTCAATTGTTCTCTGAACAATTGGTTTTTTTTAATTTTTTTTTTTTCTTCTTCCGCCACTTTTATTTCTTGCGTATAAATTTTGTTTCGCAAGATGTCGCTAGATGTTTGGTATATGATATCGAACAATTTATGCGCCTTTGAAATTTACCCATCTCAACCGAATACTTTTCTTTGTAGGAGTTATCTCCCGAACACTGTTTTCCTTGTGACTGTATCTCCTCCGTAACCGTAAAATAAAGCGACAAATTTATTTTACCAAATTGCTTGTTATATCCTCAGAATGTTTTGTCCAATTTTGACCGAAGCGATACGATAACTCCATATGAGAGTTATTTCCCCTTTTGTATTTAAAAAAAGGAATATATAAATGTATAGCATGAATGGTAAGTGATAGATACCTAAGGTATATTGATTTGAGGTCTTTGGTTCATTCAAATGAAATTGAGGCCAAGGTCAAAGGTCAAGGTCATATTCTAAATTTTGACTTTTCCTTGTTATTTGATTTCCTCTGTCACTTTTAAAGATATATATAAAAGAACTAGTGCAAAATGTTTGCCTAATTGTGATTGAGATATGATACATTTGGTCTGAAACAATCCAATGACATCTTATAGGAGTTATTGTCCCTGAAATGGTTAAATTTAAGGGTAATTGATTACTACTCCTATTTGGTACATGATAAAGCCATAGGGTCTTTTGCAAAATGTTGGGTGACATATGACCTTGGAAACTATCAACCGGAAGTGACCTTAAGTAAACCGGAAGTAGCCATTTTTGCACTTATTTCATGAAAAAAATACATAGAAACTATATTTTTTTAAATACCAATACAGAAACCTATCATTTGAGACCGGAAGTGACCTTGATTAAACCGGAAGTACCTAATATCTTCCTTCTTACAGGCAAAAATATATAGAAACCATATATTTTTGGAATCTGTGTGAATAAAGCTATCATATGAGAATGAATATGACATTATTTAAACCGGAAGTAGCAAATTATCTCCCTTATTTCAGGCAAAAATATAAAGAAAACATATATTTATTGAATCACTATGAAGAAATCTATGCTTGGGCGCCAATAATACCTTTGAGTAAGCCGGAAGTAGCTTCTTATCAATCATTTAGAAAATTGATGTGGAAAGACCTTCAATTGTTCTCTGAACAATTGGTTTTAATTCTTCGGCCAGGTGAGCTTTTCTCATCACTTGGCGTCCGTCAAATCCGTCGTCGTCGTTAACTTTTACATTTTGAACTTCTTCTAGAGAACCACTCAATGGAATGAAACCAAACATGGCATGAATGTTCCTTATGAGGCGCTGACCAAGTGTTGTTACTTTGTAGCCGATCCATCATCCAAGATGGCCGCCAGCGGGGGACTTAGTTTAACATAGGACCCTATGGGAAATGCATACAAATGACTTCTTTTAGAGAACCACTGAATGGAATGTAACAAAACATAGCATGAATGTTCCTTACAAGGTGCTGACCAAGTGTTGTTACTTTGTAGCCGTTCCATCATCCAAAATGGCCGCCAGTGAGGGACTTAGTTTAACATAGGACCCTATGGGAAATGCATACAAATGACTTCTTTTAGAGAACCACTAAATGGAATGAAACAAAACATAGCATGAATGTTCATTAGGAGGTGCTGACCAAGTGTTGTTACTTTGTAGCCGATCCATCATCCAAAATGGCCACCAGTGAGGGACTTAGTTTAACATAGGACCCTATGGGAAATACATACAAATGTCTTCTTTTAGAGAACCACTAAATGGAATGAAATAAAACATGGCATGAATGTTCCTTATGAGGTGCTGACCAAGCATTGTAACTTTGTAGGCGATCAATCATCCAAGATGGCCGCCAGTGGGGGGACTTCATTTAACATGGGACCCTATGGACAATACATACAAATGTCTTCTTTTAGAGAACCACTTAATGGAATGAAACCAAACATGGCATGAATGTTCCTATTGAATTGCTGACCAAGTGTTGTTACTTTGAAGCGAACCATCATCCAAGATGGCCGCCAGATAGGGACTTAGTTTAACATAGGACCCTACGGAAATAAATACAAATGTCTTCTTTTAGAGAACCACTAAATGGAATGAAATAAAACATGGCATGAATGTTCCTTATGAGGTGCTGACCAAGTATTGTAACTTTGTAGGCCATCCATCATCCAAGATGGCCGCCAGAGGGGACTTCGCAACATAGGACCCTATGGACAATACATACAAATGTCTTCTTTTAGAGAACCACTAAATGGAATGAAACCAAACATGGCATGAATGTTCCTTATGAGGTGCTGACCAAGTGTTGTTACTTTGAAGCCGATCCATCATCCAAGATGGCCGCCAGAGAGGGACTTAGTTTAACATAGGACCCTATGGGAAATATATACAAATGTCTTCTTCTAGAAAACCGCTTAATGGATTGAAACCAAACATGGTATGAATGTTTCTTTTGAGGTGCTGACCAAGTGTTGTTACTTTGTAGCTGATTTGTCATTGTCCTTATAAAGTCATTTTCTACAATTTCAATGAATTTATTGGTAATTTCAGTAAACTTTACAAAAGTCTTCTGCTTTTGATTAAATTACGGGCCAATATTAAACCAAATTTGGCCTCAATTATTATAAGGATATCTGTTATGATTTTTGTCTATTTTACATGATTTCCAAAACCAAAGTAGAATCAGGTGAGCGACACAGGCTCTTGGGAGCCTCTAGTTTGAGTTCTTTATTATTTGTTTAGTTTTATTTCTTCAAAATCTATATTCACTCCACAATCCAAGTGCATTATATTTATCCCTCATGTTCCTAGCATACATAATTTCACTGCCCTCATTAATATCATTGATAAATGGCTACATGAAATGAATAATGGAAATATCAATTTGGCAGTCCTCCTGGATTTTAAGAAAGCTTTTGATGTTGTTGATCATGAAATTTTATGTAAAAACTTCAAATTTATGGCTTCCATGAAGATACTGTTGATTTTTAAATCATATTTGAGTGAAAGAACACAGCAAGTCCATATTAATAATCAGTTTTCTGATAAAAGTTTATAAATTTTGGTGTTCCACAGGGCTCAATACTTGGTCCCATTTTGTTTGTATTGTACATAAATGACCTTCCATTATACATTAAAACTGCCATACAGACTTGTATGCTGATGACACAACTATGCATACATCAGGCAAGAGTATTGCTGATATGCAATTAAAAGTACAAGATGATCTCCAATGTGTTGAAAAATGGTGTCATGAAAATAACATGTTCATAAATTCGGATAAGACGAAATGTATGGTTATAGGTACAAGACAAAGGCTGCGTTTAAATCAAGCAAGAAAAAAAAAAAAAAAATCATACAACATATTAACACAATCGTATAGTCATAATAGTTCAATGTACATGTACCATTAGAACATATAAAACAGTTACAGATTGCATGTTGTAAATAAATATTATATACAAATCAAAATCATACATTTTAAAAAAGTAATAGTTGCAGTCATTTTAAGACTGAATATTGGGACTGCCTCAAGTATCGTTTTATAATTTGTTTAAAAGAAAAAGTGTTTTGCACTTTACGCATTTCATATGGTAGTCCGTTCCATAAAACTGATCCAGAATAAGCAAAAGATTTTTTAAACAGTTCAGTTTTTGGCTTAGGAATTATCAAATTACCTTGAGTAACACCCCTTAAAGCATAAGGATTATTAACAGATATAAATTGAAACTTTTGAAGTAGGTACTGTGGTGCTTCTTTCCGCATACATTTATATAGCAGTAAATATTTGTGGTATTTGATTCTGTTTTCTACTGTCATCCATCAAAGTTCTTTAAATAAGGGATAAAGGGTCTGCATCAAGAATTAATCATGCTGCTCTTTTTTGAAGTTTTAATATTCTTATTATCCCTTCATTTTTACATTCATTACTCCCCAAACAATACAGCAGTAATCGATGAGCGGCAGAATATACCCATTATAATATGCTTTCCTGGCATTAATATCTAAATATTTCTTTAATTTAGAAAGAAGGTATATTCTTGATGAAATGCTAGCACAAATTTGATCAATTTGATTTGTCAAGCTAAGTGTGCTGTCAATTTTAACAACTAATAATTTTTCACATGATGAATTTTGTAGTGTTTCTGAATTTATTTGTAAATTTGGTTGAAAAGATTGAGTTGATAACTTCTGACTTGTTCCAGTAACCAAACATTTTTTTTTTAGTATTGATGAACATATTATTCATTTTGCACCATTCTTCAACTCTGCATAAATCTTCTTGTACATCATCATGTAAATTTTCTTTGTTTTCCCTGGATTTATGGAGAGTAGTATCATCAGCATACAAGTCTGTTTTACAATTTTTAATGCAAAAGGGAAGGTCATTTATAAATAAGACAAATAATAGAGGACCTAGTATAGATCCTTGGGGGACACAAATTTCACATCTTTTTTATCAGAATTAACATTGCAAATGTTTACTTGCTGTGTTCTATTACTTAGCTATAGGTATGACCTGAAAAAACCTACTGCAGACTCACTGAAATCCATAAAATAAAGGTTTAAGCATAAGAATGTCGATAGACTAGCAAATGTATGGTTATAGGTACAAGACAATGCTGGTTTAAATCAAGCAGAACCAGTTCTAACTATTGAGAATAATATTCTTCAAAATCATCAATTGAAAACTTTTAGGTGTTAGAATTGACTCTAATCTGTCCTGGACAGGCCATGTTAATTACTTATGCTCATCAATATCATCTAGACTTCATTTATCTCTAAAATCAAGAAATTTCTAAATATTGATTCAAGAAAATTATTTTATAATGGCTATACTTTCCCACTGATAGATTATTGTTGTATTATTTGGAGTGGTTGTGCTAAATGAGTTATTCAGAATAATAAAATTGCAGAAAAGGGCTGCAAGACTTATTTTAGATGCTGATCCACTTTCATCATCAGCTCCACTGTTTAAACAGCTTGGGTGGATGACAGTAAGATGCAGACATCATCATACCACAAATCTGTTTTGATGGATAATGCCTTAAGACAAGCCCTTATATCTCACTGAATAATTTAAAGAAATGCCAGAAATAAACCAATATTGTTTGAGGAATCGCCTTGCAAAATTTACAAGTTCAAAAGCCAAAACAGAGCTGTATAAGAAATCTTTATATATTCAGGATCTATTTTATGGAATAACACCAATATCCTGAAAAATCAACCTCAAGTACAAGCTCATTCAAAAAGATTTAAAAATTACTTGTTGGAACATTAGAAGCTGTGTAATTTTATATGTGATAATTTTCACACTTACTCAAACTTAAGATATTGTTGAGGTAATTTGAATGATGCCAATACTATATGAATTTGTAATTTTTACCTGTTTTGAAAATTGTATATTTCATAAATTTTTATTTCATTTTCATTATGTGTGTTGTTTGATATCTCGTAATTGTTTGTTATATTTCATTGTATTTCATGAGGGCCTCAGGAAGATTAGTTTTATAGCTAACTGTGTAACCCTCTTTAAATAAAGAATTATTATTATTATTATTATTATTATACCAATCAGGTTGCCTATCCTTTTTAACTCTCTTTTCAATAACAGGAGGATGTTTATCTAAAACTTTGTTCAACATATCATAAAATAATTGGAGACAGACAGAAGGATTGTCTTCAAATTCAGTTTTATAAAAAGGTGTACTTTGTAGGTCTAATAGAAATTCATTTTGGTCAAATTTTTTGAAATTCCTGTATGTGATTGTACTGTGTGTATTCTTTTTGTCTTTATTACCTTCTTTCCTTGATAAACAAATAGGATAATGGTCACTAATTGCATATTTACAGACATGTGATTCATGTACCTTATCTAGATTACTGACATGCAGATAATGCAGATAATAGGACTTTTATATAATTGCACTAAAGTGCAGATTGTTGAGTTAAAAGAAACCCTCCGTCTGTCAAAAGATAATTGAAATATGCCCCCCCAAATAAAAAAAAAATATAACAAAAAAACAACTAATTAGCCAGTCAATTAATACTTATAAAGAGGCCTTTTTGCAGATAAAATTCCCTGATCCATTTTCTGCAGACTGACGTAATGTCAACTGTTTTGGTTCTAGTACATCATTGGCTTTCAAGTATTCTGCTTTGACCATTCGTGATGAAGTCTTATCCAGAACACTTTGGACACATGCAATTTATAAAGTGTTGTTTTCATTTTTTCAGCAATGAAATGCAGATGCTATTCATATATTATCCTTCAAAACTCATCTCAATTTATGTTCTGTACTTTACTGGAAAAAACTGTAGGATTCTTAGATTAAATATCAAATTAGAAATTTAATGATGTTAGAACTTGCCATGACAATATGGAATATAAATAGCCTGCTATCATGGCTATGGAAACCTTAGGGAAAGTATACATTAATACTAGAACACACCAGCGACATCACGGGTCAGTGATTGAATTAAAGTACCTTTGCCTTATGTTTAGCCTGGATTTTTTAGTATTCGTATTGTCATCTGATAAAGTCATGCTGATTATAAGGTGCACAGTTTTCTCTGCTTTCAAAATCTTTCTGTTTGAATCCTTCCTGGTTTTCTTACTACAATAATCTTACTATAAACTAAATTATTTTTTTAACTAATTAACCAAAATTAATTGTGGTATTGAGGTGGAAAGAAAACTTGTTAAATAGTGTACTATAGTTTAACAAGATTTAAACAACTACTGGAAGAGTTCCAATTTCTCCTTATAGAGGAGGGATTTACAGAAGGTAACAGGTAATGGAAACTACATGTGACATATACTATTGGTATCGGTATAGGATTTGACCTGGAACTTAAATTATTGGTATTTTTAATTATGTGGAAAACAAAAGGGCATGGAATGGTGTAATTTTTAAACAACACCATTGTCGTATATTAGTTATATATAAAGTTGAATTCTTGGATTCATCGTTTTACGTCATGCCGGCTAACAAATTTGACCTCGTTATTTTAGTAGTATAGATGTTAAAATCATAAGAGTTTATTTTGTTGCACAAATAAACAAAGATAAAAGACTGACAAACTTATGCAGCGTGTACATGTATAAGGGAATAATCCATTAAAATGGATATTTACAGAAAGATTTTCTTAATAGAACCAAAATTATGGTAGAAAAATAAAAGGAGTTTTGATTCAGCAGGAAGCAAGAGCAACACAAGATAATCAAAGAGGAAGGGACATGAAAAAGGAAATGATGGACTAACAGCTATCAAATAAAACAATAAAATCTAAATGTTAACAAATAGTATTTAAAGTAATAATAACAGCAGTGCCAAAACATGTGTGCTTTATATCCTACACTCTTCTTAAATGACTGGCTGAACTCAATGTGCTTTGAGGGTGTTTCAGAAATTGTTCTAGTCATGAATCTACATGAAATATTTGCCACTGTGCATCAAGCAAACAACAATCAGTTAATAAATCTAATGTTTTATGACTATTTTAGTTGATGATCTACAATGACATAATACAGAACTGTCATCCTGGAGGTTTCCATATACTACCACTGGGTCAACGTGTCCTTGACAAACTTATAAAGGTCATTGATGAAGAACTGGACACTATTGGTGCACAGAAGATTTGTATGCCAACACTTGCTTTAGCCAGCTTATGGAAGAAAACAGGTACTAAATGGAAACAAAGTTTTGTGAAATTATTCATCACATATAATAAATTTCTGAACTTACATTTTATTATTTGGTATAAGAATATCTCTTGAAGTATAATAAGTCATAAATTTCTATTCCTTCTTAATAAAACCAACTGTTTTAAAATATATGATTTTAATATACACAATTATTTGTAATTGTAAACCAGAACTATGAAAGTTTGTAAGTTTTAAAAGTAAATTCACAATTTCCTGTGCTAATACAGTTAATGGACAAAACTCATTTCTTTTTAGCTCACCTGGACCAAAGGGCCAATGTGAGCTTTGTCATCACTTGGTCACCCTCTTCTGTTTTAGTCCTTCATTTTCTGTTAATTTTATAAAATCTTCTTCTCTGAAACTACTGGGCAAAATAAATTCAAACTTTGCCACAATCATCCTTAAGTTATGCAAGTCTATTACTTGTAAGGGTTATTGCCAGGATTTTTACTTTTTTTTTGGCATTTTAAGCAAAAACTTTACTAGCAAAAGATAAACTTCAAACAGCAAGAATGATCAGCAAGGCAAGATCTACAAACAAGTCACATAGCTGAACTCCTTATAGGATTTATTGCCCTTTAATGGTGATGATTTTAACCTTTTTTCACTTTTGGCAAAAACTATAGTAAAGAGAAACTGTAAACAACAAAATGATAGCAAAAGATCATTTTAGTCATGAATTATATTCTAGACTACAATTTTGGAGAGTGACCATTGTTAAAGATGCACTTAGACCCAGTGAGCGACACAGGCTCTTTTATATAAATCAAATAATTTTCATCAAAATATTTTGAGCTCAATTCTACACTATGATAATTTCATAAAATTTTCACTAATAATCTCAGAAATATTTGTAGTTTCTTAATGGCTCCTGTCAAATAATTTTTGAAATTTTAATTTTCATGGGTTAATCATTAATTGACATATTGGTAGACTTATTTAACTGATTCTTTAATATATATGTTGATCTATAATATTACAAAGTTCTTATAATTATCCTGCTGATACGAAATCATGCCCTTCTATATTCTATTATTGAAGTGTTGCTGGTGGATGTTAAGGATTTTAAATTAACAGTTTATGCTGATACATTAGTTGTACATTAGATCAACATCATGAATTATGTTTGATTAGGGATTGTGTAACTCAAATTTCCATTATAACTTTTTCAGACAGATGGGATTCTGCAGGTGCTGAATTATTCAGATTGAAAGACAGACACAAACAAGATTATTGTTTAGGACCTGTAAGTTCTCTTTTGTCATTCTTTAAACAGATCCAAAATTTATCATGATAATCTTGGCAATGCATTTACTGAAAGTAGGCCAAGAGATTGACACAAACAAGATCACTATTTAGGACCTGTAAGTTCTTTAGTACACAGTTCTTTTAACAGATCCAAACTTTATAATGATAAACCTGGAATTTTGAATAATTTTGATAGCTTGATTCTTAATTCATATAGATAAAAAAAGTGCTAGTTTTCATATTATTTGGAGTTGTCTTTTTTGTTTTGTTTTAGCTGATGGATTTGAAAACATATTGATTTGAGAAGCTATCTCTAAGATAGCTTTTTGCTTTTTATGGTTAGATGTGTAACATTTTAGGTTCATGATTGATGTTGACCCCACACTTTCATTTTGTAGTGTAAGACTTATAGTTTGGTTGCTGACCTTTACCCTAACAATCATTTTAGTACATTAATAGATGTTTTTGTGGATGCATGTATGTGTTGTTGGGTTGCTGACATTCACACCACAGTGTCATTTCAGTACTCTTCAAGATGTCATTTTAGCTCACCTGGTCCAAAGGACCAAATGAGCTATGCTTGTCAACCTTCTTCCTTTGTTAACTACAACAAAATCTTCTTTACTAAAACTATGGGGCCAATTGGAACCAAACTTGGCCACAATCATTCTTACTGTATCTAGTCAGTATTAAATAAACCCTCCTGCCACCAACATGGACACCAAGGCTATAAACATAAAACATACGGGATAATGCAAGTTTTGTCTCTTATTTTGTAAATAATTATAGATAGAGAAAATCTGACAGGGTAAAATGTTCATAATATAAAGATCTATGAACTATCTATTGACAAAACTTATCAGAGGACTCCTTATTGGAGTTATTTCCTTAAATGACAAATTTGACCATTTACACAGTGGTTGTCATTGTTTGCTGTCTATCACATTTCTTTTTGTTAAATCGTCTTGAACAAAAACATGCCATTTGTTTTCTTGTTCGAATTGCTCTACACAGCCTGGGCCTTTTATACTTACTATAAGGTATAGGTATTGCTTAAGTTGAAGGCCGTACTGTGACCTATAATTGTTTACAACTACCTTATTTGGTCTCTGGTGGATGATTGTCAAATTGACAATTATACCATATATTCTTATTTTTACATAAAGAGATACTTTCAATGGAAAATATCATGTTGTATTGCTGATGTTGACTTCATACAGTTATTTAATACTGTGTTATTGGACTTGTGGATTTTGATAATCCCCTTGCTTTCTTCTCTCTTTTGACATCTTTTGTTGCTATGTGTGTCATTAAGTTGTTGATGTTGACCTGAAATCATTTCAGTATTCTTCTAGAGATCTTTTGTGGTTTATGTATTGTTGAATTGCTGACAATTTACCCGCATTGACATTTCAGTACACTTTAAGATCTGTTATTGTGTTTTATGTGTTGTTGATGTTGACCCCACAGTCATTTCAGTTCTCTTTTAGATATATTTTGTGGTTAATGTAATGTCAGATTGCTGACAATTTCCCTGCATTGTCATTTCAGTATGCTTTAAGTTGTCTTATTGTGTTTTATTTGTTGAAGATGTTGACCTCACAGTCATTTCAGTGCTGTCCAAGATGTTTTTTACCTTTGGCTTAATGTTTTGTTGGTACAGTTGACCCTCGTTATCTTGAACTCGTTGACTCAACATTTCGGATGAGTTGAAGTTTTCCAGTGGTCCCGAATTTTTTTCAGTATAAATATATACACTCCGAATCCTGATGAGTTGAAATTAGATGAGTCGAAATTTCGGTTGACTCGAACCAAATTTACAGTCCCAAGGTTAACAAAAGCATTCTTATTGCATTATTCATCTCGAACTATAAATACACATATCTCAAAACATGACCTCGTTTAAATGGATTGAAGAGTTCATCTGACAATATATGTGTAATTTAATTTCGGTCCCATGTATTGATTTATGACATTCTTTTCCCATTAGTGTTTACCTAAGATTATCTTAAATAATTAGTGATGCATTGTTATAGTTTATAAAAATGATTTAAAATTTTAAAAACAATTAACCGTAATTATACATTAATGAGCTTGATTGTGCATAAAGTAGGGATTAAGACTTAGTGATCAACTCAAAACTACTCAATCAACGTCTTTAATCTTTTGTATTTTGTCTTACAGAAAAGAATGAAATAAAAGAAAATGAAAAGAACATCTCTTGTATACAAGAATAAACAATTTTGTCAACTTCAAATCAGGCCAAGATTGATTTGAAATTACTCTCTTGGCGAAAAACCACATGAAAAATTGTAACTATACAAAGAAATAGATAAAAGACAAAAATCGTTAAATTTTATTACTATAATATAAGACCACTACATCCCTATACATCAATCTCAACCAGAATATGGATCCCTACCAATATTCATCAGTATTTATTTTAGCTTTACCAAGCTAAAGCCCACATCACACTAGACCAAGACCTTGAAGATCCACTACGATCTATGAAAAATAAGATCTTGGTGAGATCGTGGTATGGTCAGCTTGAATATTCAATATTTCATAGTTTTCACGTTCATACCACCACCTTGCTATGATCCTGATAAGATCCTGCTACAATTCCGCTACAACAATAACAATTTTAGTTACCATCATGTCATGCTCTTGCTACTTCTAATAAGACCTTACCACGACTTACAAGATCTCTGCGCTTCTACCAAGACCTTTCCGATCACATTACGATCGAACCAAGACTCCACTATGTTGTCACTACACTCTTCGACCCTATAAATATCTTGACTTTCCAATTGTACACACGTTTCCTTGAAAAACATGCTACTAAAGGTATCAAAACACTTAAGCCCCAAACACTAGACCAAGACTAGGAAGATCCCACTACAATCTATAAACAAATAAGATCGCTGTAAGATCGTGGTATGGTTGGCTTGTATATTCAATATTTCATAGTTTTCACGTTTATGCCATGACCTTGTTATGATCCTGATAAGATCCTGATAAGATCCTCTACGATTCCGCTAGACAGTAACACGTTCTATTTGCGATCTTGTCACGCTCTTGCTACGTCTAATAAGACCTTTCCACGACTTGCATGATCTCTGTACGCTTCTACCATGACCTTTCCGATCACATTACATCTCAATACCAGCCTACTGCGATCTGAACCACAACGCCATTACGTTTCCACTAGTTGTCACTACGCTCTTCGTCCCTATAAATATCTTGACTTTCCCATTGTACACACCAGTTTCTTTGAGAAAACATGTCCCCAAAGGTATCAAAACACTTAGAAGTTGTGGTGCTAAAAGTTAAGGTATCAACAGAATGAGGTCGTGCAATTATCATGGCTGAACGTAGTAGTATCATAGTGAGGTTGTACTTAGGACAACAAGCGCCTAGTAGCACATATTATTGTCTTCCTCATCGTAGTATAAATCGTATCAATATCGTAGTAGGCGTAATAAAGACGTAGTGAAATCAGGATAGTCGCAGTGAAATGGTAGTTAGGTCGCAGCAAAATATCTTCCATTGGCTTCCCGATTGCACAACTTTTCCAATACAATGCTTTTAGCCCATCCTGATCTTACTACGTCCATACTATGACCTTCCTACGCTTCTGCTACGACTAATTTTGGCCACGAATGTTTCGAGCATGTTCAAAGTTGGTCTTGGACCTACAAGATCATGAAGACTTGGCATGTCCTTACTACGACCTTACCACGACTACCACGACCTTACCACAACTTCCAAATTTTTCATAATTTCTGAGGTCTTAGCGGATTGTGGTCCTAGTGTGATGGAGGTATTAGCAAGAGTTGTTTCCTTGGTCCATCAAACTTCAGGTAATCGTTTGACTGGAACTATGGGTAACTTGAAATATTTCTCTGGTCCAGCTGACTTGAGATAACGAGATTGACTGTATGTTGATTTTGACACAAAACAATCATTTCATTACTGTGTTATTGAACTTATGAATTTTGGTTATCCCCTTGGTATCTCTCTTTAAGATACTTTTGTGGTTTTATGTGTTGTTGAAGTCCCTATGTTTACCATTTAAACTAACAAACTCAAGAAATAAAATCAATCTATTTATTAATAATCATAAGAAAAAAAATTGAATATATATATATGAATACATAAGTTTTAAAATGATTAATTGGGACAAAAATATGTTCAAATTCAAAGTATTTGGATAAGTTATCAAAACTGTAATTCAGGAAACAAGAAAATTGGAAAGTAAGAACCATTATAAAATAGTTTAAGAGTAGAAAAAGTGGAAAGTGTATGTAGGACTATTAGGAATATTGAATACTAACATGTTGACAATTTGATATTTTGGAATGATGTTAAGTTGTGGAAATAGAAATATATGTACATCATCTTTTTAAAAATGAAAAGATTTTTGCAAGCTTGTAAGATAATCAGAAATAGATACATGTATTATACAAATTTGGATGTCTAGACAAAGATCAACACTCATTCATACATAAGGTGTCAGATTGTTATGAATAAAGATTACAGTGCAATATATATATAATAATTGTTTAAAATGTAAATAAACATCCAAGGAAAAGCACAATAAAATTTAGAAAATAAATATCCTTTATCAGTATCAGTTGTCTGAAGTAACATGGTGACTTATTCATCGTCACAAATCCTGACAGAAAATTACAATATACAAAATCTTATTGTTTGTCAAACACAGTTGACTTGTGTGTTGTGTAATCTTAGAAACAGACAGAGGAGAGGTATGATAAGAGCCAGTGTCTGCACCCTGAAATGCAAGAACAGTAAAATTCTCTAAACCTTTTAAAATGATGTTCATTTATGTATAATTTATATGCATAAATGAATCAGACGATATAATCTAGACACTATGATGTCACTAATGAATAGGAAGGTATAATCTAGACACTGTGATGTCACTAATGAATAGGATGATATGATCTAGACACTGTGATGTCACTAATGAATAGGATGATATGATCTAGACACTGTGATGTCACTAATGAATAAGACAATATAATCTAGACACTGTGATGTCATTAATAAATAGGACGATATAATCTAGACACTGTGATGTCACTAATGAATAGGACGATATCATCTAGACACTGTAATGTCACTAATGAATAGGAAGATATAATCTAGACACTGTGATAGGGCCATATGATCTAAATACTGTGATATCAGTAATGAATAGGACGATATACTCTAGACACTGTGATGTCACTAATGAATAGGACGATATAATCTAGAAACTGTGATGTCACTAATGTATAGGATGATATAATCTAGACACTGTGATGTCACTAATGAATGAGTAAGACACTGGCATATATCTGAGACAATATGGACTAATGTCACTAATGAATAGGAAGATATAATCTAGACACTGTGATAGGGCCATATGATCTAGATACTGTGATGTCAGTAATGAATAGGCATATAATCTAGAGACTGTGATGTCACTAATGAATAGAAAGATATAATCTAGACACTGTGATGTCACTAATGTATAGAGATGATATAATCATAGACACTGTGATGTCACTAATGAATAGACGATTATAATCTAAACACTGTAATGTCACTAATGAATAGGCTAAGACTATAATCTAGACACTGTGATAAGGGCCCATATAATCTAGAATACCTGTGATGTCAGTAATGAACTAGGACGTATATAATCTAGACACTGTGATGTCACTAATGAATAGGACGATATAATCTAGACACTGTGATGGCCATATGATTCTAGATACTAGTGTCAGTAATGAATTAGGACGATTATAATCTAAGACCAACTGCGATGTCACTTTTATGAAAATAGGACGATATAATCTAGAAACACTGTGATGTCACTAATGAATAGGATGATATAATCTAGACACTGTGATGTCATTAATAAATAGGACGATTTAATCAAGACACTGTGATGTGTAATGATTGATTGATTGTTGGTTGCTTAACGTCCAGTGGCAAATATTTCATGCATATTCAGGACGATGTCAGTAATGAATAAGACATATAATCTAGACACTGTGATGTCACTAATGAATAGGATCATATAATCTAGACACTGTGATGTCACTAATGAATAGGATGATATGATCTAGACACTGTGATGTCACTAATGAATAGGACCGTATAATCTAGACACTGTGATGTCACTTATGGATAGGATGATATGATCTAGACACTGTGATGTCACTAATAAATAGAACCGTATAATATAGACACTGTGATGTCAGTAATGAATAGGACGATATAATCTAGACACTGTGATATCATTAATGAATAGGATGATATAATCTAGACACTGTGACGTCACTAATGAATAGGATGATATAATCTAGACACTGTGATGTTACTGTGATGTTACTAATGAATAGAACGATATAATCTGGACACTGTGATGTCACTATGATGTTGTAAATATATCGAAATGACATATTAAACCTTAAATGACCATTAAATTTATTTTTGATGATGTAGAATATGAACTAAGACCTTACAAAATGCTATGTTTTACCTGCATTATCATGATTGTATAGTAAAATAAATTTTTCTTTTGGTAAGGTCTTGGCTCATATAAAAATTTTAATGACAAGATCCAAAAATGTGAATGAATTTTGGCAATTTATTTTTTGCCAGATTTACATTCAATACAAAAAGATTAAAGCCAAATTGCATATAAATGGAATAAAACTAAAAACATGATTTGATATGTGACAGACTTGTGAACATCTGAAGGGTGGTTTTTCGGGAAGATTTATACCTTACTTTTTGATGTTAAAATTCAAGGGGCCAAAACATTAATTTCATACCTTCTCCTTTAGTATCAAAAACAATTATAACAACCTGAAAGAAAATTCAGTATTTTGATACAATCTATGGAATAAATGTACAAAACGTGGAACCAAAAATACAAAACATCAAGGTTTCTTACAAAATAAAACTCAAAATATATATTCACTCATCCCATTAAAATTCCTCCAAAATCTCCATTAAATAGTAGATGACTGATTGTCACTGTCCCAGTCCTAAATATTACATACAATGTCCACCAGTGTGACAGCAATTTCAGTTCCAGTTAACTAGTCATTCTAGTGGCAAACAGACATGACAACTATTATATTAGTACTGTTTCACAAATCTTTAGACTTTTATATATTTATGTATGTATTTATCATTATGATATGTAAGAAAAATTTAAGAGTCATTCTCTGTAAGCATCAAAGGATATGGAATATTGATGGCCACTCATACTCTCAGAATTATGTCATATTTGCATTATATGTTGGACTTAACCTAATAAAAATAAAAATAAATTAAATTTAAACAAAATATATGATGTTGCCATGGTAACATACAGTCATAAATTTTGCCATCTGAACTTGCCTGAAATTGACATGGAAGAGTTCAATTTCTCCTTATAGAGGAGGGATTTACAGAAGGTAACAGGTAATGGAAACTACATGTGACATATACTATTGGTATCGGTATAGGATTTGACCTGGAACTTAAATTATTGGTATTTTTAATTATGTGGAAAACAAAAGGGCATGGAATGATGTAATTTTTAAACAACACCATTGTCGTATATTAGTTATATATAAAGTTGAATTCTTGGATTCATCGTTTTTACGTCATGCCGGCTAACAAATTTGACCTCGTTATTTTAGTAGTATAGATGTTTAAAATCATAAGAGTTTATTTTGTTGCACAAATAAACAAAGATAAAAGACTGACAAACTTATGCAGCGAGTACATGTATAAGGGAAATAATCCATTAAAAATGGATATTTACAGAAAGATTTTCTTAATAGAACCAAAATTATAGTAGAAAAATAAAAGGAGTTTTGATTCAGCAGGGAAGCAAGAAGCAACACAAGATAATTAAAGAGGGAAGGGACATGAAAAAAGGAAATGATGGACTAACAGCTGTCAAATAAAACAATAAAATCTAAATGTTAACAAATAGTATTTAAAGTAATAATAACAGCAGTGCCAAAACATGTGTGCTTTATATCCTACACTCTTCTTAAATGACTGGCTGAACTCAATGTGCTTTGAGGGTGTTTCAGAAATTGTTCTAGTCATGAATCTACATGAAATATTTGCCACTGTGCATCAAGCAAACAACAATCAGTTAATAAATCTATTGTTTTATGACTATTTTAGTTGATGATCTACAATGACATAATACAGAACTGTCATCCTGGAGGTTTCCATTTACTACCACTGGGTCAACGTGTCCTTGACAAACTTATAAAGGTCATTGATGAAGAACTGGACACTATTGGTGCACAGAAGATTTGTATGCCAACACTTGCTTTAGCCAGCTTATGGAAGAAAACAGGTACTAAATGGAAACAAAGTTTTGTGAAATTGTTCATCACATATAATAAATTTCTGAACTTACAGTTTATTATTTGGTATAAGAATATCTCTTGAAGTATGTCATAAATTTCTATTTCTTCTTAATAAAACCAACTGTTTTAAAAATATATGATTTTAATATACACAATTATTTGTAATTGTAAACCAGAACTATGAAAGTTTGTAAGTTTTAAAAGTAAATTCAGAATTTCCCTGTGCCAATACAGTTAATGGACAAAACTCATTTCTTTTTTAGCTCACCTGGACCAAAGGGCCAGTGTGAGCTGTTGTCATCACTTGGTCACCCTCTTCTGTTTTAGTCCTTCATTTTCTGTTAATTTTTATAAAAATCTTCTTCTCTGAAACTACTGGGCAAAATAGATTCAAACTTTGCCACAATCATCCTTAAGTTATGCAAGTCTATTACTTGTAAGGGTTATTGCCAGGATTTTTACTTTTTTTTTGGCATTTTAAGCAAAAACTTTACTAGCAAAAGATAAACTTCAAACAGCAAGAATGATCAGCAAGGCAAGATCTACAAACAAGTCACATAGCTGAACTCCTTATAGGATTTATTGCCCTTTAATGGTGATGATTTTTAACCTATATTTTCACTTTTGGCAAAAACTATAGTAAAGAGAAACTGTAAACAACAAAAATGATCAGCAAAAAAGATCATTTTAGTCATGAATTATATTCTAGACTACAATTTTGGAGAGTGACCATTGTTAAAGATGCACTTAGACCCAGTGAGCGACACAGGCTCTTTTATATAAATCAAATAATTTTCATCAAAATATTTTGAGCTCAATTCTACACTATGATAATTTCATAAAATTTTCACTAATAATCTCAGAAATATTTGTAGTTTCCTAATGGCTCCTGTCAAATAATTTTGAAATTTTAATTTTCATGGGTTAATGATTAATTGACATATTGGTAGACTTATTTAACTGATTCTTTAATATATATGTTGATCTATAATATTACAAAGTTCTTATCCTGCTGATACGAAATCATGCCCTTCTATATTCTATTATTGAAGTGTTTGCTGGTGGATGTTAAGGATTTTTAAATTAACAGTTTATGCTGATACATTAGTTGTACATTAGATCAACATCATGAATTATGTTTGATTAGGGATTGTGTAACTCAAATTTCCATTATAACTTTTTCAGACAGATGGGATTCTGCAGGTGCTGAATTATTCAGATTGAAAGACAGACACAAACAAGATTATTGTTTAGGACCTGTAAGTTCTCTTTTGTCATTCTTTAAACAGATCCAAAATTTATCATGATAATCTTGGCAATGCATTTACTGAAAGTAGGCCAAGAGATTGACACAAAGAAGATCACTGTTAAGGACCTGTAAGTTTTTTAGTACACAGTTCTTTTAACAGATCCAAACTTTATAATGATAAACCTGGAATTTTGAATAATTTTGATAGCTTGGTTCTTAATTCATATAGATAAAAAAAGTGCTAGTTTTCATATTATTTGGAGTTGTCTTTTTTGTTTTGTTTTAGCTGATGGATTTGAAAACATATTGATTTGAGAAGCTATCTCTAAGATAGCTTTTTTTGCTTTTTTGTGGTTAGATGTGTAACATTTTAGGTTCATGATTGATGTTCACCCCACACTTTCATTTTTGTAGTGTAAGACTTATAGTTTGGTTGCTGACCTTTACCCCTAACAATCATTTAAGTACATTAATAGATGTTTTTTTGTGGATGCATGTATGTGTTGTTGGGTTGCTGACATTCACACCACAGTGTCATTTCAGTACTCTTCAAGATGTCATTTTTAGCTCACCTGGTCCAAAGGACTAAATGAGCTATGCTTGTCAACCTTCTTCCTTTGTTAACTACAACAAAAATCTTCTTTACTAAAACTACGGGGCCAATTGGAACCAAACTTGGCCACAATCATTCTTACTGTATCTAGTCATGTATCAAATAAACCCTCCTGCCACCAACATGGACACCAAGGCTATAAACATAAAACATACGGGGATAATGCAAGTTTTGTCTCTTATTTTGTAAATAATTATAGATAGAGAAAATCTGACAGGGGTAAAAATGTTCATAATATAAAGATCTATGAACTATCTATTGACAAAACTTATCAGAGGACTCCTTATTGGAGTTATTTCCCTTAAATGACAAATTTGACCATTTACACAGTGGTTGTCGTTGTTTGCTGTCTATCACATTTCTTTTTTGTTAAATCGTCTTGAACAAAAAACATGCCATTTGTTTTCTTGTTCGAATTGCTCTACACAGCCTGGGCCTTTTATACTTACTATAAGGTATAGGTATTGCTTAAGTTGAAGGCCGTACTGTGACCTATAATTGTTTACAACTACCTTATTTGGTCTCTGGTGGATGATTGTCAAATTGACAATTATACCATATATTCTTATTTTTACATAAAGAGATACTTTCAATGGAAAATATCATGTTGTATTGCTGATGTTGACTTCATACAGTTATTTAATACTGTGTTATTGGACTTGTGGATTTTGATAATCCCCTTGCTTTCTTCTCTCTCTTTTTGACATCTTTTGTTGCTATGTGTGTCATTAAGTTGTTGATGTTGACCTCGAAATCATTTCAGTATTCTTCTAGAGATCTTTTGTGGTTTATGTATTGTTGAATTGCTGACAATTTACCCGCATTGACATTTCAGTACACTTTAAGATCTGTTATTGTGTTTTATGTGTTGTTGATGTTGACCCCACAGTCATTTCAGTTCTCTTTTAGATATATTTTGTGGTTAATGTAATGTCAGATTGCTGACAATTTCCCTGCATTGTCATTTCAGTATGCTTTAAGTTGTCTTATTGTGTTTTATTTGTTGAAGATGTTGACCTCACAGTCATTTCAGTGCTGTCCAAGATGTTTTTTTACCTTTGGTTTAATGTTTTTGTTGGTACAGTTGACCCTCGTTATCTTGAACTCAGTTGACTCGACATTTCGGATGAGTTGAAGTTTTCCAGTGGTCCCGAATTTTTTTCAGTATAAATATATACACTCCGAATCCTGATGAGTTGAAATTAGATGAGTCGAAATTTCGGTTGACTCGAACCAAATTTACAGTCCCAAGGTTAACAAAAGCATTCTTATTGCATTATTCATCTCAAACTATAAATACACATATCTCAAAATATGACCTCAGGGATTTAAATGGATTGAAGAGTTCATCTGACAATATATGTGTAATTTAATTTCTGGTCCCATGTATTGATTTATGACATTCTTTTCCCATTAGTGTTTACCTAAGATTATCTTAAATAATTAGTGATGCATTGTTATAGTTTATAAAAAATGATTTAAAATTTAAAAAAACAATTAACCATAATTATACATTAATGAGCTTGATTGTGCATAAAGTAGGGATTAAGACTTAGTGATCAACTCAAAACTACTCAATCAACGTCTTCTCATCTTTTTGTATTTTGTCTTACAGAAAAAGAATGAAATAAAAGAAAATGAAAAGAACATCTCTTGTATACGAGAATAAACAATTTTGTCAACTTCAAATCAGGCAAAGATTGATTTGAAATTACTCTCTTGGCGAAAAACCACATGAAAAAACTATACAAAGAAATAGATAAAAGACAAAAAATCGTTAAATTTAATTATTATAATATAAGACCATTACATCCCAATACATCAATCTCAGACCAGAATATGGATCCTCTACCAATATTCATCAGTATTTATTTTAGCTTTACCAAGCTAAAGCCCCATCACACTAAACCAAGACCTTGAAGATCCCACTACGATCTATAAAAAAATAAGATCTTGGTGAGATCGTGGTATGGTCAGCTTGAATATTCAATATTTCATAGTTTTCACGTTCATACCACCACCTTGCTATGATCCTGATAAGATCCTGCTACAATTCCGCTACAACAATAACATGTTTTAGTTACCATCATGTCATGCTCTTGCTACTTCTAATAAGACCTTACCACGACTTACAAGATCTCTGTACGCTTCTACCAAGACCTTTCCGATCACATTACGATCGAACCAAGACTCCACTATGTTGTCACTACGCTCTTCGACCCTATAAATATCTTGACTTTCCCATTGTACACACTGGTTTCCTTGAAAAAACATGCTACTAAAGGTATCAAAAACACTTAAGCCCCAAACACTAGACCAAGACTAGGAAGATCCCACTACAATCTATAAACAAATAAGATCGCTGTAAGATCGTGGTATGGTTGGCTTGTATATTCAATATTTCATAGTTTTCACGTTTATGCCATGACCTTTTTATGATCCTGATAAGATCCTGATAAGATCCTGCTACGATTCCGCTACGACAGTAACACGTTCTATTTGCGATCTTGTCACGCTCTTGCTACGTCTAATAAGACCTTTCCACGACTTGCATGATCTCTGTACGCTTCTACCATGACCTTTCCGATCACATTACGATCTCAATACCAGCCTACTACGATTGAACCACAACGCCATTACGTTTCCACTACGTTGTCACTACGCTCTTCGTCCCTATAAATATCTTGACTTTCCCATTGTACACACCAGTTTCTTTGAGAAAACATGTCCCCAAAGGTATCAAAACACTTAGAAGTTGTGGTGCTAAAAGTTTAGGTATCAACAGAATGAGGTCGTGCAATTATCATGGCTCGAACGTAGTAGTATCATAGTGAGGTTGTACTTAGGACAACAAGCGCCTAGTAGCAGCATATTATTGTCTTCCTCATCGTAGTATAAATCGTATCAATATCGTAGTAGAGGCGTAATAAAGACGTAGTGAAATCAGGATAGTCGCAGTGAAATGGTAGTTAGGTCGCAGCGAAATATCTTCCATTGGCTTCCCCGATTGCACAACTTTTCCAATACAATGCTTTTACGCCCATCCTGATCTTACTACGTCCATACTATGACCTTCCTACGCTTCTGCTACGACTAATTTTGGCCACGAATGTTTCGAGCATGTTCAAAGTTGGTCTTGGACCTACAAGATCATGAAGACTTGGCATGTCCTTACTACGACCTTACCACGACTACCACGACCTTACCACAACTTCCAAAATTTTTCATAATTTCTGAGGTCTTAGCGGGATTGTGGTCCTAGTGTGATGGAGGTATTAGCAAGAGTTGTTTCCCTTGGTCCATCAAACTTCAGGTAATCGTTTGACTGGAACTATGGGTAACTTGAAATATTTCTCTGGTCCAGCTGACTTCGAGATAACGAGAGTTGACTGTATGTTGATTTTGACACAAAACAATCATTTCATTACTGTGTTATTGAACTTATGAATTTTGGTTATCCCCCTTGGTATCTCTCTTTTAAGATACTTTTTGTGGTTTTATGTGTTGTTGAAGTCCCTATGTTTACCATTTAAACTAACAAACTCAAGAAATAAAATCAATCTATTTATTAATAATCATAAGAAAAAAAAATTGAATATATATATATGAATACATAAGTTTTAAAATGATTAATTGGGACAAAAATATGTTCAAATTCAAAGTATTTGGATAAGTTATCAAAACTGTAATTCAGGAAACAAGAAAATTGGAAAGTAAGAACCATTATAAAATAGTTTAAGAGTAGAAAAAGTGGAAAGTGTATGTAGGACTATTAGGAATATTGAATACTAACATGTTGACAATTTGATATTTTTGGAATGATGTTAAGTTGTGGAAATAGAAATATATGTACATCATCTTTTTTAAAAATGAAAAGATTTTTGCAAGCTTGTAAGATAATCAGAAATAGATACATGTATTATACAAATTTGGATGTCTAGACAAAGATCAACACTCATTCATACATAGGTGTCAGATTGTTATGAATAAAGATTACAGTGCACAATATATATATAATAATTGTTTAAAAATGTAAATAAACATCCAAGGAAAAGCACAATAAAATTTAGAAAATAAATATCCTTTATCAGTATCAGTTGTCTGAAGTAACATGGTGACTTATTCATCGTCACAAATCCTGACAGAAAATTACAATATACAAAAATCTTATTGTTTGTCAACACACAGTTGACTTGTGTGTTGTGTAATCTTAGAAACAGACAGAGGAGAGGTATGATAAGAGCCAGTGTCTGCACCCTGAAATGCAAGAACAGTAAAATTCTCTAAACCTTTTAAAATGATGTTCATTTATGTATAATTTATATGCATAAATGAATCAGACGATATAATCTAGACACTATGATGTCACTAATGAATAGGAAGGTATAATCTAGACACAGTGATGTCACTAATGAAAAGGATGATATGATCTAGACACTGTGATGTCACTAATGAATAGGATGATATGATCTAGACACTGTGATGTCACTAATGAATAAGACAATATAATCTAGACACTGTGATGTCATTAATAAATAGGACGATATAATCTAGACACTGTGATGTCACTAATGAATAGGACGATATCATCTAGACACTGTAATGTCACTAATGAATAGGAAGATATAATCTAGACACTGTGATAGGGCCATATGATCTAAATACTGTGATATCAGTAATGAATAGGACGATATACTCTAGACACTGTGATGTCACTAATGAATAGGACGATATAATCTAGAAACTGTGATGTCACTAATGTATAGGATGATATAATCTAGACACTGTGATGTCACTAATGAATAGGACGCTATAATCTAGACATTGCAATGTCACTAATGAATAGGAAGATATAATCTAGACACTGTGATAGGGCCATATGATCTAGATACTGTGATGTCAGTAATGAATAGGGCGATATAATCTAGAGACTGTGATGTCACTAATGAATAGAAAGATATAATCTAGACACTGTGATGTCACTAATGTATAGGATGATATAATCTAGACACTGTGATGTCACTAATGAATAGGACGATATAATCTAAACACTGTAATGTCACTAATGAATAGGAAGATATAATCTAGACACTGTGATAGGGCCATATAATCTAGATACTGTGATGTCAGTAATGAATAGGACGATATAATCTAGACACTGTGATGTCACTAATGAATAGGACGATATAATCTAGACACTGTGATAGGGCCATATGATCTAGATACTGAGATGTCAGTAATGAATAGGACGATATAATCTAGACACTGTGATGTCACTTATGAATAGGACGATATAATCTAGACACTGTGATGTCACTAATGAATAGGATGATATAATCTAGACACTGTGATGTCATTAATAAATAGGACGATTTAATCAAGACACTGTGATGTGTAATGATTGATTGATTGTTGGTTGCTTAACGTCCAGTGGCAAATATTTCATGCATATTCAGGACGATGTCAGTAATGAATAAGACATATAATCTAGACACTGTGATGTCACTAATGAATAGGATCATATAATCTAGACACTGTGATGTCACTAATGAATAGGATGATATGATCTAGACACTGTGATGTCACTAATGAATAGGACCGTATAATCTAGACACTGTGATGTCACTTATGGATAGGATGATATGATCTAGACACTGTGATGTCACTAATAAATAGAACCGTATAATATAGACACTGTGATGTCAGTAATGAATAGGACGATATAATCTAGACACTGTGATATCATTAATGAATAGGATGATATAATCTAGACACTGTGACGTCACTAATGAATAGGATGATATAATCTAGACACTGTGATGTTACTGTGATGTTACTAATGAATAGAACGATATAATCTGGACACTGTGATGTCACTATGATGTTGTAAATATATCGAAATGACATATTAAACCTTAAATGACCATTAAATTTATTTTTGATGATGTAGAATATGAACTAAGACCTTACAAAATGCTATGTTTTACCTGCATTATCATGATTGTATAGTAAAATAAATTTTTCTTTTGGTAAGGTCTTGGCTCATATAAAAATTTTAATGACAAGATCCAAAAATGTGAATGAATTTTGGCAATTTATTTTTTGCCAGATTTACATTCAATACAAAAGATTAAAGCCAAATTGCATATAAATGGAATAAAACTAAAACATGATTTGATATGTGACAGACTTGTGAACATCTGAAGGGTGGTTTTCGGAAGATTTATACCTTACTTTTGATGTTAAAATTCAAGGGCCAAAACATTAATTTCATACCTTCTCCTTTAGTATCAAAAACAATTATAACAACCTGAAAGAAAATTCAGTATTTTGATACAATCTATGGAATAAATGTACAAAAACGTGGAACCAAAAATACAAAACATCAAGGTTTCTTACAAAATAAAACTCAAAATATATATTCACTCATCCCATTAAAAATTCCTCCAAAAAATCTCCATTAAATAGTAGATGACTGATTGTCACTGTCCCAGTCCTAAATATTACATACAATGTCCACCAGTGTGACAGCAATTTCAGTTCCAGTTAACTAGTCATTCTAGTGGCAAACAGACATGACAACTATTATATTAGTACTGTTTCACAAATCTTTAGACTTTTATATATTTATGTATGTATTTATCATTATGATATGTAAGAAAAATTTAAGAGTCATTCTCTGTAAGCATCAAAGGATATGGAATATTGATGGCCACTCATACTCTCAGAATTATGTCATATTTGCATTATATGTTGGACTTAACCTAATAAAATAAAAATAAATTAAATTTAAACAAAATATATGATGTTGCCATGGTAACATACAGTCATAAATTTTGCCATCTGAACTTGCCTGAAATTGACAAAATGGCAAAACTGGTATTTTTGTGATGTAATAATAATAATTTATTGATCTTTAATATCTATAAACTGTTTGCACATGAAAAGTATAAGGTAAGATCTACCAAAACCTAAAAAACAATATTAAATTTAGAAAGTGGAAAATATGTAATTATTGAGACTATATCTGTATATTGGAGGTTTTAGAAATCTTTACATGCTTTATGGACCTCCAAAATCCTAAAATAGTACATTTCAAATTTTAAAAATCAATTTTCGCGATTTTTCCAGCAAATTTTGTTTTATCCAGATTATATCAAGACATCCAACAATCATATGGTAAAAATTAGAATGAGTAAATTTACTGAATTTTTTTATAAAATTTGAAAAACTAGATTTTTCATCAAATTTGAGATTTTAACTTTTACACCCTATTGCTTGTCTTTACTTACAGTAGTGAATTTCATGTATATTAATATTAATTGTGAAACAAATGGAATATACAACATCATGTTTCTTTTAATGAATGGAAAGGAAATAGAAAATATCATTTCAAGGTCATTATTTTTTGTTCAAGGTCATATAAGGCCCGAGAACACAGTTATTTCGTAGTGCATTTCTTTTAGACAATAAACGAAAATTAAAAAAATCCCACCTGCGCTTTCTCAATAATATTTTTACAGTGTGTTGTACTCCTTTTGGGACAAATTATATCAAAATTAAAGAAAACTTCATCAGCTCTAACTCAAAATATGGAAAATTTTATGTTAAGGGGGATCTTTGACACCTTCCAAAATGCTAATTTTAACCTTTTCAGCTGGACCAAATCACTACTTAACTTTAAAATTCATGACCCAATTTTTTTACAGTGTACATTCATCCTCCTACTTGCTATTTGAGGCATAAAACATGAAGAAATAAATTTGGAAGGGCTATAAAAAATTTGCAAGTAAGACACTGTTCACACTAGGGACTAACGAAAATCAAAGGACGATAACTGTGTTCCCGGACATTTTAAAGTATAAAACTTCATATATTGATTTTTTGTTTATCTATGCTACATGATAAATTATTTTCCATTTTTTGGATGAAACAGAATTTCTTAAAATTAAAATAGCCATTAACTGAAAACCTTTTTTTATATATAAATGTTTGCGTGGATATCTTATGACTTGTTTAGTTTGGGATAAGTAAAACAACGTTCGTTCAAAGCTTTCAGCTGCTAATAGATAGATCATATTTAGTGAACATGTATCTCATTAAGGGAATTATCATGCTAACATCATACATGTATGTGTTGGTTTGTGTGTAATGAATGTACATACATGTATATTTTTAAAAAAATCTAGAGGTTCCAATGAGTCTAAATTACTAACCAGGATTTTTAGCCTCAATAGTTTGTCATCAAAACTAACGAAATAACACTCAGAACAAATGTTCAAGGTTGCTACTTTTGGTTCTAACTGTAGTTATAATGCAATACACCCTCTTGACATATGGGAACTCTTTAGACTCTTGGAGCCATATTGGTCTTTAATGAATAAGGACAAACATATGCTTTTTTGTTATTTAATAGATATAAGAAGATGTGGTATGAGTGCCCAGATATAACCCTGAAAAGTAAACATTATATATATATTTATAGATTATCGTTGGTTATCTCAACGAGATTGATTTTCTCGCTTGAGCCGGCACGGCGGCGAAAAGCAATCGAGTTGAGATGACCAATGATAATCTGTTTATCGTTATTTTACCTATGAAGACGTTGTTAATTTCCTTGACAACGGCACGTGTTCCTTAGTTTCTAGCGATAATTTTCATATCACTCGACTCGTTTTCATATCACTCGACTCCGCTGAGAACGGAAATTATCAGTCAGCAAGATCAAAGGAAATTTCGTAAAATAGCGATAAATATATATATACCTAACAACAAAATTATTTTCATTTACTTGTGTTTAAAGTTATTGCAAATGGCTGATATTTTTGTTCAAGCATATTATTTTTCTTAAATTGTTTAACATTTCACAGCGGTATAACATGTTACTTTAATTATTCTTCCCTTAGTTTATTTATTTTGTATTTACATTGTATCATAGATCAAATTTATTTGTTCAGTGTATGCTCAGTGGTGTTAATATGTCTTTTGATTGAGTTAAGCCATTTCAATTGATATTTTATAGTGTGTCTTTCTATGTTGTGATGTTACACTATTGTTTCAGATAAGGGTGAAGGTTTGGTACCATTAAAATGTTTAAACCCGCTGCAATTGTTTGCACCTGTCCTAAGTCAGGAATCTGATGTTCAGTAGTTGTCGTTTGTTGATGTGGTTCATAAGTGTTTCTCGTTCTCGTTTTTCTATAGATTAGACCGTTGGTTTTCCCGTTTGAATGGTTTTACACTAGTAATTTTGGGGCCCTTTATAGCTTGTTGTTCGGTGTGACCCAAGGCTCCTTGTTGAAGACCGTACTTTGACCTATAATGGTTTACTTTTATAAATTTTGACTTGGATGGAGAGTTGTCTCATTGGCACTCATACCACATCTTCTTATATCTAATAACGACACTTCTTAAGTATCTGTTCGGATACATTCTATACGGTCGGTTTATCAATCCATTTAAAAGCCCTTGAAAAGAAAAACAAACTGTAATTTTCAATAGTGATTCAGTGTACAATTTTACCTTCCAATGTGGACATTCCTCCCATAAGATAAAATACACAAAGTTTGGATTCAATTAATTTAGCCGTTCTTATCATTGTTTTTATACGACCTCGGTTTTCATCATCGTCCGAAGATATTTGGTTTCCAGACAATATCTTGATAAGTGTATGGAATAATATGGATCTCTATGAAATTGTATCACAAGGTTACATCAGATTCCTGACTTAGGACAGGTGCAAACATTTGCAGGGATTAAACGTTTTAATGGTACCAAACCTTCTCCTTTTTCTGAAACAATAGTATAACATCACAACATAGAAAACACACGATAAAACATCAATTGGAAGGCTTAACTCAATCAAAACGTAAATTAACACACTATGAACGAATAAATTGATCTGTGATACCTGAAAGTAAATACATAGTTAATAAAATATTAGGGACAAACATTCAAGGCCAAAAGCAAACAAACAAGTCCAAATAAAGCCATGGCAAAACACTACCGCGAAATATTAAACCCTTAGAAAATAATCACTTTTGAAAAACCGGTTTTCATAATATATACAGGTAAATGAAAATAACTTTGTCGTTTTAGGTATACTTTTTCTGTCTATATAAAATCTTCCAATAATTAGGAATACCAAGAAAGGTCTGTCATATAAATACCTAATTTAACACTAGATACATAAGGTAAATATCAACAATAAAACTTCCTGTACAGATTAAAGGAGAATAATCTTGATGTTAATACAAATGTAGTACGAAGAAGTGAAAATTAGTAGATATTCCAAATAATCAAAGCTGGTATACAGACAAGATCCATATTAATATAAAATAACAAAAAGTATTAAAAATAGTATCAACAGGTCGAATTAACAAGAAAGTACGATTTGAGAGTACTCGCAGTTACTGACAGCTAGTTAAAAGCCAAAAACAATTAATGATAAAAATCATGCATCAGAGACTAAAATCAACTAAAACACATCCCAGGGATTTAGTATTTTAACGTCATGAACAGTCAGAGAAGACATGCCTTGTGCAATGCCAAAAATAAATGTATCGACAGGTAGTAGGATAGTGAGGAGCTACTTCTTAAGAGATAAAATTAACGTGTGTGTCTCTAAACATCCCGCCTCAAAAAGAAGATACAACTTAGTTATGTTTTAATTTGCTAATGACAAAATCGATATTAGTGCCAATGTAAACTATATTCAGAGATCTAATTACAATATTGGTACGATAACCCTTACTTATAAGTTTGTTTAAAGGTTCGATGAGTTTACACGGATCACATAGTGATTTCTGCTTTAAGTACAATATTACCGTAAAATTTAGGATGTGAAATACCATTTTAATAAGTTTTCTACAGGTACAGCCAAATTTACTAATCAAATCTTTGTATCTATGAAAAATTTAGTAAAAGTTTTAAGTAATTTATGGTATCGAAATCCCTGACACAATAATTTCCCAGTGATGCATTGATTACGTTCGTTAAAATCTATGACATCAGAACACACACGGGCATACCGAACGAGTTGGGATATATAAACACCGTATGATGGAGCCAAAGGCACATCGCCGTCTAAAATGGAAAATTAACAATAGGAAATGAAAAATCGTCTCTTTGTCGTAAATTTTAGTATGTAGTTTCCCATTAGAAATTGAAATGTCTAAATCTAGAAAAGGCAACTGCTGCTGTTTATGTTAGATTTAGTTAAAGTAAGTTCTTTGGGTAAATTTCGAAGTATATTTAGAGAACTCTGGATTATTTAACGAAAAATATCATCCAGATAACGGTAGGTATTGTTGAATGTATCAACTAAATATAACAATGATGGGTCTTTACTGAGTTTGGTCTAGATACTGTGATGTCAGTAATGAATAGGACGATATAATCTAAACACTGTGATGTCACTAATGAATAGGACGATATAATCTAGACACTGTGATAGGGCCATATGATCTAGATACTGAGATGTCAGTAATGAATAGGACAATATAATCTAGACACTGTGATGTCAGTTATGAATAGGACGATATAATCTAGACACTGTGATGTCACTAATGAATAGGATGATATAATCTAGACACTGTGATGTCATTAATAAATAGGATGATTTAATCTAGACACTGTGATGTCACTAATGAATAGGACGATATAATCTAGACACTGTGATGTCACTAATGAATAGGATGATATGATCTAGACACTGTGATGTCACTAATGAATAGGACGATATAATCTATACACTGTGATGTCACTAATGAATAGGACCATATAATCTAGACACTGTGATGTCATTAATAAATAGAACCGTATAATATAGACACTGTGATGTCAGTAATGAAAAGGACGATATAATCTAGACACTGTGATATCATTAATGAATAGGATGATATAATCTAGACACTGTGATGTCACTAATGAATAGGATGATATAATCTAGACACTGTGATGTTACTAATGAATAGAACGATATAATCTGGACACTGTGATGTCACTATGATGTTGTAAATATTTCGAGATGACAAATTAAACCTTAAATGACCATTAAATTTATTTTTGATGATGTAGAATATGAATTAAGACCTTACAGATGCTATGTTTTACCTGCATTATCATGATTGTATAGTAAAATAAATTTTTTTTGGTAAGGCCTTGGCTCATATAAAAATTTTAATGACAAGATCCAAAATGTGAATGAATTTTGGGAATTTATTTTTGCCAGATTTACATTCAATACAAAAGATTAAAGCCAAATTGCATATAAATGGAATAAAACTAAAACATGATTTGATATGTGACAGACTTGTGAACATCTGAAGGGTGGTTTTTCGGAAGATTTATACCTTACTTTTGATGTTAAAATTCAAGGGCCAAAACATTAATTTCATACCTTCTCCTTTAGTATCAAAACAATTATAACAACCTGAAAGAAAATTCAGTATTTTGATACAATCTATGGAATAAATGTACAAAACGTGGAACCAAAAATACAAAACATCAAGGTTTCTTACAAAATAAAACTCAAAATATATATTCACTCATCCTATTAAAATTCCTCCAAAAAATCTCCATTAAATAGTAGATGACTGATTGTCACTGTCCCAGTCCTAAATATTACATACAATGTCCACCAGTGTGACAGCAATTTCAGTTCCAGTTAACTAGTCATTCTAGTGGCAAACAGACATGACAACTATTATATTAGTACTGTTTCACAAATCTTTAGACTTTTATATATTTATGTATGTATTTATCATTATGATACGTAAGAAAAATTTAAAGTATACACCTAAATTTCATGAGATTTCTTAATCCCACAAAATAATACAGTTATATACATATAACAAAATTAAATCATCCAAAATATGTAACCATTCAATTCATAACCATGCATCACAAAACACAGATCGATTCAAAATTCATCACATCACACAAAGCAAAATTCATTAATGATATCACACTGAACAAAATTCAATACATAACATCACACAAAGCACAATTTAATAATAACATTACACAAAGCACAATTCACTACATAACATCACACACAGCACAATTCACTACATAACATCACACAAAGCACAATTCACTACATAACATCACACAAAGCACAATTCAATACATAACATCACTCAAAGCACAATTCACTACATAACATCACATGAAGCATAATTCAATTCTTTAAAATCAAACAAATCATAATGCAATACATAACAGGTCATCACATAAAGCACTATTAAATACATAGCAGTACACAATCACTACAAAACATCACAAAACCACATTTCCTACATAACTTCACACAAAGCTAACTTCAAAACCTCTCAGTACACATTAATCCCTATTCAATGCATAGCAGTACACATAGTACAATTCAATACATAGTACCACATAGAACACAACTCACTTCATAATATCACACAAAGCATTATTCGCTACATAACATCACAAAAGCACAATTCACTACATAACATCACAAAGCACAATTCACTACATAAAATCACATAACATTACAAAAGCACAATTCCAAGGCTCCTTGTTGAAGACCGTACTTTGACCTATAATGGTTTACTTTTATAAATTTTGACTTGGATGGAGAGTTGTCTCATTGGCACTCATACCACATCTTCTTATATCTAATAACGACACTTCTTAAGTATCTGTTCGGATACATTCTATACGGTCGGTTTATCAATCCATTTAAAAGCCCTTGAAAAGAAAAACAAACTGTAATTTTCAATAGTGATTCAGTGTACAATTTTACCTTCCAATGTGGACATTCCTCCCATAAGATAAAATACACAAAGTTTGGATTCAATTAATTTAGCCGTTCTTATCATTGTTTTATACGACCTCGGTTTTCATCATCGTCCGAAGATATTTGGTTTCCAGACAATATCTTGATAAGTGTATGGAATAATATGGATCTCTATGAAATTGTATCACAAGGTTCCGTATCACAAAAGGAAGGATGGGATCGATTTTGGGGTTAATGTCCTTACTGTTTAGGAATTAAGGGCCAAAATAAGCACTTCTTTTGTGTCAGTACAATAACTTATGTATAAGTGTATGGATCTTTATGAAATTGTAGTACAAGGTTTCATACCTCAAAAGGAAGATTGGGATTATTTTAGGGTTGTGACCCTAACTGTTTAAGAATTAGGTACCAAAAACTCCCAAGGATTTCCTTGCTTCCAGATTAAAACTGGTATAAATCTATGGATCTCCTCGAAATGGTTGGTATTGATTTTATGGGTTATAGCCCTCACCTTTTAGGAAAAGGGGAAAAAACAATACTTTTCTAATATTTTGTAAAAATTGCTATTTCTTGACCAATTTCAATGAGGGTTAATTCAAAGTTTTGAATTCTTTGTGTATAATATGCTGAATCTCACCGTGTATTTAGATTTTGGATTTTGGGCCCTGTTTTTAAATTGGTCAGCATTGTTGACCAAAGTGTTCAAAATGAAAGTTTGTTTGATTTGATCAAAAATTGAAATATTAGGCTTCTTTGATATGCTGAATCAAACTGTGTATTTTTATTTTTTTATTTTGGGCCCCGTTTTCAAATTGGTCCACATCAGGGTCCAAATGGTCAAATATTAAACCAAGTTTGAGTTTAACAAAAACTGAATTCTTTGGGTTCTTTCATATGGTAAATCTTAACATGTATCTAGAATATTGATTTTGAGTCCAATTTTCCAGTTGGTTTAAATCGGGTCCAAAATTAAACTTTGTTTGATTTCAACAAAAATTGAATATATGGGGTTCTTTGCAGAGCATATAATTCTGTTTTGTTCAATCAATTATATATATCAAAAGGCTTGGACAGCCTTCATGCTTGTTACTGAAATCACCCTTAAGTTCTACAAGCTCAGGAAAGGTCCGTGTAAGGAGCATCTCTGCCAAGTTTCCGATGATTTCATTTTGTGGATCCAAGCCAAAGGTCAACATGTGAGTCATGACAGACTCAAGTGATGTCAAATGATTATATAAGAGATAATAAATGATATCAGTTGTACAAGTTTACATTGGGAAAATAATAACTGATTTTTATACGACCGCAAAAAATGTTTTTGGGTTCGATAATGCTATGATGTTGTCGTCGGCCGTCGTCTGCGTCGTTGTCGTCGTCCGAAGACACATTTGGTTTCGGACAATAACTTTAGTTAAAGTGAATGGATCGCTATGAAATTTTACAAAAGGTTCAATACCACAAAAGAAAGGTTGGGGTTGATTTTGGGGTTATGGTACTAACAGTTTAGGAATAAGGGGCCAAAAGGGCCATAAACAAGCATTTGAACAGTTTCGGACAATAACCTGTGTGTAAGTGTATGGATTTTTTTCTGAAATTGTACCACAAGGTTCCATATCACAAAGGGAAGGCTGGGATTGAGTATGGGGGTAATTGCCTTAAACATGCAGGAATTAGGGGCAAAAAAGGGGCCAAAAACAAGCATTTTTCTAGGTTCCATACAATAACTTGTGTTAAAGTGTATGGATCTCTCTAAAATTGTACTACAAGGTTCCATACCACAAAAGGAATGCTGGGATTGAGTTTGGGGATAATTACTTTAAGGGGGAATTTTTTTTCCAATTTTTTGGGGGTTCATATTTTTTTTCAAAATTTTTGAAATTTTAATTTTTTAAAAGTTTCAAGAAGAAATCTTCAATTGCACAGTATTGCGCAATAGATCTTTGACCACATTTATTTTGTGTCAGAAACCTATATCATATCAAAAATTTGATCACAACCCAAATTCAGACAGTATCAAGCTTGAATATTGTGTCCCAACTTGTCCCAACTGTTCAGGGTTCTACCTCTGCGGTCGTATCAGGCTGCGCTCAGCGAAGCATTATATTTTTATATTTTTAGACCATTCTTAAACTTTTCTTTATTTTTTAAGCCCATTATTCTCCATTCTTTATACTTAAACAGCCCATTATTCTATTATTTTATCTTTTTTTTTTGGCCTATTTATTTGTACCCGTTATTTATTTTTTAGCCTTTATTCCATGTATTCTGCACCTTTTGCCAATTACTTGTTTAATCAAAGCCTTATCTTATTTAAGTATGTTTCACTTAAACTTTGACCCGTGTCCTGACCTTTTTCATCAAGTGTTGTCTGACTATAGTATAGGTTTATAATTTTTTGCTGTTTTTTCGATATAGAGTGTTTTGGCCAAAATTGTCAGACATGGTTTTTCTTGAACAAGGAAAAAGGCCTAGTTTCATCAGAAAAGGTAACCAAATTGCTCTCAAGTTGTTAAAAAACCAGGAACATAGGGTAACATGTATGTCAAAAATATTCTGAAATTTCTTACTTCCTGTTTGCATTATGCCATATTGTGTTGATATTCAACTACATGTATATCCTAAAGAGCTCAAAAAAAGGAACTTGCTAAAACAAGAAAGATAAATTATGCTTATATATGTATTTTTTGCAGTTTCTATGGTGAAACTTAAATCCAAGTATTATTCTCGTACAAATTACATTTCTAATGTCAAATATCATATATATCAATTAGCTATCAAATCTTTAAATAAAGTTGATTGAGAAATAGGAATTTTGAAGAAATAGCAGTATCTGGCCTTTTAACCCTTACCATGCGTGGCGGCGTAATATTACTGCCTCTACCCAAAATACAATTTTTTGGGGTTCCAATGGCTCTCTATACTTTTAGAGGTCAACTGTATGACATTAATTTCGAAGGTTATGCATGTTCCTTCTATCTTAGGCTATTCATTGTCATGTCTCTCATGTTTAATGGTTGTTTTGAGGTCAAATACGAACTTAAAATTGAAATCCGATAAAACTTGGGGATTTTAAGGGTGGGCTTCTCTTGATGTCTGACACACGCATTTCAGAAGCCTAAAACTTCCAAAAAGTGTAAACCCACTAGCAATTAACAATTGATTGTGTTTATTATTGAAATCGCCTATGGAACGACTTCTTTCGGTTGCAGGCCCAGTTGCAGTAAAACAAATCGGAAATTCGGATTTTGTGCAAATGCCCTTCTTCAGACTGATGTATCAAGATAAGTTTTACTTCAATTTTCAATTTAAGCACTGTTGTGTTAACTGTGGTCCACACTACATGCAGACTACAGTTGGATACATCTATCAGCATCTACTGGTCTTCCAATTCAAGAAATAGGACGAACAATTGTCAAAATTGACACTTTTTGCACCTGATAACCAACTTCGGGGCAAATTCCAGCCAACCCAACCCCAACTCCTCACCCCAATTACCCCACCCCGCGATCGCCTAACTTAGATTTATTTGAATTAATATGCATCAGCAGCAGGGTATAGCTCATTTGCATATAATTTGCATTAATTGGCAAATTATCAAAAATTAAGCATTTTCTGAAAACAATTCACTGATGGAGGTATTAGCAAGAGTTGTTTCCTTGGTCCATCAAACTTCAGGTAATCGTTTGACTGGAACTATGGGTAACTCGAAATATTTCTCTGGTCCAGCTGACTTGAGATAACGAGAATTGACTGTATGTTGATTTTGACACAAAACAATCATTTCATTACTGTGTTATTGAACTTATGAATTTTGGTTAGCCCCTTGGTATCTCTCTTTAAGATACTATTTGTGGTTTTATGTGTTGTTGAAGTCCCTATGTTTACCATTTAAACTAACAAACTTAAGAAATGAAATCAAACTATTTATTAATAATCATAAGAAAAAAAATTGAATATATATATATGAATACATAAGTTTTAAAATGATTAATTGGGACAAAAATATGTTCAAATTCAAAGTATTTGGATAAGTTATCAAAACTGTAATTCAGGAAACAAGAAAATTGGAAAGTAAGAACCATTATAAAATAGTTTAAGAGTAGAAAAAGTGGAAAGTGTATGTAGGACTAGTACTATTAGGAATATTGAATACTAAAATGTTGACAATTTGATATTTTTGGAATGATGTTAAGTTGTGGAAATAGAAATATATATACATCATCTTTTTAAAAATGAAAAGATTTTTGCAAGCTTGTAAGATAATCAGAAATAGATACATGTATTATACAAATTTGGATGTCTAGACAAAGATCAACACTCATTGATACAAAGGTGTCAGATTGTTATGAATAAAGATTACAGTGCAATATATATATATAATAATTGTTTAAAATGTAAATAAACATCCAAGGAAAAGCACATTAAATTTAGAAAATAAATATCCTTTATCAGTATCAGTTGTCTGAAGTAAAATGGTGACTTATTCATCGTCACAAATCCTGACAGAAAATTACAATATACAAACATCTTATTGTTTGTCAACACAGTTGACTTGTGTGTTGTGTAATCTTAGAAACAGACAGAGGAGGAGGTATGATAAGAGCCAGTGTCTGCACCCTGAAATGCAAGAACAGTAAAATTCTCTAAACCTTTTAAAATGATGTTCATTTATGTATAATTTATATGCATAAATGAATCGGACGATATAATCTAGACACTATGATGTCACTAATGAATAGGCAGGTATAATCTAGACACTGTGATGTCACTAATGAATAGGATGATATGATCTAGACACTGTGATGTCACTAATGAATAGGATGATATGATCTAGACACTGTGATATCACTAATGAATAAGACAATATAATCTAGACACTGTGATGTCATTAATAAATAGGACGATATAATCTAGACACTGTGATGTCACTAATGAATAGGACGATATCATCTAGACACTGTAATGTCACTAATGAATAGGAAGATAAAATCTAGACACTGTGATAGGGCCATATGATCTAGATACTGTGATATCAGTAATGAATAGGACGATATACTCTAGACACTGTGATGTCACAAATGAATAGGACGATATAATCTAGACACTGTGATGTCACTAATGAATAGGATGATATAATCTAGACACTGTGATGTCACTAATGAATAGGAGTATATAATCTAGACACTGTGATAGGGCCATATGATCTAGATGTCACTAATGAATAGGACGATATAATCTATACATTGTAATGTCACTAATGAATAGGAAGATATAATCTAGACACTGTGATAGGGCCATATGATCTAGATACTGTGATGTCAGTAATGAATAGGACAATATAATCTAGACACTGTGATGTCACTAATGAATAGAACGATATAATCTAGACACTGTAATGTCACTAATAGATATAGGAAGATGTGGTGTGAGTGCCAATGAGACAACTCTCCATCCAAATAACAATTTATAAAAGTAAACCATTATAGGTCAATGTACGGCCTTCAACACGGAGCCTTGGCTCACACGAACAACAAGCTATAAAGGGCCCCAAAAGTACTAGTGTAAAACCATTGAAGCGGTAAAACCAACGGTCTAGTATATATAAAAAGCGAGCGAGAAACACGTATAAATTACATAAACAAACGACAACTACCGTACATCAGATTCCTGACTTAGGACAGGTGCAAACATTTGCAGCGGGATTAAACGTTTAATGGTACCAAACCTTCTCCCTTTTTCTGAAACAATAGTATAACATCACAACATAGAAAACACACGATAAAACATCAATTGGAAGGCTTAACTCAATCAAAACGTAAATTAACACACTATGAACGAATAAATTCGATCTGTGATACCTGAAAGTAAATACATAGTTAATAAAATATTAGGGACAAACATTCAAGGCCAAAAGCAAACAAACAAGTCCAAATAAAGCCATGGCAAAACACTACCGCGAAATATTAAACCCTTAGAAAATAATCACTTTTGAAAAAACGGTTTTCATAATATATACAGGTAAATGAAAATAACTTTGTCATTTTAGGTATACTTTTCTGTCTATATAAAATCTTCCAATAATTAGGAATACCAAGAAAGGTCTGTCATATAAATAACTAATTTAACACTAGATACATAAGGGTAAATATCAACAATAAAACTTCCTGTACAGATTAAAGGAGAATAATCTTGATGTTAATACAAATGTAGTACGAAGAAGTGAAAATTAGTAGATATTCCAAATAATCAAAGCTGGTATACAGACAAGATGCATATTAATATAAAATAACAAAAAGTATTAAAATAGTATCAACAGGTCGAATTAAAAGAAAGTACGATTTGAGAGTACTGCAGTTACTGACAGCTAGTTAAAAGCCAAAACAATTAATGATAAAAATCATGCATCAGAGACTAAAATCAACTAAACACATCCCAGGGATTTAGTATTTTAACGTCATGAACAGTCAGAGAAGACATGACTTGTGCAATGCCAAAATAAATGTATCGACAGGTAGTAGGATAGTGAGGAGCTACTTCTTAAGAGATAAAAATTAACGTGTGTGTGTCTCTAAACATCCCGCCTCAAAAGAAGATACAACTTAGTTATGTTTTAATTTGCTAATGACAAAATCGATATTAGTGCCAATGTAAACTATATTCAGAGATCTAATTACAATATTGGTATGATAACCCTTACTTATAAGTTTGTTTAAAGGTTCGATGAGTTTACACGGATCACATAGTGATTTCCTCGCTTTAAGTACAATATTACCGTAAAATTTAGGATGTGAAATACCATTTTAATAAGTTTTCTACAGGTACAGCCAAATTTACTAATCAAATCTTTGTATCTATGAAAGAATTTAGTAAAGTTTTAAGTAATTTATGGTATCGAAATCCCTGACACAATAATTTCCCAGTGATGCATTGATTACGTTCGTTAAAATCTATGACATCAGAACACACACGGGCATACCGAACGAGTTGGGATATATAAACACCGTATGATGGAGCCAAAGGCACATCGCCGTCTAAAATGGAAAATTAACAATAGGAAATGAAAAATCGTCTCTTTTGTCGTAAATTTTAGTATGTAGTTTCCGTTAGAAATTGAAATGTCTAAATCTAGAAAAGGACAACTGCTGCTGTTTATGTTAGATTTAGTTAAAGTAAGTTCTTTTGGGTAAATTTCGAAGTATATTTAGAGAACTCTGGATTATTTAACGAAAAATATCATCCAGATAACGGTAGGTATTGTTGAATGTATCAACTAAATATAACAATGATGGGTCTTTACTGAGTTTGGTCATAAACTGAGATTCATAGCAATATAGAAATAAATCTGCTATTAAAGGGCACAGTTAGTGCCCATAGGAATACCTACTACCTGACGATACACTTTATCGCGAAACGATATATAAATGTTATCTAGCAGAAAATTTAAAGCTTCAATCATATCCTCACATTTCCAGTAAGTGTATCTAGCATACTTTCCTTTTTCGTTACTGTATAGGATGATATAATCTAGACACTGTGATGTCACTAATGAATAGGACGATATAATCTAAACACTGTAATGTCACTAATGAATAGGAAGATATAATCTAGACACTGTGATAGGGCCATATAATCTAGATACTGTATGTCAGTAATGAATAGGACGATATAATATCTAGATACTGTGATGTCAGTAATGAATAGGACGATATAATCTAAACACTGTGATGTCACTAATGAATAGGACGATATAATCTAGACACTGTGATAGGGCCATATGATCTAGATACTGAGATGTCAGTAATGAATAGGACAATATAATCTAGACACTGTGATGTCAGTTATGAATAGGACGATATAATCTAGACACTGTGATGTCACTAATGAATAGGATGATATAATCTAGACACTGTGATGTCATTAATAAATAGGATGATTTAATCTAGACACTGTGATGTCACTAATGAATAGGACGATATAATCTAGACACTGTGATGTCACTAATGAATAGGATGATATGATCTAGACACTGTGATGTCACTAATGAATAGGACGATATAATCTATACACTGTGATGTCACTAATGAATAGGACCATATAATCTAGACACTGTGATGTCATTAATAAATAGAACCGTATAATATAGACACTGTGATGTCAGTAATGAAAAGGACGATATAATCTAGACACTGTGATATCATTAATGAATAGGATGATATAATCTAGACACTGTGATGTCACTAATGAATAGGATGATATAATCTAGACACTGTGATGTTACTAATGAATAGAACGATATAATCTGGACACTGTGATGTCACTATGATGTTGTAAATATTTCGAGATGACAAATTAAACCTTAAATGACCATTAAATTTATTTTGATGATGTAGAATATGAATTAAGACCTTACAGATGCTATGTTTTACCTGCATTATCATGATTGTATAGTAAAATAAATTTTTTTTGGTAAGGCCTTGGCTCATATAAAAATTTTAATGACAAGATCCAAAAATGTGAATGAATTTTGGGAATTTATTTTTGCCAGATTTACATTCAATACAAAAGATTAAAGCCAAATTGCATATAAATGGAATAAAACTAAAACATGATTTGATATGTGACAGACTTGTGAACATCTGAAGGGTGGTTTTCGGGAAGATTTATACCTTACTTTTGATGTTAAAATTCAAGGGCCAAAACATTAATTTCATACCTTCTCCTTTAGTATCAAAAACAATTATAACAACCTGAAAGAAAATTCAGTATTTTGATACAATCTATGGAATAAATGTACAAAACGTGGAACTAAAGTATACACCTAAATTTCATGAGATTTCTTAATCCCACAAAATAATACAGTTATATACATATAACAAAATTAAATCATCCAAAATATGTAACCATTCAATTCATAACCATGCATCACAAAACACAGATCGATGCAAAATTCATCATATCACACAAAGCAAAATTCATTAATGATATCACACTGAACAAAATTCAATACATAACATCACACAAAGCACAATTTAATAATAACATTACACAAAGCACAATTCACTACATAACATTACACAAAGCACAATTCACTACATAACATCACACAGCACAATTCATCAATAACATCACACAAAACACAATTCACTACATGATATCACACACAGCACAGTTCACTACACAACATCACACAAAACACAATTCAATACATAACATCACACAAAACACAATTCACTACATGATATCACACACAGCACAGTTCACTACACAACATCACACAAAACACAATTCAATACATAACAACACACAAAGCACAATTTACTACAACACATCACATGAAGCATAATTCAATTCTTTAAAAATCAAACAAATCATATTGCAATACATAACAGTTCATCACATAAAGCACTATTAAATACATAGCAGTACACAATCACTACAAAACATCACAAAAACCACATTTCCCTACATAACTTCACACAAAGCACACTTCAAAACCTCTCAGTACACATTAATCCCTATTCAATGCATAGCAGTACACATAGTACAATTCAATACATAGTACCACATAGAACACAACTCACTTCATAATATCATACAAAGCATTATTTGCTACATAACATCACAAAAGCACAATTCACTACATAACATCACAAAAGCACAATTCACTACATAAAATCACATAACATTACAAAAGCACAATTCACTACATAACATCACATTAAGAACAATTCAATACATAATATCACAAAAGCACAATTCACTACGTAACATCACATCAGAAACTATTCACTACATAACATCACACAAAGCACAATTTAATAATAACATCACTCAAAGCACAATTCACTCTATAACATCACACAAAGCACAATTCAATACATAGCATTACACCCAAAGCACAATTCACTACATAACATCACACAAAGCACAATTCACTACATAACATCACACACAGCACAATTTAATACATAACATCACTCAAAGCACAATTTAATACATAACATCACACACAGCACAATTCACTACATAACATCACTCAAAGCACAATTCACTACATAACATCACTCAAAGCACAATTCAATACATAACATCACTCACAGCACAATTCACTACATAACATCACTCAAAGCACAATTCACTACATAACATCACTCAAAGCACAATTCACTACATAACATCACTCAAACCACAATTCACTACATAACATCACTCAAAGCACAATTTAATACATAACATCACTCAAAGCACAAATTCAATTCATAACTCCACACAAATCACAATGATCTCATTCCCCATTCCCTTACTAAGCACTCTGATGATTTAGTAAATGCTTGGATGAGAACAATGATATAATTTGTTTATCATTCTATGCTATCCTCATGTGTGTTTGATTCTCCTCAGTTACTTGTTTTGGTTTTGAGATTTCATATTTATTTGCCTGATTTAACCGATAAATGGTTGAAACTTGTGAATGGAATGAGAATAGCTATTGTGACCGACTGTTCTAGGTCTTGAAAAACATTAGATAAAGCTATACTGCTGCTTATGATTGTTTTTATGACATAGGAAGAATTACAGCCATGCCCACTACCTGTTAAATCATTGCTCTTTATTTTTATTTCCTGGACATTTTAGTGTTAACATATTTTATTAATTAAATTCAAGTTGGATAATATACACAATTTGACATTACTTATTGATACAATTGAATATTTACTATTATCGCTATTTTGTGCATTTTCCTTTGATCTTTTTGTGATAATTTTCATATCATACTACTCGCTTGAGATGGAAAATTATCGCTAGAAACTAAGGAGGCATGTGGCGTTGCTAATGAAATTGACATGAAATTGACAACGTCGTCATATGTAAAATAGCGATAAACCGATTATCATTGGTCATCTCAACTCGATTGCTTTTCGCCGCCGTCCGGCTCAAGCGAGAAAATCAACCTCGTTGAGATGATCAACGATAATCTATAAATACAAATAAGATCATTTCATATGTGTAATACTAAAGAAGTAGAATGTATAGAATTAAATAATGTTACACTAGATGGAAAACAAACAAAACATTTAATAATAGTGTGAACACAAGAACAGGAAAAAAATCTGATATATCAGAAATACAATAGTGAAGTGCATGTTTCTGAATGGATACAAGTGTTTTAGATACAAAATATGCACTGTAGACCTGTTGAACAAGATGTTTGTAATCATATGACAAATCTTTTGCTTCTGAGCATGAATGTTTGAACTGCCAAGAATATGTCAATGTTTTGTTCATAGTTGAGTTCCATTGAGCCGTATAGCAACATTTTTTCGTCTGACAAGAAATGTTTGATTTTGATGTTATAAAAATGTTTTTCACACATGATGTGAAATTGGGGGCAGTACAACACGTAATGCTGTTCACACATGATGTGAAATTGGGGGCAGTACAACAAGTAATGCTGTTCACACATGATGTGAAATTGGGGCAGTACAACAAGTAATGCTTTTCACACATGATGTGAAATTGGGGGCAGTACAACAAGTATACTATGGTTTCTATAGCACCACATAAACAAAGTGGTTACACAACTGTATTTTGACAAAAAGATGCTGATTTAGAGAATTGCATTGCATACAAAGTATTGAGTGATAAAAAGTAAAATAATAAAATACTGAACTCCAAAGGAAACTCAAAATGGAAAGTCCTTTATAAATTGGCAAAATCAAAATCTCAAACACATCAAATGAATGAAAAACAACTGTAATATTCCTGACTTGGTACAGGCATTTGATAAATTTGACCTAATTGCTTACCAATGTAATAATGCTATTGGGGTTTTGTTACCCGAGACTGAAGAAACTCCCGAAAGCTCCCACTCAAGTACTATTTTTGGCACTCTCAGGGAGGAGATTCCATGAACAAACAGCTGCAGATAAATAAGAATTCAAATAATGAACCTTTTGTACTGTGTGTTGTATGCAATGTAGTTTCCTTTAATAGAATCACAAGGAAATGATGTTATTTCAGCATGTGTATTGTTGCCTATAATTGCTTACATCCACTTCATTTGAACTTTGGTGGATAGTTGACTCATTAGGGCCCCGCCTAATGGCGGACGTCCTATAGTGATCAGTCTGTCCGTCCGTCCATCTGTCCGTCCGTCAGTAACAAATTGTGTCTGCTCTATATCTAGAGAACCGTTATGATTTCAAAGTTTATACTTGACATGTATATTAACCAACACCAGAGGGTGTGTCATAATGTATGTACAACTTCCTAGGTCAAAGATCAAGGTCAAAAACTTTGGTTTTAGTTGACAACCCCATGTCCTATGGTAAAGATCGTGTCCGCTCTATATCTTGAGAACCGTTATGTTTCAAAGTTTATACTTGGCATGTATATAAACCAACACCAGAGGGTGTGTCATAATTTATGTACAACTTCCTAGGTCAAAGGTCAAGGTCATAAACTTCGGTTTCAGTTGACAACCCCATGTCCAATGATAAAGATACAAATTTTTTACCACACATTATTCACAGCGGGCCCACAGAGATGGCTCCCATGTCAATGATCATGATGATATCTAGTTAGCAATCATACAACATCTCCTTATTTTTATATGAACAGTTTTTATGCCCCTGCCATAGTAGAGGGGGCATTAAGTTTTACCCTTGACAGTCTGTACGTCTGTCCGTCCATACGTCCCAAAATTGGTTTCCATTCTCTAACTTTAGTTTGCCTCAACCAAATATTATGAAACTTATACACAATGCTTATAACAACAAAACACAGATCAAGTTTTAATTTGGTGGCGTTACTTTTACCTTTCTAGAGTTATGCCTTTACAAAGGAAAAATTGCTGAATTTTTCGTTTCCGTTCTTTAACTTTAGTTTGCTTCAACCAAATGTTATGAAACTTATACACAATGCTTATTACCACAAAACTCAGATCAAGTACAAACTTGGGAAAAGTCACTTTTACCGTTCTGAGTTATGTCCCTTTATAATGTTTTATGCAAGCGGGGGCATCATCTGTGTCCCATGGACACATTCCCCATTTATTTAGTTGATAAAGGATGCAGTTGGTTGATGTTTCATATGAACAGTTTTTTAGTTGATGCATTTACATGGTTTAGTTGATGTTTAATCTAGTTTGGGATACATGCTGATATGAGTTGTTTTCTTTCAATAATCAATGTGTATTTCATATTTGTTAGATACATGAGGTACGTGCCCTTCTGAGTAAGATTTGTGATCCATTTAAAAACAATGCCTTTGTGCTTTAAAGAAGGTGTTACATATATAAAATGACACAATATATTTGTGTAAATTTATATCTTTCTTCTCTTGTATCTTAGATTTCTCTGTATATTTTTAATTATTTGTGATAAACATGCCAAATTATGTGTTCACTACGAAGAAAATCACTGTAGGAACACAAATTAGAAGTTCACAATTTCCCAATGCTAGAATTAAATTATTCATTTGAAAATATATATTAATTTATTTTTCTGGCCATTTCGAAAAGTTTTGCTTATTCCAAAAATATTTTCCAATTTTCATTTAAATGTTCAAAATCAGAGGGAATTTCTGACTTTATATTTATTGTACTTGGAAATTTTGGTCTAATATGACTTAACCAGACTGAACTTAGTTTACTGTTACTAAATATTAATTAAACTAGATGTATTTATATATAATTGGTTGCAGGTTCAAAGAAAAGTAATATCATTTGAATCCCCAGTGTGTATTTTATCCTGAAGATAAATTGAATTTTGCCAAATATGTGCTGTAATTACAAATAAAACCTGAAGACTCTTTATATTTAAAACAAATACACCAAGGATCCTTCAATCCATCCTCTTTACTGATAAGTACTTTACTATTCTGTCCATCTTTTGATATTACTACTATTCTATTAGATTCACTGTCTGCTACAATAATGTTACCATACATATCTGTACAAAGTCCTGCTGGTTGTGATAAATCCTGTATATTGCCAGATCTGTTTACCTGATTCATGATAACAGTATACTACTTTACCACTATAGTCAGTATAGATAACTCTGTCATTACAATAAACAAGGTGCTCAAGGTCTGATTCACTCTCAACTTGTATTGACTTCAGAACATTGCCTTCCAAGTCTACAATACGGATTTCATTATTACTCAAACCTACAGCAACAGAATTATTGGAGAATGATAAACCATAGCATTGTTTGTCTAATTTGATAACTTTGGTAACTGTTTCATTCTCCATATTGAAGATCTTAATGGCTTTCTCATTAGGATAAGTTATGGCTATAGTGTTCTGATTGATCTGTGTAACACTGTAGGGTTCACCAGGTATAGGTAACTGTTTCTGTAGTTCGACTGTCATACAAGTGAGAGGTTTGGCTAGCCATAAAACCAGGTTCAATCCACCATTTTCTACATAAGAAAATGCCTGTACCAAGTCAGGAATATGACAGTTGTTATCCATTCGCTTGATGTGTTTGAACTTTTGATTTTGCCATTTGATTGAGGACTTTCCTTTTGAATTTTCCTCGAGTTCAGTATTTTGTGATTTTACTTTTGCCATCAGAAGTGAGAATGTTAACTTTACCCCACTGTTCCACTACTATAACTCTTCCATCCATCAGACAAATCATGTCAATAATATACATCTTAATGTTGATCTCTATCTTTGTCTCAATATTCATGGTCATGTTGTTTATTTTGTATTGTTCTCGTGATTCTACTTGTGCTTCCTTCCTCACACTTGTTTGTCTGTTAAAGTCTACTTCAGTCTTAACAACCATCACCTCTCCTAAGGATTCTAATGATTCTAACTTTCTAAGTATCTTTTCTATTTCATCATTTTGCTTCATTTTGATCTCAAATTCTTTAGCCCTCTCATCATTTTCCAGATCTTCAACATATCGTTGACATTGGTGTACTTGTTGTTCAATCTGATGTACACCTAGAAATGATTGCATTTCATTTAACTTTTTCTGCTGTCCTTCAATTTCACTGATTAAATCTGTTGCTTTTGATTTTCCTGATTTGAGATAGTATCTGCCTCATTACATAATTTCTTCTCTAGATGGGTTAAATGTTTATTTATGTCCTTGGATTTCAAGAATTAATTCTTTTATATTATCATTTTCTTGTTCACTCCTTTTAATGTTTTTAGATTTCTTGTTTATCAATTTATCTAGGAAATACTTTATAGAGTCAATTTGTTTTTGTACAGATTGTTTGGACTTTTCAATTTTAGTTTTTCCACCACACTTGCTAAACTTTTTATTCCTGTACATTTTGAATGACTGGTGGAAATACATTCATCACAGCAAGGCATTAAATGACTGGGACAGTACAAGTTGAGCTGTTGACCATGTTTGTCACATTCTGTTTTGATAGCTACGATGGAGGGTTTATAACTTTTGATATCAATAGTTTTAATATCATGTGTTCTTTTTAAATCGTTGTGATGACCAGAACATGTTGAACATAATCCTTCATCACAGTTGTAACACCAGATGTCAGCTTTAGTGTTTACTTTTCCTTCTTGACAAGGTCCACATGGTATAGGTTTACTGGATGCCATGACCTAAATATATACACTAAGTAAGTTATTTAACCTGCTTGACAAGGTCTTAATGGGTGGTGATTAATAAAGAGAGAAATTGGTCATTATTGAGGGGCCTGATGGGTTATTTTCATTCTTCGTGATCGGCGCATTTTCGCTATCGTGATTTTTCTACAGATTTATTTTTCTTTTATATTTTCGTGATCTGTGATCATGGAAATTTATTTTCTGTGAATCGTGATTGACAAAAAATTCAACTCGTGAATCGTGATGAGACCCCCCATCAGGCCCCTCATTATTAAGCTATCTAGACAGAAATCAAACAACACTTAAAAACAAGGAAGATATCTACAGTTAAAAATAAATTGTCTTCAACAAGGGAAAAGCATATATATTTCAAGCCAATAAATGCCTTACATATGGTCAAAATCTTCCACCAACACAAAATTACTAATAAGACAAGAAGTATAAAGCCATAGCTGAAAACAACCACTGGCAAGGCTACTTACAGCAGGGACACAAAAAGACAGACAGGGTTAAATTACTAATAAGACAAGAAGTATAAAGCCATAGCTGAAAACAACCACTGGCAAGGCTACTTACAGCAGGGACACAAAAAGACAGACAGGGTTAAATTACTTTTCATTAAATGTCAGCTTGGCAAAAACACGGCTCTCATTCATAGTAAATATTACAAAAACACAACAAGAGGTATTAATAAATAGTTTCGCTAAGAGTGATTGTATCCACCCTTATTGTGCATATTAAGATTGTTACAACACTAAAATGTTATATCCTGAAAGCATTTTATGAGAAGCAAATAATATGGCTTTGTAAAAAAACATGGAAAAGGATACTCTTACGTACCTGTATATAAGTATTGTGTCAATTATGTAAAGTTGTCAGTCAATTCATACAGAATCAAGTTTATATGGTACAACAAGTGAAAAATTAACTTAAATCTGACAATTAAAGTCTCGTAATTCTAAAACGGAAAAACAGAAAATATAATAAATCAATAGGAGCTTCCTTTTATCAAATCCAACAATTATGTAAAGTTTTGAGGAAATCAATCCAGGCATACTAGACTTGTTGTACTGTTACACCACTGTCCCAGGTTAGGGGGAGGGTTGGGATCCCCCTAACATGTTTAACCCCACCACATTCTGTATGTATGTGCCTGTCCCAAGTCAGGAGCCTGTAGTTCAGTGGTTGTCGTTTGTTGCTGTGTTACATATTTTTTTGTACATTAATTAGGTCGTTAGTTTTCTCGTTTGAATTGTTTTACATTTGTATACACATATCGTGCACTTACTCCAGATGCCTTTATAGATTTCCTCAAAACTTTATACTATACTTGGGAATTATAAAAAAAAAAGCTCCCTTTTGATTTTTAAAATTTTCTGTTTTTCCATTTCAGAATTACAGGACTATCACCGATTGAATTGTGGGATTATTTTAGTGTATTGCATACTAATTATAAAAAAGAAGATGTGGTATGATTGCCAATGAGACAACTCTTCACAAGAGACCAAATGACACAGAAATTAACAACTACAGGTCACTGTACAGCCTTCAACAATGAGCAAAGCTTATACCGCATAGTCAGCTATAAAAGGCCCTGAAATGACAAATGTAAAACAATTCTAACGATAAAACTAACGGCTGTATTTATATACAAAATAATGAACGAAAAACAAAAATGTAACACAGCAACAAAGCCTCATTGGCAATCATACCACATCTTCTTTTTTATAATAAAAAATATCATGCATCTAAGTCTAAATTATTAATCAGTACACATCCAACATCTAATGGATTTTGTGTAAAGACTCCAATTTTATAGTTTTTAAGTACTGACTACTGCACTACATATACATGTATTTTTCTTATGTGTTGAGAATTGTATTGTTATAAACTACCACTAGTTATACGTTTATAACAAACTTTAAGTTAAGTCAAGGACTATAAATATTTTTCTTTGGTTCTTGTTATAATATAGAAAGGTAAATAATTACTTCATTACTTGTTATGTAATACTGTGGCGCTCAGCTCATCCGTTGTACCTGGATATGGGCTAATATTGCCTAATATTGACGAGACATTATATTTTTGTATACAGTTATGTCAACTCATTGAAACAAAATCATCTGTACAACTTTTTGAAGACTCTGCATCCCTGTAAACTCTAAAATATCTCAAAATGTACTGCTACAATTTTTTTGTTCATGGGTGCAGCCATTACAGGGGAGGTAATTGTTTTCAACAAAATTATTAGATCTCTCCTTACGGGATTAAGGGTTATATTTTGCCTTAAATGACAATCTTTTCACTAATTTTCTATTTTTGTCTATTGTCTCGCAAACTATAATAGATAGCAAAAGTGATCAACAATTCCAGATCTACAGAAATTTAATAAGACAGAAACTATTGGATGATTACTTATGAGAGTTATTGCCCTTTATCAAATCTGTAAAACCAGCGGATTTATTTGATAAATTGATATGTTGTAGGTACATTTTCACTAGTTTTCAAGTGTTTGGCTATTAGCGAAAAATAATAAAAGATAAGTTGAAATAAAATGAAGGATGCATGAAATTTATAACTTCTTGTTTTCATTTTGAAATTGTAAACAACAAAATGATCAGTAAAACAAGAGTTAGAAAATTGTCAAATGACTAAACCATTGATTCACAGCCTATTGATTGAACTTAAAGGTGTTAACAAGCCTTCTCATAAAGGTCATAAGTTTGCCCCACACCACAAGTTTAGTAGATTTTATCAAATTTGGATCATTTTGTAAAGATATTCTGAAATTGTGGCAACTATGCTCCTAGAAAAGATAAAAATGACAGTTGGGAATGCTTTTTTGCAACTCCAATTTGGCGCAACAATAATGTTAAGGTAGAAAACAAACATATTTTGAATGAGGATTGGTTTGAATTAAAGGGTATAAGATTTGTAAATGATATTGTAAATGTAGATAGATCGGGTTTTTTTTTCTTTCAAAATTTAGAGGGTATTTCAGATAAATGTGAATTTTATGTGATATAATAATATGTATCTGCTGTAAAACAAGCATCAAAATTATTTTTGTTTTTGTTCAGTGTGTGGGGCGAAAGGAGGGGAGGTAGGGATTTCAAATAAAGAGTTATGCCTGTATGTAGTTAAATTTGATTATTTGATAATGTCCAATCATATCTAAATATCATGTATACAGGTTTGACTCCCTATTTATATTGTTTATGGATGTTAATATTAATTACAATCATGACAATGATTGAGCAAACGTTATTTTATACAAACAAAGCAAGCAAACCAACTAGAGTCTTAATCTACATGCATTAGGAAATTAGCTGTAATAATTTTGTTTTGAAGAATATTCTTGGATAAAAATTTATAAACTGTCATTTGTTGTCACAGCAAATACCAATCTACAGTGCCTGAGGTATATAGATTCAACAATAGAACCTTAGCTTCAAACATATTTCTTCATAAAAGTAATCTTCATGATAATTCAAATTGTATGTTTTGTATTAGAGAAATTGAACTCGTGAACATAAACAGACATTATTAGAACAGATTTAAAATTGGTTTCCTACCAATGGGAATTATTGTACTTTTACAAGTTATTTTGTTTGATAATATTGTAAAGACTTCAAAAGAAATGCAGAACATATTCTTTTTAATTATAAAACTGTTTGTAATACCAGATATTTAAATAAAAGCAGGCAATATCATATAGTAAAAGAGAAGATGGAATATTTGTATAAAATTGATAAATACATTGCTATAAAAACAAAAGTGAATGTCAGTTTCACAGAGAATGGAATATTTTTTGATAAAATACTTAGTAAAAGCACAATACTTAGTAACAGTAATAGATTTTACTGCTTTAAATAAAAGAAAAAGCATTATTTTGATAGTGACTCTCTCTTTAAAATGACATGGTTAACCAAAACCCAAATTATGTAAGAGGTAAAGTTGTGTATCGTCATTTAGAGGCAGCATAATTCAATTTGGTTTATGTTGTTCTTTGATGTAAAATTTTTCAAAAACATGTAAAATTTACACTTTTGTTTCAAAATTCATTAAACAACATGTAGCTCTGAATAGCATATTGATTTTATGTTGAAGAAATATTAAAGTATATGATAAAGACTGATCTTTTAACTTAAATTTTCACAAGGATTTGAAAACTTGAGAATATTGACCCTGTCAGGTAAACAGAAGAAATTGTCCTACCTCTTTCAATATAATTACCCAACAAGACAAAAGACATCTACAAGTCAATAAACAGAAAAACATAATCAATACAAACAAATAAGTCAATACATTTATACAATATTTAACATTTTATAATTACTTCATTACTTGTTATGTAATACTGTGGCGCTCAGCTCATCCGTTGTACCTGGATATGGGCTAATATTGCCTAATATTGACGAGACATTATATTTTTGTATACAGTTATGTCAACTCATTGAAACAAAATCATCTGTACAACTTTTTGAAGACTCTGCATCCCTGTAAACTCTAAAATATCTCAAAATGTACTGCTACAATTTTTTTGTTCATGGGTGCAGCCATTACAGGGGAGGTAATTGTTTTCAACAAATTATTAGATCACTCCTTACAGGGATTAAGGGGTTATATTTTGCCTTAAATGACAATCTTTTCACTAATTTTCTATTTTTTGTCTATTGTCTCGCAAACTATAATAGATAGCAAAAATGATCAACAATTCCAGATCTACAAAAATTCTAATAAGACAGAAACTATTGGATGATTACTTATGAGAGTTATTGCCCTTTATCAAATCTGTAAAAACCAGCGGATTTATTTGATAAATTGATATGTTGTAGGTACATTTTCACTAGTTTTCAAGTGTTTGGCTATTAGTGAAAAATAATAAAAGATAAGTTGAAATAAAATGAAGGATGCATGAAATTTATAACTTGTTGTTTTCATTTTTGAAATTGTAAACAACAAAAATGATCAGTAAAACAAGAGTTAGAAAATTGTCAAATGACTAAACCATTGATTCACAGCCTATTGATTGAACTTAAAGGTGTTAACAAGCCTTCTCATAAAGGTCATAAGTTTGCCCCACACCACAAGTTTAGTAGATTTTATCAAATTTGGATCATTTTGTAAAGATATTCTGAAGTTGTGGCAACTATGCTCCTAGAAAAGATAAAATGACAGTTGGGATAGCTTTTTGCAACTCCAATTTAGGCGCAACAATAATGTTAAGGTAGAAAACAAACATATTTTGAATGAGGATTGGTTTGAATTAAAGGGGTATAAGATTTGTAAATGATATTGTAAATGTAGATAGATCGGGTTTTTTTTCAAAATTTAGAGGTATTTCAGATAAATGTGAATTTTATGTGATATAATAATATGTATCTGCTGTAAAACAAGACACATTCCCCATTTCCATTCTCAATTTTATCAAAATTATTTTGTTTTTGTTCAGTGTGTGTGGGCGTAAGGAGGGAGGTAGGGGATTTCAAATAAAGAGTTATGCCTGTATGTAGTTAAATTTGATTATTTGATAATGTCCAATCATATCTAAATATAATGTATACAGGTTTGACTCCCCCTATTTATATTGTTTGCGGATGTTAATATTAATTACAATGATTGAGCAAACGTTTATTTTATACAAACAAAGCAAGCAAGCCAACTAGAGTCTTAATCTACATGCATTAGGAAATTAGCTGTAATAATTTTGTTTTGAAGAATATTCTTGGATAAAAATTTATAAACTGTCATTTGTTGTCACAGCAAATACCAAGCTACAGTGCCTGAGGTATATAGATTCAACAATAGAACCTTAGCTTCAAACATATTTCTTCATAAAAGTAATCTTCATGATAATTCAAATTGTATGTTTTGTATTAGAGAAATTGAACTCGTGAACATAAACAGACATTATTAGAACAGATTTAAAATTGGTTTCCTACCAATGGGAATTATTGTACTTTTACAAGTTATTTTGTTTGATAATATTGTAAAGACTTCAAAAGAAATGCAGAACATATTCTTTTTAATTATAAAACTGTTTGTAATACCAGATATTTAAATAAAAGCAGGCAATATCATATAGTAAAAGAGAAGATGGAATATTTGTATAAAATTGATAAATACATTGCCATAAAAAACAAAAGTGAATGTCAGTTTCACAGAGAATGGAATATTTTTTTGATAAAATACTTAGTAAAAGCACAATACTTAGTAACAGTAATAGATTTTACTGCTTTGAATAAAAGAAAAAAGCATTATTTTTGATAGTGGCTCTCTCTCTTTAAAAGGACATGGTTAACCAAAACCCGAATTATGTAAGAGGTAAAGTTGTGTATCGTCATTTAGAGGCAGCATAATTCAATTTGGTTTATGTTGTTCTTTGATGTAAAATTTTTCAAAAACATGTAAAATTTACACTTTTGTTTCAAAATTCATTAAACAACATGTAGCTCTGAATAGCATATTGATTTTATGTTGAAGAAATATTAAAGTATATGATAAAGACTGATCTTTTAATTTAAATTTTCACAAGGATTTGAAAACTTGAGAATATTGACCCTGTCAGGTAAACAGAAGAAATTGTCCTACCTCTTTCAATACAATTACCCAACAAGACAAAAGACATCTACAAGTCAATAAACAGAAAAAACATAATCAATACAAACAAATAAGTCAATACATTTATACAATATTTAACATTTTATGTCGTCTATATTTGGAAATAAAGACGTTAATTGAACACAAAGTTTACACAGAACACAACTGACAATAATTTATTGTATAATTCGTTCCACTGTGCAAGAGTGCTAACACATGATGGCAGAATAATTTTAACAAACATTTTAACAACAAAAACATTGTATTTTCATTTTATTTTATTTTATTTAAATAGTTTACTTCCATATATACTTACTTTCACTTTCTCTTTCAATTGCTATTTATAACGTTACTCACCATAGCAACATTGTGACGTTTTAATTTTCTCAACCCGATTTTGTACATCAGCATGATTTTATGTATTGTTTTCTATCCTGATGACGGTGGCCCAGCCACGAAACATGTCAATCTCAATAAATTACTGGAGCATTCCTTAAAGTGTTGTTGTTATAGGACCTTCTACATTTAACATTTTATAGTCAAATTGCAGTATAGTACTTTATTTTTTTCAACCATTTACCTGTTGATGTTATTGTGACAAAAGTTAAATAAGTTGTGTGTGAATGTCCTCCACTGTTTCTTCAAACATAGACCAAACAGGAAGTTAATTCGGACATATTTATACCTGATTCAGTTAATCGATAAATATTTAAATGACAAGAAATATACCTGACCCAGACAATCTGTAAAATACCTATCAGATCTTTGTTAGCGGGTTTAATTTTATTGTTTGAGTACATCTGTACATGTATTTATTTACTGGTATATAACAATTTATATAATATTTCTTTTGTTAGATGATAATTTACTTTTCCCCCCTTTTTTTGTACAGTTTTAAAATATATTTGCAATGATGGGGTGCATTTAAATGCTATTCATATATCAATTAACAAGAAAGTGACTAACACAAAGGGTAAAATTTGCAGCCTACACTGAATTAGATATGATACGTCTTTGTACCTAAGTACCTAGTAAAAATATACATGTATGTGACATCAAAGAATTTGACAAAATTCATAAGTTGGAAGAATTTAATTTTCAGAAGTGCATACAACATGTGGAGATATTTTTGTCTTTAAAAGTACATATACTAATGCAAGAACAACTTTCACAATCTTAACTATATATGAGGGTAGGAATGAGGTACCTCACATGACAAATGATGGAAAAATATTTGTTCTAATATCGTTAACGATATAAATATTTGACTGCATTTGACACTAATGATAGGTACAAAATGAGATTGACAAATGACTATAAAAAGAATTAAGTCTCATTTGATAGTAAAAGTGACGTTTGACACTTGACGATAAAGGGCATTCTTACCCTCTTATATGGTCCTGTTGAAGCCAAAATATTTTTGTAAGTATTTAAAAAAAATGTTTATTTCATTTTTAGATTAATTAAGAATTAGATAAGTTATATAATTTTTATTTTTAGACACATGAAGAATTGGTGACAGATTTGATATCAAAGATGGGGAATAATTTATCGTACAAAAAATTACCAGTCAGATTATATCAGGTAATCTATTGTGGTATTATTAGAGTTTTCATAATGCACTGAATTTATCTCCTGGAAAACATAATATTTATGATAAAGAGATTTGAGGGCCAGGTAAATGGGGGTGATTTCATGTACTTGTGGTGTACTTATACTTGGCTCATATATACTTGAATTGTTTTACATTTGTCATTTTGGGGCCTTTTATAGCTGACTATGCGGTATGGGCTTTGCTCATTGTTGAAGGCCATACGTTGATCTATAGTTGTTAATTTCTTTGTCATTTTGGTCTCTTGTGGAGAGTTGTCTCATTGGCAATCATACACATCTTCTTTTTTATATCATATGGCTTTTCTGGACAAAATGGGTTTCACCATAAACAGTTTATTATACGATGATAGCCTTTGGATGAAAAAGGACCCTTAATGATTTTGGGGTCATTAAGTAATCTACAGGTGATGTTGCTTGATTGTCTGTTGTTTGTCTTAGGCTGAAACTTTTTCAAAATCTCCTCTGAAACCACAGAACTTTGTATGAATGTTCCATGGTATGTCAAGTTTATAAAGTGTATTCAAGGTTTTTGATTTGTCAACAAACCTGACCGCCCCTGCTAAAAGTAGAACATAGTTATAAAAAGCAGTTTTATCTTAAATCTCAAAATCAGAGCAGAAAGAGCAAAACTGACAAGACTAATTATTAGCAGGTCAAGATCTATCTAACCTGAAATTTTCTGGAATATCAGACAAGCCATTTTTGAAATTCTTTACCCTGAAATGTCAATTTTTAGCAAATTTCACATTTGTTGCATATTACCTTGAAACTATGGTAGATAAAGAGACACTGTATACAGCAAATGGACAAGCATGACAAAATTTACAGATATATACCAACCTCTGATATAGCAATTTTTAGTCATTTCTCGATAAAGAGTTATCACACTTTTACCCTTTTTTGTGTTTTTAGCTTAGATCTTGAAAATACAACAGACAAAGAGACTTTAAAAAATAAAAAAAAAGTAATCAGCAAGAAAAAATATACTATGATAGGTCAATTTGGTCCAAATTGTCGGTTGAATCCTTATAAAAATATCACCCTTCAATGATTATTTTTACCAATTTTGCATTTTTGGCAAAAATGTATTAGAGAAAAAGTGTTGAAAGCAGAAATGATCATCTTAAATAAACCAACATGGCAGAAATTGTCAATGGACTTCTTTAAGGAGTTTTAGCTTTTCAATGATGAATTTACCAATTTTGGGATTTTTGACATTCTTCCTTGTAAACTCTGTCAGAGCAGCTATTTGTTTAGGGAGGACAGCCCAGATAATGATGTATGTATTGTGTGAACATCCAGGCATAATTATCAATTGAGATATTTAAACAGCATATACTTGGGCAGAGGGTTTGTTACTTCTGAAAAATGAAAAGTTGACAATTAGAAAGTTGTTTGGCATTCTACATGGCTGTTTGACCCTAAATTGAAATTTTATCTTAAATTTAAAGGAATTCCTGACTATGTGGTCAAGATAATTGGTTATGTTAAAATCTTCTATTGTATAAGATGATATTAGAGGTTGTGTGGTATAGATATCTTGTATAGTGAATCATTGGTCTTGTTGAACACTTTCAATAGATGGGCTTTGTGGTAAAGATAACTGTTTTAGTTAATACCTGCTTTCATTAATTGATTGTTTAAAACCACTTTCAGCAATATTGTGCTATTTCATGGCCGTCAGTTTTTCTTATTGGTTGGGGAAGCTTAGAGTGCCCAGAGAGAACTACCAACCTCAGGTAGGAAAACTGTCAATCCATTAGTCAATTAAGATTGAGACAAGCGCACCTCCTTGTGCCAGATTTGAACTCACAACCTCAGTGTTGACAGGCTAGTGATGCAGTAGTAAGACCACTTAGACCACTTGGCCACCGAGGCCCCTGCTTTCGTTAGAACCCTGTCAATTAATTGGAAGATATAAGAGGCTGTGTGGCCTAGATACCTGTAAACCACTGTTCTCCAAATAAGTCATTGATTTTGTAGGTATTGGATACTTTGTTTGCCCTATGTGCCTTCGGGCATAACAAGGAAGGTAGGTAGGTAGGATACTTTGTTTGCCCTATGTGCCTCCGGGCATAACAAGGAAGGTAGGTAGGTAGGATACTTTGTTAACCCTATGTGCCTTCGGGCATAACAAGGAAGGTAGGTAGGTAGAATACTTTGTTAACCCTATGTGCCTTCGGGCATAACAAGGAAGGTAGGTAGATAGGATACTTTGTTTGCCCTATGTGCCTTCGGGCATAACAAGGAAGGTAGGTAGGTAGGATACTGTGTTTGCCCTATGTGCCTTCGGGCATAACAAGGGAGGTAGGTAGATAGGATACTTTTTCGCCCTATGTGCCTCCGGGCATAACAAGGAAGGTAGGTAGGTAGGATACTTTGTTTGCCCTATGTGCCTTCGGGCATAACAAGGAAGGTAGGTAGGTAGGATACTTTGTTTGCCCTATGTGCCTCCGGGCATAACAAGGAAGGTAGGTAGGTAGGATACTTTGTTTGCCCTATGTGCCTTCGGGCATAACAAGGAAGGTAGGTAGGTAGGATACTTTGTTTGCCCTATGTGCCTTCGGGCATAACAAGGAAGGTAGGTAGGTAGGATACTGTGTTTGCCCTATGTGCCTCCGGGCATAACAAGGAAGGTAGGTATTGGATACTTTGTTTGCCCTATGTGCCTTCGGGCATAACAAGGAAGGTAGGTAGGTAGGATACTTTGTTAACCCTATGTGCCTTCAGGCATAACAAGGAAGGTAGGTAGGTAGGATACTTTGTTTGCCCTATGTGCCTCCGGGCATAACAAGGAAGGTAGGTAGGTAGGATACTGTGTTTGCCCTATGTGCCTTCGGGCATAACAAGGGAGGTAGGTAGATAGGATACTTTTTCGCCCTATGTGCCTCCGGGCATAACAAGGAAGATAGGTAGGTAGGATACTTTGTTTGCCCTATTTGCCTTCGGGCATAACAAGGAAGGTAGGTAGGTAGGATACTTTGTTTGCCCTATGTGCCTCCGAGCATAACAAGGAAGGTAGGTAGGTAGGATACTTTGTTTGCCCTATGTGCCTCTGGGCATAACAAGGAAGGTAGGTAGGTAGGATACTGTGTTTGCCCTATGTGCCTTCGGGCATAACAAGGAAGGTAGGTAGGTAGGATACTTTGTTTGCCCTATGTGCCTCCGGGCATAACAAGGAAGGTAGGTAGGTAGGATACTGTGTTTGCCCTATGTGCCTTCAGGCATAACAAGGAAGGTAGGTAGGATACTTTGTTAACCCTATGTGCCTTCAGGCATAACAAGGAAGGTAGGTAGGTAGGATACTTTGTTTGCCCTATGTGCCTCCGGGCATAACAAGGAAGGTAGGTAGGTAGGATACTTTGTTTGCCCTATGTGCCTTCGGGCATAACAAGGAAGGTAGGTAGGTAGTATACTTTGTTTGCCCTATGTGCCTCTGGGCATAACAAGGAAGGTAGGTAGGTAGGATACTTTGTTTGCCCTATGTGCCTTCGGGCATAACAAGGAAGGTAGGTAGGTAGGATACTTTGTTTGCCCTATGTGCCTTCGGGCATAACAAGGAAGGTAGGTAGGTAGGATACTTTGTTTGCCCTATGTGCCTTCGGGCATAACAAGGAAGGTAGGTAGGTAGGATACTTTGTTTGCCCTATGTGCCTTCGGCATAACAAGGAAGGTAGGTAGGTAGGATACTTTGTTTGCCCTATGTGCCTTCGGACATAACAAGGAAGGTAGGTAGGTAGGATACTGTGTTTGCCCTATGTGCCTTCGGGCATAACAAGGAAGGTAGGTAGGATACTGTGTTTGCCCTATGTGCCTTGAACATAACAAGGAAGGTAGGTAGGTAGGATACTGTGTTTGCCCTATGTGCCTTCGGACATAACAAGGAAGGTAGGTAGGTAGGTAGGATACTGTGTTTGCCCTATGTGCCTTCGGGCATAACAAGGAAGGTAGGTAGGTAGGATACTTTGTTTGCCCTATGTGCCTTCGGGCATAACAAGGTAGGTAGGTAGATAGGATACTTTGTTTGCCCTATGTGCCTTCGGGCATAACAAGGAAGGTAGGTAGGTAGGATACTTTGTTTGCCCTATGTGCCTTCGGGCATAACAAGGAAAGAAGGTAGGTAGATAGGATACTTTGTTTGCCCTATGTGCCTTCGGGCATAACAAGGTAGGTAGGTAGGTAGGATACTTTGTTTGCCCTATGTGCCTCCGGGCAAAACAAGGAAGGTAGGTAGGCAGGATACTCTGGATAAATAGTTAAGTGAACTTGGTTTTTTTTTCTTAAATACACAAAAACAACAAAACAAATCACAAATACACGAAGGTCAGTCACTTAATGTTAGAAATTCAGGTTTTAAAATAGATTACAGTAAGACCCATTAATAAACCTGAAGATTTAAGGAAGATATTAAACCGAATTTCATTTGACTATGGCTTTATGTAGACTATTATTATAAAAGTCATGATGTATAATCTACTCTTTACAGATATCCAGAAAATTTAGAGATGAAATGCATCCTAGGCATGGCCTTTTGAGAAGTAGAGAATTTGAAATGAAAGGTAATATTTCACTATGTAACATGCTCAAAATAAAAATAATAAAACAGTTTATTACAGCTGATATATGAAATACTATTCAACATATGCTCATAAATTTTGAGAAGTAGAGAATTTAAATGAAAGGTAATATTTCACTATGTAACATGCTCAAAATAAAATAATAAAACAGTTTATTACAGCTGATATATGAAATACTATTCAACATAAGCTCATAAATGCTTTTGAAACCAACCATGTTTGTATTTGGTAAAGTCTGATAAATGATTAATTAAAAAATAATGAAAATATTGAAAGATTGATGTACACAGATGTCTAACCTCAGCATGTTCTAAAAACTTTTTAAAAAATAGGTGTTCTGTTTTTATACGACCGCAAAAAATCCTTTTCATATAATGCTATCATGTCGTCGTTGTCGTTGTCCGAAGACTCATTTAGTTTCCGGACAATAACTTTAGTTTAAGTGAATGGATCTCTATGAAATTTTACCAGAAGGTTCAATACCGCAAAAGGAAGGTTGGTATTGATTTTGAGGGTTATGGTACCAACAGTTTAGGAATTAGGGTCCAAAAACAAGCATTTTTGTAGTTTCCAGACAATAACTTGTGTTAAAGTGTATGGATCTCTCTAAAATTGTTCTACAAAGTTCCATACCACAAAGGGAAGGCTGGGATTGAGTTTAGGGGTAATTACTCTAAGGGGGGGGTTCAAAAAGTTTGGGGGGTTTATATTTTTTTAATTTTTGAAATTTCAAATTTTTCGAAAAGCTTCAAGAAGAAATCTTCAATTACACAGTATTGCGCACCAGTACAGTATTGCGCAACAGCACAGTATTGCACAATAGCACAGTATTGCGCAATAGCAAGAAATCTTCAATTGCACAGTATTTCACAATAGCACAGTATTGCGCAATAGCAAGAAATCTTCAATATTGTGTCCAAACTTGCCCCAACTGTTATACGAATACGAATACAAATACGAAAGTTTTCTTTTGATTCGGTTCACATATAACAATACAAACATAAGCTCTTAAGAGCTTTTTACCGAATATATAATAACAAAAACACAACATTAAAACACACAACATGCAGACAAGATATATAACAGCACAGGCATATGGAATACATGCAAAGCACTACTAAAATACATATCTAAACAAGCCAAAGCTGAAGCACAACTAAAAATTTAAGCACAAATAAAAATATAGCACACATGCAAACATTTAAGGCATAATAGAAATGTTAGAGCAACTTCTAAAATATGAAAAAAGCTTATCTACATGCAGAACAACAACATTTTGAACCATTCCAAGACTGTATAAGGCTCTTAAATTGAGAAAAACTGTTTTCAGTCCTGAAATGGTCAGGTAGGCTGTTCCACAGAGTAGCAGCTGCAAATTTAAAACTTTTCTTACCAAACTGTGTAGTTTTTACATGTGGTATATCCAGTATATTACTATATCTGAAAGAATATTTACAATCTTTTACATTTAATAAATCATGTAAACAGACAGGTACCAATTTATTGACTATATTAAAAGTTTCAATAGCCATTGATCTTTGTCTTTTAATATGTGGGTGATCTCCCCTTCAGGGTTCGACCTCTGCATGCGTTTCAGGTTGCGCTCAGCAAAGCATTTTATTTAATTTTTCTGAAGGGGAGATCACCCACTTTGAACTTTTGAAACTTATAATTTAAATGTAGAGTACAAGTTGATTAAAACTGTTCTTGAATTTCTGTATCAGGTTAAATTTTTGGTTTAAGGGAGTTAACCATGAAGGTATGACCACATTGACTTGAAACTGAGTGCATATGATCATTATCATTTGTGATTTAATGATTTTGACCAAGATTTACGGTACACTGAACATTGAAATGTGATGATGTGAATGAGACATGTTGCATTATGGATATATATTCTTGTTTTCTCTGCCTTGAATGAGAATATCTAGGTATTGTAAATCCATTTCTAGTAAGAATTTGTTTCAAATGATAATAAAGATTTTAAGTGGTAACCTACATGCCTCTTTATTTTATCTTGAGAAATAAGCCATTTAATACCTTTCCTTTTGATAAGTAAATGTATGGATGAGTCAGTATAGGAATAAGGCGATGTGGTATGATTGCCAATAAGACAGCTCCGCCATAGTTCAAACAAATGACATAGATATGGCTGTTTTCAATTCATTCATTTATCACTTTACTTCCAAATGATATTTACTGAATAAGACTTTTTGGTACTTGAAAAAATATCTGGTTTCTATATGACAATCTAATTCCAGTGCCAAATTAATAAACAGTTATTTTCTATGTCAAACAGTATTAAGTACTTATGAAAAAAATTCAATAAAAACTCAACATGCTTAATTGTCATGAAGTTTGACAAGCCATTTTAACAATTTAGTACTGGTAAATTTTAGATAAAAAGTATTAACATGATTAACATTAACATGTAAGAATTATCTATCTTATGTATCTATATGTTCTACACTGTGTATGGTCTATTTATAGATTTATATACCTTTGACACAACAGAGGAGAATGCCACAAAAACATATGAAATAGTTTGTCAAGTTTATGAAAATATTTTCAACAGGCTTGGACTACAATTCAAAAAGGGTAAATATCACTGAAGAGACATTAATTGTAGAAATGCCCATCTAGTGCAGTTAAGTTGGAGCTGTTTAGATAATTAGATGTGAGTTGAAGCTGAAGTTTGATGAAATTAAGTCAATGAGATAGCAACCAAAAAATATTAAGGTAAAAATGCACATCTTAAGATCACAAATTCACTATTTGGTCTTTAGATATTAAGAAGCAGGGAAGTCAAAAAGAAACTGACAACACCATTATAGCAAAAAATTAATAAAAGACAAACACTAATCTACAAAACACTACATAGAAAAATAAAGATCTTGCAAAACAACCATAATCAAAAGCTGATGTTGATCTCATGTGCTCCAAAACAGTAAGCAGATCCTGCTCCACATGTGGCACCAATCGTGCTGCTCATGGTTAGTACATAATTTAGTGATGTCACAATCGAGGAAAATAGGAAGGGATTGCGGTTAAAAAAATTGGAATATATCCATGATTATCTGTGACATAATAGTCAACAACTAGCAACTGGATTCCACAAAACTTTCAACTATCAAGAAATCATGATAGGAAAAGAAAGCTTTGGAATATTTTATCAATTTGGAAATATTTGCTACATATGCAGGTGCTACTTTAATGTTGCTAAAAGAGGAATAAAAAAATATGATATATTTTTGGAAAGTTTGCTATAGCTTGCTATAGCAAAAACTTTCCTAAGGCATCGGCCTCAAACCGGACGTGACAGACTATCTTCTTTAGGATGTGTGCTCTACTCCTAGATAATGTAGTACTGGTGTTTGACAGCTAATTCTAGGAAGATGCTTTTGAAATTTTGAGTTACTTCTATTTTGATTTTGAAATAAAATGTACTGAATGTTCATCGATAATTCAAATAATTCAACTTCATTTTGAAAATGGCTATCACAAACACTACTTTGCGGATCTGCGCTGCTCGGAAAGTAAAATCAATACACATCTACACAAGACAGCAGTTTCTACATTATCTTTTTATTGGTATTCTCCAGACATGCGCGAGATCCATATCAATGGGAGTACTGTAATCCCGGGTTTCAGGGGTTTCCTCCCGTCCTTCGGTTGAAGAGAAAATAAATATGGTGTTTAAAATATTTCATGAATGAACATTTATCGACGCTTACTACGATTTTTACAATGTTTATTAAAGACATAAAAGCCCGAGTGTATCGAAAGTATCCCGGTATCTCATCTCAGCCCACAACAAACTCAGACTATAATAAACCCGGCCTATTACATAATCGGCATCAGAAAATCGGACTATAACAAAATTCGTAATTATACTACTTGCTATTAAGTCTCCCAAACAAAGTTTGGAAACTTATTGTTTTGCTCAGTTCTTATTATTTTTCTTCTTGAGGTCTATTTAGGGGTATTTTGAGGGGCCAACAGAAGGGAGGGATTTACTATAGAACCCTATGGGATTTATTTTTTTTTAATTTTCAAATGACTATAACTTGAAAACAGTAAGTGATAGACACACACGGTTTTCAGTAATGATCACAGGATCATAAAACAAATCAAATGAAATATAGCGGGAGTCCCTCTGGATCAGCCCCACCCCTCCTGTTTGAGAACTTGTAAACGGTTGAGATCCCCACCCCTAAACCATATATATTCTTGTATGGGACAATAACACAAATCAAATGAAATATAGAGGAGGTCCACAGGGGTCATCCCACCCCCCGTCTTTTTGAAAACTTGTAAACGGTCGAGATCCCCACCCTTAAACCATATATATTCTTGAATGGGACAATAACACAAATCAAATGAAATAAAGGGGGAGTCCCTGGGTGTCACCCCTACCCCATCCTATTTTGAGAATTTTTAAAGGGTCAAAATCCCCACCCCGAATTCATATATATTCTTGTACGGGACAATAAAACAAATCAAATGAAATAAAAGGTGAGTCCCCTGTGGTCACACCCACCCCCTTCCTGTTTAAGAACTTGTAAACGATGGAGATCACCACCCATAAACCATATATATTCTTGTATGGGACAATAAAACAAATCAAATGAAATATAGAGGAAGTCCACAGGGGTCACCCCACCCCCCTTCTTTTTGAAAACTTGTAAACGGTCAAGATCCCCACCCCTAAACCATATATATTCTTGTATGGGACAATAAAACAAATCAAATGAAATATAGGGGGAGTCCCTGGGTGTCACCCCCACCCCATCCTGTTTTGAGATTTTTAAACGGTCAAGATCCCCACCCCGAAACCATATATATTCTTGTATGGAACAATAAAACAAATCAAATGAAATAAAAGGCGAATCCCCTGGGGTCACTCCCACCCCTTTCCTCGGAATGACTAATTATGGGAGCTTTGTTTGGGAGACTTCGTAAAACAGCATCATGTTACAATTATTTCTTGTATTAAGTAATTTTTTTTTCAATTCTGAAAAAAAGTTAAACACCCAATCTACACATTTACAACCTATTTGAAATATTACATATCTAACGTTGCAAAATTTCCACAGGTGCTATCCAGCACTTTGAATTTTTTAATCTTAGAACCTCTTTACATACATTATTTCATTGATTCATGAAATTCCACGTTTGTTAATGCTATTCACAATCTTGATAAAATTATTTATTATAGTAATTGGTGCAACAGGTAATATTGGCGGGAAACTTTCCCATGAATTTCTCCTACAATCAGACATTGGAGAAGATACTATTATAGTATGTAATAGGTAAGTGTATGTTGGTTAATTGGTCATTTATAATTGAATAATGGGGAGAATATTCTGTGATAAGCATCTGGATATTTGCAAATTTAGGAGAAAACATTTTGATAACTTAAATTAGAACTAATTGGCTCAGTAAGTTATAAGTTCAGTGCAGTGTTCATAAGCAGATAGTGTTAACATAGTGTGCAGTGGGATTGTTCAGCACACCAAACGTCCTACCATTATGAAAGTCATTTTAGTTCCTTTTATACATCTTGGAGTAAGTGCCCCCAAAAAGGTGTAACTGTCTATTTACATAACCAAAGGGATGTACTTGTGTGTCCAGACTTCAATACATGTATTTGAAAAAACATGTTAAATAATTTCATGCGTCAGAAGCACTTCTCTGGATTTAACTTCATCAGGAACACTCAAAGGCATATAATACATATTTTCTCGCAGCTGGATGGATCCGTCAAGACAAGAACTTTGTTACTTGATGATTTTTAATAAAAACAAATATGTAACACATCAACAAACGACAACCACTGAATAACAGGCACATACATACAGAATGTGGTGGGGTTAAACATGTAAGCAGGATCCCAACCTTCCCCCTAACCTGGGACAGTGGTGTTACGGTACAACATAAGAACGAACTATAAAAATCAGTTGAAAAAGGCTTAACTCATCAGATGGATTCAAATAAAAATACATCTGACAAAAACACAGAGTGGACGTGGCCGGGTACTTGTACATCCCAACAACAAAAAGACACTAAGTACAGATCTGAGAGTACTTGCAGTTACTGACAGCTAGTTCAAAGCAAATAACAACTAATAAAAAAAATCATGCATCTAAGACTAAATTATCAATCATTACACATCCAACATCCAATGGATTTAGTGTAAAGACGTCCTAAACAGTCAGAGAAAAACATGACCTTGTGCAATGCCAAGATAGAGGTATTGACAGATTGTAGATCCATGAATGTGTATATGTATATAACAATAATATTTAATTTGCTTTTAATTAACTGATAACAAAATCAATATTAATACCAATAAACACAATATTCAAAGACATGTTCATTATCTTTATTGTAAATACTAAATACAGTATTAATGCAACATGCTCTTTATTGAATAAAATGCCTGGTGGTGGTAACTGGTTTAAGACCAGTATAAACATTCCTATTTTGTTGTAATTGCATGAAAATAAATGTTTGATTCTGATTTTAAGGTTTCAAATCAATTCAGACATTTTCAAATCAAGTATTGTAAAAGTGTTTTTTTTTTATTTTTTCTTGAATATTCCTTCTTTTAAGATTGATATATTAATTTTTACAGTTGTCAGTATGGAAGAAATATTGAAGTTGAAGGTTTGTACACATTTTCATTGCATTTTCCTAATTCTTGCTAAAATGTAATTACACTTCAAAGATGCAAGTTTACAGCTATACATTTTTTGTAGAATTTGTACATTTGTTACATAGTTATATATCTGCTAGCTAACTTCTAATGCCCTAGCCTGTGCTTGATTTCTTTCTTTTTCAATCATACATTTTTTAAAGGCATATAATACATATTTTCTCGCAGCTGGATGGATCCGTCAAGACAAGAACTTTGTTACTTGATGATTTTTAACTTAAATTGATTTGAACAGATAAAATAAAATAGAAATTTGATATTTTCAGTAAAGTGATAAACTAGGTATTTAGTTTCATTAATAAACTAATACACTCTTTTAAATACTGTCAGTGTTCAATTGCATTTTCAGATTCTACATTTTATTTTCAGTTTATTAAGCAAATAATTTTGATAAAATTACAAGAGTATTTATTTTCCTTTAGTTTATATATGCTGTGTGTTTATTTTATCAGTATTGTATTGCAGACCCTTCAGTAGAGAGAACAAGTGTCCCAGATGTGGAAGTGAATTGGATCAAATGTCCGCTATAGAGGTATTACAAACATATTTTAATGTAAACAAAACATACTGAAAAAATCTGTTGCCATTCAGAGATTGAAAAACTTTCTGAAAATTTAAAACTTATGCAATATACACCAATCTTAATTAGTCCCCTAACGAGGAAGTCGAAGGGAATTTAGGTTTGCACTCGTCCATCTGTCTGTCTGTCTGTCTGTCCATCCATCAGTCCGTCAAATCAGTTTTATTCTTCGTGCTTGGAGATATTGATTTGATATTTGGTGTATTATTTTATTATGACAAGTTACAGATCAAGTTCGAATTTTGTTCCATTCTGACGATTTTTTGCAGAGTTATGGTCCTTGAACTTAGAAAATCCCCCCAATTAATCAGTTTTCCACACTTTTTTTCGTCATGCTTGAAGATATTGAATTGAAAATTGGTATACAGTTTTATCATGACAAGTTACAGATCAAGTTTGAATTTTGTTCCGGTCTGATGATTTTGTGCAGAGTTATGGTCCTTGGACTTAGAAAATTCACTCAAATAATCAGTTTTCCAAATTTTTTTTCATCATGCTTGAAGATATTGACTTGATATTTGTTATATAGTTTACACCATGACAAGTTATAGATCAAGTTAGCATTTTGTTCCAGTACATTGAATTTTTAACGGTAGGGGACTATGTATTGCCAGGCAATACTCACAGAATGCTTGTTAAAATACTTCTTGGGAACTGATTTATAAACTTAATAAATGGTAACCACCAACCAATCAGCCTAGCTATCATTGATAAAAATATAACATTAGGATTTAATGCAAGTAATTCTCAAGTATTTGGAAAACCATAAGAAATAGGGTCCAAATATTTGAATGACAAGATCAACCTACTTAACATTTTTTACAAAGTTAGTTGACTCCTTTAAGGAGTTATTGCCCTTTAGTGAAGATTTTCCCCTTGAAAAAAGTGTCTTATTTTTACCTAAAATGTATTATATGTTGTGAGAAACTGTTAACATAAATTTTGATCAGCAATATAACATTGTTAATAAATATTGATTGTTGACTAATTTTATTAGTTTTGTATGGTGGCGGTTAAGGCCATTTCGCGTTTTCGCGTTTTCGCGTTTTCGCCTTTCATATTCTATAGGTCGAAAACGCGAAAACGCGAAATCGCGAAGTCGAAAACGCGAAAACGCGAAGTCGAAAACGCGAAAACGCGAAAAGGCGAAGTCGAAAACGCGAAAACGCGAAGTCGAAAACGCGAAATCGCGAAGTCGAAAACGCGAAATCGATTTCGCGTTTTCGACTTCGCGTTTTCGCGTTTTCGCCTTCGCGTTTTCGCGTTTTCGACTTCGCGATTTCGCGATTTCGCCTTTCGCGTTTTCGCGTTTTCGCGATTTCGCGTTTTCGCGTTTAGCGTTTTCGCGTTTTCGCGATTTCGCCTTTTCGCCTTTTCGCGTTTTACGATATACATGTTATTATAACATAACATTTTAAATATAATTGGAGACAAGACTACAAAGTATAAGTCATTCAAATGATTGTCATATAAATTTCATATCTGTGACGTATTTTAAATATTTTCATACATTAGACAATTTCTTCACATTCTTTGTTGACAATTACTGAACAAATTTAAAACAGATGCATTTGTATAAAATGCCTTTGAACATACAATTTGCTGGAAGTTATAGTTTGGACATTTTAAAATAAATGAAATTAATGATTATTATCGCCATGGTTACTTAAAATACATAATCATTCATTTAATGCTCTTGTTGTGAATCTAAAATTTTAATATTTAAATTAGCTTGTGTGAAAAAGTTTAAAATTTAAAACATTGTGGAGATAAGACTTTGTCAAATAAAACTTGGGACGGTTTCATGAAGCTATCTTAAGACCTGTTATAAGATACTAGAATATCTTATGACATGTCTTATGATCCTCTTAGGACTATCCAAGACCTCGCCTCAAAACTGTCGTAGGTTGATCTTAGCAAAGATATCCTAAACCTGTCGCATGTTCTTTTAATTTAAACAAAAGTAACCTGGATTTATGGAAAAGTCATGTAAATGTAGACTGTGTTTCCCATATATTACTAAACGCATTGATTAATATTTCAAATTTTCAAAGATGGAAATTTGTTCATCTACAGGAGACACCAAGGGACAAGGGATATACTCTTGAAGCGGTGAACAATAACAACAATCCTCCCGTGTCAGAACCAGATTAACAAAACAAATAGAAAACTGAATCTGGTCAACTAACAAATATATTTTAAATGTCAAAATATGATTTCAAGCAAATTGTATACTCAAAGGCATTTTATACAAATGCATCTGTTTTAAATTTGTTCAGTAATAATAATAATAATAATAATAATAATAATAATAATGATAATATCTTTATCTAAAGAGAGTAATTCATTTGGATTAAACCAATTTTAAATAAGGCTCTCTAAATACAATATCAACTATATGACTAAAACATAATTAATCTACTAATATACACATGTAAACAATAGATGTATATAAACAAAATATAATTACAACAACAAAAACCGCCTATAGTTTACATTGTGGCTTAACTTATAAATTTGACACTTTTAAAAGATAATGACTTGTTAGAGTATTTGAAACAAAGAATGTAAAGGAATTGTCTTATTTATGAAAATATTTAAAGTAAACCACAGATATGAAATTTATATCAACTTCCAATTATATTTAAAATGTTATGTTACAATAACATGTATATTGTAAAAAGCGAAAAGGCGAAAACGCGAAATCGCGAAAACGCGAAAACGCGAACACGCGAAAACGCGTAAAGGCGAAAACGCGAAATCGCGAAATCGCGAAAACGCGAAAACGCGAAAACGCGAAAACGCGAATCGCGAAATCGCGAAAACGCGAAAAGGCGAAATCGTTTCGCGATTTCGCCTTTTCGCCTTTTCGCTTTTACGATATACATGTTATTATAACATAACATTTTAAATATAATTGAGACAAGACTACAAAGTATGTCATTCAAATGATTGTCATATAAATTTCATATCTGTGGTTTACTTTAAATATTTTCATAAATTAGACAATTCCTTTACATTCTTTGTTTCAAATACTCTAACAAGTCATTATCTTTAAAAGTGTCAAATTTATAAGTTAAGCCACAATGTAAACTATAGGCGGTTTTTGTTGTTGTAATTATATTTTGTTTATATACATCTATTGTTTACATGTGTATATTAGTAGATTAATTATGTTTTAGTCATATAGTTGATATTGTATTTAGAGAGCCTTATTTAAAATTGGTTTAATCAAATGAATTACTCTTTAAATAAAGATATTATCATTATTATTATTATTATTATTATTATTATTATTATTATTATTACTGAACAAATTTAAAACAGATGCATTTGTATAAAATGCCTTTGAGTATACAATTTGCTTGAAATCATATTTTGACATTTAAAATATATTTGTTAGTTGACCAGATTCAGTTTTCTATTTGTTTGTTAATCTGGTTCTGACACGGGAGGATTGTTGTTATTGTCACCGCTTCAAGAGTATATCCTTGTCCCTTGGTGTCTCCTGTAGATGAACAAATTTCCATCTTTGAAAATTTGAAATATTAATCAATGCGTTAGTAATATATGGGAAACACAGTCTACATTTACATGACTTTTCCATAAATCCAGGTTACTTTTGTTTAAATTAAAAGAACATGCGACAGGTTTAGGATATCTTTGCTTCAACCTACGACAGTTTTGAGGCGAGGTCTTGATAGTCCTAAGAGGATCATAAGACATGTCATAAGATATTCTAGTATCTTATAACAGGTCTTAAGATAGCTTCACCGAAACCGTCCCAAGTTTTATTTGACAAAGTCTTATCTCCACAATGTTTTAAATTTTAAACTTTTTCACACAAGCTAATTTAAATATTAAAATTTTAGATTCACAACAAGAGCATTGTAGATCCATGAATGTATATGTATATAACAATAATATTTAATTTGCTTTTAATTAACTGATAACAAAATCAATATTAATACCAATAAACATAATATTCAAAGACATGTTCATTATCTTTATTGTAAATACTAAATACAGTATTAATGCAACATGCTCTTTATTGAATAAAATGCCTGGTGGTGGTAACTGGTTTAAGACCAGTATAAACATTCCTATTTTGTTGTAATTGCATGAAAATAAATGTTTGATTCTGATTTTAAGGTTTCAAATCAATTCAGACATTTTCAAATCAAGTATTGTAAAAGTGCTTTTTTTTATTTTGTCTTGAATATTCCTTCTTTTAAGATTGATATATTAATTTTTACAGTTGTCAGTATGGAAGAAATATTGAAGTTGAAGGTTTGTACACATTTTCATTGCATTTTCCTAATTTTTGCTAAAAAAGTGTAATTACACTTCAAAGATGCAAGTTTTACAGCTATACATTTTTTTGTAGAATTTATACATTTGTTACATAGTTATATATCTGCTAGCTAACTTCTAATGCCCTAGCCTGTGCTTCGATTTCTTTCTTTTTCAATCATACATTTTTTTTAAAGGCATATAATACATATTTTCTCGCAGCTGGATGGATCCGTCAAGACAAGAACTTTGTTACTTGATGATTTTTAACTTAAATTGATTTGAACAGATTAAATAAAATAGAAATTTGATATTTTCAGTTAAGTGATAAACTAGGTATTTAGTTACATTAATAAACTAATACACTTTTAAATACTGGTCAGTGTTCAATTGCATTTTCTGATTCTACATTTTATTTTCAGTTTATTAAGCAAATAATTTTTGATAAAATTACAAGAGTATTTATTTTCCTTTAGTTTATATATGCTGTTTGTTTAATTTATCAGTATTGTATTGCAGACCCTTCAGTAAGAGAAAACAAGTGTCCCAGATGTGGAAGTGAATTGGATCAAATGTCCGCTATAGAGGTATTACAAACATATTTTAATGTAAACAAAACATACTGAAAAAAATTCTGTTGCCACTCAGAGATTGAAAAACTTTCTGAAAATTTAAAATCTTATGCAATATACACCAATCTTAATTAGTCCCCTACCGACGAAGTCGAAGGGGAATTTAGGTTTGCACTCCGTCCATCTGTCTGTCTGTCTGTCCATCCATCAGTCCGTCAAATCAGTTTTATTCTTCGTGCTTGGAGATATTAATTTGATATTTGGTGTATTATTTTATTATGACAAGTTACAGATCAAGTTCGAATTTTGTTCCATTCTGACGATTTTTTGCAGAGTTATGGTCCTTGAACTTAGAAAATCCCCAATTAATCAGCGTTTCATGCTTGAAGATATTGCGTATACAGTTTTATCATGACAAGTTACAGATCAAGTTTGAATTTTGTTCCGGTCTGCGATTTTGTGCAGAGTTATGGTCCTTGGACTTAGAAAATTCACTCAAATAATCAGTTTTCCACATTTTTTTTCATCATGCTTGAAGATATTGACTTGATATTTGTTATATCGTTTACACCATGACAAGTTATAGATCAAGTTAGCATTTTGTTCCAGTACAATGAATTTTTAACCAGTAGGGGACTATGTATTGCCAGGCAATACTCACAGAATGCTTGTTAAAATACTTCTTCGGGGAACTGATTTATAAACTTAATAAATGGTAACCACTAACCAATCAGCCTAGCTATCATTGATAAAAATATAACATTAGGATTTAATGCAAGTAATTCTCAAGTATTTGGAAAACCATAAGAAATAGGGTCCAAATATTCAGAATGACATGATCAACCTACTTTACATTTCTTTCAAAATTAGTAGACTCCTTAAAGGAGTTATTGCCCTTTAGTGAAGATTTTCCCCTTGAAAAAAGTGTCTTATTTTTTACCTAAAATGTATTATATGTTGTGAGAAACTGTTAACATAAATTTTGATCAGCAATATAACATTGTTAATAAATATTGATTGTTGACTAATTTTATTAGTTTTGTCTTTTGGAAACTATTATAGATAGTTGGAAGCTGTAAAATTAGTAAGTAATACTGTTCTATAAAAATCATATTTTGACATAAACAGTCACTTATCAGGAACTAATGCCCTTAAACAGTTACTTATCAGGACCTAATGCCCTTAAATAACAATTTTATCCAGTTTTAGCATTCTACATTTCTATATAGATAGACAGATGCTGTTTAAGAAAAAAAAAGATAATTACGGCAAGACTACAAATGAGTCACATGACTTAACTGTAGACAGCAGTATTCTTAAAAAAAAGCAAGATGAGATGTAAAGTTTATCTCATTGGTAGTCAATAAGGTCATGACTGCTTTGATTTGAGGAGGGACATTGGCTTGGACAATTTTTTTAATTATTGTTTTGTTATTTTGAGGTTTAAATAAATAAAGTTAATAATTTGATGCTGGCACTAAGCGAATAGAAATACTTAGGTTTGATTTTACTCAACTGCATTTGTATATTTAGATTTTAGATATTGGATTATAATCAGTAAAAGTCCAAAAAATTTCAGCTCTTTGACCATATTCTTTCTGTGTCAGAAACCTATGCTGTGTCAAATATTTAATCACAATCCAAATCCAGAGCTGTATCAAGCTTGAATGTAGTGTCCCTACTTGCCCCAACTGTTCAGGAATCGACCTCTGCGGTCATATTAAGCTGTGCCTGCGGAGTATTTTATTGTGTTAGTGACAAACATTGGTTTATAAATATGGACTATTTAGTTGAAGCATAGAGTGGAAATATGTCTAGGAAAATGAAAAATAATACAGCATTTTGATAACAGTCTTACACCATAAACTAATATCATACAAACATTTTAATTAAATCCATATTTGGGATAAAATTGACAACAAAAATTATCTGGCCGTTAGGGATATGTGACATGGATGTGTAAAAAAATACAAACCTGAGTTATTTTGTATCATCAGTGTCTGTGAAAATATTGAAAGTTGTTATAAAACCTTCAAAATTACTTTTATTTATTCAGGTTGGACATTCCTTTTTATTGGGCACAAAGTATTCAGAAATTTTAGGATCTACTTACAAAGACAAAAATGGCCAAAATATGTGAGTATGTCAAATGTTATGAATAGGTAATAGCTATTCATCTGTTACCTGTAGATAAACAGGTGAATAGTAAAATTTCAAGTTAATTTGAAGCACATAATGCATACATTCCAATATACATTGCTCATTATAAGCACTTGACACATGATGTATGAAATGTTGTAGATATGTTTACAGGAACAGGTGAATTGATTAATATGAAAATAAGGAGATGTGCTATAATTTCAAATGAAACAACTATCACCAAAGGATGTGGATTTAATTAACTGAGGTAACTGTATGGCCTTCAACAATGTGCAAAACCCTTACCATATATTCAGCTGTAAAGGGCTCCAACATTTATAATCTATGATTCATGACCAAACAATAAACAAACAAAAAAATTATTATAGACAGCAACCAAATACAGACTTCTGAATTTTGATATGTGTAACAAAATGTGACATGTTGATTTTAGAGTTACACAGATGGGATGTTATGGTTTAGGAGTAACCAGAAATCTACAGGCAGGTATAGAAATATTATCAGATAAATTAAATATGTATTGTTGTTTTAAGAGTCACACAGGTGGGATGTTATGGTTTAGGAGTAACCAGAATACTACAGGCTGGTATAGAAATATTATCAGATAAATTAATTCCATATTGTTGTTTTAAGAGTCACACAGATGGGATGCTATGGTTTAGGAGTAACCAGAATACTACAGGCTGGTATAGAAGTATTATCAGAGGATGAAGCCATACGATGGCCAAAAATAATATCACCATACCAGATATGTATCATTCCACAGATGGTAAGTCTTTATTTCTCTTTCTGTGTCCAACAACACTTGACAGTTGTAACAACACATGGCACTTGTAACAACATATGACAGTCATAACAACACATGACCATTGTAATAATACATCATATGACAATTGTAACAACACATGAAAATTGTAACAACACATGAAAATTGTAGTAATACATCATATGACAATTGTAACATCCTATGACAATTGAAACAACACATGACAATTGTAAACAACATGAAAATTGACACAATTGTAACAACACATGACACACATATGACAATTGTAACAACACATGACAATTGTAATACTACATCATATGACAATTGTAACATCATATGACAATTGTAACAACATATGACAATTGTAACAACATATGACAATTGTAACAACATACACCAATTGTAACAACATACACCAATTGTAACAACATATGATAATTGTAGTAACATATACCAATTGTAACAACATATGACATAATTGTAGTAACATATACTACAATTGTAACAACATATGACACTTGTAACAAATAGTGACAATTGTAACAACATCATAACAATTGTAACAACACATATACCAATTGTAACATCATATGACAATTGTAACAACATATGACAATTGTAACAACATATGACAATTGTAACAACATATGACAATTGTAACAACACATGACAATTGTAACAACACATATGATAATTGTAACAACACATGCCAATTGTAACAACATATGACAATTGTAACAACATATGACAATTGTAACAACACATGACAATTGTAACAACATATGACAATTGTAAAACACACAATATATAACCAGTTGTAACAAAATATGATAATTGTTAATAACATATGACAATTGATATAAAATATCACACAATTGTATCAAATATATAACAACATATTACAATTAATATTTGCCAATTTATATAAAATTTAAGGATTGGAAAGGGTCATTGCTAAAACTGTCCATAGATATATTTGAACAATACTTTTTAACTTCTTCTTTACCTGGTTCCTATAGGTTTTTATTGTTGTAATTAGTACTGATAGCCAGAATAAGCTTATCTAGAAATAGGCAAAAGAAAGAAATTAGCAATTAAAATTTCCTTTTGGCCTAAACTATTATTCTCAGGGTTTTCTTCATCAAAGACTTTTTGTAAAGTAGTTTTATAGGGTAAGCTTGACATTTATTCTATAAATAAAGATGCTAGATACTGTGGATTCCTTATCATTGGTATCTAACCAGTTTTCATGGATTTCATGGGCAAGGTAAACAACAGATTTGAAAGCTCAACAAAGAGCTAATTTACTATAGACTTGTATGCAGACTTGGGCAAAGTCCTGAAATCTAAATTATCCATAAAAAGCAATGTTTCCTCAATCCACCAAAATTTAGTACCCACGAAAAAAAAAGTAATACACAGAAATAGGTAAATTATATTTTCACCATGGATGGTATTATATCTTAATGTTTTGGCAAAGTCATGAAATCTTAATAATCCATGAAAATCAATGTTTCCTTAATCCACCAAAATTTAGTACCCACGAAAAAAAGATATTCCATAACTAGGTAAATTATATTTTCACCATGGATGGTATTATATCTTAATGTTTTGGCAAAGTCATGAAATCTTAATTATCCATAAAAGCAATGTTTCCTCAATCCACCAAAATTTAGTACCCACGAAAAAAAAAGTAATACACAGAAATAGGTAAATTATATTTTCACCATGGATGGTATTATATCTTAATGTTTTTTGTTGAAGAAAGGTTATATGGAAGAAAAGTTCATGGAGCTAGCTAACAATCTGTATGATGAATTAGTGACTGTGCCAAACCTCCGTGGGGAAGTGGTCATTGATGATAGGACTAGATTTACTGTTGGTAACAGGTTGACCCAGGCAAACAGATTAGGATATCCTTACGTTGTTGTTATTGGAAAAAGTGTAAGTAATAGTATAAAATATGTAAGTTGATTCTTAAAGGACAAATAAAAACCAATTGTCGAAGAAAGAAACGCCATGGTCCCCCCAAAAAAACGAAAGGACAAACACTGAAAATGCTACATAAGAAACTGAAGGAAAAATCGGTAATTGATTTGGGGATGTACAGCCGGCGGGCGGCTGCCAAACAGTGTCAGTGCATTAACTCATGAACCAGTCAACAAAAGCTTTTCAAATTTTAATATGTTGTTACTGATATATGACAAAATTGAGGTAAAGTTCAATATTGACGGTTTTCACTTTTACCGTTCAGGAGGTTATTTTTTTTTATCTTTATTGATCATACATCATATATACATTCGACAATCATTATATACACACATGTAAAAACATGTAAAATAGAGATACACACATTTATATACAATAGTATAACAATTTGAAAATGTCCTTCAGTATTACAAATTATACTTTTATATATCTTCTTTCAATATTAAATGTAGAAGGTCCTATAACAACAACACTTTAAGGAATGCTCAGTAATTTATTGAGATCGACATGTTTGGTGGCTAGGCCACCGTCATCAGATAGAAAACAATACATAAAATCATGCTGATGTACAAAATCGGGTTGAGAAAATTAAACGTCACAATATTGCTATGGTGAGTAACGTTATAAATAGCAATTGAAAGAAAGTGAAAGTAAGTATATATGGAAGTAAACTATTTAAATAAAATAAAATAAAATGAAAATACAATGCATTCCCGACGCGATTGGGAGCAGTACCTCTGGCCAAGGGAAGCCAGTCGAAATGGTACGGAATTGCTAGTAAAATGTCGTCTATATTTGGAAATAAAGACGTTAATTGAACACAAAGTTTACACAGAACACAACTGACAATAATTTATTGTATAATTCGTTCCACTGTGCAAGAGTGCTAACACATGATGGCAGAATAATTTTAACAAACATTTTAACAACAAAAACATTGTATTTTCATTTTATTTTATTTTATTTAAATAGTTTACTTCCATATACTTACTTTCACTTTCTTTCAATTGCTATTTATAACGTTACTCACCATAGCAATATTGTGACGTTTAATTTTCTCAACCCGATTTTGTACATCAGCATGATTTTATGTATTGTTTTCTATCTGATGACGGTGGCCTAGCCACCAAACATGTCGATCTCAATAAATTACTGGAGCATTCCTTAAAGTGTTGTTGTTATAGGACCTTCTACATTTGATGTTTTTATCGTAAAGACCCTGCATACCAGAGGTATCCACTTTACGGAATCTACTGACAGAAGATTTACCAGGCGTTGGTTCACTTGTATTTAATTTTCCAATTTTTTATCGTGAACCCCTGCATCCTTCGAACCGCCGTTTGCAACCTGCGCTAATCTTGTTAGCCATCCGCACGCAGTAATACAAACAATTATATCATTGAGGCACCAACAGGGACCGGCCTTCCTAAAATGCTATCAGGCATTCAACAGGCGCAAAGAAAGTAAATTTGATGAACCATCTCAACCTTAAACGACTCCAAAGGAGGAAAAGAACTGTGATACGATTATTTTCTCTTACAGAATTTATTTGCAATTATAAGCACCATATTTCTTATTATGAAATTCACTTTGAAGTTCCAGAAAATACGTTAATCAAACATACTACCAACTTGACCAGATTACCAGCCACTTCCGACAGTTCAATGAAGGAATACAGCGTTTAAATTCAGTATAGACTAGTGATATTTTATTTTATTTTATTTTCCCTATACCTGCGGCAGTCAAACACTTTACAGCATTCCCGCGCGATTGGGAGCAGTACCTCTGGCCAAGGGAAGCCAGTCGAAATGGTGCGGAATTGCTAGTAAAATGTCGTCTATATTTGGAAATAAAGACGTTAATTGAACACAAAGTTTACACAGAACACAACTGACAATAATTTATTGTATAATTCGTTCCACTGTGCAAGAGTGCTAACACATGATGGCAGAATAATTTTAACAAACATTTTAACAACAAAACATTGTATTTTCATTTTATTTTATTTTATTTAAATAGTTTACTTCCATATATACTTACTTTCACTTTCTCTTTCAATTGCTATTTATAACGTTACTCACCATAGCAATATTGTGACGTTTTAATTTTCTCAACCCGATTTTGTACATCAGCATGATTTTATGTATTGTTTTCTATCCTGATGACGGTGGCCTAGCCACCGAAACATGTCGATCTCAATAAATTACTGGAGCATTCCTTAAAGTGTTGTTGTTATAGGACCTTCTACATTTGATGTTTTTATCGTAACGACCCTGCATACCTGAGGTATCCACTTTACGGAATCTACTGACAGAAGATTTACCAGGCGTTGGTTCAATTGTGTTTAATTTTCCTTCTTTCAATATTATTTCTCTTCCCCTTTTTAATTGATATATTTTAATACTGTCTCTAATCAAATAAAATTTAATCATTCCTATTTAATTTCTTAAACAGTGATTTTAGTCAAAACAGTTATGCAAGATGAAAAATAGAGAGTTATGGTCCTTGTGATATTGAAAAATGTCAGGACACAAATAAATGTTAAAAAATCCGGTTTACTGTCAATTTGACAACCTCTTGTTTTATAATTTGTAAGAGAAGTATTGAATAAAAGTTACACTATTCAAAATCTCTGCTCTCTAAGCATCATACACCTTTCTACAATAAAATTTAATAACAATGATGTTGGTAACTCACTAATAGTAAAGCAATGGTAACATACATTTGAATTGTTGTTTGTTAGTTGTATTTCTGGATAATGAGGAATACAGAGTCACATGCTATATAATATTAACAAATAGTACGTCCCAATAGGTTGATACTTCTTGTAAAAACCCTGTTTTTGCCATTTTTTATGATTCATGACCTACTTCTTGATTCTCAGACTGGAAGGTACTGTGTTTTGTGTCACGTGCACAGTGTAGTGATTAGGGAGCAACTTTATCAACTTTCATATGAGGACTGTGTGCCAATCTCCACCAAAAATGTGTGCTTATTTCCACCAAAAATACCCTTTTTTTTTGGCAACCCAAAATTTGATTGTTGAATCTTCACTGATGGATTTACAGAGTTAATCCCCTTTTTCAAATAGAAATTTGTTTGTCATTCTAATGCTTAGAACACAGCTATAGCCCCAAGTATAACATATTTAATCAACTTAAGTATACTAGAAGGTGTTTTCCCAGAAAATCTTAAATTAGCTAAAGTAAATCCAATATTTAAAAATGGTGATAAACACATGCCAGAAAACTACAGACCTATATCAATACTTCCTACTTTATCAAAAATATTTGAAAAACATGTCGCAAAATATTTTTATCTATATCTGTCAAAATATAAAGTATTACATGAGGCACAATCTTGATTCCGATCAAACCACTCATGTCAGACAGCCCTTACCAAATTAATTGACACCTGGCTTAAATGTATTGATGATGGCAATGTTGTAGGAACAATCTTTCTAGATCTAAAAAAAAGCATTTGATCTGGTTAATCACGTCATTCTCTGCCATAAATTACATTTATACAAAGTCTCTGATCATTCAATAAAATGGTTTGAGTCGTCCCTGTCTAACAGAAAACAAAAAGTGTGCTCTGGTAATACAGCCTCCGATTCTAAATGTATCAAATATGGGGTTCCCCAAGGGTCTATTTTAGGTCCCCTTCTGTTTGTTTTATTCATAAATGACATGACTTTAGAAGCCACTCATACAGCCATTGATATGTATGCTGATGATACAACTCATACATATGGAACAAATAAGGAAGAGATAGAAAGAAAATTAAATTACAATGCCAACACCATAAATAATTGGTGTTTGAACAATAGAATGGTTATAAATCCTTTAAAAACTACTTCTATGTTGATTGGAACAAGTAAGAAACGGACTTTGCTAGGAAATGATTTGAATATATCAATACAAGATAGCCCAATCACATCCGTTGAAATACGGAAACTTTTGGGTGTATATATTGACAAAAATTTGGAATGGAAATTTCAAATTGACTATGTATGTAAAAACTTAAGTTCTCGTATCGCACTGCTATCTAGAATTAAGAAATTTTTGGATATTAGTAGCAGAAAGCTGTTTTATAATGCTTATATTCTGCCCATATTTGATTTTTGTTGCTCAGTATGGGGAAATTGTTATGAAGATGGATATAAAAAAATTCTTAAAATGCAGAAAAGAGCTGCAAGGATTATACTTGATGCACCAATACTAACACCTAGTATAAATTTATTTAAAGAGCTAAAATGGTTAAATTTCAAATCTAGAATTTCATATCATAAACTTATTCTTGTTCATAAAATTCTTAACGATAAAACACCTGATTACTTAAAGTAACTCTGTTGTCCAATTGTTAACCTACATAGTAGAAATCTATGGTCATCTGCAAATAATAATTTAGCTGTTGTGCGACCGAACACAAATTCAATGAAAAATCTTTCGCATTTAGCTCCTCAATACTTTGGAATAAACTACCAAATGAAATAAAATGTTGTGAAAATCTGGACACTTTTAAACAAAAATGTATAGATTTTTTTACTGTAAATGATTGTTACAAATCACTCATATATTTTAATAATTTTGTATTTTATGTTTATTTATATGAATTTAATTTTCTCTTGTTCTACAGACAATGTATAGTTAGCATGAATATTGCATCTACATAATATGTCAAAATTGTAAGCTTTGTAATATTTGTACTGTTTTTCTTAGTGAGGGCCTTAAGGTAGATTAGTGAATGCTAATTGAGTCACCCTCTTTAAATAAAGTTATTACTTACTTACTTACTTACTTTCCATTTCTATGTAGCATCATTCAATCAGTGCCTGCATACAAAGTATATATCTCCCAGTTGATACTATATTCCAGGGCTTATAGTTCCTATCATGATTTCCTTGATAGAGGATTGTTGCTCACAAGAAAGCTATTTAACCAAGTAGTGAAGTTGAAATCATCCCATTCTTAAATTTTTGGGACGCCATGACAAGTTGGTTGACCGTTATGGAATATTCGTTTCACTGATGATAGTGAATATGTTCCAAATGTCAAATGTCAACTACAATCCGGTCCCCCTTTTCACAAATGTGACCTACCGAATTGAACTTGTTACCAGGTTTGTACTAACATGAGCAACACAAAGGGTGTCACATGTGGAGCAGGATTACTATTCGGGAGCACCTGACATCACCCCCCAGTTTTTGGTGGGGTTCCTATTGCTCAGTCTTTATTTTTTTATGTTGTGTTTTGTATACTTTTTGATTGTCTATTGGTCTTTTTCTTTTTTAGCCTGGAGTTGTCAGTTTATTTTCGACTTATAAGTTTGAATGTTCCTTTGATATTTTGCCTCACATTTAAGATGTAACACAGCAAACTTATTTTAATCTTTAAATGTTTATTTCATTGTTATTCTTTTTCATGCTATTTATGATCTGTAAATATATTATATATTTAAAGATTTTTTAAATTTTATTTCAGGCCATTGATGAAGAATCTAAGTTTGAACTGCAAGACATTTATAACAAAACCACAGATTTTTTATCATCATCTCAAATTATTTCCAAACTTTCAAATATTAAAACTGCAGGACAATAAATACATATTTTCTTATTATGGCAAACTTATTTTAATCTTTAAATGTTTATTTCATTGTTATTCTTTTCATGCTACTTATGATCTGTAAATATATTATATATTTAAAGATTTTTTAAATTTTATTTCAGGCCATTGATGAAGAATCTAAGTTTGAACTGCAAGACATTTATAACAAAACCACAGATTTTTTATCATCATCTCAAATTATTTCCAAACTTTCAGATATTAAAACTGCAGGACAATAAATACATATTTTCTTATTATGGCTTTGTTATAAAAGTGACTTTTCTCCATTATTTTTCCTATACTTGCACATCATGGAAATTAATAAATGTTTATAACAATTTTCCTTTTTCCTTTTACTATTTAAAATATAACAGATTTTAGAATTTGTAGCAAGACTTTAATATTATTTTATTTAATATTATTGAGTTATTACACACTCAAGTAGGACCTCAGTGGCCGAGTTGTCTATATTGTTCATCTACAGCAATCACTGGCTTGTCAACACAAGCTGGTGTTAGAGAGCACCTCAATTATAATGCCACACTTTTTGTTTCATTAAACCCCACTCTAGCAGTGCAGGCTATATTACAATCACCTTGTCCTACATTGACTGGAATACTGCTCAAGCTTGTGTAAGAGGGTACCTCAATTATAATGCCAGACATTTTGTTTCATTCAACCCAACTCTAGGAGTGCAGGCTATAAAGCTGGTGTTAGAGGGCACCTCAATTATAATGCCAGACTTTTTGTTTCATTATACCCCACTCTAGGAGTGCAGGCTATAAAGCTGGTATTAGAGGGCACCTCAATTATAATGCCAGACTTTTTGTTTCATTATACCCTACTCTAGGAGTGCAGGCCATAAAGCTTGTGTAAGAGGGCACCTAAATTATAATGCCAGACATTTTGTTTCATTATACCCCACTCTAGGAGTTCAGGATTTATTACAATCACCTTGTCCTACATTGACTGGAATACTGCTCAAGCTTGTGTTAGAGGGTACCTCAATTATAATGCCAGACTTTTTGTTTCGTTATACCCCACTCTAGGAGTGCAGGCTATAAAGCTGGTATTAGAGGGCACCTAAATTATAATGCCAGACATTTTGTTTCATTATACCCCACTCTAGGAGTTCAGGCTATATTACATTCACCTTGTCCTACATTGACTGGAATACTGCTCAAGCTTGTGTTAGAGGGTACCCAAATTATAATGCCAGACTTTTTGTTTCATTATACCCCGCTCTAGGAGTACAGGCTATATTGTAATCACCATGTTCTCCTTTATTTGGAATACTCCTCAAGCTGGTGTTAGAGGGCACCTCAATTATAGTGCCAGACTTTTTGTTTCATTATACCCCACTCTAGGAGTGCAGGCTATAAAGCTGGTATTAGAGGGCACCTCAATTATAATGCCAGACATTTTGTTTCATTCAACCCCACTCTAGGAGTACAGGCTATAAAGCTGGTGTTAGAGGGGACCTCAATTATAATGACAAACTTTTTATTTCATTATACCCCACTCTAGGAGTGTAGGGTATAAGGCTGGTGTTAGAGGCCACCTAAATTATAATGCCAGATATTTTGTTGCATTATACCCCACTCTAGGAGTGCAGGGATATATTGTAATCACCTTATCCTCCATTGATTGGAATACACCTCAAGCTGGTGTTAGAGGGCAAGTGGGATAATACTGAACAACTTCTATTTATTTTGGGATGTGTAAATACGCAGCCTCTGCTGTTATCACTTTATCGTCGTCATATTTGAAATTTGAGTATTAGACCATCTCAAATCGGTCAGTACTGTTCATTGGGAAAGTATTTCTTTGCAGTCTTTGTTTTAATATCTTTACATTCGTCACCTGTGAAATTTTAGAAATGTACCAGTTCATATCGCACATTACTATTTTTGTTAGTAGCATATTTATGCAGTCTCTGTTGTAATTACCTAACCTACGTCATTTTTGAAATTTTGGAATTGTACAAGCGTTGCTGTGTTCAGTTTTAATTGAAAACATTTCAAGATTGTTATAGTCAAATCAGAATAGATTGATATGATTCATTTTACATCATAATCATACTGATGAAGGATATCTAGCTGTTATCCGAATTATTTATAGATAATTACATTTAATGTTTCCATTTTTGTCGAGCCTGCGACTTTTGTCGCAGAAAGCTCGACATAGGGATAGTGATCCGGCGGCGGCGGTGGCGTTAACTGACTTAAAAGCTTTTATATTTTAGAAGCTAGAAGACCTGGTTGCTTCATACTTTGTATATAGATGCCTTATGTTACGAAGTTTCCGTCTGTCATATGTCCATTGTCCTTGACCTCATTTTAATGGTTCAGTGACTACTTGAAAAAAAATTCAACATTTTTTGTAATGTTAATTTCTTTCTTATTATGAGTAATAGGATAACTGTATTTAGTATGTGCGTACCTTGCAAGGTCCTCATGCCCGTCAGACAATTTTCCTTAGACCTCGACCTCATTTCATAGATCAGTGCCCCCAAGGGTGACTGGGGAAACGAAATATGGTCACTTGGTCTTCTCCCGACCGGCAGTAAAACGCTTGCCGAAGTGGGGCATCAGTTTGGCTGTGCGGGATGTATCAAGTTCGCAGTCACGTCCGGTCAGAATGGGGACGTTAAATCCGATGCCTCGTGTAAAGAGAGTGTCACGCTCTTTGCACGTTAAGAACCCTTGCAACAACTCTGAGGGGTCTGTAGGTGGCCTGTTGCAAGGCAAAATTTCTGTCCCTATCAAACATACTCTCATTTTCCAGTGGCAGTCCAAATTTCCCCGACCATCATCCCAAATGTCCTCTATTATGACAATACCTACCTATTGTATTTATTGTTAACTTGTTCTCGTCCTGAACATGCATGAAATATTTGCCACTGGACGTAGGTCAACTAAATTTGGTGTATGGAAATATTTTATGATGTACATGTCAGTCTCGCAGGTTTTATTTTACCTTGACCTCATTTTCACGGTTCATTTCTCAGTGTTAAGTTTTTTGTGTTTTGGTCTGTTTTTCTTCAACTATAAGCAATATATCAACTATATTTGTTGTATGGAAGGATTGTAAGGTGTATATGTCTGTCTGGCAGGTATCATTTGACCTTGACCTCATTTTCATGGTTCATTGGTCAATGTTAAGTTTTCTTGGTTAAGACTGCTTCTTAGAAACTATAAGCAATAGGTCAACTCTGTTTGGTTTATTGAATGATTGTAAGGTGTACATGTATTTCTCGTTTGGTTTATCTGACCTTGACCTCATTTTCTTAGATCATGTTAAGTTTATGTGTTACTTGTAGTAAAGCTTTATATTTAGGACTATCAACATAAAATCAATGGTTAGTAAAGAAGGCGAGACATTTCAGCGTGTGCACTCTTGTTTTAATAGTGGTGTTGTTTTGTACACTTTTAAGCCGTTTATATAATTTATTTATTGTGTACTTGTATCGTTACTCGTAACGATCCAGCGCCTTCTTCAAAAAGATCGTTGACTAATATCTAGACGTTTTATATATATATTATATATATATACAAGTCTAAATTGAAAACAACGTTCAAACCTATGATTGCGTTCGATAAAACCCAATTTTTATACATGTGCATGCAAAACAAATTTCTAGCTAGAGGGGTCTAAATACAGCACACACAACAGTTTCCAAAAGACCAAAAAAGTGAAAAAGTATATTTTAACAAAACGCATTTTACTAGCAGGTCGAACAACTGATGTTCTTAAACCCTGCTGACTGCCATTGTCGATTGCCAAATAAACGGATCACAAGATGTAACAAAATGGATCTTTTATTAATTTATTACCAAACAGAAAACAATAAACTTGCAGAAAAGATGGTATACCGCAAACATGAGGTGCAAAAATTTGTACACCATATCCGGATTTCGACAATTAATGTCTCTTCAGTGATGTTAGGAATCGAAACGGTATTTAGAAGGCCATATAATTTACCTCAATTTAGGATAGATTGAATTTTGAAAGAGTCGAAAAAGGATGAACGGATCATATAAACCCGAAGTCAAATATAATACCAGCCCAAACGAAAAAATATAAACAAGTCTAAATTGAAAACAACGTTCAAACCTTTTATTGCATTGGATAAAAACAGCATTTTTTATACGTGTGCATTCAAAACAAATTTCTTGGTAGAGGGGTCTTAATACAGCACAAACAACATTTTCCAAAAGACCAAAAAAAAAGAAAAAGTATATTTTAACAAAACACATTTGACTAGAAGGTCGAACAACTGATGTTCTTAAACCCTGCTGACTGCCATGGGCGATTGCCAAATAAACGGATCACAAGATGTAACAAAATGGATCTTTTTATTAATTTATTACCAAACAGAAAAAATATATATATATATATATATCATTATGATACATAAGAACAATTTAAAGTATACACTAAAATCTCATGAAAACTCACACAAAATAACACAGTTAACAACAACAAACCATTCAAGTTATAACCATGCACAACAAAACACAGATCCATGCATAATTAATAATATCAGACAGAACACAATTCAATACATAACATAACATAAAACACAATGCAATATATAACTTCATACAAATCACAATTTAATGAAAACATCACTCAAAGCATAGTTCAATGCATAACATCACACAAAGCACACCACTACATAACATCACACAAAGCACTATTCATTACTTAACAACACAAAGAGTACAATTCATTACATAACATCACACAAATCACTATTCATTACTTAACAACACAAAAAGTACAATTCACTACGTATATACATAACATCACACATAGCACAATTCACTACATAACATCACTCAAACCACAATTCACTACATAACATCACTCAAACCACAATTCACTACATAACATCACTCAAACCACAATTCACTACATAACATCACACACAGCACAATTCACTACATAACATCACTCAAACCACAATTCACTACATAACATCACTCAAAACACAATTCACTACTTAACATCGCTCAAACCACAATTCAATACATAACATCACTCAAACCACAATTCACTACATAACATCACTCAAAGCACAATTCACTACATAACATCACACAAACCACAATTCACTACATAACATCACTCACAGCACAATTCAATACATAACATCACTCAAACCACAATTCACTACATAACATCACTCAAACCACAATTCACTACATAACATCACACAAACCACAATTCACTACATAACATGACACACAGCACAATTCACTACATAACATCACTCACAGCACAATTCACTACATAACATCACACACAGCACAATTCACTACATAACATCACACACAGCACAATTCAATACATAACATCACACAAAGCACAATTCACTACATAACATCACTCAAACCACAATTCACTACATAACATCACACACAGCACAATTCACTACATAACATCACACAAAGCACAATTCACTACATAACATCACTCAAACCACAATTCACTACATAACATCACTCAAACCACAATTCACTACATAACATCACTCAAACCACAATTCAATACATAACATCACTCAAACCACAATTCACTACATAACATCACACACAGCACAATTCACTTCATAACATCACTCAAACCACAATTCAATACATAACATCACTCAAACCACAATTCACTACTTAACATCACACACAGCACAATTCACTACTTAACATCACTCAAACCCCAATTCACTACATAACATCACTCAAACCACAATTAACTTCATAACATCACACACAGCACAATTCAATACATAACATCACACACAGCACAATTCACTACTTAACATCACTCACAGTACAATTCACTACATAACATCACTCAAACCACAATTCACTACATAACATCACACAATTCACTACATAACATCACACACAGCACAATTCAATACATAACATCACACACAGCACAATTCACTACTTAACATCACTCACAGTACAATTCACTACATAACATCACTCAAACCACAATTCACTACATAACATCACTCAAACCACAATTCACTACATAACATCACACAAACCACAATTCACTACATAACATCACACACAGCACAATTCACTACATAACATCACTCAAACCACAATGCACTACATAACATCACTCAAACCACAATTCACTACATAACATCACACACAGCACAATTCACTACTTAACATCACTCACAGTACAATTCACTACATAACATCACTCAAACCACAATTCACTACATAACATCACTCAAACCACAATTCACTACATAACATCACTCAAACCACAATTCACTACATAACATCACACACAGCACAATTCAATACATAACATCACACAAAGCACAATTCACTACATAACATCACTCAAACCACAATTCACTACATAACATCACTCAAACCACAATTCACTACATAACATCACTCAAACCACAGTTCACTACATAACATCACTCAAACCACAATTCGCTACATAACATGACACACAGCACAATTCACTATATAACATCACTCAAACCACAATTCACTACATAACATCACTCCAACCACAATTCACTACATAACATCACACACAGCACAATTCACTACATAACATCACACAAAGCACAATTCACTACATAACATCACTCAAACCACAATTCACTACATAACATCACTCAAACCACAATTCACTACATAACATCACTCAAACCACAATTCACTACATAACATCACACAAACCACAATTCACTACATAACATCACACAAACCACAATTCACTACATAACATCACTCAAACCACAATTCAATACATAACATCACACACAGCACAATTCACTACTTAACATCACTCACAGTACAATTCACTACATAACATCACACACAGCACAATTCACTACATAACATCACTCAAACCACAATTCAATACATAACATCACTCAAACCACAATTCACTACTTAACATCACACACAGCACAATTCACTACATAACATCACTCAAACCCCAATTCACTACATAACATCACTCAAACCACAATTCACTACATAACATCACACACAGCACAATTCAATACATAACATCACACACAGCACAATTCACTACATAACATCACACACAGCACAATTCACTACATAACATCACTCAAACCACAATGCACTACATAACATCACTCAAACCACAATTCACTACATAACATCACACACAGCACAATTCACTACTTAACATCACTCACAGTACAATTCACTACATAACATCACACAAACCACAATTTACTACATAACATCACTCAAAACACAATTCACTACATAACATCACACAAACCACAATTCACTACATAACATCACACACAGCACAATTCACTACATAACATCACACACAGCACAATTCACTACATAACATCACACACAGCACAATTCACTACATAACATCACAGACAGCACAATTCAATACATAACATCGCTCAAACCACAATTCACTACATAACATCACACAAACCACAATTCACTACATAACATCACACACAGCACAATTCAATACATAACATCGCTCAAACCACAATTCACTACACAACATCACTCAAACCACAATTCACTACATAACATCACACACAGCACAATTCACTACTTAACATCACTCACAGTACAATTCACTACATAACATCACTCAAACCACAATTCACTACACAACATCACACAAACCACAATTCACTACATAACATGACACACAGCACAATTCACTACATAACATCACTCAAACCACAATTCACTACATAACATCACTCAAACCACAATTCACTACATAACATCACTCAAACCACAATTCGCTACATAACATGACACACAGCACAATTCACTATATAACATCACTCAAACCACAATTCACTACATAACATCACTCAAACCACAATTCACTTCATAACATCACACAAACCACAATTCACGACATAACATGACACACAGCACAATTCACTACTTAACATCACACACAGTACAATTCACTACATAACATCACTCAAACCACAATTCAATACATAACATCACACAAACCACAATTCACTACATAACATGACACACAGCACAATTCAATACATAACATCGCTCAAACCACAATTCACTACACAACATCACTCAAACCACAATTCACTACATAACATCACACAAACCACAATTCACTACATAACATCACTCAAACCACAATTCAATACATAACATCACACAAACCACAATTCACTACATAACATGACACACAGCACAATTCACTACTTAACATCACTCAAACCACAATTCAATACATAACATCGCTCAAACCACAATTCACTACAGAACATCACTCAAACCACAATTCAATACATAACATCACACACAGCACAATTCACTACATAACATCATAGTAAGAGTTATGATCCATTTAGAAAACAATGCATTTGTGCTTAAAAGAAGGTCTAATGACACTATATATTTGTGTGAATTCATGTCTTTATTACCTAATATGCAAGATTTCTCTGTATATTTTTAAAAAATGTTCCCTACGAAGAAAATCACTGTAGGAACAGAAATTGGAAGTTCAAAATTTCTCAATGCTAGAATTTAATTATCCATTTAAAAACATATTTTATTTTTCTGGCCATTTCAAAAATGTATATCTAAGTTTCCACTTTATTTGTGAAAAAATTTTGCTTATTCTAAAAATATTTCCCAATTTTCATTTGAATGTCAAAAACAGGGAATAAAATTTCTTATATTTATTGTTTATATTAGCTAAACTAGTATTTATATATATAATTGGTTGCAGGTTCAAAGAAAAGTTATCTCATTTGAATATTCAGTGTGTATGTTATCCAGAAGATAAATTGAATGTTGCCAAGTATTTGCCAATGTCATCACAAATAAAACCTGATGACTCATTATGTTTAAAACAAATACACTGAGGATGATCCAGTCTATTCTCTTCACTTATCAGTACTTTACTATCCTGTCCATCTTTTGATATTACTATTATTCTACCAGAGTAATAGTCTGCTACAATAATGTTACCATACGTATCTGTACAAAGTCCTCCTGGTCCCTCTAAATCCTGTGTATATTGCCAGATCTGTTGACCTGATTCATCATAACAGTTAACTGCATCACCATCATAGTCACTATAGATTACTCTGTCATTACAGTAAACAATGTTCTCCAGGTCTGATTGACTATGAACTTGTATTGACTTCAGTGTATTTCCTTCCAAGTCTAAAATACGGATTTGATCATCATCATCACCATCGTCATCATCATCATCATCATCATCATCATCATCATCATCATCATCATCATCATCATCATCATCATCATCATCATCATCATCATCATCATCATCATCATTCAAACCTACAGCCAGAGAATTATTGGAGAATGATAAACCTCTGCATTTCTTGTCTAATGTGATAACTTTGGTAACTGTTTCATTATCCATATTAAAGATCTTAATAGCTTTCTCCTCAGGATAAGTTATGGCAATAGTGTTCTGATTGATCTGTGTAACTCCATATGCTTTACCAGATATAGGTAATTGTTTCTGTAGTTTGCCATAAGAAGTAAGTACTTTAACTTTACCCCACTTTTCCACTACTATAACTCTTCCATCCATCAGACAAATCATGTCACTAATAACCGTCTTCATGTTGATCTCTATCTTTGTCTCAATATTCATTGTCATGTTGCTTATGTTGGATTGTTCTCGTGATTCTACTTGTGCTTCCCTCCTTACACTTGTACCTTTATTTAAGTCTACATTTGTTTTAACACTGTTACTTTTCCCAGAGATTCTAATGATTCTAATTTGCTTAGTATCTTTTCTATTTCATCGTTTTGCCTCATTTTGATGTCAAATTCTTTTGCCCTGTCATCCTTTTCCAGATCTTCCACATATTGTTGACATTGGTGTACTTGTTGTTCAATCTGATGTACACCTAGAAATGATTGGAGTTTAGAAGTGTTTGATATTACTGTATGTAAGTGGTCTTGCATTTTATTAAGGTTTTTCTGTTTTCCTTCAATTTCACTAATTACATCTGTTGCTTTTGATTTTTCCTGATTTAAGATAGATTCTGCCTCCTTGCATAACTTCTTTTCTAGGTTTGTTAAATGACTATTTATTTTCTTGCGAATTTTAACAAAGAAACCTTGTATGCTTTCATATTCTTGTTCACTTCTACTTATGTTTTTAGACTTGTTAGTAACCAATTTTTCAAGAAAATATTTGATGGAGTTAATTTGCTTTTCCAGGGATTGTGTGTATTGGTCAATTTTGGTTTTTTCCACAACACTCGCTAAACTTTTTATTCCGGTACATTTTGAATGACTAATAGAAATACATTCATCACAGCAAGGCATTAAATGACTGGGACAGTACATGTTAAGTTGTTGACCATGTTTGTCACATTCTGTTTTGATAGCTCGAATGGATGGTTTATAACTTTTGATATCAATAGTCTTATGATCACGGGATGATTTAGATCTTTTGTGATGACCAGAACATTTTGAGCATAATCCTTCTTCACAGCTGTAACACCAGAACTCAGCTTTAGTGTTTACTTTTCCTTCTTGACAAGGTCCACATTGTAGAGGTTTACTGGATGCCATTACCTAAACATATACAATAAGTAAGTTATTTGACCTGCTTGACAAGGGCTTAATGGGAGGTGATTAATAAAGAGAGAAATTGGCCATTATTAAGCTAGACAGAAAACAAACAACACTAAAACAAAACAGATGGTCAGCATCTTCCACCAACACAAAATTACTAATAAGACAAGAATTATAAAGACATCACAAGAACCAACCACTGACCTACTGACAAAAAGACAGACAGGGTTAAATTACTAATAACAGACATCAGGAAACAACCACTGACACTACTAAAGCAGAACACAAAAGACAGGGTTAAATTACTCTTCAGTAAATGTCAGCTTGGCAAAAAAAACTTATCTTATTCATAGTAAAAACAAAAACACGAAAAGAGGTAAAATAATTTTGATAAACAGCTTTCCTAAGGGCGATTGTATATCAACCCTTATTGTGTATATTGAAATTGTTGCAAAAATGAAATGTAATAAATAAAAAACATTTTAGTAAGATGTTCTGAAATCATGGAAACTATACTCCTAGAAAAAGATGAAAATGTCAGTTGGGAATGCTGTTTTGCAACTCCAATTTGGCTTAACAATAACGTTAAGGTAGAAAACAAACATATTTTGAACGATGAATGGTCTAGATAGGGTATAAGGTTTGTAAATGATATTGTAAATGTTGATAGATCGGGTTTTTCTTGTTTTTTAATTTCGAGGGCATATTAGAATGAATTTTGTGTGATATGATAATATGTATCTGCTGTAAAACAAGCATCACAATTATTTGTGGGGAGGGGAGGGGGACTACAAATAAAAACTACCTTTTATTCAATCTGTGTTTAAAAAAAAAACACGTTATTAATTTCATGCATCTGAAGTGCTTGTCAGGATTTATCTTCATCAGGAACGCTCAAATTAAAATATTCGAAAACCAAAGATGTATAAGAAGCGAAATAGTTGAGCTATATGACAAAAAAAAGACCTAAAAATAACCAAATTCATCTACGGTCAACTTTGCATGAGGGTGTTAAAACCTTAGTTTCTTATAATTTCAAAATTTAAAATGAACAATGTTATCTGCTCTTTGGTCGGGTTGTTGTCTCTTTGACATATTCCCAATTTCCATTCTTAATTTTTATTAATGTCAAAAGGTTTGTTATAAATCATGTCAGTGCAAAGGTACTGACTACAGAGCTGATAATACCCTGGAGACTGATAGTCCACCATTAGAGGTATCAAATAGTGCTGTATTAAAACTATTTAAAACAACGCATTATTAATTTCATGTGTTATAGCGCTTTTATGGAAGACTTGTAAAACAATCAAAAGGATCTAAAGATATTTATAGTGTTTTGATAGAAACTGAATGTTCCAAATAGTCAGTTAATATAGACTAAATAAGTGTTGTTTTGATGAATATGCTTGGACAAAATTTATAAACTGTAATTAATTGTCACCAAAAATTACCAAGCTACAGTGGCTGTAGTATATAGATTCAACAATCTTAGCTACAAACAAATTTCTTCATTAAGTAATCTGTATGATAATTCAAATTGTATGTATTGTATTAGAGAAATTGAACATGTATTTTGGGATTGTGAACATAAACAGACATTATTAGGACATATTTAAATTTGGTTTCCTACAAATGGAATTTTGTACTATTTATAAAAGGAAGTTTTTGTTTGTTTATATTGCAAAGATTTCAAAAGAAATGCTGAACATACTCTTCTTTTCAATTATAAAACATATAAAGTAGAAGCTGTGGTATGAGTGCCAATGAGACAACTCTCCATCCAAGTCACAATGTGTAAAAGTAAACAATTATAGGTCAAAGTAGGGCCTTTAACACGGAGTCTTAGCTTACAGCGAACAGCAAGTAATAAAGGGCCCCACAATGGCTAGTGTAAAACGATTCAAACAGAAAACCAACAGTCAAATCTATATAAAAACGAGAAACGAGAAACAACTACGAATCACACAAATAAACGACAATTTCTGAGCAACAGGCTCCTGACCCAGGACAGGTGCATACAAATGCAGCGGGTTTAAACGTTTTACAGGCGCCACCTCCCTATCCTGAAACAGTAGTGTAACATTACAACATAAAAGACACAAAATAAAATATCAATTGAAATGGCTTAACTCGATCAAAACACATATGAACGAAAACAAGTAAAGATACACTGAACGAATAAGTTTGATCTATAACACAGTATAAATACAATATCAATAAAAATCAGTTTAAAAAAAACTGTCAATATCATAGTTAAAGAGAAGATGACATATTTGTACAAAATTGATAAATACATTCCTATAAAAAAATAAAAGTGACGTATAAGACGAAGAAAACTTTATAAGTGATATGCTTAAACAATGTAAAATAACATACATGGACAGTTTTGGACGAAATAAAATTATTATGTTACTTTTATCTATGAACATTGGCATTCGACTAATTTTTATCATCGTTTATTAATGTTTTTGTGTTTTGATGACATTCAGTTTCACATTCGTGAATTTATAATGAATATGGGCTTATTGGTATCGTTTATAATATTAAGCCTTCATCAATAAGTCTTTGAATTCCTATTGGAGTTATTGTCCTTAAATGACAAAAGTGATTAGCAAAATAAATCAAAATAAATAATGAGGCTGAATAAGTCATGTGTTTTCCTATAGGAGAAACAGTAACTACTCTTAAATAACCCTATTTTTCTCGCTTTCACCTATTATTTTGAAATTTCTAATAGATTTTTCCCATTTTGTGCTGTTACATCACTGTCCTTGGTTAGGGGAGGGTTGGGAGCTTGGAAACCTGTTTAACGTTACCACATTCTGTATGTGCCTGTCCTAAGCCAGTATTTCAGTGGATGTCATTGGATGCAGTCTGTTATATTTGTTTTTCATATATTGTTTTGTCATTAATCAGGCCATTTTTCCACTTTGAATTGTTGTACATTTTTCATGTAGGGGTCTTTCATAACTGACTATACAATATCGGCTTTCCTTTCCTCATTTTTGAAGGCCGTATGGTAACCTATATGTAGTTTCTTACATCCACTTAATTTGGACTTTGTTTGAAAGCTGTCGAATTGGCAACCATACAACATCTCTTTATTTTATTTGGGGCATCGTCACATCCTTCCCAAGTGGAGTGAGTAGTTCAAAAATATAATGCTATATTGCACGAATCATTCGGCAAGTTAAATTCTTATAATTGACAATCAGCACTGCTGTCATTAGGGAATAGTGATAAATTACTTATGGAACAAATATTATTCCTTGTTTATCCTGCATAATGTCGATCAACGAAACCAGTATTGAGAATGTGCATTCTTTCAAATTGCTTGGAATTTACATTGATGAAAATTTAATGTGGGAAGATCATGTTGATCGTATATGAAAGATTATCTCATCTAAAATATCACTTTTGTATAAAATTAAAGAATATTTGCCTATACACACAAGACAACTATTTTATAATGCATATATTCTACCATATATAGACTATTGCAGTTCAGTTTGGGGAAATTTATTACAAAAGATTCAGATAGAATCATAAAACTTCAAAAAAGTAGCAAGAATTATACTTGAATGTGATATCTCTGTTCCATCTAATTTTATGTTTCTTCTTTAAAATGGCTTTTAAAAATCTTTTACAAAAATAATAAAATACCAACAATGAATGCTAATGTATAAAATTCTAAATGGACTAACACCTGATTACTTAGCAATGCTATATATTAATAATGTTCAACACTACAACTTACGATCTGATTCTAATAATGATCTATTTGTTCAAAGACTAAATACAAGTTTTTATAAAAATCTGTTCATTATTCTGCAACCAAGGTATGGAATAATTTACCACTCACAATAAACAATTGTTGTAATGTGGAATTATTCATGAAACATTGTTATCATCATTTTCTTGAAAATTCTATACAAGTCGAATATTTTTTTTTCTTTCTTTTATGGTTAGAATACGAAAACTTTATCAATTATTGCCATTTGTATGTTTGAATGATTCAATTTTGTATATACTATTAATATATGTATTGTATTTTAATGTATGAATGTTAACTGTATATATGACTTCCAGAACCATGTATTTATAGATCACATTGACATCCATAACATTGTGTCTATGTGAATAATCATACTTGTGAATATTTACATACAAGTTATGTTTTATCTGCTCAATCTATAGTTATGGACAAAGGGAGTTAACTCAATTCAAAATATTGAACAAATGAGTGTTTGGTTTTATATTTTTGCAGAAATATGCAATTTTTAGTTCGCAATGCACAATTTAAGTTGTCTGAACATGCATGAAATATTTGCCAGTGGACATAAAACAATTTAACAACAACAACAATCAATCAATCACAATTAAAGTATTCTCTTCCAACATATCACAGTGCTTATGAGCACTTTGATTGCTCTGTAGTGTATACAGGAATACCTCAGCATACAAAACAAATTAAACATTTATAGAATATTTAAGTTTCTTATAGTCAAATTGCAGAAGTACTTAATTATTTTTTAACCATTTACCTGTTGATGTTATTGTGACAAAAGTTAAATTAGGTGTGTATGGCAACTAAAATGTCCTCCTCTGCTTCTTCAAAAGTAGACCAACAACGAAGTTAACTAAGACATGTGTATGCCTGATTCAGGTAATCGATAGATATTTAAATGACAGAAATATACCTGACCCAGATAATCAGTAAAATACCTATAAGATCTTTGTTAGCGATTTTAAATTTTATTGTTTGAGTACATCTGTATTTATTTACTGGTATAAAACAATTCATATAATATTTCTTTTGCAAGTTGATAATTTACTTTTCTCCCCTTTTTTGTACAGTTATAACATATTTGTTGTATAATGGTTTAATGTTTCTGCTGCTCCTGATGTGGACATTGTCATTTTCAATCTTTAGGAGAAAAATTGTTTCTGTTTATTATTTCGATTTAATTGTTCTTGCTATTTCTTACATCCACTTAATTTGGACTTTGTTTGATAGTTATCTCATTGGCAACCACACAACATCTCCTTATTTTTATTTTTTAATAATCTTAGTTATGAAGTTGCTGTTGACTTCCAGAACCATGTTTTTATAGGTCACATTGACATCCAATTTGTCCCAAATGTACCTTCTCTTTTTATAATTATATATATACTCTGGTGATTTTCAATTCACATTAATTATATCAGGTATAAAAATTTACTGGCTACGGGGGAGAGGGATGCGTTAACAATAGTTAAGTTTTCTGCTTAAGTTAGTTTGATAGGAACATGTGATAGATCAAAGATAATTTGAATATAGATATAAGAAGCTGTGGTATGAGTGCAAATGAGACAACTCTCCATCTAAGTCACAATTTGTAAAAGTAAACCATTATAAGTCAAAGTACGGCCTTCAACACGAAGCCTTGGCTCACACTGATCAGCAAGCTATAAAGGGCCCCAAACATGACTAGTGAAAACCATTCAAACAGGAAAACCAACGGTCTAATCTATATATAAACGAGAAACGAGAACCACTGAACAACAGGTTCCTGACTTAGGACATGTGCAAACAAATGCAGCGGGTTTAAATGTATAACAGTTGCCAACCCTTACCCTAACATGAAATAATAGTGTAACATCACAACATAGAAAGACACACTATAAAATATCAATTGAATGGCTTCACTCAATCAAAAACATATTAACAAAAAGAGTAAACATACACTGAACGAAAAAGTTTGATCTATGACACAATGTAAATACAAAATTAATTTTAAAAAAGGGGGGAGGGCGAGATTTTAAACAATATCAGAAAGACAACTATAACCTTGGAAAAAATGCCGTTAAATGAAATAACGTACACAGGCAAATAAAAATAATTTTGTTGTAAGGAGTACACGGTGTACGGAAATATTATTACAACATACATAAATTTATTATTCATAGTACGAGAACAGAAGTGAAAATTTATCGTCATACTAGATACTTATCAAAGGTGGTATACATTAGAAATAGTGAGACGAGATATAACACAAAATAAGTAACATGAAATAACAAAAATGCATTACAGATTGTATCATCGGGTCAGATTAACACGAAAATACGATTTGAGAGTACTCGCAGTCACTGAAAGCTAGATAAAAGCCAAATACAATTAATAATAAAAAATCATGCATCGGAGAATAAAATCAACTAAAACACATCCCAGGGATTTAGTCTTTTAACGTCATAGACATTCAAAGAAGACATGACTTGTGCAATGCCAAAATATAAGTATTGACAGGCAGTAGGATAGTTAGGATTTAACCTTTTAATAAATGTGTAGATAAAGTAATCTATATATAGAAAATGAACGTGGATGTGTATTTATACATCCCAAAAAACCATTGAAAAGAATACAAATTTATTTATGTTTTAATTTGTTGATGACACAATCGATTTTTGGGCCAATGTAAACAATATTCAAAGATCTAATTACAACATTGATTAGATAACCTTTACTAATAAGTTTGTTTAAAGGTTCGATGAGTTTACACGGATCGCAAAGTTATTTCCGCGCTTTTAATACAATATTACCGTAAAATTGAGGATGTGAAATACCGTTTTTAATAAGTTATCTACAGGTACAGCCAAATTTACTAATCAAATCTTTGTTTCTATGAAAGTAATTTACCAGTGATGCATTGATTACGTTCGTTAAAATCATCTTTGATATCACTACACACACGGGCATAACGAACGAGTTGGGATGTATAAACACCATATGATGGAGCCAAAGAAACATCGCCGTCTAAAAAAAGATAATTTCCAATAGGGAATGTAAAAACGTCTATTTTGTCGTAAATTTTAGTATGGAGTGTCCCTTTAGAAATTGAAATGTCTAAATCTAGAAAAGGACAACTACTGCTGTTTATGTTAGATTTATTAGTTCCTTTAGGTAAATTACGGCGGTATATTTAGAGATCTCTGGATCATTTAACGAAAAAATATCATCAAGATAACGGTAGGTATTGTTGAATGTATCAATTAAATGTAACAATGACAGGTCTTTACTGAGTTTGGTCATAAACTGTGATTCATAGCAATACAGGAATAAATCTGCTATCAAAGGGGCACAATTAGTGCCCATAGAAATACCTACTACCTCTTGATACACTTTGTCGCCGAAACGAACATATATGTTGTCCAGGAGAAAATTTGAAGCTTCAATCATATCTTCACATTTCAAGTAAGTGGATCTAGCATACTTTCCTTTTACAGAAAAAGGCTTTAAACGAGTTACAGCAAATAAATTTGCAATAAGATTTGCAATAAGATTTTTTAAAAGACCATTTTATTAAATATGAAAACTTTTTCTTGATAAGATTGTGTGGAAGTGTAATGTAGAGAGTAGAAAAATCACAACTGTCAACATAATTAAAAGGACCATCAAAAGCATGTATTTTATCTAAAACCTCTAAAGAATTTTTAACGCTCCAAAAATAATAAATACCATTATATTCATAAGCTTTATTACAAAAGTTAATAACAAGTTATTTGATAGTAGTAATTAAGGGAGGTAGTAAGAAGCACTGATAGATTAGTAGTAAAACACTTACTAGATGAGGAGATGAAACAAAATTTAAATGGTTGTTTGTGTAATTTAGGTAACCAGTACATAGTCTCGACTTTCAAATGTTCGAAAGAGGCTTTAAGCTGGGTAGTGGCAGTGATATGCTTTGTGACGAAAACTAAACGAGGGGCGAAAGATACCAGAGGGACATTCAAACTCATAGATCGAAAATAAACTGACAACGCCATGGTTAAAAAAGAAAAAGACAAACAGTCAAATAAAAGTACACAAGACACAACATAGAAAACTAAAGACTAAGCAACACGAAACCCAACAAAAACTCGGGGTGATCTCAGGTGCTCCGGAAGGGTAAGCAGATCCTGCTCCACATGTGGCACTCGTCGTGTTGCTCATGTTATTACAAACCCGGTAAATAGTCTGATTTGGTAGATCACATTATTGGAAAGGAACGGGATTGTAGTTACGACATTAGGAACATATCCGTTTATTTTTGAAACGGATATTCCGTAACGGTCAACCAACTCGTGATGGCGTCCATAAAATTTACGAAAAAGTAAAATCACAAAATACTGAACTCCAAGGAAAATTCAAAACGGAAAGACTCTAATCAAATGGCAAAATCAAAAGCTCGAAGGGATGATTTCAACTTCACCAAATCATCTCTTTAGTCGTAAGGTTTTGTTTTTCAACCGACCCTCGTTGTCAATTTCTAGATGTAAGTCAAGATATGAGGCAGACTTAACTGTATCTGTTGTATCCTTTATTTCGAGTTTGATGATATTGATGCATTCAACATAGTCACCAAATTTTGAATTATTTAGTGAGAAAACATCATCTATATAGCTGAAAAGTTAAAGGATATTGCTTACTTCTTTTCTTTCTTCCTAAGAAGTTTTTGTATGAAGTCAGCCTCATAAGAATAAAGGAACAAGTCGGCAAGAAGAGGAGCACAGTTGGTTCCCATGGGAATGCCGATTGTTTGTTGAAAAACACGTCCTCCAAACGTAACAAATATGTTGTCGATCAAGAAATCGAGCATCTTGAGAATGTCAGTTTCAGAGAATTTTTTTGTTTGAATCAGAAGGGTTTTTTACAAAGAAGGATTTATCCCTCCCTAAGACAAGATACTTGTATCTACGTTGGCCGTTTTTTTTTATGAAACAAAGCAATACCAACTCTTTCAATTTGTCTTTCAGTATTGAATGGGGAATACTTGTGTGAAGTGTAGAAAAGTCAAATGTTTTAATACTATTGCAAGATGAAAGAGTCTTAGATTGTATGTATTCTAAAAGATCTTTGGAATTTTATAGTATCTACATCTGATTCACGCCACCTCTATAATAGGCAGTTTCACAATAACTTTGTAATATTTTGCTTCAACGGCTCCAAAATGTATAATGGTCATTAGGGTGTGACGTCATATATCGAATGATGTCACTGTTGGGCATGCGACGTCACAGACGTAAAGCTGTGTCGTATTTTCTGGCACATGAAATACAACCTTAAAAAAACTACTGGCCGCAAGAGGGCATACGATACATTTCAGGGGAGATAATGACGTTGATAAATGTTATTTTTCGCGACGTGAAATTCACCGGCACTTGTCTTAGAAAAACAATTTTCTATATACCTTTATATAACATATGTAAAATATCGGGGAAAGATGCATTTTTCGACTGATTTTAATCATTAGCTTGAAAACGAGTACATGGATCCTTCTTTTTAAAATTGGCATTTGGCTTGTTTATGTACGAGGATTATTTATACCAATTTTTATGAAGAAATCACCGATTTTTTTTTAATTGGATAAATATACAGCAAAAATGTTGGTTTTTGTTGAGCCTGGTACTTCTGTCGCAGAAATCTCGACATTGGTATAGTGATCCGGCGGTGGCGTTAACTAACTTCATAAAAGCTTAATATTTCAAAAGGTAGAAGACCCGAATGATTCACACTTTGTATATATATGCCTTATGATATGAAGTTTCCGTCTGCCATATGTCCATTGTCCTTGACTTCATTTTCATGGTTCATTGACTACTTGAAAAAAAAAGCTGAGATGTTAATTTCTCTCTTATTTTGAGTAATAGTATAACTATATTTGGTATGTGCGTACCTAGCAAAGTCCTCATGCCTATCAGATAGTTTTACTTGAACTCAAACTCATTTTAATGGATAAGTGAACAAGGTTAGGTTTTCGTGGTCAAGTTTATATCTCAGATACTAATAGCAATATGTCTACTATATTTGGTGTATGTAATGATTTTAAGGTGTACATGTCCAACTTGAAGGTGTCATATGACCTTGACCTCATTTTCATGGTTTAGTGGTTAAAGTTAAGTGGTTAATGTATTTTGGTCTGTTTTTCTAATACTGTATGCAAAAGGTCAACTATATTTTCTGTATTGAAATATTTCACGATTTACATGTCAGTCTGGCAGGTTTTATTTGATCTTGACCTCATTTTCACGGTTCATTGCTCAATGTTAAGTTTTTTGTGTTTCTGTCTGTTTTTCTAATACTGTATATAATTGGTCATCTAAATTTGGTGTATGGAATGATTGTAAGGTACATATGACTGTCTGGCAGTTACCATCTGACCTCCACCTCATTTTCATGGTTCATTAGTCAATGTTCAGTTTTCCTGGTTATCTTTGTTTCTTAGATACTATAAGCAATAGATCAATTATAATTGATGCGTGGAATGATTTTAAGGTGTACATGTCTGTCTGGCATGGTCAATTTGACATTGACCTCATTTTCATGGTTCATAGGTCAATATAAAATTTTCATGGTTTGGTCTGTTTCTTTTATACTACAATAGGTCATCTATATTCAGTATTTTGAATGATTGTATTAAAGGTGTACATGTATTTTCAGGCTTGGTTTATTTGACCTTGACCTCATTTTCTTGGATCAATAATGTTAATGTGATACTTGTAGTAAAACTTTATATTTAGGACTATCAACATGAAATCAATGGTCAATATAGTAGGCGAAACATTTCAGCGTGTGCACTCTTGTTTCCTAATATCATGAAAAAATAATAAAAAAAATATTTATAGAGAATTGTTCCTCACACTTAGAGTATACTTATGTAAAGACGATGTTTCAAATTTAATTAACAGAAATTTGCTTGTGATTATCTTTTGAAACAAAAAAGTAAAGTGTGTCTGTTCAATATATAGAAATGTCCAAGAAACCGAAATTTGGAGTAAATTTCTAAAATTTCGACCCCATTCATCTCTAAAAGTAGCACATGAAGGTATATTTTTCATTACATATTTGAATAGACTAGGCGAAAAATAGCTTGTATGTAAATTTTCATCTAAAACTCACCGTGTGATCAAAACTGTATGCCCTTAATTTGGTTTGATAGGAACTACTTATGATATCTATCAATGATATTTCTATAAAGTTGCATTACTATCAGTGCATATCAGTTCGACGACTATTTCGAGGGTCCAGTGACTTTGAATTAATAAGCAATTTCCAATGTTAGGTTTTCTGCTAGAGTAAGTTTGATAGGAACTACTTGTGATAGATCAATGATATTTTCTATAAAGTTGCATTACTATCAGTACAAATCAGTTTAATGACTATTTTAAGGCCCTTCCCCCTAGATCATGGTCCAGCGACTTTGAATTGTTGCAATGTTGCTGTCCATCAGATTGTCTTTTTATGCCCCGCAAGCATCGGAGGGGGCATTAAATTTCATCCTTGTCCGTCCGTTCACAGACGTACGTCCCAAAATTGTTTTCCGTTGTCTAACTTAAGTGCCTGAACCAAATGTTTTGAAACTGATACACAATGCTTATCACCACAAAACACAGATCAAGTTTGAATTTAGCTGGCTTCACTTTTACCGTTCTCGGGTTATGCCCCTTTATAACGATATATGCAAGCGGGGGCATCATCTGTGTCCTATGGAAACATTCTCCATTCATTTTCAAATTTTCTGCAGACAAGTGAGACATATCTCTGTGTCAACATTTTATGATTCATATTGATCAAAAAACATATTGATTTGTGATGCTGTGTTTTTAGGTTCATGATGTTGACCCCAGACTGTCATTTTTAAAAGTACTCTAAGACTTAAGATAAAACTGTATTGTATTTGAAGCTTTGTGGACGTCCTTTAATAGTTTATTGTCGCAAATTTAGTTCACCTGGCGACGCAATCAGAACCATCTATACGACTAAAGGAAGAGACCGATTTCATTGAGCTGCAAATCCTCTTAAACGATACAAAGTCGGAAATATTTGTGATATGATGTATAAATGTAGTGTTTTGTACTTCTCAAATTTGTCTTTGAAACAATCTTTTTCCACAGAAAACGTTAATTTTTAAGAAAATATCCAAATTCGGAGACCGTTATCGATCCGTGTCTTATGCGCTTTCGCGCATGCTCCGTCGACGTACTGCCCACGAAATTTAAAACTCTTTGTTTCAACACTTGTCCAATTGTACCGCGATTTCGCGGGCATCTTCTAGTTGATACAAAACAATTGCATTAGAGTTTTAGCTTGGTTGCTAACCTTTATCCCTAATAATCATTTAAGTACAATAATAGATGTTTTTTGTGGGTGCATGTATGTGCTGTTGTGTTGCTGACATTTACACCACAGTGTCATTTCAGTGCTCTTCAAGATGTCATTTTTAGCTCACCTGGTCCAAAGGACCAAATGAGCTATGCTCGTCCAATTTTTTCCTTCGTTAACTACAACAAAAATCTTCTTTTCTGAAACTATTAGTCCAATTGGAACCAAACTTGGCCACAGTCATTTTTACGGTATCTAGTTTTTTTTTGAAATGTATCAAATTAACTATCCTGTCACCAACATGGACACCAAGGCTTAACATAGAACATACAGGGAGAATGCAAGTGTTGGTTGTGTCTTATTTTGAAGGGTAAAAATGTTCATAATATAAAGATCTACTTATTGTCTATTTTAATAACAAAAATGTCAGAGGTTTCATTATTGGAGTTACTTCCCATGAATGATAATTTTAATAATTTTTTTCTTCACTTTTGAATTTAAACTTGAAAACTATTATAGATACACAATGTCTTTATTATGGTGATGTTGTTTATAGAGCTTGTAAATTTTGATATGATTATGTAAACTTAATAATCCTTTGAATAACCTTATTCTAAAGTTTTATTAATTTAATACTGTATTTAGGTACATGTAATACGATCATTGGCTATTGTTTTATTGGAACTAACATTGATTTTGTTATTAATGAATTATTACTAAATCACATTTTACTACATAGCATCAAACAGAACACAATTCACTACATAACATCAAACAGAACATAATTCACTACATAGCACCAAACAGAACACAATTCACTGCATTACACCAAACAGAACACAATTCACTGCATTACACCAAACAGAACACAATTCACTGCATTACACCACACAGAACACAATTCACTGCATTACACCAAACAGAACACAATTCACTGAATTACACCAAACAGAACACAATTCACTGCATTACACCAAAAGAACACAATTCACTACATAGCATCAAACAGAACACAATTCACTACATAAAACCACACAGAACACAATTCACTGCATTACACCACACAGAACACAATTTGCTACATAGCACCAAACAGAACATAATTTACTACATAACACCAAACAGAACACAATTCACTGCATTACACCACACAGAACACAATTCACTACATAACACCACACAGAACACAATTCACTGCATTACACCACACAGAACACAATTCACTACATAGCACCACACAGAACACAATTCACTGCATTACACCACACAGAACACAATTCACTACATAGCATCAAACAGAACACAATTCACTGCATTACACCGCACAGAACACAATTCACTACATAGCATCAAACAGAACACAATTTACTACATAAAACCACACAGAACACAATTCACTGCATTACACCACACAGAACACAATTCGCTACATAGCACCAAACAGAACATAATTTACTACATAACACCAAACAGAACACAATTCACTGCATTACACCACACAGAACACAATTCACTACATAGCACCAAACAGAACACAATTCACTGCATTACACCAAACAGAACACAATTCACTGCATTACACCAAACAGAACACAATTCACTACATAGCACCAAACAGAACACAATTCACTGCATTACACCACACAGAACACAATTCACTACATAGCATCAAACAGAACACAATTCACTGCATTACACCACACAGAACACAATTCACTACATTACACCACACAGAACTTAATTCACTGCATTACACCACACAGAACACAATTCACTACATAGCACCACACAGAACACAATTCAATGCATTATACCACACAGAACACAATTCACTGCATTACACCACACAGAACACAATTCACTGCATTACACCACACAGATCACAATTCACTGCATTACACCAAACAGAACACAATTCACTACATAGCACCAAACAGAACACAATTCATTGCATTATACCACACAGAACACAATTCACTGCATTACACCAAACAGAACACAATTCACTGCATTACACCACACAGAACACAATTTACTACATTGCATCAAACAGAACACAATTCACTGCATTACACCACACAGAACACAATTCACTACATAGCATCAAACAGAACACAATTCACTGCATTACACCACACAGAACACAATTCACTACATAACACCAAACAGAACACAATTCACTACATAGCACCAAACAGAACACAATTCATTGCATTATACCACACAGAACACAATTCACTGCATTACACCAAACAGAACACAATTCACTACATAGCACCAAACAGAACACAATTCACTCCATAACACCAAACAGAACACAATTCACTACATAGCACCAAACAGAACACAATTCATTGCATTATACCACACAGAACACAATTCACTGCATTACACCACACAGATCTTAATTCACTGCATTACACCACACAGATCTTAATTCACTGCATTACACCACACAGAACATAATTCACTACATAGCACCAAACAGAACACAATTCATTGCATTATACCACACAGAACACAATTCACTGCATTACACCACACAGAACACAATTCACTGCATTACACCACACAGAACACAATTTACTACATTGCATCAAACAGAACACAATTCACTGCATTACACCACACAGAACACAATTCACTACATGGCAACAAACAGAACACAATTCACTGCATTACACCAAACAGAACACAATTCACTACATTACACCACACAGAACACAATTCACTGCATTACACCACACAGATCTTAATTCACTGCATTACACCACACAGAACTTAATTCACTACATAGCACCAAACAGAACACAATTCACTACATAGCACCAAACAGAACACAATTCATTGCATTATACCACACACAACACAATTCACTGCATTACACCACACAGAACACAATTTACTACATTGCATCAAACAGAACACAATTCCCTGCATTACACCACACAGAACACAATGCACTACTTAGATTTCTCCATATATCTTTATTAGCTGGTATCTTAAATTTCTCTGTATTTCTTTATTAGCTGGTATCTTAAATTTCTCTGTATATCTTTATTAGCTGGTATCTTAGATTTCTCTGTATATATTTATAAGCTAGTATCTTAGATTTCTCTGTATATTTTAATAATACCTATAATTATTTGCGGTGAACATGCCAAATTAGTTGTATATTATGACGAAAATCACCGTAGGAACCAGAAACTGGAAGTTCACAATTTCTTATTGCTACAATTTATTTATCCATTTAAAAATATATTTTAGTTTATTTTTTTGGCTGTTTCGAAAAGTTATTTTTAAATTTACACTATATTTGTGAAAAAATTTGCTTATTCTAAAAAGATTTTCCGATTTTCATTTAAATGTTCAAAATCAGAGGTAACTTCCTTACATGATATTTATTGCACTCAGGAAATTTTGGTCTAATATGACTTAAACAGACTGAACTTAATTTACTGTTACTAAATATTAGCTAAACTAGTTGTAATTTATATATAATTAGTCCCAGGTTCAAAGAAAAGTAATATCATTTGAACCAGCAGTGTGTCTTTTATTCTGAAGATAAATTGAATTTTGCCAAATATGTGCCAATGTTATCACAAATAAAACCTGATGACTCATTATGTTTAAAACAAATACACTGAGGTCGCACCAGACCATCCTCTTCACTGATCAGTACTTTACTATTCTGTCCATCTTTTGATATAACTTTTATACTCTGAGATTCAGGGTCGACTACCATAATGTTACCATGAGTATCTGTACAAAGTCCTAGTGGTCCTGTTAAATCCTGTGTATATTTCCAGATCTGTTTACCTGATTCATCATAACAATAAACTGCATCACCATCACTATAGATTACTCTGTTATTACAGTAAACACGGTTATTTAGTCCTGATTTACTCTGAACTTGTATTGACTTAATTGTATTTCCTTCCATGTCTATAATACGAATTTCATCTATATGCGTACCTACAGCCAGAGTATTGTTGGAGAAGTATAATCCCCAGCATACTTTGTCTAATGTGATAACTTTGGTAACTGTTTCGTTCAACATATTGAAGATCTTTACGGCTGTCTCTCTAGGATAAGTAATGGCTTAAGTTTTCTGATTGATCTGTGTTACATTGAAGGCTTCACCAGGTAAAGGCAACTGTTTCTCAAGTTTGCCATCAGAAGTAAATAGGTTAACTTTACTTCTCAATTCAACTTCTATAATTCTTCCATCCATCAGACAAATCATGTCACTAATCAAATTCTTCTTGTTGATCTCTATCTTTTCTCTATATTCATTGTCATGTTGTTTATGTTGGATTGTTCTCATGATTGTACTTGTGCTTCCCTCCTCACACTTGTTACTCTATTCATGGCTATGTCTGTTTTAACAACAATTACTTCTCCAAATGGTTCTAGTAATCCACATTTGATTAGTATGTTTTCTATTACATCATTTTGCTTCATTTTGATGTTAAATTCTTTGGCCCTGTCAATGATTTCCAGATCTTCAACATATCGTTGACATTGGTGTACTTGTTTTTCAATCTGATGTAAACCTAGAAATGCTTGGAGTTTTGAAGTGTGTGATATGACTATATGTAAGTGGTCTTGCATTTTCTTTAAGCTTTTCTGTTTTCCTTCAATTTCGGTGATTAAATCTGTTGCTTTGGATTTTTCCTGATTTAAGATAGTTTCTGCCTCATTGCGTAACTTCTTCTCTAGGTTTGTTAAATGATTATTTATTTTCTTGCGAATTTTAATAATTACTTCTTTTATGCTTTCACACTCTCGTTTACCTCTACTTATGTTTTTAGATTTGTTAGTAACCAATTTTTCCAGAAAATGTTTGATGGAGTTAATTTGTTTTTTCTAAGGATTGTGTGGATTTGTCAATTTTGTTTTCTCCACGGCACTCACTAAACTTTTTATTCCAGTACATTTTAAATGGCTAGTAGGAATACATTCAGCACAGCAAGGCATTAAATGATTGGGGCAATATAAGTTGAGCTGTTGACCATGTTTGTCACATTCTGTTTTGATAGTTGTGATGGTACTTTTATAACTTTTTATATCAATGGTCTTATGATCACTTGATGATTTTGATCTTTTGTGATGACCAGAACATATTGAACATAGTCCTCTGTCACAGTTGTTACACCAGATGTTAGCGTTAGTGTTTGCTTTTCCTTTTGACAAGGTCCACATGGTATAGGTGTACTGGATGCCATGATCTGAACATATATAAATACAAAAAGTAAGTTAGTTAGATTAATTGACAGGGTCCACATGTTATAGGTGTACTGGATGCCATGACCTAAACATATATAAAGTGTAAGTTATTTAGCCTTATGATCAGATGGTATAGATGTACTGGATGCCATGACCTACACATATATATAAAATGTAAGTTATTTATCCCTATAGTCAGGATCAACCTGGTATAGGTGTACTGGATGCCATGACCTACACATATATAAAATGTAAGTTATTTAGCCATATGGTCAGGATCCACATGGTATAGATGTACTGGATTCCATGACCTACACTTATATATAAAATATAAGTTATTTAGCCTTATAGTCAGGGTCCACATGGTATAGGTGTTCTGGATGCCATGACTTACACATATATAAAATGTAAGTTATTTAGACTTATGGTCAGGATCCAAATGGTATAGATGTACTGGATGCCATGACCAACACATATATAAATTGTACGTTATTTAGCCTTATGGTCAGGATCCAAATGGTATAGGTGTACTGGATGCCATGACACGAACATATACAAAAAGTAAGTTAGCTAGACTAATTGACAAGGTCCGCATGGTATAGATAAACAAATAAGAGATGTGGTATGATTGCCAATGAGTCAACTCTCCACAAGAGACCAAATGACACAGAAATTAACAACTATAGACCACCGTACGGCCATAAACAATGAGCAAGGCCCATACCACATAGTCAGCTATAAAAGGCCGTGAATGACAAATTTAAAACAATTCAAACGAGAAAACTAACAGCCTAATATATGTACAAAATAATGAACGAAAAACAAATATGTTACACAGCAACAAACGACAACCACTGAATTACAGGCTCCTGACTTGGAACAGGCTCATACAGAATGTGGCGGGGTTAAACTGGTTTGTTGCGCCGAACCCTCCCGCTAATCAGGGACAATGGTGCAACGGCACAACACAAGAACAAACTATACAAAACAATAAACGAAAACAAAATATGAGAAACAGCAATAAACGACAACCACTTAATTACAGGCTCCTGACTTGGGACAGGCACATATAGAATTTGGCGGGGTTAAACGTGTTTGAAGGCGCCAACACTCCTCCTCACCTGGGACAGTGGTGCAACAGTACAACATAAGAACAAAGTATAAAAATCAGTTGAAAAAAGCATTAACTGGATGCCATGACCTAAACGTATACAAAAAGTAAGTTATCCAACCTGCATGGTACACTTCCACTGGATGTCATGACCTCGACATATACAATAAGTAAGTTATTTAACTTGTTTGACAAGGTCCACATGGTACCCTTTCACTGGGTGCCATGACGTCAACATATACAATAAGTAAGTTATTTAACTTGTTTGACAAGGTCCACATGGTACCCTTTCACTGGGTGCCATGACCTCGACATATACAATAAGTGATTTATATAATCTGCTTGACAAGGTCCTCAATAGTGACAACTAAAATATATATACAGGGGTATTAGTTCCACTATGCGGACAGCTCTAGGTTTTGTATTTGACAAGTCTACTTTGAATTTTTGCCATTAATATATACCTGTCTTGCTAATTAATAATAATGTCATATTGTCTGTTCTCATTGTGGTGTTCCATGTCTTAGCATTTTGCCACCTGATTCAAAACCCTATAGTAACTGGCGGGTTGGCCATATTTCAGACATCTTTTCAACCTTTTGGCTGGTTTTTTTTTGTCACTACAAACAATATAGTGCATTGTTTTATGTACAATAAAACATCGCCTCATGTCAATTCAAGGACAATGTACAATTAGGGGCTGATGTGGCCCTGTTAATTACCAAAAATAAAACATCACCTCATGTCAAGTCAAGGACAAGATATATTTAGGAGCTGATGTGGCCCTGTAAATTACCAAAAATAAAACATCGTCTTATATCCGGTCGAGGACAAGGTACAATTAGGGGCTGAAGTGGCCCTGTCAATTACCAAAAATAAAACATCACCTCATGTGAAGTCAAGGACAAGATACATTTTGGGGCTGATGTGGCTCTGTAAATTACCAAAAATAAAACATCGCCTCATGTCAAGTCAAGGACAAGGTACATTTAGGGGCTGATGTGGCCCTGTAAATTACCAAAAATAAAACATCGCTTCATGTCAGGTCAAGGACAAGATACATTTAGGGGCTGATGTGGCCCTGTAAATTACCAAAAATAAAACATCGCCTCATGTCAAGTCAAGGACAAGGTACATTAAGGGGCTGATGTGGCCCTGTAAATTACCATAACCAAAACATCACCTCATGTCAAGTCAAGGACAAGATACATTTAGGGGCTGATGTGGCCCTGTAAATTACCAAAATAAAACATCGCCTCAAGTCAAGTAAAGGATAATGTACATTTTGGGGCTGATGTGGCCAGTAAATTACAAAAATAAAACAATGCCTCATGTCATTACTTATCACATGCAATGAATCAATAAGAATTAAAGCAATCTTTACCCTTCAGTGCTCATTGATTGTTCTGTGGTGTGGAAAGAAACACCTCAGCATACAGTACACATTAAACATTTATAGAATACCCGTATTTAAGTTTTTCATTGTCAAATCAGTAATAACTTTTTTCAGCCATTAACCTGTTGATATTCTTGTGACAAAAGTTAAATTAGCTGTATGTATGGCACTGAAATGTCCTTCATTGTTTCTCAAAATGTCAAAAACAGGACGTTCATTATGACATGTTAATATCTGATTTAGGTAATCTGTTAATATTTGAATGACAGGAATAGCCTGACCCAATCCATAAAAATCTGTCTATCTTACCTTTGTTAGAGAGGTTTAATTTTATTGTTTGAGGAAATCTGTATTTATTTACTGCAAGATGAGAATATATGTGTTTCCTCTTTTTAAGAATATTTGATGATGTATAATGGTGTGATGTTGATGTGGACATTATCATTATTGATCTGTAGGAGCAATAACTCCATGCAATTACATATATTTCTTTTTATAATCTAAAATAACAATTCAATAAAATAATTAATATGATTCAGCATGTCTTGTATGAGTTCGAAAAATCAGTGCTGATCAACTATTTGTATAGGAAATATGTCCATTTAAAATATAACTTTATAGAAAATTGCATTGCTTAATCGAATTATGACTATTGAACAGCGGTATTCTACTGTTGCCTTTATTAAGCACTGTTGGACTTTTATGAAATTCATATCAAAGGTTTTAATTTAAAACCATGGTCTTTGTTTTTACTGGACTTGTGACCTCTTGAAAAAGAAATAAAATGGAAAATTGTCTTGTAAGTTATCACACACCTTTATTCCTGGTAAAAAATTAATGAAAAATTTTAAAAGAACAAAATTTATATTTATCAATTTGAGTCACAATGCATTGCTATTGTACAGATAAAATATGTGCAACAATGGGGGCATTGGAAAGCTGTTCTTTTTATTAAAATACAAAGACAAACAAGTGTGGGTATAAAGGACACTATCGATTACAGATATGGATATTTATTATCTTATCTGAGTTCTTCAAAATCACAGTTAATGTGATGGGTGGCTTGTTGTTAAAAAAACCTGGATGTGTCCATTTTCTTTTTGTCACTACAAACAATATAGTGCATTGAGGTATTGAACATTCTTTTGTTCCTATTCGCGCTCATGTCAAGTAAAGGACAAGGTACATTTTGGGACTGATGTGGCCCTGTAAATTACCTAAACGAAAACATCGCCTCATGTCAAGTAAAGGACAAGGTACATTTTGGGACTGATGTGGCCCTGTAAATCACCAAAACTAAAACATCGCCTCATGTCAAGTAAAGGACAAGATACATTTTGGGGCTGATGTGGCCCTGTAAATTACCAAAACTAAAACATCGCCTCATGTCAAGTCAAGTACAAGGTACATTTTGGGACTGATGTGGCCCTGTAAATTACCAAAACTAAAACATCGCCTCATGTCAATTCAAGGACAATGTACAATTAGGGGCTGATGTGGCCCTGTAAATTACCAAAACAAAACATCACCTCTTGTCAAGTCAAGGACAAGATACATTTAGGGCTGATGTGGTCCTGTAAATTACCAAAAATAAAACATCACCTCATGTCAAGTCAAGGACAAGATACATTTAGGGGCTGATGTGGCCCTGTAAATTACCAAAATAAAACATCGCCTCATGTCAAGTAAAGGACAAGATACATTTAAGGGCTGATATGGCCCTGTAAATTACCAAAACTAAAACATCGCCTCATGTCAATTCAAGGACAATGTACAATTAGGGGCTGATGTGGCCCTGTAAATTACCAAAACTAAATTATCACCTCATGCCAAGTCAAGGACAAGGTACATTTAGGGGCTGATGTGGCCCTGTAAATTCCCAAAATAAAACATCGCCTCATGTCAATTCAAGGACAATGTACAATTAGGGGCTGATGTGGCCCTGTTAATTACCAAAAATAAAACATCACCTCATGTCAAGTCAAGGACAAGATATATTTAGGAGCTGATGTGGCCCTGTAAATTACCAAAAATAAAACATCGTCTTATATCCGGTCGAGGACAAGGTACAATTAGGGGCTGAAGTGGCCCTGTCAATTACCAAAAATAAAACATCACCTCATGTGAAGTCAAGGACAAGATACATTTTGGGGCTGATGTGGCCCTGTAAATTACCAAAAATAAAACATCGCCTCATGTAAAGTCAAGGACAAGGTACATTTAGGGGCTGATGTGGCCCTGTAAATTACCAAAAATAAAACATCGCCTCATGTCAAGTCAAGGTCAAGGTACATTTAGGGGCTGATATGGCCCTGTAAATTACCATAACCAAAACATCACCTCATGTCAAGTCAAGGACTAGATACATTAAGGGGCTGATGTGGTCCTGTAAATTACCAAAAATAAAACATCACCTCATGTCAAGTAAAGGATAATGTACATTTTGGGGCTGATGTGGCCTGTAAATTACAAAAAATAAAACAATGCCTCATGTCATTACTTATCACATTTTTAAGCATCAGAAGAAAGTCTTTTCAGAAAATGTGAAATTTAGCCAAGCCTTCTAACACGATTTGATTATGACATCTTTTACATAGCCTCATGCACTAGATTTGTCAGATTTTTATTAGAAATAGGCTTATTATTTAACCAAATATACGAAGAACCCAAGCATAACTCATAATTATATTTTGCTACTGAATGGATAAACACAACATACACTTACTGTTAAAAATATCATGGGTGCCTTGGTGGCAGAGTGGCCTTTTAGTCAAACTACTGTATCACTAGCCAGTCAACATACACTTACTGTTAAAATATCGTGGGGCCTTGGTGGCCGAGTGGTCTAAGTAGTCAAACTACTGTATAACTAGCCAGTCAACATACACTTACTGTTAAAATATCGTGGGGGCCTTGGTGGCTGAGTGGTCTAATTAGTCAAACTACTGTATCACTAGCCAGTCAACATACACTTACTGTTAAAATATCGTTTTGGGTGGCAGTTTTGCTCAATATTATTTCCATGCAGAAACATGTCAATTAGTCAGGGTTTTGTTAATTTCACCATTTATATACTGTTGTATTTTATTGGTATTTCAGGGCTGTATAACTCATGAAAAGGGTATTTTCTAACAAAAATGACATTTTTTTTATTAAAGTTCACCCATTCAACATTTCATTCTTAACATCTTAGATAGTTTGAATTATATTCTAATTTAGGGCCAATTTGGCCCCAAATCTACTTTTTCTTTTAATAGTACTTTTATACTCTGATGATTTTCAGTTTTTTTCAAAATTGTGTCTATGTGAATAATCATACTTATAATTACACAAGTGAAAGAAAGTAGCACATAGTGCATGATTTATTTGATCAAAGGGAAATTACTCAATTTAAAATATTGACCAAATGTTTGTTTGTGATTCGTTTTTGCTGAATACAATGAAATTTTTATTCTAAGTTCACAATGCACAATTGAAGTTGTCTGAACAATGAATCAATAAGAATTAAAGCAATCTTTACCCTTCAGTGCTCATTGATTGTTCTGTGGTGTGAAAAGAAACACCTCAGCATACAGTACACATTAAACATTTATAGAATACCCGTATTTAAGTTTTTCATTGTCAAATCAGTAATAACTTTTTTTTTCAGCCATTTACCTGATGATATTCTTGTGACAAAAGTTAAATTAGCTGTATGTATGGCACTGAAATGTCCTTCATTGTTTCTCAAAATGTCAAAAAAAAATAGGACGTTCATTATGACATGTTAATATCTGATTTAGGTAATCTGTTAATATTTGAATGACAGGAATAGCCTGACCCAATCCATAAAAATCTATCCATCTTACCTTTGTTAGAGAGGTTTAATTTTATTGTTTGAGGAAATCTGTATTTATTTACTGGTATAAAATAAAAACTATTTCTTTTGCAAGATGAGAATATATGTGTTTCCCTCTTTTTTTTAAGAATATTTGATGATGTATAATGGTGTGATGTTGATGTGGACATTATCATTATTGTCTGTAGGAGCAATAACTCCATGCAATTACATGTATTTCTTTTTTATAATCTAAAATAACAATTCAATAAAAGAATTAATATCAGCATGTCTTGTATGAGTTCGAAAAATCAGTGCTGATCAACTATTTGTAAGGAAATATGTCCATTTAAAATATAAATTTATAGAAAATTGCATTGCTTAATCGAATTATGACTATTGAACAGCGGTATTCTACTGTTGCCTTTATTAAGCACTGTTGGACTTTTTATGAAATTCATATCAAAGGTTTTAATTTAAAACCATGGACTTTGTTTTTTACTGGACTTGTGACCTCTTGAAAAAGAAATAAAATGGAAAATTGTCTTGTAAGTTATCACTCACCTTTATTCCTGGTAAAAAATTAATGAAAAATTTTAAAAGAACAAAATTTATATTTATCAATTTGAGTCACAATGCATTGCTATTGTACAGATAAAATATGTGCAACAATGGGGGCATTGGAAAGCTGTTCTTTTTATTAAAATACAAAGACAAACAAGTGTGGGTATAAAGGACACTATAGATATGGATATTTATTATCTTATCTGAGTTCTTCAAAATCACAGTTAATGTGATGGGTGGCTTGTTGTTAAAAAAAACCTGGATGTGTCCATTTTTTCTGAAATTCAGTTTGCATGAATTTGTCAGTCATGATTTAAATACTATTGTTAGTGCTCATTTGAGAACTTTGATATAATACATACTGGTATTCTATGCATTCAAAGAGATATGCTTTATATGTCAAGGAGACAATGGCCCAACATAATATAGAATATTTTCAGTAACCACTTTTCAGTAAAATAGTTGCTGCAGAGTAGATATTGATATATTTGTGAAAAAGGCAAACTCTAAGTACTAAATATGAGCCTCTACCTTTAAAAGACCTGTTGAATCATACATAAACCTTGTTAGAAGAACAATATGAAAAGACATCAGGTTATAACTTTTTGTGGAAGAGACCCATTATATAAACATTTTATCAGTCAATCATTCTATTATTTTCTTTTACAAATGGATTGATATCTCTTTATTTGAATTTTCCGTCTAAAAACAGAGAAAGGGAGACAATTCTATTAATATCAGTTCAGTATTGGAAGGAAGTTGTAATGGTTTCATAAACCAAGGACTTTTATAGTATTAATATCTTTGCTTACATGGCAACAAAAAGAACTTAAAGTTTGAAATTTGCAACCTACACAATTAGATATCAAAGTACCTAGTATGAATGGTTGTGACATCAAAGAAATTAAAAAATCAAGAAAGTTGAAAGAAAAGATTTTTCAGAAGTGCATACAAACTGTACTAATTTTTGTCGAGCCTGTGACTTTTGTCGCAGAAAGCGAGACATAGGGGTAGTGATCTGGCGGCGACGACTGTCTCATTTTCATGGTTCAGTGACTACTTGAAAAAAAGTTAAAATATTTTGTAATCTTAATTTCTCTCTTATTATGAATAAAAGCCTGGCTATATTTGGTATTTGCGTAACTTGCAAGGTCCTTATGCATGTCAGTTTTCACTTGACCTCCACCTCATTTCACGGATCAGTGAACAAGATTAACTTTTCGTGGTCAAGTCCATATCTCAGATACTATAAGCAAAAGGTCTACTATATTTGGTGTATGGAATGATTGTAAGGTGTACATGTCCAACAGGCAAGTGTCATCTGACCTTGACCTCATTTTTCCGGTTCATTGCTCAATGTTTCATTTTTGTCGAGCCTGCAAACTTTTGTCGCAGAAAGCTGGACATAGAGATAGTGAACCGGCGGCGGCGGGAGCGACGTTAACTAACTACTTAAAAGCTTTATATTTTAGAAGGTGGAAGACCTGGATGCTTCATACTTTGTATATAGATGCCTTATGTTATGAAGTTTCCGTCTGTCATATGTCCATTGTCCTTGACCTCATTTTCATGGTTCAGTGACTACTTGAAAAAAGTTAAGATTATTTGTAATGATAATTTCTCTCTTATTATAAGTAATAGGATAACAATATTTAGTATGTGCGTACCTTGCAAGGTCCTCATGCCTGTCAGATAGTTTTCATCTGACCTCGACCTCATTTATGGATCAGTGAACAAGGTTAAGTTTTCGTGGTCAAGTCCATATATCAAATACTATAAGCAGCTGTAATGTGCACATGTTCAACTGGCATGTGTCATCTCACCTTGACCTCATTTTCTTGATTCACTGGTTAAAGTTAAGTTGTTGTTTTTTTTGGTCTGTTTTTCTTATACTTTATGCAATAGGTGATCTGTATTTGGTGTGTAGAAATATTTTATGATGTACATGTTATTCTGGCAGGTTTTATTTGACCTTGACCTCATTTTCACGATTTATTGCTCAGTGTAAAGTTTTTGTGTTTTGGTCTGTTTTTCTTAAACTATAAGCAATACGTCAACTATATTTGGTGTATAAAATAATTGTAAGGTGTATAGGTCTGGCTGACAGGTATCATCTGACCCTGACCTCATATTCATGATTCATTGGTCAATGTTAAGTTTTCATGGTTAAGTTTGTTTCTTATATACTATAAGCAATATGTTAACTATATTTGGTGTATTGAATGATTGTAAGGTGTATAGGTCTGTCTGGCAGGTATCATCTGACCTTGACCTGAATTTCATGGTTTATTGGCCAATGTTTAGCTTTAATAGTTAAGTTTGTTTCTTAGATATATAAACAATATGTCAACTATATTAAATGCATAGTTTGATTGTAAGGTGTACATGTCTGTTTGGCATGGTTCATCTGACCTTGATCTCATTTTCATGGTTCATTGGTCGATGTTAAGTTTTCCTGGTTAAGTTTGATTCTTAGAAAATATAAGCAAAAGGTTAACTATATTTGGTGTATGGAATGATTGTAAGGTGAACATGTATTTCCAGTTTGGTTTATCTAACCTTGAGCTAATTTTCTTTGATCATGTTAAGTTTATGTGATACCCGTAGTAAAGTTTTATATTTAGGACTATCAACATAAAATCAATGGTCAGTAAAGCAGGCGAGACATTTAAGCGTGTGCACTCTTGTTGTGTTTTGGTCTGTTTTTGTCTTGCCTGCGACGAAATTCGCAGTATGCGAGACTTAGGTATCACTATCCAGCGGCGGCTGCGTAAACTATTTGTACAAAGTTTTATATTTCAGACGGTAGAAGACCTGGGTGCTTCATACCTTGAATGCAGATACCTTGTGTTACGAAGTTGACGTCTGTCATATTGCCATGGTCCTTGACCCCATTTGCATGGTTTAGTGACTGCTTTTTTTTCATGAGAATTTCTCAGTTATTACGAGTAATAGGATAACTATGTTTGGTTTATGGGTTTTTTATTGCAAAGTCTACATACATGTCCGACATATAGGGTTCACCTAAAGTTACATGATTAGGTCCGTTTCAGATACTATAAGCAGTAGGTCATCTATATGTGGTGTTTGGAATGATTGTAAGAGGTATATGTCAGTCTGGCAGGCTTCATCAGACCTTGACCTAATTTTCATGGTTCATTGGTCAATGTTAAGTTTTTGTGTTTTGGTCTGATTTTCAAGTACTTTAAGCAATAGGTCAACTATATTTGATGTATGGCATAATTTTAAGGTGTACATGTTGGTCTAGTCGTCATCGTCTGACCTTGACCTCATTTTCATGGTTCATGGGGCAATTTTAAGTCTTTGTGATTTGGTCTGTTTTTCAAACACTAATAACAATAGGTCAGCTATATTTGGTGTATGGAATGATTGTAAATTGTACATGTTTGTCTGGCAGCTTTCATCTGACCTTGACCTCATTTTCATGGTTCATTGGTCAATGTCAAGTTTTTGAGTTTTGGTCTGTGTTTTAATTACAATAAGCAATAGGTCAACTATATTTGGTGTAAGGAATAATTGTAACGTGTATATGTCTGTCTGACAGGATTTATCTGACCTTAACCTCACTTTTATGGATCTTTAAACATATTAGGTTTATGTGATACTAGTAGGCAAACCTTTATCTTTTAGACTTTCAACATAAAATTAATGGTCAGTAAAGCAGGCGAGTCATTTCAGCATGTGCACTCTTGTTCTTAAACTATAAGCAATAGGTCAACTATATATTTGGTGTAAGGAATGATTGTAACATGTATATGTCTGTTAGGCAGTTTTCATCTGAACTTGACCTCGTTTATATGGTTCATTGGTCAGTGTTAAATTTTCCTTGTTAATATAAAAAAGAAGATGTGGTATGATTGCCAATGAGACAACTCTCCACAAGAGACCAAATGAAACAGAAATTTACAGCTATAGGTCACCGTACGGTCTTCAAAAATGAACAAAGCCCATACCGCATAGTAAGTTTATTTCTTAGATACTATATGCAATAGGTCAACTATATTTGGTGTTTAGAAATGTTGTAATGTGTATATATAAATTAGAAGATGTGGTTTGAGACAACTCTCAATCCAAGTCACAATGTGTTGAAAGTAAACAATTATAGGTTAAAATACGGCCTTCAACAGGGAGCCTTGGCTCACACCGAACAGCAAGCTATAAAGGGCCCCAAAATTACTAGTGTGAAACAATTCAAATAGGAAACCCAATGGTCTAATCTATATAAAAAACGAGAAACCCTTTTGAACCACATCAACAAACGACAACCACTGAACAACAGGCTCCTTACTAAGGACAGGTGCAAAAATTGCAGCGGGTTTAAACATTCACCCTAACCTGAAATAGTAGTGTAACATTACAACATCGAAAGACATACTATAAAAAAATTCAATTGAAATGGATAAACTCTATCAAAAGACATATAAACAAAAACAAGTAAACATACACTGAACGAGTAAATTTGATCTATGACTGTCTTGCAGGGTTCATCTGACCTTGACCTCATTTCCATGGTTCATTCAGGTCAATATTAAGTTTTCATGGTTTGGTCTGTTTCTTATATACTATAAGCAATAGGACCACTATATTTGGTGTATTGAATGCTTGTAAGATGTGCATCTATTTCTGGCTTGGTTTATCTGACCTTGACCTGAATTTCTTTGATCATATTAGGTTTATGTGATACTTGTAAAAAAAAATTTAAATTTAGGACTATCAACATTTCAGCGTGTGCACTCTTGTTTGTCTTACAAGAGTACATATGTTGACCCAAGACAATATATCTTCCAGTTTGAGCCAAAATTGTTTTGTTAGTATTATTGAGAAATATTTATTTCATTTTTAGACACATGAAGAATTGGTGACAGATTTGATATCAAAGTTGGGGAGTAATTTATCGTACAAAAAATTACCAGTCAGATTATATCAGGTAACCTATCATGTTATTGTTCTTTGTTGGGTTTTTGCTTCCTGTTGACGGTGAGAGTTTTGAATATATTTCATGAACGATATAATATCTATGATTCTGAGATATCAATGCTGCAGATAACTGGGTGTGATTTTCTGATGCAACTTAGGAGATTTGTTGATTTGTAGACAAATTTAAGAACTTTTTTGCTGATTTTATATGTTTTCTTTACAAAGATACCTCCATATTGAAAGAATTAATACAATAATATTTCAAAAAATAAAAATGTTATAGTGCAATGTTTTGTCTGAATTTTCAGTTCAAGTTTAACATACTGCAATTCTATGCAAAATTTTACATAAATCTGTCACATGACCGGTTTACCGTTTTTGACCATTAATGACTTCTTTTTTGCATATTAGATATTATATTGATATTGAAAGAATAGAGAAAATTTGCAAAACAGCAAAATTAACAGCAACTGTCACTGTCCCTAAATTACAAAACCTATCAATACACCTGGTCTCGCTCTTTTTGTCGATTCCCTAAGTTTGTTTGTTACCTTAGTTTGTCTTAATTGATTTATGAGATTTGAACATTGATAAACAACTGCTGCTTTTATTATAAAAGTTGTGAGGTATAATTTGCTCCTTACAGATATCAAGAAAATTTCGAGATGAAATGCATCCTAGGCATGGCCTTTTGAGAAGTAGAGAATTTGAAATGAAAAGTAATAATATTGGACTAACATGTTCAAAATACATTTTGTAATGTGAAAAAAAAAACATGAAGAAGTGAAAAAACAATGTTTTCTTTTTCATTTTTTTCTAAAGGTGGGGTCATCCACTTTGATCTTTTGTGACAAACAATTTTAAATATATAGTATGAGCTGATTTAATTTGCTCGTGAATTTCTGTATCAGGTTTAAGATTTGGTTTAGGGTAGTTCATCATAAAGTTGTGATCAAATTGACTTGAAATTTAGAATATATGTTCATTATCATTTGATATTTAAGAAAATATGGTTTTGACACATATTTTATGATACAGAAATAAGGAGATATGGTATGATTGCCAATAAGACAACTATCCACTAAAGTTCAAATGAAGTGGATTTAAGCAATTATAGGCAACCATATGACCTTCAACAATGAGAAAAACCGTTAACATATAGTCAGCTATAAAAGGTGCAGACATGAAAATATGAAACAATTCAATTGAGAAAATCAATGGACTAATTATAACAAAACAATTTACGAAAATCAAATACGACAAACATGAACAAACGACACCACTGAATTACAGGTTCATTGAACACAGAAATGTGATAATGTTAATGAACCATGTTGTCCTATGGAGACATATTCTTGTTTCCTCTGCCTTGAATGAGTATATCTTAGGATATTTTCTCGCAGCTGGATGGATCCGTCAAGATTTAAAACTTTGTTACTTGATGATTTTTACCTTAAATTGATTTGAACAGATGAAATAAAATAGGAGTTTGATATTTTGAGTTAAGTGATAAACTAGGTATTTAGTTTCATTAATAAACTAATACACTCTTTTAAATACCTGCCATTTCAAGATTTTACCCTTTATTTTCAGTTTATCAAGCAAATAGTTTATGATAAAATTACAAGAGTATTTATTTTTCTTTAGTGTATATATACTGTGTGTTTATTTTATCAGACCCTTCAGTAAAAGAGAACAAGTGTCCCAGATGTGGAAGTGAATTGTATAAAATTTCTGCTAAAGAGGTATTACAAACATATTTTAATGTAAACAAAGCATACTAAAACAAAAATCTATTGCCACTCAGAGATTTAAAAATTTCCGAAAATTTAAAAACTTATGCAATATACACCAATCTTAATCAGAATACTCCTTTGGGGAACTGATTTATAAATTTAATAATGGGTAACCAGCAACCAATCAGAATAGCTATCATTGATTAAAATGTAACATTAGGATTCAATGCAAGTAATTCTCAGGTATTTGGAAAACCGTAAGAAATGGGATCCAAATATTTAGCATGACAAGATAACTTACTATACATTTGTTTCAAAATTAGTAGACTCATTAAAGGAGTTATTGCCGTTTAGTCGAGATTTTTTCCACTTGAAATATAGTGTCTTATTTTGTTTACCTAAAAATGTATTATAGATTGAGAGAAACTGTTAACATAAATTATGATCAGCAATACAACATAAGAAAATGTCAATAAACTAAACAATCAATTGACTCACAATAGGAATTATTGTTTATAAATATTGATTGTTGACTTATATTATTAGTTTTGCCTATTTGAAAACTATTATAAACAGTCGGAAGCTGTAAAATTAGTAAGTAATACTGTTCTACAAAATTCATAATTTGACATAAACATTCACTTATCAGGAATTAATGCCCTTAATGACAATTTTTATCCAGTTTTGCATGCTACATTTCTATATAGATAAATAGATGATGTTTAAGAATATAATGATAATTACGACAAGACTACAAATGAGTCACATGACTTCAACTGTAGACAGCTGTGTTCTTCAAATAAAACAAGTTCAGATGTACTAGTTATCTCATTGATAGTCAATATATAGAATAATCATTCATTGTCTCGAAATATAAATTTTATTTGTACAAGGCTTAGAAATAAGTAGAAAGCGAGGCTTATTTATGACGTCAATAAATAATACAGGTTCGCGGAAATGTTATCAAATTAAAAAATTGTGTTTTTTACCCTAGATATTTCATTTGGAACAGTTCTAGGAGTTGCAGTATATAAAAAATAACCATTCATTGTCTCTAAATGTAAATTGTATTTGTTTTCGGCTCAAAACAGAATAGAAATTTAATTTTTGCATTCTTATTATGTTATGGTGATGTTTCCATCGTCCTCCGAAGACATTTTGGTTAGTAGACAATAACTTGAGTAAAAGTGTATGGATCTCTATGCAATTTTAGCACAAGGTTCCATACCACATTAGGAGGGTTGGAATTGATTTTGTGGGTTATTGTTTTAGCTGTTTGTAGGGGTCAAAAGGAGCCAAAAACAAGTATCTGTCTTGTTCACAGACAATAACTTGAGTATTAGTGTGTGAATATCTATGAAATTTTAGCAAAAAGGTTTTAAATTTAGGTACAAAATTGAATATTGAATATATGGGGTTTTTGATATGCTGAATCTACCCGTGTATTTAGATATTGGATTTTGAGTTCCGTTATTAAAATGGTCCAAATTGAGGTCCAAAATTAAACTGTGTTTGATTTCTTCAAAAATTGAATTCTTAGGGTTCTTTGATATGCTGATTCCAACCATGTATTTAGAATTTGGATATTGGACCATAATTTAGTAAATTTCAAATTTCAGATTAAATCATTACTTAGACCACATTCATTCTGTGTCAAAAACTATGCTATGTCAAATATATAATCGCAATCCAAATTCAGAGGTGTATTGCACAATTAATAGAAATTGTAAGTAGAGTCCTAGTTGAAAACACATATAGCATCAAACCTAATTTTAGAGAAGAAATTATATAAAAATTATTTTGAAATTAATTGTTCATTATTAGATATTTTGAAAAATAAAATGGTAAGTTTATAGATTTTTACAGACTTTGTATTAATGAGGAATATTATTTGGAATTGCTTTTTCATTTTTTTTTTTTTTTTTTTTAAATACTTGTCTTATTCTTTGAATAAATTGCTTATTTCTTTGGAGCATTAATTATATGGAAAATTGCATGGTTAGCGCACTCATGTGTACAATTTTTTGCCAGAATGTTATGAAACTTTATTCATAGGTTTATATTAGCAATGTCTTTGACGAGTTTAAAAATCAATGCTTATCAATTATTTTTAAAAGAGCTATGCCCTTTGGAAGTATTGATTATATGGAAAATTGAATTGTTAGTGTGCTCATGTGTACAACTATTGTCAGAATTTTATGAAACTTATATCATAGGTTTATATTAGCAATGTCTTTGACACTTTTAAAAATAAGTGCCGATCAAATATTTTCAACGAGTTATGTGCCATGGAAATATTAAATCGAATAGAAATCACATTGCATTTGCTCTAAAGCCTTAATTTCTGTAATATTTGAATAAAGAGTTTTACAGAACAAAAAAAAAGGTGGTTTTTTTAGTTATTGCCCTTGTACCTTGGATAGATCAAATATGTGCAACGTGAGGGACATTGGAACTCTGTTCTTTTATATATACTGAGTCTAAACATGTATTTAGGTTTTTGATGTTGGTCCAAGTTTTCAAGTTAGTCTAAATCGGGGTCCAAAATAAAACTTTGTTATATTTCAATAAAAATTATATATATGGGGTGGTTATTTAGTATGACGAATCTATCCGTGTATTTAAATTTTGGATATTGGATTATAATAGGTTAAAGTCCAATTACAAAATGTTCAGCTCTTTGACCGCATTCATTCTGTGTCAGAAACCTATGCTGTGTCAAATATTTAATCACAATTCAAATCCAGAGCTGTATCAAGCTTGAATGTAGTGTTCATACTTGCCCCAACTGTTCAGGGATCGACCTCTGCGGTCTTATCAAGCTTCTCCCAGCGGAGCATATTATTGTGTTTGTGACAAACATTGGTTTATAAATGTTGACTATTGAGTTGAAATATAGAGTGGAAATATGTCTGGCAAAATTAAAAATAAAAAGGCATTTTGAAAACAGTCATGTTAATTTACGTTTTTTTGATTGAGTTAAGCCTTCCAATTGATATTTTATGTTGTGATGTTATACTATTGTTTCAGAAAAGGGAGAAGGTTTGGCACCATTAAAACGTTTAATCCCGCTGCAAATGTTTGCACCTGTCCTAAGTCAGGAATCTGATGTACAGTAGTTGTCGTTTGTTTATGTAATTTATACGTGTTTCTCGTTTCTCGTTTTTTATATAGACTAGACCGTTGGTTTTCCCGTTTGAATGGTTTTACACTAGTAATTTTGGGGCCCTTTATAGCTTGTTGTTCGGTGTGAGCCAAGGCTCCGTGTTGAAGGCCGTACATTGACCTATAATGGTTTACTTTTATAAATTGTTATTTGGATGGAGAGTTGTCTCATTGGCACTCACACCACATCTTCCTATATCTATACACCATATACCAATACCATACAAATGTATTAATTGAATCCATATCTGGGATAAAAGTAAAATAACAAAATACCAAACTCCGAGGAAAATTCAAAACGAAAAGTCCATAATCAAATGGCAAAATCAAAAGCTCAAACAAATCAAACGAATGGATAACAACTGTCATATTCCTGACTTGGTACAGGCAATAAAATATTATCTGGCCGTTAGAGATATGTGACATGGATGTATAGAAAAGTACAAACCTTAGCTATTTTTTTGATCATCAGTTAAAATATTGAAAGTTGTTATAAATCCTTCAAAATTACTTTTATTCATTTAGGTTGGACATTCATTTTTACTGGGCACAAAATATTCAGAAATTTTAAGATCTACTTACAGAGACGAAAATGGCCAGAATACGTTAGTATATTAGATGTGAGGAATAGATCTGTGAAAATAAGTTTTGTGACAAAATGTGGAAGAATTGAGATTAGTGTATACCAGTAGTATGAGACAAATATGAATTTACACTTTTTCTTCATGCTGTGACCTTGTTTTGAGAAACAAACGGATGGACACTTCAAACCATTTAATTTGATGAACAGGTGAATAGGAAAATTCCAAGTTAATTTAAAGCACATAATGCATACATTCCTATATATATTGCTCATTCTAAGAATTTGACACCTGATGTATGAAATGTTGTAATGTGTTTACAGGAACAGGTAAATTGAAAATAAAAATTTCAAATCAAATCAAATCAAATATTTTATTGTCGTATAAACTTTACAGTTTGTGACCAACATGTATTAACACAATAAACATATATACATACATATCAAACATACACAATAAAAACAGCATCAAAATTTAAAAAAAACAAAAAACCTGTTAAGAGTCCCCTGCCCTCAGTTCTAATGACCTTTTCAAGAAGGATCCTAACTTATTTGTTTGTAAAGGTGTTGATGGATTTAGTAAATAATGAATTTTTTCTTTTTCATTTAAATTATTAAAGTTAGTATTTTCAGTACATGTGTTCAAAGGCATTTCTTAGTGTTTTATTATAATCACAATAGAGTAAAAAATGTTTCTCATCCTCTAGTATTTTACATTTATGACAAAGTCTTTCTTCTCTTGGGATTTTAAAATATCTCCCCTTTTCAATTAAGAAGGAGTGATCACTTAGTCTAAATTTAGTGATCAATCTCCTTATCTGAAAATTAGTTTGCAATCTTTTTTAAGTTTTTATATAGATAAAATTTACTTTTATCATCAATGTTTTCAAATTTAATTTCAGTTAAATCTTCATATGTATTTTCATTTTCATTTTAACTTTATATCGTTTTTATTTTATTTACATCTTTTATGTCCTTACAAGTAGAAAGAATATTAAGGTCAATATTAGTCTCTTCAACAATATTTTTTGCATATGTATACCATGAATAAGTTCAAGTCAAATCTAGAGACTGTGCTAGAGAAAAAGCTTCCTTTATCAATGGATTAATATTATTATTATATAGTCTAGCTAAATATAAAAGGGTTTGTGTTTTAATAAAACATTCTATAGGCAATCTTCCTAATTCAACTCTTGCTCCTAAATTGGATGCATTTTTTCTTATTCCTAGAGTAGATTTACAAAATCTAAGATGCATATTTTGAATAGGGGTTTTGTCTGTAAAATCAAGTTGATTAATTTGTGTTCCTGACGATAAGGCTCTGTTTTCCCTTTTTGTGCTTCTTCGTTACATTTGTTTGTTTTTATAGTGATTAAGATGATAACACAACGTTGACTGCTGTACCCTATTTTTGAAATTTTACCTATTGTGTCTGTTTGTTTTGTTCATGCATCGTTGTCAATATAATGGAATTTGATGCGACTGTCATATAAGTGAGAGGTTTAGCTAGCTATAAAACCAGGTTCAATCCACCATTTTCTGCAAAAGAAAATGCCTGTACCAAGTCAGGAATATGACAGTTGTTATCCATTCTTTTGATGTGTTTGAGCTTTTGATTTTGCCATTTGATTATGAATTATATCTAGAAATTGACTATGAGGGTCGGTTGAAAACAAAACTTAATGACAAAAGAGATGATTTCAGCTTCCCAATTGTGGATTTTCATTTTTTAAACCAAGAGTTCCAAATGGTGAAGTTGAAATCATCACTTTGTAAATTTTACGGACGCCATCACGAGTTGGTTGACCGTTATGGAATATCCGTTTCACAGATGATATCGGATATGTTCCTTATGTCGTAACTACAATCCCGTTCCCTTTTCACGAATGTGACCTACCGAATTAGACTATTTACCCCTATTTGTGAAATTTTTACCTATTGTTTTTGTTTGTTTTGTTCATACATCGTTGTCAATAAAATGGAATTTGATGCGACTGTCATACAAGTGAGAGGTTTAGCTAGCTTTAAAACCAGGTTCAATCCACCATTTTCTACATAAGAAAATGCCTGTACCAAGTTAGGAGTATGACAGTTGTTATCCATTCGTTCGATGTGTTTGGACTTTTGATTTTGCCATTTGATTGGGGATTTTTCTTTTTGAATTTCGTCGGAGTTCAGTATTTTTGTGATTTTACTTTTTTTGGCTCTATGAAAAGAAATATATGTATCCAAATATGTTACTTCTGAATTATAGGTCATAATTGGTTTTACTAAAGAATCAAAAAGATTATTTGCTACTTTTATAGGTAGATTATTCAATGATTTAGTATAGGATATTATTGCAAAAAATACTTTTTTTGTCTTTTTTGTTAGCTCTAAAGTACTTTGTGATAAATTTCCATTACATTTTATCAACATTCCCAAAAATGAATATTCTGATATGCTCTCTATGGCTTCATTCTCATAGTAAATATGTGATGTTTCACCATTTTGTTTCAGTCGACTGAAAATCATGGATTTTGTTTTGTTTGTATTTAAAGAGAGTTGCCATTTGTTGCAATATAATTTAACATTATTTAAACTGTTTTGAAGACCCTCTGTCGATTCTGACAGGATCAAAAGATCATCCGCAAAAAGGAGGCATCCCACCTTACTATTTATAAGCTTAAGGGGACTTGAATCATTTCCCTTAAATTTTTTTACAATATCATTTAGACATTAAATAAAGTGGGGTTCAGGGTGTCTCCTTGTTTAACCCCTCTAGCAATATTAAAAAATTCTGATACATAATCTTTGTATTTCAAAGATGATTTAGTATTTAAGTATTGTTGTTTTATAACCCTGTAAAAAGACCTGCCAACTCCCATTTTGCATAATTTATAAAGTAAAGCAGTTCTCCATACTGAATCAAAAGCCTTTTTCAGATCTATAAAGCAGGCATAAATCTTTTTTTTTTTTCTCTTTATGTAAATATTTATTAATCAAGGACTTCAATAAAAAGATGCTATCAGCTGTTCTGTGATTTTCTCTGAAACCAAACTGACAATCACTTAATTGTTTGTCAACAATCTTGATTAGCCTATTATTCAATATGGCATTAAACATTTTTGGTAGATTACTTATAATAGAAATTCCTCTATAATTATTAGGGTCTAACTTGTTACCTTTTTTATGTAAAGGGATCCTGAAAGATAATTTCCATGAATCTGGATAATTTGCTATAATTTCCAATGAAACAACTTTCACAAAAGGATGTGGATTTAAGCAACTACGGTCACTGTTTGGCATTCAACAATGGGCAAAACTCTTACTACATAGTCAGCTGTGAAATGTTCCAACATTTATAATTTATGAATTATGACCAAACAATAAACTAAAAACAAATATCATAGACAGCAACCAAAAAAAAAAAAAATACAACCAAACACAGACTCCTGACTTTTGATATGTGTGACAAAATGTGACATGCTGTTTTTAGAGTTACACAGATGGGATGTTATGGCTTAGGAGTAACCAGAATACTTCAGGCTGGTTTAAAAGTATTATCTGATGATGAAGCCATACGATGGCCAAAAATGAAATCACCATACCAGATATGTATCATTCCACAAATGGTAAGTCTTTATGATTTCTCTTTCCATGTCCAACAAAATAATGACAATTGTAACAACATATGACAATTGTAACAACACATGGCAGTTGTAACAACACATGACACTTGTAAAAACATATGACAATTATAACAATACATGACAATTGTAACAACACATGACCGTTGTAACAACATATGACAATTGTAACAACACATGACAATTGTAACAACATATGACAATTGTAAAATGACGATTGTAACAACACATAACAATTGAAACAACACATGACAATTGTAACAACACATGACAATTGCAACATCCCATGACAATTGTAACATCCCATGAAAATTGTTACGACATATAACAATTGTAACAACACATGAAAATTGTAACATCATATGACAATTGTGACAACTCATAAAATTGTAACAACATATGACAATTGTAAACATAAAAATTGTAACAACATATGACAAGTGTAGCAACATATGGCAATTGTATCATCAAAGGACAATTGTACCCACACATAAAAATTGTAACAACATATGACAATTATGACAACACATGACTAATGTATTAACATATGACAAAAACATATGACCATTGTAACAAAACATGACAATTGTAACAACATATGACAATTGTAATGGCATATGACAATTGTAAAATCATATTACAATTGTAATAAAATATGATAATTTTAATAAAATATGATAATTGTTATAAAATATCACAAATGTATCAAAGTATTACAGTAAATGTTTATTATATTAAAGTTAAAGATTGGAAAAGGTCGTTACTAATACTGTCTATACATATATGTGAGCAATACTGTTTAGCCTCTACCCTACCTGGTTCCTATAGGTTTTTATTGTTGTAAAGGTGTTCCTGATAGCCAGAATAATCTTATCTAGAAGGTAAGAGAAAGAAATTAGCAATGAAAATTTCCTTTTGGCCTAAACTTTTCTCAGGGTATTCTTCATTAATGGCTTTTCAACCTGTTTTATAGGGGAAGCTTAACGTTTATTCTATCAATAAAGATCCTAAATACTGTTGTATTGTTGGTAAGATAGCTAACCAGTGTTCATGGATTTGGTGGTTAAGGTAAACAACAAATTTGAATGTTCAACAAAGAGCTAATTTTCTATAGACTTGTATGCAGACTTTGGCAAAACCATGAAATTTAATATCCATGAGAAAAAAAAATTTCCTCAATCCACCAAAAATTAGTACCCACGAAAATGAAGTTAACCACAGAAACAGGTAAACTTATATTTTCACCATGGATGCTATTATATCTAAATGTTCTTTGTTGTAGAAAGGTTATATGGAAGAAAAGTTCATGGAGCTAGCTAACAATCTATATGATGAATTAGAGACTGTGCTAAACCTCTGCGGGGAAGTGGTCATTGATGACAGGACTAGATTTACTGTTGGTAACAAGTTGACCCAGGCAAACAGATAAGGATATCCTTACGTTGTTATTGGAAAAAATGAAAGTAATAGTATGAAATATGTAAGTTGATTCTAAAGGGAAGAAAGACAGGAACTAAACGCATGCCATGGTCCAAAAGAAAGACGAAGGGATAAATGCTGAAAATACTTCATAAGAAACTGAAGATTAAGGAACCAAATTCAAACCAAAAACTAGGGACAGAGTGGTAAAATTAATGTTCTCTGGAACAGTAAAAATTATAAACAGAGTTTATATCTACCTATTATTTTGATCTTCTTTATGGTAGTTTTATAATTTGTAAGAGAAGTATTGAATAAAAGATACACTATTTAAGATCTCTGTCCTCTAAGCACCATACACCTGTCTACAATAGAATTTAATAGCAATGATGTTGGCAACTATTTAATAGTAAAGAAACGGTAACATACGTTTGAATTGTTGTTTGTTAGTTGTATTTCTGGATAATGAGGAGTACAGAGTCACATGATATCTAATATTAACAAATGGTACGTCCAAAAACGATGATACTTCTTGTGAAAACCCTGTTTTGCCATTTTTGTGATTCGTGACCTACTTCTCGACTCTCAGGCTGAAACTATTGTGTTTTTTACACGTGCGCAGCGTAGTCATTAGGGAGCAACTTAATAAACCTTTATATGAGGACGCAAAAATGTTTGCCAATCTCCACCAAAAATACCTTTTCACTTATGGATTTACTGAGTTATTCCCCTTTTGCAAATAGACAGTTTTCTGCCATTCAAATGCTTAGATGTAACATGGCTGTGACAAAATTATATTAATCTTAATATGTTTATTTCTTTTTATTCCTCCTCTTGCTACTAATGATCTGTAAATATATTATATATTTAAAGATTTTTTAATTTTAGTTCAAGCCATTGATGAAGAACCTAAGTTTGAACTGTAGGACATTTATAACAAAACCACAGATTTTTTATCATTATCTCAAATCATTTCCAAACTTTCACATATTAAAACTGCATGACAATAAATGCATTCTTTTTAATTATGGCTTTGTTATAACAGTGACTTTTCCCCATTTCTTTTCCTATACTTGCACATCATGGAAATTACACAATGTTAATAACAATTTTCCTTTTACTATTTAAAATGTAACAGATTTCAGAATTTGTAGCAAGACTTTAATATTATTTATTTAATTTTATTGAGTTAATACACACTTGAGTAGGGCCTCAATGGCCGAGTTGTCTATGTTGTTTATCTACATCAATCACTAGCTTGTCAACACAAGTTGTGAGTTCGACACTCTGATCTTATTTTACTAGGATTGCCTATTTGTCCTGCTGTAGATCAGGCGTTTTCTCTCCCATCTTACTCAATCAATAAAAACTGGCTGCCAAAGTGTCACTATATAGCCAATAGTGTTGAAATTGGTGTTAAATACCAACATCCAATCAATCAATCAATCAATCAATCACACTTCAATATTTCTTGAAAGAAAAGTATCTATTAATGATTGAAATACTGCTCAAGCTGGTGTAAAAGGACATCTCAACTATGATCAGACTTTTTTGTTTCATTATACCCCAGTCTTGGAATGCAGGCTATTAAGCTGGTGTTATAGGACACCTCAATTATATTCCCAGACTTTTTGTTTCATTATATCCCACTCTAGGCCTGCAGGCTATAACGCTGGTGTTAGAGGGCACCTCAATAATAATGCCAGACTATTTTATTTCATTTTACCCCATTCTAGGAGTGCAGACTATATTGCAATCAACTTGTCCTCCATTGATTGACGTACTGCTCAAGTTTGTATAAAAGGGCACCTTAATTATAATGCAAGAGTTTTGTTTCATTATATCCCATTCTATGAGTGCAAGCTATATGGCAATCAACTTGTCTTCCATTGATTGGAGTACTGCTCAAGCTGGTGTTAGAGGGCACCTCAATTATAATGCCAGACTTTTTGTTTCATTATACCCCACTCTAGGAGTGCAGGCTATAAAACTGGTGTTAGAGGCCACCTCAATTATAATTCCAGACTTACTGTTTCATGTACCCTGCTCCAGGAGTGCAGGATAAAGCTGGTGTTAGAGGGCACCTCAATTGTAATGCCAGACTTTCTGTTTCATTGTACCCCGCTCTAGGAGTGCAGGCTATAAAGCTAGTGTTAGAGGGCACCTCAATTATAATGCCAGATTTTTTGTTTCATTATACCCTGCTCTAGGAGTGCAGGCTATAAAGCTGGTGTTAGAGGGCACCTCAGTTATAATGCCAGACTTTTTGTTTCATTATACCCCGCTCTTGGAGGGCAGGCTATACAGCTGTTGTTAGAGGACACCTCAATTATAATGCCAGACTGTTTTATTTCATTATAAAAGAGAAACGAAAGATACCAGAGGGACAGTCAAACTCATAACTTACTGTAGGAGTGCAGACTTTATTGCAATCAACTTGTCCTCCATTGATTGGAATATTTCCCAAGCTGGTGTCATAGGACACCTCAATTATAATTCAGGACCTTTTGTTTCATTATACCCCACTCTAGGAGTGCAGGCTATACTACAATCAACTTGTCCTCCATTGATTGGAGTACTGCTCAAGCTGTTGTCATAGGACATCTCAATTATAATGCCAAACCTTTTGTTTCATTATACTCCACTCTAGGAGGGCAGGCTGTATTACAATAACTTGTCCACCATTGATTGGAATACTCCACAAGCTGGTATAAGAGGACATCTCAATTATAATGACAACCGTTTTGTTTCATTATACCCCGCTCTAGGAGTGCAGGTCATAAAGCTGGTATTAGAGGACATCTCAATTATAATGACAACCTGTTTGTTTCATTATTCCCCTCTCTAGGAGTCCAGGCTATATTGAATCACTTTGTCCTCCATTGATTGGAATACACCTCAAGCTTGTTTAAAAGGGCACCTTAATTATAATACCAGACTTTTTGTCTCATTATACCCCACTCTAGGAGTGCAAGCCATAAAGCTAGTATTAGAGGACACCTCAATTATAACTCTAGGAGTCCATGCTATATTGAATCTCTTGTCCTCCATTGATTGAAATACTGCTCAAGCTGGTGTTAAAGAACATCTCAATTATGATGCCAGACTTTTTTGTTTCATTATACCTAACTCTAGGAGTGCAGGCTATTACGCTGGTGTTATAGGACATCTCAATTATAATGCCAGACCTTTTGTTCCATTATACCCCACTCTAGGAATGCAGGCTATATTACAATCACCTTGTCCTCCATTGATTGGAATACTCCCCAAGCTGGTATTAGAGGACAGACTTTTTGTTTCATCATACCCCACTCTCTATGAGTGCAGGCTACAAAACTGGTGTTAGAGGGCACCTCAATGATAATGCCAGACTTTTTGTCTTTCGTTATACCCCACTCTAGGAGTGCAGGCTGTAGTGCATCACTTTGTCTTCCATTGATTAGTCTAACAAAAGCTTCATCACACTTTTTCCCGGGCATACTGAACATGGATGTTCTCATCTTGTCAATGATAAGTTGTAAGGTGTACGCTATTTTCAGATCTGACAGGAACCCTCATATTTTTATTTAATATATTTTGAATGTTTCAATGCTAATATGTTTAATGAAAAAACAAATCATACACTTTTCTCTTGAACTGTAGAACAGATTTACTTAATATTTGGTTATTATCAGGACATTGGTGAGTAGTAACACGATAATGTTTTTTTGTATTTCGTCTCCAAAAGCAATTCACATAATTACTCCATATTTGATCAGCAGATTAACAATGATGAGTTGTGATGTGTGAGTACTTTTCAGATCTGCCAGACACCTACTTCCTGTTTGCCAATACTTTGGATTATATAATATTTTCAATGAAAACAAATATGTTTGTCACATTTTTATTGCACTACTGACCAGAATGACCTCATGTATGGCCATTACCTTGACAAAGATGATTGCACTCCATAAATACCAACAATCAATCAATCACACTCCAATATTTCCTCAAAGGAATGTATCTGTCATTGATTGGAATACTGCTCAAGCTGGTGTTAGATGGCACCTCAATTATAATGCCAGGCATTTTGTTTCATTATACCCCACGCTAGGACTGCAGACTATATACAATCACATTGTCCTCTATTGATTGGAATACTGCTTAAGCAGGTGTTAGAGTGGGTGTTTTTTTTTTTTCTTTTAAAGTTTTTAATTTATTTCGTACAAGAAATCTGGGTGTGAGATAACTTACATCGCAATTTTCCATACTATTTTTTTGTCATGGGCGCAGAGCAAAAATTCCACCAAGAAATGTAAGCTTGTATAACAGTGCATACAATGAAATTTCCTATATTGTAGATTTTAAAGGGACATATTTCCTGTAAAAAACAAGTGATCAGCAGTGGTTTTTCGGATTCATGCAAGACATGTTGATATTAATTCTTTTAGTAGCAAGAATCATTGAATTGTTATTTTGAAATAATAAACAGAAACAAATGTCTATATTAACGTTACACCATAATACAACATCCAATATTTAAAAACTGTATAAAAAGGGGGAAAAGTTAATTATCATCTTGCAACGAAATATGATATCAATTGTTTTTACCAGTAAATAAATACAGATGTACTCAAACAATAAAATTAAACCCTGCTAACAAAGATAAGTTAGGTATTTTACAGTTTGTCTAGGTCAGGTATATTTCTGTCATTTAAATATTTATTGATTACCTGAATCAGGTATAAACATTTCCTAATTAACTTCCTGGTTGGTCTACATTTGAAGAAACAGTGGAGGACATTTCAGTTGCCAAACACACACCTCATTTAACTTTTGTCACAATAACATCAACAGGTAAATGGTTAAAAATTAATCTACTACTGCAATTTGACTATACAAAACTTAATATTCTAGAAATGTATTGTGTGCTGAAGTTTCCCTGTTCACGCTTTAAAACAATCAAAGTGCTCATGAGCACTGCGGGAAAAGAATACTTTAATTGTCATTGATTGATTGTTGTTTAATTGTTTTAGGTCAACTGGCAAATATTTCATGCATGTTTAGACAACTTCAATTATGCATTGTGATCTTAAAAATAAAATTTCATTGTATTCAGCAAAAACAAAACACAAACAAATATTTGGTCAATATTTTAAATTGAGTAATTTCCCTTTGATCAAATAAATTATGCACTTTGTGCTACTTTCTTCGACTTGTGTAATTACAAGTATGATTTTTCATAATTTAAAATAAAAAATTGCTTTTTATTCAAAAACAAATATCTGAAATACCCTCTAAATTTTGAAAGAAAAAAAAACGACCCATCTACATTTACAATATCATTTCAAATCTTATACCCTTTTAATTCAAACCAATCCTCATTCAAAATATGTTTGTTTTCTACCTTAACATTATTGTTGCGCCAAATTGGACTTGCAAGAAAGCATTCCCAACTGTCATTTTCATCTTTTCTAGGAGTATAGTTGCCATGAATTCAGAACATCTTTTCAAAATGATCCAAATTTGAGAGAATTTGTTGAACTTGCGGTTTCGGGCAAACTTATGACCTTTATGAGTAGACTTGTTAACATCTTTAGGTGCATACATTAGGCTGTGATACTGTGAATTTAAGTAGAGACTGAACGACTTTTTGAAGCAAATTAATGAAATAGAAAACATTCTAAGTAAATTTGGATCATCAGAATCACTTGGAGAAGTATTTGTTGTTAAAACAGACTTAGCTATGAATAGAGAAACAAGTTTGAGGAGGGAGGCACAAGTAGAATCACAAGAACAATCCAACATAAACAACATGACAATGAATATTGAGACAAAGATAAATATCAACATGAAGAAAATTATTATTGACATGATTTGTCTGATGGATGGAAGAGTTATAGTAGTGGAACGATGGGGTAAAGTTAACCTATTTTCTTCTGATGGCAAACTACAGAAACAATTACCTATACCTGGTGAAGCGAGGAGTGTCACACAGATCAATCAGAACACTATAGCAATAACTTATCCTGGAGAGTTCGCCATTAAGATCATCAATATGGAGAATGAAACAGTTACCAAAGTTCTCAAATTAGGCAAAGTATGCAGCGGTTTATCATTCTCCAATAATTCTCTGGCTGTAGGTTTGGATTATAATGAAATCCGTATTATAGACTTAGAAGGAAATACACTGAATTCAATACAAGTTCAGAGTAAATCAACACTGTTTATCCTTGTTTACTGTAATGACAGAGTAATCTATAGTGACTATGTTGATGAAGCAGTATACTGTTATGATGGATCAGGTAAACAAATCTGGCAATATACACAGGATTTATCCTCACCATATGGACTTTGTACAGATACTTATGGTAACATTATTGTAGCAAACTATTACTCTGATAGTATAATAGTAATATCAAAAGATGGACAGAATAGTAAAGTACTGATTAGTAAAGAGGATGGACTGGTTAAACCTCAGTGTATTTGTTTTAAATATAATAAGTCGTCGGGTTTTATTTGTGATGAAAATGGCACATACTTGGCACAATTCAATTTATCTCCTTAATAAGATATGCATTAAGAAATCAAATGATGTTATACTTCTTTGAAACAACTTATTAAATATAAATACAACTAATTCAGCTAATATCTAGTAACAGCAAATCAAGTTGAGTCTGTTTAATTCACACGGGACCAAAATTCATGAGTCCTGTACGAAATGTGACGCCTGTAAATGACACGGAAACCAGGCGTAGAAATCATACTTTATTCCTGGCGTCTTTGCAGTGTTTAAGGAATGCATGTCCAAGCATCAACCAGGCGTCAACCAGTCGGAAACCAAGCGTTACCGAGGCGGAAACCAGGCGGAAAATTAGGCGTAATATTTAGATGAGTAGGCCTGGTCGACAGAAAACCAGGCGTAATATGCAAATGAGGACGCCTGGTAATAAATAAACCATGTGTAATGTCCTTACATAATACTGCACTTAATTTAAATCAGTGTATTATCCTTGATGTGTACTTGAACAAACTTGTACTATTGCTTAAATTTCTCCCTGTTTGACATAAAACTTGAAAACTATTGAAGAAGCCATATAAATAAATGAATATTAGACAGACACTAGATCAAATCAGTTAAGTTGAAACAAGAATTATGACAATTAATTTTTCTTGAAATAAAACTAGCATTTTGACTAAGTTGTTTTGAAAATTAATGTCATTTGAACTAAAAATCAATGATAATACTGTAATTTAACTTGTGAATGATTTTAATGTTATTATCCAAGGATAAAGGTTTCCAGAATTTAAAATTAATGTTAAAAATAAAAACTTAATAACTTAGTTACTCACATAATAATTATTTACCATGTATACTATTTTCCTTTTTTCACAATTTTCATTCATCAATTTGATTCCATAATTCCAATTTCAAATTCTTCCAAAAAGCACAAAAAAGCTAATTTCCCCTGAACATATCAAGCTGCTAATATGTCCAACTCTTGCATGGCCATATACCAGAGAGCCATCTTTTGAAAAAAATTTCCCATGATCCTTTAAACAAAGCACTATGGGCATTATGATTTACGCCCTTCCAGCAGTTATACGCCCGTAGGCAAATTTACGCCTTGCTTATTTCAATTTACGCCAGGTTTACCACTTTTTTCTACGCCTGTAAATGCTACAAATTTACGTTTCCTGCTCCCTTACGCCTGGATCCGGACACATAACTACCACTTACGCTTGGTTTACGCCAGATTTCCAGGCACAATACGCCTTATAATTTCGTACGGGGTACAATGAATATAAAATATAAAGTAAGAAATCCCCACTGATTTTGAACATTCAAATAAAAATTGTAAAATATTTTTAGTATAAGCAGATTTTGTTTCCACAAATAAAGTAAAACTTAAATGTAAATATTCACAAAATGGCAAAAAAATTAAATAAAATACATTTTCATATGAACAATTAAATATAACTATAAGAAATTGTGAACTTCCAACTTCTCTTCCTACAGTGATTTTCTTTGTAGTGAAGAAATAATTTGGCAATTTGCTATAAATAATTAAAAATATACTGAGAATTTTAAGATACCAGCTAATAAGAAAGGTAATTCATACAAATATCTTGTCATCAACATGACACCTTCTTTTTAGCACACAGGCATAGTTTTCTAGAAGGATTGTAAATTTGACTGAGAGAGTACCTTATGCATCCAATAATTATGAAATACACATCGATTATCGACAGAAATCAACTCATAGCATCATGTTACCCAAACAAGATTAAACGTCAACTAAATGCATCATTTATCAAATAAAAAACTGTAACAAATGAGAAGGTGTGGCCATAATTAGAATGTCCCACCTCTTTAACTGCCAATCATGTTGACCCAATTGCTAATCAAACTCAGTCTTACATAATTAAGCAGATCAGTCATTATGATCTTAATACACAAATACTTTACCTCATTATTGAATACACAGATGTGTATATTAGATGTTGGATATATTATAATAATGATAGATTTATTCATTGCCTGTATATAGCTATTACTTTAATCTACACTACATAAAATGATTCTATAAATTATGTCTGAAAGATAAATGAGTAAGGATTAACAAGATCTTGTTTTACGAAAGAAAAGACAAAATATTAAATCTAGATCTAACAAAAAGATATTCAAGTAAGGTCTATATTTTACTTGATGAATTTGTGCAATAATCAACAGTAATGAATCAATAATTTAGGTTGCACTTATCAGTGATTGGCTTGAAACAGTAAGTAAAATTTCAAAACTCTTAACTGAGCAAACTAATATTTCTTTAAGTTTATTTCCCTATCAAATTTCTTTGAACAATATTAGTCATTTTGAAAACAGGAAGTGTATTTTTGCAATTTATTAAGAATGAATCCCAATTTCAATAAAATAAGTTTTTTAATTTGTTTATGTTGAAAAAGTACATTTTCAATGCCCTTTTTTTGGGGGGGGGGCATGGCGTTTAGTGTCTGTCTTTCTTCGACAATTGGTTTTTATTGTCCTTTAAGAATCAACTTACACACTTTATACTATTACTTACACTTTTGACAATAACAACAACATAAGGATATCCTAGTCTGTTTGCCTGGGTCAACCTGTTACCAACAGTAAATCTAGTCCTGTCATCAATGACCACTTCCCCGCAGGGGTTTAGCACAGTCACTAATTCATCATACAGATTGTTAGCTAGCTCCATGAACTTTTCTTCCATATAATTTTTTACAACAAAAAACTTTAAGAAGAATGTGTTATGAACATCTGAAGGATGTTTTTTGGAAGATTTATAACTACTTACATTTTGATGTTTCAAATTCATGGGGCCAAAAGACTATTTTTATACAAAAACTTTTTAACAACCTGAAGAAAAATTAAGTATTTTAATACAATCAATGGAATATATGTGAAAAGGGGAACAATGATACAAAACCTTAAGGTATCTTACCAAACAAAAGCTCAAAATATATATTCACTCCTCCCATTAATCAAAGTGATGGCAATCACTCATGGAAAGATTTGAACAGTAGTTTGAATAATTTAAAATTATATATTTAAGTATAGTGTGGACAATAAATAACATTAATATAGCACTATTGCAGACATTTGCATTTCCTACAGGTCTTTAGAAGGAAAAGCACTTTTCAGTATATAAAATGAGCTAAATATGAATCAATTAGAGTGGGTCAACAATTTCGTTTTTTTTTTTTTTTTAAATTGCAATTAATATCTTAACCAAAAAATGTACCACCTTTACATGTTTCACTTTTTAAATATTATCTTTAGAAACAGAAGAAAATACCTAATAAAGA